>JAIOJX010000003.1:34711873-37111873 GCA_022376925.1 Tragulus kanchil
AGTCAGCCCTCCATTTAGACTCATATTCTCAGATTCAACCAACTCATGAATTGTGTAGTACTGTAGTGTTCACTATTGAAAACAATTGGCATGTAAGTGGACCTACGCAGTTCAAACCCGTGTTATGTACAAAGGCAAAATGTTTAATATCTTCCATACGGTATTATTTACACAGTGCAGGCTAGGCCCAAATTAACTGATGCTGCCAAAGCTCCCTGTGGCTCATGTTAAGACTATATGTTAGGACTTCCCTGGTGGTCTAGTATATAAGACTCCACCTGCCAATGCAAGAGACATGGGTTCAATTCCTGTTCTGGGAAGACCCCATATGTCAAGGAGCAACTAAGCCCATGCATTACAACTATTGAACCTGCACCCAGAGTCCAGAAGTTGAAAAGGGTTTTACCCTTTACTGAAAGGGTTTTACCTCAATTTGAGACTTAAACCCAGGTCCCAGACCTGATCGAACCCTGCTTAGGATTTGAATCCATGTGACTAGAGCTCGAATTCCAGCCAAAACCCTGTTTGGTACTTGAACCCACAATCCCTGGCTTAGGATTTGAACCTAGCCAGAACTCTGTTTGGGACTTGAACCCACGGTGCTGGAACTTGAACCCAGCCAAAACCCTGTTTGGGACTTGAACCCACGTGACTGGGGCCTGAACCTAGTCAAAACCTGGTTTGGAACTCAAACCCATGTGGCTAAGGCTCAACCCCAGCCAAAACCCTGCTTGGGACCTGAATTCACGTAGTCAGGACTCAATCCTGGCCAAAATCCTGTCTGGGACTCGAACCCACGTGGCCGGGACTTAATCCAACATCTGGACCCACTGAGGCTCAGGTTTTTCGTGCCTCAACACAGAAGGAATTCAGCGGGAAGTAAAGTGACAGACAAGAAAAGGATTTATTAGAGTAAGGTACCTGTACACAGTGCAAACGGGCAGACGGGAAAGTTCTGCTCTGCTGCTGCTCTCCCCTTCAATTGAGTGGGCAGCCATATATATAGGGTGGTAGAAGACCGCCCCCTTCAAGTAGACACAGCTGCAGGACATACATCATTGGTTGCTTCTTCGCCAGCTCTTCCCTCTTCAGCTGTGTATACCCAGCTGAACCTGCTTTACTGAACAAGGAGCAGCTCTCCTGAGTTATCGTCAACTTACAGGCCTCTCAACCTTTCTCAGGTGTCTCCCTTCTACCTACCATTTCCTACTAGGACTCTACAACCACCAGCCTATTCTACTCTGTCCCTATCAAAACTACTGACTGCATGTGTCACAGCTACTGAAGCCCACAAACCCTAGACCCTGTGCTTTGCAACAAGAGAAGCCACTACAATGAGAAGCCTGCATATAGCAAGTAGAGGGCAACCGCCCACTCACCTCAACTAGAGGAAAGTCAGTGCAGCAATGAAGATCCAGCCAAAAATTAATTAATTTGTTAATTAATAACTGCACTTTACTATCTTGATGACAGTTTAGGGGGGCCTCAAAAAAGCACAAACACTGACGAAAGATGTCTGAAACTTAATTTTGAAATGGTATGTGATGAAATACGGACAGGATAGTTGAGAGTCTTTCAGTTCTATATAGTGAATTACCTCCATACTGACACTACCCAGATAATTCCATTTTTTTCCTTGAGTGTGCTTTGGCAAAAAAAAAGGATATAGGAGAAAAGTTAACTCCAAAGGAAGTTTAAACAAAAGGAAAGTTTTTATTCACAAAAGGTATCAATGAAATTGTAAAAGAAATGCCAAGGAACTAGTCACCTGAAAAAAATTCTCAGTCCTTAGCTATGTTGGCAAGTCTTTCAAAATATGCAAATATAACTTTTTACTTGTGAGAAATATTGGTGGAATTTTGTTGGCATTGCGTTTCATGTTTTTCTGGATGGCTTTACCATTCTCCAATTTTTCTTGGACCGTGAAAGGATATATCTATGTAGAAGCCACGTGTATTCATTAAGAAAAAAGTTTTCCTTTGATCAAAAGATTTTATAGTCAATAAATGATGGAGCAAGTGTCAAGTTCTACTAACTGAATCTGCCTGCATGAAGCCAAGTATACGAACAATATTCCAGAAGAATTTAGCCACAGATAGGAATTGTCCCAAGACTTTAAAATAATTCATCATTTAAATGGAGTCAATACAAGTGAGATGTTAATTTTCTACACCTGGGAACTCAGCCTTCAGTCCATCTGTATTCATACTCCTACAGATTGATGTTCTGGGAGAATGTCCCCAGTGAAATGCATGCCTAAGTTTTCCCCTAAATAACAGAGTGGATAGACTCTTCATTTGATATTGAGACACTCTCCACTTTAATAAATGATTCCATAACATCCTCACTTCAGTCCCTTGGTTTACTTCCTTTATTCTCTCCTGGGAGCTAACATTCCTATCCAGCCTGCCATCTGTGATCTGTGTTGGTATTCTAATCCATGGTGACCACTCTAGTGTCCTATAGTCCTTGAGGTCTGTCATTAAGAACCTTGCCATTTTTAATGCATGTGTTGCATGCAGAGGTGCTTCCCCGGTGGCTCAGTGGTAAAGAATCTACCTGCCAACTCAGGAAACACAGGAGACTCAGGTTGTATCCCTGGGCTGGAAAGATCCCCTGGAGGAGGATATGGCAACCCACTCTAGTAGTCTTGCCTGGTTAATTAATAACTGCACTTTACTATCTTGAGTTGGGGCCTCAAAAAAGCACAAACACTGACGAAAGATGTCTGAAACTTAATTTTGAAATGGTATGTGATGAAATACGGACAGGATAGTTGAGAGTCTTTCAGTTCTATATAGTGAATTACCTCCATACTGACACTACCCAGATAATTCCATTTTTTTCCTTGAGTGTGCTTTGGCAAAAAAAAAGGATATAGGAGAAAAGTTAACTCCAAAGGAAGTTTAAACAAAAGGAAAGTTTTTATTCACAAAAGGTATCAATGAAATTGTAAAAGAAATGCCAAGGAACTAGTCACCTGAAAAAAATTCTCAGTCCTTAGCTATGTTGGCAAGTCTTTCAAAATATGCAAATATAACTTTTTACTTGTGAGAAATATTGGTGGAATTTTGTTGGCATTGCGTTTCATGTTTTTCTGGATGGCTTTACCATTCTCCAATTTTTCTTGGACCGTGAAAGGATATATCTATGTAGAAGCCACGTGTATTCATTAAGAAAAAAGTTTTCCTTTGATCAAAAGATTTTATAGTCAATAAATGATGGAGCAAGTGTCAAGTTCTACTAACTGAATCTGCCTGCATGAAGCCAAGTATACGAACAATATTCCAGAAGAATTTAGCCACAGATAGGAATTGTCCCAAGACTTTAAAATAATTCATCATTTAAATGGAGTCAATACAAGTGAGATGTTAATTTTCTACACCTGGGAACTCAGCCTTCAGTCCATCTGTATTCATACTCCTACAGATTGATGTTCTGGGAGAATGTCCCCAGTGAAATGCATGCCTAAGTTTTCCCCTAAATAACAGAGTGGATAGACTCTTCATTTGATATTGAGACACTCTCCACTTTAATAAATGATTCCATAACATCCTCACTTCAGTCCCTTGGTTTACTTCCTTTATTCTCTCCTGGGAGCTAACATTCCTATCCAGCCTGCCATCTGTGATCTGTGTTGGTATTCTAATCCATGGTGACCACTCTAGTGTCCTATAGTCCTTGAGGTCTGTCATTCAGAACCTGGCCATTTTTCATGCATGTGTTGCATGCACAGGGGCTTCCCCGGTGGCTCAGTGGTAAAGAATCTACCTGCCAACTCAGGAAACACAGGAGACTCAGGTTGTATCCCTGGGCTGGAAAGATCCCCTGGAGGAGGATATGGCAACCCACTCTAGTAGTCTTGCCTGGAAATCCCATGGAAAGAGGGACCTGGTGGGCTACAGTCCATGGAGTTGCAAAAGAGTCAGACTGTGTTGACATTCTAAAATAATCCATGGTGACTCCTCTGGCATCCTGTAGCCCTTGAGGTGTGTCATTCAGAACCTGGCCACTTTGAGCTTATCCTTTATCTTTGTCTCTCTAGCAAAAGAAAGCTCCTCAAAAGCAAAAACTCTATCTCCACTTTCTTATGAATTCCACACAATGCCTAGCCCACACCTTTGCACATGGTAGATAGTCTGTAAAAACTGATCAGTGGGAATTGAACTTCCTGAATATTTTCAATGGTGACACACTCTGCCTGAAAGCCACCTCCTCCATTGCTAGGATGAGAGTTACCACGATGCCCTCCATCATTGCCTAGCTCTGTACATTGGCTTGCCATTATAAGAATCTTGTCTTTTGTATGATAGAAATCCAAACCTGTGTCTGTACCTCAGTCTTCTCCATACATTTCTCTAGATATTGTCTTAAAGAGAGAAAAACATTCCTGTATCCATTACTCTTTCAAACTGGTGCTGGAGAAGACTTTTAAGAGCCTTTTGGACAGAAAGGATATCAAAACATTCAGTCCAAAAGGAAATCAACCCTGAATATTCATTGGAAGGATTAATGCTGAAGCTGAAACTCCAATATTTTGGCCACCTGATGAAAAGAGCTGACTCATTGGAAAAGATCCTGACACTGAAAAGATTAAGGGCAGGAGGAGAAGGGGCAACAGTGGATGAGATAGTTGGATGGTATCATTGACTCAGTGGACATGAGTTTGAGCAAACTCTGAAAGACAGTAAAGGACAAGGAAGGTTGGCATGCTGCAGTTCATGGGGTCACAAAGAGTCAGACATGACTGACCAAATGAACAACAACAATTGTTCAGTTTTTAATATTTCCTTCAGTTTAGCTCCCAACAGGCAAAGGCTAGTCATGCTGATAAGCGGACAGACACCTGTATTTTCAACACATGAAAAAATCATCCCCAAAATTTATGTTTCCATATAACCAAAACTTCAAAGCAAAAATAAGGAGAATATGTCTGATGTGAAATATCATTTTACCCACTTGCCGTGACTAACGCACATAGTATAAGAATCAGTGTGACAAAGAAATGGAGAAACAAATCCCTATTCCTTTCTCAGAGTTTCATAGTTCCTATAGTCTCTCACCAGTAAGATCACAAGAGAGCCTTGTTACTGCCACACATGACAGCAAAACACTATGTGTAGAAAAATAATGTGTGTGTTGAACCGCCATTCAAAAGGATCGGTTGCTTAACCTTAAACAAACTTACTATAAAACTGTTTTGCTGGGATCCCTGGTGGTCCAGTGGGTAAGGACACCGCCTTGCAGTGCAAGGGGCCCCGGTTCGATCCCTGGCCTGGGAAGATCCCACGTGCCGCGGAGCGGCTGGACCGATGTGTCCAATTACTGAGCCGGAGCTCTGGAGCGCATGTGCCCAGAGCCGGTGCTCTGCAACAACAGAGGCCACCGCGATGGGAGTCCCACAAGAGCCAAAGAACAAAGATGGATGAAAATAGAGAAATGAAAGACCAATAGAAGTGGCCCACCCACCCCCTCCCTCCCCAACCCGCCCCCCAAAAAAAATAAATAAATAATAAATGTTTAAAAAAAAAAAAAAACTGTTTTGCCTACAAAGGCTCTCCTCCACTAAGAAAGCACAGGGGGAAAAATTGAAAAAAAGAGCCTATTTTATAACATGAAAAGTTGCCTTTGGTTTAGTATCTCAGACTTTCAAAGGCATCAATTTGCTTAAGTCCATACAACAAGAAGAATTAAAAGGATGGTAAAACCGTGCTCTCCTGCAAGATGCAGTGGAGACTTGCCACAGACAAATAAGTTCCCTGGTTAACATCAATCAAGTTTAGTATTTGTGTTCTTTTTTGAGTAAACCCTGAGATAGTGATTGGAAAAACCAGAAACAGTGGTGAAAAACAATAGGAATTTTTGGCTTTTGCCCTCCCTCAACTACCACTTTCAAATGATAGCTGCAATTCAGTAAAGACCATAGAGGCTGGCATTTATGTTGATCATCACTTCCTACCACCCTTTGATTTACTCAGTTCCTCCTAAATGAATTCCTAGCTGAGAGGAGTAAATTATTTCTGAACATCCCCATCAATTGCAAGTTAAAACATATTGGCGTGATATCAAATAAAGAGGTTGGATAAATATATTAGTGTGGCATTAGATTGTACATAGGGAGCTGTTTTATAGGTGTATGACAGAGAAATAGAAGACATACGATGAATGAAAATACTTGTCTTGTATGAGAAGGCTCATTCTTGCTAAACTCAATAAGAATTTAAGGGAACGATTTGAGCTATATTTCTAAGTTTTTAAATCAGGAGGTACCTATCTTTCTAAGGATGCAGAATTTCATGTCTGGAAGAAGCTGGGCTAAGACTAACTGGAATAAGAAAGTTGGATCTGAAAGAATGAGTTGCAGAATTAAAAATTTTGAAAAAATAAAGAATCATTCGATCCCTGGCCTGGGAAGATCCCACCTGTGGAGCGGCTGGACCGATGTGTCCAATTACTGAGCCGGAGCTCTGGAGCGCATGTGCCCAGAGCCGGTGCTCTGCAACAACAGAGGCCACCGCGATGGGAGGCCCACAAGAGCCAAAGAACAAAGACGGATGAAAATAGACAAAATGAAAGACCAATAGAAGTGGCCCACCCACCCCCTCCCTCCCCAACCCCACCCCAAATAAATAAATAAATAATAAATGTTTAAAAAAAAAAAAAAACTGTTTTGCCTACAAAGGCTCTCCTCCACTAAGAAAGCACAGGGGGAAAAATTGAAAAAAAGAGCCTATTTTATAACATGAAAAGTTGCCTTTGGTTTAGTATCTCAGACTTTCAAAGGCATCAATTTGCTTAAGTCCATACAACAAGAAGAATTAAAAGGATGGTAAAACCGTGCTCTCCTGCAAGATGCAGTGGAGACTTGCCACAGACAAATAAGTTCCCTGGTTAACATCAATCAAGTTTAGTATTTGTGTTCTTTTTTGAGTAAACCCTGAGATAGTGATTGGAAAAACCAGAAACAGTGGTGAAAAACAATAGGAATTTTTGGCTTTTGCCCTCCCTCAACTACCACTTTCAAATGATAGCTGCAATTCAGTAAAGACCATAGAGGCTGGCATTTATGTTGATCATCACTTCCTACCACCCTTTGATTTACTCAGTTCCTCCTAAATGAATTCCTAGCTGAGAGGAGTAAATTATTTCTGAACATCCCCATCAATTGCAAGTTAAAACATATTGGCGTGATATCAAATAAAGAGGTTGGATAAATATATTAGTGTGGCATTAGATTGTACATAGGGAGCTGTTTTATAGGTGTATGACAGAGAAATAGAAGACATACGATGAATGAAAATACTTGTCTTGTATGAGAAGGCTCATTCTTGCTAAACTCAATAAGAATTTAAGGGAACGATTTGAGCTATATTTCTAAGTTTTTAAATCAGGAGGTACCTATCTTTCTAAGGATGCAGAATTTCATGTCTGGAAGAAGCTGGGCTAAGACTAACTGGAATAAGAAAGTTGGATCTGAAAGAATGAGTTGCAGATTATTGATAGACAAAAATGTTTGCTGATGAATAAATTTAAATTCATTATTGAAAACTGAATCAGCAGAATATTTGTTAAAATCAGCTTTCAACATTAAATTGAGGGGGTAACTTTGTGCTCCAGAAGGGAAAAAGTGCTCATTTGTGAATTACTGACACTTTAACTCTCTTACATTTGTCTTCAAAATCTGCCTTAGAGAGATGGCTTGTTTTGTTGTTAATGTTCCCAGAAAGGAAGGCCAGACAGAAGGAAAACATTTCTTCCTCAATTAAGAAGGCTTTTAAACCCTTTTGCCTGAATTTCGCTAATGTTTCATTTTGCCAAATCAATCATGTTGCTCTACTATTGTATTAAAACGTACTTTAATAACAAATGCTTGAAATCAGAAGTGACATTTTTTTTCTAAGATGCATTACTAATAAAGTAACACGCATTTTCCTCCTGCGTGAAACAGCTGGACCATGACGAGATCACATTAGCACTAATTAAAATGATATTTTTTGTGCAGTTTTTGCTAGCCCAGCTTCATTGGACTCAAAAGGATTTCTAAAATCCATAATAAAGGCTATTATGTAATCTTACCATGTTTCTCTTGAATCAGGCTACTGTCTAATTTCTCCACAACGATATTTTCTTAAAACTCTCACTCAATAAAATCAATATTAAGTTTCTCCTCTCAGAGCTCTGTTTTTCAATACATGATCCTCATTTAATTAAAAAAAATTAAAGCTTTAATTTATTTTGCTTGATGAACAAGAAAAATATAATACGAAAGGCAACATTTTGCAATGTTTCTCTTTTTCCTCACTTTACTGGGTCCCTGTTGTTTCCAATGTATAATTTGCAAAACATATTGCTTCAATACTTACAATGAGAGAGGCGGCCCAGCTGTGGGAAGAGAGGACAGCAGCCTCCAATATTACCATAATAATCTGCCTAGAGTCCCAGGAGCCCTCTGGTATATACAATTCTCTGTACTGCAGGCCCCAGCTGGAGAACATTCTCTTGACATGTATGCCAACCTTTGCCTGCAGGCAAAATAAAAAAAGGCAGAGAAGTAATCATGAAAATAAAAAATCTTGTCAACTGCGTTGGGATGCGGTTCCCATGTTTTTGCTCACGTAGGCAGGCATTGTGCTAACAAAATGATATGAGACTTTAAAAGACTGCAGCTGGTAGGTTTTCAGATTTAAAAAAAAAAATGCTCTATGTTAATTCTGCAATCCTAAAATTTGGGGGGAAGCGGGGCAGGGGACAGTGATAGTTTAGTTATTACTGTCAATAAATATGACAACTTTATTTACTAATCATTATGCAGAAGATTGCTTCTTATAGGAACTGAACCAGAAGCAGCAGCAATACCATCTTGAGGCTAATCATGGATGAAATTTCAAACAAATATAATTTATGTACCTTGGTAAGTGACCCTAAGAGGAATTGGAGCAGTTTCTGATGAATACCCCTCTTAAATAATCCCATAAAAACTAATACCATTATACCTGCTCCTATAATTTTGATCTCAAGTCAAAGAAATGATATTAGTCTTTAAAATAAGAAGCTAAAACTTCAAAAGTACCTTGTGAACAAAACATGCATGTTTTAAAACAGAAAGTTCATATTGGGTTGTATTTTACTTTAAAAGTCAATAGAACTCCGTGCGCATAGAATATTCCACAGCTAGTGCTGAAAAATCTGATCTCCTGGCTGTAGCACTGAAAGTTTCCAAACTTCATTTGTTGAAATAAGAGACTCTTCTGAAAACAAACTGATCCAGAATATAACTTCAGTCACACAGACGTAAGGCACTTAAATCTGACTGATAGCCTGTAATCCCAATATTTGGATAAATATTCTAAAGAGGTAAGAAAATGCCATTATATATATATACATATATCTATATATGTATATATATAAATAAAAAATATTAACTTCCTTTGTCAAATTAATTTTCCAAATACTAGACAGACTGGAAGAGGGCAGCATAGTGTTATATTAGCTCCTAAACATGACTATTTGCCAGGAAATGTTCCATTTTACTGTCTTTACCAATATGTTTCTGAGAAATCTGTCTACTCTGCAGATAAAAAGATTTAGACAATTGAGGATTTACAGTGCAAAATTTGATGTTAGTATTCATTGATCACTTATGAGGATAGGATATATGGGTTAGGTGTGTTATTGCATATTTATGTGACTAATTGTCACTGTCATCAAATGGAAACTACAAGAGGGCAGGATCAAGGGAGTCTTATTTATCATTTCCTTCCAACTTCACAGCACACACTAGGTATTTGTTGAAAGAATAAGTGTATGCATTTAATTATTCGTTCAGTCATTCAGCAAATATTTACCAAGGCACTGAGGATTCAGCAAATGAATAAAGCTGGTGGAAATCCCTGTCTTCAGGGTATAGAAGACAGAGAATACGTAAGAAAAATAAGTAAAATATATACTCTGTTAATGGGTTTCCCAGATGATTCTGGGAATCCACCTGATAATGCAGGAGACGTAGGAGATACGTTCAGTCTCTGGGTTGGGAAGATCCCCTGGAAGAGGAAACGGCAACCCACGTCAGCTTTATTGCCTAGAGAATTTCATGAACAGAGGAGCCTGTTGGGCTGCAGTCCATGAGTTACAAAGAGCTGGACAGGACTGAGCAACTAAGCACGCATGCACACTGTGTTAAATAATAAATACTAAAAGAGAAGTTTAGCAGGGAAAGGAAACGGAGACTGTGTCTGGACAGGAGGCTTCTATTTTAGAAAGTGTTGCCAGGAAAAGTCCCCCTTATCCTTCTCAACAAAGCTGTAAAATGAACTGGCTCTCTCATTAGGTGAAATTGAATAGGTCCTCTGTAAGAATCCAACAAAAAGGCAAAGAAAGAAAAGACTTAAAATGATGACTCTTTCATAATTTATGCAAATGTCTGTATCTTTCATGAAATTATGAGCCCCTCTAAAACAGAGGGGCTTCCCTGGTGGTTCAGATGGTAAAGGATCCTCCTGAAGTGCAGGAGACATGGGTTCCATACCTGGGTTGGGAATATCCTCTGGAGGAGGGCATGGCAACCATGAAATCCCATGCCAGTATTCTTGCCTGGAAAACCCCATGGACTGAGGAACCTAGCTGGCTGCAGTCCATGGGGTTGTAAAGAGTGTGATACGACTGAGTGTCTAAGTGTAACACAGCTAAAATAGAGACAGCAACTCTTTTCAGCTATTGTCTCTGGCACTTAGCACAGTGTCTTAAACACAGAAGATGCTCTTCCAATTATACTGAGTTGACTTGGAGTCCTATTAGAATAAAACAACAGTAGGAAGTGACAAAATAGCCAAGGATGGAGAAGAGCCACTCAACATAATCTGGAGGGCCAGAGACCAGAGGCATGAGGCTGAGCATGCACCATCATCTGGTGCATAGCTTGATGCTGCCTGAAGCTCCTTACACTCAGCTGCTCAGCCCTGAGATGACCACCTTTGGTGCCAAGAGAAGACAAGGCAAGTTTACAGAGAACTGTGCATACCAACCACTAAAACTAGGAAAATCATCAGAGCTCTTGTCTTTCTAATGGGGTCTTACATGGGGATCATTTTCATCTAAGAAAAAAAGCATCTAAGAAAAAAAAGTTGTAAAGGTGGTCTTGAAGGGGAAGTTTATGCCCCTTTGTATGCATATATTCATTTTATGGGACTGGATACAAGTGAAGGCTTCCCAAGTGGCACTTGTGGTAAAGAACCCTCCTGTCAATGCAAGTAGACGTAAGAGACATGAGTTCACTCCCTGGATCAGGAAGATACTCTGGAGAAGGGCACAGCAACCCACTCCAATATTCTTGCCTGGAGAATCCCATGGACAGAGGAGCCTGGCAGGCTACATTCCATAGAGTTTTACAGAGTTAGACACAACAGAAGTGACTTAGCATGCATGCACACAAGTGAAAGTTCACATTTGAATTAGGAGTAGAAAAAAAATACACATCAGATAATGGAAATAAAAGATGAATAGTAACTGTTTTTTTTTAAAAGTAAATTTTTAACATAGATGTTGGTTAAGGGTGAAGGGAAACCATTAAGTTAATACAGTAACATGTGTATCGTTATTACCAGGAAAATACAGATCAGCTGGTCATACCATTGGAGAGAATAAGACAAAACAGAGTAATAACACATAGGCGTAGTGAACAAGAAGAGAGTTAATTCAAATATCAGTTAGAAGTTTCTTCATTATTCTAAGGGACTAACATTCATACTAACTACCAGGGCTCCATTCCTAGTGAATTGTCACATAACAGGCAACATGATGTCCATATTCACGTCATTACTAACTTTTACGTTTCCTCGACTCTTTCTGAGCATCTCAACCACTCCCTGGCTGTACATAAGCTCCTCTTCGTGGAGGTTCCCATCCATATCCAGCTCACATGACTCTTCTGAGCTCCACATATGTTCTCGCCTGGTTGTCTCTAGTTGTTCACAGACATTCAGATTCAACATACTCATCACCCCTCACCTCCACCACCAACTCCTCACCTTGTATTTACTAGTCTTAGTAAAGGTCACCACTGGTTACCCAAGCCAGAAACCTGGAAATGATGCTTGATTCTAGCATCTCTCAAATTCCCTCCTCATGATTCTCAGGCTCCAACTGGTTTTGCTACAATCATCAGAGCTCTTGTCTTTCTAATGGGGTCTTACATGGGGATCTTTTTCATCTAAGAAAAAAAGCATCTAAGAAAAAAAAGTTGTAAAGGTGGTCTTGAAGGGGAAGTTTATGCCCCTTTGTATGCATATATTCATTTTATGGGACTGGATACAAGTGAAGGCTTCCCAAGTGGCACTTGTGGTAAAGAACCCTCCTGTCAATGCAAGTAGACGTAAGAGACATGAGTTCACTCCCTGGATCAGGAAGATACTCTGGAGAAGGGCACAGCAACCCACTCCAATATTCTTGCCTGGAGAATCCCATGGACAGAGGAGCCTGGCAGGCTACATTCCATAGAGTTTTACAGAGTTAGACACAACAGAAGTGACTTAGCATGCATGCACACAAGTGAAAGTTCACATTTGAATTAGGAGTAGAAAAAAAATACACATCAGATAATGGAAATAAAAGATGAATAGTAACTGTTTTTTTTTAAAAGTAAATTTTTAACATAGATGTTGGTTAAGGGTGAAGGGAAACCATTAAGTTAATACAGTAACATGTGTATCGTTATTACCAGGAAAATACAGATCAGCTGGTCATACCATTGGAGAGAATAAGACAAAACAGAGTAATAACACATAGGCGTAGTGAACAAGAAGAGAGTTAATTCAAATATCAGTTAGAAGTTTCTTCATTATTCTAAGGGACTAACATTCATACTAACTACCAGGGCTCCATTCCTAGTGAATTGTCACATAACAGGCAACATGATGTCCATATTCACGTCATTACTAACTTTTACGTTTCCTCGACTCTTTCTGAGCATCTCAACCACTCCCTGGCTGTACATAAGCTCCTCTTCGTGGAGGTTCCCATCCATATCCAGCTCACATGACTCTTCTGAGCTCCACATATGTTCTCGCCTGGTTGTCTCTAGTTGTTCACAGACATTCAGATTCAACATACTCATCACCCCTCACCTCCACCACCAACTCCTCACCTTGTATTTACTAGTCTTAGTAAAGGTCACCACTGGTTACCCAAGCCAGAAACCTGGAAATGATGCTTGATTCTAGCATCTCTCAAATTCCCTCCTCATGATTTCATCAGGCTCCAAGCATGAAAGAATCTTTTGCCTAAGCAACTTTTACATCTCTCTTTCTTTATCTACAATTCATTGTTAACTAGCCGCATTCAAAAACGGTTCCTGTCTCAGTTGGGTTACTACACATCTCTTGACCAATCTTAAAGGAAGAGTTTCCTTTCAACCAGCAGACTATGCTTCCCCCTTACCTGAGTGATTTTCCAAATGTGAGTACCTCTCTCCACTCACTCACTTTAAAATGCCCAATAGTTTGGCGTGAAGTCCCCTTAGCTTTTGGATTAAAGTCGTCACTCTTTTTTTTCCCTTTTTTTTCATTCAACAAATCAATGTTTATTGCATCTTCTTAAAAAGATGTATTTAATTGAAGGATAAGTACTTTATGATATTGTCATGGGTTTTGCCACACATTGGTATGAATCAGCCACAGGAATACGTGTGTCCCCTCCATCCTGAACCACTCTCCCACCTCCATCCCCACCCTACCCCTCCAGGTTTTCACAGAGCACCGGCTTTGGGTTCCCTGAGTCATACAATCAAAGTCACACTGGTCATCTATTTTATATATGGTAATGTATATGTTTCAATGCTATTCTGTCCAGTCATCCCACTCCCTCCTCTCATTGAGTCCAAAAGTATGGTTTTTACATCTATGTCTCCTTTGCTGGCCTGACGTAGGATCATCAGTACCATCTTTCTAGCTTCCATATATATGTGACAATACACAGTATTTGTCTTTCTTTTTCTGACTTACTTCACTCTGTATAAGAGGCTCTAGGTTGGGAATTCCCTGGTGGTCCAGTGGCTAAGACTCTGTGCTCCCAATGCAGGGAACCTGGGTTCGATCCCTGGTCAGGGAACTAGAGCCCACGTGCTACAACTGAGACCCAATACAGCCAAATAAATATAAATAAAATATTTTTTTAAAAAAAGAAGAGGGGCTTCTCTGGTGGTCCAATGGCTAAGACTCCAGGCTCCCTATGTAGGAGGCCTGAGTTCAATCCCTGGTCAGGGAGCTGGATCCCACATACTGTGACTAAGACCCAGCACAGCCAAAGAATGGAAATGATGCTTGATTCTAGCATCTCTCAAATTCCCTCCTCATGATTTCATCAGGCTCCAAGCATGAAAGAATCTTTTGCCTAAGCAACTTTTACATCTCTCTTTCTTTATCTACAATTCATTGTTAACTAGCCGCATTCAAAAACGGTTCCTGTCTCAGTTGGGTTACTACACATCTCTTGACCAATCTTAAAGGAAGAGTTTCCTTTCAACCAGCAGACTATGCTTCCCCCTTACCTGAGTGATTTTCCAAATGTGAGTACCTCTCTCCACTCACTCACTTTAAAATGCCCAATAGTTTGGCGTGAAGTCCCCTTAGCTTTTGGATTAAAGTCGTCACTCTTTTTTTTCCCTTTTTTTTCATTCAACAAATCAATGTTTATTGCATCTTCTTAAAAAGATGTATTTAATTGAAGGATAAGTACTTTATGATATTGTCATGGGTTTTGCCACACATTGGTATGAATCAGCCACAGGAATACGTGTGTCCCCTCCATCCTGAACCACTCTCCCACCTCCATCCCCACCCTACCCCTCCAGGTTTTCACAGAGCACCGGCTTTGGGTTCCCTGAGTCATACAATCAAAGTCACACTGGTCATCTATTTTATATATGGTAATGTATATGTTTCAATGCTATTCTGTCCAGTCATCCCACCCTCCTCTCATTGAGTCCAAAAGTATGGTTTTTACATCTATGTCTCCTTTGCTGGCCTGACGTAGGATCATCAGTACCATCTTTCTAGCTTCCATATATATGTGACAATACACAGTATTTGTCTTTCTTTTTCTGACTTACTTCACTCTGTATAAGAGGCTCTAGGTTGGGAATTCCCTGGTGGTCCAGTGGCTAAGACTCTGTGCTCCCAATGCAGGGAACCTGGGTTCGATCCCTGGTCAGGGAACTAGAGCCCACGTGCTACAACTGAGACCCAATACAGCCAAATAAATATAAATAAAATATTTTTTTAAAAAAAGAAGAGGGGCTTCTCTGGTGGTCCAATGGCTAAGACTCCAGGCTCCCTATGTAGGAGGCCTGAGTTCAATCCCTGGTCAGGGAGCTGGATCCCACATACTGTGACTAAGACCCAGCACAGCCAAAGAAATAAATATAAAAAAAAAAGAAGAAGAAGAAAAAGTGGCTTTAGGATCATTCACCTCATCAGAACTGAATCAAAAGCATTCCTTTTTATAACTGAGTATTCTTCCATTGTGTATATATGTACCACAGCTTCCTTATCCATTAATTTGTGGATGAACATCTAGGTTGCTTCACATCCTAGTTATTGTAAATAGTGCTGCAGTGAACATTTGGCATGAAAGCCCAAGCTAACTGCCCCTTTATTTCTCATCTCCCCAGTCTCCATGCTTTGCCAGTGCTTCAGCAATAAATATGACCCTTCCATTGCCACCATTTTTTGGCTGATGCTCTATGATTGATCTAAAACACTCTGTCCCGTTTTCTCCACCATATCTAAATCTCCCTCATATTTTAAAAACTCAGTTGAATTGTGACATCCTTCTTTTCTAATATCCTCCCTCCTTGAGCTAAGTTACAGAACTCTTTCCTATATTCATAAAGTTACCTATGCCAGCAATAACATACATTTACCATCCTGAATTAGGACTTCCGGTTTCTTGTCCATATCCCTCATTGACTATGAGCTCCATGAGCAGAGGATTGCTCATGTCTGTACACTCTAGCTCTAACACAAGACTCACTGCATGTAAGATGTTCCATTAGTATTTGCTTAGCCTGTGAATGAGACAATGAATTTCCAGGGATAGGACTAGCTGAGTGGAAAGGAAATGCACTGTCTACTTCTACATTAAAAATAACTTATTAGAAAAGGTAAGAAAATGAATACTTCCTGTATCACTACTTATACCCAGCCTTGGACTTACTGGTTAGAAGGTAAAGTAAGTGGGAGAGAGACTGAAGAAAACAAGAGAGACAGAGAGACAAAGAAATCTATTTGTACCTCATCATTTGTTTACATGTCCAGAGGTCTCCCATACATAATAAGATAGCAGATAGGAGTCTCAAAGGACTAGTGCTGCTCAGAACTCTAAATAGTCAGCAGGTTTTTTTTATTTTTAAAAAACTGTGGAATGTTTCATAGAACACTTCACAAATTTACATGTCATCCTTGCTCAGGGACCATGCTAATCTCTGTATTGTTCCAATTTTAGTACATGTGCTGCTGAAGCACTCATAACAGCAGGTCTTAAAATGGAGAAGAAATATGTGATTAAAACAGAAATCAATCTGAGTACCAAAATAATTTTATAAAGGTCAATATATATTCACTAAAACTATCTGGTTTTATGTAATGTATTTTCAAGGTGTTATTTAAGAAAAGTAAATTGGTTTTAGCCTGTGATAAGATATGAAGCTATGATAATATTTTATGTTTTAATTTTAAATATATTTAATCTATTTAAACTAAAAACAAAACCTAAAATAATTCACTCATTTCTCCCACTCACCATCTCTCACCTTGAGCAAACAACAATCTTTTGTCTGTATCTATGAACTTAGTTTTATATATAAAAATATATAGATATTTTTGCATGTGGAACATACAAATATATTCTATATTTTATATATATTTCCATATTATATGTATATATATATTTAGGTTCCACATATATGACATCATACAGACAGTATCTGTCTTTTTTTTTTTTTAATTTTGGCCACTTTTATTGGTCTTCCATTTATTTATTTTCATCCGTCTTTGTTCCTTGGCCTGTGTGGGCCTCCCATCGCAGTGGCCTCTCTCACTGCAGAGCACCGGCCCCAGGCACATGTGCTCCAGAGCACTGACTCATAATTGGACACACTAGCCTGTGAATGAGACAATGAATTTCCAGGGATAGGACTAGCTGAGTGGAAAGGAAATGCACTGTCTACTTCTACATTAAAAATAACTTATTAGAAAAGGTAAGAAAATGAATACTTCCTGTATCACTACTTATACCCAGCCTTGGACTTACTGGTTAGAAGGTAAAGTAAGTGGGAGAGAGACTGAAGAAAACAAGAGAGACAGAGAGACAAAGAAATCTATTTGTACCTCATCATTTGTTTACATGTCCAGAGGTCTCCCATACATAATAAGATAGCAGATAGGAGTCTCAAAGGACTAGTGCTGCTCAGAACTCTAAATAGTCAGCAGGTTTTTTTTATTTTTAAAAAACTGTGGAATGTTTCATAGAACACTTCACAAATTTACATGTCATCCTTGCTCAGGGACCATGCTAATCTCTGTATTGTTCCAATTTTAGTACATGTGCTGCTGAAGCACTCATAACAGCAGGTCTTAAAATGGAGAAGAAATATGTGATTAAAACAGAAATCAATCTGAGTACCAAAATAATTTTATAAAGGTCAATATATATTCACTAAAACTATCTGGTTTTATGTAATGTATTTTCAAGGTGTTATTTAAGAAAAGTAAATTGGTTTTAGCCTGTGATAAGATATGAAGCTATGATAATATTTTATGTTTTAATTTTAAATATATTTAATCTATTTAAACTAAAAACAAAACCTAAAATAATTCACTCATTTCTCCCACTCACCATCTCTCACCTTGAGCAAACAACAATCTTTTGTCTGTATCTATGAACTTAGTTTTATATATAAAAATATATAGATATTTTTGCATGTGGAACATACAAATATATTCTATATTTTATATATATTTCCATATTATATGTATATATATATTTAGGTTCCACATATATGACATCATACAGACAGTATCTGTCTTTTTTTTTTTTTAATTTTGGCCACTTTTATTGGTCTTCCATTTATTTATTTTCATCCGTCTTTGTTCCTTGGCCTGTGTGGGCCTCCCATCGCAGTGGCCTCTCTCACTGCAGAGCACCGGCCCCAGGCACATGTGCTCCAGAGCACTGACTCATAATTGGACACACGAGTTCAGCCACTCCATGGCACGTGGGATCTTCCTGGACCACGGATCGAACCAGTGCCCCCTGCACTGCAAGGCGGACTCTTTATCCACTGCACCACCGGGGAAGCCCAGTATCTGTCTTTGACTTATTTTGCTTTACATAATGCCCATGAGATCCATTCATGTTGTTCCAAACAGCAAATGACTTCTTTTAATTGAAAGATACTAACTTCACAGAGTTTTTTTTTTTTAAAGATTTATTTTATTTATTTATTTTGGGCGGGTGTCAGGTTGGTGAGGGAAGGGAGCAGGCGGACCACTTCTATTGGTCTTTCATTTCTCTATTTTCATCTGTCTTTGTTCTTTGACTCCTGTGGGCCTCCCATCACGGTGGTGTCTGTTGTTGCAGAGCGCCAGCTCTGGGCACACGTGCTCCAGAGCTCCGGCTCAGTAATTGGACACATCGGTCCAGCTGCTCCGCAGCACATGGGATCTTCCCAGGCCAGGGATAGAACCAGCGCCCCCTGCACTGCAAGGCGGTGTCCTTACCCACTGGATCACCAGGGGAAGCCCTTCACAGAGTTTTGTTGCTTACTGCCAAACATCAACATGAATCAGCCATAGGTATACATACTTTCCCTCCCTCATGAGCTTCCCTCTCATCTCCCTCCCCATGCCACCCTTCTAGGTTGTTACAGAGCCCCTGTTTGGGTTCCCTTGGTCCCATAGCAAATTCCTATTGTTATCTACTTTACATATGGCAATGTAACTTTCCATGCTACTCTTTCCATACATCTCACCTATGGCTCCCTCCCCTCAACGTCCATAAGGCTGTTCCCTATGGCTGTTTCTCCATTGCTGTCCAGACCGATTTTTTTTTTTTTGTAACTATTGCTGACTTACAACGTTTTAGGTGTACAGCAAGTTGATTCAGTTATACATATACATATATGTGTATATATATTCTTTCCCATTATAGGTTACTACAAGATATCTAATACAGTTCCATGTGCTATATAGTAGGTCCTTGTTGTCTATCTATTTTATATATAGTAGTGTGTATCTGCAATCCCAAATTCCTAATTTATCCTCCACTCCCTTTCCTCTTTGGTAATCTTAAATTTTGTGTTTTATGTCAGTGAGTCTATTTTTGATTTGTAAGTAAGTTCATTTGTATCATGTTTTTAGATTCTATATATAACTGATATATGATATTTGTCTTTTTCTGGAAACCAATTTTTTAAAGGAAAATAAGAGCCAAACTAAAATGTTGCTGTTTAGCCAAAGGAGCATATTATATATGTGTTGAAACCAATATGAGTTCTAAAGCATTTGCAGAATCTACAATGTAGAATTAAAATTCATTTAGGTCAAAATTGTTAAAATAAGGCATTACCCCTATTGCCCCCAGAATCTCTTACAGCACCCCCTGTCTTTTGGAAGTCTATCTGACAAGCTCCCTTGCTTATATGCTACCAGCTGTCTTTGGCACAGAAATACTTCATTCAGGCGCCAGCTCTGGGCACACGTGCTCCAGAGCTCCGGCTCAGTAATTGGACACATCGGTCCAGCTGCTCCGCAGCACATGGGATCTTCCCAGGCCAGGGATAGAACCAGCGCCCCCTGCACTGCAAGGCGGTGTCCTTACCCACTGGATCACCAGGGGAAGCCCTTCACAGAGTTTTGTTGCTTACTGCCAAACATCAACATGAATCAGCCATAGGTATACATACTTTCCCTCCCTCATGAGCTTCCCTCTCATCTCCCTCCCCATGCCACCCTTCTAGGTTGTTACAGAGCCCCTGTTTGGGTTCCCTTGGTCCCATAGCAAATTCCTATTGTTATCTACTTTACATATGGCAATGTAACTTTCCATGCTACTCTTTCCATACATCTCACCTATGGCTCCCTCCCCTCAACGTCCATAAGGCTGTTCCCTATGGCTGTTTCTCCATTGCTGTCCAGACCGATTTTTTTTTTTTTGTAACTATTGCTGACTTACAACGTTTTAGGTGTACAGCAAGTTGATTCAGTTATACATATACATATATGTGTATATATATTCTTTCCCATTATAGGTTACTACAAGATATCTAATACAGTTCCATGTGCTATATAGTAGGTCCTTGTTGTCTATCTATTTTATATATAGTAGTGTGTATCTGCAATCCCAAATTCCTAATTTATCCTCCACTCCCTTTCCTCTTTGGTAATCTTAAATTTTGTGTTTTATGTCAGTGAGTCTATTTTTGATTTGTAAGTAAGTTCATTTGTATCATGTTTTTAGATTCTATATATAACTGATATATGATATTTGTCTTTTTCTGGAAACCAATTTTTTAAAGGAAAATAAGAGCCAAACTAAAATGTTGCTGTTTAGCCAAAGGAGCATATTATATATGTGTTGAAACCAATATGAGTTCTAAAGCATTTGCAGAATCTACAATGTAGAATTAAAATTCATTTAGGTCAAAATTGTTAAAATAAGGCATTACCCCTATTGCCCCCAGAATCTCTTACAGCACCCCCTGTCTTTTGGAAGTCTATCTGACAAGCTCCCTTGCTTATATGCTACCAGCTGTCTTTGGCACAGAAATACTTCATTCAGGCCGGCCTTGTCCAGCGACACCCTCTATGTCAGATCTCAGTCACAACATCAAAACTCCCCAATGCTGGGTTCCAATGCCTCAGGCTGTTTTAGCAGTGCAATTTGAAAAAAGCTCCAACTCACAGTTCCTAACAAAAAGTCAGTGGACTTCAAATCACAATATATAAGTAGCAGCTTCCTCTACCCGTTAACGATAAAGCAAGCATTGCTCTTTTATTTTTTATTACAGCCATTCTCATCTAACCAGACTTGTTCTCAGTTCAGCCATGCCTGCACCATCGTATGAGCACATTCATTCTTTGCCGACTGTGTCCCTAGGCATTCTCCCTAGCCTGGGCTAACCGTGTACTCACAAGACTATTACTGTTTGATCCGATCTTGGTGAATTCAGCAATAATAGACACCAAATGATATGGTCTTTACAGGACAGTCAACTGAGTCTGACTTTCTATTGGGAGAACCTAAACCATGTGTTCCCCAAATTTCATGATGGTAATATGCATCTGTACAAATAACATCTGTTATTATTTTCCAATTTTTCAGTTTTGGGTCTTTTATCCCTTCAACATATCAGTTAACTGGAGGTTATGAAGGCCACCTGATAGTAACAAGCTGTTCTACTAGCATTAGCTTCCTTCTCCTTTCTTCTTCTTTCTTTTCTGTTATTCTTTTGCTTTTATCCTTTAAACGAAGAAAACTAAAAATTTCCTGTAACTTTTCTTTGTGATCATTAAACTTTCCTAAGAAATCTTAAGGAAGCTACTTTTCTAATACCCCAGGCAAAAGTGTTTCTGTTCTGCAAGTTGATTTGTTTCTTCAAAAAAAATCTTAAGATTTGTTTTTCAAATTTTTCTAGACGCAAAAGATCATCAGTGGAATTGGCAAAACAAGCACAATCATTTGCCTAAGGAAATGGAAATTTCAAACTATGTGAAAGTTTAGCATTCTAGGTTCTTTCCAAGCATCTCAGGTCCATAGGGTTTTAAATATATGTGTTGAAACCAATATGAGTTCTAAAGCAAAAAATTGTAGAATTAAAATTCATTTAGGTCAAAATTGTTAAAATAAGGCATTACCCTATTGCTTTAATTTTATTTGCTTTACCAGCTGTCTTTGGCACAGAAATACTTCATTCAGGCCGGCCTTGTCCAGCGACACCCTCTATGTCAGATCTCAGTCACAACATCAAAACTCCCCAATGCTGGGTTCCAATGCCTCAGGCTGTTTTAGCAGTGCAATTTGAAAAAAGCTCCAACTCACAGTTCCTAACAAAAAGTCAGTGGACTTCAAATCACAATATATAAGTAGCAGCTTCCTCTACCCGTTAACGATAAAGCAAGCATTGCTCTTTTATTTTTTATTACAGCCATTCTCATCTAACCAGACTTGTTCTCAGTTCAGCCATGCCTGCACCATCGTATGAGCACATTCATTCTTTGCCGACTGTGTCCCTAGGCATTCTCCCTAGCCTGGGCTAACCGTGTACTCACAAGACTATTACTGTTTGATCCGATCTTGGTGAATTCAGCAATAATAGACACCAAATGATATGGTCTTTACAGGACAGTCAACTGAGTCTGACTTTCTATTGGGAGAACCTAAACCATGTGTTCCCCAAATTTCATGATGGTAATATGCATCTGTACAAATAACATCTGTTATTATTTTCCAATTTTTCAGTTTTGGGTCTTTTATCCCTTCAACATATCAGTTAACTGGAGGTTATGAAGGCCACCTGATAGTAACAAGCTGTTCTACTAGCATTAGCTTCCTTCTCCTTTCTTCTTCTTTCTTTTCTGTTATTCTTTTGCTTTTATCCTTTAAACGAAGAAAACTAAAAATTTCCTGTAACTTTTCTTTGTGATCATTAAACTTTCCTAAGAAATCTTAAGGAAGCTACTTTTCTAATACCCCAGGCAAAAGTGTTTCTGTTCTGCAAGTTGATTTGTTTCTTCAAAAAAAAAACTCTTAAGATTTGTTTTTCAAATTTTTCTAGACGCAAAAGATCATCAGTGGAATTGGCAAAACAAGCACAATCATTTGCCTAAGGAAATGGAAATTTCAAACTATGTGAAAGTTTAGCATTCTAGGTTCTTTCCAAGCATCTCAGGTCCATAGGGTTGGCAGCTCATGGATCAGCCTGCAAACTTTGAAAGAAAACTAGCAATTATAGAATTTTTTATATTAAAAAAAAGGAAGATCCCATAAAATGCTCTTTGTTTTCTACTTTGATTTTTTTAAAAAAACACTGTCTAAATTTTTGTTGTATTCATTTATTCTACATGCGAGTTGAACAATCGGTCTCATATTCAGTTTCATTTAAATATTTACTGTGTTTATACGGAGTACGTTTCATTGCCCATGAAGAAATCCAACCAATATTTGTTGAATTAAATGGTCTTACATTACAACATTTATATTGAGCAATAAATCTGACTTATCTTAGACTATTGCAGGAGGAAATGGTAACCCACTACAGTACTCCTGACTGGGAAATCCCATAGACAGAGGAACTTGACAGGCTGCAGTTCATGGGATCACAGAGTCTAACATGACTGAGCAACTGAGCATGTAAGCATCTTAGAATAACTCATCTACATCAAATCTTTTACTGTAAGTAGATATATACTACATATTATTTCAGAGTAAAAATTTTAAAAGTAACAATTAATTTTTCTGTTTTTTTGCATTATTTCCTTTTCTATCAAAAAAAAGACTTGAAATAAATGAGGAAATAAATGTGTTAAATAAAAACTGAAAAAGATGAATATCTAGGAATCTACATAATCTTCACTATGACCTGTATTTTTCTAATTTAAAAAAGAGTAGTAGGTTTATTCTCTATATTGGTTATCCCCTTCTCTTAAATTGGCATCTTTCTGAAGATGTACACAGCGTCTATTTTATAATGCTAAAATCTCTTTAAATTCTAGTGGCACTGGCAGCCAAAGGCAGCACTCTCCCTCAGTTTTCCTATGGGCAACAATCTCTCAGCAAACTTAGTGACTATACAATTCTGGATGCTTCCAGAGGCCCCATGGGCAAGCAGCTGCAGAGGGGAAACCAAGCTGGAAAAGAATCAATCTCTCTGAAACCAGTGGGGAAAAAGAAAATGCTGATAACTCAGTTTGCATTCGTAAGAACACATTCCCTGTTCAATTTCTCAGCTTACTTTAGTCTCTTGGTATATTCTTTGCAAAATTTATTTCTGTATCAATTGTTGTATTCTAAGAAAAGAGTACCACATATTCAAAACAATCTGGTTGAATTCTAAGGAGAAGGTACTAATGATCTGGTAAGGAAAAAAAAAAAAAAGGAAGCCAATCACTCAGAAACACAACGGTAAAGAATCTGGCTGCAATACATGATACGGGGTTTGATCCCTGGGTCAGGAAGATCCCCCGGAGAAGGAAATAGCAACTCACTCCAGTATTCTTGCCTAGAAAATGCCATGGACAGAGGAGCCTGGCAGGTTATACTCCATGGGGTTGCAAAAGAGTCAGACACAACTGAGCGACGAACACTTTCCCTTTCAGCTGATACATATTTTTGATGTACAGCAGAAATCAACACAGATGATAAAGCAATTAGTCTCCAATTAAAAATAAATTTAAAAAATAAAATAAATCAATAAACACACACTCCACTCTACAAACTGCTCATGAGTGTCATGTGCTTGGCTATGTGCTGACTGTCAATTTTTGAACAAGCCAGAGAGAGCTTATGATCATAGGGGTATGGGTGATCAAATAAGCAGCTTAACAATCGAATGTGGCAAGATATTACAAACTAAGCTTTAAAAGGTGGAAAGGAAAGAGACAATATTATCATGAAAGATGACACAAAGGAAAGAATGTCTCAATATTTTCAAAAAATCTGTTGAAGTGAGAGAGGGGACAAGAATTTTAGAAGTAAATCTTCTAACTTCAACCTAGTTTTCTGTGGGTGCTGTTTCTCTGCAATGCTAACAGGTGATACAGCAACAATATGTAAATTAGCCAAGAGAAATGGAGTACAAAGGCTATATTTGAAATTCTATGTGCAGAGCTAGTCTCCTGGTGACCTTACTGCAGAAAAGCAAACATTTCTGCCTCAGAGAAGGAGCAATGCACATACCAAAATCATGATGCTACTCCATCTTTTTTTGATCTGAAAGAAAACCCTCAAAGGGAGACAGACTCTATAGTAAATGTTGCATCAGGAAGTCAAAATGGCACAGTGAATGGGAACATCAAAGGCTGTAATGTTGTGTAAAGATAACCTCCCTCACATAATTCAGATTACGCAAAATGATAACTGTGAAATGCATTTATTCTTTAACAAACTCACTTCATGTGCTATTGTATGCAGCAGGCCAATGCTGTCTTTTTTCATTAATTTGCTTTTCAGGAGGGCCCAAACCTAGATGATTTCTGTGTTTGCGTTTTATAATACTTTCACATTTTGAAGAACTTCTCTGGTGGTCAGTCCAGTGGTTCAATATTTTGACCTCAATGCAGGGGATGCAGGTTTGACATGCCCCCGGGTATATTCAAAAAACCAAAAAAAAAAAAAAAAACAGACCAAACTTCTGCATTTTGAGCCAAGCTTTAAATGAGCTGTATGAGTTGAAGTGAAGAAAATGAGTACCTCCTTTCTTTCCTCTATCATAATGGTCAACTCATCTCTTATAGCCCTGGTGGTGGTTTAGTTGCTAACGAGTGTTTGACTCTTGTGACCCCTTGGACTGTAGCCAACCAGGCTCCTCTGTCCATGGCATTCTCTAGGCAAGAATACTGGAGTCGGTTGCCATTTCCTTCTCCAGACGATCTTCCCAACCTAATGATCCAACCTGGCTCTCTTACACTGCAGGCAGATTCTTTACGGACTGAGCTCCAACAGGGAAGCCCAGCTCTGGCCAGTGTACAAATCAAGTAGGCATAGGAGAATGAAATGGGTTTTGTAGTTAGAAAGATATGGTTTGAAAGCCAAGTTCTACAACTTATAACAATGTGGTCCTGAGCACAAGACTTCAGGTTTCCTAATCCATAAAATGAAGTGGAAAAAGAGGTATCAAAGTCAGTAATTGCAATAATTAAATGAGATAATACAAGGAGTATACCAAATGCAGTGTGTGACATGTGGCCCACATCTAGTTGATGTATAGTGTCTACCTTTCCCGGTTATTTGGGCTGGTCTAAAAATTAAATTGACATGACACAAATTAAAAGGGGAAAATCAAACAAAAAGTTTAATAATAGGTAGAGATGCAAAGAAATCCAGGACAACTGAGCAATTCACAAAAATGCCTGAAGTCCTCAGTTGTTAAATACCATCTTTAGCTAAAGACAAAAAGGGATGTTGGGGATAAGTGTTTGGGACTTCAAAGGGGAAGAAAACAACTAGCATGGAAATGAAAAAGCAAATGCTAGTTAAACAAATGTTTGTTGGCCTTGCAGAGACAATGGGATGCAAAGTAGACTTGACCCTGGGCCTTTCCCCCATATTCTTTGCAGGTGTCTTTGGTGATAGGTTTCTTCTGGGAATACACCTTCTACCTAAATTATTTCAGGCAGCTAGCCGGAAGGTCAAAGTTTCTGCCTAACTCTTTGGGCCTGGGCTGTTTTCAGCTTGAAATAGTCCACATTATAAAGAAACACATGGGGATGGCAAATTTTGCATCCCTACTATAGCACCATTATTCTGTGGGTGCTTCCAGAATTCTTTTCCTTCATTTCTCTTTTCCTTTATTTCTCTTTGGTCCACCTCTTTTTCCTCTTATTGAGGCTTCCACTGCTTGCCCCGTGGTTATGTCAGCTACAAATTGGCACTTGCCAAGAGCAGTGACTGAACAACAACAACAAGGGCACTTGCCATCTGTCTCTGGGGAGATGGAAACCTGCGCTGCTGCAGCGGCTGACCTTCAACACCTTTGAGGGGAATTTCAGGTGGAGAGCGAGGCACGCTGTGCTCCAGGGAAATCAGTGGAACAGGTCTTCAGACAGCTACATATTTTCAGGAGCTGATTTCATGATCCCAATCTTTGTATCTCTTCGTATCTAGAAAAGCACTGCATCCCTCCATGGTGGCATCAGCTCTTCATGACTAGCAGAAAACCTTCTGTAAAGTAAGGATTTCAATGCACTGAACTTCTCCTTCACCAAAATGTTAATATACTGACCTTCGCCCACTGCCTCTTTAGAGCAGTCTCTCAGAGTTATCTAAGATGCTGTCTCCCAGGCTGCAATCCTTATTTTGCCTCAAAAAACTTTACTCAAACCTCTCACATGGTGCATCTTTTTGGTCGACCATTATCATTGGATAACTGAATTTCATAATCCAGATTGCTTTTTTATTTCAGTTGAGCTAAGTAAACCCTTTAATACTTTCTCCAAGTCACTTTAAAAGGTCTTTCCTAGTCCTTTACAAATACAGCTAAGAGAATGTCACCTAAGAGAATAAATGTAAGTTGGGTTTTATCAAATTATGACAAAGCAAGAAATAAAATGGCCAAAATTTTCCAGAAAGAAGAAAAGAAAACACTAAAATGGCCAAATGGGCCAGCAGTTAATCAATCAATCATTTTAATACAAATAAATTGTCTTTTTCATCAAGGACCATTTTATGAATGAGATATATCAGGCCCTTGGACGGGAAACAAACTAAATGAGAAGTAATCTGAATTTGGCAGCAGAGGGAGGCTCTGGTTAATCCCACAATTTTCTGACAAGACATGAAAGAGATACACAGGTAATATGACTGGCATTTAACTAGGCCACCTAGAATGGATTCAATTTCCTTAAGAAAAAGTGACATCAGAAATTTCATTGCGGGATGGCAAATTTTGCATCCCTACTATAGCACCATTATTCTGTGGGTGCTTCCAGAATTCTTTTCCTTCATTTCTCTTTTCCTTTATTTCTCTTTGGTCCACCTCTTTTTCCTCTTATTGAGGCTTCCACTGCTTGCCCCGTGGTTATGTCAGCTACAAATTGGCACTTGCCAAGAGCAGTGACTGAACAACAACAACAAGGGCACTTGCCATCTGTCTCTGGGGAGATGGAAACCTGCGCTGCTGCAGCGGCTGACCTTCAACACCTTTGAGGGGAATTTCAGGTGGAGAGCGAGGCACGCTGTGCTCCAGGGAAATCAGTGGAACAGGTCTTCAGACAGCTACATATTTTCAGGAGCTGATTTCATGATCCCAATCTTTGTATCTCTTCGTATCTAGAAAAGCACTGCATCCCTCCATGGTGGCATCAGCTCTTCATGACTAGCAGAAAACCTTCTGTAAAGTAAGGATTTCAATGCACTGAACTTCTCCTTCACCAAAATGTTAATATACTGACCTTCGCCCACTGCCTCTTTAGAGCAGTCTCTCAGAGTTATCTAAGATGCTGTCTCCCAGGCTGCAATCCTTATTTTGCCTCAAAAAACTTTACTCAAACCTCTCACATGGTGCATCTTTTTGGTCGACCATTATCATTGGATAACTGAATTTCATAATCCAGATTGCTTTTTTATTTCAGTTGAGCTAAGTAAACCCTTTAATACTTTCTCCAAGTCACTTTAAAAGGTCTTTCCTAGTCCTTTACAAATACAGCTAAGAGAATGTCACCTAAGAGAATAAATGTAAGTTGGGTTTTATCAAATTATGACAAAGCAAGAAATAAAATGGCCAAAATTTTCCAGAAAGAAGAAAAGAAAACACTAAAATGGCCAAATGGGCCAGCAGTTAATCAATCAATCATTTTAATACAAATAAATTGTCTTTTTCATCAAGGACCATTTTATGAATGAGATATATCAGGCCCTTGGACGGGAAACAAACTAAATGAGAAGTAATCTGAATTTGGCAGCAGAGGGAGGCTCTGGTTAATCCCACAATTTTCTGACAAGACATGAAAGAGATACACAGGTAATATGACTGGCATTTAACTAGGCCACCTAGAATGGATTCCTACAGATGAGTTTTGACCTTAAGAAAAAGTGACATCAGAAATTATAAACCTATAAATCTTTATAAACCAATGAAGCTGCCATTATGGTTAACTCCCTGGTCATTAAAGCAAGTTCAAAATTCAAATAAAAAGTCATTTTTTTACCTCATCAGGATCACATTTCAGTCATCAAAAATCCAGATGTTTATTCTGTTTACTGATTTTGCCCAATAGCTTTAATTTCCAGTGAATTTTTTTTACTAGAAATCAAATGAAAAGTGAAAGTAAAAGTGTCAGTCATTAAGTTGTGTCCAGCTCTTTGTGACTCCATGTACTGTAGCCCACCAGGATCCTCTGTCCCATTAAATTCTTCAGGCAAGTGAAGAAAATAGCTATAGTCATTGCTCTGTGATAAAAGCAGATCCTTCAGGGGTGCTGTATGATGGTCTGGAGGGGTGAGATGAGGGGGATATACATATGACTAATCTGAGAACGTACATATCTGTAAACAGCAAAACTCTGTAAAAGTTAAAAGTAAAATAAAAGTGTCTTTTTTTTTAAGAGTAAGATAAAAGAAAAGAAAAAAAAAAAGAATCCTGGAATGGGTGGCCATTTCCTTCTCCAGAGGATCTTCCCAACCCAGGGATTGAACTCGGGTCTCCTGCATTGCAGGCAGAGTCTTTATGACTAGCACCTGTTGAAAAGCAAAATCACTCCAAAAGGAATAAGCAAAATCACTCTAAAAGGACAATCCCCTGATAATATGTGAACTATATAATAAATGTATATTCTGAAAGAAATCTCTCAAGAAAAGTTAGAAAGCCATGTAAATTCTGAGAAGATGATTGAATATCTTTGAAAGGATGCCTCTTGATTATATAAGCTCTAGGGTATTTGTGTTTTTTCTTTTCAGTTCTACCTCTGCTCATTGCTACCAACCCATCTCCCTCCACCCACCTCATGAGTGTGTCAGTCAGTCATGGGACCCCATGGACTGCAGCCTGCCAGGCTCTTCTGTCCATTGACTTTTCCAGTCAAGAATATTGGAGTGTCGTATTTTTTTAAATAATAAAGTTGTCAGGTGAAGTTTGCGCCTGGTGTTACCTGCACCTCCTTCCTATTCCCGTAGATGGAAAGATGTTTTATCCTCTCATAAGTGAGTCCCTCTTTGCTTCGCTCCAAGCTGACTCTTACTCAGCATCCTGGTTATACTGTAGCTTCCATGGCTATGGAGCCAAGGCAGCTTTCTGAGGGAACAGCAGGCAGCTGAGGAGTAGAGGTAGCCATCTGTGAAAGCTTCTCTGTCTGTGTGAATGGCTATTTACTGTCAGTCAAGTTGGGAGTGGATCCCAGCATACATCAGTGGCAATGACAACATTATTCATATAATATTTAATACATTTATGTAATTGGACCAAGTTTTGCTAGAACTTGTTGCAATAAAACCATAGACATTTCTCAAAAAAGCAGAGCATCCAGCTGGAGGATACAGACAGTCTATTTAATGTTGGTGAATACACAGCCACAGGCACTCGAAGCCAGAACAAAACTAAGCGTAAGCAGTAAAAAGTGCAGCAGCCAAAAAAAAGGGGGCTGAGCAGGCAACAACAACAGGAAATCTAGTGAAAGCTCACGGTGCTTTCAGGCATTCTGTTTACAGAGGTCCACGGAGCAATCCCTATTGCAAAACAAGTATGTTGCTCTTTCATTGCTTTTCAATTAATGGCATGTATCGTCCAGTTGGTTTTTGTTTTTCAAAAAATGTGTCTTGAATGAAAAGGCTGGTTCTGGCAATATTGCTTCTTCATTACAGTACTGAAGACAGTGTTTTTGCATTCTAGTACTTATCAGTATTTTTTAGGTCTTTGCCAAATGTCAGAATATGATAGAATGGAAAGAGAACAGTAACTTAAGAAGAAAGACATGGGATAAATCTTGTTCTCCCACTCCACTGTATAATTTGGGTATAACCATTCCAAACTATGTTCCTCAGATCCAATGAAAAGTATACCAGCGATAACCTGAAGATATATGATTATTCAAAACTTTAAATAATCATGAATTACAAGAAGTAATCCAGTTCAAAATGTGTGAGATTTATGCAAATAAAGCTAGAAGAATCTATTGAGAAATATAAAGATGATGTAAAAAATAAAAGAATGTGTCAGAGAATCAGTCAGAGCTGATACCTGCAAATGCCTCAAGGTTAAGAAACGGAAAATCAAGCACAACTGAATCACAACCAACCAAGTAAATTTTCTGAATAGAGTAACTACTTAAGCTATGGCCAAACAATTCCTTTGCTTGTCTGCACATTCTTAGCTCCTGCTGGTGAAGCACTTCAAACCACATCCAGTTTGGGACTGTTCTATTCAAACTGATGTTTCTGCAAATAAACTCTTCAAAGTATTATGTGCCTCAGTTTCTCTTTTAATAATACAAATATTTACTGTCAGTCAAGTTGGGAGTGGATCCCAGCATACATCAGTGGCAATGACAACATTATTCATATAATATTTAATACATTTATGTAATTGGACCAAGTTTTGCTAGAACTTGTTGCAATAAAACCATAGACATTTCTCAAAAAAGCAGAGCATCCAGCTGGAGGATACAGACAGTCTATTTAATGTTGGTGAATACACAGCCACAGGCACTCGAAGCCAGAACAAAACTAAGCGTAAGCAGTAAAAAGTGCAGCAGCCAAAAAAAAGGGGGCTGAGCAGGCAACAACAACAGGAAATCTAGTGAAAGCTCACGGTGCTTTCAGGCATTCTGTTTACAGAGGTCCACGGAGCAATCCCTATTGCAAAACAAGTATGTTGCTCTTTCATTGCTTTTCAATTAATGGCATGTATCGTCCAGTTGGTTTTTGTTTTTCAAAAAATGTGTCTTGAATGAAAAGGCTGGTTCTGGCAATATTGCTTCTTCATTACAGTACTGAAGACAGTGTTTTTGCATTCTAGTACTTATCAGTATTTTTTAGGTCTTTGCCAAATGTCAGAATATGATAGAATGGAAAGAGAACAGTAACTTAAGAAGAAAGACATGGGATAAATCTTGTTCTCCCACTCCACTGTATAATTTGGGTATAACCATTCCAAACTATGTTCCTCAGATCCAATGAAAAGTATACCAGCGATAACCTGAAGATATATGATTATTCAAAACTTTAAATAATCATGAATTACAAGAAGTAATCCAGTTCAAAATGTGTGAGATTTATGCAAATAAAGCTAGAAGAATCTATTGAGAAATATAAAGATGATGTAAAAAATAAAAGAATGTGTCAGAGAATCAGTCAGAGCTGATACCTGCAAATGCCTCAAGGTTAAGAAACGGAAAATCAAGCACAACTGAATCACAACCAACCAAGTAAATTTTCTGAATAGAGTAACTACTTAAGCTATGGCCAAACAATTCCTTTGCTTGTCTGCACATTCTTAGCTCCTGCTGGTGAAGCACTTCAAACCACATCCAGTTTGGGACTGTTCTATTCAAACTGATGTTTCTGCAAATAAACTCTTCAAAGTATTATGTGCCTCAGTTTCTCTTTTAATAATACAAATAGCCTATTTATAAAAAAGAAATGAGAAAAATGATTCCACATCATTAGTGATTTTAAAAGTATAAATTGAAATAACAATAAGATTTATTTTCACATATCTGAATAGTAAAAGCATTCTTTAATGTTAATTATCTTGGTAAGGTGACAGGAAAACATACATTCTCCTACAAGTCTGTGGGCATATAAATTAGCACAACTTTCTGGAAACTATTAATTTTAAGAGGCTTATTCTCTTGCTCAAAGAATAGCTAATTCTAGTGATCCATCCTAGGAAAATGAGCAGAAATGTGGTCAAAGACGTAACATAAAAATTGGTTCAGAGCTTCCCTGGTAGCTCAGTGGTAAAGAGTTCACCTGCCAGTGCAGGAGACACTAGTTCGATTCCTGATCCGGGAAGATCCCACATGCTGCGGAGCAACTAAGCCCTTGAGCCACAACTATTGAGCCTGTGCTCTAGAGCCTCGGAGTCGCAACTATGGAGCCTATGTGCCGCAACTATTGAAGCCCGTGTGCCCTAGAGCCCGAGTTCCACAACAAGAAAAGTCACCACAACAAGAAGCCTGCTCACCTCAACTAGAGAGTGGCCCCCACTCCCTGCAGCTAGAGAGGAGCCTGAAGCAGCAGTGAAAACCTAGAATAGCCAAAAATAAATAATAATAAAAAAAATTGGTTCATTGTAGTACTATTGTAGCAAAAGTTGTCCAAAATAAAGACAATGTCTAATTAAATTATAGTAGATGCATATCGGAATACTAGTCATTATTTAAAGGTACAGTCATAGATGTAAAACTTTTACTGAAGAATGACTGTCACAACATACTATTTACCAAAAGTAAGTAAAGACAAATAACAATAGAGTATATAATCTCAACCGTCTAATGATATTGACATGGAGAAATGACTGCTCAGTGCTATTCTAAAATACTAACAGCGCTTATCTCTTGGTTGACAAGAGTTTAGGTTAGAATGCAAATTTAACCCCTGTATAAAGGCCCCAAAGTGAGGATAAACAATTTTTGTCTGACACAGTAGCTTCACGGTTCAGGGACACAAGTTCATTCTATTTTGTTTGTTTAATATCCCTATAATGGTACACATCTTCTTAATGTGAATGAAGAGTGTTGCCCCTTCATTCCAAAAAAAAATGATTCCACATCATTAGTGATTTTAAAAGTATAAATTGAAATAACAATAAGATTTATTTTCACATATCTGAATAGTAAAAGCATTCTTTAATGTTAATTATCTTGGTAAGGTGACAGGAAAACATACATTCTCCTACAAGTCTGTGGGCATATAAATTAGCACAACTTTCTGGAAACTATTAATTTTAAGAGGCTTATTCTCTTGCTCAAAGAATAGCTAATTCTAGTGATCCATCCTAGGAAAATGAGCAGAAATGTGGTCAAAGACGTAACATAAAAATTGGTTCAGAGCTTCCCTGGTAGCTCAGTGGTAAAGAGTTCACCTGCCAGTGCAGGAGACACTAGTTCGATTCCTGATCCGGGAAGATCCCACATGCTGCGGAGCAACTAAGCCCTTGAGCCACAACTATTGAGCCTGTGCTCTAGAGCCTCGGAGTCGCAACTATGGAGCCTATGTGCCGCAACTATTGAAGCCCGTGTGCCCTAGAGCCCGAGTTCCACAACAAGAAAAGTCACCACAACAAGAAGCCTGCTCACCTCAACTAGAGAGTGGCCCCCACTCCCTGCAGCTAGAGAGGAGCCTGAAGCAGCAGTGAAAACCTAGAATAGCCAAAAATAAATAATAATAAAAAAAATTGGTTCATTGTAGTACTATTGTAGCAAAAGTTGTCCAAAATAAAGACAATGTCTAATTAAATTATAGTAGATGCATATCGGAATACTAGTCATTATTTAAAGGTACAGTCATAGATGTAAAACTTTTACTGAAGAATGACTGTCACAACATACTATTTACCAAAAGTAAGTAAAGACAAATAACAATAGAGTATATAATCTCAACCGTCTAATGATATTGACATGGAGAAATGACTGCTCAGTGCTATTCTAAAATACTAACAGCGCTTATCTCTTGGTTGACAAGAGTTTAGGTTAGAATGCAAATTTAACCCCTGTATAAAGGCCCCAAAGTGAGGATAAACAATTTTTGTCTGACACAGTAGCTTCACGGTTCAGGGACACAAGTTCATTCTATTTTGTTTGTTTAATATCCCTATAATGGTACACATCTTCTTAATGTGAATGAAGAGTGTTGCCTTCATTCACATCAAGAAAAGCTTGGACCTGCATTCACAATCCAGAAAGCAGGACGAAAGGAAGACAAATCATAATGGCTACGCTGCTGCTGTTGTTTAGTTGCTTCAGTCCTGTTTGACTCCTAGTGACCCCATGACTGTAGTCCATAAGGTTCCTCTATCCATGGGATCCTCCAGGCAGGAATACTGGAGTGGGTTGCCATTTCCTTCTCCAGGGTATAATGGTCATACTTATCTCTAAGAGTACAACTCAAAAACTCCATAATAGCATCCACTCATTTCCCATTCTCCAGAGCTTAAACAAAAGTCACATACAGGTATAAGTGAGGCTGAAAAATGAAGTCATAAGCTGGATGATTTTGTGATTAACCAAAAAGTCTATTCCTTGTGAAAAGGAATTACAGAATATTAGGAGATAATTTCTGCCACAGTCCACCTCTTGGCCACCTCAAGACCATGTGTTCGTTTTTCACACACATAGAACACATTCACCCACTTCTCAAAAACTAGACCCCAAATTTGGTCTAGTTGTTAAAGATGACATAAAGTCTAGGAATTCCGGGAGAGCTCAGTCCTCTCCATCAGACTGGGAGTCTACTAAATAAAAGAAACTATCTGCTTCCTCCACTTAAGATGTCTTTATATATAGTAGTTGGATAGAAATAAGACAACTGCACTAAAAAATGCCCATTCATACAACTGCTACAAATAAAATAAATGTTAATAAAACATTTATACAACCTGTACACTGAAAATTAAAACACTCATGACAGATATCAAAGGAGACATACAAATGGAGAGACAGACTATATTCATCAATTAAAAGACTCAACATAAAAAAGATGTCAATTCACTCCAATTTGATTCATAAGCTTAATGCTCTTATCAAAATCTCAGCAAAGGAATTTTGGTTGTGTTTTTGCAAGTAGAGACAAACTTGTTTATTCAAAGGCCCCAAAGTGAGGATAAACAATTTTGTCTGACACAGTAGCTTCACGGTTCAGGGACACAAGTTCATTCTATTTTGTTTGTTTAATATCCCTATAATGGTACACATCTTCTTAATGTGAATGAAGAGTGTTGCCTTCATTCACATCAAGAAAAGCTTGGACCTGCATTCACAATCCAGAAAGCAGGACGAAAGGAAGACAAATCATAATGGCTACGCTGCTGCTGTTGTTTAGTTGCTTCAGTCCTGTTTGACTCCTAGTGACCCCATGACTGTAGTCCATAAGGTTCCTCTATCCATGGGATCCTCCAGGCAGGAATACTGGAGTGGGTTGCCATTTCCTTCTCCAGGGTATAATGGTCATACTTATCTCTAAGAGTACAACTCAAAAACTCCATAATAGCATCCACTCATTTCCCATTCTCCAGAGCTTAAACAAAAGTCACATACAGGTATAAGTGAGGCTGAAAAATGAAGTCATAAGCTGGATGATTTTGTGATTAACCAAAAAGTCTATTCCTTGTGAAAAGGAATTACAGAATATTAGGAGATAATTTCTGCCACAGTCCACCTCTTGGCCACCTCAAGACCATGTGTTCGTTTTTTCACACACATAGAACACATTCACCCACTTCTCAAAAACTAGACCCCAAATTTGGTCTAGTTGTTAAAGATGACATAAAGTCTAGGAATTCCGGGAGAGCTCAGTCCTCTCCATCAGACTGGGAGTCTACTAAATAAAAGAAACTATCTGCTTCCTCCACTTAAGATGTCTTTATATATAGTAGTTGGATAGAAATAAGACAACTGCACTAAAAAATGCCCATTCATACAACTGCTACAAATAAAATAAATGTTAATAAAACATTTATACAACCTGTACACTGAAAATTAAAACACTCATGACAGATATCAAAGGAGACATACAAATGGAGAGACAGACTATATTCATCAATTAAAAGACTCAACATAAAAAAGATGTCAATTCACTCCAATTTGATTCATAAGCTTAATGCTCTTATCAAAATCTCAGCAAAGGAATTTTGGTTGTGTTTTTGCAAGTAGAGACAAACTTGTTTATTCTAAAATTTGTATGAGAAGTGGAAAGCATAAATCCTAGAATAGCTAATACATTCTTGAAAAATAAGAATAAAATGGAAGGAATCACTCTATTCAATATTATGCCTTATAATGTAGCTATATAGTCAAGATAGTTTGGTATTGGCAGAGAGATAGACATATAGACCACAATAAAATAACACAGTAATTATAAATAAACCCATGCAGATATTCCCAACTGATTTATTATTATTATTATTAATTCTTTACTTTAAAGGTTTTACAGAGTTTTGTTGTTCACAGACATGTATGTTCCCAGATCACTCATATGCATATCCCTGGTCCCCACTCCCCCAGTTCCCCCTATCCCACCCCTCTGGACCATTGCCCCATGCCATTGTGAGCACTCCTATTCCCTTAGCACAATGACACTAGCTATCTTTTCCACACATGACAGTATAGGTTTCCATGTTACTCCCTCCATGCCTCCCCCTCCCTATTTCTTCCGCACAATGTCCATATGTCTATGCTCTGTCTGTTTTTCCATGAGTTCACTGTGTGTGTTATCAAGACCGACCTACTAGATTCCACATATGTGTGTTAGTATACTGTATTTGTCTTTCTCTTTTTGACTTACTTCACTTTTTATGATAGGTTCTAGAGCCAGCCACTTCATTAGGACTGAGTCTTCTGCATTTCTTTTAACAGCTGAGTAGTATTCCATTGTATATATGTACTAGAACACATTCACCCACTTCTCAAAAACTAGACCCCAAATTTGGTCTAGTTGTTAAAGATGACATAAAGTCTAGGAATTCCGGGAGAGCTCAGTCCTCTCCATCAGACTGGGAGTCTACTAAATAAAAGAAACTATCTGCTTCCTCCACTTAAGATGTCTTTATATATAGTAGTTGGATAGAAATAAGACAACTGCACTAAAAAATGCCCATTCATACAACTGCTACAAATAAAATAAATGTTAATAAAACATTTATACAACCTGTACACTGAAAATTAAAACACTCATGACAGATATCAAAGGAGACATACAAATGGAGAGACAGACTATATTCATCAATTAAAAGACTCAACATAAAAAAGATGTCAATTCACTCCAATTTGATTCATAAGCTTAATGCTCTTATCAAAATCTCAGCAAAGGAATTTTGGTTGTGTTTTTGCAAGTAGAGACAAACTTGTTTATTCTAAAATTTGTATGAGAAGTGGAAAGCATAAATCCTAGAATAGCTAATACATTCTTGAAAAATAAGAATAAAATGGAAGGAATCACTCTATTCAATATTATGCCTTATAATGTAGCTATATAGTCAAGATAGTTTGGTATTGGCAGAGAGATAGACATATAGACCACAATAAAATAACACAGTAATTATAAATAAACCCATGCAGATATTCCCAACTGATTTATTATTATTATTATTAATTCTTTACTTTAAAGGTTTTACAGAGTTTTGTTGTTCACAGACATGTATGTTCCCAGATCACTCATATGCATATCCCTGGTCCCCACTCCCCCAGTTCCCCCTATCCCACCCCTCTGGACCATTGCCCCATGCCATTGTGAGCACTCCTATTCCCTTAGCACAATGACACTAGCTATCTTTTCCACACATGACAGTATAGGTTTCCATGTTACTCCCTCCATGCCTCCCCCTCCCTATTTCTTCCGCACAATGTCCATATGTCTATGCTCTGTCTGTTTTTCCATGAGTTCACTGTGTGTGTTATCAAGACCGACCTACTAGATTCCACATATGTGTGTTAGTATACTGTATTTGTCTTTCTCTTTTTGACTTACTTCACTTTTTATGATAGGTTCTAGAGCCAGCCACTTCATTAGGACTGAGTCTTCTGCATTTCTTTTAACAGCTGAGTAGTATTCCATTGTATATATGTACTAGAGCTTCTGTATCCATTCATTCGTCGATGGACATCTAGGCTGCTTCCATGTTCTGGCTATTGCATAGAGAGCTGCAATGAACATTGGGGTATAGGTGCTTCTTTCCGTTTTGATTTCATCAGGATATAAGCCTAATAGTGGGATTGCTGGGTTATAGGGTGCTTCTATTTTTAGTTTTTTAAGGAATCTCCATACTGTCTTCCATAGAGGCTGTATCAATTTACATTCCCACCAGCAATGCAAGAGGGTTCCCTTTTCTCTGCATCCTCTCCAGCATTTATTGTCTGCAGATTTATTGATGATGACCATTCTGATGGGTGTGAGGTGATATCTCGTTGTAGTTTTAATTTGCATTTCTCTAATAATAAACGAGGTTGAGCATCGTTTCAGGTGCTTTTGGCCCATCTGTATGTCCTCTTTGGAGAGGCGTCTCTTTAGATCTTTTTCCCATTTTTTGATTGGGTTGTTCATTTTTTCTGTGCTGAGTTGTCTGAGTTGCTTGTAGAGTTTGGAGATTAATTCTTTGTCTGTTATTTCATTTGCTATGATTTTCTCCCACTCTGTGGGGTGTCTGTTCAGCTTTTTTCAATTTCTTTTGCTGTACAAAAGCTTTTAAGTTTCATGAGGTCCCACATGTTCATTTTTCTTTTCAGTTCCACTATTCTAGTAGGTGGGTCAGAGAAGATCTTGCTTTGATTGATGTCCTTGAGGGTTTTGCCCCTTTTTTTTTAATTCTTTTCATTCTTTTGTAGGGAAGTCTTATTTCATGAGTTTCCCAGATCACTCATATGCATATCCCTGGTCCCCACTCCCCCAGTTCCCCCTATCCCACCCCTCTGGACCATTGCCCCATGCCATTGTGAGCACTCCTATTCCCTTAGCACAATGACACTAGCTATCTTTTCCACACATGACAGTATAGGTTTCCATGTTACTCCCTCCATGCCTCCCCCTCCCTATTTCTTCCGCACAATGTCCATATGTCTATGCTCTGTCTGTTTTTCCATGAGTTCACTGTGTGTGTTATCAAGACCGACCTACTAGATTCCACATATGTGTGTTAGTATACTGTATTTGTCTTTCTCTTTTTGACTTACTTCACTTTTTATGATAGGTTCTAGAGCCAGCCACTTCATTAGGACTGAGTCTTCTGCATTTCTTTTAACAGCTGAGTAGTATTCCATTGTATATATGTACTAGAGCTTCTGTATCCATTCATTCGTCGATGGACATCTAGGCTGCTTCCATGTTCTGGCTATTGCATAGAGAGCTGCAATGAACATTGGGGTATAGGTGCTTCTTTCCGTTTTGATTTCATCAGGATATAAGCCTAATAGTGGGATTGCTGGGTTATAGGGTGCTTCTATTTTTAGTTTTTTAAGGAATCTCCATACTGTCTTCCATAGAGGCTGTATCAATTTACATTCCCACCAGCAATGCAAGAGGGTTCCCTTTTCTCTGCATCCTCTCCAGCATTTATTGTCTGCAGATTTATTGATGATGACCATTCTGATGGGTGTGAGGTGATATCTCGTTGTAGTTTTAATTTGCATTTCTCTAATAATAAACGAGGTTGAGCATCGTTTCAGGTGCTTTTGGCCCATCTGTATGTCCTCTTTGGAGAGGCGTCTCTTTAGATCTTTTTCCCATTTTTTGATTGGGTTGTTCATTTTTTCTGTGCTGAGTTGTCTGAGTTGCTTGTAGAGTTTGGAGATTAATTCTTTGTCTGTTATTTCATTTGCTATGATTTTCTCCCACTCTGTGGGGTGTCTGTTCAGCTTTTTTCAATTTCTTTTGCTGTACAAAAGCTTTTAAGTTTCATGAGGTCCCACATGTTCATTTTTCTTTTCAGTTCCACTATTCTAGTAGGTGGGTCAGAGAAGATCTTGCTTTGATTGATGTCCTTGAGGGTTTTGCCTATATTCTCCTCTAAGAGTTTGATGGTTTCTTGTCTTACATTTAGGTCTTTAATCCATTTTGAGTTGATCTTTGTGTATGGTGTCAGGGAATGTTCCAACTTCATTTTTTGCATGTAGCTGTCCAATTTTCCCAGCACCATTTGTTGAAGAGGCTGTCTTTGTCCCATTTTATAGTTTCTCCTCCTTTGTAAAAAATAAGGTACCCATAGGTGCGTGGGTTTATCTCTAGGTTCTCTATCTTGTTCCATTGGTCTATAGTTCTGTTTTTGTGCCAGTACCATACTGTCTTGATGACTGTTGCTTTGTAGTAGAGTCTGAAGTTAGGAAGGCTGATTCCTCCAGCTCCGTTTTTCTTTCTCAGGATTGCTTTGGCTATTCGAGGCCTTTTGTGTTTCCATATGAACTGTGTTATTGTTTGGTCTAGTTCTGTGAAAAATGTCAATGGTAGTTTGATAGGTATTGAATCTGTAGATGATATTTGGTAGTATGGTCATTTTCACAATATTGATTCTTCCGACCCAGGAACATGGAATATCTCTCCATCTGTTTAAGTCTTCTTTAATGTCTCTCATGAGTGTCTTGTAATTTTCTGTGTACAATTCTTTTGTGTCTTTGGGTAGGTTTATTCCTAGGTATTTGATTCTTTTGGTTGCAGTGGTGAAGGGGATTGCCTCTTTGATTTCGTTTTCTGACTTTTCATTGTTTGTGTATAGGAATGCCAGTGATTTCTGTGTGTTGACTTTGTATCCTGCGACTTTTCTGAATTCATCGATTAGCTCTAGTAGCTTTGTAACCGTGTCTTTGGGATTTTCTATGTATAATATCATGTCATCTGCAAAAAGAGAGAGCTTGACGTCTTCCTTTCCAATCTGGATTCCTTTGATTTCTTTCTCTTCTCTTACCGCTGTTGCTAGAACTTCCAGGACTATGTTGAATAGTAGTGGTGAAAGTGGACACCCCTGTCTTATTCCTGATCTTAGAGGGAATGCTTTCAGTTTTTCACTGTTGAGGATAATGTTCGCTGTGTGCTTCTCATATATGGCTTTTATTATGTTGAGATAGGTTCCTTCTATGCCCATTTTCTGAAGAGTTTTTATCATAAATGGATGCTGTACTTTGTCGAAGGCTTTTTCTGCATCTATTGAGATAATCATGTGATTTTTGTCTCTCAATTTGTTGGTATGGTGTATCACATTGATTGATTTGCGGATATTGAAGAATCCTTGCGTGCCTGGGATGAACCCGACTTGATCATGATGTATGAGTTTTTTGATGTGTTGTTGAATTCTGTTTGCTAGGATTTTGTTAAGGATCTTGGCTTGATTTCTGATGAAGATGTAAAAGTAATTCAATCGAAGAAGGTTAGCCTCTTAAATAGTTTTAGCACAGTTGGACCTCTGTAGATGAAGAAAAATAAAAAAAACTCGACTTGGACCATACATACTATGTGAAAATCAACTCAAAACAAATTCCAGGTTAAATGTATAATATAAAACTGTAAAACTTCAGAAAAAATATAGGCTAAAATATTCAGGATCTAGGTCTAAGTCAAAGAATCTTAAATGTAACAAGAAAGCATGATCCCTGAAAGGAACAGCTTGTTAGATTTCATCAGAACTGAAAGCTTTTGCTCTGGGCAAGTCCCTGTTAAGAGGATAAACAGACAGGCCACAAACAACAAGAAAATACTTGCAGAACACAAATCCTATGATGAACTGATACCCAGAATATGCACCAAATTCCCAAAACTCAACGTATAAAAAAACAATACAATCAAAAAATGAGCAAAAGACATGAACACTTCACAGAAGAGAAAATATGTTGGGGGAAGAAACATATGAAGAGAAGGTGAACATCATTAGCCATTAGGGAAGTTCAAGTTAAAACCACAATGAGGTATCATTACTATGATACTGTGATTTCTGGAGAAAATAGCATATTTGATTTTTATTCACAGCTTACAAAAGCTTTGAAATCCCCCCAGTGATCAGAGCAATGGGATAATAGTTGGTCTCTTGTCCTCAGTCCCCCACCCAAAGGTCAAGGAGTGTGGTTGCAGGAGAATCTACCCTGTGATTAGAAGGCTGGCATTTTCAAAAAAAAAAGAAGGTTGGCACTTTCAGTCCCTCCTGATTCCTGGGGAGGGGAAAGGAGCAAGGATGTCGTATCAATTGCATTTACCGTGATTTTGTCAATCGTGACTACATAACAAAACTTCCATAACAACCCAAACAGGACACTTTTGGGGGGAACTTCCACACCAGGGAACAGAACTCTTCTGAATACCACCTGTTCCTTGTTCCTTAGTTTGAGATCTCATCCTGGGAATCTCTTCATCAGGCTACTGATTCCTATTTTTTAATATATTGTTATTAAAAAATCAGTAATCTAGAGAGTAAGAAGTTTCTCCAAAGTGCTGTGAGCCATTCTAGCAAATTAATTGAACCCAAAAAGAAGGTTGTGGGAACCTCTCATACATAGCGAGAAAAAGAGGCAACAACTTAGACCCGTGCCTGTTGTCTGAACTGGAGGGTGGCCTTCTGAGTATGTTTGTGTGTCAGTGCTTAGTCTTGTCCGAGTAGGCAACCCCTGTAGCTTGCCAGGCTTCTCTGTCCATGGGTTTTCCCAGACAAAAATACTGGACTGGGTTGCCATTCTCTTCACCAGTGGATATTCCCAACTCAGGGATTAAATTCACAACTCCTGTAATGGCAAAGAATCTTAAATGTAACAAGAAAGCATGATCCCTGAAAGGAACAGCTTGTTAGATTTCATCAGAACTGAAAGCTTTTGCTCTGGGCAAGTCCCTGTTAAGAGGATAAACAGACAGGCCACAAACAACAAGAAAATACTTGCAGAACACAAATCCTATGATGAACTGATACCCAGAATATGCACCAAATTCCCAAAACTCAACGTATAAAAAAACAATACAATCAAAAAATGAGCAAAAGACATGAACACTTCACAGAAGAGAAAATATGTTGGGGGAAGAAACATATGAAGAGAAGGTGAACATCATTAGCCATTAGGGAAGTTCAAGTTAAAACCACAATGAGGTATCATTACTATGATACTGTGATTTCTGGAGAAAATAGCATATTTGATTTTTATTCACAGCTTACAAAAGCTTTGAAATCCCCCCAGTGATCAGAGCAATGGGATAATAGTTGGTCTCTTGTCCTCAGTCCCCCACCCAAAGGTCAAGGAGTGTGGTTGCAGGAGAATCTACCCTGTGATTAGAAGGCTGGCATTTTCAAAAAAAAAAGAAGGTTGGCACTTTCAGTCCCTCCTGATTCCTGGGGAGGGGAAAGGAGCAAGGATGTCGTATCAATTGCATTTACCGTGATTTTGTCAATCGTGACTACATAACAAAACTTCCATAACAACCCAAACAGGACACTTTTGGGGGGAACTTCCACACCAGGGAACAGAACTCTTCTGAATACCACCTGTTCCTTGTTCCTTAGTTTGAGATCTCATCCTGGGAATCTCTTCATCAGGCTACTGATTCCTATTTTTTAATATATTGTTATTAAAAAATCAGTAATCTAGAGAGTAAGAAGTTTCTCCAAAGTGCTGTGAGCCATTCTAGCAAATTAATTGAACCCAAAAAGAAGGTTGTGGGAACCTCTCATACATAGCGAGAAAAAGAGGCAACAACTTAGACCCGTGCCTGTTGTCTGAACTGGAGGGTGGCCTTCTGAGTATGTTTGTGTGTCAGTGCTTAGTCTTGTCCGAGTAGGCAACCCCTGTAGCTTGCCAGGCTTCTCTGTCCATGGGTTTTCCCAGACAAAAATACTGGACTGGGTTGCCATTCTCTTCACCAGTGGATATTCCCAACTCAGGGATTAAATTCACAACTCCTGTAATGGCAGGTAGATTCTTTACCACGGAGCCACAAACATGGAGTCTTCTATTCCCTGTGGAATCTGATTCTATCTCTGGTAGAAGGCTTCAGAATTGACTTGAATTCTTGAATCCCATTAGGGTACTGGTGTGAAGATGACTACACATATGTTAAGATGGGGTTCAGGAACCTTTTTTCAATTACTGCAAGCCTATCAGAATGCCTGAAACAAAAAATAATGACACCACCACATGCTGAAGAAGATGTGGAGAAACTGGACAATTCATGCATTGCTAGCAGGAGTATGAAATGGTAAGGCTGCTCTGAAAAACAGTCTTGCAGTTCCTTACAAAACAACATTTGTAACACAACTGTCACATGACCCAGCAATTGCACTCCTGGATATTTATTCCAGTAAAAGGAAAACTTAAGATCATACATATTTATAGAAGCTTTACAAATAACACCCCCAAACTGAAATAAGCTTAGGTGTTCTTCAACAGGTGAATAATTAAACAAACTGTGGTACATCCACATCATGGAACACTACCCAGAAATAAAAAGGAACATCACTGATCCATGCAACGACCTGACTGAATCTTCAGAGTATTATGCTGAGTGAAAAAAGTCAATCCCAAAGGGTTATATATTAATTTTATTACTCATACAACATTCTTAAAATGACAAAAGAATCAAAATTAGGGACTTATTGATGGTTGTCTGAGTTTACAGATGATGTTTTAAGTGTCTATAGCAACTCTGTTCATAATAGCCAAAACCTGAAACACCCTAAATGTCTATCAACAGGAGAATGAATGAACAAATTGAGGTATATCCATAAAAATAGAATGTTATTTCACAATTTACAAAGAACTACTATACTTAAAATTGGGAGATTTCCACAATTCTATAGCGAGAAAAAGAGGCAACAACTTAGCCTGCTGTGTCGAACTGGGGGGGCTTCTATGTTTGTGTGTCAGTGCTTAGTCTTGTCCGAGTAGGCAACCCCTGTAGCTTGCCAGGCTTCTCTGTCCATGGGTTTTCCCAGACAAAAATACTGGACTGGGTTGCCATTCTCTTCACCAGTGGATATTCCCAACTCAGGGATTAAATTCACAACTCCTGTAATGGCAGGTAGATTCTTTACCACGGAGCCACAAACATGGAGTCTTCTATTCCCTGTGGAATCTGATTCTATCTCTGGTAGAAGGCTTCAGAATTGACTTGAATTCTTGAATCCCATTAGGGTACTGGTGTGAAGATGACTACACATATGTTAAGATGGGGTTCAGGAACCTTTTTTCAATTACTGCAAGCCTATCAGAATGCCTGAAACAAAAAATAATGACACCACCACATGCTGAAGAAGATGTGGAGAAACTGGACAATTCATGCATTGCTAGCAGGAGTATGAAATGGTAAGGCTGCTCTGAAAAACAGTCTTGCAGTTCCTTACAAAACAACATTTGTAACACAACTGTCACATGACCCAGCAATTGCACTCCTGGATATTTATTCCAGTAAAAGGAAAACTTAAGATCATACATATTTATAGAAGCTTTACAAATAACACCCCCAAACTGAAATAAGCTTAGGTGTTCTTCAACAGGTGAATAATTAAACAAACTGTGGTACATCCACATCATGGAACACTACCCAGAAATAAAAAGGAACATCACTGATCCATGCAACGACCTGACTGAATCTTCAGAGTATTATGCTGAGTGAAAAAAGTCAATCCCAAAGGGTTATATATTAATTTTATTACTCATACAACATTCTTAAAATGACAAAAGAATCAAAATTAGGGACTTATTGATGGTTGTCTGAGTTTACAGATGATGTTTTAAGTGTCTATAGCAACTCTGTTCATAATAGCCAAAACCTGAAACACCCTAAATGTCTATCAACAGGAGAATGAATGAACAAATTGAGGTATATCCATAAAAATAGAATGTTATTTCACAATTTACAAAGAACTACTATACTTAAAATTGGGAGATCCCCTGCAGAAGGGCATGGCAATCCACTCCACTATTCTTATCTGGAGAATCCCACGTGTCCGGGACCGCGGGGCGGACCTGCCATACTCTGTAGCCTCCCACGCATGAATGCTGCGGGGGTGCGCCCCTTGGGATGGCGCCTAGCGGAGACTTTCATGCATGAGCCCTGGCCGCACTTTGCAGCCTCCAGTTTAGGAGCATCGTCATGTTTGCACAAAGATGGTGCTTGGTGGATGTAGGGGGGTGTGGTTTAAGGCGTGTGCATATTGCTCTGATAGGTGGTTCCTAGTTTCCGTGCTCGTGATCAGTGCATGCTTCCCTTGCATTCCTATGGGGTCGGAAGCACGTGTGCATCTGACCTTTTACACGATTGGCTTATGAGTAGCTCCTTCCTGTTTCTGTGTAGCATAAATACCCCTTGTTTCCGTAATAAAAAGAGTCTTGATCAGACGCCTTTCTTGTCACCATTTCTCCTGACTCTTGTCCTCTCAATTCCCACTCCCCCCCTTTAGGGACTGCGTTGACGAATCCTATGTCTGCGCTGACAAAGCCCGCGGGTCGGGACACCCACGGACAGAGGAGCCTGGTGGGCTATAGCCCATAGGGTCGCAAAGAGCCAGACACAACTGAAGTGAGCACACACTATACATACAACAGCCTAAGTGGAGTTCAAAACCTCAAAAGTGAAAGAAGTCACACATCTCTCCTTATAAAATGGAAACCAGATTCCATTTACATGAAAGCCAGATAGAGGCAAAATTAATGGAACACTACCCAGAAATAAAAGGAACATCACTGCAACGACCTGACTGAATCTTCAGAGTATTATGCTGAGTGAAAAAAGTCAATCCCAAAGGGTTATATATTAATTTTATTACTCATACAACATTCTTAAAATGACAAAAGAATCAAAATTAGGGACTTATTGATGGTTGTCTGAGTTTACAGATGATGTTTTAAGTGTCTATAGCAACTCTGTTCATAATAGCCAAAACCTGAAACACCCTAAATGTCTATCAACAGGAGAATGAATGAACAAATTGAGGTATATCCATAAAAATAGAATGTTATTTCACAATTTACAAAGAACTACTATACTTAAAATTGGGAGATCCCCTGCAGAAGGGCATGGCAATCCACTCCACTATTCTTATCTGGAGAATCCCACGTGTCCGGGACCGCGGGGCGGACCTGCCATACTCTGTAGCCTCCCACGCATGAATGCTGCGGGGGTGCGCCCCTTGGGATGGCGCCTAGCGGAGACTTTCATGCATGAGCCCTGGCCGCACTTTGCAGCCTCCAGTTTAGGAGCATCGTCATGTTTGCACAAAGATGGTGCTTGGTGGATGTAGGGGGGTGTGGTTTAAGGCGTGTGCATATTGCTCTGATAGGTGGTTCCTAGTTTCCGTGCTCGTGATCAGTGCATGCTTCCCTTGCATTCCTATGGGGTCGGAAGCACGTGTGCATCTGACCTTTTACACGATTGGCTTATGAGTAGCTCCTTCCTGTTTCTGTGTAGCATAAATACCCCCTTGTTTCCGTAATAAAACGAGTCTTGATCAGACGCCTTTCTTGTCACCATTTCTCCTGACTCTTGTCCTCTCAATTCCCACTCCCCCCCTTTAGGGACTGCGTTGACGAATCCTATGTCTGCGCTGACAAAGCCCGCGGGTCGGGACACCCACGGACAGAGGAGCCTGGTGGGCTATAGCCCATAGGGTCGCAAAGAGCCAGACACAACTGAAGTGAGCACACACTATACATACAACAGCCTAAGTGGAGTTCAAAACCTCAAAAGTGAAAGAAGTCACACATCTCTCCTTATAAAATGGAAACCAGATTCCATTTACATGAAAGCCAGATAGAGGCAAAATTAATGTACAGAAGTGGAGGTGGGAGCAGAAAAGGGCATGGGGGGTGCTTCCCTGGTGGTCCCGTGGGTAAAGAGTCCATCCTGCAGAGTCAGGGGCACCAGTTCGATCCCTGGCCTTTGAAGATCTCCCATGCTGCAGAAGAGCTGGACCAGTGTGTTCAATTACGAGCTAGCACTCTGGAGCTCATGCGCCCAGAGCCAGTGCCGTGCAACGAGAGAGGCCACTGCAATGGGAGGTCTACACAGGCCAAAGAATAAAGATGGATGAAAATAAATAAAATTTAAAAAAAACAATAAAAGAGGCCAAAATTTAAAAACGGAAGGAAAATAAAAGGACATTGGGAAACTTTCTGGGTTGCAATTATATATATATTTTTTTCCGGTAATGGTTGCAAAAGTCTATGCAATTATCAGAGCTTATTGAACCAGACACTTCTATGCAATTATCAGAGCTTATTGAACCAGACACTTAGAATCTTTATCATGTTATTGTATATCACAATATTTATATCACATTAATTATAAATCCATTTTTTAAAATGTAACTGATGGTGAGGTTAAATTGAGAGCAAAAGTTTCCTTATGGCTTCACTCTGGTGTCTCCATGGTCTAGTACTGCTGCCTTCCTCCGTCTCCAGCTGGGTTCAGACAACTCCACATTCATCTCACAGCCCTTGAGTTACTCATTCATTCAGTACACATTTCCTGAATCCCTACTATGTGCCAGGTGTATTCTCTCTTCCAACATCGCCAAATTAAAAGAATCTGAAGAGAGAGGTTGTTCGGGAACAGTGTCCTGATGGTTCTGACCCACATCATCCTCCCAAGCCTGAAAAGCAAAGACCAAGCTGTCTAAAGAGCAGAGAAGCCCAACAGGCACGCTGCTTTATGTCCTTTGGTTATTAACTGGTGACTAACTAGCCCCCTTTGGGCCGTTGGAATCCTATGTCTGCGCGGACAAAGCCCGCGGGTCGGGACACCCACGGACAGAGGAGCCTGGTGGGCTATAGCCCATAGGGTCGCAAAGAGCCAGACACAACTGAAGTGAGCACACACTATACATACAACAGCCTAAGTGGAGTTCAAAACCTCAAAAGTGAAAGAAGTCACACATCTCTCCTTATAAAATGGAAACCAGATTCCATTTACATGAAAGCCAGATAGAGGCAAAATTAATGTACAGAAGTGGAGGTGGGAGCAGAAAAGGGCATGGGGGGTGCTTCCCTGGTGGTCCCGTGGGTAAAGAGTCCATCCTGCAGAGTCAGGGGCACCAGTTCGATCCCTGGCCTTTGAAGATCTCCCATGCTGCAGAAGAGCTGGACCAGTGTGTTCAATTACGAGCTAGCACTCTGGAGCTCATGCGCCCAGAGCCAGTGCCGTGCAACGAGAGAGGCCACTGCAATGGGAGGTCTACACAGGCCAAAGAATAAAGATGGATGAAAATAAATAAAATTTAAAAAAAACAATAAAAGAGGCCAAAATTTAAAAACGGAAGGAAAATAAAAGGACATTGGGAAACTTTCTGGGTTGCAATTATATATATTTTTTTTTCCGGTAATGGTTGCAAAAGTCTATGCAATTATCAGAGCTTATTGAACCAGACACTTCTATGCAATTATCAGAGCTTATTGAACCAGACACTTAGAATCTTTATCATGTTATTGTATATCACAATATTTATATCACATTAATTATAAATCCATTTTTTAAAATGTAACTGATGGTGAGGTTAAATTGAGAGCAAAAGTTTCCTTATGGCTTCACTCTGGTGTCTCCATGGTCTAGTACTGCTGCCTTCCTCCGTCTCCAGCTGGGTTCAGACAACTCCACATTCATCTCACAGCCCTTGAGTTACTCATTCATTCAGTACACATTTCCTGAATCCCTACTATGTGCCAGGTGTATTCTCTCTTCCAACATCGCCAAATTAAAAGAATCTGAAGAGAGAGGTTGTTCGGGAACAGTGTCCTGATGGTTCTGACCCACATCATCCTCCCAAGCCTGAAAAGCAAAGACCAAGCTGTCTAAAGAGCAGAGAAGCCCAACAGGCACGCGCTGCTTTATGTCCTTTGGTTATTAACTGGTGACTAACTAGACACATGCCATTAACTATATTACCACCTTCTATAGCATATGCGATGGCAGCACACATTCATGAGCCCTGTGGGCTGCTTAAGAACAACGGAAATTCCCCCATAGGGCTCCAGAGCAGAAGAATGACAACGATATCAGGTCCTGCCTAGAAAGACAGAGGAAGTATCCACAACTCCTTTGTCTCTCCCCTTCTCTCCTTCTTTGGTTTTCTCGTGCTTTTCATCCTTACCAAAAATAAGTCTGCTTGAGTGTTTCATTTCCTGTGTTGTATTTAAAAGCTATGGTTTTTCCAGTAGTCATGTATGGATATGAGAGTTGGACCATAAAGAAGGCTGAGTGCCAATGAATGAATGTTTTTGAATTGTGGTGCTGAAGAAGATTCTTGAGAGTCCCTTGGGTTGCAAGGAGATCAAATCAGTCAATCCTGAAGGAAACCAACCCTGAAGATTCATTGGAAGGACTGATGCCAAAGCTGAAGCGTCAATATTTTGGCCACCTGATGCAAAGAGATGACTTGTTGGAAAAGACCCTGATGCTGGGAAAAACAGAAGGCAGAAAAAAAAGAGGGTGACAGAGGACGAGATGGTTGAATGGCGTCAGCAACTCAATGGACATGATATGAGCTGCCTCTGGGAGATGGTGAAGGACAGGGAAGCCTGGTGTGCTGCAGTCCATGGGACTGCAAAGAGTTGAACACAAGTGAGCAACTGAACTGAACTGAAATGATTTAAAATAATTTTAATATTATAAAATAGTCATACTTAAAGTTATAAATGTCATTTACAGGGTCTTATTCCTCTAAAAGGAGGCCTAATAGATGAACACTTTATCATAATAAATAAAACCAGATAGAGAGGATCTCAACATGAAAGTATAAAATACCAATTTTTCAAAAAAGAAGGCAAATCAAAAAATAAATAAAAAGTAAATTTTAAAGAAGAAGACAAATCATGGCAAGTAAAGATAAGGAGGAATGGTGACCTTCCACCAAAGCTTAAACAGTAAGTCATAGACCAAAACTGTAGCAAGAGTGGTCCATTTCCTGAGAACAGAATAATTACACATTTTAAAAGCAGAGGTAATATTTGACAACAGAAACTGCCAATGAAAAACATCAACCAATTCTATCAGTAATTTCAAAGGACAGACAAGAAATCACATTTAATTAAATTTCAGGAAACACAGTGTGCCAAGAGATAATTATAAGCAATATTTCCTTAACACTTGACTTATTCACATATTCAGGAGGTAAGCATTCCCACAGGACATGGCACGAGGTCTTAATGACTTGCTTTGATAATTAGACAGTATTGAATCATGAATAGAACCTAGATTTTCCAGCTCTTGGGGTCATGGCCTGTCTCCAGACCAGAGAAATATACGTTTCCCTTTGAAAAGTTAACTTTGCATCTAAAAGTTCTCTAAGTGATTTCATGGATTGCCTCTAGCCAACAGCAGCTTCAGTAGCACTTTCCATTGTATTGAACTAGCAGACTTTCTAAGCAATATCTTTGTTACTCACTTCTCAAATTTAACAAAATCATTGATCCAAAGCTGAAGCGTCAATATTTTGGCCACCTGGCAAAGAGATGACTTGTTGGAAAAGACCCTGAGGCTGGGGAAGATAGAAGGCAGAAAAAGAGGGTGACAGAGGACGAGATGGTTGAATGGCGTCAGCAACTCAATGGACATGATATGAGCTGCCTCTGGGAGATGGTGAAGGACAGGGAAGCCTGGTGTGCTGCAGTCCATGGGACTGCAAAGAGTTGAACACAAGTGAGCAACTGAACTGAACTGAAATGATTTAAAATAATTTTAATATTATAAAATAGTCATACTTAAAGTTATAAATGTCATTTACAGGGTCTTATTCCTCTAAAAGGAGGCCTAATAGATGAACACTTTATCATAATAAATAAAACCAGATAGAGAGGATCTCAACATGAAAGTATAAAATACCAATTTTTCAAAAAAGAAGGCAAATCAAAAAATAAATAAAAAGTAAATTTTAAAGAAGAAGACAAATCATGGCAAGTAAAGATAAGGAGGAATGGTGACCTTCCACCAAAGCTTAAACAGTAAGTCATAGACCAAAACTGTAGCAAGAGTGGTCCATTTCCTGAGAACAGAATAATTACACATTTTAAAAGCAGAGGTAATATTTGACAACAGAAACTGCCAATGAAAAACATCAACCAATTCTATCAGTAATTTCAAAGGACAGACAAGAAATCACATTTAATTAAATTTCAGGAAACACAGTGTGCCAAGAGATAATTATAAGCAATATTTCCTTAACACTTGACTTATTCACATATTCAGGAGGTAAGCATTCCCACAGGACATGGCACGAGGTCTTAATGACTTGCTTTGATAATTAGACAGTATTGAATCATGAATAGAACCTAGATTTTCCAGCTCTTGGGGTCATGGCCTGTCTCCAGACCAGAGAAATATACGTTTCCCTTTGAAAAGTTAACTTTGCATCTAAAAGTTCTCTAAGTGATTTCATGGATTGCCTCTAGCCAACAGCAGCTTCAGTAGCACTTTCCATTGTATTGAACTAGCAGACTTTCTAAGCAATATCTTTGTTACTCACTTCTCAATTTAACTTAAGGGAGATCATTTAATATCAAATTTAAAAAAATAATTTTGTGCTATTAGGATCCATGAATTCAAAAAAGATAAATTAGCATATTATTTTTAAAAGAAAAAAATCAGGAGTTTATGTTTTAATAGGTAAAATGCAATAAAGCTATTCTAGGATCATGATACCAGTATTGATTTATGGAATAGTGGTGGATAATCATGCAAAGAGTTTTGAGACCCCCAAATCATTCTATAGGAGGCAAACCATTGGTTTCTTTAGAATCCTCCAGACAATGCTCAGCTGGAGACCATGCCCTAAATAGGGACAGAAACCTTGTCTTATAAACTCAATATTTCATAAAAGCCAAAGATAGGATTATTTAATTTAATAGGAAGTGAACATTACAACAATATAGGGAAGTAGAACAATCTGTGATATTGATTATGTCATGGCTCATTTTACTAAATGGCATTCTGGCCCAACCCTGTCAGCTGGAAACAAGTCAGCCGGAAACAATTGTGGCATAATTTTGAAACTGACAGTTTGAAAGACATCACTGCCTAGTAAGTCTCACTCAGGAGTAATTTAATTTCTCCCAAGTTTTCTTACTTTTCTCTTTTATCTGTAAACACAGTAAGTAGTACAAATGATTACCCATAAGTTGGTTTACTAGCTTTTGTGAGAAATCCAGATAAGGTACACAATTTATATGAATCAATCAAAGTTGTTGATGTGGATAATTTTGCAAGAAAGCAAGGAGCTAGTGTAATACCAGGGAATCGCTAGTATAGATGCAAATCAGTTCAACGCTATTCCAGTCTGCTTTAAGATGTTTTTTGGATTAAATCCATTTCTATTGTCATAAAATTGCAAGGAGCTAGTGAATCAGTATGAATCATGAATAGAACCTAGATTTTCCAGCTCTTGGGGTCATGGCCTGTCTCCAGACCAGAGAAATATACGTTTCCCTTTGAAAAGTTAACTTTGCATCTAAAAGTTCTCTAAGTGATTTCATGGATTGCCTCTAGCCAACAGCAGCTTCAGTAGCACTTTCCATTGTATTGAACTAGCAGACTTTCTAAGCAATATCTTTGTTACTCACTTCTCAATTTAACTTAAGGGAGATCATTTAATATCAAATTTAAAAAAATAATTTTGTGCTATTAGGATCCATGAATTCAAAAAAGATAAATTAGCATATTATTTTTAAAAGAAAAAAATCAGGAGTTTATGTTTTAATAGGTAAAATGCAATAAAGCTATTCTAGGATCATGATACCAGTATTGATTTATGGAATAGTGGTGGATAATCATGCAAAGAGTTTTGAGACCCCCAAATCATTCTATAGGAGGCAAACCATTGGTTTCTTTAGAATCCTCCAGACAATGCTCAGCTGGAGACCATGCCCTAAATAGGGACAGAAACCTTGTCTTATAAACTCAATATTTCATAAAAGCCAAAGATAGGATTATTTAATTTAATAGGAAGTGAACATTACAACAATATAGGGAAGTAGAACAATCTGTGATATTGATTATGTCATGGCTCATTTTACTAAATGGCATTCTGGCCCAACCCTGTCAGCTGGAAACAAGTCAGCCGGAAACAATTGTGGCATAATTTTGAAACTGACAGTTTGAAAGACATCACTGCCTAGTAAGTCTCACTCAGGAGTAATTTAATTTCTCCCAAGTTTTCTTACTTTTCTCTTTTATCTGTAAACACAGTAAGTAGTACAAATGATTACCCATAAGTTGGTTTACTAGCTTTTGTGAGAAATCCAGATAAGGTACACAATTTATATGAATCAATCAAAGTTGTTGATGTGGATAATTTTGCAAGAAAGCAAGGAGCTAGTGTAATACCAGGGAATCGCTAGTATAGATGCAAATCAGTTCAACGCTATTCCAGTCTGCTTTAAGAGTGAATAACCTATTTCTTACTGGTCATTGGGAGATTATCCACTTTAAAAGTCCATATTTGGGGGGTTTCCCTGGTGGTCCAGTGGGTAAAAAGTCCGCCTTGCAGTGCAATGGGCACCGGTTTGATCCCTGGCTCGGGAAGATCCCGTGTGCCACGGAGCGGCTGGACCAGTGTGTCCAATTATGAGCCAGGGTCTGGAGCACATGTGCCCAGAGGGGTGCTCTGCAAGAAGAGAGGTCACTGCAATGGGAGGCCCACACAGGCCAAAGAATAAAGATGAATGAAAATAAATAAATAATAAAACAATAAAAGAGGTCAAATTTTTTAAAAAAAAAGGAAAAAAGTCCATACTTTGTAAAGTTGTAATATAAATCAAAAAATAAGGCTACATAGAAATGGTCAGAAATAGAAGTGCTATTTTACATTTCTAATGTCAGGGAAATGGGCATAGTATCTTAGCATCAAGATTCTATAAGCAGAAGACAGCAGTAGTAGTGTAGTGGAAGTCGCCCATTCATATCCAATTCTTTGTGACCCCAGGGACTGTAGTACACCAGGCTCCTCTGCCTAAGGGATTCTCCAGGCAAGAACACTGGACTAGGTTGCCATTTCCTCCTGCAGGGGATCTTCCCGACCCAGAGATCAAAACAACATCTCCTGCAACTCCTGCATTGGCAGGCAGATTCTTTACCACTGAGCCACCTAAGATGCCAAAAAAAATAGCTCCCCCTGTTTTCCTCTCATGCTAAGTATCAAGGTCTCTATGACTTTCATGATTCCTCCAAGTTGAAGAATTCTACATACATTGGATACTCAATAATTTCTGAGTGATGACATCAAAATTTCTTAGCAAGACTGTGAATATGCAGATTTTTACCACTGTTACCTCAAGATCCCTTAGAAAACAGAATGACTACTCATTTCGGTATTCTTGCCTGGAGAATTACATTGACAGAGGAGCTTGGTGGGCAGTTTTACCAAGACATCACTGCCTAGTAGTCTCACTCAGGAGTAATTTAATTTCTCCCAAGTTTTCTTACTTTTCTCTTTTATCTGTAAACACAGTAAGTAGTACAAATGATTACCCATAAGTTGGTTTACTAGCTTTTGTGAGAAATCCAGATAAGGTACACAATTTATATGAATCAATCAAAGTTGTTGATGTGGATAATTTTGCAAGAAAGCAAGGAGCTAGTGTAATACCAGGGAATCGCTAGTATAGATGCAAATCAGTTCAACGCTATTCCAGTCTGCTTTAAGAGTGAATAACCTATTTCTTACTGGTCATTGGGAGATTATCCACTTTAAAAGTCCATATTTGGGGGGTTTCCCTGGTGGTCCAGTGGGTAAAAAGTCCGCCTTGCAGTGCAATGGGCACCGGTTTGATCCCTGGCTCGGGAAGATCCCGTGTGCCACGGAGCGGCTGGACCAGTGTGTCCAATTATGAGCCAGCGCTCTGGAGCACATGTGCCCAGAGGGGTGCTCTGCAAGAAGAGAGGTCACTGCAATGGGAGGCCCACACAGGCCAAAGAATAAAGATGAATGAAAATAAATAAATAATAAAACAATAAAAGAGGTCAAATTTTTTAAAAAAAAAGGAAAAAAGTCCATACTTTGTAAAGTTGTAATATAAATCAAAAAATAAGGCTACATAGAAATGGTCAGAAATAGAAGTGCTATTTTACATTTCTAATGTCAGGGAAATGGGCATAGTATCTTAGCATCAAGATTCTATAAGCAGAAGACAGCAGTAGTAGTGTAGTGGAAGTCGCCCATTCATATCCAATTCTTTGTGACCCCAGGGACTGTAGTACACCAGGCTCCTCTGCCTAAGGGATTCTCCAGGCAAGAACACTGGACTAGGTTGCCATTTCCTCCTGCAGGGGATCTTCCCGACCCAGAGATCAAAACAACATCTCCTGCAACTCCTGCATTGGCAGGCAGATTCTTTACCACTGAGCCACCTAAGATGCCAAAAAAAATAGCTCCCCCTGTTTTCCTCTCATGCTAAGTATCAAGGTCTCTATGACTTTCATGATTCCTCCAAGTTGAAGAATTCTACATACATTGGATACTCAATAATTTCTGAGTGATGACATCAAAATTTCTTAGCAAGACTGTGAATATGCAGATTTTTACCACTGTTACCTCAAGATCCCTTAGAAAACAGAATGACTACTCATTTCGGTATTCTTGCCTGGAGAATTACATTGACAGAGGAGCTTGGTGGGCTACCATCTATGGGGTCACAACAAGTCAGATACTACTGAGTGACTAACACTTGCACTTTTACCTCCCTGTAAAGCAGAATTCTACAATGTGATTACAACTATAGATACACAAAAAAGATTAATGATCCAAGGAAAAAGCAGTACACATTTATGGCTTCCATTGAAATAAATTTTAATGACTCTAGACAAAAAAATCTTTGAATTGGTTATACAAGATCAAGAGCTCTCCCTCCTTGCCTCATACCTAAGTTGAGTAGTGCCCAAGTGTACAAACATCTAGTAGACTAACAATAGAATTCAATATTGATTTGTTTGTTCAAAGCACATAAAAAGCAAACCTTATGGAGAGCTTTCCAATGTTAATAGTTTGCCTAATAACATCATTTGGAATACAACACTTTATTTTAAAATGAGTGTAAAAAAATCAATATTCTCTCTCTGCACTATCTGTATGCTGCCCCCACGATGCACTCATAATTTTCTAACGGTAATTTCAAATCAAAATTGCCTCAAAGAGCCACCTACATTGGCTTCATTCGGACTTGCCATGAAATTATTGCCACAATACAAACTATATTTGCGTACATTAAAATCAGCAGAAAAGGTAGCCATTATGCACGCTAAATAGTTGTATTTCCTAAACTTAACTATCTCAGGTGGTACTAAATATCTCAGGGTATCTCTTTTATTCCCTAAGCCTCTAAGGGCATTTTTCTACATTAAGCATTGCCTACATTCCAGGCAATTAGCTGCAAAAACTTCGAATAACAACACCTTTGCTGATTGGTGATATTGTCTATTTTTCTATGTCTGTTTTCCAGCTACAAGACTGCCAGGGAAACAGAATCTTTACAAGTTTATATTCTCCTGCTGTTTCCCTCTCACCTGAAGTCAGCCTCCTTGGTTGTATAGGGCATGTGCTAATGATTCAAGTCACAAGTTTGAGTATATAAAAGAAAAAAAATGAAAAGGCTATAATCACATTAATGAAATGAACAAGGGAGACTTTAGGCAGAAAGTCTCCAAGGTTTTGAATGGTATCTTGTCATCATGCACACCACCTCTTCTATCAATCCGTACTCCTAACCAGTCCCTGTCTCCTACCTACAGCCTGGTTGATCCAGAGCCACAGGCTTGTAGATGCTGCTCGCAGGAGATAACACCAAGACCCCTCCATGGACATTGTTATTCATTAAATACACAGTTCTATTTTAAGCCACACCTCTGACTGTAGGCAGGTGCTTGCCTGAAGGTAGGTCACTGAGAGTCAATGCAAATGAGGGCAGTTTCCCGGCAGGGAAAAAATGAACTTCGTGAACTTTTGTGGGCACAGGTCTTTCTCAAAGCAGCACCAATGTTGCTGTTTAGGATGTAGCCCCATCACCCACGTGTTGAGTCAAAACCTCCAGATCGATTACTGAGAGTGACGTTCCCCCAGTAGACGGCTCCCATGGTGCCTTCCACTGACTCTGGGCTGTCTAATCCATAAATGAAAATAACAAGGGTTACAGTGACAGACACAGGATACCCTGTGCAGTATGGTAATTGCCTTGCTTGTCCCTTTTCTACTGTGAGTAACATTCACTGGGAGCTGTCAAACGCAAATCACATTAGAGGAGACGCTACCCCTGACTAACCATATCTTGTGTAAGCTCTTGAAAATCATGGAGAATATAGAGCTGAAGCCTTGAGTTTCTGGGGAGCTTAAGTTCCCAAGTCTTAAGTTCCATACAGAATGCAGCCTCCCTTCTCTAGTCTCAGGGCTTCCAGCTCAGAGGAGGACATTGCTCCCAAATGCCTATTTGAAATTGGAGGCTTATGAAAAGCCACAGGCGTGGAAGGGGTTCTCTTTGAAAATTTCTCTGTTGGCTCTGGATCACACGTGCACTTGGCTGCATATTGGAAATCACATGCGGAGTTTCCAAAAATGCTGAGGCCTGAGGTGTGACCTTCAGAGATTCTGGTTTACTTGGTATGGATACCTGGGCATACTTACTAGACAATTCAATTTCACAGTAATGTTTACGAGCTACTGCACTAGACCAGTGGTTCTCAAAATGTAATTTTCACGTGAATCATCAAGGGGCTTTGCTAATTTGTTTGATTCAGTAAATTTTGGTTGGAGTCTGAGACATTCCTTTTCTGACTCATCTGCAAGAGCTGTCAATGCTTCTGACCTGCAAACCAAGCTTTAAGTAGCAAGACTTTAGACCAAATTGGTAATGCAAGCAATAAGATAACAAATCCCCTTTGTCAATGACCTGTATCCTTACCTTCAATCACACTAAGTGTTAAGTGTTAGTCACTCAGTCATGTCCAGCTCTTTGTGACCCCATGGAATGTAGTTTTCCAGGCTCCTCTGTCCATGGGATTCTCCAGGCAAGAATCCTGGAGTGGGAAAAATGAACTTCGTGAACTTTTGTGGGCACAGGTCTTTCTCAAAGCAGCACCAATGTTGCTGTTTAGGATGTAGCCCCATCACCCACGTGTTGAGTCAAAACCTCCAGATCGATTACTGAGAGTGACGTTCCCCCAGTAGACGGCTCCCATGGTGCCTTCCACTGACTCTGGGCTGTCTAATCCATAAATGAAAATAACAAGGGTTACAGTGACAGACACAGGATACCCTGTGCAGTATGGTAATTGCCTTGCTTGTCCCTTTTCTACTGTGAGTAACATTCACTGGGAGCTGTCAAACGCAAATCACATTAGAGGAGACGCTACCCCTGACTAACCATATCTTGTGTAAGCTCTTGAAAATCATGGAGAATATAGAGCTGAAGCCTTGAGTTTCGGGGGAGCTTAAGTTCCCAAGTCTTAAGTTCCATACAGAATGCAGCCTCCCTTCTCTAGTCTCAGGGCTTCCAGCTCAGAGGAGGACATTGCTCCCAAATGCCTATTTGAAATTGGAGGCTTATGAAAAGCCACAGGCGTGGAAGGGGTTCTCTTTGAAAATTTCTCTGTTGGCTCTGGATCACACGTGCACTTGGCTGCATATTGGAAATCACATGCGGAGTTTCCAAAAATGCTGAGGCCTGAGGTGTGACCTTCAGAGATTCTGGTTTACTTGGTATGGATACCTGGGCATACTTACTAGACAATTCAATTTCACAGTAATGTTTACGAGCTACTGCACTAGACCAGTGGTTCTCAAAATGTAATTTTCACGTGAATCATCAAGGGGCTTTGCTAATTTGTTTGATTCAGTAAATTTTGGTTGGAGTCTGAGACATTCCTTTTCTGACTCATCTGCAAGAGCTGTCAATGCTTCTGACCTGCAAACCAAGCTTTAAGTAGCAAGACTTTAGACCAAATTGGTAATGCAAGCAATAAGATAACAAATCCCCTTTGTCAATGACCTGTATCCTTACCTTCAATCACACTAAGTGTTAAGTGTTAGTCACTCAGTCATGTCCAGCTCTTTGTGACCCCATGGAATGTAGTTTTCCAGGCTCCTCTGTCCATGGGATTCTCCAGGCAAGAATCCTGGAGTGGGTTGCCATTCCTTTCTCTAGGAGATCTTCCCGACCCAGGGATTGAACCTGAATCTCTCACACTGAAGGCAGATTCTTTACCATCTGAGCCACCAGGGAAGTGATTAGTAACCCATTCTGGTGAATGTACCATGACATGTGCAAGTAATATGCATTTCTACATACATGTAGTTGAAAAAGGTATTGGATTATAATTGCCACCCACTAAATCTGGCACTGGGGTATCATCTGACCTTGAATGTCATTCTGTTCTACATTGAATGTAACACAAAAAATATTTGTTTTGATATCAGGCAGGTGTTCTGGTCTACTACCCCAAAAATACAGTCTGAATCTTAAAAAAAAAAAAGAAGTGCTGCTGAGAGTAGTCATACATGCAAAGTTGTGCTTATATGAATGACAAATTCAATATTTTCTCCTCATTACTTTATCCCCATATCCAAAGATCGAAAGCAGGTTTTTAAAATGACACCTGCCTATCAGATTCTAATAGTCTTTTTGATCTTAATGCTGAAATACATCTAGAGTATTTTATATCTATTAAAAACTCAGTCATGTCTGACTCTTTGAGACACCATGATCTGCAGCCCACCAGGCTCCCCTGTGCATGGGAATTCTCCCAGCAAGAACACTAGAGTGGGTTGCCATTCCTTCCTCCAGAGGATCTTCCCAACCCAGGAAACAAACCCAGGTCTCCTGCATTGCAGGTGGATTCTTTACCTTCTGAGTCACCAGGGAAATCCCATTGAAAACTATAAAATACTTTAAAACATAAAAACTCACACCACAACTAAGATCAAAAAGTAACAGTTTATGCTGGTAGTTGGGATTACTTTTCTCCTAAAAGGTCAAAGGAGTTGGATTAAGAATAATAAAGGACTACCATGCTTCACCTCAGTAATGATGGTTTACTCTGTGCCATATACTTGTTTTAAACATTGTCTACCTATCTATCTACCTACCCAGATAGATAAAGACAGAGAGATAGATACATGGGTGTGTGTATTTACACTCACTGAACCCTCAAAGGTATCCTACAAGAGTTTTTAATCCCCATTTTATATCTGAAAAAAAAGTGATATAAAGAAGTTAAGAAACTTATCCAAGACCAAAGAGTTAAGAGTGTGGAACTAGGATTCATATACATATTTTCAGTATCCAGATTTATGTTTTATGCAAAACTCGGGTATTTCCATCTTCCCGACCCAGGGATTGAACCTGAATCTCTCACACTGAAGGCAGATTCTTTACCATCTGAGCCACCAGGGAAGTGATTAGTAACCCATTCTGGTGAATGTACCATGACATGTGCAAGTAATATGCATTTCTACATACATGTAGTTGAAAAAGGTATTGGATTATAATTGCCACCCACTAAATCTGGCACTGGGGTATCATCTGACCTTGAATGTCATTCTGTTCTACATTGAATGTAACACAAAAAATATTTGTTTTGATATCAGGCAGGTGTTCTGGTCTACTACCCCAAAAATACAGTCTGAATCTTAAAAAAAAAAAAAAAAGAAGTGCTGCTGAGAGTAGTCATACATGCAAAGTTGTGCTTATATGAATGACAAATTCAATATTTTCTCCTCATTACTTTATCCCCATATCCAAAGATCGAAAGCAGGTTTTTAAAATGACACCTGCCTATCAGATTCTAATAGTCTTTTTGATCTTAATGCTGAAATACATCTAGAGTATTTTATATCTATTAAAAACTCAGTCATGTCTGACTCTTTGAGACACCATGATCTGCAGCCCACCAGGCTCCCCTGTGCATGGGAATTCTCCCAGCAAGAACACTAGAGTGGGTTGCCATTCCTTCCTCCAGAGGATCTTCCCAACCCAGGAAACAAACCCAGGTCTCCTGCATTGCAGGTGGATTCTTTACCTTCTGAGTCACCAGGGAAATCCCATTGAAAACTATAAAATACTTTAAAACATAAAAACTCACACCACAACTAAGATCAAAAAGTAACAGTTTATGCTGGTAGTTGGGATTACTTTTCTCCTAAAAGGTCAAAGGAGTTGGATTAAGAATAATAAAGGACTACCATGCTTCACCTCAGTAATGATGGTTTACTCTGTGCCATATACTTGTTTTAAACATTGTCTACCTATCTATCTACCTACCCAGATAGATAAAGACAGAGAGATAGATACATGGGTGTGTGTATTTACACTCACTGAACCCTCAAAGGTATCCTACAAGAGTTTTTAATCCCCATTTTATATCTGAAAAAAAAGTGATATAAAGAAGTTAAGAAACTTATCCAAGACCAAAGAGTTAAGAGTGTGGGAACTAGGATTCATATACATATTTTCAGTATCCAGATTTATGTTTTTATGCACTCTGTTGTACTACATTTCAAGAAAGGGAGCAAACCTCTTCATCAGAAAGGTTGCAAGTTATGCTGACCACTCCTCCACCCCGACCCTAGATCAGCAAAGCAGTTTTTGTAATTTCCCTAATTTTAAGGTGTTTCCCTTCTAGGCAAATGATGCTTTTTCCCTTTGCTGTTCACCTAAAACTATCACAACATTATTAAACTGGCTATACCCCAATACAAAATGTCTTTGGTGTTAAAAATAAATAAAAAATTAAAAAAAAAAAAGAATCAGAGAGAATTCAGTTGGCCACAGGTTTTCTAAAAAATTAATCTCAGCAGTTTCCAGGTAAGCCAGGGGTGGGGGTGGGGGGTGGGCAGGGAAGGAAAAGGGTGGTATGTGGACCATGGAGTATTTGGTTTTACCAAATGATGGAAATGGTAGAAGCCTCTGATATCTGAAGGACTTTGTTTTCTCTGGAGCCTCTGGTCATGGTAGAACTTTCAGCAGCTTAAGTCTAGATTGATTTTTGTGGTCTGGATGCACTGCTGAGTACAAAAATATCAGAAAGAGACGCCAAGGTAATAGCTGCTGTCAGGAAGAATTCTAAGACATGTTTAGACAATTAAACTTTACAGTTTGAGGTCCTCTTCTGGCGTCTAGATACTGAAAGTAATCAGAATCAAAGATTAGTGCTATTTTCACTGAAATCAAGAATCAATTATTGTTAATCATGACTCATTGTAACTGAGAGAGAAATAGAAAAAAGCATTCCTGTGTTAAAAGTTTATTTAGGAGTTAATAATAAAGATTATTCTAAATGGCAGAGCACTAGACTGCTAGACTCTTGATAATTAAAGAGAGAAATAGGAGATGCTCACTATCATTGCTATTTTTGACAGTATTCTGGAAGTTTTGGCCAATGCAAAAAGACAAGATTAAGAAGTGAGATGCATATATATATATATATATATATATATATATATACATTGCAAAGGAAAGGAATAGGAAAGAGAAAACTATCTTTATTTGAAGATGACAAGATGATCAGAAGGAATCTTTACAAATCAACAGAAACACTGATGAAACTATTAAGAGATTTCAGTAAATTAATATATTTAACAAGATAAAGTTGTATTTATTTATAAGCCTTACTATATAAACATCTCTTATAAATGAATAACATAAGACAGTGTGTTAATATCATGGGCAAAATAAATAACCCTAAACAACACAACTGAGTACATAAGAATCGCCTATACAAAAATTGAAATGGAAATTTAAAAACATGAGATTGTAATACCAATATAATAGAAGTATTTTTAAAGGTGTTTTATGAAATTTTGATTCACTCTGCGATACCCCAATAAAAAGGGGTAATCAGAGAGAATTCAGTTGGCACAGGTTTTCTAAAAATTAATCTCAGCAGTTTCCAGGTAAGCCAGGGGTGGGTGGGGGTGGGCAGGGAAGGAAAAGGGTGGTATGTGGACCATGGAGTATTTGGTTTTACCAAATGATGGAAATGGTAGAAGCCTCTGATATCTGAAGGACTTTGTTTTCTCTGGAGCCTCTGGTCATGGTAGAACTTTCAGCAGCTTAAGTCTAGATTGATTTTTGTGGTCTGGATGCACTGCTGAGTACAAAAATATCAGAAAGAGACGCCAAGGTAATAGCTGCTGTCAGGAAGAATTCTAAGACATGTTTAGACAATTAAACTTTACAGTTTGAGGTCCTCTTCTGGCGTCTAGATACTGAAAGTAATCAGAATCAAAGATTAGTGCTATTTTCACTGAAATCAAGAATCAATTATTGTTAATCATGACTCATTGTAACTGAGAGAGAAATAGAAAAAAGCATTCCTGTGTTAAAAGTTTATTTAGGAGTTAATAATAAAGATTATTCTAAATGGCAGAGCACTAGACTGCTAGACTCTTGATAATTAAAGAGAGAAATAGGAGATGCTCACTATCATTGCTATTTTTGACAGTATTCTGGAAGTTTTGGCCAATGCAAAAAGACAAGATTAAGAAGTGAGATGCATATATATATATATATATATATATATATATACATTGCAAAGGAAAGGAATAGGAAAGAGAAAACTATCTTTATTTGAAGATGACAAGATGATCAGAAGGAATCTTTACAAATCAACAGAAACACTGATGAAACTATTAAGAGATTTCAGTAAATTAATATATTTAACAAGATAAAGTTGTATTTATTTATAAGCCTTACTATATAAACATCTCTTATAAATGAATAACATAAGACAGTGTGTTAATATCATGGGCAAAATAAATAACCCTAAACAACACAACTGAGTACATAAGAATCGCCTATACAAAAATTGAAATGGAAATTTAAAAACATGAGATTGTAATACCAATATAATAGAAGTATTTTTAAAGGTGTTTTTAAAAATATAAGAAATAGGCTGCTGGATTCACTCTGCGATGGCCCATACTCTATCTGTGGAGTGTGCATTCTCTGAATCTGAATAAATCCATTTCTTACCTAATATACATATATAAGAAATATAAGACAGTATTTTAACAGATAGTTTCTTAAAATCCATAGAATGTACAGCACTAAGAGTGAGCTCTAATGGAAACCATGGACTTTGAATAATAATGATCTGTCTGCTCTCAAAGCTTTTAACATATGTACCACTGTGGTACAGGATGTTTATACGAGAAGATGTGTGGGGACAAGGGATAGATGGTCACTTGGTCTGCTTTTGGTCACTTTTTAAAATTGAAATAGAGTAGATGTTCAATATTATGTTAATTATCACAGTATGATTGGGCATATTTTTTATGCTATCTATTATATCCTTTGGCTTATTTATTTTATAACTAGAGTTTTACACCTCTTGGTTCCCTTCCCTATTTCTCCCTTGCCCCTCTCCTGGCATCCATCTGTTCTGTATATCTTGGAGTTTGTTTTCATTTTGTTTTGTTTCTTTGTTGTTTATATCAATTTATGCAGAAAATGTATTTGACAAAATTCAACATCTCTTCACAATAAAAACTTTCAGAAAACTATGAACAGAAAAGAGTTTCCTTAACTTGAAAGAAGACATTTACCAAAATTTATCATCCACATAGTATTTCACAGTGAAAGATGGAATTAATGCTTCCCCCTAAATTCAAAACACTTAAGCCTTCCACCATATTTGTCAACAATAGGTATGTAATACCTTGTTGCTCAAAGTGTGTTCCAGGGATCCATAACAAGGACTATGCCTGGGAGCATGTTAGAAGAGCAGAATTTCAGGCCAGGTCTAGGACTACTGAACCAGAACCTACAGGTTAAAGGATCTCTGGGTAGCTCGGAAAAGCCTGGGAGCATTTGTTAGAAGAGCATATAAAAATGGCGGAAAAAACCTAAACAACACAACTGAGTACATAAGAATCGCCTATACAAAAATTGAAATGGAAATTTAAAAACATGAGATTGTAATACCAATATAATAGAAGTATTTTTAAAGGTGTTTTTAAAAATATAAGAAATAGGCTGCTGGATTCACTCTGCGATGGCCCATACTCTATCTGTGGAGTGTGCATTCTCTGAATCTGAATAAATCCATTTCTTACCTAATATACATATATAAGAAATATAAGACAGTATTTTAACAGATAGTTTCTTAAAATCCATAGAATGTACAGCACTAAGAGTGAGCTCTAATGGAAACCATGGACTTTGAATAATAATGATCTGTCTGCTCTCAAAGCTTTTAACATATGTACCACTGTGGTACAGGATGTTTATACGAGAAGATGTGTGGGGACAAGGGATAGATGGTCACTTGGTCTGCTTTTGGTCACTTTTTAAAATTGAAATAGAGTAGATGTTCAATATTATGTTAATTATCACAGTATGATTGGGCATATTTTTTATGCTATCTATTATATCCTTTGGCTTATTTATTTTATAACTAGAGTTTTACACCTCTTGGTTCCCTTCCCTATTTCTCCCTTGCCCCTCTCCTGGCATCCATCTGTTCTGTATATCTTGGAGTTTGTTTTCATTTTGTTTTGTTTCTTTGTTGTTTATATCAATTTATGCAGAAAATGTATTTGACAAAATTCAACATCTCTTCACAATAAAAACTTTCAGAAAACTATGAACAGAAAAGAGTTTCCTTAACTTGAAAGAAGACATTTACCAAAATTTATCATCCACATAGTATTTCACAGTGAAAGATGGAATTAATGCTTCCCCCTAAATTCAAAAACACTTAAGCCTTCCACCATATTTGTCAACAATAGGTATGTAATACCTTGTTGCTCAAAGTGTGTTCCAGGGATCCATAACAAGGACGATGCCTGGGAGCATGTTAGAAGAGCAGAATTTCAGGCCAGGTCTAGGACTACTGAACCAGAACCTACAGGTTAAAGGATCTCTGGGTAGCTCATAGGCACTTTACTAATGGAGAGGTCCTTGTGTAGGGTACTAGAACAAGGCCTTGGCTTTCAGTCTCATCTCCATGACTGTGTCACTTTGGGCAAGTCACCTAAGCTTTCTGTGTCTCTGATTCCTCATCTATGACATATAGAAAATGATCCTTGCCAGGTTTGCTTAAAAATAAAGTGATGTCATAAAATCATGCTTCCAACTGTGCAAGAAGCCTGAGACAGGTCTGCAATTTCCTTTAATAAAAACCACTGCTTTTTAAGGTAACAAGAACAGTGCAAACCTGTAAACAGACACAGAGAAAACTAACATTTCCAAAACAGATAGGAAACAAGCAAAAACAAAAACTGAAGTCTCCTGAGTGCCAGATTATCACACACTGCATTTGACTTTGACAGACCCTTATCACAAAGTGCATCCTCCCCCTCCCTACAAGCTGTTTCTTGCATGTGCATGGAATCTAGAAGGATGGTGCTGATAAATGAATATGCAGAGCAACAGTGGAGAGACACACAGGGAGAACAGTGTTATGGACATTGGGGTGAGGGAGGGATGCTGTGGGACTAGCAGATTCAAACAGGGGCTCTGTGGGGACTTGGAGGGGTGGGATGGAAAGAGAGATGGAGGGAGGTTTGGGAGGAGAGGGGACATATGTGTACCCATGGCAGGCTCAGGTCAATGTGTGGCAGTAAAAAAACAATACCCTGTAAAAAAAAAATAATAATAATAAAAAAAACATACAGTCAAAAAAATTTTTTTTTAAAAAAAGCTGTGTAGTCAATGTGCTGCGAGTTAAGGGATTTTACATGGAGGCTATGTGATGGCCTGGAGGCGTGGGATGGGGGAGGGATGGAATAGACATATGACTAATCTGGGATTATACATATCTGTAAACAACGAAACCCTGTAAAAGCAAAAAAGAAAAAGAAAGAAAAAGAAAATGACAAATACAGTATACTAACACATATATATGGAATCTAGTAAGATGGTACCAATAAATATACATGCAGAGCAGTGATGGAGAAACAGATATACAGAACAGACCTATGGACATTGCAGAGAGGGAAAATCAGGCGAGAAGCGTAGAAAGAGCAACAAGGAAACCTACACTCTCGTATGTAATAGAGATAACCACTGTGATTAAGCCGTTGGACTAAGGGAATTTTCATGGGGGCTGTGCATCAACCTGAGGGGTGGGATTGGGAAAAGGGAGACAGGGCTCAGGTGGGAGGGGTCAGGGATATACCTATGACTGTTTAGGGATTATGTATAGCCGTAAGCAACAAAACTCTGTAGAAGATGCATAATAATAACTTCGCTGTACACCTGAAACTAATGCAACATTGTAAAACAACTAAACCCCAATTAAAAAAAAAAAAAAAACCTTCACACACAAAAAATAGCTGTGGCCTGAACTGTTTATAACTCCTGGGCAGGGTATCACAGAGACAGGTAGCTTTGGTCTAAGTGTATATAGACATAGTATCACTGTCATTTTTAAAGACCAAATTGATAAACAGCTGTGGCCTGAACTGTTTATAACTCCTGGGCAGCGTATCAGAGAGACAGGTAGCTTTGGTCTAAGTGTATATAGACATAGTATCACTGTCATTTTTAAAGGCCAAATTGATACCTAGGTAGGACATCTCCCAATTCAATCTACCTTGTTTCCCCCAACTTAAAAAAAAGAAAGTCTGCTATTTCAATCTGGAGAGCTGCTGATTTGCAAATTGTCCCCCGTACACAGAAGGGAAGGAGAGATTGAAGAAAGAGGGAACCCGCTGCAGGCCAGGAAGTGGTCATTAAAATAGGCAAGGGAACTTACAAGACTTGTCTTGCAGGTGCAAGATGACTCTGCATCCATCTACCAGTATCTTAACAGTTTATATAGAGGCCTTAACAGGGTTCAGTCATGGACACAGCTCAGATAGTCTCGACAACTCTTGACTCTCTCAAGGCTACATTCCCACTGTGGGAATGGAGGGCAGAGTGTGTGTTACCAAGGACACCGGAAGGGTAGGAGCACCTGATTGCCTGGGTTCAGTTCAACTAGCAACCATGGCCTCTCGAAAGCCTCCTCCAACAGTAACTCTAAAGGAAAAATGTAAAACTACTTCATCAGGGAGCAAAATGCAAAGTGGCAAATGGAAAAGACCCATCCTAAAACTCACTTCAGCTCTAAATAGAAATGAAAGGAACAGAAAAATGAACCCAATCATTCATATTGGTCAACAGCAAAGAATTAATGAGGCTAAGGGTTGGAACAACTTCGATATACAGAACAGACCTATGGACATTGCAGAGAGGGAAAATCAGGCGATAGAAAGAGCAACAAGCAAACCTACACTCTCGTATGTAATAGAGATAACCACTGTGATTAAGCCGTTGGACTAAGGGAATTTTCATGGGGGCTGTGCATCAACCTGAGGGGTGGGATTGGGAAAAGGGAGACAGGGCTCAGGTGGGAGGGGTCAGGGATATACCTATGACTGTTTAGGGATTATGTATAGCCGTAAGCAACAAAACTCTGTAGAAGATGCATAATAATAACTTCGCTGTACACCTGAAACTAATGCAACATTGTAAAACAACTAAACCCCAATTAAAAAAAAAAAAAAAACCTTCACACACAAAAAATAGCTGTGGCCTGAACTGTTTATAACTCCTGGGCAGGGTATCACAGAGACAGGTAGCTTTGGTCTAAGTGTATATAGACATAGTATCACTGTCATTTTTAAAGACCAAATTGATAAACAGCTGTGGCCTGAACTGTTTATAACTCCTGGGCAGCGTATCAGAGAGACAGGTAGCTTTGGTCTAAGTGTATATAGACATAGTATCACTGTCATTTTTAAAGGCCAAATTGATACCTAGGTAGGACATCTCCCAATTCAATCTACCTTGTTTCCCCCAACTTAAAAAAAAGAAAGTCTGCTATTTCAATCTGGAGAGCTGCTGATTTGCAAATTGTCCCCCGTACACAGAAGGGAAGGAGAGATTGAAGAAAGAGGGAACCCGCTGCAGGCCAGGAAGTGGTCATTAAAATAGGCAAGGGAACTTACAAGACTTGTCTTGCAGGTGCAAGATGACTCTGCATCCATCTACCAGTATCTTAACAGTTTATATAGAGGCCTTAACAGGGTTCAGTCATGGACACAGCTCAGATAGTCTCGACAACTCTTGACTCTCTCAAGGCTACATTCCCACTGTGGGAATGGAGGGCAGAGTGTGTGTTACCAAGGACACCGGAAGGGTAGGAGCACCTGATTGCCTGGGTTCAGTTCAACTAGCAACCATGGCCTCTCGAAAGCCTCCTCCAACAGTAACTCTAAAGGAAAAATGTAAAACTACTTCATCAGGGAGCAAAATGCAAAGTGGCAAATGGAAAAGACCCATCCTAAAACTCACTTCAGCTCTAAATAGAAATGAAAGGAACAGAAAAATGAACCCAATCATTCATATTGGTCAACAGCAAAGAATTAATGAGGCTAAGGGTTGGAACAGGACTTCGTACACTTAATTCCAATATTTTAGGAATTTTACCGTCATCATGTGCTCTTTCCATCTGATTTATTACCTTCCGGCTGCTGCTATTTTAGTCAATGTCCCTTTTTTGTCCTTAATGAGGATGTAGGACACTTGGTCCCCAGGCCTCTTTGAAAAAGTTCCTGTGCCCTTATTCTGTCATCTGCCCCTTTGTCTTTGTCAGCTTTGCTCAATTTTTTACTTTTGAACAAATCATTTTTCCTGTTGTCTTTCACTCAAACAAGATACCTAATTCATCTCTTTCTGTTTGTTGTTGCCTTAAAATCTCTTTCATCCCTTGTCTGAGCTTCTGAAAGTGGTGTTTCTAGAAAGAGTTGTCCGCGCTCATCTACCTCTCCAGCCTCCTGCCCCTTCATCTCACCGAGGTATGACTCCCTGCAGAGCCTGACAGCAGATCCACAACAACACAAGGGGCCACTGTGACCCCACATCACTACTTGGTACTGCCGTACTGCATCACACCAAGCCCAGACCGGCCCATCGGATGCCATCCCCGGGAACAGGAGAAAAATGAAGACACTACAGTGACTTTTCATAAAATTGCATTTATTTCCACAGAAACAGTTGTCTTGTATTCTGAGATTATGTCTGTTCTGTTTTTTCTTTTTGTTGGAATACTCTAATGACATTTCTCCTACTTTTATGTTTATCTGTTTATTTTGTTGTTTTAAAATTATTTATTTTGAACTGGAGGATGATTGCTTTATAATGTTGTGTTCATTTTTGTCATACATACAACACCGATCAGATAGTCTCGACAACTCTTGACTCTCTCAAGGCTACATTCCCACTGTGGGAATGGAGGGCAGAGTGTGTGTTACCAAGGACACCGGAAGGGTAGGAGCACCTGATTGCCTGGGTTCAGTTCAACTAGCAACCATGGCCTCTCGAAAGCCTCCTCCAACAGTAACTCTAAAGGAAAAATGTAAAACTACTTCATCAGGGAGCAAAATGCAAAGTGGCAAATGGAAAAGACCCATCCTAAAACTCACTTCAGCTCTAAATAGAAATGAAAGGAACAGAAAAATGAACCCAATCATTCATATTGGTCAACAGCAAAGAATTAATGAGGCTAAGGGTTGGAACAGGACTTCGTACACTTAATTCCAATATTTTAGGAATTTTACCGTCATCATGTGCTCTTTCCATCTGATTTATTACCTTCCGGCTGCTGCTATTTTAGTCAATGTCCCTTTTTTGTCCTTAATGAGGATGTAGGACACTTGGTCCCCAGGCCTCTTTGAAAAAGTTCCTGTGCCCTTATTCTGTCATCTGCCCCTTTGTCTTTGTCAGCTTTGCTCAATTTTTTACTTTTGAACAAATCATTTTTCCTGTTGTCTTTCACTCAAACAAGATACCTAATTCATCTCTTTCTGTTTGTTGTTGCCTTAAAATCTCTTTCATCCCTTGTCTGAGCTTCTGAAAGTGGTGTTTCTAGAAAGAGTTGTACGCGCTCATCTACCTCTCCAGCCTCCTGCCCCTTCATCTCACCGAGGTATGACTCCCTGCAGAGCCTGACAGCAGATCCACAACAACACAAGGGGCCACTGTGACCCCACATCACTACTTGGTACTGCCGTACTGCATCACACCAAGCCCAGACCGGCCCATCGGATGCCATCCCCGGGAACAGGAGAAAAATGAAGACACTACAGTGACTTTTCATAAAATTGCATTTATTTCCACAGAAACAGTTGTCTTGTATTCTGAGATTATGTCTGTTCTGTTTTTTCTTTTTGTTGGAATACTCTAATGACATTTCTCCTACTTTTATGTTTATCTGTTTATTTTTGTTGTTTTAAAATTATTTATTTTGAACTGGAGGATGATTGCTTTATAATGTTGTGTTCATTTTTGTCATACATACAACACCGATCAGTCATATGTCTCTTCCCTCTTGAGCCTTCCTTCCCTCCAGGTTGTCACAGAGCACCAGATTTCAGCTCCCTACATCAAACAGCACATTCCTGCTGGCCATGGTCCCCCTTTTTAAATGGTCTTGTGCAAAACTAAAATGTTGCCAGCCCTCTGTCAGGCTCTTCATCTTTGTGGTTGTTTCCTTTTTACTGCCCTGTGAAATCTCAGAGTCTGAGTGTAGGAGTTAAGAACCCAAACCTCAATGTCTGTGGTCTTCTTATCCAAGAAGCCCTGGTCTGCTTTCTCTTGATGAAGTAACCATAGGCAAGTTGCTAAGTCTCTCTCTGAGTTTGATTTATTCATGTTACAATGGAGAAAACAGTACCTACATTGTCAGAAAAGAAATAAATAATAGATGCCAAGTGCATAACATAGTACCTGGCACAGAGTAAACAGATCAATAAGTAGTAATTATGATTATTATTATGCTTCTTTGAGGGTTATTTGGCCAAGCATTTAAACTAAGATCCCATCTGCCGTCAAGGCTCCACTTTCCCTTTGGAGGGGAAGACCAGCATCCTCACTCAACCTCAAGAGATCGCCTTGATTGCAGGTCAGTCCTATAGGAAAGGGCTTTACAACTGAAGCAGAGACCGTGTATTACTCATGTGTCTTTCTATATTGGATGATGCTTTGGCATCTTGGGGACCCTGTGGACTAGAGGAGGGACTGCTCCTCTCAAGGTTAGCTAATTCCTAGAGAGAACAGACAATTGGCCAGTAAGTGCTCCTCTGATATGCAAACTGACAGATTCCAAACACGTAACTCCAAGCACATTTAACTAACTCTCAAATGCCAAGCCAATATTTCCCCTGTCCTAAATAAATCATGCCAGGGTTAGATACCAGACAACTAGGAATCATCCCAATAGCCTGGAGCCTACTGAATTATTGTTTTTCCCGTTTCTTACAAATGTCTGTTCTGTTTTCTTTTGTTGGAATACTCTAATGACATTTCTCCTACTTTTATGTTTATCTGTTTCTTTTGTTGTTTTAAAATTATTTATTTTGAACTGGAGGATGATTGCTTTATAATGTTGTGTTCATTTTTGTCATACATACAACACCGATCAGTCATATGTCTCTTCCCTCTTGAGCCTTCCTTCCCTCCAGGTTGTCACAGAGCACCAGATTTCAGCCCCCTACATCAAACAGCACATTCCTGCTGGCCATGGTCCCCCTTTTTAAATGGTCTTGTGCAAAACTAAAATGTTGCCAGCCCTCTGTCAGGCTCTTCATCTTTGTGGTTGTTTCCTTTTTACTGCCCTGTGAAATCTCAGAGTCTGAGTGTAGGAGTTAAGAACCCAAACCTCAATGTCTGTGGTCTTCTTATCCAAGAAGCCCTGGTCTGCTTTCTCTTGATGAAGTAACCATAGGCAAGTTGCTAAGTCTCTCTCTGAGTTTGATTTATTCATGTTACAATGGAGAAAACAGTACCTACATTGTCAGAAAAGAAATAAATAATAGATGCCAAGTGCATAACATAGTACCTGGCACAGAGTAAACAGATCAATAAGTAGTAATTATGATTATTATTATGCTTCTTTGAGGGTTATTTGGCCAAGCATTTAAACTAAGATCCCATCTGCCGTCAAGGCTCCACTTTCCCTTTGGAGGGGAAGACCAGCATCCTCACTCAACCTCAAGAGATCGCCTTGATTGCAGGTCAGTCCTATAGGAAAGGGCTTTACAACTGAAGCAGAGACCGTGTATTACTCATGTGTCTTTCTATATTGGATGATGCTTTGGCATCTTGGGGACCCTGTGGACTAGAGGAGGGACTGCTCCTCTCAAGGTTAGCTAATTCCTAGAGAGAACAGACAATTGGCCAGTAAGTGCTCCTCTGATATGCAAACTGACAGATTCCAAACACGTAACTCCAAGCACATTTAACTAACTCTCAAATGCCAAGCCAATATTTCCCCTGTCCTAAATAAATCATGCCAGGGTTAGATACCAGACAACTAGGAATCATCCCAATAGCCTGGAGCCTACTGACATTATTCAACCTAGCCAATCATAGATGTTTACCCTACCCTGTCTTGCTTTTTCTGAAGGAATCAAAATACAGGCTTGTGGCTATTGCTTTTTCCTCCCCTCTCTGCCTCCTGACTGACCAAGGTGCTTCACCATGTGGCCCCATGGCTCATGTTCCCTGTTTCTAGAGAACTGGAAGTAAAACCTTCTTTCATGGCCATTGTCTCCCAGTCTGTTGGCCTTATCACATCTGATTGAATCAAACCCAAGGTACATTTCAATGTAGTCACTGAATCTGACTTGTCTCAGATGGGTTTTTAGCTGAATACCCCCTTAAACTTAACTATGCCAGGATGTCAGTATCAGTGCAAACATATTCCTTAATGAGCAACACTTCCCTGCCTCCACTCCAAATCCACCAGATGCTAGATGTGAATATCCAGGAGGACTAGAGAATACTTGGCTTCCTCAGGGTAACATGCACGATGTATCATCTACATGGAAAGTTGGGGTGGGGGAAGACCCACCTCTGAATTGCAATGATAGGGCGTTCACTTCAGAGAACATTTTTTGGCTGAACCCTGTGTCTTGTGGGCTCTTAATTCCCTGACCAGAGATGGAACACATGTCCCTTGCAATGGAAGCACAGAGTCCTAACCACTGGACCACCAGGGAATTCCCCACTTCAGAGGATTTTTGAAGACCAGGTTTCCATTATCTTACAACTGTTCTTTATTTTCCTAGAGTCAATAGCAATGCAGAACAAGTCTACAAAAAATTAAGAAGCAGCATAGCCACTGTTCTAAATAGGAGTCAAAATAGGGCAAAAACAAAAAATGTATTTTCCTTGTTTCCTGGGAAGAAACTCATTTCTACTTAATTTACTTTTATATTTTGATGGTGTTAAAGGTCATTTTCAGTTCTTCCATTATGTGATTTTATGATCATCACAATCTTTTGATTTTCTCACCACGTTGGATCTAGTTTGCTGAGAGATCACCAAGGAGTATGAATTGTTATTGTTAACAGATAAAACTGAGCACATGTACATTTGTTGCATACTCTAATAGAAGTAACTGTGTGAAAAAGTTCAAAAACTTAGGGCTTCGTTTCTTCCTGTACCATGCACTCTCCTAGGAAGTCTTCTTGGCCAAAATAAAAGTTCTTCGTGATCACCCAACAAACTGCTCACTTTTCTGAGCCTCTAATCCCCCTTCCTACCAGCCCCTGAGGGTGATAAATGGAGCAGAGAATTTTAGTGGCTCTGAATACCTCGCTTTCTTGATCTGTTCTGGACATTGGCTAGAATCACCTGCTGAGACACCCCAGTAAAGAAAAAATGTCTTGACAAACACTTGCCTTTCCCTTCATTTATAATTGAGGTTGTCAATAAAGCTTTACCAAAGCCCTCCACTACAACATTCTCTGACAAGGATTTACATTCTTTCCTCTTCCCCTAGCAAAAGCAAGACCACTTTTTGCTACCTTAAAGAAATGAATAGGAGTAAAAGGCCATTGGAAGCAGATCTTAGCTTTTCTCTCCTGGTATTGAGTTTGAAAATGAAAGCCAGGGAGTGGGGACTAGAGAATACTTGGCTTCCTCAGGGCGCTCTGAATTGGGGGGCATGATAGGGCGTTCACTTCAGAGAACATTTTTGGCTGAACCCTGTGTCTTGTGGGCTCTTAATTCCCTGACCAGAGATGGAACACATGTCCCTTGCAATGGAAGCACAGAGTCCTAACCACTGGACCACCAGGGAATTCCCCACTTCAGAGGATTTTTGAAGACCAGGTTTCCATTATCTTACAACTGTTCTTTATTTTCCTAGAGTCAATAGCAATGCAGAACAAGTCTACAAAAAATTAAGAAGCAGCATAGCCACTGTTCTAAATAGGAGTCAAAATAGGGCAAAAACAAAAAATGTATTTTCCTTGTTTCCTGGGAAGAAACTCATTTCTACTTAATTTACTTTTATATTTTGATGGTGTTAAAGGTCATTTTCAGTTCTTCCATTATGTGATTTTATGATCATCACAATCTTTTGATTTTTCTCACCACGTTGGATCTAGTTTGCTGAGAGATCACCAAGGAGTATGAATTGTTATTGTTAACAGATAAAACTGAGCACATGTACATTTGTTGCATACTCTAATAGAAGTAACTGTGTGAAAAAGTTCAAAAACTTAGGGCTTCGTTTCTTCCTGTACCATGCACTCTCCTAGGAAGTCTTCTTGGCCAAAATAAAAGTTCTTCGTGATCACCCAACAAACTGCTCACTTTTCTGAGCCTCTAATCCCCCTTCCTACCAGCCCCTGAGGGTGATAAATGGAGCAGAGAATTTTAGTGGCTCTGAATACCTCGCTTTCTTGATCTGTTCTGGACATTGGCTAGAATCACCTGCTGAGACACCCCAGTAAAGAAAAAATGTCTTGACAAACACTTGCCTTTCCCTTCATTTATAATTGAGGTTGTCAATAAAGCTTTACCAAAGCCCTCCACTACAACATTCTCTGACAAGGATTTACATTCTTTCCTCTTCCCCTAGCAAAAGCAAGACCACTTTTTGCTACCTTAAAGAAATGAATAGGAGTAAAAGGCCATTGGAAGCAGATCTTAGCTTTTCTCTCCTGGTATGAGTTTGAAAAGACATGCGCTCTCATAGAAATCCATTGTGGACAATGCAAACATGTCCCACTTTTCCTCTTGCTGGAGCTCTTGTGATGTGGCCTGAAGGAATTTCTAAAATGGCATCCTGAAGTTCATTTTGCTCCTTGCTTCCCCTGCTGTGGCTATTCTGTTGGGCATCCCATGTCTTTTTTCGTGTTCTTTTTTGGTAACAAAGGAAATGAGAAGTTACTGTACTTGGGCCCAGTTTTTTTTTTTTTTTTTCCTCTCTCTCTCCAAACATCCATTGTTCTTATTGGGTTCCCATGTTTATGTTGATTATGGATGAAGATGAGCCTTTGTAGACTCCTGTTATAAAAACATAAAATAAAGCAGCTACACTAACTAGCATGTCGCTCATCTTCATCTCATCAGTAACACTCACCATTTCCCACTGTACACACAGCCACCAAATACTCCAGGAGCTCTTCTTTCTCCTTGTAATATTTACTTTATTTTACCTCAAAACATATGCAAATGAAGATTAATTGTACCCAGACTACGTATATCATTTTTTAATTAGCAGAGTTCACTGTACTTAGAGAAGATGATGATTAAATAGGACAACAAATGACTAATCCATCATAAAATTTATAAGTTCCTCATACCCCTTCCAAAATTTCAACTTAAGATGCTTTTATTCATCTGAACAGTTCAGTCTGGCAATAAGAGACAAGAAGGCAAGTAAAGTGAGGGAAAGTCCCCAATTTGCATTAGCATCCATCAGGAGAAGAAAACATAACCTATTTTTAATTACATTCAAGGTGTTCATCCTATTAATCTGAAAATTAAACATGAGAAAATGCATTCCACTGGTGAAATACTACTTTCCAGCATATTAGAAAAAGAAATAAGATCACTCTGGATATAGAGCAGTGTGTGGTGAACCCTCCTCACCAAGTCTTGCATGGTGGTTTCCTGGGAAACCCAAACTCTGCCGATGGACGAAATAAAATGCAGATGTGTGCATTTCAAACAACGAAATCCAGTTTGTATTCCTGATGAAGTCAGTTCATTTTCTGAGTTCCACAAAATGCCCTGTCCCTCCCCATTGGAATAAACATCTGATCTCCTACACATGCACAATAATGTTTGAAAATTAACATGTATTCAATCAAATTTGATTTTTAAACCCATATAATATATGATCTCCATAGACTGGCAACCAGTAAACCACTAGGTAACCGTGCTCTTCAGTAGCTCACCAGGGGCCCTGCTGAATCATGGCCTTCCGGGTGGTGTGCCAGCTCTGGAACAGACACAAATGTCTATTTCCTTTCCAAATGCCCCACTCCTGCCAGGAACCTAGCAGATGCACCAACAAATGTTGCAAGTCTGCCTAGTAAATGGGGGAGCTCATTGAATTTCTATTGCATTTCTCCAGCACAAGTGCATTTGGGGCGAAGAAAGAAATTAACATGAAGTCAGGTGTCATTCAAGAAAATTACAGTCCCAGGGAGGATAGTTCTGAGTCACAGCTTTGAGTTGCCATGCTGTGCCTTTCACAGCTGCCTACGGTTCTTGTCATTAATAATCAGTAAATAAGATCTGCAGGTGGGCCTGGAAGGCACCCCGAGCCAAGAAGATGGTAGTTAGGGCTTCTGTGTCGAAGATGGGTGGCCAGGCTCATTTGCACAACCCAGCTTATGTTTCCACACAAAAGTGCAGTCCTCCTTAGCATAGCTTCAGGGAATCTGCCACAATATAGGGAATGCTAATTACTGTAACCAACTGGCAACGAGGCATCCAAAATTAAATGGTCTGTGACTGAGCAGATGAACAAATTTTATGGCCCAAAGATCAGGGAACGGGGATAGTTTGTTAAATTAACTGACAGCCTCTTTGGTCTAAGGAGGTGAGTGGAAGTCATTTGAAAGCCGTGTAACATGAGAAATTTGGCATTCCACTGGTGAAATACTACTTTCCAGCATATTAGAAAAAGAAATAAGATCACTCTGGATATAGAGCAGTGTGTGGTGAACCCTCCTCACCAAGTCTTGCATGGTGGTTTCCTGGGAAACCCAAACTCTGCCGATGGACGAAATAAAATGCAGATGTGTGCATTTCAAACAACGAAATCCAGTTTGTATTCCTGATGAAGTCAGTTCATTTTCTGAGTTCCACAAAATGCCCTGTCCCTCCCCATTGGAATAAACATCTGATCTCCTACACATGCACAATAATGTTTGAAAATTAACATGTATTCAATCAAATTTGATTTTTAAACCCATATAATATATGATCTCCATAGACTGGCAACCAGTAAACCACTAGGTAACCGTGCTCTTCAGTAGCTCACCAGGGGCCCTGCTGAATCATGGCCTTCCGGGTGGTGTGCCAGCTCTGGAACAGACACAAATGTCTATTTCCTTTCCAAATGCCCCACTCCTGCCAGGAACCTAGCAGATGCACCAACAAATGTTGCAAGTCTGCCTAGTAAATGGGGGAGCTCATTGAATTTCTATTGCATTTCTCCAGCACAAGTGCATTTGGGGCGAAGAAAGAAATTAACATGAAGTCAGGTGTCATTCAAGAAAATTACAGTCCCAGGGAGGATAGTTCTGAGTCACAGCTTTGAGTTGCCATGCTGTGCCTTTCACAGCTGCCTACGGTTCTTGTCATTAATAATCAGTAAATAAGATCTGCAGGTGGGCCTGGAAGGCACCCCGAGCCAAGAAGATGGTAGTTAGGGCTTCTGTGTCGAAGATGGGTGGCCAGGCTCATTTGCACAACCCAGCTTATGTTTCCACACAAAAGTGCAGTCCTCCTTAGCATAGCTTCAGGGAATCTGCCACAATATAGGGAATGCTAATTACTGTAACCAACTGGCAACGAGGCATCCAAAATTAAATGGTCTGTGACTGAGCAGATGAACAAATTTTATGGCCCAAAGATCAGGGAACGGGGATAGTTTGTTAAATTAACTGACAGCCTCTTTGGTCTAAGGAGGTGAGTGGAAGTCATTTGAAAGCCGTGTCTGCACGCAGCTACGTACCAGAGTCTCTCCTGCGTAAGTACAGTTCCCCCTGCAGTTTTATGTGGGAGTATGGCTACAGTTAGTACATAAAATTCACAAAGTTCCCCAGTTCAGTTCATAAATGACCAGGAGAAGCTATTCTGAATCCCTGTAGGATTGATTTTTCATGCACGAAGCTTTGATCACCTTTAAATTCACCTGAAACTAATTCAAATAGTTGCATAGAGAGACTTTTAGGAAACCTCTAGAACCCTGCATGAACAAAAGCTTTTAACATCTAATTTCCAACATGGATCACACTTAGAAACCAAGCCATTCCACTCGCAGATCACAAGTTGCTGTGCTTATAAGTTCATTCCCAACTGTTCTTGTGAATCTAAAAGTCTCCTTGAAAAAAGGAAGAATACATCTATGTCTCCTTTGCTGCTCTGACATAGGATCATCAGTACCATCTTCCTAAATTCTATCTATATGTGTTAATATACAGTATTTGTTTTTCTCTTTCAAACTGACTTCGTTCTGTATAATAGGCACAGATGTAAAGAACAGACTTTTGAACTCAGTGGGAGAAGGCAAGGTTAGGATGATTTGAGAAAAGAGCATGAAACTTGTACATAACCATATGAAAAATAGATGACCAGTGCGACATTGGATGCATGAAACAGGGCACCCAAAACCAGTCCTCTGGGACAACCCAGAGGGATAGGGTGGGAGGGATGTGGGAGAGGGGTTCAGGATGGGGAAGGCACCCGAGCCAAGAAGATGGTAGTTAGGGCTTCTGTGTCGAAGATGGGTGGCCAGGCTCATTTGCACAACCCAGCTTATGTTTCCACACAAAAGTGCAGTCCTCCTTAGCATAGCTTCAGGGAATCTGCCACAATATAGGGAATGCTAATTACTGTAACCAACTGGCAACGAGGCATCCAAAATTAAATGGTCTGTGACTGAGCAGATGAACAAATTTTATGGCCCAAAGATCAGGGAACGGGGATAGTTTGTTAAATTAACTGACAGCCTCTTTGGTCTAAGGAGGTGAGTGGAAGTCATTTGAAAGCCGTGTCTGCACGCAGCTACGTACCAGAGTCTCTCCTGCGTAAGTACAGTTCCCCCTGCAGTTTTATGTGGGAGTATGGCTACAGTTAGTACATAAAATTCACAAAGTTCCCCAGTTCAGTTCATAAATGACCAGGAGAAGCTATTCTGAATCCCTGTAGGATTGATTTTTCATGCACGAAGCTTTGATCACCTTTAAATTCACCTGAAACTAATTCAAATAGTTGCATAGAGAGACTTTTAGGAAACCTCTAGAACCCTGCATGAACAAAAGCTTTTAACATCTAATTTCCAACATGGATCACACTTAGAAACCAAGCCATTCCACTCGCAGATCACAAGTTGCTGTGCTTATAAGTTCATTCCCAACTGTTCTTGTGAATCTAAAAGTCTCCTTGAAAAAAGGAAGAATACATCTATGTCTCCTTTGCTGCTCTGACATAGGATCATCAGTACCATCTTCCTAAATTCTATCTATATGTGTTAATATACAGTATTTGTTTTTCTCTTTCAAACTGACTTCGTTCTGTATAATAGGCACAGATGTAAAGAACAGACTTTTGAACTCAGTGGGAGAAGGCAAGGTTAGGATGATTTGAGAAAAGAGCATGAAACTTGTACATAACCATATGAAAAATAGATGACCAGTGCGACATTGGATGCATGAAACAGGGCACCCAAAACCAGTCCTCTGGGACAACCCAGAGGGATAGGGTGGGGAGGGATGTGGGAGAGGGGGTTCAGGATGGGGAAGGACACATGTGTACCCATGACTGATTCATGTTCATGTATGACAAAACCATCACAATACTGTAAAGTAATTACCTTCCAATGCAAATAAATTAAGAGCATAGGCTCTAAAATTTCCAAAGCATTGCTTTTAGTAAATACTTTTCATATCACAGTTTAAGCCATTATTTCTGCCTTTTCTGATTCAGGATTTCTCAGCTTCATCATCACTAACATTTTGGACTAGATAATCATTTGAGCAAACTTTGGGAGATAGTGACGGACAGGGACCTGGTGTGCTGCAGTCCACGGGGTTGCAAAGACTCAGGCTCAGCTTAGCAACTAAGCAACAACCATCATTTGGGAAGGTAGAGGGCGGAGGGGGTGGCTTTAGAAGGACGAACCCATGCATTGCAAGATGTCTATCAGTTTTCCCAACCTCTACCACTAGACACCAGTTAGTAACCCCTCCCCACAAGTTGTGACAATAAAAAATACCTTCAGGCGCAGCCATTAAATTCTGGAAAATAAAATTCTCCCCCCGGTTGAGCATCATTGGCCATTCATTCGACAGATACTTATTGAATGATTATATCAGACTCTGTGTGAGGTGAGGATGGGATTCAGGTTAGGCTTAGAAATAACCGGTGTCAAATCTTTACACAGTGGTGACTCAGAGGGGAATGTAGTTCAACAAGAGAGACGGGCATGGGAGAAGAATATTTCGACAATATACGATGAGGCTTAACACAGAGTGTGGACAGGGTGCGCTGGGGATAAAGGAGAGGCGAAGCGCTTCTGAAGGTTCCAGTGAGATTTCCTGGAGGAGAGTCTGAGCTGGGGCTTGAAGAATGCATGAGAGTCAGCCGAGTGAATCAAGATGGAAGGAGCATTCCAGAGGGCACTGCACCGGCAAAGACACAGAGGTGTGAGCCAAAAGGGTATGCGTGAGGGGCTACATCCATTTCTAAGCAGTTCTATCCATGGATACTACAGTTTTTAAAACCATCTTTTTACAAAAGGCAAGAAAAGTAGGAAAGGGCCTCCCCTGGTGGTCCAGTGGGTAAGGACACCACCTTGCAGTACAAGGGGCGCCGGTTCGATCCCTGGCCTGGGAAGATCTCATGTGCTGCGGAGCGGCTGGACCCATGTGTCCAATCACTGAGCCGGAGCTCTGGAGCACATGCGCCCAGAGCTGGCACTCTGCGGCAACAGACGCCACCGCGATGGGAGGCCCGCAGGAGCCAAAGAACTCTAGCTTTCATTCAGTTTAAGCCATTATTTCTGCCTTTTCTGATTCAGGATTTCTCAGCTTCATCATCACTAACATTTTGGACTAGATAATCATTTGAGCAAACTTTGGGAGATAGTGACGGACAGGGACCTGGTGTGCTGCAGTCCACGGGGTTGCAAAGACTCAGGCTCAGCTTAGCAACTAAGCAACAACCATCATTTGGGAAGGTAGAGGGCGGAGGGGGTGGCTTTAGAAGGACGAACCCATGCATTGCAAGATGTCTATCAGTTTTCCCAACCTCTACCACTAGACACCAGTTAGTAACCCCTCCCCACAAGTTGTGACAATAAAAAATACCTTCAGGCGCAGCCATTAAATTCTGGAAAATAAAATTCTCCCCCCGGTTGAGCATCATTGGCCATTCATTCGACAGATACTTATTGAATGATTATATCAGACTCTGTGTGAGGTGAGGATGGGATTCAGGTTAGGCTTAGAAATAACCGGTGTCAAATCTTTACACAGTGGTGACTCAGAGGGGAATGTAGTTCAACAAGAGAGACGGGCATGGGAGAAGAATATTTCGACAATATACGATGAGGCTTAACACAGAGTGTGGACAGGGTGCGCTGGGGATAAAGGAGAGGCGAAGCGCTTCTGAAGGTTCCAGTGAGATTTCCTGGAGGAGAGTCTGAGCTGGGGCTTGAAGAATGCATGAGAGTCAGCCGAGTGAATCAAGATGGAAGGAGCATTCCAGAGGGCACTGCACCGGCAAAGACACAGAGGTGTGAGCCAAAAGGGTATGCGTGAGGGGCTACATCCATTTCTAAGCAGTTCTATCCATGGATACTACAGTTTTTAAAACCATCTTTTTACAAAAGGCAAGAAAAGTAGGAAAGGGCCTCCCCTGGTGGTCCAGTGGGTAAGGACACCACCTTGCAGTACAAGGGGCGCCGGTTCGATCCCTGGCCTGGGAAGATCTCATGTGCTGCGGAGCGGCTGGACCCATGTGTCCAATCACTGAGCCGGAGCTCTGGAGCACATGCGCCCAGAGCTGGCACTCTGCGGCAACAGACGCCACCGCGATGGGAGGCCCGCAGGAGCCAAAGAACAAAAGACGGATGAAAACAGAGAAACGAAAGACCAATAGAAGTGGCCCGCTCGCTCCCCTCCCTCCCCAACCTGACCCCCGCCCAAAATAAATAAATAAATAAATCTTTAGGAAAAAAAAAAAAGAGTAGGAAGTAGAAGTGGTGTATGGCATGTTTTTGTGGGTTTTTTTTTTTTTGATGTCACAAGAAAGTTCTTTCTAATCATTAATTCAATACATACTCATTTACTATCAACTGGGAATGAAAAGCTATACATGAGACTTCTTGCTATGCAGATACCCATCATTTGGTGAGACAGGAGAAGTACAGGTACAACTCAGATATATTTTCAACTGCAGATTAAATTGCAACTGTCTGTGTTACTCCAGCCTCTGGAATCTCCTCCTCGTATATTGAATTTCTCTAGGAAATACTCAAATGGCCAGATTTCTGGGAATGGGAGAATGTGAAGTATGTTAGGACCTATGGCTTATAGGAAACTTATAATTTGGTTAAGAAGATAAAACTCGTGAAAAAATAATGGATCATACACATTATGAAAAATGGTTAAGAGGAGGTACAGACTCTTAGAGCAGCAGAAGGAGCAGAAATAATGGTAGACTTCCACAGGCAAGCGAGAACTTGAGAAAGATGGAGTGTATCTGATATTAAAATGTCAGTGGTATTAAAACTGTAGAAAGGGAAAAGCATTTCAGACAAAGGGATAAAATGGTACGCACAATGAGACAGATGTTGGTCTGCATCTGGCACTGGGATGATGGTGAGGAAGCATACCTAGGTGAGGAAACCATACCTAGGTGAGGAAATCAGTAGTTCCTGTAGAAAGGAAGAATTGAAAGTAGAAAGCAGCAAGAGGTGGAGAACCTTCAAGCTAAAGAGGGGAGACAGTGCTTGGTATTTACACCTATCATTGAAAGATCATCCTCTGGGAGAAAATATACAGACAGTGGCAACGAGGTGGGTAAGGAAAAAAAAAAAAAGTGTGTATCAAATACGGCACAAAGTTCTACTGGTTTTGGGTGGTCCCATGGGGTGGATGAAGGGATGTCTTACGGACCCACAGTTCTCTTTGTATTTCGCAAACACCACTTCTGTTGTAGCATTGCTCTAACATGCTGATTACCATAAACAATTACAACAAACTTCGCGTTTTGTTAGAAAAAAAATTTGTCATACTTTTTATGTGTATATGTACCATACCTCTGCAACTAAATGCCAAACCTGTAGGAAATGACTTCTGCCATTCTTCTCCATTCCTGACTTCAATAAAATGACATCCACGTTTTCAGCCCCTTAGAATAAGCAGCAGATAATGCCTCCCAACCACAGACGCCTCTGCTCCACACCCCTTAGGGACTTTGTTGCCTGCAGCCAATAGACTTAGGTACATTCCTGCCTAGAGCAGGTAATAATCAGTTAGCATCCTGCAAGTTAACTCCTTTTCTCCCAGAGTCAGGTGTGAGAATTTCTTCCTGTTTCCCTTATATTTTGGGGGGTAAGCATATAATTTTGATTATAAAAGGCATGGATTAGGTAAACATTCTCCCTTTCTGGGGCCATTTTGCCCCAACACGAAGACCAGTATTCATATAACATGACTAGTCACATATAAAAGAAAAAGACATTTCTGTCCATGTTCATAAATTTGGGTGTAAATGAAAAAAATCACATGGAGACCAGCAGGCTAGAAATTCTGGTTCAGTAAGTACAGGGCTGGAAATAAATATCTGCTCTTATTTAGCTGGTTCTGATTTTTAGAATGTTTTTAGAGGAGCATAAAATGCATGTTTTTAAATGATATTTCAGATATCTTTCTGGAATTAAGGTCATTGTTCTTTTTTTGGCGGGGGGGGGTGGAGAGGGCGGGCAGGCCACTTCTATTGGTCTTTCATTTATTTGTTTTCATCCATCTTTGTTCTTTGTGTGGCCCCGTGTGGGCCTCCCATCACAGTGGCCTCTCTTGTTGCAGAGCACCGGCTCTGGGCGCATGCGCTCCAGAGCTCCAGCTCAGTAATTGGACACATCGGTCCAGCCGCTCCGTGGCATGTGGGATCTTCCCAGGCTAGGGATCGAACCGGCGTCCCTTGCACTGCAAGGCGGTTTCCTTACCCCACTGGACCACCAGGGAAGCCCAAGGTCATTGTTCTTAATCTAGACTTTTTATCCTCTCCAAAAGATAATATATTGGACAAAAAAGCAACTGTCACCTCTGAAGTGTTTGAGTGATGAGGTAAGGATATCAGGAATAGTCAACAATTTAAAGTCACTCAAGGTGACCTGCAAGAAAATCTACCAGCACAAGTCACAGGCTCAGGATCTAACCTTTCTTTCTCACAAAAATCATGTTTTTCAAGGGACACAAGGGGCCCTGAGAAGACACTTGGCAAGGAATCTGCTTTCTCTGAATAGAACAGAATCTCCTTCAAAATCCTTCGAGTGGGTTGAATGCCAGTCTTGGGTGGACTTAAAACCTGTTGATAGTTCTCATAAAACCTCCACCTTCCTGGATCCTTTACTCTGTCTCTCTACTACTTGCTACAGAAACCATGGAATCACCATTACATAGAAAGAGCAATGTCTGGACTAAGGTTGGGAACTATACGATGTGACCCAGTTCAAACAGCAGCCAAGGACTGCCTCTCTCCTGTACTAGAAAGAATGAAAGAGACGGGGGAAAGACATAGCAAAGCTTTATCAAAATTAACAACTTTTTCTATGAGAAGATACAGTTAAGGAAATAAAAAGAGAAGCCACAACTGGGAAAAAATATTTGCAAAGCAGATGTGTGCACGCTCAGTTGCTACAGTCATGTCTGACTCTTGGAGACCCTATGAACCATAGCCTGCCAGGCTCCTCTGTCCATGGGATTCTCCGGATAAGAATACTAGAGTGGCACACCAGTCAGAATGGCTATCATCAAAAAATCTACAGACAGTAAGTGCTGGAGAGGGTGCAGAGAAAAGGGGACACTCTTGCATTGCTGGTGGGAATGTAAATTGATTCAGCTGCTATGGAAGACAGTATGGAGATTCCTTAAAAAACTAAAAATAGAAGCACCATATGACCCAGTACTCCCACTGTTAGGCTTATACCCTGGTGAAATCAAAACTGAAAGAAGCACCTGTACCCCAATGTTCATTGCAGATCTCTATATAATAGCCAGAGCATGGAAGCAACGTAGATGTCCGCCAATGAATGGATGGATAAAAAACTCTGGTAAATATATACAATGGAGTACTTCTCAGCTGTTAAAAGAAACGCAGAAGAATCAGCCCTAATGAGGTGGATGGATCTAAAATGTATTATAAAAGTGAAGTAAGTCACCTCTGAAGTGTTTGAGTGATGAGGTAAGGATATCAGGAATAGTCAACAATTTAAAGTCACTCAAGGTGACCTGCAAGAAAATCTACCAGCACAAGTCACAGGCTCAGGATCTAACCTTTCTTTCTCACAAAAATCATGTTTTTCAAGGGACACAAGGGGCCCTGAGAAGACACTTGGCAAGGAATCTGCTTTCTCTGAATAGAACAGAATCTCCTTCAAAATCCTTCGAGTGGGTTGAATGCCAGTCTTGGGTGGACTTAAAACCTGTTGATAGTTCTCATAAAACCTCCACCTTCCTGGATCCTTTACTCTGTCTCTCTACTACTTGCTACAGAAACCATGGAATCACCATTACATAGAAAGAGCAATGTCTGGACTAAGGTTGGGAACTATACGATGTGACCCAGTTCAAACAGCAGCCAAGGACTGCCTCTCTCCTGTACTAGAAAGAATGAAAGAGACGGGGGAAAGACATAGCAAAGCTTTATCAAAATTAACAACTTTTTCTATGAGAAGATACAGTTAAGGAAATAAAAAGAGAAGCCACAACTGGGAAAAAATATTTGCAAAGCAGATGTGTGCACGCTCAGTTGCTACAGTCATGTCTGACTCTTGGAGACCCTATGAACCATAGCCTGCCAGGCTCCTCTGTCCATGGGATTCTCCGGATAAGAATACTAGAGTGGCACACCAGTCAGAATGGCTATCATCAAAAAATCTACAGACAGTAAGTGCTGGAGAGGGTGCAGAGAAAAGGGGACACTCTTGCATTGCTGGTGGGAATGTAAATTGATTCAGCTGCTATGGAAGACAGTATGGAGATTCCTTAAAAAACTAAAAATAGAAGCACCATATGACCCAGTACTCCCACTGTTAGGCTTATACCCTGGTGAAATCAAAACTGAAAGAAGCACCTGTACCCCAATGTTCATTGCAGATCTCTATATAATAGCCAGAGCATGGAAGCAACGTAGATGTCCGCCAATGAATGGATGGATAAAAAACTCTGGTAAATATATACAATGGAGTACTTCTCAGCTGTTAAAAGAAACGCAGAAGAATCAGCCCTAATGAGGTGGATGGATCTAAAATGTATTATAAAAAGTGAAGTAAGTCAAAAACAGAAAGACAAGTACAGAGTACTAACACACATATTTTGAATCTAGTAAGAGGGTAATGGTAACACAAGCAGTGGAGCGATGGAAAAACGACACAGAGAACAGACATATGGACATTGTGGGGTATGAACAGTGGGTGGGAGGCATAGAGGGAGTAACATGGAAACCCATACTATCATATGTGAAAAGGATAGCTGCTGTCATTTCCCTGCAGGAATAGGAGACCCTGCAGGGGTGCAGTGTGACACCCGGAAGGGTGGGATGGGGGAGACTGGGAGGAGGGAAAGTGCCAGGGGTACGCATATGACTGATCTGGAAACATACATGTCTGTGAACAACAAAACTCCAAAAAAATTTAAAAAAGAAAAAAAAGGAAGAATACCAGAGTGGGTTGCCGTGCCCTTCCCCAGGGAATCTTTCCAACCCAGGGATCGAATCCACATCTCTCATGTCTCCTGCACTGGCAGGTGGGTTCTTTACCACTAGCACCACCTGGGAAGCCCTCGCAAAGCCTACTATCTGACCACAAATTTGAATCTAGAATAGGTAAAGAACTCTTCCAACCAGAAAAGACAAAAAACTTACCCGATTTCCAAAATGGGCCAAAGATTTGAGCAGACATTTCACCTCAGAAGATACAGGATGGCAAATAAGTGCATGAAAAGATCCTTTAAGGAAATATGGATTGATACCCTAACAGACACCACTGCACACCTATTAGAATGACTCAAGGCCAACTGAGAAGATGTGGAGCAGCTGGACTTCCCATGCACTGCCGGGGAGAATGTACAGTGATGGACGACCCTGGACAACACTTTGCCAGTTTCTGAAACACAAACGCACAATCTGAAGTCTGGCAACTGCCGGAAGGGTGTGATGTAGAGAGTCATGGCGTATAAGACCCACGCCCCTCAAGATGGAAGCAACGTAGATGTCCGCCAATGAATGGATGGATAAAAAACTCTGGTAAATATATACAATGGAGTACTTCTCAGCTGTTAAAAGAAACGCAGAAGAATCAGCCCTAATGAGGTGGATGGATCTAAAATGTATTATAAAAAGTGAAGTAAGTCAAAAACAGAAAGACAAGTACAGAGTACTAACACACATATTTTGAATCTAGTAAGAGGGTAATGGTAACACAAGCAGTGGAGCGATGGAAAAACGACACAGAGAACAGACATATGGACATTGTGGGGTATGAACAGTGGGTGGGAGGCATAGAGGGAGTAACATGGAAACCCATACTATCATATGTGAAAAGGATAGCTGCTGTCATTTCCCTGCAGGAATAGGAGACCCTGCAGGGGTGCAGTGTGACACCCGGAAGGGTGGGATGGGGGAGACTGGGAGGAGGGAAAGTGCCAGGGGTACGCATATGACTGATCTGGAAACATACATGTCTGTGAACAACAAAACTCCAAAAAAATTTAAAAAAGAAAAAAAAGGAAGAATACCAGAGTGGGTTGCCGTGCCCTTCCCCAGGGAATCTTTCCAACCCAGGGATCGAATCCACATCTCTCATGTCTCCTGCACTGGCAGGTGGGTTCTTTACCACTAGCACCACCTGGGAAGCCCTCGCAAAGCCTACTATCTGACCACAAATTTGAATCTAGAATAGGTAAAGAACTCTTCCAACCAGAAAAGACAAAAAACTTACCCGATTTCCAAAATGGGCCAAAGATTTGAGCAGACATTTCACCTCAGAAGATACAGGATGGCAAATAAGTGCATGAAAAGATCCTTTAAGGAAATATGGATTGATACCCTAACAGACACCACTGCACACCTATTAGAATGACTCAAGGCCAACTGAGAAGATGTGGAGCAGCTGGACTTCCCATGCACTGCCGGGGAGAATGTACAGTGATGGACGACCCTGGACAACACTTTGCCAGTTTCTGAAACACAAACGCACAATCTGAAGTCTGGCAACTGCCGGAAGGGTGTGATGTAGAGAGTCATGGCGTATAAGACCCACGCCCCTCAAGATGGAACCTCCTGATCTCCATCTGAAGCAAGATTAATCGACTGGCATTTCTCCTTCCTGGGCAAGAGAAATGTGGTAAGTCGACCCTGCAGAAAGAAGCCTGCCTTTGAATGTGTCTCAGGCCTGGCCTGCCAGTCCTATTACCCCAGTGCTTAGCCTTGCAGATTTCATACTCCTTCTCCTGGTGTTGAGCACGCCTGTCGCCAGCAGCAGCCTGTCAGCGGGGGGCCGTCAGTGGCAGCTGTTTCCCAGCTGTTTACAGCAGAGCTACATTGCTGCAGGCTGAGCTTCTGTGCTTTGTCCAGCCACCTGGTCTGATTTCTTCCACCTCTCCTCTATAAATCAATGACGATTGCTTAAGTTGTGATGTTAGTGGGAATATCATAAAGGTTGGTATTCTCTTTAAGAGCTGAACTTCAGTTTTGTGACCCCCAGAGCGGTGCTAGGCATTCCTCTTGGCCTGAGCGTGTCGTAGGATTAGGTCATATAGCCCAGAAAGCATATCTGGCCCCTAACTCTGCATTTCTGAATTGATTTCAGAACTTTTTGAACCCTTGGATTCACTCAGGAGGGCAGTCTTCGGTTTTGTATTTGCTTTGCCATTCAAAGAACATATATCTTTTAATACCCCAAAGGACCAGGGAGTGTCCTGATAAGAGTGAATGCTATAATCTTACAGCAAGTCATCTACAAGACTTCCCTGAACAAATTGGGCCATTCTTCTACGTCCTGACCAAGTCATTCCTACTCCAGGAACTCTTTCAATATTCTAGCCTGTGGAGATCTGTCTCTCTTATTCCTGGCTGTATTCAAAACAAATAACAGTCTGCTTTTTTATTCCACAATCCAATCCATTTTATATATTGGTTGATAGATTGGATGTTCTGAAGCATAGCTCTGACCACACACCCCCCTTGCTCAGAAATTTCCAGTGGTGCCCAAGAGCTTCCAAAGCCTAAAGTCCTGGGAACTTCCATCACTAGCCTCAGCCTATCCAACCAGTCTCTCTACAGCTGCCCTTCCCAGCTTACTTATGCTCCAGCTAAACTGAACTGTGGCTGCTCCTTAATGTTTTTCTATGTGGCTTCCCTGGTGGCTCAGTGGTAAAGAATCTGTCTGCAATGCAGGAGTTGCAAGTTCGATCCCTGGGTCTAGAAGATGCCCTGGAGGAGGAAATGACAACCCACTCCAGTGGGTTATATTGTTTTTATATTAAAATTATCTAGGTTATATTCTTTTTATATTAAAGGTATCTTTTATTAAACACTACATTTGCAGCTACCATTAAAGACCAGTTACGAAATTAAACATGCATGTTAAGACCTTTTTTCACAAATATTCACACATAGCAAATTAAAACACAGTTAATTAACCATTTAGGTTAAATAAGAGCAACAATATATAACACAGAAGGATAACAAGATTTAAAGAATATAATAAAATATAATTAACAAGCATATTGACCTTAACATAATATACCCTTGAGGATCCCAGAGACATCTCAGGATTCTTCGGTCACAGAATCATTATTAAAATGTTCAATTCTAATTATGAAGTACTGATACTGATTATCAGCTTTCTGGTTGTTTGAATTCAGCATGAGGGATGCCAGATATATAGGTATGTGAAGGGACATGTAGCTGGCATGGAATGTGTACACACACACACAGCACACACACAGTATGAATATAGAATGTGTAGATTTCCTTTCTGCCTTGCTTTCTTCTTCTAGAACACTGCCTCTGTGTTCCCCTAAAAAGCACAGAATATTCTAATAAAACATTTTCACCGGTTTAAAAAAGGGCTTTAGGCAGTAATTTAAAATTTTTCCACTGAGCATGTGCTTTGACTACTAAAGACTTGTGCTTTTGTACTTTTAAAAGTACAATGATGCTTCGTCTCTTGCACCTCTATATAAACAAGGGTACAAATGCCAAAATAATGACATATTTATTCAAAGATTGATGAATTTATACTTTAAAATTTTTTTTCTTTATTTATTCATTTTTGGCTATTCTGGGTTTTCACTGCTGCTGCAAGCTCTTCTCTAGTTGTAGGGAGTAGGGGCTACCCTCTAGTTGGCTTCTTGTTGCGGTGACTTCTCTTGTTGTGGAACTCGGGCTCTAGGGCACACAGGCTTCAGTAGTTGCTCACATGGGCTCAATAGTTGCAGTTCTGAGGCTCTAGAGCACAGGCTCAATAGTTGTGGCTCACGGGCTCAGTTGTTCCGTGGCATGTGGGATCTTCCCAGATCAGGGATCGAAGCCATGTCTCCTGCATTGGCAGGAAAACTCTTTACCACTGAGCCACCAGGGAAGTCCTACAATTTATTTTAACTGTATCCTGTTATCATTCAATAAGACTAAATCCTCGTGGTGATGACCTGCCCACTATCCACTGACTGCACTGGTCTCCCATATCTATATAAGCATTCTAAAACTGAACTGTCCTAGCTCACTAATCCTTTTTAAAAATCTCTTATGTATAGATTTTAAATCAAGAGATAGAGCCCTTCATGGAGAGGTTTGCATATTGAAGTATACCAAGTTATCGTCTGCTTTTCTAAAATAAATTTCTGCAACAATCTTTTAAAATCCTGATTTTCATTACGTCAACTTTCTTACAGCTAATTTATTTATGGCAAGATAAACCTAATAGTTTGGGAAGTGTTCATTCTTCCAGGCAGAGAGTACCTAAGTTAAGACCACAATGCTGAATCTTGAGTGACATTCTAAAATTCAGTAATTGGCCATATTCCACTCCTTACCTTGATGTCCAAGTTAGAGATCTTGGTATAATCCTTGTTACCAAAGACAAGTTTCTGAGTCCGATGCAGAGTGAGGCCAAACAAGTGGAGACGCTGGAGTTTGGAGCAGAGAAAGGTTCACTGCAGGGCCATCTGAGAACAGTGGGCTTGTGTTCAAAAATCCCCGAAATTTGTCCAAGGGTTTCAGTAAAGCATCTTCAAAGACCGGATGAGGAGGCAGTGGTGTGGGATATGTGGTTAGCTCCTACACAATCTTCCGATTGGCTAATGGTGAGTCGCAGGCTTCCCAGCTCGGGCACTGGTAAAGAATTTTTGGCCTGTCAATGCAGGAATTTCTTTTTTTTTTTTGGCTATTCTGGGTTTTCACTGCTGCTGCAAGCTCTTCTCTAGTTGTAGGGAGTAGGGGCTACCCTCTAGTTGGCTTCTTGTTGCGGTGACTTCTCTTGTTGTGGAACTCGGGCTCTAGGGCACACAGGCTTCAGTAGTTGCTCACATGGGCTCAATAGTTGCAGTTCTGAGGCTCTAGAGCACAGGCTCAATAGTTGTGGCTCACGGGCTCAGTTGTTCCGTGGCATGTGGGATCTTCCCAGATCAGGGATCGAAGCCATGTCTCCTGCATTGGCAGGAAAACTCTTTACCACTGAGCCACCAGGGAAGTCCTACAATTTATTTTAACTGTATCCTGTTATCATTCAATAAGACTAAATCCTCGTGGTGATGACCTGCCCACTATCCACTGACTGCACTGGTCTCCCATATCTATATAAGCATTCTAAAACTGAACTGTCCTAGCTCACTAATCCTTTTTAAAAATCTCTTATGTATAGATTTTAAATCAAGAGATAGAGCCCTTCATGGAGAGGTTTGCATATTGAAGTATACCAAGTTATCGTCTGCTTTTCTAAAATAAATTTCTGCAACAATCTTTTAAAATCCTGATTTTCATTACGTCAACTTTCTTACAGCTAATTTATTTATGGCAAGATAAACCTAATAGTTTGGGAAGTGTTCATTCTTCCAGGCAGAGAGTACCTAAGTTAAGACCACAATGCTGAATCTTGAGTGACATTCTAAAATTCAGTAATTGGCCATATTCCACTCCTTACCTTGATGTCCAAGTTAGAGATCTTGGTATAATCCTTGTTACCAAAGACAAGTTTCTGAGTCCGATGCAGAGTGAGGCCAAACAAGTGGAGACGCTGGAGTTTGGAGCAGAGAAAGGTTCACTGCAGGGCCATCTGAGAACAGTGGGCTTGTGTTCAAAAATCCCCGAAATTTGTCCAAGGGTTTCAGTAAAGCATCTTCAAAGACCGGATGAGGAGGCAGTGGTGTGGGATATGTGGTTAGCTCCTACACAATCTTCCGATTGGCTAATGGTGAGTCGCAGGCTTCCCAGCTCGGGCACTGGTAAAGAATTTGCCTGTCAATGCAGGAAACCTGAGTTCAACCTCTAGGTCAGGAAAATCTCCTAGAGGAGGAAACAGCAACCCGCCTGGTGGGCTACAGTCCAAGGAGTTGCAGAATTGGATGTGACTGAGCCTGTAAGCACGCGCGAGGTCACAGGGTGGTGTCACAGGGGTCAATAGGAACAATCTGAAGTGCCAGAAGGTCTGACGGCTAAGTGCTACTGATTTTCACATAGTTGATTTCTTCCATTTGGTGGTTGTTTTTAGCATCTGAAAAACTCAGAAAATGTACATAAAATACTATTTCTGGGTATTTCAGAGAAGAGTGACTGCAGAAGATTTGGAGGAGGGGTCTGTTCCGGGGAGGCGTCCTAGGGCCTTGCTGGGTTTTATCCTGATGCCCCTTTCCCCACCCAACAGCCAAACTTTTGCAAAAATCCTGTTAACCGAAGGCTCTCTCTTGCCCAGGGAATTCTTCTGCACTCACGGTTGGTTCTCTTTGTTCTGAGGGGTCTTGCTCTCCCTTCTGACTGCTAGACATTCTCACTGTCCTTGCTGGGTATGGAAAAACTTCCCTGATGCCTATGCCGTAAAGACTTTTCCCTCAAGATCCCCACAGGGGTATGCAAACCTCCCAGTGGGCTCAGAATAAGTGCACCATTATTCTGGTTATTACAGTGGTCTTATCCAACCATATTTGATCAAGTTTTAAATGTATCTATAACCCCAGAGTGATTCAAGCTTCTTGAAGGCAGACATCACATCTCATTCATTGGAAAAGCCCCTGCTGCCATATTCCACTCCTTACCTTGATGTCCAAGTTAGAGATCTTGGTATAATCCTTGTTACCAAAGACAAGTTTCTGAGTCCGATGCAGAGTGAGGCCAAACAAGTGGAGACGCTGGAGTTTGGAGCAGAGAAAGGTTCACTGCAGGGCCATCTGAGAACAGTGGGCTTGTGTTCAAAAATCCCCGAAATTTGTCCAAGGGTTTCAGTAAAGCATCTTCAAAGACCGGATGAGGAGGCAGTGGTGTGGGATATGTGGTTAGCTCCTACACAATCTTCCGATTGGCTAATGGTGAGTCGCAGGCTTCCCAGCTCGGGCACTGGTAAAGAATTTGCCTGTCAATGCAGGAAACCTGAGTTCAACCTCTAGGTCAGGAAAATCTCCTAGAGGAGGAAACAGCAACCCGCCTGGTGGGCTACAGTCCAAGGAGTTGCAGAATTGGATGTGACTGAGCCTGTAAGCACGCGCGAGGTCACAGGGTGGTGTCACAGGGGTCAATAGGAACAATCTGAAGTGCCAGAAGGTCTGACGGCTAAGTGCTACTGATTTTCACATAGTTGATTTCTTCCATTTGGTGGTTGTTTTTAGCATCTGAAAAACTCAGAAAATGTACATAAAATACTATTTCTGGGTATTTCAGAGAAGAGTGACTGCAGAAGATTTGGAGGAGGGGTCTGTTCCGGGGAGGCGTCCTAGGGCCTTGCTGGGTTTTATCCTGATGCCCCTTTCCCCACCCAACAGCCAAACTTTTGCAAAAATCCTGTTAACCAAGGCTCTCTCTTGCCCAGGGAATTCTTCTGCACTCACGGTTGGTTCTCTTTGTTCTGAGGGGTCTTGCTCTCCCTTCTGACTGCTAGACATTCTCACTGTCCTTGCTGGGTATGGAAAAACTTCCCTGATGCCTATGCCGTAAAGACTTTTCCCTCAAGATCCCCACAGGGGTATGCAAACCTCCCAGTGGGCTCAGAATAAGTGCACCATTATTCTGGTTATTACAGTGGTCTTATCCAACCATATTTGATCAAGTTTTAAATGTATCTATAACCCCAGAGTGATTCAAGCTTCTTGAAGGCAGACATCACATCTCATTCATTGGAAAAGCCCCTGCTGCTGGAAAAGACTGAAGGCAGGAGGAGAAGGAGATGACAGTTATTTAAAGTGTTGATTTATTTTTTGGCTGCACTGAATGGCATGTGGGATCTTAGTTCCCTGGCCAGGGATGGAACCCATGCCCCCCACAGTGGAAGCACAGAGTCTTAACCATAGGACCACCGGGGCAGCCCCTGTGGGTCACCTTAAACACAAGCAGCCAGAATCTCAGAGCTGAGGTCTCTTATTCTGCGACTCTGGCAAATCCTACAAATTCGTTGTCTTTGTGATTCCTGTTATGATATTCCTGGAGGTAATATTTCCTACATTTGCATTCAACAAACATTTGTAAAGTCCTTCTTAGCCTTAGGTGGAACTGAAATTGTCTGTTAAAAATTACCTGATTTAAAACAATCACCCAATTTGCAACATGTTAAAATATTAAAAATTATAACTTGCTACGTCATAATGCCAGGGGCTAACCAACCGTGAAGCATCCAGAAGGGACATGACTGCCAAAAGAGACATTTTTATGGTGGAATAGAAGACTTGGTACTTTCAAAAGTGACTCATTAATAGTATAGGGGCTGGCACACTGATAATCAATAAAATATTTGTTGAACGATTAAATGCAGGCCAGCATACTGTCTGATTTATAGCTGTCTACCCAGCTCTTACACCAGTGCCTGGCACATAAAAAATATTTAAACATTAGTGGAATAACAAATAATGAATTATATTTGTTTATTTATTCTGCAATCATTTATTGTGATTACATACAAATTTGATGTGTGAATTCAGTATTAAAACCTCAAATGCTACTCAAGAGGCCAGGATTTAGTTCTAAGCCAATGCAGTATAACGCTAACTTTTCTACTTAGAATGTAAACTTTACCTGAGTTAGTCTTCTGCGAAAAAAATGGTACTGATGCCTATGCCGTAAAGACTTTTCCCTCAAGATCCCCACAGGGGTATGCAAACCTCCCAGTGGGCTCAGAATAAGTGCACCATTATTCTGGTTATTACAGTGGTCTTATCCAACCATATTTGATCAAGTTTTAAATGTATCTATAACCCCAGAGTGATTCAAGCTTCTTGAAGGCAGACATCACATCTCATTCATTGGAAAAGCCCCTGCTGCTGGAAAAGACTGAAGGCAGGAGGAGAAGGAGATGACAGTTATTTAAAGTGTTGATTTATTTTTTGGCTGCACTGAATGGCATGTGGGATCTTAGTTCCCTGGCCAGGGATGGAACCCATGCCCCCCACAGTGGAAGCACAGAGTCTTAACCATAGGACCACCGGGGCAGCCCCTGTGGGTCACCTTAAACACAAGCAGCCAGAATCTCAGAGCTGAGGTCTCTTATTCTGCGACTCTGGCAAATCCTACAAATTCGTTGTCTTTGTGATTCCTGTTATGATATTCCTGGAGGTAATATTTCCTACATTTGCATTCAACAAACATTTGTAAAGTCCTTCTTAGCCTTAGGTGGAACTGAAATTGTCTGTTAAAAATTACCTGATTTAAAACAATCACCCAATTTGCAACATGTTAAAATATTAAAAATTATAACTTGCTACGTCATAATGCCAGGGGCTAACCAACCGTGAAGCATCCAGAAGGGACATGACTGCCAAAAGAGACATTTTTATGGTGGAATAGAAGACTTGGTACTTTCAAAAGTGACTCATTAATAGTATAGGGGCTGGCACACTGATAATCAATAAAATATTTGTTGAACGATTAAATGCAGGCCAGCATACTGTCTGATTTATAGCTGTCTACCCAGCTCTTACACCAGTGCCTGGCACATAAAAAATATTTAAACATTAGTGGAATAACAAATAATGAATTATATTTGTTTATTTATTCTGCAATCATTTATTGTGATTACATACAAATTTGATGTGTGAATTCAGTATTAAAACCTCAAATGCTACTCAAGAGGCCAGGATTTAGTTCTAAGCCAATGCAGTATAACGCTAACTTTTCTACTTAGAATGTAAACTCCACGAGATGGACTTTACCTGAGTTAGTCTTCTGCAATGTTTTAGATAAAAATTCATTAAATGAGTGAATGCTAACTTCCAATAGGCTATTCCAAAAAGAAAAATGAGAAAAAGACAACAACAGGAAAACCACTGTGGAAGACAAACCCAAGTTTCTTCCTCTGATGTAGTAACAAGCATCTTTCATGACACCATCTTGAGACATTTTAGCTCAAAATTTCTAGGCCATGAGAAGATGGTACCACGCTTGACATCCATAGAGTTGGGCCAGCACCTCTGATTAATTTTTAATCCAACTTTTATGAGTTTTCCCAGTGTTAACCACAATCCAAGTGGGGGTGTATACATTTAAAATCAAGGGTTAAAAAAAGAGATCATCTTTCAGGAATGAAAAATAAACGTAATCTGAAATCAATATTTATGAAGTTGTGATTAATTGACTGATGACCAAATGATTATAAAACGTCTCTCTGAAACATCTACTCAGATTTATTAGCTTTGACCAAAAAAATTAAAAAACAATCTGAACTGGGTCAATGAGAGAATAATGCATTCCTAATCAATTTTTAATAGCACTTAAGATTTTATATTTTTTTAAACTTGCTTTTAAATAATTTATCATAAAAATGAATCTGATTTAAACAAGGGGTAAAAGGTGTTCCATGGCTATTTGATGGTTTTTCTTAGCAAAGAAATTCAATTATGACTGACTTTTTATTACTGAACTACTTTATTAATAATAATAATACATCTTGCACTTACATTGAAGACATTAAGCCAACAATTTGAAAGAGTCTAAATGCGATCGAGGACTTAGTTCCAATTCTACCATTACCTGGTGGTTTACCTTATTTAGCCCTCCATTTTCTCATTTGTGAAAGGAAAGACCTACATAAAACCCCCTGAAGATCCTTCCAAGTTCTAAAAGTTTTGTAATTCTAAGGACTTAGGCAGGTGCTGTAGCTGATCCAACCGCACAGGTCACTCCTACTAGAGCTTCATGGGGCTATAAAGAAGTTGAGAACGAAATTGAGTGGAAAGTTAATGAGCCATGTTCTCTTTGTTTTCCTATAATGGCAGCACTCTTTAATGATATGGGCCAAATAATGTCTATTTAGAATATGATTTGTCAAAAAACAGAAATGCCTTTCATGGCACAGAAGGAAGAGAGAGTTCCTGACCTTAAAGTATTTGCACTATTTGAAGCAAAGCCTGGGAATTGGCCTGAAATCAAGGTGGACCTAGAGAGTCCTAATCAGCCTGTACTACTAACAATATTACTCAGATGTGTGTGTGTGTCTATGTGTGTGTGTGTGTATTTATCCACGAAGCATTACTGAGCAGAGCAGGTATGTAATAGTATGATCCTATCAGTGCTTACCCACATACTAATACAAGAATGAAAATGTAAAGATATACTCCAGAATGTTGACAGTGATTAATTGACTGATGACCAAATGATTATAAAACGTCTCTCTGAAACATCTACTCAGATTTATTAGCTTTGACCAAAAAAATTAAAAAACAATCTGAACTGGGTCAATGAGAGAATAATGCATTCCTAATCAATTTTTAATAGCACTTAAGATTTTATATTTTTTTAAACTTGCTTTTAAATAATTTATCATAAAAATGAATCTGATTTAAACAAGGGGTAAAAGGTGTTCCATGGCTATTTGATGGTTTTTCTTAGCAAAGAAATTCAATTATGACTGACTTTTTATTACTGAACTACTTTATTAATAATAATAATACATCTTGCACTTACATTGAAGACATTAAGCCAACAATTTGAAAGAGTCTAAATGCGATCGAGGACTTAGTTCCAATTCTACCATTACCTGGTGGTTTACCTTATTTAGCCCTCCATTTTCTCATTTGTGAAAGGAAAGACCTACATAAAACCCCCTGAAGATCCTTCCAAGTTCTAAAAGTTTTGTAATTCTAAGGACTTAGGCAGGTGCTGTAGCTGATCCAACCGCACAGGTCACTCCTACTAGAGCTTCATGGGGCTATAAAGAAGTTGAGAACGAAATTGAGTGGAAAGTTAATGAGCCATGTTCTCTTTGTTTTCCTATAATGGCAGCACTCTTTAATGATATGGGCCAAATAATGTCTATTTAGAATATGATTTGTCAAAAAACAGAAATGCCTTTCATGGCACAGAAGGAAGAGGGGTTCCTGACCTTAAAGTATTTGCACTATTTGAAGCAAAGCCTGGGAATTGGCCTGAAATCAAGGTGGACCTAGAGAGTCCTAATCAGCCTGTACTACTAACAATATTACTCAGATGTGTGTGTGTGTCTATGTGTGTGTGTGTGTATTTATCCACGAAGCATTACTGAGCAGAGCAGGTATGTAATAGTATGATCCTATCAGTGCTTACCCACATACTAATACAAGAATGAAAATGTAAAGATATACTCCAGAATGTTGACAGTGATTACCACACAGGATTGAGAGGTGAGGCATAAGTCTACAGGAATCTGTGCTTAATATTTTATATACTTACAAATGGCTTAATTTTCAAGATGATTCTTATTATTTTTATAATTAGCACAATGTAATACAATCTTCCATTTTAAAGTGAAGAACAAGAAAACAGAATGTTTAAAGCAGCCTGGGTCTGTCATAACGTTAGTTTGTGACTAATGAAAATGTGGTTGGTGGACTAGTCACTAACCCTAACCCTAACCCTAACTCTAACTCTGACCAGATACTAGATATATCAATCTTGAATTGCAAGAAGCTGTTGTGGGGGCAAGCACATAAACAACGATAATAAAATGTAATACCATGAGCTATAATAGAATTAGCTCAGCACACAAACAGGTATATGAGCACTAGAACCGAACTCAGAAGCTATGACAACGATCACTAACCTGGGGAACGTGGAGAGGGAGACTACTGGAAATGGTCTAGGTTTAAACATTCTATTTAAAATGTTGAGTATGATTTTTTTTAGATATATTTTTGTGACCGAGTATTTATATCAGTCATCAGGATGATTAACAAGAAATGAACTTTCTCTAATAGCTTTAGAAACATCTTTTTAAAAAAAATTGTCTTCAACATGTCTTCCTATTTGCACAGTCTCCAGGAATCAGTGTGAAAGGCAGAACATTCTCACTCCTACATCCCATTCAAATGGTGGAAATACAAAGTTCCCAAAACACCACCATAAATCTATGCAAGGTGAGAACAAGATGAGAACACGGCAGAACACGGTTAAGCTGGGGAAAGGCGAACCTTGAACGACAGTGGGTAATGGCCTGGAGCTTTCTCATTCTGAAGCCTGAGACCTCCAGCCAGGAATATGAAAGATGTATTAGCACATGTAAAGCCTAGACCCCATTTAATATGACTCCAAACAGCCAGGAAATAGCCAAACCAGATGACTGGCATTCTGAAAAAGTAGTCATTAATCAAGACAATCAATATGACTGTTTTGCCCAGATCTCCTATTTCAAGCACACGATCATCTCCAGTTGTTAGGAAATTAAGTCCCTGATAAAGTGATACTCCAGAATGTTGACAGTGATTACCACACAGGATTGAGAGGTGAGGCATAAGTCTACAGGAATCTGTGCTTAATATTTTATATACTTACAAATGGCTTAATTTTCAAGATGATTCTTATTATTTTATAATTAGCACAATGTAATACAATCTTCCATTTTAAAGTGAAGAACAAGAAAACAGAATGTTTAAAGCAGCCTGGGTCTGTCATAACGTTAGTTTGTGACTAATGAAAATGTGGTTGGTGGACTAGTCACTAACCCTAACCCTAACCCTAACTCTAACTCTGACCAGATACTAGATATATCAATCTTGAATTGCAAGAAGCTGTTGTGGGGGCAAGCACATAAACAACGATAATAAAATGTAATACCATGAGCTATAATAGAATTAGCTCAGCACACAAACAGGTATATGAGCACTAGAACCGAACTCAGAAGCTATGACAACGATCACTAACCTGGGGAACGTGGAGGGAGACTACTGGAAATGGTCTAGGTTTAAACATTCTATTTAAAATGTTGAGTATGATTTTTTTTAGATATATTTTTGTGACCGAGTATTTATATCAGTCATCAGGATGATTAACAAGAAATGAACTTTCTCTAATAGCTTTAGAAACATCTTTTTAAAAAAAATTGTCTTCAACATGTCTTCCTATTTGCACAGTCTCCAGGAATCAGTGTGAAAGGCAGAACATTCTCACTCCTACATCCCATTCAAATGGTGGAAATACAAAGTTCCCAAAACACCACCATAAATCTATGCAAGGTGAGAACAAGATGAGAACACGGCAGAACACGGTTAAGCTGGGGAAAGGCGAACCTTGAACGACAGTGGGTAATGGCCTGGAGCTTTCTCATTCTGAAGCCTGAGACCTCCAGCCAGGAATATGAAAGATGTATTAGCACATGTAAAGCCTAGACCCCATTTAATATGACTCCAAACAGCCAGGAAATAGCCAAACCAGATGACTGGCATTCTGAAAAAGTAGTCATTAATCAAGACAATCAATATGACTGTTTTGCCCAGATCTCCTATTTCAAGCACACGATCATCTCCAGTTGTTAGGAAATTAAGTCCCTCAGCTGTCTGGAAGAATGCTGTCACTTTTGAGCGGATTTTGAACTGGAATTGGACTACTTCAAGTGAATGACCAGCTGCTCCAATCTCATTATTGTCTCTTCCTTCTATAGACGCGAAAGTAAACATACATCGACCTCATTCAACACACACGCACACACACACACTCAATTTGCCAGTGAGGAAGCTGAGAAGCGGAGGGGTTAAACAATAAACAAGTAGAAGTAGAGTCAGGAATTTGTTTAGGCAGGGATTTCTACCCTACAGTCCAGGTGAAGAACCTCTCTCTCAACCATGAGATCGCTTCTTGTCATTATACTGCTCTCCCTGCAAAAAGAGCACTAAAAGTAGTTGCGTTTTCGTTTATAAATCTACCTACTCACAAATAGTATTTATTTGCACAAATTGATCACATTGGCTCTTTCTCACTTATAGTAAGTTGCAATTCAACGCCAGCTCTGTTATACTCAAGATTCACTGACGAATGTTTATTGAAGTTCTTCTTTTTCATTGGTGGGAAGTGCTAACTTCGAACCTCACATTCTTCAGAGCTTAACAGCCTAGTGGTACATTTCACATCAAGCAGGGGCCTGAAATGAAGCCTTTAAATGCTCGTGCGAGTGCTGTCGGGGAGGGTGGATGGTTCACACTATTAGCCACTCATATTAGTTTACACCCACTCATAGGTGGGTGTAAAATCACAGTTCACGGCTCTGATCCTTAACGCTCTTTCAGATGGAAACCACAGGAAGATCAACGGTGAAAGCCTCTCTTCACGGAAAACTGCAATGAATGTACCCCAAACATTTCTGAAACAAATAAGGAGATGATCACTGCCGGTCGTTTTTAAGCGACATTACATCCTATCAGAATATCCAGAGAGCAGCGCGCGGCAGAAAGTTGTTTGGAAATTTTTAAACGGAGGGACAAAAGTCTTTCCTCTTCGGTTTTCACTGCCCTGCGTTTGCAAACTCTGTGGGATTTAAGGTGGAAAATTTTAGGCGTAAAACTCTCCCTCACCTCCCCATCCTCCGGGAAAGATCCTGCGATTTTAAATCGCCTTTCCGCCCCTTCGTCTCCTCTCGCTACCATTCAAAAAAAAAAAAAAAGTTTTGTTTTTTTTTTTTTATTTTACAGAGTTTTGTTATTTAGTGCCATACATAAACCCCAATCTGCCATAGGTATACACACGTCCTCGCCCACTTAAACTTCGCTCGCATCTCCTTCCAAATCCCACCCACCCACCCACCCATTGAGGTTGTTAGGTAGCCCGTGGCTAATTTCCCTGAATCTTACAGGAAATTCACACTGGTGGTCTCTTTCGCATATGGTAATGTAAGTTTCCCTGTTACTCCTTCGCTACAGCTCGTCCATTCCTCCCTTCCCCTCAATGTCCGTAAGTCTGTTCTGTCTGTTTCCCCCTTGCTGCTCTGCATATGCATGGATCAGCACCAGCTCTCTAGATGCCATATATCTCAAATTTTCATTCAAACTGTCAAGCTCCTCGATGCCCATAGTAAGCCGCCTTCCTTCCCATCCTCAGGTCTCCTGCAGCTGCCGAACCGGGAAAAGTTTGTCTTCAAATGGCAAAGGAAGGACCCAGGGAAGGGACCCGGCCCGGCGGCCGCGCTGGGGGGAAGCGCGCGTGCGTCCGCCTCCCGGGCGGCGCGCCGTGGCCCTCGCGGGCCGCCGTAGCCGGTCTCGCGCAGCCTCGCGCGGCCTCGGTTGCCGGGAGCAGCCGCGGTCGGCGGGACTTCCGTGTTGGCGGGCTTCTGAACGCTGCCATGGCTCAGACCGTGCAGAACGTTACCTTGTCGCTCACCCTGCCCATCACGTGCCACATCTGCCTGGGGAAGGTAAGCGGGTGTGATCCGGCCGCGGCTGCGGGTCGGGGTCGGGGGTGCGGAGGCTCTGCAGAGCCGAGCTCGGGGTGTGTGGCGGGGCGCCCGGGGGTGGGTGCGGAGGACGCCGGCCCGCGTTCCCCTCCGGCCGAGGAGGCCGCGTCCCGGGGGAGCGAGGGAGCGCGGCGTGGTTCGCGGGGTCATCCGGGCGCCTCTCGGAGGAGGACGGCGGCGGCCCGGGGGGCGGCCTCGGCCGGGCAAGTCCGGCGTCGGAGGAGGCCTGGTCCAAACGCACCCCGGCCGTTCGCGCCCCCGTGCACCCCCATCCCCTCGGCAGCGGGAAGCCACGTTTTCTGGGAGCCTAGCGACCGTTCCTGCGTCCCCAGCGCGAACTGGAGTGTTTTGTGGGCCTCCAGGGGCTGGCGGGGCGCTTCTCCCTCTCCAAGATCGTTTCCTTCCCTTAACCCGGCCTGGAGAGTGGCCTTTGCCCTGGGGTCAAAATTTGGAAAAGTACCAAGTTAACGTGCCCCGAATGACGTTTAGAAGGAGAGATGTGGTCTTTAAATTCCACGAACGGATCAGCCGCGAGGTAGAAGGCCCTCCCTTCGTGGTGCAAGGAGAGCCCACGGTGCTTGTGAAACCAAGTGGAGAGAGTATTAAAGAGTCGTGAATTAGAAACGGAGTTTTGAACGTTCGAATGCGTTTGTGTCCTCTTTGATTGCCGTTTGTGCCTATGGTTTTCCTATGTAGGTCCAGAAGGGAGCTTATTTTCCCTCCCGCGGTGAATTGTTTTTACGTTTGTGGCGTGTATGTGTGTAATGGGTTTACCCCACATACCGAAATTGTAGCCCCAGGCTTAGAGTTGAGAAATACTGACTTCATAGAGCATTCCAGTGCCAGCCAGTATGAGCATCTGATTATCTGTTCTACGTCTTTGTGAGTGTCCTAGTAATGGTGCTTGATATCTGTCAGAGTGAAATGCCGGTGCTCGCGTGTCCCTCGCGCGGCCTCGGTTGCCGGGAGCAGCCGCGGTCGGCGGGACTTCCGTGTTGGCGGGCTTCTGAACGCTGCCATGGCTCAGACCGTGCAGAACGTTACCTTGTCGCTCACCCTGCCCATCACGTGCCACATCTGCCTGGGGAAGGTAAGCGGGTGTGATCCGGCCGCGGCTGCGGGTCGGGGTCGGGGGTGCGGAGGCTCTGCAGAGCCGAGCTCGGGGTGTGTGGCGGGGCGCCCGGGGGTGGGTGCGGAGGACGCCGGCCCGCGTTCCCCTCCGGCCGAGGAGGCCGCGTCCCGGGGGAGCGAGGGAGCGCGGCGTGGTTCGCGGGGTCATCCGGGCGCCTCTCGGAGGAGGACGGCGGCGGCCCGGGGGGCGGCCTCGGCCGGGCAAGTCCGGCGTCGGAGGAGGCCTGGTCCAAACGCACCCCGGCCGTTCGCGCCCCCGTGCACCCCCATCCCCTCGGCAGCGGGAAGCCACGTTTTCTGGGAGCCTAGCGACCGTTCCTGCGTCCCCAGCGCGAACTGGAGTGTTTTGTGGGCCTCCAGGGGCTGGCGGGGCGCTTCTCCCTCTCCAAGATCGTTTCCTTCCCTTAACCCGGCCTGGAGAGTGGCCTTTGCCCTGGGGTCAAAATTTGGAAAAGTACCAAGTTAACGTGCCCCGAATGACGTTTAGAAGGAGAGATGTGGTCTTTAAATTCCACGAACGGATCAGCCGCGAGGTAGAAGGCCCTCCCTTCGTGGTGCAAGGAGAGCCCACGGTGCTTGTGAAACCAAGTGGAGAGAGTATTAAAGAGTCGTGAATTAGAAACGGAGTTTTGAACGTTCGAATGCGTTTGTGTCCTCTTTGATTGCCGTTTGTGCCTATGGTTTTCCTATGTAGGTCCAGAAGGGAGCTTATTTTCCCTCCCGCGGTGAATTGTTTTTACGTTTGTGGCGTGTATGTGTGTAATGGGTTTACCCCACATACCGAAATTGTAGCCCCAGGCTTAGAGTTGAGAAATACTGACTTCATAGAGCATTCCAGTGCCAGCCAGTATGAGCATCTGATTATCTGTTCTACGTCTTTGTGAGTGTCCTGAGTTCAGGAAGTGGTAGGAAGTCAGCTCTTGATATCTGTCAGAGTGAAATGCCAAGGAAATAGCACGTGTGCTGTGAGAGGATGTAGAGATGGCTTGGTCAGTTCGCTCTGGAGAGGTCAACAATGGCCTGTGCTTAGTCGCTTCATCGTGTCTTTGCTCGGTTGGCTCTTTGCGACCCCCTGGACTGTCGTCCACCAGGAGTCCCATGGACAACTCTGCCCATGGGATTGTCCAGGCGAGAGTCCTGGAGTGGGTTGCCATTCCCTTCTTTAGGGAAGAATGGCCTATGGAGGCTGGTCGTTTGAGCTTGGCACTTGGCTCCCACTGCCTTCTTGCATGGATGGGAGGGGACGACTTTTCTGTTTGTTACAGTCTACATTAGGCTCCTGACTTGGAAGTTCCCACAAGTTAAGTTCTGAGTGAATGTTTTCCCTGATAAACCTGATAAGCCTGATAAAAGACTGATAAAATATCCTTGGGAAATAATTTTCACTTGGTTGTCGATGTGGACTTTATCGAGTTTCCGTTGGTTGAAGATGTGTTCTGCCAGGTGGATTCTCCATACATACGCTTTCTGTCTTTAACAGAAACGATAGCTAATAGACTGTGGTGATTTGCAGGTGATGGTATGCCTTTTATGCCTTTGATTATTTCATTTGCCACTCTCACCAGTATTGTAAGGGCTATGAGATACAGGTAGGGCTGGTTTCCCCGTTTTTCAAATAAGAAAGCTAAAGCTTAGAGTCTCCAGTGTTTGAACCTCACTTAGCATTTGTGTCTTCCATAAACTAAATTCAAAAATTCACTTGAACTCGTGCATAACAGCCGCACTTTTGGTGTCTTTCTTGCTCCTTGCCTCCTGTATTCAGTTCAGTCGCTCAGTTGTGCCCAACTCTTTGGAACCCCAGCTTATTTTCCCTCCGCGGTGAATTGTTTTTACGTTTGTGGCGTGTATGTGTGTAATGGGTTTACCCCACATACCGAAATTGTAGCCCCAGGCTTAGAGTTGAGAAATACTGACTTCATAGAGCATTCCAGTGCCAGCCAGTATGAGCATCTGATTATCTGTTCTACGTCTTTGTGAGTGTCCTGAGTTCAGGAAGTGGTAGGAAGTCAGCTCTTGATATCTGTCAGAGTGAAATGCCAAGGAAATAGCACGTGTGCTGTGAGAGGATGTAGAGATGGCTTGGTCAGTTCGCTCTGGAGAGGTCAACAATGGCCTGTGCTTAGTCGCTTCATCGTGTCTTTGCTCGGTTGGCTCTTTGCGACCCCCTGGACTGTCGTCCACCAGGAGTCCCATGGACAACTCTGCCCATGGGATTGTCCAGGCGAGAGTCCTGGAGTGGGTTGCCATTCCCTTCTTTAGGGAAGAATGGCCTATGGAGGCTGGTCGTTTGAGCTTGGCACTTGGCTCCCACTGCCTTCTTGCATGGATGGGAGGGGACGACTTTTCTGTTTGTTACAGTCTACATTAGGCTCCTGACTTGGAAGTTCCCACACGTTAAGTTCTGAGTGAATGTTTTCCCTGATAAACCTGATAAGCCTGATAAAAGACTGATAAAATATCCTTGGGAAATAATTTTCACTTGGTTGTCGATGTGGACTTTATCGAGTTTCCGTTGGTTGAAGATGTGTTCTGCCAGGTGGATTCTCCATACATACGCTTTCTGTCTTTAACAGAAACGATAGCTAATAGACTGTGGTGATTTGCAGGTGATGGTATGCCTTTTATGCCTTTGATTATTTCATTTGCCACTCTCACCAGTATTGTAAGGGCTATGAGATACAGGTAGGGCTGGTTTCCCCGTTTTTCAAATAAGAAAGCTAAAGCTTAGAGTCTCCAGTGTTTGAACCTCACTTAGCATTTGTGTCTTCCATAAACTAAATTCAAAAATTCACTTGAACTCGTGCATAACAGCCGCACTTTTGGTGTCTTTCTTGCTCCCTTGCCTCCTGTATTCAGTTCAGTCGCTCAGTTGTGCCCAACTCTTTGGAACCCCATGGACTGCAGCACACTGGGCTTCCCTGTCCTTCACCATGTCTCAGAGCTGACTCAGACTCATGTCCATTGAGTTGGTGATGCCATCCAATTATCTGGTCCTCTGTTGTCCCCCTCTCCTTCTGCCTTCTATTTTTACCAGCATCAGGGTCTTTTCCAGTGAGTTGTCTCTTTACATCAGGTGGCCAGAATATTGGAGTTTCAGCTTCAGCATCAGTCCTTCCAGTGAATATTCAGGGTTGATTTCCTTTAGGAATGACTGTTTGTCCCTTGCAGTCCAAGGGACTCTCAAGACTCTTCTCCCAACAGCACAGTTCGAAGGCATCAATAGAACCCCCCCCCCCATATTGGTTAGCTGTACTCTAGAATTAAATCTGATAATAAAAAGATTTGTAAATGAACATTTCTTTGTCTGCTATGGAGGCAGAAAGGCCTGGTGGTTGAGGGCCCTGAGTACTGTGTTCAGACTGAAGTTCTGATCAAGATCTTCCTCTTACTAGTTCTAGGAGCTTATACAAGTTACTTACCATCCCTAGGAGCAGTTTCCTTATCTGTACAGTGGGAATGATAATAGTGTTAACATCCATCCTTGTGTTTGGGAGAGGATTAAATGAAGTGATTTATATGCAGTGCTTAGCATGAAACTGGACACTATTATTTAAGAAATGCTAACCTTTACTGTGGGCACTGAGGCAGACCAGACCCTCAAAATGAGGAAACCAGCCGTTTCCGTCACTGCTCTTCCCAGCCAGTTGCTTCATCAGGCCAGTACACACTCACTTGATGCGGATTTACATTCTGGGAGACTGGGATCTGTTTGTTCTGGAAATTTCCACTGTGCATGCAGAGGTTTTGGCTGGTTCCATATCCCTGTTGCCTTTGTATAGTTAGAGCAGATCTGATCTGCCTGTGCTCCTCAGCATCCCCCGCACCACTGGATTTATGGGGTGCTGGAGTAGCCGTGTGTCTTTAAGGTCACTTCCATCCTCCTGACATGCAGCGTTTCCAGCCACCTCTGGGGTATGCCTTAAGGTCCTTCCTGGCTAGCCCATGTGTCCCTTACAGAATTAGCCATCTTCATTTTTGATTTTTCAACAGAACTAGGGGCCGTTATCCCTGAAGGGTTACTTTAAAAAAAAAAAAAAAAGCATAGTATTTAAAGAAGATAGGGATGGAAGCGATCTTGAATTTGAAGAGATAAGATGGTTGCTGGTAGAAAGGGGGGTGAAGGTGGGGAAGGATGGGGGGAGTAGTGGTGGAGATAGCCCCAGTATGCACACGATTAATATTTTGCCTTTTGAATACAAGTGTACTTCAAATCGAGAAGTTTCAACATTGTGCATTTCCTACTCGCAACTCTACCTCAGTCTTTAAACTGGATTATTTCTTGCTGTGGTTTAGCAACCTTGCCAATATTAAAAGTAAGAGCCCTGTGTGACCTGAAGAAGTTAGGTGCACCCTGTGGGACAAACTCATGTAACGTTTTCTTGCCTGTTCCACTTCAGTGTTTTCCTATGCCTTGGGCTAGTAGGCCGGCAGGCCGAATGATCCAGCCCAGGATACCTGTTAAGTGGCATTTTGGCGCTGCTGCCAGAATGCTACAGAGCAGTTTATCTCTAGATAATTCCAGGCTTTTATCTCTTCAATTAGGATTTAAGCTGTGAAACGAAATTATCGCACAAAATATTAAGACTTTTATTGACCAAGTCTGTGTTTTGCCATGAGGGACAGCCTCATGGGGCCCATCCTTGATTTTTTCAAAGGACAAAGGAGGTTCTCAAGAGAAGTGGCAAGCACCTAGACTTCTAATACTGTTTAAAACTGATGTATTATATCTAGTTATTTCTCAGTTGAGTATGAATACAGTTTGGGTACTACACTTTAAGATAGATATACATAGAATATTTGGAATCATTTGGAAAGGAGTTGACACTGAAGTTGGAATGTAGATGGAACAGAATCGTGTTGGAGTGAACACACATGAGAGAGACTCATTAAATAATTAAAATATTTTCTTTTGAAAGGAAATCAAGCTTTGTGTAGCTTCACAATATTAAGGTTTATACTTAATAGAAATGCAAGCTTTCTGGCTGAGATAATCAGAAATGAAATCGGCTTTCTTATGATGTGAAGTGTTTGTTTCTTGAAGTGTCCTTTCAGGGATGACTTCTTACTTTGCTTTTCCCCGTATTGATTAAAAAAGATACGGCCAGAGGTAACACCTCTGCAACCTTAGCAATGTAGCGTCCTAACTCTTAAGTTGACCAGGTTCACTAGTCAGTGCTCATCAGGGGCTGTTGATTGGCCAGCAGGCCATCCGCCTCGCAACACTGAGCCCGTATCTGAGTCCTGCGTGTCTCTTAAGTTCCTGAATTTGAGAACTGGCCTTGTACAGAATTGTCACAAGTAATTTGCTTTGAAAATAGCCATATGGAGTATACGTTTCTCATTTCCTCTCTTTTTTAGATTAAAATAAGTTTGAAGAATGCAGGGACTTTCAGAAAAGTGTAACAATAGTGTTTTTACAGGGAGTATCATGACAATTAACTCAGTGTTGTTATATCGTAATTTTCAAGGTTGGCATCTAAGAGCTGATATATTTACTTCACAAATAAGATTCCAGTTTATCCTTAAAGCCTTCTAGGTATGGATAAAGATGGGAGACGGATGATGTATTATCCCTCTTTTTACCTCAACTAGAGTGGGGTCCCAGACCAATAGCCATTAAGTAACTTAGTTCTTAGGATCACACAGTTTTAAAGTTCTAGTCCTAAAGTCTGGCCCAGAGCCAAAGATTTCTTGAAACACAGCAAGAGAAATCTAGGAATTTTATTTTAAAAGTTTTCCAAATGTCTAAGGTTGCGAAGGTGGGCCCTTCCTACAGTGCTTTCTCCCTCAGCTTTGTTTTTCAGTCTTTCTGTAACAGGTCTCCTCTAGTGAAACCCATGAAGTTTGGACATGGGTCCAAGAGACGAAGGGAGAAGGGTTAGCTCCAGTCTCTAGTAAAGGTGACAGAAGAGCAGAGAAGTGAATTTGAAGTGTAATGACCACACCAGCCGGTCAAATGTATCTACTGCCTTTTCCCACACATCACCCCCGTCAACAGGGTCCCTCTTCTCTCCAGTTCCTACTGATCCTATTTCTTACTCCCAAATTGTTGTTTACTAAACCTGCTCTAAGGAAGAAAGAACTATTTCTTAGTTGAAAGAACACTGTGGTCGAATGCTGGCTTTGCCGCTTGGAACCTGTGTCTTTTTTCCTTGAGTCTCAGTCTCCACAGCTGAAAATGAATTGAATCCTATCAACCCCATTAGATCATTAGGGACATTCACGTGAATTTCCCAGACCATCAGTTCTCAATGGGATGGGAGTGCATTTCATTCCACAGAGATATTTAGCAACATCTATAGACATGGCTCATGTTGTCTTCAGGGGGCTGCTACTCACATCTAGTGGACAGAACCTGGGGTGCAACCAGCTAAACAGTCTACAATATATAGGACAACCTCCACGACAAAAACTTTTTGGTTCCAAATGTCATTAGTGCCAAAGTCGACAAACCCTGCCCTACACCCATGCACTCCTATTCGTTAGGTCTAGGATGGACATTAATGGACAGCACCTTTAGGCATGACTGCTTCCACATACGTTTGTTTTTTTAAGAAAGGGATTCTGGCAGTGAAGTCTCTTAAAATTGAAACGTCGTCAGATAAAGGACATTAGATAGTAGAATAAATATTACAGGACTAATATTTTTTGTACCTAGGCCTGCCTCTGGGGGTCCATTCCCGTGAGAGAAGAGCCCGTTTTTCATACCTTCCTTTATCTTCTCTTTCTCTTCCTCCTCCTCCTCACCAGCCTCACTGGGCATTACCCTGGGACATCAGTTCAACACGCTTTCTCCAGATGAGTTTGGAATTGTACATGCTGCTTGCTTTTGCCATTGTTGTCTTGCATTTTGATTTCATACGAATGCCTCACTGGCTGCTGCCTGGACTGCAAGGGGCCGGGTGACGACTGCCCGCTGGTGTGGGTTCAGTGTTCCCACTGCCTCCACATGCACTACATCCTCAGGTGGCTGGACATGCAGCAGGTGCAGCAGACTTCCCCATGTGCCGCCAGGAGGTGGCCTAACCCTACCGCCATGGCTCTGGGTGACTGTCACCTCCACGAACACAGTCCCATTTGGGCTGTGACAAGGTTGAAACAAGGACTGGAGTCACGTCTGTTGTTTTCCGTCACAACGCTGACACTTTAATCCAAAAAGTAAAACTCATTAAACCACCTAACCCTGCCCCCTCACCATGCCACAGATCTCATTTAAAAGTAAATAGGCTAAGAAGTCTAATAACATAGGCAAATTATGACTGTTTTGTATCTTGAGAAGGTCTTACTAAAGGAAATTCATTCTGTGTGTGTTTTGGTATTCTGTATAGCCTGATCTACATAGAGGAGATAGGTGGACAGGAGTTGAGGGAGGGCTACATTCTTTCTTTTGTTCCTGTAGGTTATGGTCATAATTTTTGTCTTTTTATACAGTTCATGAGGTTCTCAGGGCAAGTATACTGGTGTGGTTTGCCATTTCCTCTACCAGTAGATCGCGGTTTGTCAGAACTTTTTGCTATAATCCATCCATGTTGGTGGCCCTGAACTTGGTCAAACTCAGGGAGATGGTAAGGGACAGGAGGGCCTGGCTTGCTGCGGTCCATGGGGTTGCAAAGAGTTGGACATGACTAAGCAACTGAAGAACAACAGCAACAAGGTTATACTCAAATAAGTAGCAAGGAATGTGTTCTAGTAGTTCTTTATTCTTTTATAGGTGCCTGTTCTCCTAAGTAACTTTAAACTAATGTCTAGAAATCATTGTCTGATAAATACATGATCCAAAGAAATGAATTAGTCATCTGTTCAAAATCCAGCACAGTGGCAGTGATAATACCATGTATTCGAACCGTGGAAATGATTCTCTCTTGGGTGCATTGCCAGTGGCTCTCCTCTGACAGGGCCGAGTAGTCTGCTTGTAGTGGTTCTTCTGTATCATTTGGACAGATTAAACGGAAAGGTCACACTTAACTCTTACAAAATTTGGCGTAGCCATTGACCTTTTGCCTCTTGAGATGCTTTTAGGAGCATTATCTCAGCCTTTCATTTTAATATATCAAATCCATTTCTGTCAGTCTTAGAATGTGCGTTGTATAAATTGTTGTAGGTGGACAGGGAGAGGACAGTGCCCCTTCCCTCGGGGAGCTTAAGACCTAATAGGGAAGGCAGGATGTAAACAATTGTCTAAGTCCAGTGAACATAAAATCAGTGCATAAGAAGTGTCCTTATGAGGATCAGACAAGGATTCAGTTATTTCTAAAAAGGATTAGTGAAGGCCTTACACAAGAGATAAACTTGGATTTTCATTTTAGAAGATGGGAAGGATTGTACTTTGATTGAGGAAGTTGCAGGCCAGCGGAATGCATCAAGCTAAAAGTGAGAGCCCAGTAAACAAGAAGTCCCTGTTCTCCACAATTTTTGATGAACATCGGGTATATATCTGTGTGGTTGCAATATAGGTTTTGTGAAGTATTGAAGTAAATCGAAGAAAATGGCTCTATCCGTTGCATCCATGCAGGGGATCTCCTCCAGTCTGGCAGACTTAAATGCCAACTTTTAGGCCAGTGGTCCTCAGACCTTGCCTTGTCTACTTAAAAGCCAGCTTGGTATCACAAACTTAACTGGGCCACAACAGAATTCTTGATGTCTACCTTGTGGGAAATCTTCTCTTCCTGTCTCACTTTAGTTAATGATAGCACCAACTACTGAGTTTATCAAAAGCAGTGTTTTTTAGATTGGGGAGATATTTAATGTTTATTATGGGAGCAGTTACAAAGAAAATACCAATTGCCTTTAAGTGTGCTTTTAATGAGGGAAGCCTATAAGGAGTGGGAGGGCATCTTGAATCCCCTTACTGTGCAGTTTTATGTTTTGAACATTGACTATCATCCACTTTCAGATGAGTTAGTGAGTGAAAACAAATCAACTCGCTGCTCTAAAAGTCCAAGGAAATAAGTTTCTTTATTAGCCAGCCTTTTCCATGTGGGAGTATACCTCCTGCCAGGAGTCCTGGGGGTGTGTGTGTGTGTGTGTCTGGGTGTGTGTGTGTGTGTGTGTGTATGTGTGTGTCTGTGTTTGGAGGAAGCTGCAGGATAGGCATAGCAGTATCTTCCTGGTATTCCTCTGAGAATTTTTTTTCTTAAAACATTTCCTGACTTAAGGATAAGATTAAAACACCTATGAATGTATTATGGTCTGTACTTTGGAGACAGACGAATTTTCAGGAAAAAACAACCTGCAGAGAGAGTTCAGATTTGTCTCCCTCTTAATACTCTGACCAGCAGTACCTCCTAAGTAAGCATTCACTCCTTGTTGTTGGTTGGAACACTTTGGAAGAAGCGCTGGGCTTCATGATCTTAATGACCTTTGAAAGCCTGTATTTTAATCAGTCCTGTCAAATCAGTTGAACTCAATGAATTAGAATCAGTATTTCTCCAAGAGGAAGCTTACATTCGTTCTGAGTTATCTTCTCCGTTTAGTTTTCCTTCTGTTAGTGTTCATAATCAAAGGAGCGTCTAAACTTTTGAAAAGTCAGACTAAGACCAGAGAGCCCTTTGTAGGGAGACATATCTGTGTGGTTGCAATATAGGTTTTGTGAAGTATTGAAGTAAATCGAAGAAAATGGCTCTATCCGTTGCATCCATGCAGGGGATCTCCTCCAGTCTGGCAGACTTAAATGCCAACTTTTAGGCCAGTGGTCCTCAGACCTTGCCTTGTCTACTTAAAAGCCAGCTTGGTATCACAAACTTAACTGGGCCACAACAGAATTCTTGATGTCTACCTTGTGGGAAATCTTCTCTTCCTGTCTCACTTTAGTTAATGATAGCACCAACTACTGAGTTTATCAAAAGCAGTGTTTTTTTTAGATTGGGGAGATATTTAATGTTTATTATGGGAGCAGTTACAAAGAAAATACCAATTGCCTTTAAGTGTGCTTTTAATGAGGGAAGCCTATAAGGAGTGGGAGGGCATCTTGAATCCCCTTACTGTGCAGTTTTATGTTTTGAACATTGACTATCATCCACTTTCAGATGAGTTAGTGAGTGAAAACAAATCAACTCGCTGCTCTAAAAGTCCAAGGAAATAAGTTTCTTTATTAGCCAGCCTTTTCCATGTGGGAGTATACCTCCTGCCAGGAGTCCTGGGGGTGTGTGTGTGTGTGTGTCTGGGTGTGTGTGTGTGTGTGTGTGTGTATGTGTGTGTCTGTGTTTGGAGGAAGCTGCAGGATAGGCATAGCAGTATCTTCCTGGTATTCCTCTGAGAATTTTTTTTCTTAAAACATTTCCTGACTTAAGGATAAGATTAAAACACCTATGAATGTATTATGGTCTGTACTTTGGAGACAGACGAATTTTCAGGAAAAAACAACCTGCAGAGAGAGTTCAGATTTGTCTCCCTCTTAATACTCTGACCAGCAGTACCTCCTAAGTAAGCATTCACTCCTTGTTGTTGGTTGGAACACTTTGGAAGAAGCGCTGGGCTTCATGATCTTAATGACCTTTGAAAGCCTGTATTTTAATCAGTCCTGTCAAATCAGTTGAACTCAATGAATTAGAATCAGTATTTCTCCAAGAGGAAGCTTACATTCGTTCTGAGTTATCTTCTCCGTTTAGTTTTCCTTCTGTTAGTGTTCATAATCAAAGGAGCGTCTAAACTTTTGAAAAGTCAGACTAAGACCAGAGAGCCCTTTGTAGGGAGACTTAAAGTGACCACCTGCCTGGCATCATCCTACATTTGTGATTTCTTTGAGAGTGGGGACCCTTTTCAATTAAGGAATGAGGTACTCTATCCTTCTGAGGCAGAGATAGCGCAGCACAAGTGTTTGTGGCCCTGCCTTTGATTCTCCCTCTGCTTACTCCACTTGCCCTCGATGGGCTAGTCCCTAGTGCAGACGGACTCTGTAATGGTGGTGCTGTTACTGTTACCACAAGACAATACTGAAAATGGCTGTAAAGTATTTGGAGTCCCATGGAAATAATACCATGTAAATAAAGTGAAAGCCTCAGCATTTCTGGGTCCTTTTTGGTTTTGTTTTATGTTGTTGTATTTGTGCTATTGGAAGCATATTCAGTGATTATTCCCTCTGGCAAGTTCCGCAATATGTTAATTTTAGATACTGTCTTAAGAGCAATTACTTCATTTAGCAGACCTTTCTTGAGTCCCTGCTGTCTGCTAGGTGGTCTTCTAGGTACCAGAGATTCAGAAATGAATGAGATGAAGGAAGGTCTTGCTCTTGCGTCATTTCCATTCTAAAGGGGGAGATAAATATAAATGACAGGATAAGTGTAAAGTATTTGTACTTGATTACACCGAGTCAAAGATTTGCGTATTTGGTGTATGTCAGTATTTTTGCCAGCATTGTTTGCTGTTTAAACCACCTGAGTATATGTCATGACTTTTAGGAGTGTTTTAACTTTCATGCTTCTGGTTGCAAAGGGTTTTTAGTAAGACGATGCTAAATTGTTGATTGCAATTGTTCTGTAATATAGTGGAATGAATTAAGGGAAGACTTCAAGCATCATATGGGTGATTGAACTAAGTAATCTTTAAAGAACCTTCTAGTTCTGACATTTTATAAATTTTAAAAAGAACATTTGAAGAAAAACTGCCCCAGTGGAACAATGTGTGTTTTCATTTTGGCAGTAAGTGTAACTTGGAACAAAATAAAACCATTTCATAATGTGTCAGAAGTTTCCATCTCTGTGACCAGATATCTAAGCTCGTACCTCTGTTATGTGTAAGAAACAGTGTGGCAACAGAAGCAGTGTTTATATGAGTCCTGGAGACTTCCTCTTAAAATACCTACTGCTGTGCTCTAGAGAAGCTATTTGTTTGCTCTAAGCTAATCCTGTTGAGATTCTGGTTATGACTGGTGCCCTATGTTAAAAGTAATGTTTCTTTTTTCGAAGGTACGCCAACCTGTCATATGCATCAACAACCATGTATTTTGCTCAGTTTGTATCGACTTGTGGTTGAAGAACAATAGCCAGTGTCCAGCCTGCAGAGTCCCCATCACTCCTGAAAATCCTTGCAAAGAGATTATTGGTAAGGGTCTACTGTATAAGCACGTAGAAATAGATTTGAAGCAATCTTTAGATGGTGTCTATTTTGAGGAAGAATGAAATAGACGGTTTTCAGTGGTGTTATTTTGCCAGTATTATAACTAGATGGATTGGTCATTTGGCAGTCTGTAAATGGAATAACTGAGGAGCACAAAGCACTATGAAAAATTACAGAGCCTTCTGGAACTTTGATTCCAGTAGAAGCTGTGCCTGTGGACCAGAGTCCGTATTTTTTAAAATATTAGTCAATTTCTTTGGTTGTACTGGTTCTTAATTGCAGCCAACAGCTGAACAAACAAACACAAAGGCCCACAACGTTCAAATAAGCTAGTTCAGCTAGGAGCATTGTAAAGGGATCCATGAAACAGTGGCCTTAAAGATTTAGGATAGGTAAATTTTCAGTTGGTAAAGGTTAGGAAGGGCATTTCACGCAGAGAAAACAGCATGCACTACAGTTGACAAGCAGCAAAGCAAAGCTAGTTTTTGGAAATGATCAGTCATCTAGTTTGGGTCTGACTATTGAAATAAGTTTGAAAACTTAGTTTGAGGCTTTAACACAGAACCTCTTGAGTGACAAACTAAATCAGGTAGTTGCTGTGTGGGTGGAAGGGTCAGGCATGATAGTTTTGAGCAGGGAGATGGCATAATCCCACATGTGTGCAAGGAACGTTACGCGGGTGATAGTACATGGATTGGCCTCCAGGGGAGAAACGGAACACGAATAGGTCACATTGGAGGCTCTTGCCCAGGTTGGGGAGAATCTGAGTTGAGGTTAAAGGTTTAAAAAAGAACATACAGTGGTGTAGATAGGAGAGGGAATAAAACTTGAACTGGAAGATTCTTAAAAAATAAAACATTGAAAGAGCTTTTACAGTGTTATTTCTCTTGCATTGTTAAGAATTAAAATGATTTTTATTTGTTTCTGCTTGGGGAAAACTTGAAAGTGAATTCACGATAACGTGAATCGTAGGAAGAAACTTGTCGTCAGTGTCATAGTCCCATATTGGGGAAAATGGATTTAAATAAAATTTTCATAATGGAAAGGAAGATATATATGATAGAACAACAACAACAACCAAAACCTTGAAACTGAGTGATCTGAAAGGGAATCAGAGGTGGTGCCAAGGTTTCTCTCTTGGGTACCTGGGTGAAGTCTGACAGAGGAGTATTTCTCTGCTGTGCTGCGGACTGGAGGGTTAATCTCACAGCGTCTGATTTTTTACCTGCACTGACCTTTACCAGGATTCAGGTCTTGCCTTGTGGAATATGAACTTTGTTGATTAAAATAATTTGAATGTTTTTTACCCCAGCTTTTTTTCGTATTCTTTCTCCTTCCTTCCTTCATTCGTACCTAAGTGGTATTTCATAAGTCCTCTCAAGTACAGTGGTCCATCCGTCCTTGAGTTTGGATGGAGCGCCCTGAAAAAGAATGTTTGTATATGGCTTTGTTATCATGATGCTAAGTACAGAGACAGTAACCACAGCATAAGTGAAGAGCTCTCAGGAAGAATACATTGTGAGTGTGTGTGTGTGAATTATTATAGGGGTACAATTAATGGTGTGATTTATAATCTATCATAACTGAGTTGTTATGAGTCAGTTAAAAGACACGTTAATCTTTCCAGTTGTGTTACTAATAACTATAAATGTATGAATGAATACCTTGGCTATAGTAATATATATCATATTATGTGTCATACACATGATGTATAAAATAATATATATTCTATATTATTTATACAACTTATTGGTTAGATACAATCATTGATGTTATCATTAACAGTTGTCTGGTATTCAAAATTTGTAGTTGTCCAAATGTATTCATAAATGGAATATAGCCTTGGCCTTCATTGAATTTAACATAGTAAGATACATAGGTAAGTAAATGTAATGTGACATTTTACTGAAGATATTCATTGTGGTGTTATTTATGTATTTTTTCTCAGAATTGAAGTACAGAAAAGGCCTAGAAGGCAGCCCCAAGTGGATATAAGAAAAAAGAATAGGAAGTAAGCTGGAGAACTACATAGAACAATAAGGAAAGGGTTCATTTTAATTTTCATTCTACCCAAATCAGAATGAAAAATTAGATTTCTTTCCCTATAGGAGGAACAAGTGAAAGTGAACCTATGCTAAGCCATACAGTCAGGAAGCACCTTCGGAAAACTAGACTTGAACTACTCCACAAAGAATATGAGGTAAATACTAAGTAAAATGTTAAATGAGGACAGCATTGACTTCAAGGTAGAACTGAGCTCAGCCTGGACTGATAAGCAGCTGATGAAACCTTATTTTAAATGCCAGTTTAAAAATATCTTACTTGGTAAATTCTTTTTCCCTTTCCTATTTCAAATAGAGGAAACATTTCCTCTTTTCCTTTCTTTTAATTGTGAACGTGGCCTCAGCAGAAGCATCATTCTGTGAGTTGCTCTCTCAAGAAGTTGGGAGACAAAGGACAGTCTCGTGTGAGAGTCAGTCTTCCAACCCCATGAAACGTTATGAATGCCAAAAGGGGCTATAAGCTTCATTCTGTTTTTCTTTCTACCTGAAAATTCACTGCTAATTACAAGTCTAATCGGTTCTGGTAAAGAAAATATACTTGTGTCAGGTGCTAACAAAGAAATTTTGGTATGAGATATGCTATTCCATAATTCTTCTTTTGGTTTTTTTTTTTTTTTTTTTGCATGTGAAACAATTTTTTAAAAAGAAAAGTTGTATATTTAAGGTGTACACCACGCTTTGCTACACATAGGCATGGTGAAGTGATGACTTCAGTCAGGCTAATGAACCTAGCCGTCTCCTCAGATGATTACTTTGTGAGTGAGGGGTGCGAGCCCCTGCAGTCTGCTCCAGCAGGTCCCAGTCTGCAGGACAGACTTAGCGCCTGTAGTCCTCCTGCTGTCCGGGAGGTCTCTGGACTGTCGCCGGCTTGCATAACTGCAGCTGGCACTCCTTGAGCCATCAGCCCATTTCTCCCACCTCACCTCCCCAGCCTTCCACGCTTGGTATCTACTGTCTAACTCTGCTTCTGTGTATTTGATTCTGAGATTCCACACGTTATGTGTGATCATGCAGTAGTTTTCTTCCTATGAGGGTGATTTGACACAGTGATAAAACTGTTTCTAAAGTAACTTCATGCTAATGGAATATGTATACTTTTGAAGAAACATGGAGCATAGTTGTCACTGTATATTGACCAAATGGGGGAAATTATGCTCTCTTCCTTGGACACAAAATACCTTTAAATTAGCACTGCATAAATGGAAACAACTTCAGCTGTTTCAGAAAGTTATTTTTGAAATAAGAGGACATAGATAAATAAATGTTCATTTATATGTGTTTTCCTGAGTTATTTATTTGTTCATTAAAATATTCAAACAAGTAAAGCTATTTTCTCATGTTGTAATACTATTTAACTCTAAATGTATTGTAATTTAAAATAGTAAATAGTTCTATATGTGTTAACTCTGAAATGAATTCTTATTTACTTAATATTTATCACACTTAGATACTAAAGACTAATCAAATTAATCCTTTAGAAGATTGCTGGCATATTGAAGTTTATATTCTAACAACAGAATTCCCAACAATTTTAGTTTAAGATGAAATATCCATTATAGATGAGTAAATGGCATCACAGAAGAGTTCTATCCCCAAATGTTTAGTTACTGGATTTAAGGTAGCAAGCAGTTCTACATGGGGAAAGTAATGCTTGGAATAGTCACAGCAGTAATTAAAGAGCTGGAATGTAGAATAGAGTTAAAAATTAGCTACAGGTATTATTCTGAAATGGAAAATAAAAGGACATGGTATATACTTTTATTCCTACTTCAAGTATAGAAGCAAAATTAGACACCAAATAAAACTATAAATTTCCTTGATCACAACTGTATTTTCAAATTCCCTTTAGTAAAGGAATTTAAAACACGAGTCAAGAGTTTTCTTCTGAGGAATCTACTTCCTTGTTGTATTCATGTGACTTTTCATGTTTTCTGAATATTTAAAACAGAATCAGAGATTTGACATTCTCATTTTTTTAATCACAAGTGATCATTGCATTAAAAAACAATGGAAATTGTTAACTTTTATCAGAGTCAAAAATACATTGTGAGAATTTCAACTGCATGTGACTTTTGTCTACAAAGTTATCCTGATGTGCGTAAAGATGTTATTTACAGAATTTTGAGTGTAAATTTCAGAGGCACGTTGACTTTGCTCTAGCATGTGTGTGTGCTTAGTGTCTGTGTCTGCCTGATGGCTGTGCACTGCTTTTTCAGGATGAAATAGATTGTCTGCAGAAAGAGGTAGACGAGCTTAAGAGTAAAAATCTCAGCTTGGAGTCACAGATCAAGACTATTCTGGATCCTTTAAACATGATGCAGGGCAACCAAAATGAAGAGAAACTTCCAGTTTCAGATAATCCAAATAAAATTGACCCAGAAAACATAGCAGAGTGGAAGAAGAAACTTAGAACAGCCAATGAAATCTATGAAAAAGTGAAAGATGATGTGGATAAGTTAAAAGAGGTAAGTTGTAGTTGATTTTAACACTCTAGTATTGTAATTTAAAATAGTAAATAGTTCTATATGTGTTAACTCTGAAATGAATTCTTATTTACTTAATATTTATCACACTTAGATACTAAAGACTAATCAAATTAATCCTTTAGAAGATTGCTGGCATATTGAAGTTTATATTCTAACAACAGAATTCCCAACAATTTTAGTTTAAGATGAAATATCCATTATAGATGAGTAAATGGCATCACAGAAGAGTTCTATCCCCAAATGTTTAGTTACTGGATTTAAGGTAGCAAGCAGTTCTACATGGGGAAAGTAATGCTTGGAATAGTCACAGCAGTAATTAAAGAGCTGGAATGTAGAATAGAGTTAAAAATTAGCTACAGGTATTATTCTGAAATGGAAAATAAAAGGACATGGTATATACTTTTATTCCTACTTCAAGTATAGAAGCAAAATTAGACACCAAATAAAACTATAAATTTCCTTGATCACAACTGTATTTTCAAATTCCCTTTAGTAAAGGAATTTAAAACACGAGTCAAGAGTTTTCTTCTGAGGAATCTACTTCCTTGTTGTATTCATGTGACTTTTCATGTTTTCTGAATATTTAAAACAGAATCAGAGATTTGACATTCTCATTTTTTTTTAATCACAAGTGATCATTGCATTAAAAAACAATGGAAATTGTTAACTTTTATCAGAGTCAAAAATACATTGTGAGAATTTCAACTGCATGTGACTTTTGTCTACAAAGTTATCCTGATGTGCGTAAAGATGTTATTTACAGAATTTTGAGTGTAAATTTCAGAGGCACGTTGACTTTGCTCTAGCATGTGTGTGTGCTTAGTGTCTGTGTCTGCCTGATGGCTGTGCACTGCTTTTTCAGGATGAAATAGATTGTCTGCAGAAAGAGGTAGACGAGCTTAAGAGTAAAAATCTCAGCTTGGAGTCACAGATCAAGACTATTCTGGATCCTTTAAACATGATGCAGGGCAACCAAAATGAAGAGAAACTTCCAGTTTCAGATAATCCAAATAAAATTGACCCAGAAAACATAGCAGAGTGGAAGAAGAAACTTAGAACAGCCAATGAAATCTATGAAAAAGTGAAAGATGATGTGGATAAGTTAAAAGAGGTAAGTTGTAGTTGATTTTAACACTCTAGTATTGTAAGTACCTTTAAAAGAATAAATATCCATATTATTTTGAGTCATCATTTAGATGATTTGGGAGAATGGGACAGAAATTCCTGCATGAGCATTTATAAGCAACAAGAAAACTTTTTTCCCTTAAATGTTACTAGCTGCCAAGTAATATCAGGAGGTTCTTTTTGTGACTGTAATTGGAGCCTCTGTAGTGCCTTCATGACTTTACATCGTCTTGTGGAAAAGTCACGTCAATTTAAAGGGTGTGTTTCTATTTCCCTTTTTTGTGATTTGGCTTAATTTTTTTGAAAGTTATGTCAGTAATTGCCATGTATGCATAAAGACGTACCTATCCATTTCCCTACCTGTAAAAAGGAAGCTTTGGACCATCTCTTTTCCAGCACTTCCATTCTCTGATGTTTCAATATTGTAAATAGTTAAAGACTAACTAATTCTAGGAGAGCTATGAGTGGCTGCTTTACACTATTCCATGCAGAAGAATATTGTGGCTGAGAGGCAGTTTCATTTTTTTCAATTATTCTTTTATCCACACAAGATAGAGAAAGCATAGGTGAATAGGGCAAACCTCTTTTTCCAGTATAGGGAAGGAGATGAAAGCCACGTCATCAGCACTAGAGGTAATTAAGTGCTCTAGCGCTGTGTTGGCTGAAGGGACTAGCCTTTAGCATGGTTTCAGGTCTATCCACAGTGGAGGCCTGTTCGGTTGAATAGAGATGGATTTGTGGTATCTGGGTTCACAACCACCTGTGTAACCTGTCTGCATTCTCCTAAAATGTTATTACTGTGCTGAACTACTGAATCCTGCCTCCTGTGTCCCATACTGACCCTCTGATTCTCAATGAGGTTAAGTAGCCGAGAGGTATCTGCAGTCTAGCGTAAACACTGAGTCAAACGCATATCCACATATAAAATAAGTACCATCTGGGCTCAGAAAAGGCTAAGATGAGAGAAAGTAAGGAATTGAGTGCTTTTAGAGAAAAAAGAAACTATAGACATAGTTGCACCAAGTTTGTTATAAATTTAGGGGAACTGTGTCATTTCTTTGGTTGTTGATTGCCAACTTTAGTGTGTCCATTTGAGAAGAGATGAGGACATGAAAAGGAAAGACAGCTGGGAAGTTACTGTGTTGATTGGTCAGCCATGTCCCCATTAACCTTCTTGAACCATCCATAAGTTCTGTATGGTCTCTTGTAGTTACTGAAGTTTATTTAAATATTTGACAATAAATGCTTCTTAGAGCATAAAGCTATGTATGAAAACCATTCTGGACTTGTAAGAGTGGTATAAGAAAAAAATGATTTAAAGAAAAGTACATAAAATACAGCTCTTTGTTCGTTTTAAAGATCACATGTTAAATTTAATACCCAGAGCTGCCCTGAGGCCTCACAATTATTTGGGATATTTAATAAGGCCATTTTGGATGCCTAGTGAAGGTATTAGATAGAACTAGGCAATAAGCTAGAACGTAAACTAAGAAACATGGACTGCAGAGGCAAAACTTGAAAGTAAAGTATAAAAGAATAACATCCTATAAATCAAATAATAGGAATGCTAAAGATCAGAATAAAGGACTACCTAGATTGAGTGGAATGGACCTTTTTTCTTATATTTCCAAGACAAGATAGGTGAGTTTTGAACTGTTGTGAAGCCAGTGTTGAGAATACAAAATATAATAGTTAGCTGCAGTCTTTATTACTCTTAGGTTCAACAAATAGGTAGAACTCCTCTGTAACTTTACCCATCCAGTTCTCCTGAACTTGAAAATATCTCTAATAGTTGAGGGTTAGCCAGCCCATAAAGACAATCTTAGAGAGCCTCAGGACTGATGAGAGACCTTGAGAGGAGGGATGGGGGAAAGAAATCAAATGAGGTTCTAATTTAAGCTTGTCATTCATCATCAGAAAGCATTCACTAAGTGCCTCTTCTGATGGTGCAATGCTTGAGGGCCTAATTCATTGTGTGTATGTATGAGGAAGTAAATTACCTCTCCTATATCTTCAGAGGGACAGTAATGGCGTTTATCAGTCACTTAAAGAATTAACCCTCCACCATCCTGATTGGTTTGTATCCATGATGATGAGCAGGTACTCAGAGCTGGAAAGGCACCTGGCTGAGGCTGAAAGAGGCTTGAGACGCAGAAGCGTGTCCGCTGTTCTGCTTCTCTTGTCGCTTTCTTGGGGCATTTGTATGTGGATGACAAGTAATATAATCAAAAATTCTAGAAATTATTGGTCAGTTTTTTTTTTTTTTAATTTTGGGCGGGGGTCGGGTTGGGGAGGGAGGGGGACGACGGGCGGGCCACTTCTATTGGTCTTTCATTTCTCTATTTTCATCCGTCTTTGTTCGTTGGCTCCTGCGGGCCTCCCATCGCGGTGGCGTCTGTTGTCTCAGAGCACCGGCTTTGGGCGCATGCGCTCCAGAGCTCCAGCTCGGTGATTGGACACATCAGTCCAGCCGCTCCACGGCCCGTGGGATCTTCCCAGGCCAGGGATCGAACCGGCGCCCCTTGCACTGCAAGGCTGTTTCCTTATCCACTGGACCACCAGGGGAAGCCCTATTGGTCAGATTTTTAAAATCTGTTTTCACATTTTCTCGGTTTAAACTTTTTGTTTCTTCCGACCCCTTCACTTTGAATGTTAATGTCTTAGTTAGACAATGAGTTTTTCTTGCTAGGTTAGTGAGATTGGTTCCTAGTTTTAGAGTCTTTTTTTTTTTTTTGGAATTCAAAAGCTCAATGACTAGGAGATTTAAACGAGCTCTCTTTTAAGAAGATTCTACAGCACACACTCTACTTTGGGGGCTGTCTAGGCTCAGTATTGAACTTTTCTATCAGTTAATGTTTTTTCCAGGAAGTTTTTGGGTATCATACAACTCAAAAAAGAAAATTAATACTTGGGATTTTTTTTAATCAAAAGAGAGTCCATAGAATTTGTTAGAACATATTGATCCAATTTTAATAGTCCCAGATGTTGTGAGCCAGAGCACTTGGGAAAGCCATTTTGAAGAAAGCAAGCAAGTGGTTTAATAATATTAGATATGTCATCACTGAAATTCACTTTCTAAATGGCAACCAAAAATCAATCTCATAGCTCAAGATTCTTAGCCTTAGTCTTGTGAATAATTGCATGTGGTATAATGCTGCATGCTTAGAGTAGTCAGTTATGTGAAGAAGGAGGGAAAAAACATTTGCCATTAGTTTAGTCCCATAATGACTGAGCTAACTAACAGAGCTCCATTTATTTCCCTGGCTAGGAGATTTGCAAAGTGCTTGGGGACTATGGATTAAAAATGTGTGATCGTGTTCATAGTTTCCCAGGTCATTCCCAAAGGTGATTTTAAGTTTCTGAAGACATGTTCCAGTATTCAGTTTGCTGATACTGTTGCTCTAAAAATACAGGCGACTGATGTCATAATTTTGACACTTTTGTTTTTAACTTGTACTTAATTATTTCAACACTTTTTTTTTTTTAAGGCAAATAAAAAACTGAAATTGGAAAATGGTGGCCTGGTGAGGGAGAATTTACGACTGAAAGCTGAAGTTGATAACAGATCACCCCAGAAGTATGTATTTTACTCATAGAGCGATGTTTCAGGTTTATGTCAATGTTTTAGAATAAGCTGCTCTTACAGGTTGTGTTTTTCATTGGACTCTTCATTGAAGCGTGTAAGTAATACCCAGAGCTGCCCTGAGACTTCACAATTATTTGGGATATTTAATAAGCCCATTTTGGATGCCTAGTGAAGGTATTAGAACTAGGCATGATAGAAGTAGAATGTTTTACTTCTACATGCCAAGTGTATACTTAGGTTATTCGTAAAAGTGAAGGCTAATGTCAAAGAAAGGATTTCCTACTTATCCTTTTTCCTTTTCTGATTAGCAAGAGGATTGTTTTATGTGACCTAAGACTGGTGAGCCTCTGCTTGGTTTTACATGTAGCTGTTTAATGATCCTAACGAAAAGTAGGGAGACTAACATAATGCCTTTTAGATGTTTTTAAAAATAATCTTAACTAGTTAAAATTCATCCACTGCTTTTTCTTTGCCAGGTCAAACAATCTGTGATGTAGAACTATTATTATTCTCCATTTACAGATGTTGAAATGGAGGCATAGAGATCACATTAATGTTTCTAACTCTGCACCTCTAGTAAGTGGTGGAAATAGGATTTGAACCAAGTTGTCCAGCCCTGGAGTTAGGCTCTGTTACATGCCATGGGAAACTGTTACACTATTATACTACCCATTAAACTAAAATGCCTGTCTGAGATAGAACTTCAGGCTTCATTTGTTGAATTTTGTACTGATTGGAACTATACAATTAAATGAATTTATTCTTTTATGATGGGGAAATTTTCACTCTGTTCCAAAAGATAAGAGATTGCAGCATTTTAAACTGTTAGTTTAAAATGCTAAAATCAGTTGAGAATTAAGACTTGAAGATTGAGAACTGAGAGACAGCTCCTGAGGTTGTCACTCTTCTAGGAGGAAAAAAAAAAAAATGACAAGTGAGACCAGAATATGGCCCCCATCCCTCTGAGGAATGGCGTATCAGAACTCCACACTCTCTTCCTGTCTAACCATTTTCCCCTAATGGAAAAGGACAAGACAGGCATAAACAAACAATGGAAATTTATCCTACTAGAGGTAGTTCTCTGCTAGTCATTTGACAAGGAGAAAATATGGCCTTCAGTAAAACCAAGTGTGGTATCAGGAAATGGTGGAAGTAAACCATAATTATTCAAAGCAGAGATAACTGACCAATAGAGAAAGCAGCATAGCTTTTACTTTTAAATAGTTCCTTCCCTTGTGCTCTCCAACTCATTTTTCTTTCACTTCAGATAATGTTCTGCTTTGATGAATTAGTGAAATAAGCTTAGAAAGTGTTGCCGTTCGTGGACGGTGGTTTGAATCTCTTCTCATTTATTGGCAGCTCGCCTTGCCAGTCATAATAATGCTTGTCCATTAGCCATTTCCCACAGCAGGCTGAATGGTACCAAAGCCATTTTGCTTGTAGCTTTTGTTTCTTGAAAAGTTGCCCACTAGATTTCAGACTTAGCACTAGCCACTAGGATGGGCATTTTTAAATATCCTTGATCCCTACCTGATAAACAACCGAAGAATCTCACCTAAAGAAACCTCACCTCTATCTGTTCTGACAAACAGTCACACTTCTGAATCCCATATAACTTTGGAATTTGCTATGTTTAGCTTCCATTGCATCTCTTCAGGGGAAGAGTTTCACTTAAAAAACAATTTGAACTGACCCCTATTCCAGATCAATTTGCGATGCATTGAGGTATTAAAAGCATGCCATTTGATTTATAGCCTTGTTTATTCTGCACCACCAAACCCTAGTGGGATTCAGAGAGAAGCTGACCACAGCTGAAAATACCCAGATCTGGTTCACTTGAGGAGAGCTTCTATTTGTATTGAAAACAGTATGGAATTTCAAGAGTTTACAAGTAAATGCAAGTAAAACAAACAAAAAGTAAATGCAAGCGAATAAAAGCTATTTATTCCATGCCATTCCCTTGATTAGGAAGTGCCTTGACCAATGACTTTTCTCTTGTCTACTTGGTTATTTGTCAAGGTGTACTTTTTATACACATGGCCTTAGTTGCTGATGTGTCTTTCAGGTAGTGCAGACATACTCTACAAATCATACAGAAAAGAGAGTTTTAAAATTCAGATACTAGAGAGGAGAAAAACTAGGAAGGTGTATTTACTAGCTCAGGCTGCCATAACAGAGTACTTTAGACAGGGTGGCTTAAACATTGGACACTTATTTTCTTACAGTTCTGGAAGCTCGAAATCCCAGGTCAGGGGTCAGCAGTGTGGGTTTCTGGCAAGGGCTCAAAGCAGAGATAACTGACCAATAGAGAAAGCAGCATAGCTTTTACTTTTAAATAGTTCCTTCCTTGTGCTCTCCAACTCATTTTCTTTCACTTCAGATAATGTTCTGCTTTGATGAATTAGTGAAATAAGCTTAGAAAGTGTTGCCGTTCGTGGACGGTGGTTTGAATCTCTTCTCATTTATTGGCAGCTCGCCTTGCCAGTCATAATAATGCTTGTCCATTAGCCATTTCCCACAGCAGGCTGAATGGTACCAAAGCCATTTTGCTTGTAGCTTTTGTTTCTTGAAAAGTTGCCCACTAGATTTCAGACTTAGCACTAGCCACTAGGATGGGCATTTTTAAATATCCTTGATCCCTACCTGATAAACAACCGAAGAATCTCACCTAAAGAAACCTCACCTCTATCTGTTCTGACAAACAGTCACACTTCTGAATCCCATATAACTTTGGAATTTGCTATGTTTAGCTTCCATTGCATCTCTTCAGGGGAAGAGTTTCACTTAAAAAACAATTTGAACTGACCCCTATTCCAGATCAATTTGCGATGCATTGAGGTATTAAAAGCATGCCATTTGATTTATAGCCTTGTTTATTCTGCACCACCAAACCCTAGTGGGATTCAGAGAGAAGCTGACCACAGCTGAAAATACCCAGATCTGGTTCACTTGAGGAGAGCTTCTATTTGTATTGAAAACAGTATGGAATTTCAAGAGTTTACAAGTAAATGCAAGTAAAACAAACAAAAAGTAAATGCAAGCGAATAAAAGCTATTTATTCCATGCCATTCCCTTGATTAGGAAGTGCCTTGACCAATGACTTTTCTCTTGTCTACTTGGTTATTTGTCAAGGTGTACTTTTTATACACATGGCCTTAGTTGCTGATGTGTCTTTCAGGTAGTGCAGACATACTCTACAAATCATACAGAAAAGAGAGTTTTAAAATTCAGATACTAGAGAGGAGAAAAACTAGGAAGGTGTATTTACTAGCTCAGGCTGCCATAACAGAGTACTTTAGACAGGGTGGCTTAAACATTGGACACTTATTTTCTTACAGTTCTGGAAGCTCGAAATCCCAGGTCAGGGGTCAGCAGTGTGGGTTTCTGGCAAGGGCTCTCTTTCTGGCTTGCAGACAGCCGCCTTCTCACTATGTCTTCACATGTCAGAGAGAGAGAGTGTGTCACTCTGGTCTCTCTTCTTCTTATGGGGACCCCAGTCCCATTGGATTAGGGCCTCATCTTTATGGTATCATTTCACCTTAATTATCTCCTGAAGACCCTGTCTCTGAGTATAGTCATATTGAGGGTTAGGGCTTCAACAAATGACTTTAGTAGGGAGTTGCGGGTTGGGAATGCAATTCAGTCCATAGCAAAAGGTATTTCTTTTTAGCGCATGGGTGGGTGCATGGACTGTAGACCACCAGGCTTCTCTGTCCCTGGGATTTCCCAAGCAAGAATACAGGAGTGAGTTGCCATTTCCTCCTCCAGGAGATCTTCCAGGCCTGGGAATTGAACCTGGGTTCCCTGTGTCTCCTGGATTCTCAGGTGGATTCTTTACCTGTGTGCCACCTGAGAAGCCCTCTTTTTAGAACACTCATGCAAGCATCATGCTATCGGCCCCAAACTAGACTACAGTGCAGTGTGAACAAGGGAGACTTAGACATTGACATTGATCTCAAGGAGATATTATTGTATACAAGCAATATTATAATGTTGAAAAACAGTGCTGTAATCTTAAAATGAAATCTGGATCGTCATTTATCTCCTCTACTATTGTCTTTCTAGTCTAACTTTTACCCTCCATTATATCCAGTCTTAATGTGTACCTGTGTGTTTTCCCTTTCTTAACTTATTAAAAGCTCTTTTGAGCAGTATGACGGCTGTCCTACTAAGCACGCTCTTCTGGATTTCAGTGATATCCGTTCTCTTCCTTAGCAAAGCTTCATTGTCCTGACAGCTGAACTGGTGGTCCAGAAACGTGTGATTTTTTTCTTTCTTGACTTGATGTAGCCACTTTCTTGAATTTGTCTCTATTCTAATTTGTTTCACTTGGAGAAAACTGTCTGTCTGTCCTAACATAGACTCCTAAGCAAATCAGATTTAATATTCAGAACTCAGGAGGTGGTGCTAATGTCCTTTAGGTTTTTTTTTTTTTTTTGAATTTTATTTATTTATCTTTTGCGGGGTGGGGTGGGGAGGGAGGGGGATGGGCGGGCCACCTCCATTGGTCCTTCATTTGTCTATTTTCATCCGTCTTTGTTCTTTGGCTCCTGTGGGCCTCCCATCGCGGTGGCGTCTGTCGTCACAGAGGGCCAGCTCTGGGCGCATGCGTGCCAGAGCTCTGGCTCGGTAATTGGACACATCGGTCCAGCCGCTCCGCGGCACGTGGGATCTTCCCAGGCCAGGGATCGAACCGGCACCCCTTGCACTGCAAGGTGGTGTCTTTACCCACTGGACCATAAGGGGAAGCCCTGTTCTTTAGTTTATAAGACTCGTGTGTGAAGAAAAGCCACGGTCCCAACCAACCCAGAAATAGAAGTTTATGTACTTGACAGTATCCTAGATGCTTTGAACTATACAAAATACTCTTTCTGACCCCTCAAATAGGTTCGGCTCCCTTGCTGTAGTTTCTCTTACTCCCTTGTACTTTACCTTTTTAGCACACAATCACAGTGACGAATTATTCATGTTTTGTATAACCTGAGAAGCCCTCTTTTAGAACACTCATGCAAGCATCGCTATCGGCCCCAAACTAGACTACAGTGCAGTGTGAACAAGGGAGACTTAGACATTGACATTGATCTCAAGGAGATATTATTGTATACAAGCAATATTATAATGTTGAAAAACAGTGCTGTAATCTTAAAATGAAATCTGGATCGTCATTTATCTCCTCTACTATTGTCTTTCTAGTCTAACTTTTACCCTCCATTATATCCAGTCTTAATGTGTACCTGTGTGTTTTCCCTTTCTTAACTTATTAAAAGCTCTTTTGAGCAGTATGACGGCTGTCCTACTAAGCACGCTCTTCTGGATTTCAGTGATATCCGTTCTCTTCCTTAGCAAAGCTTCATTGTCCTGACAGCTGAACTGGTGGTCCAGAAGCGCGTGATTTTTTTCTTTCTTGACTTGATGTAGCCACTTTCTTGAATTTGTCTCTATTCTAATTTGTTTCACTTGGAGAAAACTGTCTGTCTGTCCTAACATAGACTCCTAAGCAAATCAGATTTAATATTCAGAACTCAGGAGGTGGTGCTAATGTCCTTTAGGTTTTTTTTTTTTTTTTGAATTTTATTTATTTATCTTTTGCGGGGTGGGGTGGGGAGGGAGGGGGATGGGCGGGCCACCTCCATTGGTCCTTCATTTGTCTATTTTCATCCGTCTTTGTTCTTTGGCTCCTGTGGGCCTCCCATCGCGGTGGCGTCTGTCGTCACAGAGGGCCAGCTCTGGGCGCATGCGTGCCAGAGCTCTGGCTCGGTAATTGGACACATCGGTCCAGCCGCTCCGCGGCACGTGGGATCTTCCCAGGCCAGGGATCGAACCGGCACCCCTTGCACTGCAAGGTGGTGTCTTTACCCACTGGACCATAAGGGGAAGCCCTGTTCTTTAGTTTATAAGACTCGTGTGTGAAGAAAAGCCACGGTCCCAACCAACCCAGAAATAGAAGTTTATGTACTTGACAGTATCCTAGATGCTTTGAACTATACAAAATACTCTTTCTGACCCCTCAAATAGGTTCGGCTCCCTTGCTGTAGTTTCTCTTACTCCCTTGTACTTTACCTTTTTAGCACACAATCACAGTGACGAATTATTCATGTTTTGTATAATTATTCCAATGAATATTCATTAGAAGGACTGGAGCTGAAGCTTCAATACTTTGGCCACCTGATGTGAAGAGCCACTCATTGGAAAAGGCCCTGATAATGGGAAAGATTGAGAGTAGGAGGAGACGGGAGCAGCAGAGGACAAGATGATTGGATGGCATCACTGACCCAATGGACATGAGTTTGAGCAAACTCTGGGAGCTGGTGAGGGACAGGGAAGCGAGGCGTGCTGCAGTCCATGGGGTTACAAAGAGTTGGACACGACTGAACAGCTAAACAACAACAACAGTTACTTACTTCATACTCTTCTGAGTACTATAGTTTTATTCACTATTATAGCCCTGAATTTTATGGAGTTCTTCACCTAGATTGTTTGTTGAGTGAATGAATAAAAACATAGTTCGCAAGAGAATTCCCTTCCCATTTTGCCAGATTTAGTGAAGATATCTAGTCATTTTTCCTATTCCTGTTCTCATTCTCCTGTTTAGTGGGGAATGCCAAGAGTCACACCTCCACACAGCAAGAAACAAAAATAAGAAGCTGAAGGGAGATAGAATTGCATTCCTTATATTCCTAAACTGTGCCTGGAAGTGTGAATATATTTGTCCTCGACAGTGTTAGGAGTTCCTTAGTTATTTTTTATCTTTAAGGGGTATGAAGTTTATTGACTTGTAAGGCATTTGAAAGTCTTATATGCTGTCTGTGAGATTTGCTCTGTTCGGCTATGCCGTTCTCTTTGCTCTCGTCTTGCTAGGCAGAGTTTGCCATGTTGCCACCTATTAACGAGGTTTTAGCAGAGCAGCTGGCCATGCCCCTGGCTTCTAACTTACCTGAATAAATTATAGGGTCACTGCAAGGTGGTGTCTTTACCCACTGGACCATAAGGGGAAGCCCTGTTCTTTAGTTTATAAGACTCGTGTGTGAAGAAAAGCCACGGTCCCAACCAACCCAGAAATAGAAGTTTATGTACTTGACAGTATCCTAGATGCTTTGAACTATACAAAATACTCTTTCTGACCCCTCAAATAGGTTCGGCTCCCTTGCTGTAGTTTCTCTTACTCCCTTGTACTTTACCTTTTTAGCACACAATCACAGTGACGAATTATTCATGTTTTGTATAATTATTCCAATGAATATTCATTAGAAGGACTGGAGCTGAAGCTTCAATACTTTGGCCACCTGATGTGAAGAGCCACTCATTGGAAAAGGCCCTGATAATGGGAAAGATTGAGAGTAGGAGGAGACGGGAGCAGCAGAGGACAAGATGATTGGATGGCATCACTGACCCAATGGACATGAGTTTGAGCAAACTCTGGGAGCTGGTGAGGGACAGGGAAGCGAGGCGTGCTGCAGTCCATGGGGTTACAAAGAGTTGGACACGACTGAACAGCTAAACAACAACAACAGTTACTTACTTCATACTCTTCTGAGTACTATAGTTTTATTCACTATTATAGCCCTGAATTTTATGGAGTTCTTCACCTAGATTGTTTGTTGAGTGAATGAATAAAAACATAGTTCGCAAGAGAATTCCCTTCCCATTTTGCCAGATTTAGTGAAGATATCTAGTCATTTTTCCTATTCCTGTTCTCATTCTCCTGTTTAGTGGGGAATGCCAAGAGTCACACCTCCACACAGCAAGAAACAAAAATAAGAAGCTGAAGGGAGATAGAATTGCATTCCTTATATTCCTAAACTGTGCCTGGAAGTGTGAATATATTTGTCCTCGACAGTGTTAGGAGTTCCTTAGTTATTTTTTATCTTTAAGGGGTATGAAGTTTATTGACTTGTAAGGCATTTGAAAGTCTTATATGCTGTCTGTGAGATTTGCTCTGTTCGGCTATGCCGTTCTCTTTGCTCTCGTCTTGCTAGGCAGAGTTTGCCATGTTGCCACCTATTAACGAGGTTTTAGCAGAGCAGCTGGCCATGCCCCTGGCTTCTAACTTACCTGAATATTATAGGGTAGGAAAATATATACGTACATACACAAAATTTTGTACATATTACAGAATTCCATAGGTCATTTAAATCAAACTTGGTTATAATTAGATCAGTGGCTTTCCTTTCTATAGGCATGTATTTGGGAATGTCATTGTGTCTTCAGTGAGATCTGTGGGTCTGATAGTGTCTCCCTGCAAGCATCATGTTTACTGCCTAGCAGCCCCAAGGCTCACCACTATGGATCAGTCTTCAGCCATGCCTCAGCTCCTCCTGGGGGAAGATGGATGCTCCAGACACCCTCGGATGGTGAACGGTGTTCTGCTATTGGGATGTGAAAAGTGTTCTGAGGAGGACAGAAGAGACCCCATGAATCATAACTTGCATGTCCCTCCTCTCTTGCTATATTTGTGTTCCTTGAGCTGTCCCATCAGCTCTCTTGGCTTTAATAATCATTTTCTTGTATGTCAGAGATTACAAAGTAACAGCTAAATTGTTAGCCTTGCCTTTTCCCCTAAACTGTAGCTTCATGTCTCCATCTGTCTGTTTTATACTTTCACTCAAGATCCTATGCCTTAAATTCATTGCAGAGCACAGGAGTGAAGTAAGTGCTGAGTTCTGGAGACAGACTGCCTGGATGCAAGTTTTCCTGCTTCCCCTATTTCTCCTTCCCTACCCAGTTCATTTTCACTATACTCAAAACAATTTTTATGAAGTATACATCACACTATTAACTCTCCTACCTGAAACTGTGCCTTTTAAAAACTAGTTTTTCCTACCATTCTCCTGTTTAGTGGGAATGCCAAGAGTCACACCTCCACACAGCAAGAAACAAAAATAAGAAGCTGAAGGGAGATAGAATTGCATTCCTTATATTCCTAAACTGTGCCTGGAAGTGTGAATATATTTGTCCTCGACAGTGTTAGGAGTTCCTTAGTTATTTTTTATCTTTAAGGGGTATGAAGTTTATTGACTTGTAAGGCATTTGAAAGTCTTATATGCTGTCTGTGAGATTTGCTCTGTTCGGCTATGCCGTTCTCTTTGCTCTCGTCTTGCTAGGCAGAGTTTGCCATGTTGCCACCTATTAACGAGGTTTTAGCAGAGCAGCTGGCCATGCCCCTGGCTTCTAACTTACCTGAATATTATAGGGTAGGAAAATATATACGTACATACACAAAATTTTGTACATATTACAGAATTCCATAGGTCATTTAAATCAAACTTGGTTATAATTAGATCAGTGGCTTTCCTTTCTATAGGCATGTATTTGGGAATGTCATTGTGTCTTCAGTGAGATCTGTGGGTCTGATAGTGTCTCCCTGCAAGCATCATGTTTACTGCCTAGCAGCCCCAAGGCTCACCACTATGGATCAGTCTTCAGCCATGCCTCAGCTCCTCCTGGGGGAAGATGGATGCTCCAGACACCCTCGGATGGTGAACGGTGTTCTGCTATTGGGATGTGAAAAGTGTTCTGAGGAGGACAGAAGAGACCCCATGAATCATAACTTGCATGTCCCTCCTCTCTTGCTATATTTGTGTTCCTTGAGCTGTCCCATCAGCTCTCTTGGCTTTAATAATCATTTTCTTGTATGTCAGAGATTACAAAGTAACAGCTAAATTGTTAGCCTTGCCTTTTCCCCTAAACTGTAGCTTCATGTCTCCATCTGTCTGTTTTATACTTTCACTCAAGATCCTATGCCTTAAATTCATTGCAGAGCACAGGAGTGAAGTAAGTGCTGAGTTCTGGAGACAGACTGCCTGGATGCAAGTTTTCCTGCTTCCCCTATTTCTCCTTCCCCTACCCAGTTCATTTTCACTATACTCAAAACAATTTTTATGAAGTATACATCACACTATTAACTCTCCTACCTGAAACTGTGCAGTATTTTCCTTAAAGACCATCCAGACTCCTCACCAACTAGTCGACACTTGCCTATTCTTCATCTCGTTCCTGTAGCTCATCCTGCTCTCATTGTAACTGACTGCCTTCTGTTTCTAAAACATGCAGGATTTCTTTTCCCTCTGCTTAGAATATCCACATCTTTATGTGGTTGTCTCCTTCTTTTATCTGACCCAGAGGGGCTTTTCCTGATCATTCAGTCTGAAGCAGTCCTCTGAGGTTGTCCCTGTGACCTTACTCTTGTGCAGTTTAGATTGGAGAAGGCAGAACAAGACATCAAGCAACTAAACAAACACAGTAATTTCAGACAGGAATCAGGGCTAAGAACAAACGTGAATAATTTCAAACAGGGATAAGGGCTAGGAAGACAGTAATATATTGATTGTGCATTACTGTGGGCCCTGTTACAAGTATATCGCAGGTTTTAACTCATCTGAATCTCACCACACTTATAAGATAGGTACTACTACTACTGGCTCCATTTCACAAAAGATGAAAGCTGAAATACAAATAGTTTAAATCTTTTCCCCCAAATCACAGTGCTGGAAGGTGGACAAAGCCAGAGTTCGGTTCTAGAGTCTGACTCCAGAGTTTGTGCTCATAATCTTACGCTGCATTGCTTCACCATGCCATGCTTTATCACTATATTTAAGGCAGAGTGAGGAAGTAGAAGGTGCAGAAGCAATGGGCTCCTTCTTGCCTTCCTTCCTTCCCCTGCTTCCCTCCCTCCCTCATTCCTTCCCTTTCTTTAACATTTAACAGTGGCTTTATGAGGTGAATGCTTGAAAGTATTCAACATTAAATTTTCTTCACATTAATGTTTGCAAATACTCTGTTAGCAATTCTTAAATATTTCAAATCAGCCAGCTTGAAGTACAGAAGTCTTGTTCTCAAATAACTCTTCTGCAGTGACACAAAAGCTGAATGAGGCCTAGGGCTCGAGTGCAGCCTGTCTCCTTCACTTGCAAATACCCAGCTCCTGAAAGGCACCTGATACGTACTTGGTGAATGATGAAATAAATAAATAGCATTCGATAAATTACTTAACCTGTTAGAGCCATTACTTTCTTTATGTAAAATGTGGGTAACGTACCGTTTTGAAGATTAGAGAAAATAACTATGTCCTTGGTGCAACATGTAGCACAGAGAACTCATGGAGGTTTGTGTCTAAACAACTGTATCCATTATCCATCCCGCACAGAAGATTGTTTATCCTCTTATTTTTTTCCTGTCCCCCTTAATGACTTGCTGCTTATCTGGTTGCCCGCGATAAGAACCTCCGTCTTCTTTGCTCTGTCTTTCCACCCCTTCTCCTCATCCGTCCCTAATTGTTCAGTATATTCTAGCCTGCCTATTAAATTCCTCTGTATCTTCTTCTCCTTCCCACTAGTTTAGATCTGCATGATTTTGTGCTTAGCCAATTTTAACAGCCTTGTAACTGATTGCTCTTTGGAGCATTTGCTTTATTGTTGCCTGAATCCTAGAATATAAATTCAGTCCTCTCACTCCCTTGTTAATAACCTTGGTTGATTTCCCACTGTTCACCAATTGGAGGCCAAGTTTCGTCGTGTCCTGTGCTGTGCCTCTTGACTACTAGGACTTCAGCTCAGCCTTCCTAGCCCATCTCTGACCTTCTTCCTCTTGTACGCTGCTGGGGCCACCCTGCATGTCTCCCTCGGCCAAGGTTTGCACGTGATGACATGTCCTTTGCTGATGTCCTTTGCCTTCCCTGGTCCTCTGCATTGGCCTGTCTGTTTTTATTCTGCCTGGTCAGTCTTACCTAACCTTTGAAATTGAGCCCACTTGTCAGTTTGTCTCTGAGACTCCTCAGGATTTCCCATTGTCCTTTTATTGTTGTAAGGATTAGATTTTATACTGACCAGTCCTGTTACTGTCACGTTCAGTTATTCTACCAACTCCTTGAAACTAAGACTATTTTGGGGGGCCATGTCACACAACTTGCAGGAGTTCTTGTTCTCAAATAACTCTTCTGCAGTGACACAAAAGCTGAATGAGGCCTAGGGCTCGAGTGCAGCCTGTCTCCTTCACTTGCAAATACCCAGCTCCTGAAAGGCACCTGATACGTACTTGGTGAATGATGAAATAAATAAATAGCATTCGATAAATTACTTAACCTGTTAGAGCCATTACTTTCTTTATGTAAAATGTGGGTAACGTACCGTTTTGAAGATTAGAGAAAATAACTATGTCCTTGGTGCAACATGTAGCACAGAGAACTCATGGAGGTTTGTGTCTAAACAACTGTATCCATTATCCATCCCGCACAGAAGATTGTTTATCCTCTTATTTTTTTCCTGTCCCCCTTAATGACTTGCTGCTTATCTGGTTGCCCGCGATAAGAACCTCCGTCTTCTTTGCTCTGTCTTTCCACCCCTTCTCCTCATCCGTCCCTAATTGTTCAGTATATTCTAGCCTGCCTATTAAATTCCTCTGTATCTTCTTCTCCTTCCCACTAGTTTAGATCTGCATGATTTTGTGCTTAGCCAATTTTAACAGCCTTGTAACTGATTGCTCTTTGGAGCATTTGCTTTATTGTTGCCTGAATCCTAGAATATAAATTCAGTCCTCTCACTCCCTTGTTAATAACCTTGGTTGATTTCCCACTGTTCACCAATTGGAGGCCAAGTTTCGTGTCCTGTGCTGTGCCTCTTGACTACTAGGACTTCAGCTCAGCCTTCCTAGCCCATCTCTGACCTTCTTCCTCTTGTACGCTGCTGGGGCCACCCTGCATGTCTCCCTCGGCCAAGGTTTGCACGTGATGACATGTCCTTTGCTGATGTCCTTTGCCTTCCCTGGTCCTCTGCATTGGCCTGTCTGTTTTTATTCTGCCTGGTCAGTCTTACCTAACCTTTGAAATTGAGCCCACTTGTCAGTTTGTCTCTGAGACTCCTCAGGATTTCCCATTGTCCTTTTATTGTTGTAAGGATTAGATTTTATACTGACCAGTCCTGTTACTGTCACGTTCAGTTATTCTACCAACTCCTTGAAACTAAGACTATTTTGGGGGGCCATGTCACACAACTTGCAGGATCTCAGTTCCCCGAGCAAGAATTGAATCCATGGAAGTTCAGAGTTCTAACCACCAGACAGCCAGGGAATTCCCAAGAGAGTTTTGTTATTTGTTTTGTTTTTTCTAAGAAATGCATTTTATTTATTTATTTATTGTTGGGTATTCTGGGTTTTCACTGCTGCCACAGGCTCTTCTCTAGTGACAGGGAATGGGGGCTGCTCTCTAGTTGAGGTGAGCAGGCTTCTTGTTGCAGTGCCTTCTCTTGTTGTGGAACTCAGGCTACAGGGCACATGGGCTCAGTAGTTGTGGTTCTGAGGCTCTAGAGCACAGGCTCAGTATCTGTGGCTCACGGGCTTAGTTCCACAACATGTGGGGATCTTCCTGGATCAGGAATCAAACTCATGTCTCCTGCATTGGCAGGTGAACTCTTTACCACTGAGCTACCAGGGAAGCCCCTGTTATTTGTATTTTTGTTGTTTTGTTTTGTTTTTCATTTATCTATTTTCATCAATCTTTGTTCTCTGGCCCGTGTGGGCCTCCCATTGAAGTGGCCTCTCTTGCCGCAGAGCACAGGCTCTGGGCACACGCGCGCCGGAGCTCCAGCTCGGTAATTGGACACATCGGTCCAGCCGCTCTGCGGCACATGGGATCTTCCCAGGCCAGGGATTGAACTAGCGCCCCTTGCACTGCAAGGCGGTGTCCTTACCCACTGGACCACCAGGGAAGCCCCCTATTTGTTTTTTAATGAACTCAGTGTGTATCTATACAAAGTATGTGTGGGTATTGGTGTATTTTTCTGCTGGGGCCACCCTGCATGTCTCCCTCGGCCAAGGTTTGCACGTGATGACATGTCCTTTGCTGATGTCCTTTGCCTTCCCTGGTCCTCTGCATTGGCCTGTCTGTTTTTATTCTGCCTGGTCAGTCTTACCTAACCTTTGAAATTGAGCCCACTTGTCAGTTTGTCTCTGAGACTCCTCAGGATTTCCCATTGTCCTTTTATTGTTGTAAGGATTAGATTTTATACTGACCAGTCCTGTTACTGTCACGTTCAGTTATTCTACCAACTCCTTGAAACTAAGACTATTTTGGGGGGCCATGTCACACAACTTGCAGGATCTCAGTTCCCCGAGCAAGAATTGAATCCATGGAAGTTCAGAGTTCTAACCACCAGACAGCCAGGGAATTCCCAAGAGAGTTTTGTTATTTGTTTTGTTTTTTCTAAGAAATGCATTTTATTTATTTATTTATTGTTGGGTATTCTGGGTTTTCACTGCTGCCACAGGCTCTTCTCTAGTGACAGGGAATGGGGGCTGCTCTCTAGTTGAGGTGAGCAGGCTTCTTGTTGCAGTGCCTTCTCTTGTTGTGGAACTCAGGCTACAGGGCACATGGGCTCAGTAGTTGTGGTTCTGAGGCTCTAGAGCACAGGCTCAGTATCTGTGGCTCACGGGCTTAGTTCCACAACATGTGGGGATCTTCCTGGATCAGGAATCAAACTCATGTCTCCTGCATTGGCAGGTGAACTCTTTACCACTGAGCTACCAGGGAAGCCCCTGTTATTTGTATTTTTGTTGTTTTGTTTTGTTTTTCATTTATCTATTTTCATCAATCTTTGTTCTCTGGCCCGTGTGGGCCTCCCATTGAAGTGGCCTCTCTTGCCGCAGAGCACAGGCTCTGGGCACACGCGCGCCGGAGCTCCAGCTCGGTAATTGGACACATCGGTCCAGCCGCTCTGCGGCACATGGGATCTTCCCAGGCCAGGGATTGAACTAGCGCCCCTTGCACTGCAAGGCGGTGTCCTTACCCACTGGACCACCAGGGAAGCCCCCTATTTGTTTTTTAATGAACTCAGTGTGTATCTATACAAAGTATGTGTGGGTATTGGTGTATTTTTCCTCTGGGATGTGGCAGAAGGAAGGAGTCCTTACACGCTAATACTTCCTTCTGCTGCTTGGAAGGAACTGAGCAGGGAATTAAAATCTTGAACTTTCTTGAAGCGTAAGGTATATAGGGCAGAGGGTCAGAGATTCCTGGCATTCTCCAGGTGAGGAGAGCAGAGGGATTTCCTGAAGTCTTCCAGAATGGTACTAGAGCTTGAGTTTAAAGAGGAGCAGAAGAGGCAGTGTCAGGGCTTACCAGGCTCCAGGACCGTGTTTCTGGTCAGAGTCTCCTCCCTTGAACGGGTTTCCTGCCCCTGCCTGTCTCCACGCTGACTGTGAGCTGTGCCCCTTCTGAGTTCACAGGTTTTAAGCTCTCCCTAAACTATGTCTCAGGATGCACAGGTACCACACCTGGCTTTCAGCTTCTTCAGCCATACCTCTGCTCTTGCTGGCCTTGGCTGTTCTCTCTTCCTGACCTTTTCTGGCCCTTTTTGTTTCTCACAATGGTGCTCTGACAAACGCCAGGATTCCTGGTGTTTGACCCCAGCCTGATCCGTTGACTGATTCGGCTATGCCCTTTGGTTCTCCCGGAAGGGGAACTTGTAGACTGTCAGGGGAACCTGATGATACCCTGGGGCCAGACTGTGACAGCTGGGTGTGCTTAGGCCCTCAGCTGCCTGAGGGGCCCTTCTCTGGAAATTCAGCTAATTGGGGGTGGCCAGTTACTGCAGTTTTCTGTCACCTTGTCTTTATCGTATTGATAAGATATTTTAGGAGCCTGCAGTGCATGCTAATGACTGAGTGGTAAGGTTGTTAGAAAGATTATGAACTGCTTGAGAACAAGACTGATGTCTTCTCCTTTTGTTCTCATCCTCATCTCCCCTCAGCATATATTAGTCTTCAATAAGTGTCTTCTGAGTAATAATTACAGAGTGTCTGGATCACAGTTTTTTGTTTTATTTTGTCTCATATTGTTCCTCATGCTGTGAGAGATTGATTGATTGAACTGTAGTGAAAAATGTATAAATAGTATTAGTTCAGAGATTTTTAAGTATGCTTTTTCACCCAACAGTAGTTGTGTTCTTTTATACTATGAGATTTTAGCGTGAGATTTTATTGTTAGGGTTAGTATACTTTGGGAAAAGGCATTAAATCCTTTATTCCTCTGAGAACTATGAAAAAGATATGGAATAGTATGTTTCGAGATTCTCTTCCTCCATGAAAGGTTAGGATCACTGTTTATGCCATGTCCACTTCAAGGCTGATCTTACTGGGCAGATAATTAGAGCATGCCTGCGAGGGACTGAAATGTGTTTACCAAATAGAATGGAATTTATTTCATAGAGAAAAGAGTAGTCCATCTTCACAGGCAGCAAATATAGATGTGGAATGGCCCTTTTTAGAGACTCACCACAAAAAGAAACCTGTTCGTTTTCAATTTACACATACGGCCTAACACTTGGGGTACTTTTTTTTTCAATTAAGAATTTATAGGTATTGTCGCAAGAATCTTCACCATAGTTTTTAAATACAAATGTGTGGGTTATTTAATAAAATATACATACACCAAAACCACTTTTAAAGTCATGTTAATAATATGAGCTATTATTTGTCACCTTGGTTCTCCCGGAAGGAACTTGTAGACTGTCAGGGGAACCTGATGATACCCTGGGGCCAGACTGTGACAGCTGGGTGTGCTTAGGCCCTCAGCTGCCTGAGGGGCCCTTCTCTGGAAATTCAGCTAATTGGGGGTGGCCAGTTACTGCAGTTTTCTGTCACCTTGTCTTTATCGTATTGATAAGATATTTTAGGAGCCTGCAGTGCATGCTAATGACTGAGTGGTAAGGTTGTTAGAAAGATTATGAACTGCTTGAGAACAAGACTGATGTCTTCTCCTTTTGTTCTCATCCTCATCTCCCCTCAGCATATATTAGTCTTCAATAAGTGTCTTCTGAGTAATAATTACAGAGTGTCTGGATCACAGTTTTTTGTTTTATTTTGTCTCATATTGTTCCTCATGCTGTGAGAGATTGATTGATTGAACTGTAGTGAAAAATGTATAAATAGTATTAGTTCAGAGATTTTTAAGTATGCTTTTTCACCCAACAGTAGTTGTGTTCTTTTATACTATGAGATTTTAGCGTGAGATTTTATTGTTAGGGTTAGTATACTTTGGGAAAAGGCATTAAATCCTTTATTCCTCTGAGAACTATGAAAAAGATATGGAATAGTATGTTTCGAGATTCTCTTCCTCCATGAAAGGTTAGGATCACTGTTTATGCCATGTCCACTTCAAGGCTGATCTTACTGGGCAGATAATTAGAGCATGCCTGCGAGGGACTGAAATGTGTTTACCAAATAGAATGGAATTTATTTCATAGAGAAAAGAGTAGTCCATCTTCACAGGCAGCAAATATAGATGTGGAATGGCCCTTTTTAGAGACTCACCACAAAAAGAAACCTGTTCGTTTTCAATTTACACATACGGCCTAACACTTGGGGTACTTTTTTTTTCAATTAAGAATTTATAGGTATTGTCGCAAGAATCTTCACCATAGTTTTTAAATACAAATGTGTGGGTTATTTAATAAAATATACATACACCAAAACCTCTTTTTAAAGTCATGTTAATAATATGAGCTATTATTTGTCACCTTGGTTCTGTGTTTGAAAACTTGCAAATCAGACTGTAGCTTAATTTTTTTTTTTTTTTTTACCTTTTAAAAAAAAAAATTGGCCACTTCTATTGATCTTTCTTTTATTTATCTTTGTTCTTTGGCCTGTGTGGGCTTCCAATCACAGTGACCTCTGTCGCTGCAGAGCACCAGCTCTGGGCGCATGCAGCCCAGAGCACTGGCTCGATAGTCGGACACATCGATCCAGCCACTCTGCGGCACGTGGGATCTTCCCAGGCCAAGAATCGAACTGGCGCCCCTTGTACTGCAAGGCAGTGTCCTTACCCACTGGACCACCAGGGAAGCTCTAGCTTAATTTTTAAACAGTAGTTTTGGGAAATGGAGGGAAAACAAATGGCTAAAAAGAGCCTTAATTCTTTGGCTAGTTCTGATGTCCATGAGACCATTGTCTCCAGGGGAAAATTGTGCCATTTTGTTTTTGCAAGTAAGTTTTCTGTTTGTGATAAAATTAAGATGCAGAATACCAGAGCTTGGGTTTTCTTTAATCCTATTTAAACTTCTAGGCAAATAAATGCTTAAGTAAATTTTAGGTCCTAAAATTTTGCACTTAAAATTTTTCTCATTTCATTTATAGCTTCGTTTCCTTATAGTTGAAAATGCCAGCCGATTGGGCATGAGGCAGACCAGATCAATGTGTGCTGTATATGCATAGCACGATCTAGTTTATGGTTCTAGTGTATGTTTTGCATTCGTATCTCTCGTTAAAAGGGTCACCCTTTTGGGATTGACATTTGCTGGTGTTCTGTCTGCTATAGTTTCCTGCAAGCCGTTTTTAATAAATGATCTTTGGAAGCTTCAGAGTACTCTTGTTGAACTTAAATCTAGAACATGATAGGTGTTTGATAAATATTTATTGGTTTTGTGCATACAGATCTGAATGTCTTCCTACATCTTGTTATTTCCTCTCCATATTTCTATTAGCAAGTGTATGTATTAATAAATCTGACAAAAGTGCTAGACTTGGCACTCAGTAGACGTGCTTGCATTTCATACTGCATCTTACTATACGTAGGTGTTGGTACTTCTTAAGCGGGGACCTCATGTTCAAGTATCTCCTGTGACTTCATATGTGCTATTTGGACTCAGACAGACTTCATTTCCTGCTGCTTCCTTTCTGTCTAACCTGGAACAAGAGATAAGTGCTTTAAGCGTCTTGTTTTTCATCTTTAAGGAAAACAGACCTTGCTCCATAAAGTTGACATGACAGTGAAGCCGCTGTGTATGGAGCACATAGGGAGGCACTTGGCAGCAGCAGACTTCCGGCACAAGGTGACTGCTGCGTTACTGTCCCCAGCCCTGTCGCCGTCACTTTATTGTCTGTTACACTTAAGTTCTGGCAGGTTCCATCCCCAGAGTGCACTTTTGTTTATTTATTTATTTGGTTGTTGGGCCAGGGGATAGAAACGTTTGTCTTGAGTCCTCAGGAGGAAAAAGTTTTTTCCAGTTCTCTCTTTCTCCTGGAATGCCTCATGTTGTTTATTTTCATGAACTCAACTCCTGTGACAAGGATCGGCCACAGCTAGCGCTTTTATAATTAACAACTTCTCAAGTAATGTAGCATTTTCATAACTGAGTCTTTCATTTTAAACAGAGAAAACTCCCTTGAAGAAACACTGGTAAGTCATTGGGGTCAGCAGTGGATGTGAGTATGTATGTGTAGGGCACTTTCTAAAGTTTCCCTTGGGATGTAAAGACACAGCACTTTCCCCCGTTGTTCCGACACAAGCACAAGGATGAGACTGGATATGGGTTACACACAGACAAGTCGTAGGGAGCGGATGGGAGAAAGGCCTCCGCCCCACCAAGCACAGTCCTGGGCTCACAGTGCTGGGCCTCCCTGCTGATTTCCCTGGAAGACGCCCCTCCCCATCCTGCACAGACCTCGCTGCTGCTTCCCACGCCTACCCAGACTGGGTCCCAAGGAGCTCACCTTACACACTAGTCCCTTAAGTTGTGTCTAATTAAAGAGAGGCATTTGTAGGCTTTAGGAATGAAGTTTGCTTGGTTTTCTCACATACTAAGCATTACCTTAGTACAGGTAGTCCTCACATTTCATGATGGTGTAGAACCATAAAAATGACCATTCAACCTAAAACCATGCAAAGCAATCTTAATAATCAGTGAGAAAAATCATATTGTTCTAATTTTATCAAAACATTAAACCTATATAAATGTATGTCCTGAATGTATACAAAGATGAATAATAGTAAAACTGATACCTATTTAGTACATTAATACTTATGTAGTACAATTAATGATGTAGTACATTCAAAACATTTGAGAATTGCAGTGTCTTATTTCTTTATAAAAAGCTTACGGACAGTAATTTGAATAGTGCTTGCCTTCATATCATGTAGCTTAGGATAGAAAGGCAGCAGTTTTTCTACACTTCAGTGAATTGTCATATTCCTGGGTTTGCATCAGCATTGCGTTTTATCCATTGGTGCTTTCAGTGTTGTGAAATGGTTCCATGTGATTGAAGCTTTTGCCAGCCTGTCACTTCCTCCAGGCATCATTATCCTTTTCATCACAGCCCCTTCTTTCACTTAGATCAGTAAGTTCACACTTCCTGAGTTCCTCTGGCTTACTTGGGGTGTCTCAGGTAGCAGCAGTTTCAGCATTCCTCCTGGCAGCTGCTCTGCTCCATGTCTACATTTGATCCTAACTTTACTACTAGCATTGCTCCCTTTCCATTTATTTGCCACATCTCTTCTCTGACGGCCAGTTTCGTCTTTTGAGTTTCCATTTTCGTAAAATGTCGTGTGACGGTACAGCTCTGTGTTTTACTGTGAGTGAAGTGGGTAACAGGTGCACAGTCACTCTCAGACTTGGAGAGGAATGAGCCAGCTGGTCCCAGATGGGCTGGATCACAAAAGCTGGCCCAGATCCAAAGGTTGCTTCCACTTGGTTTCACTCTTGCTTATTACCTAGGTGCTGAGTAAGGAAAAGATATAAAATCAAAGGCACGTAAGGCAGAAGGGCTCCCTCCCCAGGGCCCCTCTTATTCCTGAAGATGCTTCTCAAGTTTGATGGTCTTGGCAACCTACTGGGCTTGCTGGATTATTTCTTTTTGTTCGGGCTGCCGTTGAGAGCTAGGGAGACAAACTAAATTACTCAAGACTCACAACTAGTTAATGACATAACACTAGAGGTTAATTCTTCTCACATGTAGTTCCGGCATTTATTCTTTTTACCAACATTAGCTTTCTTCTCAAACACATCCTGTTCCTCTTGTGTGATGAGCTGTGAGTAAATGTGGTCTTGGGAACTTTTCATTATTAGAGATGCCTTTATTCTAGTTGCAGTACCCCAGAGGTCAAACCAGTAGGACTTCCATTTCTCTTGCTTCTAGTAGGGACAGGAATAATCGTGTACCTGCATAGCTTTTCAGACGGGAGAGCCCTCTGCCAGAATATGTGCATCACTTAACACAACAGGAGGAAAAATCCTTTAAGCTTCTCCTTAGATTCCAGCAAAACACACTTCCGATAGCAGATGCAGCTCCCAAACTGCTTTATGTTTTCTCTGACGTAATGAAGCCTTTGGCCATCACTGCTGCTTTGAAAATCAAAGCCTTTTGGTCTCTAATGGAATGTTTATAAAAATACTCCCATTTTGAAATTTGCTCGGGAAAAGGAAGTATGGTAAATGAGGTTAGAAACCCCTCTGGCTTGCCGTGGCATTGATTCATTTAATGTTATGTTATGTACTCTGGAAATATCTGGAATTAGAGAATAAGAGAGTATTAAAACCCAAGTTAGACAAGCTCTTATCCTCATCATTTTCTTCTGTGGACGTACAGTATCTGGTATGCATCTCTAATTGTTATTTCCATACGCTCAAGTAAAGTGTCTTTTGCCAGACTTAATATTGGTATCTAGGTAAGCTAAAACTATGTCAGAAGTCTCATCTGTTTGCATTCTCTTGCTGAGTGATTGTGGAAAGTGTTTTTTTTGGATAGAGTAGAGTGTAGAACAGCAAGCATGTATATCAAAAAGAACTATTGTGTGTCATTCTCTGTTGCTTTCCTTGGTGTCAATGAAAAGAAGATAAAAAACAATCAAATCTATGAAACGTTTAGTAGTATAGTGACTCCTAATATTTATATGTAAAAGAGGCCCAAGGACCTTTGGGTTATCCTGTGATGTGGATTCTGTCTTGATGTAAGGTGCTGATGCATCTTAAAGTAAGAAAATAACATTTATTCAAGAAATACTTAATCAGAAATGAGAATTGTTCTGTGGAGTCAGCCATGATTTCTACTTTCCTGCAGCTTACGCTCTGGTGAGGAGAGAGACAGGAAACAGATAAACTGCATGGATAAATTAATTAATTGATCAGTTCATTGGCTTTCACCATATATTTCTTTTAGTGTGCCTATCAGCCCGGGTTCCTTGCTGTCATGGTAGAAATGCCTTGACCATTTGAAGTATTCCAGACTGATGAAGTATTGAAATGGAACTTTGGGGAGTGGAGGGCCATGGCCTCTTAGGGAACTGCCGTCTCCGTCATTGCCTCCTCGTGGGTCCCTCTCAGACGTGCTTTGTTGCTGGTCTCTGTCACTAGTTCCCGTGGGCACTTTAGCTTTCTCTCAGAAGTGACACAAAAAATACACGTAGGTTCCATTTCGACTTAAGCTCAGAACATTTATTGACTGACTTCTTTTAAATGCATAATAGTAAAAAACGAAACAAAAAAAACAGGGGCAAATATAGCATCATAAAATGACATTATGTCTGAATTCGAGGCTAAGACCTAGAGTAAGAGGCTGCTCATATTTGGGGAAACATCCCTAATTTGCCACTACTGAGTTCCCAAGGACATCATGGGAAACAGCTAACTTACTATCTAGTAGCATTATTTGATTTTAAATCATTTGATTGAGGATATTATACTTTTATTATAAAAGTTGCCCATAAAGTTTTATTACAAAATTTGCTTATCTTGTTAAGCAAGTTTAAGGCTGTCACTCTTGCTGTTTGTATTAACTAAACATGCCCTCATAATTTTTCCATTAAAAAATGGGGGTTTGATTATGCCACAGTAGTTACAATCAAGAACCCACAATTTTTTTTTTTTTTTTTTTTAACTCTTTGGCTGAGCTGTGCAGCATATGGAGTCTGAGTACCCTGACCAAGGATTGAACACATCTCCTGCATTAAAAATGCAGAGTCTTAACCACTGGATAACCAGGGAGGTCCTAAGAACTGACAAATATTTTATATATATATATTTTTTATTTCTCTCTTTTTTCCCAATCGTGCCTCTTTTATCTATAATTATTTTCATCGATTTTTTTATTCTTTGGCACGTGTGGGCCTCCGATTGCAGTGGCCTCTCTCACTGCAGAGCACCAGCTCCGGGCACATGCGCTCCAGAGCGCAGGCTCATAATTGGACACACCGGTCCAGCCACTCCACGGCACATGGGATCTTCCCAGGCCAAGGATCGAACGGGTGCCCCTTGTACTGCAAGGAGGACTCTTTTACCCACTGGACCACACAGGAAGCCCAAAAACTCACAAATATTTTCTAGAAATGCCTTGACCATTTGAAGTATTCCAGACTGATGAAGTATTGAAATGGAACTTTGGGGAGTGGAGGGCCATGGCCTCTTAGGGAACTGCCGTCTCCGTCATTGCCTCCTCGTGGGTCCCTCTCAGACGTGCTTTGTTGCTGGTCTCTGTCACTAGTTCCGTGGGCACTTTAGCTTTCTCTCAGAAGTGACACAAAAAATACACGTAGGTTCCATTTCGACTTAAGCTCAGAACATTTATTGACTGACTTCTTTTAAATGCATAATAGTAAAAAACGAAACAAAAAAAACAGGGGCAAATATAGCATCATAAAATGACATTATGTCTGAATTCGAGGCTAAGACCTAGAGTAAGAGGCTGCTCATATTTGGGGAAACATCCCTAATTTGCCACTACTGAGTTCCCAAGGACATCATGGGAAACAGCTAACTTACTATCTAGTAGCATTATTTGATTTTAAATCATTTGATTGAGGATATTATACTTTTATTATAAAAGTTGCCCATAAAGTTTTATTACAAAATTTGCTTATCTTGTTAAGCAAGTTTAAGGCTGTCACTCTTGCTGTTTGTATTAACTAAACATGCCCTCATAATTTTTCCATTAAAAAATGGGGGTTTGATTATGCCACAGTAGTTACAATCAAGAACCCACAATTTTTTTTTTTTTTTTTTTTAACTCTTTGGCTGAGCTGTGCAGCATATGGAGTCTGAGTACCCTGACCAAGGATTGAACACATCTCCTGCATTAAAAATGCAGAGTCTTAACCACTGGATAACCAGGGAGGTCCTAAGAACTGACAAATATTTTATATATATATATTTTTTATTTCTCTCTTTTTTCCCAATCGTGCCTCTTTTATCTATAATTATTTTCATCGATTTTTTTATTCTTTGGCACGTGTGGGCCTCCGATTGCAGTGGCCTCTCTCACTGCAGAGCACCAGCTCCGGGCACATGCGCTCCAGAGCGCAGGCTCATAATTGGACACACCGGTCCAGCCACTCCACGGCACATGGGATCTTCCCAGGCCAAGGATCGAACGGGTGCCCCTTGTACTGCAAGGAGGACTCTTTTACCCACTGGACCACACAGGAAGCCCAAAAACTCACAAATATTTTCACTGAATGAACTTAAAAATCGTTGCCCACCTTTTAAAATGCTATTACAGAAACTGCCACTCTGTCAAATACCACATTTACAAACCAAAATTATTTTTCTTTGGCGAAAAAGGAAAACCTCCTATCATCCATTTAATGAAATACTCATAGTAGTAAATTCTGTCTTTAAAGCAAGGAGCCTTGCTATTGTAGCTGCTTTTGTTTTTGTTGTGCTCAGGGTGTTTGTGTGATTTTTAGAAGCTGAAGGGAGTGTGCTCTTTCTGGGAGTTCAGTTAATTGCAGGCAGTAGAACCATATTTAGCAACATGTATTTTAAGGCCTTTTCTAACCATGAGATTTTATGAAAAATCTCAAAGTTTCCTTTGGCTCTGCTTTTCTCCCTTAGTGACAGGAGCAGGGATCATGGAGGGAGAGCTGAAAAGTGAATTGGCCTGCAGCTTAGGAGGTGGTTGTGGGCGCTGAGTGGGAGTCATAGGACATATAGTTGTTGACTCAGAGAGGTCACAGTTACTGTTTGCTCTCTTTTTATTTAATACCTAGTACATTTTTAAATTGTAATTATTTTTGTACTTAGCGGGAAAAAGAAAAATCCATAGATTCAAACAATTTTTAGAGGTCACCTTCTCAAGTACCTTGCTTCAAGCAGAGTCCCTGAGTTCTTCAAGATGAGCCTGTATTTAAGTCATCCAAAAAATGATTAAGAGTAAGCCTTTTAAAAGAACTTTTTGGAAAGAATTTATTTTTCACGGAGTTAAGATGTAAGACCTTTGTTTACTGATTCATGAGAAACAGTTTCCTAAAAGATGGAATTTTCCTTGGTGGACAGATCAGATAGAATTTAAGATATTTTATGTCTCTTGGAGCTGGGACAGTCTTGTTGACCATCTTATCGTAAGCTCCAAATACACCACTAGCCATTATAGGTGCTCAAAAACTGCTTTCTGAGCTCAACCCAGTACCCATTCTTAAGGGAATGGTGAAAACAAAATAATCCCATGTGAGGAGGTGAATTATTGTTGTGTTCTTTTTCATATACTTTTCAGAAAATGTGAAAATGTTTTTATGTGTATTGTTTTGGAACCACGAACACTGACTTTGTGTCTCAAAGTTGGAAGAAATGAGATTGATGTCCCACATGGTTGTAAAATGCCATAAAGAAGTCGAGTGGAGATGAATTAAAGCCCAGTATTCAGAGAGGCCAAGTAAAAACTTCAGATCAAGGATAGCTGTAATTGAAAGGGTCCAAATAAGTATTTAAAACCACTCCTGCTGGAACTGCTAAGATTTCTGAATTTCAAATTGGCATTTTATGTTTGACAAGGTGACATTGTGTAAAAAATGTAAAACACTGCTGTACGATTGGAAAATGATTGAGTGTAAATATTTTAAGATGTGGACCACTGTTCAAATGTTATCATAAATCTTTGCCATTGTTTTAGGGTATAACTTTTCATGCATATATGAGCTGAATTGATAGTGCCAGCTCTTAGGAGAGAAATCATCAGCGAGTTTCTGTCTCGCTGCCACCACTAGCGTGATTTAACCACACAGGTATCCTGTTAGGATCTTTGCCGTTATTATCCTATACTTATTATTACATCAATGGGGAAACTCTCTTTTGAAGATGCTCCATCTGTCGTTGCTCTTGCCCTGTTCAGTGGGCAATCTGAAATGTCACTGTTACGTGAAATTAAGACTGGGCAGAGACAATCTGCACTCTTACACTTGAAAAAGGAAAGAAAAAAGCTTGAACTGTAAGGTTAACCATCCTTCCATCCCTTGCAGGTTTGGGAGGTTTACAGTAGCTGCTCTTCAGTCCAAAGTAGAACAGTATGAACGTGAAACCAGTCGCCTTAAGAAAGCCCTGGAACGAAGTGACAAATATATAGAGGAGCTGGAGTCTCAAATTACGCAGCTGAAGAATTCAAGTGACGAGAAGGAAGCTATGCATTCCATTTGCCAGATAGCACTTTCTGCAGATGGCAAGGGGAGCACAGGCACTGAGGAGGATGTGGCATCCAAGAGCCAAGGTGATGGTGCCAGGAAGCAGCTCGGCTCATCCAGCTCGAGTTCTCACCTGACCAAACCTTCCAGCAGTTCTGTCAGGCAGGAGGGCAACAGCCAGCCAGAACCAAATGGTTCTAAGAACAAGGATCTGTATCACAAACGGGCAGAAATAATGCTTGATGTGACAGACACAAGTATGGATACCTATCTGGAAAGAGAATGGGGGAGTAAGCCAAGTGACTGTGTACCCTACAAAGATGAGGAACTCTATGCTATTCCAGCTTCCTGTACTCCTTTGTCCCTTAGTTGCCTTCAGCTTAATACGCCAGATAACAGAGAGAACTCTGTGGTTCAAGCAGGAGGTTCTAAAAAGCATTCAAACCATCTCAGAAAATTGGTGTTTGATGATTTCTGTGACTCTCCGCATGTGTGTAATAAAGATTCTTCAGAAGATGATAGAAGTGAGAGTGAAAAGAAATCAGAATGTTTTACTTCCCCGAAGACAGGGTTTTGGGATTGTTGTTCCACAAGCTACGCCCCTAGCTTGGACTTTGAAAGCTCAGAGGAGAACACAATAGCAAACTGTGTTGGGGAGATCCCTGCAAAATTGAGTGAGAAACCGAGTTCCTGTGTATCCAAGAGGTTGAATTCTCTCCGCTCTTTTGAAATGAATCGGACGAGAACATCCAGCGAAGCATCAATGGACGCAGCTTACCTTGACAAAATCTCGGAGCTGGATTCAATGATGTCAGAATCAGACAATAGCAAGAGCCCTTGTAATAATGGCTTTAAGCCACTGGACTTGGATGGCTTACCAAAGTCATCTCAGTGCAGTGAATTCCTTGAGGAAGCCGACAAATTGGAAGAAAGAACTAAACCAAACCTTTCTAAAGGTTCTCTAACTGCAGATCAGTTAGAAAATGGAAATGAATGGAAACCCAATTCTTTTTTTCTCCTCTCTCCATCTGACCAAGAAATGAACGAGGATTTTTCACTCCATTCCAGTTCTAACCCAGGAACGAATGAAATCAAACCCCCAAGCTGTTTGTTTCAGACTGAGTTTTCCCAGAGTATTTTGTTAAGCAGCACAAGCCGGCTATTTGAAGATCAAAGGTTTGGGTCATCTTTGTTTAAGATGTCCTCAGAGATGCCTGGTCTCCATAACCATCTTCAGTCTCCTTGGTCTACTTCCTTTGTGCCTGAGAAGAGGAATAAAAATGGGAATCAGTCAACAAAAAGGAAAATCCAGAGCAGCCTTTCTAATGCCAGCCCATCAAAAGCAACTAAAAGTTGACTTGTTACAAAGGTGTCATTGATGTTTTTGTCCTGAGAGGAATATAAGATTTTACAGTTACTTTTTCCCCTCATAAAAGCTGTATGCAATTTAGAATTGATAATCTTTGGTCAAGTCAGAATGGTGGATTAGCCTGTACCCAGGATACTTGTGTTCATTTTGAAGAGTTTAGTTTTCTTCATTTTCATTTAGGGATTTTTTTTTTTTTTGACCAGGAAAGGTAAAGAGAGGGTTTCTTTTCAATATTACATGTATCTGGTTTGGATATATTTTGTTTTCTTGACTCTTGATTTATCTATTCCTATACAATGACCTATGAATAAGCCTCAGTTATTTTCAGAATTTGGATTTCTTAAATAAAACTTTTCCACATACTGTTCATAAGACACTTCAGTTTCTTTAAAGCTTTTGCTAGGGTGGGAATTATTTGACCTGCGCCTTCTTATTTATGTTTATACATAGCTAACTTTTATTCAAGGCTGTGATGGAGAAACAGCACTCAAACCTTGGTCCAATACTCATTGACTTTTTTTTAGGTTTTATATATGTATGTTTGCATTTTTAGCACTGTGTTTTATTCAGTTTTGTGCAAATGTGTTGCTAGTATGAGAAAATATGTTTTCTATATGAAAATACTTATTTTATGTCTGGTAGCGTTCATTCTTCTCATCTTTTTGTGTGTATTGAAAGTGAGAAATTCAGCCTATTGTAGCAAGAATGCACAGAACAGTTGGGCTTGGAGAAGCCTAAACATGGTAGCTGTTCATTGTTCCAGATACGCAGGTGCAGAAGCCCTCATTGCTATGTTCTTGATCCACGTATGTCCCAGGGGTGCTTTCTTGGAGTGGTGAGGTTCTTGTTTGCATGTTACTGTTCTTAAACTCTGTATGCATGCTAGCAGTCTTGCTTGCACCGTTTTCCTGACTTAAGAAAGAGAAGTTTCAGTTGCCTAAAAGATTGTCTTTTATGTAGGACGCAAAAAATTGTTTTTCATGAAGACTGTTGGGGGGAGGGGGAGAATAAGTGAGCTAAGCACAATTTTTAATTTAGCCTCTAAAAAGGTATATTCTAAACATGTTTGGTATGCCTGTATAGACCTTTAAAAATGGTATGTATGGTCATGACTTGTTTATCTAATGTGCACTGAACATTTTACATTGATACTGTACTGTTTTACATTAATACTGCATGCTTTTCTATGTGAATTGAATAAAAGATGTCATAAGCACTGTACACCTCGATGTTGTCCATGTTGAATTAGCCTACAACTAATTGTACAACTTTTTAAATTTTTTTTTATTATATTGCCCTTTTACTCTGGGGGTTGGCAATCTATGGCCAGTAGTCCAGATTCTGGGCTGTACCTGATTTTGTGAAAGGCCTGTGAACCAAACATGGTTCATACATTTTTTAAAGTTTTTAAAAATCCAAAGAATATTTTGTAACACAGGGAAATGCTATGAAATTTAAGTTTCAGTATTTCTAAATAAAGATTGATTAGAACACAGCCACACTTACTAGTTCATATTTTATCTACGACTGCTTCTGTGCAACAGCAGAGCTGAATATTGCAGCAAAGACCATATGGCCTACAAAGCCTAGAATATTTACTGTTTGGCCTTTTACAGAGGTATTTGCTGACCTCTGTTAAAATAGACTCAGGATTCAATGAAACCATAAGAGAATAAGAGATCACTTTTATGATTTGGAACATCATGACCTCTACTTTTAGAAGTAATAAGAGCTTATTACCGCCCCCCCAAAAAACGCATAACATAAAAGCATAATTTTTGTTCTGTCATTTTTTTCCCCATAAGTATATGTGCATTACTTTTCTTTCTGATAATCTTTAAGTTATTGGATACTTTCATAAATACCGCAATTTAAATATCCTTAGAAGCCCTCATTGCTATGTTCTTGATCCACGTATGTCCCAGGGGTGCTTTCTTGGAGTGGTGAGGTTCTTGTTTGCATGTTACTGTTCTTAAACTCTGTATGCATGCTAGCAGTCTTGCTTGCACCGTTTTCCTGACTTAAGAAAGAGAAGTTTCAGTTGCCTAAAAGATTGTCTTTTATGTAGGACGCAAAAAATTGTTTTTCATGAAGACTGTTGGGGGGAGGGGGAGAATAAGTGAGCTAAGCACAATTTTTAATTTAGCCTCTAAAAAGGTATATTCTAAACATGTTTGGTATGCCTGTATAGACCTTTAAAAATGGTATGTATGGTCATGACTTGTTTATCTAATGTGCACTGAACATTTTACATTGATACTGTACTGTTTTACATTAATACTGCATGCTTTTCTATGTGAATTGAATAAAAGATGTCATAAGCACTGTACACCTCGATGTTGTCCATGTTGAATTAGCCTACAACTAATTGTACAACTTTTTAAATTTTTTTTTATTATATTGCCCTTTTACTCTGGGGGTTGGCAATCTATGGCCAGTAGTCCAGATTCTGGGCTGTACCTGATTTTGTGAAAGGCCTGTGAACCAAACATGGTTCATACATTTTTTAAAGTTTTTAAAAATCCAAAGAATATTTTGTAACACAGGGAAATGCTATGAAATTTAAGTTTCAGTATTTCTAAATAAAGATTGATTAGAACACAGCCACACTTACTAGTTCATATTTTATCTACGACTGCTTCTGTGCAACAGCAGAGCTGAATATTGCAGCAAAGACCATATGGCCTACAAAGCCTAGAATATTTACTGTTTGGCCTTTTACAGAGGTATTTGCTGACCTCTGTTAAAATAGACTCAGGATTCAATGAAACCATAAGAGAATAAGAGATCACTTTTATGATTTGGAACATCATGACCTCTACTTTTAGAAGTAATAAGAGCTTATTACCGCCCCCCCAAAAAACGCATAACATAAAAGCATAATTTTTGTTCTGTCATTTTTTTCCCCATAAGTATATGTGCATTACTTTTCTTTCTGATAATCTTTAAGTTATTGGATACTTTCATAAATACCGCAATTTAAATATCCTTAACAGTATGGATATGCATTTGAACTTCAGTGTGGAAATAAAAAATATTTCTGATTAGAGTAAATTTGGAGAGTAAACGCCACTGTGATTCTGTCTGTAACTTTTTTTTTTTTTTTTTACCATGGGTGTGTTAATACAAACTGACCCTGTCCTGGACATGCAGAGTGTATAGTCTGAGTTACTAATGCCTAACTGGGGTAAGGGTGGCTCTTGGGCTGGAGTATTTCCCATCTGCTTCAGAAACACTGCTTCCTCCCGCTCGAAACAGCTTCTCATGTATCAAATTAAAAATAAAAACAGAAAACTGAACATTCCTCAGTAGAAGGAAATAATCTGTGCAGGGTCTGACTTAACGACACTTCACATTTGTCCTCCTCACTTTACCATAATCTGAAATGTCTTGACAAAGACGGCAGTCTCATTTTGTTGTTCATAGTCACTCGGTCCTGTCTGACTTTTCCAAGACCCCATGGATTGTAGCCCATTAGGCTCCTCTGTCCATGGCGTTTACCAGGCACAAATACTGCAGTGGGTTGCCATTTCCTTCTCCAGGGGAGCTTCCTGACCCACAGATCGAAACCAAGTCTCCTGGATTGGCAGGCAGGTTCTGTACCACTGACACCAGGGAAGCCCAGTCTCCTTTTAAAATATATCTATCACATACACACACTCCGAAACAAACAAACCCAAGTACTTCGCTAACCTCTATCTCATGTACTCTTTTCCAACGCTGTGAGCCAAGAATTTTCCCCAGTTTGCAAAAACGTGATTGAGAATTAGTGGTCACACAACTGGAACGGGCAGGCTTGGAGCTGGGCCTCAGACTCCAGAGCTCGTACTGTTCCTCCCTCCTGCGTGGGATGCAGTGGAGTTCACATGTGTGGGCCAAAGGATGAATGGGTTTGAAATGTCCAAGGATTCTTTTTTAAAATAGTATTTTGGAAGCATTAGCATGTTTCCTTTCAAGTAGGATTTGATGCCCACCTGTGTCCTGGATCTGAGGCTGCTCCTACATGGAAGCCCGGTGACTGGAGTTATGTGTGTGTTCCTTTTCAGTTTATAGAGATTCACATTAACTGACATTTAGATGAATTTCAAAATAGCACTAAGGCTAGATCAGAAAAAGATGTGCTAGTGGTAAAGAAAAAGACACATCACTTCATGTCTTTATAAAGTGTCTTTTCACTGCTCATCTTTTTAACATGCTATGTGTGGCTAAGAGAATGGGACAAGATGCTAGATATTTTTTTTTGGCCTGACATTTAGGGTTTATCTTTCAGTTTTTAAAATCATCACCCTGTTCAAAATGACATGTTTTTCTGTTTTAATGGGTAAGCTGAGACATGGCAGATTTTAAGATACTTAGTTCCTTAATTTCAGATCTGCTCTGTTTTCTTGCAAATATTCATATTTACACTGGTTTGAAACTTCGAACGGTACCACTGAACAGGGAAGAACGTTGGTCTTGATTCATCTTAAGATGCTTCAGGAATTTGTTTCTATATATTTGAATGGTTTCAGTTGTTTGAAGTGTAATTCATACACTAGACTCCCCCCCCCCCCACTTTTGTACTTGCGAATGATATTTGTAGAGGACAGTTTAATTTCATGGCATATTAGATGAGAAGGGTTTCCCAAGACCTCCTAAGAAGGTCTCTCCCTATTCTAGGGAGCCCTAGCAGTCTTTGCCTACCATTTTGTAACCTGATCCTTTTAATAATACTTGGCAGAGAGAAAACCTTTTAAGCAATGATCTCAGAGTGCATAGTGAACATTTATTGCCTAATTCTCGGAACCCCACTCTGAGAGAGGAAGCATCTATTAAGCAGCAGTTTTCTTTTGAGAACCCAGCTGCAGCTTTGGCTTGGATGATCTTCAGTCTGATATGACAGAGGCAGTCTAGAATACCTTTGATTGAAGCTCCACTTAATGAAACAAAGTAGATTCCTATGTCTGCTGTGTCTTATCGGGAAGCAGACCCCTTCTAATAAATGTTGTCTGGATTAACCAAGTGTGAGGAAGTGTGGGCCTAGAGTGACATAACTTGGAGAGATAAAGATCCAAAATCCAGGGACAAGGATTTGGCTAAGGCCTTTATCAAGGAGGATCTAGTTCTGGACCATGTTAATTCTTAACACCGTGGGTGAGTAGAAAAATGTCCGCATGGGGGATATCCTGGAGCAGAGAGGAAGCCTGGCCACTTCAGGAAGTGCTATTTGCATTGGGTTTTTAAGGATGAATAAGAGTTTGATGTGGAAGAGAACATCTCTTCTGCGCGGGCGGCTGCAGTCCTGCAAGTGGGCGCCTATTCATCCGACCTCTCAGAAAAGGTGCTAAGGAAACCGTTCCCTAAAAGGAGGACACCTGACTGAAAAAGCCTGCCCTGTTGCCCCAGCCGGAGCTGGCAAGGTTGGCTTTGGTCCGCCTCCTCTCTCTCAGAGTCCCCTGAGACTGTAGGCTCGCCCTCGCCGCCAGGACAGGCGGCCTGCTGGCGAGACTGTGGCTCCCTGGGCGCTGGAAGGCTCAGGAGGTGGCGGGGCAGGCCATCATCTGTCCATTAAGCCCGGGCTTGGCGCTCCGAGGGCCGGAAGGCGCGACCTCGCTTCACTCACCGGGTCATCTTTGTGCTGGGGGTGGGGAGGTGAGGTCTGGCCCGCCTGTCTCGGCTGCGATCCCGTTTTTTTCCCTCTGATTCCGGCGACCCCTCCTTCCCGGATTCTTGAAGCCAGTGCGCTCCCCCCACCCCCAAGTCTCCCGGGAGGGCCGGCCGGCCCGGTGTCCCTCTGGCGGGAGTTTCCCGCGCTGTCCAGGGCGCCCCCAGCTGCTCTCGCCCAGGCCCCACCCAAAGAAAGGACCCGCGAGGAGGGATCCTTTGGTTTGGTTACTCCTCGCGAAACCTGGCGATTAAGACACGAAACCAACAAAGAGTTTTCTTTCCACCTTAACCTTGCACACAATCCTTTAACAAATTAATTAATCCTAATGAATTAACACTTCATTTATTTAAACGCGCTACAGTCCATGAATTAAATTTTCATGCAGTGATTAAAGGCTGTTAAAATATGCATGATTTCGTTAAAATTTTATAATAAATCAGGGCAATGTGTTACATGACAAGGCAACTATTTCCCAGTCCCTCGCAAGAGATAAAGATCCAAAATCCAGGGACAAGGATTTGGCTAAGGCCTTTATCAAGGAGGATCTAGTTCTGGACCATGTTAATTCTTAACACCGTGGGTGAGTAGAAAAATGTCCGCATGGGGGATATCCTGGAGCAGAGAGGAAGCCTGGCCACTTCAGGAAGTGCTATTTGCATTGGGTTTTTAAGGATGAATAAGAGTTTGATGTGGAAGAGAACATCTCTTCTGCGCGGGCGGCTGCAGTCCTGCAAGTGGGCGCCTATTCATCCGACCTCTCAGAAAAGGTGCTAAGGAAACCGTTCCCTAAAAGGAGGACACCTGACTGAAAAAGCCTGCCCTGTTGCCCCAGCCGGAGCTGGCAAGGTTGGCTTTGGTCCGCCTCCTCTCTCTCAGAGTCCCCTGAGACTGTAGGCTCGCCCTCGCCGCCAGGACAGGCGGCCTGCTGGCGAGACTGTGGCTCCCTGGGCGCTGGAAGGCTCAGGAGGTGGCGGGGCAGGCCATCATCTGTCCATTAAGCCCGGGCTTGGCGCTCCGAGGGCCGGAAGGCGCGACCTCGCTTCACTCACCGGGTCATCTTTGTGCTGGGGGTGGGGAGGTGAGGTCTGGCCCGCCTGTCTCGGCTGCGATCCCGTCTTTTCCCCTCTGATTCCGGCGACCCCTCCTTCCCGGATTCTTGAAGCCAGTGCGCTCCCCCCACCCCCAAGTCTCCCGGGAGGGCCGGCCGGCCCGGTGTCCCTCTGGCGGGAGTTTCCCGCGCTGTCCAGGGCGCCCCCAGCTGCTCTCGCCCAGGCCCCACCCAAAGAAAGGACCCGCGAGGAGGGATCCTTTGGTTTGGTTACTCCTCGCGAAACCTGGCGATTAAGACACGAAACCAACAAAGAGTTTTCTTTCCACCTTAACCTTGCACACAATCCTTTAACAAATTAATTAATCCTAATGAATTAACACTTCATTTATTTAAACGCGCTACAGTCCATGAATTAAATTTTCATGCAGTGATTAAAGGCTGTTAAAATATGCATGATTTCGTTAAAATTTTATAATAAATCAGGGCAATGTGTTACATGACAAGGCAACTATTTCCCAGTCCCTCGCAAGGGGCTTTGATTTGTGCAGGCGGCGGGGAGGAGGGGCGGCAGGCGGCGGCGCGGGCGAGCCTTGGAGCCGGGCGACAGGACCCAGCTCGGCACTCGCGATCGCGGACTCGCGGCTTCGCGCTCCGCTCGGCGTGGTCGGGACCCTCGTGGGGATCCCGCCCCTGCAGGAGGGCGACGGGCGACCGCCTCGGTCCCCGGAACTGCACTCGCGGGGTCTGGGGGTCCTCGGCTCTGCCCTTGCGCGCGCGCGCGCGCACGTCCGGGTCGGAGCGATGCGCCGGCGGCTCTCCGGGGAGAGGAAGGCGACCCAAGTTCCATCTCGTCGCGTGGGGTCAGCGAAGGGGAAGTCTGTCGTGGGGATGATGTGTTCCTTGCTGTTTTTAGCCAGGAGACTTCAAAGCCCCTCCCCTGACCAGCGCGATCTCCCTTTTCGGAAGGGGCCGGGGCGGTGGGGAGAGGTGGGCTCTGCTTCCCTTGGGACCTAAATCCCAGAGGCCCGTGGACACGCTTAGCCGTCCAGCCTTGTCCCTTGGACAGAAACTGGCTCTGGCAACTAGCGGGCGGGGGAGGCCGGCCCCTCTGAAGACGGAGACGTAGCCATGCATCATCTCAAGGTAGGTGGGTTTAAGCCCACCGAGGGGTTAGGGGTGTAGGTACTGATGCAACGGATATGAACTTGGGCACACTCCAGGAGACGGTGAGGGACAGGGAGGCCTGGCGTGCTGCCGGCCATAGGGTCGCAAAGAGTCAGACACGCCTGGCGACTGAGCAACACCAATATATACACAGATCTCTACAGATGTATCGCCCAGAGTGATAACGACCGGCAGTGAACTTTACGGCCTCATCATTCGGCTCGCAAGCGCATCAGGGACATCTCGGAGTGGGGTGGTCGACATCCAGGAAAATGTTCCCAACGGAAGTTCACTTTGAATGAAAAGGCCTGAGGAATGAAAACGGGGGATATCTGTCGACTTACTCGGTCACCTCCGCCGCGGGTCCCAGCTGGGAGCTTTACAGGAGCTGACCGCTATGGGCTTCAATAACTCACCCACGGGCCTTGGGGACCCAGAGAGACAGGCGGCCTGGGAGCGGGCGGGAGAGGGGGTAGAAAGGAAGAAGGGGCCTTCTGGAAGTCTCCCCCCTCTCAGCAAGAAGAGGCTGGCTGTGAACTCGCCCCTTGAGCCGGGCTGGGCCTTTAGGGGTGGCGCAGGGCAAGGAACCCTCCCAGGGCGGCCTGGTGGGCGAAGTGGGCTAGGCAGGCGAGGAGCCCAGTCCTCAGCCTGCGGGAGGGCCGGGCCGGGATGCCCGAGGTGTAGAGAGGCCCAGGGCCAGAGCATCCCGGGCTTGGCGCTGACAAGGCCGCCTGGAGCGGAAGCGAAAGCCCGACAAGAGTCCCTCCTGTGACCCCCTCTTTGGGGCAGATGGTGTCCGAGCAAGAGAAGGCCTGGCCTCCCAGTGCAGCCCCTCTTCCGAAGACCGGCCCCTTATCCCCCCAAATTTTAGGCCCGCTGCGCCCCTCCCGGCCAGTTCCTTCCCATCGCTGAAGACAACCCAAGCGGCCTCGGAAGCCGCCGACTTCGGGCTCCGCTGGCGGCGCGGTGAATGGGCCGGGTTTCTGGGAGGAAGCCCAGAGAAACGTGGCGCCCCGGATCTGCGAGGGGCCGAGCTCCCCCTTGGGCCGCCCGGGCTTGCAGGTTGACCCAGATCCCCAGATTTGGGCAAGAACGTGGGCCCGACCTCCTCCTTTTGGACACGCACAATCTCCACTCACTTCGGTCGACATCCCTCTGGACCCTGCCCCTCTTCCCTGTGCCAGAATGCGGGTAAATAAGTCAGGTTCAACCCCAGAGGTGCGGGGTGGCTGCGAGAGGCCGACTTCCCCGCCCGGCCGGTGTGGAGGAGCGGGGTGGTCAAAGGCGGGGAGCCCTCGCTTGCGGCCTTGCGCTGCGCCTGCCTCCCCCACGGGTCTTCACTCGCACCTACCAACGTCTGCTCCCTGAGCTCCGGATAGAGGCGCTGCCCAAGCAAATGTGAAGTAGGGCCTGCCAAAGAAGGAGGAGAAAATTAATTAATGACTTACTCGGTCACCCCCAGCTGGGAGCTTTACAGGAGCTGACCGCTATGGGCTTCAATAACTCACCCACGGGCCTTGGGGACCCAGAGAGACAGGCGGCCTGGGAGCGGGCGGGAGAGGGGGTAGAAAGGAAGAAGGGGCCTTCTGGAAGTCTCCCCCCTCTCAGCAAGAAGAGGCTGGCTGTGAACTCGCCCCTTGAGCCGGGCTGGGCCTTTAGGGGTGGCGCAGGGCAAGGAACCCTCCCAGGGCGGCCTGGTGGGCGAAGTGGGCTAGGCAGGCGAGGAGCCCAGTCCTCAGCCTGCGGGAGGGCCGGGCCGGGATGCCCGAGGTGTAGAGAGGCCCAGGGCCAGAGCATCCCGGGCTTGGCGCTGACAAGGCCGCCTGGAGCGGAAGCGAAAGCCCGACAAGAGTCCCTCCTGTGACCCCCTCTTTGGGGCAGATGGTGTCCGAGCAAGAGAAGGCCTGGCCTCCCAGTGCAGCCCCTCTTCCGAAGACCGGCCCCTTATCCCCCAATTCTAGGCCCGCTGCGCCCCTCCCGGCCAGTTCCTTCCCATCGCTGAAGACAACCCAAGCGGCCTCGGAAGCCGCCGACTTCGGGCTCCGCTGGCGGCGCGGTGAATGGGCCGGGTTTCTGGGAGGAAGCCCAGAGAAACGTGGCGCCCCGGATCTGCGAGGGGCCGAGCTCCCCCTTGGGCCGCCCGGGCTTGCAGGTTGACCCAGATCCCCAGATTTGGGCAAGAACGTGGGCCCGACCTCCTCCTTTTGGACACGCACAATCTCCACTCACTTCGGTCGACATCCCTCTGGACCCTGCCCCTCTTCCCTGTGCCAGAATGCGGGTAAATAAGTCAGGTTCAACCCCAGAGGTGCGGGGTGGCTGCGAGAGGCCGACTTCCCCGCCCGGCCGGTGTGGAGGAGCGGGGTGGTCAAAGGCGGGGAGCCCTCGCTTGCGGCCTTGCGCTGCGCCTGCCTCCCCCACGGGTCTTCACTCGCACCTACCAACGTCTGCTCCCTGAGCTCCGGAAAGAGGCGCTGCCCAAGCAAATGTGAAGTAGGGCCTGCCAAAGAAGGAGGAGAAAATTAATTAATGAGGGAAAGAAATGGGTCTCTGATCCAGATGATAGACTCCCTATCCCTGGGGGCGGAAATTCCTTGGAAATCAATAGCTGTGCATTCATTACCTCCCTCTTGATAAAATGCAAAGCCAGGAGATCGGGGAAGGAGGGAATCTGTGTTGGTCATTAAAAAAGAAGAAGGAAGAAAAAAAATCGACCTGCCCAGAATTCTGTGCCAGGGCTCAGACCCTAAGTGGGCATCACTAGCTCAGACAGGGGCCTTCCAGTGACTGCACTGGCCACACCCGGGCAACAAAGCAGGGGCGTGGATGGACGGAACCCCATTTGGCCACCCTTTCCTTTCACTGCCCTGGGGAAAGTAGGCTGGATAAAGTCCAAGGAACTGCCTGCAAATCCACTAGTGTGCCACTCTCTAGCCTCGAACTGAGGCCCAGCAGGAAGGTGGCAAGTTAATTCTGCAACCCCCCTGCCACGCCACCCCAGGTTCCTACACAGCTCCCTCTCATCGCACTGGTCACTCCTGCTCCCCTAGCTACCCCACTCCCATAGGCTGCCACTGCTCAGAAGGCAGATACCTGAATCTCATACCCGGTTTCACCTCCAGCGGCTTGCCTTGGCCAAGACTGGTGTCCAAGAGCATTTGAGGAAGGAAGGTAGGGTGCCGGGAAAGTAAGGGAGGGAGAGATAACATGAATGATTTCAGAGAAAGAGCTGGCTGGAATCGAGATATCCAACTGTTGTCCAGGGACAGCAAGTCCTTCTGTTTCAGTTTGCCTCTCCTTTTTAGGTAGAGAGGAGACCCCGCCAGTGATCTTTGGGCTGGCCTCCCTTTCCCTACCCCTCACCCCAACCATGACCCCGGTCCTCCTCATCTGCCTTCTCTTCCTCTCTATCCTAGAGGGTATTTTCCTAAGTGTCAAGGTGAACACAGGTGGGCCCTAAGTGGGCTTCCAATCCATCAGTGGGAGGGGCTGGTGATAAATTGGTTGGTAATTGTATTGTTGGTGATAAGTTGGTAATTGTATCAACCCTGGAGAAAAGTGAGATATGCTAGCAAAGGTCTGGCCCCACCCTAAGCGGGGCAGGGACTCTGGTTGTCCAGAAAGAAGAGAACTAGGAGAAATTCAACAAGACGGTGAACTCTTGTTCCCAGGCCAGGTGCCTACCCAGTAGGTTAGTTGGTACCCTCTCAGCGTTGACGAGTAAACTGAGATGGGTTTCTGGTACTCAGGGCCCCCCATCCCCTGTCTCAGGGTCCATGTGACCCCAAACTGGTCCTATTTGAGTTTCTGTTTCTCCTGCATTTGGGGGGCCCTAAAAGCCGCCGATTCGGAGGGGAGGGGAAGACAAGATCTAGGCACTCCTCTCCTCGGCGGGCCCTTTCTGCCCACCCCCTCACCTCCCACCACCAAGGAGAGCTCTGGGAGCCGCCGCAATAGGTGTCAGGAAGGATTAAGTTAAGCCTGAACACCCGGTGTAACGGCTGCCCTAGGACTCTCTCGCTCCCTCCCGCGCTGTGCTGCTTGTCGTCCATTCCCTGTAGAGATAAAGTTGCATTTAGCACTCCCGGGGGACCGCGTAATGGATGGAAACGAGGCTGAGGCTCCTTCTCACACTAGCAAGTGAGCATCCTTCTTACTCCCCTCTCGAGCTGCAGGGGGGTGGGGGAGGGAGAAAGGTAGAGAGAGAAGAAAAGACGCCTAGTGACGCCTGTGGACCCGTCTTGGTTTGTGAGTACCGAGGGGATCAGCCAAATACGTGCACGCGTTAACTCAAAGAAGAGGTCCACGCGAACGCACATTTAGGCTTACAGAAATAAATCTGTAGGTGGAAACAGAGACCTCCTTGGTGTGAGGGAGACCAGGAAGATTATCTGATCTCTGCCTCGCACAAGCAGCCCCTTGCCGCTCTCCAGCTCTCTCGTGGAAGATGTGATAACATCTGGAACGTTATTATCACCCCGGGCAAGCGCTGAGTCCCCAGGGACTCGGGCACCTGAACTGGGTCCCCCCCGGAGCCCCTGATCTGCTAGCCGCATAAGGGCTATATAGAGGCTGGCTAACTGATGTATTCTTACGTTTTGATTTCACAATAATAAAAATAAAGACTGGACCAAAGCTTGAGTCCTGTTTTTAAAAATGGTTTGAATTAATTTTTAAATCATGCTTTCTTATAAACTGGCTTGATTCTGTCTCCTATTGAAGAAAAATGTATATGTACATACATATATATGTATATATACATACATTTATACATCTATCTGTCTGTCTGTTTATACAGATACTTAGAGAAAGAGGCAAACAATCCAAAACGATGGAAGGAAAAAAAATACAGCTCTCTTTAACATCGTATTCCCTTTTCTCTGAAGCTATTTCCTTTTCCTGGAGTTTCCAACATGAAGTGTGTGTGTGTGTGTGTGTGTGTGTGTGTGTGTGTGTGTGTGTACGCTGAAGCGAGGTAAGGATCCCAGCTACACCCTGTTAACTATTTTTCCTTTTGATTACAAGAAGCCTCAGATCACCCGGAGCTCGTTTGAAATGTGGGTTTGTACACGGTTAAAGGAGACAAACAATAAGAGAAACGCACAATTTCAACAGCCGTTCCCTAGTAGAAAGCACACGCTCCTTGCGGCTCCTAAGTGGCTGTCACTGCCGGTGCCTGATACAGTTACATTCGCAACAACAACAACAACAACAACAAAGTGTGCCGAGGAAATTAAATTATATGGAAATCAATAGCTTCTGACTGCTTCAAACAAATGTGTCACCGCGATTATTCTCCAGGAACCTATTTATAAACCATGAAAGAAACAGGTTCTTGCAGCAAAAGACAGCACCTTCTGCATCTCTGTGTTATTTATACTGTATACAGAGGAATGCGCGGGCATAATTTAACATACAAATGCCCTGCTGTATACATTATATAACAGCTTGTTAGACGTCCGGGAGAGGCGGTGTGCCTGAGCGACGCGCATATATTCAGGGCTAGCGGCCTGGGTGGGGGTGCGGAGGAGGGAGGGAAGCCACCGAGGGGCCAGCGAGCATCTTGTCTTTCTCCCTCCCGCCCCCAAGGTGCCTACCCTCAGACAATAGCTGGCCCTTTTGATCTTTTGCAGACCCGCAAAGGGAAAGGTGAGGCGTGCAGTGCGCATGTCCAGGTAGCTACAGGTGCATCACCTGCGCTGTCCTTGCTGGTGGTCACTTATAAGAGCGGCTCCCACGCGCCGGTCGCGGCCGGGCGAGCGCGCGCGCGCGCGCAGACGCACGGCGCCGCCGAGAGGTAGAGCGCGCGTCAGACAGACGGAGACAGCTGATGCCTGTCCGCGCGGCGGGCCCGCGAGCTCTCGCGAGAGCTCCCCGGACCGGCCGCGAGAACTGGGGCTCAGGTGTAAGAGGAGTGCATCCCGTCGGCGCACGGGGCTAGAGCTCTCGGAGAAGTGGGATCGCGAGGCCGGCGCGCGGCGATCCGCGCGGTCCGAGGGAGCGCCGGGCGGCAGCAGCGGGAGCAGGAGGAGCAGCGGCCCCCGGCGCGTCCGCCGCCTCCGCACCGCCCGCCGCCGCTGCTGCAGCCTCCGCGGGGAGGCCGGGGGAGCCGGCGTGCGCACTTTCCCGCGGACTTTCGGAGTGTTTGTGGATTTACATGCCCAGCCAGCAAGATGATGTCCATGAACAGCAAGCAGCCTCACTTTGCCATGCATCCCACCCTCCCTGAGCACAAGTACCCGTCGCTGCACTCCAGCTCGGAGGCCATCCGGCGGGCCTGCCTGCCCACGCCGCCGGTAAGCGCCCCGCGCGCCCGCCCCCTCCCCGTCTCCGGGACGCTGCATGCCGGGTGCCGAGGTGGGCGCGGGTCCCGGGGCGGGGATGTGCGGGCAGGGGCGCTCGGAAGAATCCCGCGGCGAGGCAGGCTTTGTACGGCGCGTGGCGCTCCGGGTCTGTCCCCGGCGCCTCTGCCTCCGGGTCGGGCGCCGGCGGTCGGGGTGGGGAGCGCCGGGGCCGGGACTCTCGACTTCCTGCACTTTCTCTGTTAATTTCCTGCCTTGGAAAGGCGGTCTCTGTGCGTGCGCGGGTGCGTGACACGGGTCCCCAGCTGCGAGTGACCTCTCCGTTTCTTCTTCTTTCCCCTCCGTTTTCGTCTCCACGCCCCCAAGGTGCCTACCCTCAGACAATAGCTGGCCCTTTTGATCTTTTGCAGACCCGCAAAGGGAAAGGTGAGGCGTGCAGTGCGCATGTCCAGGTAGCTACAGGTGCATCACCTGCGCTGTCCTTGCTGGTGGTCACTTATAAGAGCGGCTCCCACGCGCCGGTCGCGGCCGGGCGAGCGCGCGCGCGCGCGCAGACGCACGGCGCCGCCGAGAGGTAGAGCGCGCGTCAGACAGACGGAGACAGCTGATGCCTGTCCGCGCGGCGGGCCCGCGAGCTCTCGCGAGAGCTCCCCGGACCGGCCGCGAGAACTGGGGCTCAGGTGTAAGAGGAGTGCATCCCGTCGGCGCACGGGGCTAGAGCTCTCGGAGAAGTGGGATCGCGAGGCCGGCGCGCGGCGATCCGCGCGGTCCGAGGGAGCGCCGGGCGGCAGCAGCGGGAGCAGGAGGAGCAGCGGCCCCCGGCGCGTCCGCCGCCTCCGCACCGCCCGCCGCCGCTGCTGCAGCCTCCGCGGGGAGGCCGGGGGAGCCGGCGTGCGCACTTTCCCGCGGACTTTCGGAGTGTTTGTGGATTTACATGCCCAGCCAGCAAGATGATGTCCATGAACAGCAAGCAGCCTCACTTTGCCATGCATCCCACCCTCCCTGAGCACAAGTACCCGTCGCTGCACTCCAGCTCGGAGGCCATCCGGCGGGCCTGCCTGCCCACGCCGCCGGTAAGCGCCCCGCGCGCCCGCCCCCTCCCCGTCTCCGGGACGCTGCATGCCGGGTGCCGAGGTGGGCGCGGGTCCCGGGGCGGGGATGTGCGGGCAGGGGCGCTCGGAAGAATCCCGCGGCGAGGCAGGCTTTGTACGGCGCGTGGCGCTCCGGGTCTGTCCCCGGCGCCTCTGCCTCCGGGTCGGGCGCCGGCGGTCGGGGTGGGGAGCGCCGGGGCCGGGACTCTCGACTTCCCTGCACTTTCTCTGTTAATTTCCTGCCTTGGAAAGGCGGTCTCTGTGCGTGCGCGGGTGCGTGACACGGGTCCCCAGCTGCGAGTGACCTCTCCGTTTCTTCTTCTTTCCCCCTCCGTTTTCGTCTCCCACGCCCGTCCCCGGCATGTGCTCCCGCGTCCCTCGCTCCTCCGCATCGGCCCCTCTCCGCCCGCTCCCGTCCCTTCTCCCCCGGCCGCCCGTCTCTCCCCCGTGTGTCCCCTCTCCGGCCTCTTCCTATCCCCACCCTCGTCGGCGTTCTGTTGGTCGCTTTGCGTTTCGCCCTTGGCTTGCCGTGCCTTCCGGCTCCTGTGTGGTTCTGTGTCGTGTCTTTGCTTTCTTTTGGTTTTTTTCTGTTTGGTTTGGTTTGTGTCGCCTGCAGCTGCAGAGCAACCTCTTCGCCAGCCTGGACGAAACGCTGCTGGCGCGGGCCGAGGCGCTGGCGGCCGTGGACATCGCCGTGTCCCAGGGCAAGAGCCACCCGTTCAAGCCGGACGCCACGTACCACACGATGAACAGCGTGCCCTGCACGTCCACGTCCACCGTGCCGCTGGCGCACCACCACCACCACCACCACCACCACCAGGCGCTCGAGCCCGCCGACCTGCTGGACCACATCGCGTCGCCCTCGCTCGCGCTCATGGCCGGCGCGGGCGGCGCAGGCGCGGCGGGCGGCGGCGGCGGCGGCGCCCACGACGGCCCGGGCGGCGGCGGCGGCGGGCGGCGGCGGCGGCCCGGCGGCGGCGGCGGCGGCCCCGGCGGCGGCGGCGGCCGGCGGCGGCGGCGGCCCCGGCGGCCCGGGCGGCGGGCTGCTGGGCGGCTCGGCGCACCCGCACGCGCACATGCACGGCCTGGGCCACCTGTCGCACCCCGCGGCGGCGGCCGCCATGAACATGCCGTCGGGGCTGCCGCACCCCGGGCTGGTGGCCGCGGCGGCGCACCACGGCGCGGCGGCGGCGGCGGCGGCGGCGGCGGCGGCCGGGCAGGCGGCGGCGGCGTCGGCGGCGGCGGCGGTGGTGGGCGCGGCGGGCCTGGCGTCCATCTGCGACTCGGACACGGACCCGCGCGAGCTCGAGGCGTTCGCCGAGCGCTTCAAGCAGCGGCGCATCAAGCTGGGCGTGACGCAGGCCGACGTGGGCTCGGCGCTGGCCAACCTCAAGATCCCGGGCGTGGGCTCGCTCAGCCAGAGCACCATCTGCAGGTTCGAGTCGCTCACGCTCTCGCACAACAACATGATCGCGCTCAAGCCCATCCTGCAGGCGTGGCTGGAGGAGGCCGAGGGCGCGCAGCGCGAGAAAATGAACAAGCCCGAGCTCTTCAACGGCGGCCTGGACGAGGCCCGCCCGTCCCTTCTCCCCCGGCCGCCCGTCTCTCCCCCGTGTGTCCCCTCTCCGGCCTCTTCCTATCCCCACCCTCGTCGGCGTTCTGTTGGTCGCTTTGCGTTTCGCCCTTGGCTTGCCGTGCCTTCCGGCTCCTGTGTGGTTCTGTGTCGTGTCTTTGCTTTCTTTTGGTTTTTTTCTGTTTGGTTTGGTTTGTGTCGCCTGCAGCTGCAGAGCAACCTCTTCGCCAGCCTGGACGAAACGCTGCTGGCGCGGGCCGAGGCGCTGGCGGCCGTGGACATCGCCGTGTCCCAGGGCAAGAGCCACCCGTTCAAGCCGGACGCCACGTACCACACGATGAACAGCGTGCCCTGCACGTCCACGTCCACCGTGCCGCTGGCGCACCACCACCACCACCACCACCACCACCAGGCGCTCGAGCCCGCCGACCTGCTGGACCACATCGCGTCGCCCTCGCTCGCGCTCATGGCCGGCGCGGGCGGCGCAGGCGCGGCGGGCGGCGGCGGCGGCGGCGCCCACGACGGCCCGGGCGGCGGCGGCGGCCCGGCGGCGGCGGCGGCCCGGCGGCGGCGGCGGCGGCCCCGGCGGCGGCGGCGGCGGCGGCGGCGGCGGCGGCGGCCCGGCGGCCCGGGCGGCGGGCTGCTGGGCGGCTCGGCGCACCCGCACGCGCACATGCACGGCCTGGGCCACCTGTCGCACCCGCGGCGGCGGCCGCCATGAACATGCCGTCGGGGCTGCCGCACCCCGGGCTGGTGGCCGCGGCGGCGCACCACGGCGCGGCGGCGGCGGCGGCGGCGGCGGCGGCCGGGCAGGCGGCGGCGGCGTCGGCGGCGGCGGCGGTGGTGGGCGCGGCGGGCCTGGCGTCCATCTGCGACTCGGACACGGACCCGCGCGAGCTCGAGGCGTTCGCCGAGCGCTTCAAGCAGCGGCGCATCAAGCTGGGCGTGACGCAGGCCGACGTGGGCTCGGCGCTGGCCAACCTCAAGATCCCGGGCGTGGGCTCGCTCAGCCAGAGCACCATCTGCAGGTTCGAGTCGCTCACGCTCTCGCACAACAACATGATCGCGCTCAAGCCCATCCTGCAGGCGTGGCTGGAGGAGGCCGAGGGCGCGCAGCGCGAGAAAATGAACAAGCCCGAGCTCTTCAACGGCGGCGAGAAGAAGCGCAAGCGGACTTCCATCGCCGCGCCCGAGAAGCGCTCCCTCGAGGCCTACTTCGCGGTGCAGCCCCGGCCCTCGTCGGAGAAGATCGCCGCCATCGCCGAGAAACTGGACCTCAAAAAGAACGTGGTGCGGGTGTGGTTTTGCAACCAGAGACAGAAGCAGAAGCGGATGAAATTCTCCGCCACTTACTGAGGGGGAGTGGGAGGCGCGGGCAGGGCCGAGCGGGGAGCCCGAGGGGCTTTGGGGGGGGCTTTCCCCGGGCCTGCTTTCCCCCCGGGTTTAGAGTGTCCGTTATCCTGCTTGCTTCTGGGGAGTCCCTCCTCGAGGGCTCTCCTCCACCTCCCCTCTGTTCTCCTTGTCCGGACCCTCCCCGGCCTAAGAGGCCTGGGGTGCCCGGTGTGGATGCGGCAGAGCAGGGCGGGGGAGAAGGGGCAGCACTCGGGAGAGGGGGTGTGGGGGGAAGGAGAGCAGAGACTGGAGGAGGGGGTTTGAGGAGCAGGATGGTTCTGGGAGTGAGGGTGGGGGGAGACTCGGGAAGGGTAGGGAGATGGACTGTTTTTGACCAGAGACACTTATCAAAATCTCCTGGGGACCAAGGAACAATGTACAAAAAACCTACCAACCACCAAAAACTAGACAAAGGCAAACTAAAAGAAGACAGAACAAAAGCTAAGAAAAAAAATTCTTTAGAAATTTAACTCCCAAGAGCCCTGTTCTGTAGCTTCATCGTCCACTAAGGAAGAGGGGGGCGGGGGAAAGCACCAAGTTGTTACCACCGTCCTAACCCCCCTCCCCCGCGCAGGAACGGAGTCAAAGACCCAAAGCCACGCGAACCCGAAAGGTGGAATTTTGGATAGCGAAGCTAGTTGTTCTGCCTGTGTTTAATTTTCCCTCTAAGCCTCACACCCTATGCAGGCCCTCTTTGATTTATTTTCTCTTTTTCAATGAGACTCCAATGGCAGCTCTCCACTGCCAGAAAGTGAGTGGGAGCTTAAGGAAAGGAATGGGGGCGTGGTGGGGGTGGCTACTCCTTTAGGTGAAGGCCAAGTTTGCCAGTGACCCGGCCTGTACTCCTGTGGCCTGATATGTTGATAGGGGTCTTTAGGGAGAGAGAGGCAGTCTTGAGCTGACTCAGAAGCAGAATTTAGAGGCTCTGAAATCAATATTTTATTCTAGGAAAAGAAAACAATTTAAACCAGGTTTTTCTCTTTCCATATTTGCTCTTATATCTAAGATCCAGAAAACAGACCATTTCAAAATAAGCTTTTTCCTCTACTCATAGAACTTGTTGCCCTTTCATGTATGTTTCTGACTGGCTTATTTTAAACTACTATTTTTTTTTTTTAATCGACTCAAATGGATGGGGTGGCAGACAGTAGGAGAGAAACTCTGACCCGTTTTCTCCACAGAAGAGGACCCACCTTACTCTTCCAGGTCCCCTTGCCTTCTCTCTTGGAGAACATGAAATCATTGAAATATTGATAAGTTTCTGCCTTCTCTTGGAGCAGGACTTTGCTTTGAGAAAATTAACTGCATCCCAGATGAGAGGAAGACAGGCTTAAAGCCCTCCGTTTTGTCAAAAGGATCTGCATGTTGGGAATGGGGGGAGCAGGACAACCGTTTCATTATTATTATTATTATTATTATCCAAAAGTAATTTATTGTTGGGGATAAATGTTGGGTAGCAAGAACGTTAATTTGCACTATCAGTCTCCCAAATAGAAAATCATGTATAGTATTTCATAGTCATAATCAAGGTACTTTATGAATTGCTGATGGATTTTTAAAAGAGAGAGGAAACAATTGAAGTTGGTTAGGTAAAACACCTGCTTGGTGCACAAGACACTCTTGATTGGGTGGAGATGGTTTATTACCATCCTTTAATAAGAGCTAAAAAACTGAAAACAGAACAGGTGAGAAAAGAAAAAAACCTGCCATTTAACAAGACAAAAATCATGCATGATCCAAAAGGTGCAGAAAGAAACACAACTAGGTCTCACTCTGGTTAGGCATTATTTATTTAATTATGTTGTATATCATTGTTTGCAGCGCAAACATTCTATGCATTGAAACTGAGCAACCTTTAAGGAAAGGAATGGGGGCGTGGTGGGGGTGGCTACTCCTTTAGGTGAAGGCCAAGTTTGCCAGTGACCCGGCCTGTACTCCTGTGGCCTGATATGTTGATGGGGGTCTTTAGGGAGAGAGAGGCAGTCTTGAGCTGACTCAGAAGCAGAATTTAGAGGCTCTGAAATCAATATTTTATTCTAGGAAAAGAAAACAATTTAAACCAGGTTTTTCTCTTTCCATATTTGCTCTTATATCTAAGATCCAGAAAACAGACCATTTCAAAATAAGCTTTTTCCTCTACTCATAGAACTTGTTGCCCTTTCATGTATGTTTCTGACTGGCTTATTTTAAACTACTATTTTTTTTTTTTAATCGACTCAAATGGATGGGGTGGCAGACAGTAGGAGAGAAACTCTGACCCGTTTTCTCCACAGAAGAGGACCCACCTTACTCTTCCAGGTCCCCTTGCCTTCTCTCTTGGAGAACATGAAATCATTGAAATATTGATAAGTTTCTGCCTTCTCTTGGAGCAGGACTTTGCTTTGAGAAAATTAACTGCATCCCAGATGAGAGGAAGACAGGCTTAAAGCCCTCCGTTTTTGTCAAAAGGATCTGCATGTTGGGAATGGGGGGAGCAGGACAACCGTTTCATTATTATTATTATTATTATTATCCAAAAGTAATTTATTGTTGGGGATAAATGTTGGGTAGCAAGAACGTTAATTTGCACTATCAGTCTCCCAAATAGAAAATCATGTATAGTATTTCATAGTCATAATCAAGGTACTTTATGAATTGCTGATGGATTTTTAAAAGAGAGAGGAAACAATTGAAGTTGGTTAGGTAAAACACCTGCTTGGTGCACAAGACACTCTTGATTGGGTGGAGATGGTTTATTACCATCCTTTAATAAGAGCTAAAAAACTGAAAACAGAACAGGTGAGAAAAGAAAAAAACCTGCCATTTAACAAGACAAAAATCATGCATGATCCAAAAGGTGCAGAAAGAAACACAACTAGGTCTCACTCTGGTTAGGCATTATTTATTTAATTATGTTGTATATCATTGTTTGCAGCGCAAACATTCTATGCATTTGAAACTGAGCACTAAACTGGGCTAGCTTTCTGATAGACCGTTTTGTGGATAGTGTGATTTCACAGTCTATTGCCTGTTTTCACCGAAAACACAACATTCTTGTCATATTCTTGTATTTAGAGGAAAAGGGGGGAAAAAGGAAGATTACTGTAAATATTTTCTTTAATGCACATACTCACACAGTGGTTACAAACTGCCAGTGTTAATCCTTAAATGCCTCACGGATTGATCTACCTGTCCATGTATGTCTGCTGAGCTTTTTCCTTGGTTACGCCTTCGCTCTATTATCTTTCCCTCCTCCCTACTTCTATTAGAACCACATCTGTGCACCAAAATACAACAGGGAGATATATCCCAGTACACGTACCAATAAAACATAACTGAAAAGAAGAGCAGTTTTATGATTTGGGTGCATTTTTTGTGTTTATACTGGGCCAAGTCCTGGTAGAGCCGGTTAACAAATGAGACTCAATTCAACCAAAAATACAGGGAAGGGGAGGACGTTTGGGGAGGGGCGGGGGCGCAAAGAGGGGAAAGGATAAGAATGATGTATTTTTCTGCTGAATCAGAATTCACTTTCAGATAACTCATGTGAAAGCGGTGCTCTGAATAAAATGAATTCTATATGAGTTGCCTGTGTTTATCAAAGTTTTTTTTTTCCCCCCTAACTGCAGAATCCCTTCAGGCACAGCCCTTGCTTCAGAGTAGTGGAAGGTAATGAATAACTAGGCACCTTCAAAATATTTAAATCAGGATTCAGGGGCAGAGGTATTTGGAGGTTTGTATGTGTTGTTCTGGCCTAAGGGGAAAAAAAGCCTCTAAGAAAATGTTATAACTAAATACTTTTCTTTGGAGGTTAGCAAAAATAAAAACCATCCACTGACCTGTGCAGCCGTGGTGTCATATGCCTTCTGTTCATTTGGAACTTTAGTGTGCCACCTACTGCTCCTGAGGGACCAGCGATCCCTATTGGTGACCTGGGACTCGATCAGATGCCAAACATATCAAGTTTCTTAATAGTTAGGCTTATATCTTCTGGTCATCCTACTTCAGCGGAATCTTTTTAATTTCACCGGCAAATCTGTGAAACAAAATGCTTGCTGTCCAGAGAAGAAGTGTACATTTAAAAGGCTGTGATTTTAAAGAGTTGTTAATTTTTTTTTTTTTTTAAGGTATTAGAAGTCTTTTTAAAAATAGATCTCTTCCATCAAAATTGATTTGTTTCTGTTGTTATTAACTTGAAATGTCATCAAAATTTGAAATAAAATGCAGTTGTTAAAAAAAAACCACGTTATTTTATAGAAAATATATGACCGGATTTCATTGTTGGAAAACCAGGAATGAACAAATAAACAGATTTACAAAGGATTTTTTTTTTAATCTGCCCCAAATGGAAACGTTGCAGGCAAGTATATTTGTATTATATAATGATGACAATGTATGTAATGAGAACCTAAACATTTGTTCTGTATTATGTAAAATCTTTACCAAATAAAGAGAAAGCAATATTATGTTAATAAAACAGATCATGAAACTACAGGCTTTGCAGAGTTTCCTATTTTACATAGTAGGAAACTGTGCAAAGCAAGAAATGCCTTTCTGTCTAGTGACTGAATCTGTGTACTATCCAAGGGAATAATAAGACTATTCTAAGATATCTTTAACTGTCAATCCATGAAGAAACCAACAAGCAAGCAAATGTCCTCCTGCAGAGTGCGAAGGCTTGCTGCTCAGAGGCAGTTAACCTTGCAAAGTTTTCTGGTTCTGAAGAGCGAAACTTCAAGAGAACTCCGGGACTAGTCAGTGGGTGGAAGTAATGGGTGGTTCTTTTAAATAATCTCCAAAATAAGTTTGAGCGAGTGGGAAAATTGTGCTCTGCATTTCAGCTTCTCAGGAAAATCCATGCGGTGGTGGAATAGAAAAGGTAAAATAAAAGTGAACATAAAGTGCATGATAGCTTCACTGACCTGTGCAGCCGTGGTGTCATATGCCTTCTGTTCATTTGGAACTTTAGTGTGCCACCTACTGCTCCTGAGGGACCAGCGATCCCTATTGGTGACCTGGGACTCGATCAGATGCCAAACATATCAAGTTTCTTAATAGTTAGGCTTATATCTTCTGGTCATCCTACTTCAGCGGAATCTTTTTAATTTCACCGGCAAATCTGTGAAACAAAATGCTTGCTGTCCAGAGAAGAAGTGTACATTTAAAAGGCTGTGATTTTAAAGAGTTGTTAATTTTTTTTTTTTTTTAAGGTATTAGAAGTCTTTTTAAAAATAGATCTCTTCCATCAAAATTGATTTGTTTCTGTTGTTATTAACTTGAAATGTCATCAAAATTTGAAATAAAATGCAGTTGTTAAAAAAAAACCACGTTATTTTATAGAAAATATATGACCGGATTTCATTGTTGGAAAACCAGGAATGAACAAATAAACAGATTTACAAAGGATTTTTTTTTTAATCTGCCCCAAATGGAAACGTTGCAGGCAAGTATATTTGTATTATATAATGATGACAATGTATGTAATGAGAACCTAAACATTTGTTCTGTATTATGTAAAATCTTTACCAAATAAAGAGAAAGCAATATTATGTTAATAAAACAGATCATGAAACTACAGGCTTTGCAGAGTTTCCTATTTTACATAGTAGGAAACTGTGCAAAGCAAGAAATGCCTTTCTGTCTAGTGACTGAATCTGTGTACTATCCAAGGGAATAATAAGACTATTCTAAGATATCTTTAACTGTCAATCCATGAAGAAACCAACAAGCAAGCAAATGTCCTCCTGCAGAGTGCGAAGGCTTGCTGCTCAGAGGCAGTTAACCTTGCAAAGTTTTCTGGTTCTGAAGAGCGAAACTTCAAGAGAACTCCGGGACTAGTCAGTGGGTGGAAGTAATGGGTGGTTCTTTTAAATAATCTCCAAAATAAGTTTGAGCGAGTGGGAAAATTGTGCTCTGCATTTCAGCTTCTCAGGAAAATCCATGCGGTGGTGGAATAGAAAAGGTAAAATAAAAGTGAACATAAAGTGCATCTGCCACGTTTGAGGCATCCATTCGTTTAAAATTTTCCCGTTTTCCCAGTCCAGCTCCAGGTCCTGCTCCTTCTATCAGTCTAGGTAATGATGTCCTTAAGACGCTTCAGCTAACTTTCCAATAGATTTTTGTTTAATGCGTGTTCTGAAATCGCTCTCAACGGCCATTCCACTCTTCATAAGTAAACCGTACGCACTCACTGCCGTGAATGTATCGATTTTTAATTTCTTGTGATACTAAGATGACTTCGGTCCCGCTCTTACACGTGGCTTGCGCCAAGGGAGGTCAGGGCGCCCTGGACTCAGCTGGCCGGCTCCTGCCCTCAAGCTTCTGCCCTGTCTCCCTGGTCAGTCTCGCCCGCCTTGCCTGCAGCGCCCCTACCCCGTCTTTCACTTGGATGGGTTTGCAAACTCTAATCCGTGTAGCTGGAATTGTGACTTCTGACCTGGCTAAAAGCAGCGTTCCCCACCCTCGTACGATGGCCTTGGTGGCCGGCGAGGTGACAAAGGTGATGAGCAAGCTGCTCTCTGGTGAGGCTCTGCTGGTGGGTGTGCCGGCCTCTGCAGTCTTAGCCCCAGTCCTCGCGAGCGGTTTCAAAGCAGAACTCAAGCTAATTGATTTTTTTTTTTTTTAAGCAGCCGAATTCTAAATCTCACGGGGGACCTCTTTCCCACCTGCGAGATAAGTCTTGTCGCAATAATTACGTTATTTAATATTTGATCAAACCTCGGTGCCACCGCGGCTGGCGGGGCCGGGCCGCCGCTCGCCCTCCCGGGGCTGCGGGGCCAGCGGCGGGGCCCGGGCCAGGCCGGGCACGTGCGGCGGGGGCGCGCGGCCGTCCCGCTCGAGTGGGCTTGTCCTTTGAATAATTCATGGCCTGAGCGTTCTGGAAATTAATAAAATGAATGATAACGAGAAGCTAATTAAAAACTTTCGTGATTGTTGTCTAGTCCGCTTGGTGGGAGACGGGCAGCCCTCCCGCGCCCTCTCCTCGAAATCCGGGGGCTCCGCAGGGCGGGCCCGGAGCGGCCAAACGCGCCTCCGGCTCCGGGCTGATCCGGAGGCGGCCTCGCCGTGCTGCGCCTTCCCCTCCAGCCGCCATCTGCTGCTCGCCCGCCTCCCCGCTGGACCCCGGAGCGCGTGGGTTGTCTGGCGCCCTTTCCAACCTCAGGCAGAGCGGATTGGGTTGGAATTTACAGCCAGGAGGGGACCCGCCCTCCCCGGATCCAAGCGAGGTCCCTGCTCCCCCTGGCGACGCCCAGGCCACCCGGGCGGCGCACCCGAGCTCCCCAAGCGCGCGAGCCGCGGCCGAGCGGCCGGCTTCGCGGGGTCGGCTCCCCTCCTCCGCCGGCCGCCACGCGCGGGCCGGAGGCTTCCGGCTGCCGGAGGCCGCAGCTCCTCTCGGCCGGCAAGAGCGCCACCGCCACCCGGCCCTGCCCGGGACTCAGCCAGGCCGCGGGCGACCCGAGCCGGCGAACGCCGGAGTCCAGGGCGCCGGGCGCGCGTGCGCAGGCGTGGCCGGCGGGGTGCAGACCGCTGGGAGCGCGAGCGGCGCGCCGGGCCTGCGCATGCGCGACGCGGGGCCGGGGCGCCTCGGAGGATCGCGCTGGAGTTCCGCGGCTGGTAATTAAGCGCTCCCGAAGGTTCTTTCCGACCCTGTAAGTGCTTTCCGAGGGCGTCCTGAGAGAAAAGGGAATGGGGCCAGTAGCTCACAGAGGTTAGAAAGACTCCCCTCCCCGCAGCTTGCCTAAGTCAACGGACATCTTAAACACTGCAAAACTTTCAGAACTGGTCGACGTTTTTGGAAACGAACGGGGAGCAATGAGGTCTCGGCCTTTGTTTTTAGCATGCACACAGCAAAGCCCCGCTACGAATTTGATTATTCTTGCTGATTAGGCGAGAACTCATAAAGGACGCGGAAGAAAGGCTGGTCGCTGGCCTTTTGTCCCAAAGAATTTCGTAGAGTCCTGGATGGAAAACCAGAGGACGAAAATTTCGGGTCCGAGAGGTGCTGGCAACGCTCAAGTGGGAAGACCAGTGTCCAGCTCCTGAGTCCCAGGGTTGGGGCGAGGAGCGCGCACCTCCCATCCCCTGCCCCAAGCCTAGTGCCCCGGAGGTGGCTTCTCTCCGATTTAGAAAGCTAAGGATAGGAAAAGGCGAAGGGAAGTTAAAGAAGCCTGGAGAGAAGTGGCGAAAGAAGGGATAGAGGAGGAAGATAGACACTTTACTCAGTCCTTGCATTGATTAGGTAAAGCGAATTGCAAACCAAAGTTTGGTAACTCTAATGCCTGGCTACAGGGCAGCATAATGCATACAAAGTTTTATAGGCATAGATCAGAATAAAACAAAGTGTTGACAGTTTTCCAGTCCTGGAAATTCTCTTACACGAATCTCTCCCCCCACCTAGCCCCCCGCCAAGTATTCACAATAAACATTTAATGAAGGCAGGGACCTGGCTGTCTCCAGTCAGTGTGTGAATCCTTTAAGCAGACCATTAGCAAGGCTTCTCCCACTTCAAACATCGCGCGCTACACTCTAACATTACACACGTTTATAAAAATACAAAGTGTGAGACAGATGTGTTTATACGGATATCTTAAGTGGTCTGCAGTAGTTCTGATTCCCACCCCACCCCGTACTTATTAACGGAAACTCATTGTAGAGTACTCGGCGCTTAAAAAATGTTAAATACAGTTAATGCAATATTAATCGCCCTTTGGTGAGATAAAATGCAATATTTTCAGGCAGCTATCGAGCTTTTCTAGAGGAAGAGCTGATGAAAACAGTCACAGCTGAATAGTGGAGAAAAAGCCCGGTATTTATTGCTTTTGTTTGGCTTTTGGCTACAGAGACAGGAACCTTCTAATGGGGTAAGGACATTTATTTTATCTGCAATCTATTGCTGGGAGAGCCTTTTTTTAGCATGCACACAGCAAAGCCCCGCTACGAATTTGATTATTCTTGCTGATTAGGCGAGAACTCATAAAGGACGCGGAAGAAAGGCTGGTCGCTGGCCTTTTGTCCCAAAGAATTTCGTAGAGTCCTGGATGGAAAACCAGAGGACGAAAATTTCGGGTCCGAGAGGTGCTGGCAACGCTCAAGTGGGAAGACCAGTGTCCAGCTCCTGAGTCCCAGGGTTGGGGCGAGGACGCGCACCTCCCATCCCCTGCCCCAAGCCTAGTGCCCCGGAGGTGGCTTCTCTCCGATTTAGAAAGCTAAGGATAGGAAAAGGCGAAGGGAAGTTAAAGAAGCCTGGAGAGAAGTGGCGAAAGAAGGGATAGAGGAGGAAGATAGACACTTTACTCAGTCCTTGCATTGATTAGGTAAAGCGAATTGCAAACCAAAGTTTGGTAACTCTAATGCCTGGCTACAGGGCAGCATAATGCATACAAAGTTTTATAGGCATAGATCAGAATAAAACAAAGTGTTGACAGTTTTCCAGTCCTGGAAATTCTCTTACACGAATCTCTCCCCCCACCTAGCCCCCCGCCAAGTATTCACAATAAACATTTAATGAAGGCAGGGACCTGGCTGTCTCCAGTCAGTGTGTGAATCCTTTAAGCAGACCATTAGCAAGGCTTCTCCCACTTCAAACATCGCGCGCTACACTCTAACATTACACACGTTTATAAAAATACAAAGTGTGAGACAGATGTGTTTATACGGATATCTTAAGTGGTCTGCAGTAGTTCTGATTCCCACCCCCCACCCCGTACTTATTAACGGAAACTCATTGTAGAGTACTCGGCGCTTAAAAAAAATGTTAAATACAGTTAATGCAATATTAATCGCCCTTTGGTGATATAAAATGCAATATTTTCAGGCAGCTATCGAGCTTTTCTAGAAGAAGAGCTGATGAAAAGAGTCACAGCTGAATAGTGGAGAGAAAAAGCCCGGTATTTATTGCTTTTGTTTGGCTTTTGGCTACAGAGACAGGAACCTTCTAATGGGGTAAGGACATTTATTTTATCTGCAATCTATTGCTGGGAGAGCAGGGGCGGCAGATGGGGCTGGTGTGATAGTCACAGTGTAATTTAGAGCAAATCCTAATAACTAATAATGATTTATGTTAATTTTGATCACTTATGCGACTTTACCAAGGCGTTGTGATGAAAGAAAGGGGAAAAAAAGAAACGCAGAATGTGACACGGAGCTCCGAGACTGAGATTGGAGCTCAACTATCCTGCTTAACATGTGTTTTGTGAATTAGCAATGGAAAAACAGGCATTTTAAAAAGCAGGTAGGATCCATTTGACTCTGGGCAGAGGTATCTCCCTGGGGGCTTACATTTCTTCTGAAAAGATACCAAAATGAGAGGAACCGTGACGCCTTTGGGGGGAGTCTCTTTCATCCCAGTTAAAAAAAAAGAAAAACAGACACGGTTTCAATTGTTTCATTTGCTTATATTCAACTAAGAGGTCGTCTGTATGTGTGCGTTAGTGTGTACGCGCCCGCGTAGGGGAATCAAGTGTATGAGAGGTGTTTGTGCGCTCAAGGGTCTTCCTCCCAAAGTGTAATCTGAGCCCAAGATTTGAAAGCAAATTTAGCGCCTTGAGCCAGCTCCGTCGCCCCGCCTTATGCAAAAGTTTGATTACTGCCTGGTGAAACAGGTTGCCTTTTATAAATCTTCACATCCCATCTGATATTTTGTCTGTCTAGAATCAACTTTGGGGAAGCTTTGCCTTCTCTGCCTCCCATCTTTCTCCTCCCTCCAGGGATCCCAGGGCTTTTAAACTTAAAAGTGCTTCCCCTCTCCTCTTCCTCCCGGTTACGTGGCACGGGTTCTGAACCCCCGGGGGGCTGCCAACTGAAACGCAATTCTGCGCGGGAGCAGGCGATTTTCGGCGGCCACGCAGTGCGAGGCAGAGGGTTGGAGCGATTTCGAAAGGGGAGGGTGCGCCTTGCTCGTGGCAATTTACTTTTTCGGTTACCTTTTGCGCGTTTCAACGCCTCGAGGCTATAGTTTGAAAGTAAAACAGCATCAAAGCACCTCCTTATTAGCTCTGTATTTGAGAAATCCGAAGATGAAACTACCTAAAAGGTTTAATAGGGCGGAACAGCATTTATTTGCCAAGCAAACAGCCAGAGTACAGTTCAAAAGGGGGTACAGCGGTTTATCAGCAGGAGGCTGGAAGGAGAAGAACGTTGGGCGAAGGGAATTTCAAGCTTCAGTTGCGATGTTAGAGTGAATTAAATAAGCTTCAAGTGCGATGTCTGCTTTGATTTGAGGCGTTGTGATGAAAGAAAGGAAAAAGAAACGCAGAATGTGACACGGAGCTCGAGACTGAGATTGGAGCTCAACTATCCTGCTTAACATGTGTTTTGTGAATTAGCAATGGAAAAACAGGCATTTTAAAAAGCAGGTAGGATCCATTTGACTCTGGGCAGAGGTATCTCCCTGGGGGCTTACATTTCTTCTGAAAAGATACCAAAATGAGAGGAACCGTGACGCCTTTGGGGGGAGTCTCTTTCATCCCAGTTAAAAAAAAAGAAAAACAGACACGGTTTCAATTGTTTCATTTGCTTATATTCAACTAAGAGGTCGTCTGTATGTGTGCGTTAGTGTGTACGCGCCCGCGTAGGGGAATCAAGTGTATGAGAGGTGTTTGTGCGCTCAAGGGTCTTCCTCCCAAAGTGTAATCTGAGCCCAAGATTTGAAAGCAAATTTAGCGCCTTGAGCCAGCTCCGTCGCCCCGCCTTATGCAAAAGTTTGATTACTGCCTGGTGAAACAGGTTGCCTTTTATAAATCTTCACATCCCATCTGATATTTTGTCTGTCTAGAATCAACTTTGGGGAAGCTTTGCCTTCTCTGCCTCCCATCTTTCTCCTCCCTCCAGGGATCCCAGGGCTTTTAAACTTAAAAGTGCTTCCCCTCTCCTCTTCCTCCCGGTTACGTGGCACGGGTTCTGAACCCCCGGGGGGCTGCCAACTGAAACGCAATTCTGCGCGGGAGCAGGCGATTTTCGGCGGCCACGCAGTGCGAGGCAGAGGGTTGGAGCGATTTCGAAAGGGGAGGGTGCGCCTTGCTCGTGGCAATTTACTTTTTCGGTTACCTTTTGCGCGTTTCAACGCCTCGAGGCTATAGTTTGAAAGTAAAACAGCATCAAAGCACCTCCTTATTAGCTCTGTATTTGAGAAATCCGAAGATGAAACTACCTAAAAGGTTTAATAGGGCGGAACAGCATTTATTTGCCAAGCAAACAGCCAGAGTACAGTTCAAAAGGGGGTACAGCGGTTTATCAGCAGGAGGCTGGAAGGAGAAGAACGTTGGGCGAAGGGAATTTCAAGCTTCAGTTGCGATGTTAGAGTGAATTAAATAAGCTTCAAGTGCGATGTCTGCTTTGATTTGGAGTATCATCTTCCCTCGTCCAAATTGTGTACACATACACATGTATCTATATTATGCGTGTGTATATATAGGTACATCCTAGAGGCTTCCTCAGCCTTTCAGAGGTATTGTCAAGACTTTGTAACTTTTAGGTTTTGTAGAGCATTAGTAGTTATCTTTGCAGGGATTACATCTGCACCTGTATTTAAAATATAATCACATCTTTTAAAAACCCAGTGTTTCATTACCTCCTTCCTTTTTCTTATTTTAAGGCTACAGATGTAAAAATACACTTAATTTCTTCTGCTGGGGGGAAGAAAACATCAAGCTCGATGATTAAAAGCTGTTCCTTTCCTGAACATGATGCTGTATTTTGTTTTCACTTTTGAATCATCCCTACCAGTAACTGTACTGTTATTGTATTGTTAGTATTCCCGGTCTAAAGAGGACTTTAAACAAAAATACATCTTTAAACAAAATAAATCCAGGCAGCTGACGCTGCCTGTTTACTGAGAATACTCAGGAGCGGGTGCAGGTTTGTGAGCTTGAAGCTGCGCTTGCACACGCATATCCATATACGAACAGATTTCTTGCTGTGTTGTACTATGCACTTTTTTTTTTTTTTTTTCTTAACTGTTGTTGACTGTGGTGGAGTCTTCTCTCTCAACTTTATTCTGGTTCTGCCCCAGTGTTTCAGCACCAGAAGCAACTCGCTTAAAATTGAAGAGTGGTTCGTTATTGAAACTCTCTATCAAACAGCTCTGGGGTACAGCCTTTCTGAGCACACTGGCTCTAGATGAGGTCTCACTGTCTGACTGCACATAAGCCCCTAATATGTTAATGGCCGTAGGCTATGCCTAAGGTACTATCTCAAGCTGCTTCGCACACCATATGTCAGGCCGTTAGCCACATGGATCTATTAATCAAAAAGAGCTGGAGAGGGGGAAGAGGGGGTCTTTTCGGAAAGGGAGTGGGTGAGAGTAGTGGGGGAGGGGGAGGGAAAAAGAAAACATTTCAAACCCCCCTCATTTGTGTTTTTCTCTCTTTTTTTGAAAAATGATCAAAAGTAACTAAAGCAGAGTCAGCCGCTACAGATTTCCTTTCTGCCAGGTTAAAGATGGCTCGTAAATTCCTCCCCAAAGAGCTTGAATAGTATTTGGTTCTATTCCTATAGAAGGAAAATTGACCTGAATGGTCCTATTGAGGGTTCCTCTGTCGCGAAACTTTCATGAGCAAAACTTTTTATACAAAAAGTTGTTTTCTGCTCCATGGGTTGTTTGGTAGATGAACTTTATTAAAAGGAGTAGAAGAGGTGGAATGAGGCAAATGTGTTTGGGGGATGGGTGGGGGGCCAGAGAGGGAGGTGTCTGGAGAACTCGTAATGAATATATAACTCATCAGTGTGCATCTGTACTGACAGTAGAGTGTGCACCACCTTTGATAGTAAACGTAAACTGCTTACATGCTTATCCCTTCTTTTAAGATGGCTTGATGATCAATGAAATTGCAGAGCCTACAGGCTGCAAAAAGTAATTCTTTAGCAGGAGAGGAAATAGGAAAACATTTCTAGCTCTCTTCTTTCTCACTTATATTTTATTTCCAATTATCTCTGCCCCTTGAATACTTAAAAATAATTTTGGTTAGAGAAATCCTTTAGAAAGTTTGCACAACCTTAGAATGAGTTAGTTGGTCAACATGGAGATGGCATACATGAATAAGTACAGTAAGTCTTTAAGGAAAATTTAGATTTTTGTTGAAGCAGTGAATATGTTTGTCATGTGCCACAAACTTGGCATGTTTAAGGAAATCGAATGAAAGTACTGACTTTAAAACATCCGAACTCTCAGAAACAGAGCAGTGAAAGGAAAAGATATGGGTACTAAGATTTAAAAGTTCTGCCCTTTACATGTGTTACCTAGGGATAGAGAAAATATGAAATGAAATCTCTATTTAGGTATTATTATTTTCTAACTTGATAGTCAATGATTATGACCCATACAAAGACTCAATTTCTGGATTATCAATTTCAAATTTACAATCTGTAATTGATGATACAGTTTAGGAAAGAATACCCTTGAATATGATTTTTAATGTTACCATGATAGTAGGCTTACACTAAAGTATTGTAGGATAATGAAATGACCAAAAAATGTATTAATCTTAGGTTTAAATGTCTTTATCTATGTGCAAGTGATTGACTATATATATTTGAGAACATAGAAAATAATTTACTCATTGCCGTAGCCTATTGGTTCCCCCCTTTTTTCATTCCTATAGAAGGAAAATTGACCTGAATGGTCCTATTGAGGGTTCCTCTGTCAAACTTTCATGAGCAAAACTTTTTATACAAAAAGTTGTTTTCTGCTCCATGGGTTGTTTGGTAGATGAACTTTATTAAAAGGAGTAGAAGAGGTGGAATGAGGCAAATGTGTTTGGGGGATGGGTGGGGGGCCAGAGAGGGAGGTGTCTGGAGAACTCGTAATGAATATATAACTCATCAGTGTGCATCTGTACTGACAGTAGAGTGTGCACCACCTTTGATAGTAAACGTAAACTGCTTACATGCTTATCCCTTCTTTTAAGATGGCTTGATGATCAATGAAATTGCAGAGCCTACAGGCTGCAAAAAGTAATTCTTTTAGCAGGAGAGGAAATAGGAAAACATTTCTAGCTCTCTTCTTTCTCACTTATATTTTATTTCCAATTATCTCTGCCCCTTGAATACTTAAAAATAATTTTGGTTAGAGAAATCCTTTAGAAAGTTTGCACAACCTTAGAATGAGTTAGTTGGTCAACATGGAGATGGCATACATGAATAAGTACAGTAAGTCTTTAAGGAAAATTTAGATTTTTGTTGAAGCAGTGAATATGTTTGTCATGTGCCACAAACTTGGCATGTTTAAGGAAATCGAATGAAAGTACTGACTTTAAAACATCCGAACTCTCAGAAACAGAGCAGTGAAAGGAAAAGATATGGGTACTAAGATTTAAAAGTTCTGCCCTTTACATGTGTTACCTAGGGATAGAGAAAATATGAAATGAAATCTCTATTTAGGTATTATTATTTTCTAACTTGATAGTCAATGATTATGACCCATACAAAGACTCAATTTCTGGATTATCAATTTCAAATTTACAATCTGTAATTGATGATACAGTTTAGGAAAGAATACCCTTGAATATGATTTTTAATGTTACCATGATAGTAGGCTTACACTAAAGTATTGTAGGATAATGAAATGACCAAAAAATGTATTAATCTTAGGTTTAAATGTCTTTATCTATGTGCAAGTGATTGACTATATATATTTGAGAACATAGATTATTTACTCATTCCACAAATCCTCTCTCCTTGACATCGATTCATAGCACTCTATTATATTGGACTTGGAGAAGAAAGGGGCAGCCAAATGTTCTTTTTTATGATTTCAAAATACATTAAAGAAGATACTTATGAGACTGTGCTCAATGATAAAAATCATATAAATGACATCTGTTACATTATTTATAATATGTAAGTGAAGTACTTTGTACTGTAAATTAGATTGGAGATATCAAATATATTTTATTATTTCCACAAATGCACATATTTCTGTTCATATAGAAGCAAATTCTCAGTTATAAAGAAAGGTTAATATTGGTAGGTGCCTTTCATTAAAAACACCATTTTATTAGGTTGTTCTATTTGCTTGGAAAATCATCGGTAACTTTTTCAGTAAAAGAAAAAAAAAAAATCGAAAACATAGAGAACTGTATTGTAGAAGCACAGTCAGTTTGTAAACATGAGGGTTTCTGAAGCACTGTATTTCATCATCCAGGAGATGATGAATCCATAAAGTCACATCATCCTGAACCTCAAGAATAGCTGCATACAGAGAACACTTACTATCTTTAAATTTTGGTGCATGCCACAGGAGCCTTCATTTCTTTTCCTGTATTTAAAAGGTAGCCCATATATCTGTCGCATTGGGTTTCCAAAGCCTCGTAACTTAATTCCTTCAGGCTATTCATCAGCACAGTAATTAAACTAGCAAATGGATGTAAATAAAGTGAAATTGGTTTCATGACAGATGAGGCGAAGAGGCCTCTGACATGAAACAAGGCAGGACAATAATGATTTCAGCAGCATTGGGCTATGGAAGGAACCCCAGCTGGATTTATTAGATGCTGCAAGTGATTTGCTGGAAGCGGGCAAGGCATGAGCACTCTTTAATTTGACAGGAATTTTGCTTCCTAAAGAGCATATTGAAATATAAATTCAGAAACAAGTTCAGGCAAACTGTAAACAGATGGATTCTTGGACTGAAGATTCTATTCAGTATTAAAAAAAGGAAGAATAGAGGATTACACCCCGATTCCCCCCTCCCTGCCCTATAGAAGAGCTTCAATTGCATAACTTATTACCTAGTCCTGGGGAGTGATAAAATAATTATGAAACCTTCTTTTTTGCTTATGAATTCTACTGCTACTTTAGAGCTAGCAATTTTGTATTTCCAGGTTTATTTACTTGGAGAACAGCAAATACAATGCATGACTTAAAACCAGCATGATAAAACAAAATCTGTAAAAATGAAGTATGGGTACATGCATACCTGGGAGGAGAATATAAATAATATCTGGGATAAAGATCTGGTACCAGCTTATTGCCTCTAGGGGTCTGTGCCTGGATACCCAGAAAGCAAATTTCTGGTTTCAGAGAGAAATTGTCTTAAGTCCTTGATCACATGAAGCTTTAACATCAACTGTAGATTTGTCCTTGCAAAATAAGCCATTTCATAGATTAGCGGGAGCCAAAGCATAGCTGAAGATTGAGAAACAAGAGAAGGAGAAGAAGGAATGAGTTCTTGGCTGGTCCAACAAGACAAATGGAAATTGAGTCAGCAGTTCCACTGCAATAAAGGAATCACAAGTAGAATAAATAAAAGGCAGATTTTCACACTAGGAGCAGATTAGCCCTTCTCCATGAAAAGAGGAGAACTTACCGACTTCTCTTAAATATAGCCTTAATTATTTAAGCCCGCCCTTCCCCCAAGATTCACGCAGGATTTTCAGCACCGTGGCCAGCTCCCGGGAGACAGGTGGAAGGGCAGGGACTGAGGGTGAGGTGGGGTGGGGTGGGGAGGGAGGGGGTAGCCATTGACCCAGGAAAGGTGAAATCTAAATACCCCTGAATTTTAGGGGCAGTTTAATTATTTAGCAGTGGATTCAGATCCACAGTGGCCCAAGTTCTCAAATCTTTTGGAAAGCTGTGTTTTAAAAGAAGACATGGGACTGGAGAAGAGGAAAAAAATACAGAAACAATTTTGTTCAAGGCAAGGCAAGGCATGAGCACTCTTTAATTTGACAGGAATTTTGCTTCCTAAAGAGCATATTGAAATATAAATTCAGAAACAAGTTCAGGCAAACTGTAAACAGATGGATTCTTGGACTGAAGATTCTATTCAGTATTAAAAAAAGGAAGAATAGAGGATTACACCCCGATTCCCCCCTCCCTGCCCTATAGAAGAGCTTCAATTGCATAACTTATTACCTAGTCCTGGGGAGTGATAAAATAATTATGAAACCTTCTTTTTTGCTTATGAATTCTACTGCTACTTTAGAGCTAGCAATTTTGTATTTCCAGGTTTATTTACTTGGAGAACAGCAAATACAATGCATGACTTAAAAACCAGCATGATAAAACAAAATCTGTAAAAATGAAGTATGGGTACATGCATACCTGGGAGGAGAATATAAATAATATCTGGGATAAAGATCTGGTACCAGCTTATTGCCTCTAGGGGTCTGTGCCTGGATACCCAGAAAGCAAATTTCTGGTTTCAGAGAGAAATTGTCTTAAGTCCTTGATCACATGAAGCTTTAACATCAACTGTAGATTTGTCCTTGCAAAATAAGCCATTTCATAGATTAGCGGGAGCCAAAGCATAGCTGAAGATTGAGAAACAAGAGAAGGAGAAGAAGGAATGAGTTCTTGGCTGGTCCAACAAGACAAATGGAAATTGAGTCAGCAGTTCCACTGCAATAAAGGAATCACAAGTAGAATAAATAAAAGGCAGATTTTCACACTAGGAGCAGATTAGCCCCTTCTCCATGAAAAGAGGAGAAATTACCTACTTTTCTTAAATATAGCCTTAATTATTTAAGCCCTCCCTTCCCACAAGATTCACGCAGGATTTTCAGCACCGTGGCCAGCTCCCGGGAGACAGGTGGAAGGGCAGGGACTGAGGGTGAGGTGGGGTGGGGTGGGGAGGGAGGGGGTAGCCATTGACCCAGGAAAGGTGAAATCTAAATACCCCTGAATTTTAGGGGCAGTTTAATTATTTAGCAGTGGATTCAGATCCACAGTGGCCCAAGTTCTCAAATCTTTTGGAAAGCTGTGTTTTAAAAGAAGACATGGGACTGGAGAAGAGGAGAGTAGATGATTAAAACTCTATAAGATTTTTTTAAAAAATTAAGCTAAACAGACTGCATCTTGCTATTAGAAAATAGTGGGTGACTTTCAGGCCATGCCTTTCAGGATGGAAATTTATAATAAAACTCAATTGGACTTTCTCTCTGAGTCTCTCTCTCTCTCTCTCTTCTCTCTCTCTCTTTTTTTTACAGAGAAAATATGCCTAATTATTTTAAAGTTCTTTTCCAATCGTTAGGCATAGGCAAGTCCTTTAATTATAATACAGTCTGAATAGGGGGAGCATATGGAGGAAAATGTCAGGAGAGAGTGCCAGGGGCAGAGCCTCAGAAATCTGTATTCATTCCGGGCCCTTATTTGTTCAGTAATCTCTACCATCATAACTAAATCTTGAAGCACTGATGTAGTTCGAGTTGTTGTTGACTTAACGTCAAAATTCAATCACTGGGGGTTTTGCATCAGCCGGGCTACTTATTTGTCTAATAAATCCGTCATTTTGTAAGAAAAATATTTGAGCAGCCACACTTGACCTCTTGGAATCCACAAGTCACATTTATTTCTCCCAGTTTACAAATGCAAAATCGAGATGATCATCTCATGCCTGGAGGAACTGTGTTGATTTCTGATTGGATTTTAGATGGAAATGTCTATTTTAAATACCTTGTGATTAAATTGTACATATAATAGAATCCATGCATTTTAAGCTGATTCCTGCTTGGAAATTTAACAACCTGCACTGCTAGTCACACATACCGATGCCAAAAAAAAAAAAAAGTAAAAAAGCCCCCAGAAAATATCAAGCCCATCTTTTTCAAACACTTAAGTTCAGTCTCAATGGTAAGACTTTATAAAAATCAGAGTCTTATTTTTTCTTATCTTAAAATAGTTATCTTTTGGATGGGTTCCCCCACTCCCACCCATAACCAGAAAAGTTTAATTCCTGGAGGTCAGGGTTTCCTTATCTCAATTCCAGAGGGGCACACACAGAATTCATGGCACTTGAATTTTTTCACTGAGCTCGGTCTAAGGGTAGTGATTCAATCCAACCAAGTCTAATCTTTTGGAAAGCTGTGTTTTAAAAGAAGACATGGGACTGGAGAAGAGGAGAGTAGATGATTAAAACTCTATAAGATTTTTTTAAAAAATTAAGCTAAACAGACTGCATCTTGCTATTAGAAAATAGTGGGTGACTTTCAGGCCATGCCTTTCAGGATGGAAATTTATAATAAAACTCAATTGGACTTTCTCTCTGAGTCTCTCTCTCTCTCTTCTCTCTCTCTCTTCTCTCTCTCTCTTTTTTTTACAGAGAAAATATGCCTAATTATTTTAAAGTTCTTTTCCAATCGTTAGGCATAGGCAAGTCCTTTAATTATAATACAGTCTGAATAGGGGGAGCATATGGAGGAAAATGTCAGGAGAGAGTGCCAGGGGCAGAGCCTCAGAAATCTGTATTCATTCCGGGCCCTTATTTGTTCAGTAATCTCTACCATCATAACTAAATCTTGAAGCACTGATGTAGTTCGAGTTGTTGTTGACTTAACGTCAAAATTCAATCACTGGGGGTTTTGCATCAGCCGGGCTACTTATTTGTCTAATAAATCCGTCATTTTGTAAGAAAAATATTTGAGCAGCCACACTTGACCTCTTGGAATCCACAAGTCACATTTATTTCTCCCAGTTTACAAATGCAAAATCGAGATGATCATCTCATGCCTGGAGGAACTGTGTTGATTTCTGATTGGATTTTAGATGGAAATGTCTATTTTAAATACCTTGTGATTAAATTGTACATATAATAGAATCCATGCATTTTAAGCTGATTCCTGCTTGGAAATTTAACAACCTGCACTGCTAGTCACACATACCGATGCCAAAAAAAAAAAAAGAAAGAAAGAAAAAAAGCCCCCAGAAAATATCAAGCCCATCTTTTTCAAACACTTAAGTTCAGTCTCAATGGTAAGACTTTATAAAAATCAGAGTCTTATTTTTTCTTATCTTAAAATAGTTATCTTTTGGATGGGTTCCCCCACTCCCACCCATAACCAGAAAAGTTTAATTCCTGGAGGTCAGGGTTTCCTTATCTCAATTCCAGAGGGGCACACACAGAATTCATGGCACTTGAATCTCGGGGCTGTTGTTTCGAGTACACTGAGCTCAGGTCCTAGGACATCCACACCTCCATTTAGGAATATTATTAGTCAAGGAAAAGAAGGTGTTTGTTGAATTTTTATTCTCCAATGTAGCAATGCGTTTGGAGATTAAGCTGTTTGTCCCACCCCTCTTCTACCCGAAGGCCCCTTCACAACCCAAGAATCTGTCCGAAATCTCTGGCTCAGGCACGACGGTCCACTGGAGAGTCCTCTGTGTCCTTTGGGGTGAGTGAGTCACCACGGGGACCCAATGTGTTGTGGCAAAGTGCTTGGCTGAAAAGGGACGTCTTCAGAAACAGACGGAAGACCTGATTTTGTCAGTTGGGAATAAGACGGGGCTAATACCTGAGGTCTTGGAAACGTGAGACAACCGAAGGCATTTATCCACGAGGAGTGTCCCCGTCGTCTCTCTCACTTGGCGGACATGGGAGGGGTCTGTGCTGGTTGCATCTTGGCTGAGAAAGGAGCAGGACCTTGCCACCCACTCCAGTTTTGGACCCCTTTGTTTTTGGTCCCGTCTGCTTTCTTGCCTGCGCGTGTGCGTGTGCGTGAGTGTGTGCACTATTCAATAATTGGGCGATGTGTACAGACGTGTTGCTCAAACTTGTTTGTATCTGAAACCGTGTTGATGGTCGACCCCAAACACAAGAGAATGCAAACCCGAAGTGTATCCAGCACAAGGGGAGGGTCCCCGAGTCCCTGCAGCCTCTGCCCGAGCTCAGCCCTGGGTTTCCCTCCCTGCGAGCCCCGAGTCTGGTGTGCATACTCTTCCCTCCCCTGCTCCGTTTATGCTCAGGATCCCCGGAGACTTCTCTACGGTGGTGATGAGAGGCGTGCCCTTCTCGAACGCCTCAGCGCTCCCCTGCCCCGGCGGCCTGCGAGCTGGATCCCTGCGCCCGGCTCTGGCGCCGCGTCTACGCAGGACGGGGCTGGCGGGCCGCTGGCGGCCTCGGGAATGGGACCGTCCCACCGGGGCGACGCTCCGAAGCGAGTGGGCTCCTCGGCGGTGGCGAGTGTCCTGGATGAGCTCCTGCTTCTGCTCGGTTCCCCGAGAGACCTGGAGGGGTCGCTAGTGAGCAGAGGCGTTCCTGCCTGGACTTGGCGGTGATCCTGCGCGCCCCTGTTACTGACGCGTCCTAGGGGGAGGCTGCTGGGATCCCGGGAACTCTGCTTGTAGTATGCCTTTCTGAGCCTTTCTCATAAACCTTTCACTTCCATTTCCAAACCAGCCGTCCCAAACACTGATGACTTCTACATTTCCCTCTCATCGGCCCTTAAAGTGTTTCATATATTCAGAAAGACACTCGAGGGGAAGAAAGCACCCTCAACTCCTGGCCAAGTCTTCAGTTTGAGAGCAGCAATCTAAACGAGCCTACTCCCAGTTCCAAGGCTTGTGGAGAAGGGAAGGGCGAAATGATGTCTGGAGTTTATGCCAGTGGGTTTTACTGCATGAAGCTCCAGTGTGAGGACGTGAAGGAATCATTCTTTACTATGTGATGAAATTGGTCGGACTGAATTGGGAAATTTGCTCAAGATTTCTGTCTGCAATGAGAAGGTACTGATAAGACTTTTGGAGTCGTTACTCCATCCTGTTCTTTTGTCTCTCTCCTTTCCTCCCAACTTGCCCCCAGTTCTCAAGAGAAGCAGAGGAGGAGGTGTTCCTGGTGGTTTGGGGGCTGTCTGTCTCCTGGTTGAGTCTCTACTTTGCCTTCAGATGTGGAGGTTTTGAGGAAACTTTATTCCTTGTGGGTGGTTAGGCTAGGGAGAGGAGATGCGTCTGGAAGGCCCAGCTCCCCAGGGTTTCTTGCTGAACAAAGTTTGGTCAGGCCTCCTCTTGGCTTTCAGATTCTTCTCCACCCCCTGGAATATTGGGAAGAAACGTTTACATTTCCATGGGTTTCCTTTGGTTTCCAAAACTCACTCTACCAGAAGCTGGAATTAAGGGCTTCCCTGGTGGTCCAGTGGGTAAGGACACCGCCTTGCAGTGAAAGGGGCGCTGGTTCGATCCCTGGCCTGGGAAGATCCCACGTGCCACAGAGCGGCTAGACCGATGTGTCCAACTACCGAGCAGGAGCTCTGAAGCACGTGCTCCCAGAGCTGGTGCTCATGATGAGAGAGGCCACTGCGATGGGAGGCCCATACAGGCCAAAGAACAAAGATGGAAATAAATGAAAGACTGATAGAAATGACCAAAAGAAAAAAATGGTAAAAAAAAAAAAAAGCTGGAATTAAGTGGAAGAAGGTAGCTGGGTCTAGTAGGGTGGGTGGTCAGGAGATGCGTTGTGATTGTTTAGTGACTAATCCATGTCCCACCATTTGAGACCCCATGGACTGCAACACACAATGTTTCTCTGTCCAGAAGTCTGCTCAAGCTCATGTCCATTGAGTCAGAGATGCTGTCCAACCATCTCATCCTCTGTCACCCCCTTCTCCTGCCCTCAGTTTGAATGAGGGCAAACTATTTCAAGAAAGATATATTTTTAAATGCAGGTGATCCTATGCTTACAAATACATTATACATCATTTCTTGGAGAAACTTTTGGAGTGTTTAAACATACTAAAGATGTCTATCTGTAGTAGAGATCTGAAGCTAGCTTTTACCTGCATCAAGTGACAAATTTGTGAACTTTTTAATGAGAAAAACCTGGAGTGAAATGGAGGCAGTACTTCGGCAGTTTGAAAATATTAATGTTAGCTTGTGGAAATAGATGTACTACGCTGTAGTTATTAGCAACTTATAAAATCTTAAATCAATACAAATTAATTTAATTATGATTTGTAATTGCATTATGCATGATCAATTTGAAACACTACATTAAAGATAATTAGAGCTGGGCACTGTCACTCGTCACTCCTCTAATAGCTTAATGAAAAGGAACATCATGTACCACCTTTGGGTTAAATCTGTAAATTAGGATAAATGCTTGTTTTCCAATAAAAACGTGGTAAAATAATTGTACTTTTAATAGACATTTTTATGACTCAATTGTGAATGTGTAATGGATTTTGGGGGGGAATCATTTTTTTTTTCCATGGGCCTTGTTAAGTATTTATTAGGGTTGATTGAGCTGTCAGTGTTCTTTTCAGGATCAGACCTCGAGGATTTGAATGAAGACTAACTTTTATGTAAAAATATCATGCTGTCCTCGAAGCTCGTGCCAAGAGGTCACTGCGGATGGAGGTCCTAACTTAGCATAATGGATTTAACATTTCCATGACATCATCGGGGAATCTGAAAGAAGTCTAAGGATAATCAGAGTGGTCATTCAGAAGAACAGTAAATATTTTATGAGGATATATAGAAGACAGGAAAGATGGTCAGAAAGGTGATTCTAAGCTCCTTAGAGTTTTGTCAAAGAGGCTTCTCAGTTACTCCAAGTTAAAAGAGCCACTGCCTATTCTTATATTAGTGAGACCCTTTCCAAGCACTCTGAATAGGACTCTAATCAGGTTTTAGTTTGTATATGATTATTTTGTTTCCTGAACCCTTCGTATTTTGTCAAGCCACCTGTATTTATCCTTTATATGCTTGTAAACAGGAATACATATCCATTATTTTAGTTTGCAGGTTTCCCAATATTAGTTAGCTCTGCAAGCCAGATTCTTTACTTTTAGGGTGATAATTGAAATTACCAGAAGCATATCAGAAGTGCTTGTGACTTAGATGAATTCAGTAAGCTCTACTGTTTGTTTTATTTTTTGCCCTTTTCTGAAGATAATATTTGAATTCTTAGATGACTACAGGTGTTTAGATGGGATGCACTTTAGTCCATCACTGAATTTCTGCCTCCTAAACCAGGTGAGCATTGAATATATCTCTATTTCTCTCTCTGTCTAGAGAGTAAGCAAAGAAACACGAAAAAAAAAAAAATCCATGAAACCACATGATTCAGGCTTAAATATCTCTAAATTATGATCATTTTATTTCCTGCCAGATTTTACCTGAAAGGAATAACTTATTTTGTCATTTGAAAAATAGACACATCCTTTTTTTCCCCCAGTACACTTGCTCAGATTTTCTTGGGTTTTGTGTTTATCACACTTTGGATTAATGACAGTAAATGTCTGACATTAACCATTAAGGTGGATATTTTAGGCTCAATTTCAGAAAAACCAACCGGAATGAGAATTGAGTCTTCATAAATTTATTTATTATTGTTATAAAAAATCCTTTTGATGCTTCTGAAAAGAAAAAGCTTTTACCATCCTCTGCAGATGACATAAAATGCATTAAATGTTTGGAAGAAGAGATAGAATATCTTAAACTCTAAAATTTAATCTTCTTTCTAGAATATCTTAAACTCTAAAATTTAATCTTGTTCCTCCCAAACTTAATCTTTCAACATTTTAGAGATGGATACATGTTTAGAAGCACAGGTATTGGGATGCCATGATGCCTTCTATGATCTTCTAGTCAAGAAGAAAGCTGTTTGTGAATTCCGAGGCACATTTTGCCTTTCTTTAGTCTCTTGGCCTTCTATTGTAAAGTTATGTTTGCTTTCTTGCCTTTCTACCATAGTAAAGACTTCTTGAGAGAAGATCGATTATTTTTCTACCTTTCTATTTCCCAGAATGACTAAGACAGTATTACATATAGTAGGTAATAAACCTTCATAGATATATGAGTTAAGAAATGCAAAGTTTTTTCCTTATTACCATATTGAACCTGTGTGTAAATAATGCAGTTTCTTGTTCTTCTTTCATATAATTGCATGTTACCCTGGTGATTTCACACACAGTGGACAAATGGCAAGACAGACCTTTCCAGGCTGAGGTTGTCTTCATCTTTATATTTTATCTTAAAATTATGTTCTATCAATTAGAATTCAGCCCCACAAAGCTCATTATAATTTTATTTTAAAGCTCTTGATATTTGAAATATTATAATTATCTTTATAGAATTTGTGGAAACAAAATTTGTGGCTTAGCCTCATATCATTGCAATTGACTATAGACTGTTCTCATGACTCAAAGCCTCTATCTCTTTGCCCCAAATCCCAACATACTCCGTTATTTGTCCCATTGTACACAGATCTTGCCTTCAAAATTTGGCTTTATATGTCAGATATTAACTTGAGAATGTCTCTGCATGCTTCTCTCTCCTTTGTACAGCCACTGAATATTTCTGGGCAGTAATTTCTGCAAGCGGACCCATCAAATGTTGAATAACTCATTCCTTTATAAGAAGATGCAAAGTTTAATGTGCCAGTTAACAAGTTTTGCTTCTTGGTCCTGGGACTCAGCAAAGTTTACTTTCTGACACATTTCATAACCCTTCAAAGTGGTGCAATAATTACAAATGACTCAACTTCTATAGCTCTTTTGGTGCCACACTCTGCTGTGTATCTCTCTGAGAATGGGTTTGATTGCAACTGAGTCATTTTTAGGGATTGGTACTGTGATTTGATCAGGGCATCAAATGTTACAGTGTGATTTTCAGGGACTCTGATGCCTACTGGCTTTCAATGCAGGTAGAAATTATTAGAGCTTTATACAAAGGGAAGGATGTCATGAGCAGGTAACATAAACATAGGTCGTCTGATGGCTTCTGTTTTTCAATATAACATCTACCTTGCTTTTTAAAACACCAAAGAATTTTTATTTGCCATGACTGTTTTAACTCTAGTTCCTCATCTGAGAGATATCTCTCATCCAAGTTTTTCTTTGTCTACAATAGATAAGAAAACACAGTGTTTCTGGGTCCAGTCCTTTTCACGTTAAACAACCTGCCCAAAGGGAAAATGTACCTGTCTTGGGACAGAACATTACATATGAAGGACTGAAACCACAAGGACCAAATATTTTGTTAATCGCCATCCATATTTTTCTTCATATTTTGAGCTGTTTGCCCAAAGGGCCCAAAAATTTAAATAAATTTCACAAACACCCTGGTGATTTCACACACAGTGGACAAATGGCAAGACAGACCTTTCCAGGCTGAGGTTGTCTTCATCTTTATATTTTATCTTAAAATTATGTTCTATCAATTAGAATTCAGCCCCACAAAGCTCATTATAATTTTATTTTAAAGCTCTTGATATTTGAAATATTATAATTATCTTTATAGAATTTGTGGAAACAAAATTTGTGGCTTAGCCTCATATCATTGCAATTGACTATAGACTGTTCTCATGACTCAAAGCCTCTATCTCTTTGCCCCAAATCCCAACATACTCCGTTATTTGTCCCATTGTACACAGATCTTGCCTTCAAAATTTGGCTTTATATGTCAGATATTAACTTGAGAATGTCTCTGCATGCTTCTCTCTCCTTTGTACAGCCACTGAATATTTCTGGGCAGTAATTTCTGCAAGCGGACCCATCAAATGTTGAATAACTCATTCCTTTATAAGAAGATGCAAAGTTTAATGTGCCAGTTAACAAGTTTTGCTTCTTGGTCCTGGGACTCAGCAAAGTTTACTTTCTGACACATTTCATAACCCTTCAAAGTGGTGCAATAATTACAAATGACTCAACTTCTATAGCTCTTTTGGTGCCACACTCTGCTGTGTATCTCTCTGAGAATGGGTTTGATTGCAACTGAGTCATTTTTAGGGATTGGTACTGTGATTTGATCAGGGCATCAAATGTTACAGTGTGATTTTCAGGGACTCTGATGCCTACTGGCTTTCAATGCAGGTAGAAATTATTAGAGCTTTATACAAAGGGAAGGATGTCATGAGCAGGTAACATAAACATAGGTCGTCTGATGGCTTCTGTTTTTCAATATAACATCTACCTTGCTTTTTAAAACACCAAAGAATTTTTATTTGCCATGACTGTTTTAACTCTAGTTCCTCATCTGAGAGATATCTCTCATCCAAGTTTTTCTTTGTCTACAATAGATAAGAAAACACAGTGTTTCTGGGTCCAGTCCTTTTCACGTTAAACAACCTGCCCAAAGGGAAAATGTACCTGTCTTGGGACAGAACATTACATATGAAGGACTGAAACCACAAGGACCAAATATTTTGTTAATCGCCATCCATATTTTTCTTCATATTTTGAGCTGTTTGCCAAACAAAGGGAAGGCAAAAACTCCACACTTATACATTTCTACATTAAATGTAGAAACATTAAAAAATTAGATTAGGAAATAGATGAATATAATGACCTTCCTCTCAATCATATGCTGCCAGCTAAGTGTTTGAGACTGAAAAATTGCACTAATGAAGCTATTTGAAGGCTTTTGTGGACAACTGCTTCCTCTTTGAAGATTAAATGAATGATGTTGATGTGATTAATCTTAGTACAGGGAGTGATGCAGCCGCTGGAAAATACCTTGGTGATTTTCATAATTAAACTGAATCAACATTTCAAAGAAATGCCAGTGTTATCACTTGTATATTAGAATTACATTCATTAGACAGAAGAAACAAATAATTTGAGCAAACAAGATTTTCCTTTTGGTGTACTGTGATTTCTGTCATGTCTCAGAGTATCTTACTATAAATCATCATTACTGTTTAATTTTGTCCTTGCCTTTTTAGCCGGTTTTGTGTGTCTGTGTGCATGCATAGTACCATTAATGATTCAAAGCAGCTTGCTGCCCTTTTGGTTATTTTTCAACATTTGAATTTTATTTTTTCTTAACTCTTCTTCCAAGGTGGTTGTCTGCTCACTATAAACTTAAATGGGTAATATTTTTAAAAATCCAACTTCTAATAAAACAAGACTTCTTGGAACTGCTTTGGTATACCTGGCAAAGAATGGAGAAAATCATGGTTCTGTTCCACATACTTTTGATGTCTTTCAATCTCATGGTATAGTATTATTTTGATTCACTTACTCAAGTCGTTCTTAAAAAAAGGTTTTCTTTTTTTCATAGAAGAGTAATTCCAACAGAGTCACATTTTTTGTGTGTTTTGTGGATCATATAAATGGGGAAATCGTCAGCACCACTCCGGATGAACTAAACTGTGGGAAATTGCATCGGTAGATCAACCATAAACAATTCTACTAACTTCTTAGTACAAGTACAACTTAGGTTCAAGGGGCAAGGATTACTGTATCAATAGAAACAGTGTGTGACTTGTTCTATCACCATTTTAAATTATTCGAAAGGTTTCTGGGTGACTCTCGGTAACCCTGATATTTGCAGTGATCTTCTAGCTGTTGCACAATTTTTTCGTTCCTGAGTGTCTCACAGAAGTAAGAAATACTTTCTTTAATGCACTGGATAAAGGACGAATCTTTCTCTTCAGGGAGTCCAATTTGAGTTCTTTCTGCAATCTGAAGTGACATGAGTCTGGTATCTGGTCCTGAGTTGGTGGTGATGGAAAATACTCAGCCCCCAACTCATTTGTTTCCCTTCTATTTTGTAATGCAGGCAATGGTGAAATGATCCAGTGCCTGATAGTTCTGGAACAAAACTTCTAAAATAAGCAATGTGCTGAAATGGATGTAAGGTGCTCGTGGATATTCCCTGGTACAAATTCCTTCACTAAAACATGACCGGGTGGTCTAGAATCTGTGGGCATTCTTCATGTAGTGGTTTGTGGGCATGTGCTTGAGACAACAGACAGTTATCCCTTGCCTCTGAGTTGCCCGTTAAGAATGGTAGCAGATGAAAAATGAGACTGGCTTTCCACACTCGGGGCTGTTCAGGACAAAGAGACTTTCAGCACTTTTAGCTACCCAGATGGAATCTGAATAATTATTGAACCCAAAGCACAGTTCTTCCTCAGATCCTTTCTTTCCGTGCTTATCACTGATAACCACAACAGTCATAAGAACCAAAGAAGACAGTTAAGTGGAGACTCAGGGTGCTGGGATGTGAGAAGCTCTTTGGAAAAGAGAGTCCAGAAAGCCTCTCTTTTGTGGGATATTTGCCACGAGGCAGATGGGGAAATCAAGAAAATATGGCTGGAAGGAGAGGGAGGGAAGATGGTGCCGCACAGGAGGGATTTGATTTGCTTGGGGAGCAGGTAGTCCAGAGTGGGGACTGGAACAATGGTAGAAGGAAAACAGGGAACCAGGACTTTGGATAAACATGCAAGGGCTAGACACAATGATTCTCCAGACTGGTGCACTGAACAGTCCTCAGTCATTGAGGAGCAAGTATGGACTGAGAAAGATAAAGTGAAAATTACAGATGCTGTACAGAAAGAAATTAGAAATGGCACATGACTAACTGGTAAGCTGCGTATCCTTGAGAGGAAGCTCATCCAGAGAACTCTGCAAATATAGTTCAGCCGACTTCTCTGCTGTTCAGAGAGCTGAGGGTGGAAAGAGATAATTGCTCAATAAATCATGCTTCTCAAGCACGCTTTCTCTTCTCTGTAGGAAGTTGGAGACCTTGAGAAGTTATGAAATTGCTCTCTTTCCAGTATTCTGGCCATCGTCCTGAGTAGCCTACTTCTCCCCTCTTTCCTGACTTTCTGGTGATGTGTTTAGACATCTCTGCCTTCTTCAGCTTCCCTCTGGTTTTGCCCAGCTCCTCTTTTCCCCAGAGATGATTCAGATATGTTTCCATTTTTCTTCCCTCACCTCCTTTTCTGCTTTGTGCAGGCAGGACACAATTTCTTTTTGCCTCTCAACTGATTTTCCTTTAAGAATTATCTTCTAAAGAGAAGGTGGCATTGAGAAAATTTCCTTCAATCTGCTTCTCCTCCAGGCCAGGCCTTGATGGTTATAACCACCTTTTAGCTTAAAAACAAGGCTGATGCATGTCTACGAGACAAGAAATCACAGATGGGGGCCAGATCAAAATAGACTGTCCACCAATACTGAAATCTCCGCCTCTTGGGATTCCATCCCATACCGCCTAAGAATAAACCTGTGTTGATCTTGACTCCCCAGTCACTCTTTCCCCCTCTTCAGTTTTGCCAATAGTGAAGCAATTAGAGATCCTCGTACTTGAAAGAAGCTATGTTTGTGTCTGAATGTTAACAAAATGCATCTTGAAGATAATGATTTTTAACGTTATTATAACTTCACCTTCCTAGGAATTCAATTTTCACTAAAAGTGTTCTGGATTTCCATAAATGTCCCTATTGTATGTATCCCATCTGACTTCTCCTCATCCCCACCCACCCTGGATAGACTGGCTTCATTTGTCCCCATGATTCCTTCATGCTCATCATTCATTTCTTATCAGAATTCCTTACTCTGTGCCTGCCTAGTGTCTCTTCACTCACCGCGTTCCAAGTCAGTCTACTTTCTCTATGAATCTCTCAAACCTTCATTTATCTTCTTTTCTGTAAGTTGTTATAACACTCAAGTGTTTTGAGGGTTATAACATCAACGTTAACAGCAAATGTTGGGGAATCAAAATGTGTGGGTTTGAATCCTGGATCTGCTGTTTATTTGCTGTATAACCTTGGGAAAGTTATATAGATTCTCTCTGCTTCTCTTTTTCCCATCAGTAACGTGGAGATAATGTAATCTACTTCATTGGATGGTGGGAGAATTTAATGGCATATTATACTTAGAGCACTTAGTGTGGTGACTATTTAAAATGAGCACTATGTATCTCATAATTTGTGCATTTTATTTTTGTTCAGTCATACATTGTCCAATAGAAGCAGAGGTCATCCTTTATTTTTTTCAGTCGCCTTGAATAGTGCTGAGAGAAAACAGTGTTAAGAACAAAGAGGCATTTGACCACCTGCTTATGGATTGATTGTGTCAATTAAATTAAAATGTCTTTTATAATATGTCAAAGAGCAAGAAAAACTCATCATGAATGTTAGTCCAAGAGTTAGTTAGAGCATTACTGAATCTGATGAACAACTCTAAGCCCTAAAGAGAAATCAAGAGGAAGATGAGATCTGTACCCCTTTCTGATTTTGTAGATTTATTTATTTATTTATTTTGGGCAGGGGTCAGGTTGGGGAGGGAGGGGAGTGGGCGGGCCACTTCTATTGGTCTTTCATTTCTCTATTTTCATACCTCTTCGTTCTTTGGCTCCTGTGGGCCTCCCATCGCGGTGGCGTCTGTTGCCGCAGAGTGCCAGCTCTGGGCGCATGTGCTCCAGAGCTCTGGCTCAGTGATTGGACACATCAGTCCAGCTGCTCTGCAGCACGTGGGATCTTTCCAGGCCAGGGCTTGAACTGGCGCCCTTTGCACTGCAAGGCAGTGTCCTTACCCACTGGACCACCAGGGGAAGCCCCCCTTTCTGATTTTGAATTTGAATTTTTGTCCATGGCCCACATGGCTGTCACCAGATGAGCAAGGCAACGTCCTCTTATTTCTGACTTGATTTTGAACCAAGAAAATAAAATAATTTGCAAACTAGGTTAACAGAATGTGTAAACTAGGACCACAAAAGGAAATTGCAATAAAAATAGAAAAATCTTTGGTGTTTGATAGGAGTCGTTTCTTTCTTCTTCTTTCATTGTCTCTTAAATGTGAAGGATTTTATAGTCCTTAGTTTTATATCTGAATTACAGAGATCTCATGCCTTAGACTAGCTATGCTTCTTCAAAAATTTCAACTGAGAACTAAGTTGTTATCCTTGCTACAACAAAGTGGTGAAACAGCCCTTGTTGGTTATCATTTTAAGTCATGATTTTATATTTAAATAATATATCAAGTGATTTTTTTTCATCTTCCTGAATTCCATGGCTCCAAATATAGTGGGAGAAATATAACATATGTGTAAACATATTCTTATTATTCTCATAACAGGTCACTTTGACTAGTCACATTTTGATATTGCAAGGTTATCCTTCAGCATGAAACAAGAAGGAATAATCCAGGCTGAGACCTCTACCAGGGTAGAGGCCCCATTCTGTGGAGGCAGTACCTAAACATCAGCAAACCATCTTTCCTCTGGACCACCCAAAAATGGCAGGTCTATTGCTAAGAAGTTCCATGGATCTTCTGCCGTGTGCAGACAGTTGATGACATTTTCTCATTTTCTTATGATGGGGATGGAGAGGATTAGGGGGTAGGGATGATGTAGAGTCTAGAAATACAGTGACTGTAAAGACTTGAAGGATTTTGTAGAAACCAAACATGGTCTATGGAGGTAATCTGACCTGGAATGAGTATTCTGTGTGTCTGATACAGGAGCTGGAAGGGCAGATAGTTGGTAAAAGAGAGTGTAAAGTTGGAATAAAGGAAAGAGGTAAAAATTTGGTAACATATTTACTGGCAAAATTGCTTAAAAAGTTCTGTTTCTTGGACTTCCCTGGCTGGTTCAGTAGTTAAGAATCTACCTGCCAAAGCAGGGGACATAGGTTCGATCCCTAGTCTAAGGAAAGTCCACATTCCATTGGGCAACTAAGCCCAAGAACCCCAGCTATTGAGCCCATTTGCTGTGACTACTGCAGCCTGTGAGCCCAGAGCCCAGGCTCTACAACAGGAGAGGCCACCACCGCAAGAAGCTTGTGTACTGCAATTAAAGTGTAGCCCCAACTTGCTGCAACAGAGTGCCCCAAAATAGAATAGATGAATGAAATGCATTAAAAATAAATAATTCTGTTATCTGAAGACACCTATTATAATGGCTTCCACCTATCTAGGAGTTGCGAGATTGCCTCTAAGATGCATACAGGTTGAATTCACATAAGAGTCTACTCCCATGTTTCTCAGTCTCAACGAAGAAGCAAACAATTTTAATTATGTGTGTGTGTGTGTGACATGAGAAAGCATTAAATATATAATAAATGTAAATATATACAGATATAAATATTTGCATATATTATATATAAATACATATAATTATACAAAGCTTCCCAGGTGGTATGCTGGTAAAGAATCTGCATGTCGATGCAGGAAACTTGGGTTTGATCCCTGGGTCAGAAAGATCCATCAGAGTAGGAAATGGCAACCCACTCCAGTATTCTTCCCTAGAGAATTACCTGGACATAGGAACCTGGTGGGCTATAGTCCATGGGGTCGCAAAGAGTCAGACATGACTTAGCAACAGAGCATGCTCACACACACACACACACACACACACACACACACACATATATAATGGAAAAAAGAAATCCCAGTCATTCTAATGTGGCTCATACTTTTATGAAGACATCAGTTTCCATATTTTCATATGGATATTAGGAAGAGGAAGACTATGTAGAACTGAAATGGTTTTTCTAAGAAAGTTTAACTGAACAACTGATATAAAACAAGCTTCATCAAGGAAAAGCATGCTGCTCTTTGGTGCATTGAATTCTGCTTTAAAAACAATTTATTTTCTATAGACCATGCCATAGAACCCTCAGATGCCACAACATTTTCAATGTCATTCCATTTAAATATAGATTTTTGATGTTAGTTTAACGGTAGTTTGAAGCTAATCTCATTTCTCTTATAGAATACACACATCAAGACCATTTTCTATTGAAAATGTTTCTAGAAGTCATACAGCAAATTCTGTTCCTGCTCTTTCTCTTCTTGTTTAACCTTATTCCTCAACCTAGATACACTCACTCCTCTTGGACTCTTAAGATTCCAAACATCTGTCTGCGCCTTTTGCAGACTGCCTCTGGAGGCCTGGTTTTGCTTTTGACTGTGTATCACTAACTGCTGTGGAAGCCGTGAAGTCATCTAGTTTTCCCACATGTCCCCAATGGCCTGATTGCCCATGACAGCACAGTGTGCTCTTATGACCACTCACTGCTAGGACACATTGAGATTTTCTGGTATTAACTGATAGACTCAGTGATGGTTATGAAATTCAATTGGATGTTCACTATCTTTGCTTTGTAATCCTGTCTTCAGAAATGTTTTTCTCTTTGAGTTTTCAGAATTCTAGATCCCTGAAAATTGTAATGCTTGTTATGCCTGCAAGCATTAAATATATAATAAATGTAAATATATACAGATATAAATATTTGCATATATTATATATAAATACATATAATTATACAAAGCTTCCCAGGTGGTATGCTGGTAAAGAATCTGCATGTCGATGCAGGAAACTTGGGTTTGATCCCTGGGTCAGAAAGATCCATCAGAGTAGGAAATGGCAACCCACTCCAGTATTCTTCCCTAGAGAATTACCTGGACATAGGAACCTGGTGGGCTATAGTCCATGGGGTCGCAAAGAGTCAGACATGACTTAGCAACAGAGCATGCTCACACACACACACACACACACACACACACACACACATATATAATGGAAAAAAGAAATCCCAGTCATTCTAATGTGGCTCATACTTTTATGAAGACATCAGTTTCCATATTTTCATATGGATATTAGGAAGAGGAAGACTATGTAGAACTGAAATGGTTTTTCTAAGAAAGTTTAACTGAACAACTGATATAAAACAAGCTTCATCAAGGAAAAGCATGCTGCTCTTTGGTGCATTGAATTCTGCTTTAAAAACAATTTATTTTCTATAGACCATGCCATAGAACCCTCAGATGCCACAACATTTTCAATGTCATTCCATTTAAATATAGATTTTTGATGTTAGTTTAACGGTAGTTTGAAGCTAATCTCATTTCTCTTATAGAATACACACATCAAGACCATTTTCTATTGAAAATGTTTCTAGAAGTCATACAGCAAATTCTGTTCCTGCTCTTTCTCTTCTTGTTTAACCTTATTCCTCAACCTAGATACACTCACTCCTCTTGGACTCTTAAGATTCCAAACATCTGTCTGCGCCTTTTGCAGACTGCCTCTGGAGGCCTGGTTTTGCTTTTGACTGTGTATCACTAACTGCTGTGGAAGCCGTGAAGTCATCTAGTTTTCCCACATGTCCCCAATGGCCTGATTGCCCATGACAGCACAGTGTGCTCTTATGACCACTCACTGCTAGGACACATTGAGATTTTCTGGTATTAACTGATAGACTCAGTGATGGTTATGAAATTCAATTGGATGTTCACTATCTTTGCTTTGTAATCCTGTCTTCAGAAATGTTTTTCTCTTTGAGTTTTTCAGAATTCTAGATCCCTGAAAAATTGTAATGCTTGTTATGCCTGCTTATTCATATGGCTTCGACTAGCAGTGACCCAAGTTTAGACAGATATGATGTCAAATGCCAGAAACGCATTTTGCATGATAGTTTGTATCACTGTGGAAATGCAGAATAAATAGCAATATCAGTGGAATAGTACTCTTTAACTATGTGCTCTGTAACCTCCTCTATATATACGAAAGTCACTCAGTAGTGTCCAACTCTTTATGATCCCATGGACTAGCCCACCGGGATCCTCTGTCCATGGAATTCTCCAGGAAAGAATACTGGAGTAGGTTGCCATATCCTTCTCTAGGGGTAACCTTCATCTAGTCATACAAAAATATGATAGACACTTGAACTCACTTTTATGCAGGTGGGCTATCAACGCATCATGCTATTATAATTCTCCTAGAATTAAAGAGCCAACATGGACTTAGGATCCAAGTATCTTGCCTCACTGCCTATTACTTTGCAGATTCTCCCATTATCTGGTTTCAGACAGGGAGACAAACCCTAGAGATAGTGCCAATTCTAATGCAAATGGCTGGAATAGGCATAATGTGACTTGCATGGTGGAGAGGAAGCTCATGGGTCATTAGTATAGAAAGAGTGAAAGTCATTCAGTCAGGTCCGACTCTTTGGGACTCATGGATGATGGAATTCTCCAACAAGAATACTGGAGTGAGTAGACTTTCCTTCTCGAGGGTGTCTTCGCCTTTTGCAATTGATACACTCACTCCTCTTGGACTCTTAAGATTCCAAACATCTGTCTGCCTTTTGCAGACTGCCTCTGGAGGCCTGGTTTTGCTTTTGACTGTGTATCACTAACTGCTGTGGAAGCCGTGAAGTCATCTAGTTTTCCCACATGTCCCCAATGGCCTGATTGCCCATGACAGCACAGTGTGCTCTTATGACCACTCACTGCTAGGACACATTGAGATTTTCTGGTATTAACTGATAGACTCAGTGATGGTTATGAAATTCAATTGGATGTTCACTATCTTTGCTTTGTAATCCTGTCTTCAGAAATGTTTTTCTCTTTGAGTTTTTCAGAATTCTAGATCCCTGAAAAATTGTAATGCTTGTTATGCCTGCTTATTCATATGGCTTCGACTAGCAGTGACCCAAGTTTAGACAGATATGATGTCAAATGCCAGAAACGCATTTTGCATGATAGTTTGTATCACTGTGGAAATGCAGAATAAATAGCAATATCAGTGGAATAGTACTCTTTAACTATGTGCTCTGTAACCTCCTCTATATATACGAAAGTCACTCAGTAGTGTCCAACTCTTTATGATCCCATGGACTAGCCCACCGGGATCCTCTGTCCATGGAATTCTCCAGGAAAGAATACTGGAGTAGGTTGCCATATCCTTCTCTAGGGGTAACCTTCATCTAGTCATACAAAAATATGATAGACACTTGAACTCACTTTTATGCAGGTGGGCTATCAACGCATCATGCTATTATAATTCTCCTAGAATTAAAGAGCCAACATGGACTTAGGATCCAAGTATCTTGCCTCACTGCCTATTACTTTGCAGATTCTCCCATTATCTGGTTTCAGACAGGGAGACAAACCCTAGAGATAGTGCCAATTCTAATGCAAATGGCTGGAATAGGCATAATGTGACTTGCATGGTGGAGAGGAAGCTCATGGGTCATTAGTATAGAAAGAGTGAAAGTCATTCAGTCAGGTCCGACTCTTTGGGACTCATGGATGAGCCATGGAATTCTCCAACAAGAATACTGGAGTGAGTAGACTTTCCCTTCTCGAGGGTGTCTTCCAAACCCAGGGATTGAACCAGGGTCTCCTGCATTACAGGCAGATTCTTTGCCAGCTGAGCTGCAAGGAAAGCCCATTTATAGAAGGAAATTGTTTTCAACTAAGAGGGAATTCATCAAAGTCAAACTGATTAGAAGTCCAGTGAAGCACCAGAATTCCAAATAGCAAAGCCTCATCTGACCTGGGTTTTTGAAGATGGTCCCAAAGATGTAGAGCAAAGCACAGTGTGTCTGGAAGGAATGATCAGAGATGAGGGAAAGCAGTGTGATGCAGTAGTTCCTTGCTTTCAGGCAGGGACAAGAGCAGGGGAAAGTGGAAAGGGTTAATGCTGGCAGAGTCAAAGAGTTTGAGGGGGTTTGAGATCACAGTAAACTGAGGGATAAAGAGGTTAAAAAACAAGAATGATCTATATAAGTAGGTTTGTGAAATTAATAATGACTCTAACCTGGCTTGTTGAGCTCCACAAAATGCAGTAATTCCTAGTGCATAGGAAAGTGAATAGACACTCTGGTTGGATAGATTCTTTTATTTCATTATCTCTTCTTTTGTGGAGTAGGATAGGAACCTAATTCTTTCATAAACTAGTCTGTATAAAGGTAAACTGAGTTTCCACTTGTTTATGTAGGGAGTCTAAGGTCCAGGGCGATATTGACCACTCAGTACTTTGGAGTTCTTTGTAAGGGCATGTGGGGCATAGTCATTTAGTGGAGGAATTGTTCCTAGTTTCAACAAAACCAAACCAAACCCATATAAAAAAATTAAAAAGAATGTTCAAAGATGTGGAATTAAACAACCAAAGTCCAAACTAAAAGCCTGGCGAAGGCCAAGCTGTCTTTATCTCTCTGTACTGTCACTGCCCCCAAAAAAATTTAGAGATTCTGAAACCCTAGAGATAGTGCCAATTCTAATGCAAATGGCTGGAATAGGCATAATGTGACTTGCATGGTGGAGAGGAAGCTCATGGGTCATTAGTATAGAAAGAGTGAAAGTCATTCAGTCAGGTCCGACTCTTTGGGACTCATGGATGAGCCATGGAATTCTCCAACAAGAATACTGGAGTGAGTAGACTTTCCCTTCTCGAGGGTGTCTTCCAAACCCAGGGATTGAACCAGGGTCTCCTGCATTACAGGCAGATTCTTTGCCAGCTGAGCTGCAAGGAAAGCCCATTTATAGAAGGAAATTGTTTTCAACTAAGAGGGAATTCATCAAAGTCAAACTGATTAGAAGTCCAGTGAAGCACCAGAATTCCAAATAGCAAAGCCTCATCTGACCTGGGTTTTTGAAGATGGTCCCAAAGATGTAGAGCAAAGCACAGTGTGTCTGGAAGGAATGATCAGAGATGAGGGAAAGCAGTGTGATGCAGTAGTTCCTTGCTTTCAGGCAGGGACAAGAGCAGGGGAAAGTGGAAAGGGTTAATGCTGGCAGAGTCAAAGAGTTTGAGGGGGTTTGAGATCACAGTAAACTGAGGGATAAAGAGGTTAAAAAGCAAGAATGATCTATATAAGTAGGTTTGTGAAATTAATAATGACTCTAACCTGGCTTGTTGAGCTCCACAAAATGCAGTAATTCCTAGTGCATAGGAAAGTGAATAGACACTCTGGTTGGATAGATTCTTTTATTTCATTATCTCTTCTTTTGTGGAGTAGGATAGGAACCTAATTCTTTCATAAACTAGTCTGTATAAAGGTAAACTGAGTTTCCACTTGTTTATGTAGGGAGTCTAAGGTCCAGGGCGATATTGACCACTCAGTACTTTGGAGTTCTTTGTAAGGGCATGTGGGGCATAGTCATTTAGTGGAGGAATTGTTCCTAGTTTCAACAAAACCAAACCAAACCCATATAAAAAAATTAAAAAGAATGTTCAAAGATGTGGAATTAAACAACCAAAGTCCAAACTAAAAGCCTGGCGAAGGCCAAGCTGTCTTTATCTCTCTCTGTACTGTCACTGCACCAAACCCCACCATTTACAGATTTGATGAGAGATGATTCTGAAGATGGCTAAAAAAAAATAGTCTTTTTTTTTTTTTTAAGGGAAGGATTGGATTCATCAAAATCATTTAATGAGTGGTGTTAGTCATGCTGAACATATCAATTCTGTTTCATCTCAGCAGAAATAAACTCATCTGTCATTGTTCTGCACTTTCTAGCATGAGCGAAGCCTAGTATGCAGTTTTGTTTAAGCTGTTTGAGTGTGGGCTGGGCCTAGTGATTTGCTTCTAATGAATCGATTATGTCAAGAGTGCTGGGATGGCACTTCTTTATTTAAAAATTAATTTATTTTTAATTGAAAGATAATTACAATATCGTGTTGGTTTCTGCCATACATCAACGTGGATCAGCCATAAGTATACTTATGTCCCCTCCCTTTTGAGCTTTCTTCCCATCTCACACTACATCCCACCTCTCTAGGTCAAGAGGAGTGTGATCTTCTTGGGGTGCTCTCTCGCGCCCTCTCTAGGGTCACTTTTCCTAGTGGAAGTGCACTGCCTGGATGCTAGTCGTTCGATGGAGATACCCACGTAGCATTGAGAGAAGGTGAGGCCCTTAGTCCAACAGTGTCTGAAGGTGTTGAGCCTGGCTACAATGATGCAAGGGAGCAGCATAGCTAATCCTTCAACCCTCATTGGGAATTGGGATAACTGTAAATGCCCCATTGAACATTGGTCTGCAACCACGTGAGAGATCTTGAATTTAAGCGACCCAGCTAAACCATGCCTAGGAAAGTGAATAGACACTCTGGTTGGATAGATTCTTTTATTTCATTATCTCTTCTTTTGTGGAGTAGGATAGGAACCTAATTCTTTCATAAACTAGTCTGTATAAAGGTAAACTGAGTTTCCACTTGTTTATGTAGGGAGTCTAAGGTCCAGGGCGATATTGACCACTCAGTACTTTGGAGTTCTTTGTAAGGGCATGTGGGGCATAGTCATTTAGTGGAGGAATTGTTCCTAGTTTCAACAAAACCAAACCAAACCCATATAAAAAAATTAAAAAGAATGTTCAAAGATGTGGAATTAAACAACCAAAGTCCAAACTAAAAGCCTGGCGAAGGCCAAGCTGTCTTTATCTCTCTCTGTACTGTCACTGCACCAAACCCCACCATTTACAGATTTGATGAGAGATGATTCTGAAGATGGCTAAAAAAAAATAGTCTTTTTTTTTTGTTAGGGGAAGGGTTGGATTGAGCAACATCATTTAATGAGTGGTGTTAGTCATGCTGAACATATCAATTCTGTTTCATCTCAGCAGAAATAAACTCATCTGTCATTGTTCTGCACTTTCTAGCATGAGCGAAGCCTAGTATGCAGTTTTGTTTAAGCTGTTTGAGTGTGGGCTGGGCCTAGTGATTTGCTTCTAATGAATCGATTATGTCAAGAGTGCTGGGATGGCACTTCTTTATTTAAAAATTAATTTATTTTTAATTGAAAGATAATTACAATATCGTGTTGGTTTCTGCCATACATCAACGTGGATCAGCCATAAGTATACTTATGTCCCCTCCCTTTTGAGCTTTCTTCCCATCTCACACTACATCCCACCTCTCTAGGTCAAGAGGAGTGTGATCTTCTTGGGGTGCTCTCTCGCGCCCTCTCTAGGGTCACTTTTCCTAGTGGAAGTGCACTGCCTGGATGCTAGTCGCTCGATGGAGATACCCACGTAGCATTGAGAGAAGGTGAGGCCCTTAGTCCAACAGTGTCTGAAGGTGTTGAGCCTGGCTACAATGATGCAAGGGAGCAGCATAGCTAATCCTTCAACCCTCATTGGGAATTGGGATAACTGTAAATGCCCCATTGAACATTGGTCTGCAACCACGTGAGAGATCTTGAATTTAAGCGACCCAGCTAAACCATGCCTAGATACCCAACCCACAGAAACTGCACAATCCTAAATGTTTGTCATATTAAGAAGTTAAGTTTTGGGGGGATTTGTTATGCAGCAATAGATAATGAATACACTGTTAAATAAAAAGATTTTAAAAAAAGCTTGGACAAAATGGTTGAAAACCAGAGGTGTTTTTTTCCTAGCAATTTCTATTAATATTTTTGATGAGGGTCCTAAAAAGACAAAGAGAAAGAGAGAGACAGAGAGAGAGAGAGAGGAGAAAGAGAGAGAAGGTAAGGTGGGGAAGGAGAGGAGAGCTTGACTCTGTCTTTCCTTCTGCTCCATCAAGGACTCTAACTTTTATATTCCCTGTCTTCTAAGATAGCAGTGTTGGGGAGCTGAACTGAATGCATATTGGTTTCCAAACATGTCTTCAAACACATTAAAGCTGGTTACATAAAATAATACAATAATTATTAATAATAATTAATAATACAATAAATAATAACATTAATAATATTATTAATAATAATTAATAATACAATAAAATAATACAGTAATAAAAATGATAAGAAATTGTAGCATTCTCAATAAAAAAAGGTGGCATATGAATATTTTCAAGGGTCTCTAGAAAAATGTAAAAATATCTTAAGAAAGTGAAACAAAGACTAAATCTACATTGTCATAAAGTTTATTGTACATAATTTCATTTTGTTATTTATTGTTTTTATATTAATTTGTTTATACAAATAATTGGAAATATTCGTGTGGTTTCTGCCATACATCAACGTGGATCAGCCATAAGTATACTTATGTCCCTCCCTTTGAGCTTTCTTCCCATCTCACACTACATCCCACCTCTCTAGGTCAAGAGGAGTGTGATCTTCTTGGGGTGCTCTCGCGCCCTCTCTAGGGTCACTTTTCCTAGTGGAAGTGCACTGCCTGGATGCTAGTCGTTCGATGGAGATACCCACGTAGCATTGAGAGAAGGTGAGGCCCTTAGTCCAACAGTGTCTGAAGGTGTTGAGCCTGGCTACAATGATGCAAGGGAGCAGCATAGCTAATCCTTCAACCCTCATTGGGAATTGGGATAACTGTAAATGCCCCATTGAACATTGGTCTGCAACCACGTGAGAGATCTTGAATTTAAGCGACCCAGCTAAACCATGCCTAGATACCCAACCCACAGAAACTGCACAATCCTAAATGTTTGTCATATTAAGAAGTTAAGTTTTGGGGGGATTTGTTATGCAGCAATAGATAATGAATACACTGTTAAATAAAAAGATTTTAAAAAAAGCTTGGACAAAATGGTTGAAAACCAGAGGTGTTTTTTTCCTAGCAATTTCTATTAATATTTTTGATGAGGGTCCTAAAAAGACAAAGAGAAAGAGAGAGACAGAGAGAGGGGAAGAGGAGAAAGAGAGAGAAGGTAAGGTGGGGAAGGAGAGGAGAGCTTGACTCTGTCTTTCCTTCTGCTCCATCAAGGACTCTAACTTTTATATTCCCTGTCTTCTAAGATAGCAGTGTTGGGGAGCTGAACTGAATGCATATTGGTTTCCAAACATGTCTTCAAACACATTAAAGCTGGTTACATAAAATAATACAATAATTATTAATAATAATTAATAATACAATAAATAATAACATTAATAATATTATTAATAATAATTAATAATACAATAAAATAATACAGTAATAAAAATGATAAGAAATTGTAGCATTCTCAATAAAAAAAGGTGGCATATGAATATTTTCAAGGGTCTCTAGAAAAATGTAAAAATATCTTAAGAAAGTGAAACAAAGACTAAATCTACATTGTCATAAAGTTTATTGTACATAATTTCATTTTGTTATTTATTGTTTTTATATTAATTTGTTTATACAAATAATTGGAAATATTTGCTATTATATGTAACCTTATTTCACAGCTCTGTTTTGGAAACCTATATTGCATTTCACCTGCCTGTACATCTGTTTATTTTTTCATCTCACCATAGATGGGAGCAGTCTTCTGCAGGTTTTGGTGATACCAGGGAGTTAGTTACCTTTTCAAGTGATATTCTGTTCTGAGGATATTGTGCTTGACAACATACTGAACTTTATTAACTATGACTCTGAAACTTCTTAGGATGAAGAGAAATGCTTTGTTTTTTCCTTTATTCTTGCCACATATGGTAACGTTCAGAATCCATTATTTTATAGCGTGCCATTTAAATATGAATATTTTAGAAGTTAATTGGAAAGATCATAAATGTGATAGCTGTGAAAAGCACACTGAAGCTGGTTTTATCTTTTTTAACCCAAGGCAGAATCTGAAGAAAAAGCTTTTTTCCTTTTTCTCCTCCTCATAATAACCAGTGTGTCTTTATAATTACCAATAGGCAATGTACTAATATCTTCAGACCGTTTTTTTTTTAGCTTTGTATTTTGTATCGGGGAATAGCCCATTAAGAATGCTGTGATAAGTTCGGGTGGACAGCAAAGGGACTCAGTCATTCATATATCCATTCTCATTCATGTATCCATTCTTCCTCAAACTCCCCTCCTATCCAGGCATCTGGAGACCTTTTTAAATTTATTCAGTGAGGGGTTGCCAGATTCATCTGTTCCATGAATATTTTCTAGAAATAGTCATATCCTAGTCCCTTAACCTGGTAAAATGCTTTATATTTCACAGAGCATTTTCATATGCATCATTCTACTAGCGTCTTGCAGTGACTCTGGAATTAGGAAGGACATTTATTTTTATTTTCATTTTATAGAAGAGGAAATTCAAGCTAAGAGAATTTAAGTAGCTCTGCTGATTCAGGGGTCAGAAAGTGGTAGGTTTGGGTTCTGAATCTGTGTACTAACTCTTGGTCCAATGCTCATCCCACAGGCTGTTATTTTACAAATTCTTGACAGGTGTAATCACTCTAAATTTATGATTAATAATGTGTCATATTGTTATTTTTTTTATTAATTTGTTTATACAAATAATTGGAAATATTTGCTATTATATGTAACCTTATTTCACAGCTCTGTTTTGGAAACCTATATTGCATTTCACCTGCCTGTACATCTGTTTATTTTTTCATCTCACCATAGATGGGAGCAGTCTTCTGCAGGTTTTGGTGATACCAGGGAGTTAGTTACCTTTTCAAGTGATATTCTGTTCTGAGGATATTGTGCTTGACAACATACTGAACTTTATTAACTATGACTCTGAAACTTCTTAGGATGAAGAGAAATGCTTTGTTTTTTCCTTTATTCTTGCCACATATGGTAACGTTCAGAATCCATTATTTTATAGCGTGCCATTTAAATATGAATATTTTAGAAGTTAATTGGAAAGATCATAAATGTGATAGCTGTGAAAAGCACACTGAAGCTGGTTTTATCTTTTTTAACCCAAGGCAGAATTTGAAAAAAAGGCTTTTTCCTTTTTCCTCCTCCTCATATTAACCAGTGTGTCTTTATAATTACCAATAGGCAATGTACTAATATCTTCAGACCGTTTTTTTTTTAGCTTTGTATTTTGTATCGGGGAATAGCCCATTAAGAATGCTGTGATAAGTTCGGGTGGACAGCAAAGGGACTCAGTCATTCATATATCCATTCTCATTCATGTATCCATTCTTCCTCAAACTCCCCTCCTATCCAGGCATCTGGAGACCTTTTTAAATTTATTCAGTGAGGGGTTGCCAGATTCATCTGTTCCATGAATATTTTCTAGAAATAGTCATATCCTAGTCCCTTAACCTGGTAAAATGCTTTATATTTCACAGAGCATTTTCATATGCATCATTCTACTAGCGTCTTGCAGTGACTCTGGAATTAGGAAGGACATTTATTTTTATTTTCATTTTATAGAAGAGGAAATTCAAGCTAAGAGAATTTAAGTAGCTCTGCTGATTCAGGGGTCAGAAAGTGGTAGGTTTGGGTTCTGAATCTGTGTACTAACTCTTGGTCCAATGCTCATCCCACAGGCTGTTTTTATTTTACAAATTCTTGACAGGTGTAATCACTCTAAATTTATGATTAATAATGTGTCAAAATGTTGAATGACTTAGGTGAGTTTATGAACATTCGAGTGGCTTAGATTAAGTATGAAAGGGATACCATATTTTAAACCAGTACTCTTTTTTTTTTGCTCTACCTGTGACTATCAATTAAGTGTAGTAAAATTTTGTTGTTCTTATTCAATTGCTAAGCTGTGCTTGACTCTCTGTGACCCCATGGATTGCAGCATGCCAGGCTTCTCTGTCTTCCACTATCTTCTGGAGTTTGCTCAAGTTTATGTCCATTGAATCAGTAATGCTATCTGATCATCTCATCTTCTGCTTCTCCTTTCTCATTTAGCCTTCAATCTTTTCCAGCATCATTGTCTTTTCCAGTGAGTCGGCTCTTTACATCAGGTGGCCAAACTATTGGAGCTTCAGCATCAGTTCCTCTGATGAATATTCAAGCAAAATTATGCAAGTCCTACTAATGAGATATGTTCCTGGCACTTATTTCCTCTTGAGTTTATGGCCCAACTTACTTAACCAAGTGATAAGGGAAGCATCTTTGGTTTCAGCTTAAAGTACATTTAGTATTAGAGGAAGTGGCACACTGGTTATCCCTTACTGGGGAACGTTCACTTAAGATCCAATCTACAAAGATGTGCTTGATAATAATTGCTTTGAAAGACCTGAGGACTGGGCAAAATCAGGCACCCAGTGACCCAGTGGAGACGTAGGTGTCTGTGCTGTCCCCTTATCCCAGCCTTGCCACCCCCCTTCCCCTTGATAGGAGCTGATTGTGTCTGTCACATGACTACCTGACTTCAAGACCATTGTTTCACTTTCTACCGTGGATCACTGGGTCCTAGAATGTTGACTCTGATTGAGCTGAGCTGCAAAGAATTTCATTCTAATGTGCACGTTTTGGGTGTTCCCCAAATATTTGTTAAAAATAAATGAATGGATTCCTACTTTCATAATTGAATGCTTTCAAAACCCAGAGAAAAGGTGATTTATACATTTACACAGCTGGGCCCGTTACTTTCTTTAGCAGAATTTTCTCGAAGAGTTTGTTAAGTGCTAGCTTGAATGCTCTTCTCATTTGGGGTCCCTGTGTCCTGATCCATGGGGGAAAAGCAGCTGCAGTCTGGTGACAGGGGCATGGCAGGGCTCCCAGCGGGTCTCTGGAGGAGCCATGTTTTCTGCAGAGGTAGAGGTGAATTCTGGGCTCAGAAGCAACCGGGTCAGCCAACAGTTTTGATCCATTTCCCAGGAGGCAGTGATTGAGTGAGAAGCACCAAGGTTAATTTGTTGATTAAAATTATAATTCAGCATTTACATTTTCAAAGTACTTTATGATTGCTAATGAGTTGCTCTTCAAAGTGGGCCTGGGAAAAATGTCACTTGGTCCATGGATTGCAGCATGCAGGCTTCTCTGTCTTCCACTATCTTCTGGAGTTTGCTCAAGTTTATGTCCATTGAATCAGTAATGCTATCTGATCATCTCATCTTCTGCTTCTCCTTTCTCATTTAGCCTTCAATCTTTTCCAGCATCATTGTCTTTTCCAGTGAGTCGGCTCTTTACATCAGGTGGCCAAACTATTGGAGCTTCAGCATCAGTTCCTCTGATGAATATTCAAGCAAAATTATGCAAGTCCTACTAATGAGATATGTTCCTGGCACTTATTTCCTCTTGAGTTTATGGCCCAACTTACTTAACCAAGTGATAAGGGAAGCATCTTTGGTTTCAGCTTAAAGTACATTTAGTATTAGAGGAAGTGGCACACTGGTTATCCCTTACTGGGGAACGTTCACTTAAGATCCAATCTACAAAGATGTGCTTGATAATAATTGCTTTGAAAGACCTGAGGACTGGGCAAAATCAGGCACCCAGTGACCCAGTGGAGACGTAGGTGTCTGTGCTGTCCCCTTATCCCAGCCTTGCCACCCCCCTTCCCCTTGATAGGAGCTGATTGTGTCTGTCACATGACTACCTGACTTCAAGACCATTGTTTCACTTTCTACCGTGGATCACTGGGTCCTAGAATGTTGACTCTGATTGAGCTGAGCTGCAAAGAATTTCATTCTAATGTGCACGTTTTGGGTGTTCCCCAAATATTTGTTAAAAATAAATGAATGGATTCCTACTTTCATAATTGAATGCTTTCAAAACCCAGAGAAAAGGTGATTTATACATTTACACAGCTGGGCCCGTTACTTTCTTTAGCAGAATTTTCTCGAAGAGTTTGTTAAGTGCTAGCTTGAATGCTCTTCTCATTTGGGGTCCCTGTGTCCTGATCCATGGGGGAAAAGCAGCTGCAGTCTGGTGACAGGGGCATGGCAGGGCTCCCAGCGGGTCTCTGGAGGAGCCATGTTTTCTGCAGAGGTAGAGGTGAATTCTGGGCTCAGAAGCAACCGGGTCAGCCAACAGTTTTGATCCATTTCCCAGGAGGCAGTGATTGAGTGAGAAGCACCAAGGTTAATTTGTTGATTAAAATTATAATTCAGCATTTACATTTTCAAAGTACTTTATGATTGCTAATGAGTTGCTCTTCAAAGTGGGCCTGGGAAAAATGTCAGCCTCTTGGTCCACACTGTGCAAAAGAGGAAACTGAGACCCCTGAAGTGGCTCACTCAAAGCTGCCCAGGCCAGTTCTGTGGAGGAGGCTGGGTCAAGCCTTAGGCACCAGCTGTCTACACTGCACTCAACGTCTCCCCAGCAGAGTTGACTCATCCTGGGGCTCCGTTGTCTAAATGTGGTTTGATTTGGATCTGTGCTCTTCCAGTGAAAGAAGCTCAACTCTCCTCACTCCTGAAGGGTGTCAAGCAGCTGTGGCACTGACAGCTGAAAGAATGCTTCTAGGAAGGCCCTTCTTTGATCAGTCTGGGACTGTGCTGGTGTGAATTCTGCTCAGGAAGATTGTTTCAGGGTTCTGAGTCTTTGCTTTCATTTTCCAACAAATCTCTCAAGAAACCTTTTCCCACCAGTCTCTCTGAGATAAACTCATGTTCATAGGAATCCCACTTTTAGATTTTTAGGAGGAGATGATGAATCCCACTTTTAGAATTTTAAGAGATGATGAACATGTTTATTACCAACTATAATGAATGACTCCAAAGGAATATACATAGGTATAAGAGCTATCACATTTTATACTATAAATATATGCAGTTTATTGTCTAACAAATTATATTCTACTAAAGCTGTTAGACATATGGAACGCTTTTTGAATTTGCATGTCATCCTTACGCAGCTGGGCCGGTTACTTTCTTTAGCAGAATTTTCTCGAAGAGTTTGTTAAGTGCTAGCTTGAATGCTCTTCTCATTTGGGGTCCCTGTGTCCTGATCCATGGGGGAAAAGCAGCTGCAGTCTGGTGACAGGGGCATGGCAGGGCTCCCAGCGGGTCTCTGGAGGAGCCATGTTTTCTGCAGAGGTAGAGGTGAATTCTGGGCTCAGAAGCAACCGGGTCAGCCAACAGTTTTGATCCATTTCCCAGGAGGCAGTGATTGAGTGAGAAGCACCAAGGTTAATTTGTTGATTAAAATTATAATTCAGCATTTACATTTTCAAAGTACTTTATGATTGCTAATGAGTTGCTCTTCAAAGTGGGCCTGGGAAAAATGTCAGCCTCTTGGTCCACACTGTGCAAAAGAGGAAACTGAGACCCCTGAAGTGGCTCACTCAAAGCTGCCCAGGCCAGTTCTGTGGAGGAGGCTGGGTCAAGCCTTAGGCACCAGCTGTCTACACTGCACTCAACGTCTCCCCAGCAGAGTTGACTCATCCTGGGGCTCCGTTGTCTAAATGTGGTTTGATTTGGATCTGTGCTCTTCCAGTGAAAGAAGCTCAACTCTCCTCACTCCTGAAGGGTGTCAAGCAGCTGTGGCACTGACAGCTGAAAGAATGCTTCTAGGAAGGCCCTTCTTTGATCAGTCTGGGACTGTGCTGGTGTGAATTCTGCTCAGGAAGATTGTTTCAGGGTTCTGAGTCTTTGCTTTCATTTTCCAACAAATCTCTCAAGAAACCTTTTCCCACCAGTCTCTCTGAGATAAACTCATGTTCATAGGAATCCCACTTTTAGATTTTTAGGAGGAGATGATGAATCCCACTTTTAGAATTTTAAGAGATGATGAACATGTTTATTACCAACTATAATGAATGACTCCAAAGGAATATACATAGGTATAAGAGCTATCACATTTTATACTATAAATATATGCAGTTTATTGTCTAACAAATTATATTCTACTAAAGCTGTTAGACATATGGAACGCTTTTTGAATTTGCATGTCATCCTTACGCAGCGGCCATGCTAATCTTCTCTGTATCATTCCAATTTTTACTATATGTGCTGCTGAAGTGAGCACCCACTTTTAGATTTTTATTTATTTAAAGTAGGATATCATATATGTTTTTTTATTGTTACAAGGAAATGAATCAACTGTTCATCCCTAATCAGTGCTGATGGAAGACCCAGACCTTCAGAAGCTCTTTGAGCCATGTTGCTGAGGACATTTCATCCCTGACAGCTCCCCAAGCCATTGTGTGGATACAGATTTTCATGTTTGCACTCATAACATTGTAACAGATACTTTCTCTGGCATTTTCTAGGAACTTTTTCACTACTTTATCTCTCTTCTATCTTGCACCATACCTGTCTAATCATACTTAGTAGTCAATGCTTATTAGTAGAAGAACAGGTCTTTTTTTTTTTTTTGCAAGTGACTATAAGTTTTTTTTTGTAAAGATTTATTTATTTACTTATTTATTTTGGGCGGGTGTCGGGTTGGGGAGGGAGGGGAGCGGGTGGGCCACTTCTATTGGTCTTTCATTTCTCCATTTTCATCCGTCTTTGTTCTTTGGCTCCTATGGGCCTCCCATCGCGGTGGTGTCTGTCGCTGCAGAGCTCCGGCTCTGGGCGCATGCGCTCCAGAGCTCTGGCTCGGTGATTAGACATATCAGTCCAGCCGCTCCGCAGCACGTGGGATCCTCCCAGGCCAGGGCTCGAACTGGCGCCCCTTGCACTGCAAGGCGGTGTCCTTATCCACTGGACCACCAGGGGAAGCCCTAAGTTTTTTGTTTCTTTTCAGGAAGGAGTAATAGACATAGAGTGAAAAAAAAAGGAAAAATAGGAGAAAGAACAGAGGAATTGAAATAAAGAGAAGTTGTGTCAGCATACTGAATACTATCGTATATAGTCTCATATGTTCTCATTAATAACTGTACTGTGGATGAAGAAATGATCAGAGACAGGGAAAAAAAGAAGAAACAAATAGGTAGATACAATCTGTACTAGTTTCCCAGGTACAAATATATCCGACATGTAGGTTTTTTTTTTTTTTTTTTCAACATGTAGTTTTAATTATAATCAAAAAAGAATTAGCTTCATGGTGAAAAAAAAAAATCACTTTTTCCCCAGACAAATTCTTAGAAGGCCAATGCCAATAAGGGAATTACCTGGAAGCTGGTTTCAAGGGGTTCAGTCTAAAAACTGTGGTTGAGTCCATATTCCATCCTCCCTCTTCAAGAGCTTCCCAGGTTTTTTAGTGTGGTTTTCAGATACTGGAGGATGGAATGAGGAATGTCATCCCAATTCCTGACCAGCACATCACCTATTTTCTATTTTTCACGTATAATAGTCGAAACTGTATAGCCTATGCTGGGAACATTTAGACTTCAGTTTTGGAATTTTCTAGGGAGAGGCTTAGTCACACTTTCAAAGCACAGGTACTTCAGGAGAAAAATCTTTGGTAATTGAGAGGTTACACGGATGCCTCATATCAACTGAGACTGTCTGCTATAACTATTATGTATTGGCCATTGTATAAGGGATATAAGTTCCACATCTGTGTCTGCCACTTACTTCCTTTTTGGAGCAAGTTACTGAACTTTGTGCTTCATTTTCTTCACTGTTTTATAAACACAGATGATATTACTTGCATTAGAGACATTATGAAGATTGAAGAACAAAATATTAGAAATAACTGAGTTAGGGAAGAGAGGGAAATAGACAAAGCAAAAAAAAAATTCTTAGAGAAAAATGTCAGCTATTAAATGTGGAAGGAATAATAAAATTAGAAAATCACCACCTGTAGTTCCTGATGCCGAAGTTGATTCAGGTGTGAGTATGATCAGTGGGTGCTAAAGCCATTGGGTGAGAGAGGTTGAGGAGCAGGATATTCGTTTTAAACCCTGGAGAGTAAGTTGACAATGGAGAGGTCCGGTGATCACCACCTCTACCAAATGGTCAAGCTTAGTGTGACTCCTAGAGGGAAAACCTGACCTCATACCCAGAGTTGGCCGTATGTGTCCATAGGTTCTGCATCCATGGATTTAACCAACTGAGGATTGAAAATACTCTGGTAAAAAAATTCCAGGAAGGTCCTCAAAGTAAAACTTGAATTTGCTAGCAACTATTAACAAAGCATTTACACTGTATGCATAACAATTTACATAGCACCTAACCTGTATTAGATATTATAAGCAACTAGAGATGATCTAAAGTATATGGGAGAATATATGTAGGGTATAAATAAATACAACACCATTTTATATAAGGGACTTGAGCATCCTTGGATTTTGGTATTCTCAGAGGTGCTGGAACCAATCCCCCCAGGATACCAAGGGATGAATGTATCTAAAACTGTGGTTGAGTCCATATTCCATCCTCCCTCTTCAAGAGCTTCCCAGGTTTTTAGTGTGGTTTTCAGATACTGGAGGATGGAATGGTGTCATCCCAATTCCTGACCAGCACATCACCTATTTTCTATTTTTCACGTATAATAGTCGAAACTGTATAGCCTATGCTGGGAACATTTAGACTTCAGTTTTGGAATTTTCTAGGGAGAGGCTTAGTCACACTTTCAAAGCACAGGTACTTCAGGAGAAAAATCTTTGGTAATTGAGAGGTTACACGGATGCCTCATATCAACTGAGACTGTCTGCTATAACTATTATGTATTGGCCATTGTATAAGGGATATAAGTTCCACATCTGTGTCTGCCACTTACTTCCTTTTGGAGCAAGTTACTGAACTTTGTGCTTCATTTTCTTCACTGTTTTATAAACACAGATGATATTACTTGCATTAGAGACATTATGAAGATTGAAGAACAAAATATTAGAAATAACTGAGTTAGGGAAGAGAGGGAAATAGACAAAGCAAAAAAAAAATTCTTAGAGAAAAATGTCAGCTATTAAATGTGGAAGGAATAATAAAATTAGAAAATCACCACCTGTAGTTCCTGATGCCGAAGTTGATTCAGGTGTGAGTATGATCAGTGGGTGCTAAAGCCATTGGGTGAGAGAGGTTGAGGAGCAGGATATTCGTTTTAAACCCTGGAGAGTAAGTTGACAATGGAGAGGTCCGGTGATCACCACCTCTACCAAATGGTCAAGCTTAGTGTGACTCCTAGAGGGAAAACCTGACCTCATACCCAGAGTTGGCCGTATGTGTCCATAGGTTCTGCATCCATGGATTTAACCAACTGAGGATTGAAAATACTCTGGTAAAAAAATTCCAGGAAGGTCCTCAAAGTAAAACTTGAATTTGCTAGCAACTATTAACAAAGCATTTACACTGTATGCATAACAATTTACATAGCACCTAACCTGTATTAGATATTATAAGCAACTAGAGATGATCTAAAGTATATGGGAGAATATATGTAGGGTATAAATAAATACAACACCATTTTATATAAGGGACTTGAGCATCCTTGGATTTTGGTATTCTCAGAGGTGCTGGAACCAATCCCCCCAGGATACCAAGGGATGAATGTATGTTATTATATAATAAAAATCTGAGGTACTACCTATAAATTATTCTGGCCAAAAATGCTTAATCTAAATCTAATCAGACCTCTAACGTAACTTCTAGTTTAAAAAATACAAGAAACATGAAGGTGGACTTAGAAGCTAAGGTGCACTATGAGAAAGCAGCCAGAATGTGTATAAGACAGTTTGATCTGAATGCTTAAGAAAGTTCTATAGCATGAGAAAACAAAAAAGGCAAGAAAGGGGACTGATCTGGTTTAAAAGACAACACGGAGCTATCACAGCTCTGTGAAATATATAAAACAGCAACAAAAACAAAAGTGTCAATAGCAAATGAGTTATGATGCTTTTTATTAGTCACAGATTATTAGGAAAACATATATAACAACTGAATGTAGGTGACATTTATGGAATAATTTTCATTCTATAAAATTCTGTAATAACTTAAACATTTTCCCAGGTATAACAATGATATTGTGGTATACCTGAGAATAGCTCTCTCTATACATATATAAAGATATTTATATGAACTATCTTAACATTTATATAAAAATATTAACATTTGCTTTATCTAATGGAGGTGTATGAGTGTTCATAGTGTTATTTATGTCGAGTTATTATGTTTAGAATTCTTCACGTTAGAAAAAACTATAAAAAAGGTATTTTACATATAAGATACTCAAATGATAAACCTAGGAAACATATAAGCTATTTTTAATGTATCAATAGTATCTATACAATATCTTTAATGGCACAGGAAATTGTGCACTAATCTCTTTGTGTTCAGAAAAATGAGAACAAAACTTATCCCAAAAGGAGGTAAAATTCATTCACAGATTGGGAAAATATTCAAGTTTGCTGGAACCAATGAGGATTGAAAATACTCTGGTAAAAAATTCCAGGAAGGTCCTCAAAGTAAAACTTGAATTTGCTAGCAACTATTAACAAAGCATTTACACTGTATGCATAACAATTTACATAGCACCTAACCTGTATTAGATATTATAAGCAACTAGAGATGATCTAAAGTATATGGGAGAATATATGTAGGGTATAAATAAATACAACACCATTTTATATAAGGGACTTGAGCATCCTTGGATTTTGGTATTCTCAGAGGTGCTGGAACCAATCCCCCCAGGATACCAAGGGATGAATGTATGTTATTATATAATAAAAATCTGAGGTACTACCTATAAATTATTCTGGCCAAAAATGCTTAATCTAAATCTAATCAGACCTCTAACGTAACTTCTAGTTTAAAAAATACAAGAAACATGAAGGTGGACTTAGAAGCTAAGGTGCACTATGAGAAAGCAGCCAGAATGTGTATAAGACAGTTTGATCTGAATGCTTAAGAAAGTTCTATAGCATGAGAAAACAAAAAAGGCAAGAAAGGGGACTGATCTGGTTTAAAAGACAACACGGAGCTATCACAGCTCTGTGAAATATATAAAACAGCAACAAAAACAAAAGTGTCAATAGCAAATGAGTTATGATGCTTTTTATTAGTCACAGATTATTAGGAAAACATATATAACAACTGAATGTAGGTGACATTTATGGAATAATTTTCATTCTATAAAATTCTGTAATAACTTAAACATTTTCCCAGGTATAACAATGATATTGTGGTATACCTGAGAATAGCTCTCTCTATACATATATAAAGATATTTATATGAACTATCTTAACATTTATATAAAAATATTAACATTTGCTTTATCTAATGGAGGTGTATGAGTGTTCATAGTGTTATTTATGTCGAGTTATTATGTTTAGAATTCTTCACGTTAGAAAAAACTATAAAAAAGGTATTTTACATATAAGATACTCAAATGATAAACCTAGGAAACATATAAGCTATTTTTAATGTATCAATAGTATCTATACAATATCTTTAATGGCACAGGAAATTGTGCACTAATCTCTTTGTGTTCAGAAAAATGAGAACAAAACTTATCCCAAAAGGAGGTAAAATTCACACAGAAAAAAAAGAAACAACAGTTCACAGACTATTAAACAGCTAGGAAATACATAAAATATTTTTCTTTTCTTCCAGAGTGCAAGTTTTATCAGATTTACAAATTGATCTGTCATCCTCCTGGTTTAAAGATAAATTCAGATAATGATGCTTTGGGGCAAACTCAGAAACAGTCTATTAACAATCCCTTGGATTTGTAAAGCATCCTTTATTTTCTTAATCTGAATGTATCCTCCCCCGACCCCAATACATAGGAGTCCCTACCAAATACATCCAGTCATCTGGCAGTACTCACACATTAATTCTCATAGACAAATATGCCAAGGATTTCTTTCTCAATATACCAGTGGGGAAGCTAAGTCTGTAATGTACATGGGTTACAAATATGGAACTAGAACCAGTTATTACTCCTTGCTAAATTAGAAAGAATGGGGAAATTTTTTATTTCAGATTTACTTATGAAAAATACTTTGGAAAAAGTAATCTGTATTATTATTACTATTTTATTTTGAAATTGTTTATGTCATTAATTGTGAAAAGGCTGCCTGGATTTAAAAGCTACTTGCTATAATATTGTACATCAACTATACCATAGTAAAAAACAAAAAAGTTACAGACTATAGTCCAAGTAGGCCACATATTTTGATGTCACTCCGTTAATATTGATGTCTTGCCTCTAAGAACTGATGTAATAGACCATATCTTTACAGCAAGGTATTTTTTTTTTACAGAAAATGAGAAATTGATAGGATTTGCATTGCAAATATTTAAGTAGAACTCCATTTGTTAATTTTTGCTACCATTTACTAAAAGTTAGTGTTGACAGTATTTAAAAAAATTGAATTGATAACCATACCTTAGAATTTTGATGAATACTGATCTTATCTATCTGTACATGCCTTTTTCCTCTCCCTCTTATTTCTTGCTTTCCTTTCCGTTAGATTTGTATAAAGCAGGGAAAAATGTGTTGTGGGTATGTCTATGGAGTAAAGTATTATATTTTATGTATTGGATTTTTAGATACATTAAAATAAACAACTAAACAAATCTAAAAGATATCTCTATTTTCCCAGATGTCTTGTGTTTTTCTTTTTGGTGTCCTTATTACTCAGAAGAATAATTTCCATTCTTCTCTGGAACTTGCTGATTAGTAGTATTATAATAATTATAGGAAATCATGAATATAAGAACCAGAACTGCCCACATCAAAAACCAAAACTTTCAAATATTGTCATTATAAATCCCATCTTAAAAAAAATGAAAGATTTATCCAGAATCATCAGGCATGAGTACTACCACATTGGTGAACTTTCCAGAAAAACATTTAAGTGCTCCAAACTTTTTAAGAGATTACTGATTTAAATGGAATGCTTTAAAAATCTTGTATGTACTTCTTTTCACATAAAAACTTAATATGCAGCATATAAGCTAATATTTACTTAATGATTCAAGTTTATATACTGTTTCCTTCTTTAGGGGATCTTCCCAAGCCAGGGATCAAACCCAGGTTTCCCACATTGCAGATGGATTCTTTATCGACTGCGTCACTAGGGAAGCCCAAGAATACTGAAGTGGGTAGCCTATTCCTTCTCCAGGGAATTCTCCCGACCCAAGAATTGAACCAGGGTCTCCTGCATTGCAGGCAGATTACTTATCAGCTGAGCTACCAGGAAGCCCAATATTTCATAGTGATTCAAGGTTATCTTTATAAACAGGATGCTTTAAATCCACATAACACTTATAGTTCATAGATTATCTTCACACAGCTTCTCATTAGCACTTCACCACAGCTTTATGCCATAAGTAGGGTAGCTGTGGATATTCCTATTTTACAGAAAAGGAAACTGAGGTTCAGAGTGGCTAAGCAACTTTCTCCCAAATCTCTCACAAGTGCTAGAACAGGAAAGCAAAGTCTTCTAGCTTCCAGACGGTGTCTCCTTCCCATAAACAACCTTGCCCCCCTGGACTAGTGATTACACAGCGGTGTTTACAAAGATAATGAAGTGGTAACATGCACCATTTTTCCTTTCTCTAAAAACCCTCAGACTCCCAAGGTTTTATGTTCTTGCATTTGCTTTTTATAGTTTTTATTGCACAGCTCCTGGCATCTAATAAGCATTTGTATAAAGCAGGGAAAAATGTGTTGTGGGTATGTCTATGGAGTAAAGTATTATATTTTATGTATTGGATTTTTAGATACATTAAAATAAACAACTAAACAAATCTAAAAGATATCTCTATTTTCCCAGATGTCTTGTGTTTTTCTTTTTGGTGTCCTTATTACTCAGAAGAATAATTTCCATTCTTCTCTGGAACTTGCTGATTAGTAGTATTATAATAATTATAGGAAATCATGAATATAAGAACCAGAACTGCCCACATCAAAAACCAAAACTTTCAAATATTGTCATTATAAATCCCATCTTAAAAAAAATGAAAGATTTATCCAGAATCATCAGGCATGAGTACTACCACATTGGTGAACTTTCCAGAAAAACATTTAAGTGCTCCAAACTTTTTAAGAGATTACTGATTTAAATGGAATGCTTTAAAAATCTTGTATGTACTTCTTTTCACATAAAAACTTAATATGCAGCATATAAGCTAATATTTACTTAATGATTCAAGTTTATATACTGTTTCCTTCTTTAGGGGATCTTCCCAAGCCAGGGATCAAACCCAGGTTTCCCACATTGCAGATGGATTCTTTATCGACTGCGTCACTAGGGAAGCCCAAGAATACTGAAGTGGGTAGCCTATTCCTTCTCCAGGGAATTCTCCCGACCCAAGAATTGAACCAGGGTCTCCTGCATTGCAGGCAGATTACTTATCAGCTGAGCTACCAGGAAGCCCAATATTTCATAGTGATTCAAGGTTATCTTTATAAACAGGATGCTTTAAATCCACATAACACTTATAGTTCATAGATTATCTTCACACAGCTTCTCATTAGCACTTCACCACAGCTTTATGCCATAAGTAGGGTAGCTGTGGATATTCCTATTTTACAGAAAAGGAAACTGAGGTTCAGAGTGGCTAAGCAACTTTCTCCCAAATCTCTCACAAGTGCTAGAACAGGAAAGCAAAGTCTTCTAGCTTCCAGACGGTGTCTCCTTCCCATAAACAACCTTGCCCCCCTGGACTAGTGATTACACAGCGGTGTTTACAAAGATAATGAAGTGGTAACATGCACCATTTTTCCTTTCTCTAAAAACCCTCAGACTCCCAAGGTTTTATGTTCTTGCATTTGCTTTTTATAGTTTTTATTGCACAGCTCCTGGCATCTAATAAGCATTTAGCCATTGTTCCTGGGAACCTGTTATCTGTTGGCTGTAGCATACCTGGCACTAGAGACTTATCTTCTTATTAATATTCATTCATTCATTCCATAAATACTTCCTGAGAATGTACTATGTGCCAGGGAGCAGGAGTAGATGTGGGGATAAATGCTGAGCCCTCCCCCAAAACTGAACGTTTAGGAGCACCCATCAATCACATTGTCATTCCATTCCAGACTTTGCCTTTAAATGAAGCTACTTTGAAGAAGATGCCAGTGATGCCACCTCTTCATTTGCTAGGGCTGCCGTAACAAATACCACCAGACCAGGTGGTTTAAACACAGAAACTTATTTCCTCGTGGTTCTAGAGGCTAAGAGTCCAGGGTGGGCAGCGCAGTTTCTTTGGAGATCTGTCTCATGGGCTTGAACATACTGCCTTCTTACTGCTTTATCACAAAGCTGCCTTCTTGGCACCAGAGACCCCTCAGTGTTTCTCCGTGTGTCCGTATTTCTTCTTTCATAAGGACACCAGTCATACTGAATGAGGTCACTCTTTGTGAACCTAAGGACTTGTAACCCACTGGGCTTCTTGGTCCATGGAATCCTCTGGCAAGAATATGGGAGTGTTTGCCAGGGATTCTCTGACCCAGGTCTCCTGCATTACAGGCAAATTCTTTACCATCTGAGGAAGCCTCCATATGACCTCGTACTACTTTCATTACCTCTGTGTCGTCCCTGTCTGCAAATACAATCACATTCAGAAGTACTGGGAGTTAGGGCTTCAACAAATGAATTATGGGGGAGTGGGGACACAGTTCAGCCCCTAACACTATACTAATTATTTTCCATGGAGGACCTACCATGTGCCCACACTTTCTAGGCACTTCTATTCACACAGATTCTAACAGTACCACTGTAAGTTTAACTACAGTTGAAGACATGATCAAGGCAGCAGAGTAACTTATGTGAAATACAACTCATACATGACAGGGCCTGGATGTGAACCTTGTCGTTCTGACTTGCCTTTCTCTGATGCGTTTTTGATGGTGTAGCATTCTTCTCTTATCTTGGGTCTTACTTTTCTGAATAACTGAGTCCTTGGTAAGCATTATGCAATAGGACAGCAGGATTGTCAATCTCACTTTAAAGAAGATTCTGGCAGAATTCTTTTTTCCCCATCCAGGAAGTATTTCTTGTGCACATGTTACATGCCCTAAACTGTATGTGGTCTTGAAGGCAACATAGCTGCCAATTTGCTTATTTTCTGCACTAAGTATTGCTGAATTGATTGGCCATGTGGCTGTAGTTTAATTTTAAACAGTCCCTCCCCAAAACTGAACGTTTAGGAGCACCCATCAATCACATTGTCATTCCATTCCAGACTTTGCCTTTAAATGAAGCTACTTTGAAGAAGATGCCAGTGATGCCACCTCTTCATTTGCTAGGGCTGCCGTAACAAATACCACCAGACCAGGTGGTTTAAACACAGAAACTTATTTCCTCGTGGTTCTAGAGGCTAAGAGTCCAGGGTGGGCAGCGCAGTTTCTTTGGAGATCTGTCTCATGGGCTTGAACATACTGCCTTCTTACTGCTTTATCACAAAGCTGCCTTCTTGGCACCAGAGACCCCTCAGTGTTTCTCCGTGTGTCCGTATTTCTTCTTTCATAAGGACACCAGTCATACTGAATGAGGTCACTCTTTGTGAACCTAAGGACTTGTAACCCACTGGGCTTCTTGGTCCATGGAATCCTCTGGCAAGAATATGGGAGTGTTTGCCAGGGATTCTCTGACCCAGGTCTCCTGCATTACAGGCAAATTCTTTACCATCTGAGGAAGCCTCCATATGACCTCGTACTACTTTCATTACCTCTGTGTCGTCCCTGTCTGCAAATACAATCACATTCAGAAGTACTGGGAGTTAGGGCTTCAACAAATGAATTATGGGGGAGTGGGGACACAGTTCAGCCCCTAACACTATACTAATTATTTTCCATGGAGGACCTACCATGTGCCCACACTTTCTAGGCACTTCTATTCACACAGATTCTAACAGTACCACTGTAAGTTTAACTACAGTTGAAGACATGATCAAGGCAGCAGAGTAACTTATGTGAAATACAACTCATACATGACAGGGCCTGGATGTGAACCTTGTCGTTCTGACTTGCCTTTCTCTGATGCGTTTTTGATGGTGTAGCATTCTTCTCTTATCTTGGGTCTTACTTTTCTGAATAACTGAGTCCTTGGTAAGCATTATGCAATAGGACAGCAGGATTGTCAATCTCACTTTAAAGAAGATTCTGGCAGAATTCTTTTTTCCCCATCCAGGAAGTATTTCTTGTGCACATGTTACATGCCCTAAACTGTATGTGGTCTTGAAGGCAACATAGCTGCCAATTTGCTTATTTTCTGCACTAAGTATTGCTGAATTGATTGGCCATGTGGCTGTAGTTTATGGTGATGATTGAAACAGTTCTTTAAAATCCAAATTCTTATTCACATCCCTGTGGTCCAGGAGAAGTAAAGCAAAGTGTGGAAAGAATTAATAAATATTTGTGGACTGAATTATGATTATGTTAAACAGAGTTTCCAACTTGCTTTAGTAGTGTAAAGAATCTGTCTGCAATGCAGGAGACCCTGGTTCAATTCCTGGGTCAGGAAGATTCCCTGGAGAAGGGAGAGGCTACCACTCCAGTATTCTTGGGCTTCCCCGGTGGCTTATATGGTTAAGAATTCACCTGCAATGTGGGAGACCTGGGTTTGATCCCTGGGTTGGGAAGATCCCCTAGAGGAGGGCATGGTGGCCCACTATTGTATTCTTGCCTGGAGAATTCCCACAAACAGAGAAATCTGGCAGGCTACAGCCCACGGGGTCACAAAGAGTTGGACTCGACTGAGCGACTCAACACAGCACAACACGACACATACTCTTGCTATACTTTCTGTGATATGTTTATGGACTTGTTGTCTTAGAATCTCAATATGCATTACAATGGTCACTAGAAATGTGATTTTAAAGCCAAAAAAGACGGAGATTGCACTGGACTGCAAAAAAAAGAAAAATGCATTGAATCAAATTAGTAAATATTATTTGAGTGCATCCTGGGTATCATGAATGAGATCAGGCGATGGTGATACTAAGAGGGAGAAGTTATACCCCCTGGCCTTGCCTAGGTTGAGTCTCATCATCTTTTCACCAGATGGTGACATTAGTCTCTCTCTTTTTAAACTTTTTATTTTATATTGGACTGTAGCTGATTAACAATGCTGTGATAGTTTCAGATGAACAGCAAAGGGACTCAGTCATACATACATATGTATCCATTCTCCCCCAAGCTCCCCTGCCCGCCAGGCTGCCGCATAACACTGAGCAGAGTTCCCTGCACTATACAGTAGATCCTTGTTGATTATTCATTCTAAATATAGCAGTGCATACACATGTGGCATTAGTCTCTTTGCTAGACTCTCCCTCTTCCCTCCTTAGCCCTCTTAAAGTCACACATCATACTGCAGCACCGCAGTCTAGCCAAAATAGAATCCAAAGGGCAGATGCTTTAGCATCATAGTTGAAACTATCAAGACACTGCCTCCCTCTCTCTGCGTCCTTTCTTTGTTCAACTTGACATTTATGCAGAATGTGTTTCTTGTTTCTTTTTTGTAACACTAGACCTCATCTTCATGATCAGATGTCACAGAATCATTCATAAATTTCTCTCAATATAACAGTGCTCTCCAGACCTGCTTCCATTTTTATGATTTGGTTTGCTTTCTCTAATATTGGTAGAGATCAGGAAAACTATTCAGTTGAGAAAATAGTCAATTATTTGGATTCAGATGTTAGTACTTAATATGAGAGGTTGAGATACGATGGCCTGAATTACAACTTTGCCACACACTGTGTAAGTGTGAGTGTATCACCTAACTGCTCTGAATCTCCTTTTATTTATTGTTAAAATGGGGCTGAAAATGGTACCAACCAATAGAGTTCCCATAAAATTTAAATGGGTTAATGTAATTGGAGGTCTTAACTGGGTGCTGTGAATAGAGGGCAGTCTTTGCTGTCATCCTGCCCCATGACAGTTACAGTAGCATTGAACCAGGTTTAATTTAGCTGGTTCTGGTTCTTTCTTGGGTCACTGGTGACTGAGATCCTGCTAAAGGCTGCAGACTTGCTAGTGTTCCTTTCTTCCAGACCAGACCCATGGAAGCTTCTCCTCCTGCATCTTGCTCTTCCTCTAGAAAAGGCATGTTCACCCAAGCAACCTAAACCATTGATTTAAACCATTGTAATAGTTCAGAAACTTGGCAAATATGTGATTTTCCTGATGGCAAATGGTAAAACTAGGAAATTACTGGCATTCCTCTCCTAATAATTTAATCTCACACTATTATTGTAATTGAAAAATGGAGAAAAGTTTTGATGATATCTTCCTATGATGAATTCTATAGAGTCTAAAGACTATTTTTACTTTCTCAGTATTCTTCAGATTAAATTATCTAATTTCTCAGCAATCCTATTTTTATTTCCCAGCTTGCGCTGCCCCACCCTCCCTCAAGTTCCCTCTCCAATGAAAGAGACTTGAACGGTTGATCTCGGGAGTCATAGAGAGTCCTATCTGTGGTAAGAGAGAATCTCTTGCCATATCTATAAACTTACTGCTTTAAGTGAGGCTGAATCTAAAATAGACTATGAGTGAGGAAAAAAAAAAAGTCAAAGGAGTTGAACATGCAACCTACAGCACAGCTACCATCTTTCCTTGAACTGTTTTATTGGCACCACATTCTTCCACATAGGGACACAGAGAAGAGGGGCAGCCACAATGCTTGACTGGCTTTGTTAGCAGAAATACTCTGACACTTTGGTGATCAGAGAGGCAAAATCTATCTTTTGCTTTCTGATCACATTCTATAGTATTACTGGGATCAGATTTTGACCCATTTGGATTTTACTTATATGACCCAGTTTCCTGCCATAGGTGAGGAGTGGAAAAAAACAAAATGTCACCTAACTGCTCTGAATCTCCTTTTATTTATTGTTAAAATGGGGCTGAAAATGGTACCAACCAATAGAGTTCCCATAAAATTTAAATGGGTTAATGTAATTGGAGGTCTTAACTGGGTGCTGTGAATAGAGGGCAGTCTTTGCTGTCATCCTGCCCCATGACAGTTACAGTAGCATTGAACCAGGTTTAATTTAGCTGGTTCTGGTTCTTTCTTGGGTCACTGGTGACTGAGATCCTGCTAAAGGCTGCAGACTTGCTAGTGTTCCTTTCTTCCAGACCAGACCCATGGAAGCTTCTCCTCCTGCATCTTGCTCTTCCTCTAGAAAAGGCATGTTCACCCAAGCAACCTAAACCATTGATTTAAACCATTGTAATAGTTCAGAAACTTGGCAAATATGTGATTTTCCTGATGGCAAATGGTAAAACTAGGAAATTACTGGCATTCCTCTCCTAATAATTTAATCTCACACTATTATTGTAATTGAAAAATGGAGAAAAGTTTTGATGATATCTTCCTATGATGAATTCTATAGAGTCTAAAGACTATTTTTACTTTCTCAGTATTCTTCAGATTAAATTATCTAATTTCTCAGCAATCCTATTTTTATTTCCCAGCTTGCGCTGCCCCACCCTCCCTCAAGTTCCCTCTCCAATGAAAGAGACTTGAACGGTTGATCTCGGGAGTCATAGAGAGTCCTATCTGTGGTAAGAGAGAATCTCTTGCCATATCTATAAACTTACTGCTTTAAGTGAGGCTGAATCTAAAATAGACTATGAGTGAGGAAAAAAAAAAAGTCAAAGGAGTTGAACATGCAACCTACAGCACAGCTACCATCTTTCCTTGAACTGTTTTATTGGCACCACATTCTTCCACATAGGGACACAGAGAAGAGGGGCAGCCACAATGCTTGACTGGCTTTGTTAGCAGAAATACTCTGACACTTTGGTGATCAGAGAGGCAAAATCTATCTTTTGCTTTCTGATCACATTCTATAGTATTACTGGGATCAGATTTTGACCCATTTGGATTTTACTTATATGACCCAGTTTCCTGCCATAGGTGAGGAGTGACAATAGAGAAAGCATTAACACACACAATAATGGATTTTGGACTAAAAGGGTGGGTGCGTATTAATTTCCATTTCTTTATATGTGAAGCATGATTAACAAGACTGGGTCCCCCATAGGCTTGTGAGAATTTAACAAAACAATGTCTAAGCATGTGAAGTGCATCCATTCAGCCATTTCTCCACCCATCCATCCATCTATACGTCCATCTCTCTGTCTCACCATCTATCCACTCATCCATCCATTTGTTTAATCAACATTTAATGGGACAGAGTTTCCAGAGGGAGGGGACATATATATATACCTATGGCTTATTCATGTTGATGTTTGACTTAAAGTAACAAAATTATGTAAAGCAGTTATCCTTCAATTCCAAAAAAAAAATAAGGGCTGCCCTGGTGGTCCAGTGGGTAAAGAGTCTTGCCTTGCAGTGCAAAGGGCACCAGTTCGATCCCTGGCCTGGTAAGATCCCACATGCCACAGAGCCACTGGATCCGTGTGTCCAATTACCAGCCAGTGCTCTGGAGCGCATGTGCCCAGAGCCGGTGCTCTGCAGCGAGAGAGGCCACTGCGATGGGAGGCCCACACAGGTCAAAAGAACAAAGATGGACGAAAAATAAATAAATAGAAAATCAATTAGAAAAGGCCAAAAATAAATTTAAAAATGCAAAAAAATTATGACAGTTTTCTTTTACCTGGCCTTGTATTTCTATAATTAATATCAAAAGTCCAGTCAAAGAAATGAAACTTCTGACTTAGACTAAGGAATAACACCCGGACTGGAATATTTGTTTCCAGTGTGCCCTGTGCTTTGGGAGCCCTGGGCCCAGTTGAGAAGCTTTCCTACTTTTATTCACAGGAATTGAAAGTTTCCTGTGTTATCAAAAAACTTCCCTCCCCACCCCATAACCATCATCCACATGAGGCTTTTTAAACATTTGGGGGGGTGATGCTTTGTTAGCAGAAATACTCTGACACTTTGGTGATCAGAGAGGCAAAATCTATCTTTTGCTTTCTGATCACATTCTATAGTATTACTGGGATCAGATTTTGACCCATTTGGATTTTACTTATATGACCCAGTTTCCTGCCATAGGTGAGGAGTGACAATAGAGAAAGCATTAACACACACAATAATGGATTTTGGACTAAAAGGGTGGGTGCGTATTAATTTCCATTTCTTTATATGTGAAGCATGATTAACAAGACTGGGTCCCCCATAGGCTTGTGAGAATTTAACAAAACAATGTCTAAGCATGTGAAGTGCATCCATTCAGCCATTTCTCCACCCATCCATCCATCTATACGTCCATCTCTCTGTCTCACCATCTATCCACTCATCCATCCATTTGTTTAATCAACATTTAATGGGACAGAGTTTCCAGAGGGAGGGGACATATATATATACCTATGGCTTATTCATGTTGATGTTTGACTTAAAGTAACAAAATTATGTAAAGCAGTTATCCTTCAATTCCAAAAAAAAAATAAGGGCTGCCCTGGTGGTCCAGTGGGTAAAGAGTCTTGCCTTGCAGTGCAAAGGGCACCAGTTCGATCCCTGGCCTGGTAAGATCCCACATGCCACAGAGCCACTGGATCCGTGTGTCCAATTACCAGCCAGTGCTCTGGAGCGCATGTGCCCAGAGCCGGTGCTCTGCAGCGAGAGAGGCCACTGCGATGGGAGGCCCACACAGGTCAAAAGAACAAAGATGGACGAAAAATAAATAAATAGAAAATCAATTAGAAAAGGCCAAAAATAAATTTAAAAATGCAAAAAAATTATGACAGTTTTCTTTTACCTGGCCTTGTATTTCTATAATTAATATCAAAAAGTCCAGTCAAAGAAATGAAACTTCTGACTTAGACTAAGGAATAACACCCGGACTGGAATATTTGCCTTTCCAGTGTGCCCTGTGCTTTGGGAGCCCTGGGCCCAGTTGAGAAGCTTTCCTACTTTTATTCACAGGAATTGAAAGTTTCCTGTGTTATCAAAAATCTTCCCTCCCCCACCCCATAACCATCATCCACATGAGGCTGAAGGATGGAAGTATAATTGGATGGTACATAGCCAGATTTTCTAATGTTTACCCAGAGGGGTGAGAGTGGGGAGTGATGCACGTGACCCCTTGGTGAGCTGATAATCCTGGGGGAAATCCGTGCAAAAGCATAAAGCTTTTAGACAAATCTGGCCTCAGGCAAAACGATGAATCTGACCGAGATTGTCCTCTACCTGCTGGCCTCTGAGCCTGGGATCCGTCCTCCTCCAGCCCTGTCCACTCTCTTCCCCAGCTCTCACAGAGTTCTGCCTGTTGTCCCTGGTGGTGCTCAGAAGAAGCTGAAAACGCCTCCCCTCTTAGGCAGCGTGCATTTTTCAATAGGCATCAAAACTGCAAGTTAAAGGGTGTTTCAGCTCAGAAATGGCTGGCAGGGCAGGGGAGATACTCTGGGTCTGTTTGAAGTCCAGCCTTTGCACACAGAGAGGACAGTCACATGGTCAGTGAAGCTAGACAAGGAGGACAAGGAGGACGGCAGACTCTTTGGCCTTACCTCTGCTCCCAGGTCTCCTGTGGCATGGCACCGTTCAGTCCCCAAATGGTGGTGACCTTGTGGTTCTCTCCTTTTGGGTCTCACCCATCAATTTCCAAGGAGTGAGGGTGGCAACCCTGACCCTCCTGGCCTACATGTCTACCTTTTTTTGGGAGCACAGAAGTTAAAGAGCCGACTGACCTCTGCGCATGCTATCTCTGAATGGCTCTTTGTGTAAAACACCCACTGAGCTATCTTTATTTTATTTTTAATTTTATTTATTTATTTTTGGCTGTGTTGGGTCTTTGTTTCCGATGTTTTCTAGTTGCAGCGATTAGTGGCTCATCTCCTAGTTGCTGTGTGCTGACTTCTCACTGTGGTGGCTTCTCTTGTTGCAGGGCTCAAGGGCATGTGGGCTCAGTAATTGTGGCTCCCAGGCTCTAGAGCACAGGCTCAAAAGTTGTGGCCTATGAGGTTTGTTGCTCCGTGGTATATGGGATCTTCCATGGTCAGGGATTGAACCGGCATCCCTTGCATTGCAAGGTAGATGCTTTACCACTGAGTCACCTGGGAAGCCCCTGAGTTATCTTTCAATGTCACCCTGAAGAACATTTGCCTTTTCTGTTACATCTGAAACAAATAATTTCCCAGAATTCTATCAATAGAACATTTATCAGGGTATAACAAATTCCAACAAGATCATTCAAAAACATGTAACTCCCAAACCCTCCTTCTAACATTGGGAAGAAGGACAAGACAGTATTTGACTTTCTGCTTCTGATGAGAAGAACAAACTAAAGACTAATAACTGTAGGTGTTATATTCCCTCCATGATGCCAGGTAATGATGGTCCCTTCCCCAATTTGATTAAAGCAGATTATCAGTTTAAAAAAAAAAGAGTCTGGGAAAACGGACATCTTTTTTATGACAACTCACTTATGGCTTTGAAGCTTGCTGTAAATGGTAAGATCACAGTAAGTAACTTAGCTGAAGTGTAATAATTGGGTTCCAAGTGTTATGATTGATACATTTCATTGAAAATAGCACCCTGAGGTTTTTCCAAATTAAAGATGAAATCTAAATAAAACCTTAAATAACCCATGTGGAAATACTTTATTGTAGTTAATAACCAAGCAAAAATATGCTTATTCTGTGTGCAGACTCATTCCAACAGATTATACCTATTGTGGCTTCCATTCAAAAGGCATCTCACTTGGCTTATGGGAAAATAATAGCATTCCTAACTATTAATAGCAAATAAGAGAGACATTTATGGACATTCATACATCATTTATAAATGACCCTTATGAATAAAGTGTTACAATGATTCCATTAGCATAAGTTCCACAATTAAGGCCTGCATAAAAGAGACATTTTTCTTTCTTGAATGCACATATAAAAAGTTGCCATTTACTTTGTTGAAATTATATCCATAATAACTCAATGTATTTCAGTGCAGCGATTAGTGGCTCATCTCCTAGTTGCTGTGTGCTGACTTCTCACTGTGGTGGCTTCTCTTGTTGCAGGGCTCAAGGGCATGTGGGCTCAGTAATTGTGGCTCCCAGGCTCTAGAGCACAGGCTCAAAAGTTGTGGCCTATGAGGTTTGTTGCTCCGTGGTATATGGGATCTTCCATGGTCAGGGATTGAACCGGCATCCCTTGCATTGCAAGGTAGATGCTTTACCACTGAGTCACCTGGGAAGCCCCTGAGTTATCTTTCAATGTCACCCTGAAGAACATTTGCCTTTTCTGTTACATCTGAAACAAATAATTTCCCAGAATTCTATCAATAGAACATTTATCAGGGTATAACAAATTCCAACAAGATCATTCAAAAACATGTAACTCCCAAACCCTCCTTCTAACATTGGGAAGAAGGACAAGACAGTATTTGACTTTCTGCTTCTGATGAGAAGAACAAACTAAAGACTAATAACTGTAGGTGTTATATTCCCTCCATGATGCCAGGTAATGATGGTCCCTTCCCCAATTTGATTAAAGCAGATTATCAGTTTAAAAAAAAAAGAGTCTGGGAAAACGGACATCTTTTTTATGACAACTCACTTATGGCTTTGAAGCTTGCTGTAAATGGTAAGATCACAGTAAGTAACTTAGCTGAAGTGTAATAATTGGGTTCCAAGTGTTATGATTGATACATTTCATTGAAAATAGCACCCTGAGGTTTTTCCAAATTAAAGATGAAATCTAAATAAAACCTTAAATAACCCATGTGGAAATACTTTATTGTAGTTAATAACCAAGCAAAAATATGCTTATTCTGTGTGCAGACTCATTCCAACAGATTATACCTATTGTGGCTTCCATTCAAAAGGCATCTCACTTGGCTTATGGGAAAATAATAGCATTCCTAACTATTAATAGCAAATAAGAGAGACATTTATGGACATTCATACATCATTTATAAATGACCCTTATGAATAAAGTGTTACAATGATTCCATTAGCATAAGTTCCACAATTAAGGCCTGCATAAAAGAGACATTTTTCTTTCTTGAATGCACATATAAAAAGTTGCCATTTACTTTGTTGAAATTATATCCATAATAACTCAATGTATTTCAGTGCAGCTAAATGACTATGCACCTAAATAGATAGACATGGATGTAACCCTATGTCTATGTGGAGACCCGTGGGGTCCTTAAGAATGAGCCTCATTGAGTCCCGGGGCACATGACCATGTCTAAATCTTGAATGGTAGAGTTAAGAATGAGATTGGGCTTCTAGGCTTGTTTGAACAAATGGGTAGGGAATTAAGGGCCCAGATGGGGTAACCTTGATCTTGTTTTTTTCCTCTCCCTGGCATCTTTCAATCCAGAATCTAGGAAGAATTCTTGCTTCTCCCTTTGCAAGTATGTCCTACTCTAGAGTAAGTTATTTACTCCAGCTTCTGATGGAAAGGAGAATCTACAACGCAAGTAACTGTAGGTATTTTTTCTCTCTCTCCGTGTGCCAGGTAAAGTCAATGTGAGACGGTGGCACCATCCCTTTAAACAAACCTGATTAAAGCAGATTATTAGTTTAAGTATGTAAAAGAGTTGGAGAAAAGGATATGTTTTCATGGCAGTTCACTTGTAGTTTTAAAGTGTGCTGTAAGTGGTAAGATCACAGTAAGTCATTCAGCTGAAGGGTTTGAATTCCAAGGGCTATGATGGATACCTTTCATTGAAAAGAGCACCCTGAGGTTTTCTTTTTTCAAATTAAGATGAAATCTAAATAATACTCAAATGCTCCAACTTTTGAGTAATTAAACTAATATCTTCCCTTGATGACCTAGAGAGAGCATTTTCTTAGATGGGAATATAGAACATGAGATCTCATGGGTATTGAGCCCTTGCTTTGTGTCAGTCACTGTGTAACCATGATCTTGTGGATTCTTCTAACTGCCCTAGGTTGATGTGTTATTGATGATGAACCTATCAGTTCATCTTGTTACACTTTTTCTTTGATGAAGAAACCAGAGCTCAGAGACGTGGCTTCCATTCAAAAGGCATCTCACTTGGCTTATGGGAAAATAATAGCATTCCTAACTATTAATAGCAAATAAGAGAGACATTTATGGACATTCATACATCATTTATAAATGACCCTTATGAATAAAGTGTTACAATGATTCCATTAGCATAAGTTCCACAATTAAGGCCTGCATAAAAGAGACATTTTTCTTTCTTGAATGCACATATAAAAAGTTGCCATTTACTTTGTTGAAATTATATCCATAATAACTCAATGTATTTCAGTGCAGCTAAATGACTATGCACCTAAATAGATAGACATGGATGTAACCCTATGTCTATGTGGAGACCCGTGGGGTCCTTAAGAATGAGCCTCATTGAGTCCCGGGGCACATGACCATGTCTAAATCTTGAATGGTAGAGTTAAGAATGAGATTGGGCTTCTAGGCTTGTTTGAACAAATGGGTAGGGAATTAAGGGCCCAGATGGGGTAACCTTGATCTTGTTTTTTTCCTCTCCCTGGCATCTTTCAATCCAGAATCTAGGAAGAATTCTTGCTTCTCCCTTTGCAAGTATGTCCTACTCTAGAGTAAGTTATTTACTCCAGCTTCTGATGGAAAGGAGAATCTACAACGCAAGTAACTGTAGGTATTTTTTCTCTCTCCGTGTGCCAGGTAAAGTCAATGTGAGACGGTGGCACCATCCCTTTAAACAAACCTGATTAAAGCAGATTATTAGTTTAAGTATGTAAAAGAGTTGGAGAAAAGGATATGTTTTCATGGCAGTTCACTTGTAGTTTTAAAGTGTGCTGTAAGTGGTAAGATCACAGTAAGTCATTCAGCTGAAGGGTTTGAATTCCAAGGGCTATGATGGATACCTTTCATTGAAAAGAGCACCCTGAGGTTTTCTTTTTTCAAATTAAGATGAAATCTAAATAATACTCAAATGCTCCAACTTTTGAGTAATTAAACTAATATCTTCCCTTGATGACCTAGAGAGAGAGCATTTTCTTAGATGGGAATATAGAACATGAGATCTCATGGGTATTGAGCCCTTGCTTTGTGTCAGTCACTGTGTAACCATGATCTTGTGGATTCTTCTAACTGCCCTAGGTTGATGTGCTTATTGATGATGAACCTATCAGTTCATCTTGTTACACTTTTTTCTTTGATGAAGAAACCAGAGCTCAGAGACGTGCCATACATTTCTCAAGACTACATAGAGCATAGCATCAAGGGTTTGATCCAAACCTATGCTGTCCTACCACATACATCCCTTGACCTTAGGGCTCTGCCTGAGATCAGGGTACCAGGTCTCTTGAACTCTTCTCATTAACTCTCTGGAGAGGTAAAACTTTGGGCAGATGTGTATTTTATGTAGGAGGTGATCATGGCTTTAGTCTCGAAGCGCCAAGAGATTGCCTGGGCTATGAGTCTGAAAGCTTGACCCAAGAACAGTAACAGCAAAGCAGTTCTAATGAGATGTATTCTCCAGCTTTTGATTTATCATATGCTATTATCCCTTGCCACAGTCCTGCATCTTCTTAGTGAGACCATTTATTGTGGGCAGGAAGTCCTAGCTATAGCAGGGGTCATTATCACGAGCCCATTGCCATGGTTCCTTTTCTTGATTTGCCAAGGTGTTTTTCCTTTTATTTTTAATTTTGTTTTGAATTATTATTACCATTTAAGGATTACTTTGCATTTAGACTTATTACAAAGTATTGGCTATATTCCCTGTGTCATAAAATAGATTCATGAGACTATGTTACACCCAATACTGTACTTCCTACTTCCCACTTCTATATTTACCTCTTGCCAATCAGTAACCACTAGTTTGTTCTCTGTATCTGTGAGTCTGCTTCTTTTTTGTTACATTCACTATTTTCTCTCTCTCTCTCTCTCTCTCTCTGTGTGTGTGTGTGTATACTTTTTAGTTTCCATTCAATTTGCTGAGATTTTTGAGGGAAGGGCGGTGACCGGCTGTGGTGCCCCTCCCTCATTTTTTTTCTCAGTGACTTTCTTACGCTCTCTCCCTCATAATAGTGACTGGAAGCATTTGGGCAACCAAAAAGGGGCTCTTCCATAAAAAAAGTTGGAGAAGCCTCTGCTTAAAGCATCATATCACTAACTGTGACATTATTAAGTAGCTCTAGTTGTTGCTTTAGAATAGGTTGTGTTTGCTAGTTTTCTGTTGATTACATCAGCATTCAATCAACCTCAGCGAAGGTCTGTTTCTATGCATGTTATCAACCATTAACTAAAAACAGAATTACTTTATTCATTCCATGCTCTGTCTTCATGTAACAGAGCTTTATCTACCACGTAATTGGGTAAGAGTTGGTCACTCCAGAATTGTGTTTCTCCCTCTGAGGACAAGCCCAAGCCAGATAATAACCTGATCTGATGAAAGCAATTGGAGTATGTGAGTACTGATGTTGTAATTTGCAGTAGAAAAGCCTTGCTAAGGGCTTCCCCTGGTGGTCCAGTGGGTAAGGACACCGCCTTGCAGTGCAAGGGGTGCCGGTTGGATCCCTGGCCTGGGAAGATCCCACGTGCCGTGGAGAGGCTGGACTGATGTGTCCAATTACCAAGCCGGAGCTCTGGAGCGCATGCGCCCAGAGCCGGCGCTCTGCAGCGACAGACGCCACAGTGATGGGAGGCCCACAGGAGCCAAAGAACAAAGATGGATGAAAATAGAGAAATGAAAGACCAATGGAGGTGGCCCGCCCGCTCCCCTCCCTCCCCAACCCGACCCCCGCCCTAAACAAATATATAAATAAATCTTTAAAAAAAAAAAGCCTTGCTAATATTTACAGAATGAATCCTAATATCACAAATAATTTATTCCTGCATATTGTTTTCTTTCTTCGAGATTATCAGCTTTAACCCTAAAATTAATTTCCAAGGAAATTGTAATTTTTTAATGAGATAAATTTTTTCACCATGAAATTAATGAATACAGTAAGGTCATGAACAAGGAATCACTGTTTTCTCCCATAAAATACAGTGTTAACATACTTCTTTAATGTCTGCCAAGAACCTTTAAGACTAATGAGTCCTGAAGTCAAAATACCTCTTCTGTGAAGAAACAGGAATCAAGAATAAAGTTTTAAGGTTAACTGTGTTTATATGCATGAGTGATTATTGTGTAAGGGTATTAATAATAAATTACAGAGATTTATAAATAAGTTATCTATGGTAAACTAAGCCAGGACTGCTAATTTCCTCTTTTACATTGTATACAATGAGGTATTATTTCACTTTAAGCTGTTTAGCAATTAACTACAGATGTTTTCGAAATATTATAGATCTCCTCTGGAGATAAGCAAAACCAGATATCAATTGTAGAAGATATAATCTCTATAGTCTTTATTTTATAACCAATGGTTATTTAGGGATTGCTTGGTTGGTTGTTAAAAATCACCATAGAAATATTTGTTTATGACAAGCAGACATATCATAATTCTCTTCCAAACTCGAATTGAGTGGTGTGAAAACCTTATTTTGAAAGATCAAGGCAAACTGCAGGCAAATCACGTCAGACCTTCAAACTGGCCTCAAAAACCCTCAGACCTGAAAAAGACCATTTACTTCCTGTAATTGAAATTGAGTTGCTCTTGTTAACCTGAGTCTTTTGTTTCTCACTTGTTCTAATATCAACAGCCCTGAGAGAATGCAGTATCCCTCCTGACTTCTAGTATATCTTGTTAAATCAGAATTCTATGAAAATATCTTAAGAAAGAGAAATAAAGTATGAAATACTATAATTATTGAAGTCTAATGATCTGAAGCTGACTTATCTCGATCTGACTTATATCTGTCATACTGGGCAGAGGGACCAATATTTATCATTACACTTGGATTCCTTTATGAGATCGAGGGCTGCCAATTTTGTAGCAAATTGAGTGTGGCAAAGACTTGGACAGAGGCCAGCATCAAAACAGGCACAGAAAATGTGTTCTACCACAGTGAAAGGAGATGGGACACACTTGCATTGTTTCTGTCAACTTTATGATAATTAATTTCAACCGTATTATCTGAATTAAAAAGTGACATTTATTCCCTGGGCCAGTTTCCTGGAATCTCTCCAATTCCCCTATCCTGTTTTGGAAAAAAAGCACACAAAAATTGGCTAAAATATGAATGAATCATTAAGAACTGATGCATTAGAAGATGTCCATATGTTTATAAAAGAGGATACCTTTAAAACATGATTTTAAAAGACATTACTAGGAAGGAAATGCAGATGAGAAAGGACCATCGCTCTCCCTGGCACAGCTGAAGTGTTTCGGGTGGAAATAAGTTATCTATGGTAAACTAAGCCAGGACTGCTAATTTCCTCTTTTACATTGTATACAATGAGGTATTATTTCACTTTAAGCTGTTTAGCAATTAACTACAGATGTTTTCGAAATATTATAGATCTCCTCTGGAGATAAGCAAAACCAGATATCAATTGTAGAAGATATAATCTCTATAGTCTTTATTTTATAACCAATGGTTATTTAGGGATTGCTTGGTTGGTTGTTAAAAATCACCATAGAAATATTTGTTTATGACAAGCAGACATATCATAATTCTCTTCCAAACTCGAATTGAGTGGTGTGAAAACCTTATTTTGAAAGATCAAGGCAAACTGCAGGCAAATCACGTCAGACCTTCAAACTGGCCTCAAAAACCCTCAGACCTGAAAAAGACCATTTACTTCCTGTAATTGAAATTGAGTTGCTCTTGTTAACCTGAGTCTTTTGTTTCTCACTTGTTCTAATATCAACAGCCCTGAGAGAATGCAGTATCCCTCCTGACTTCTAGTATATCTTGTTAAATCAGAATTCTATGAAAATATCTTAAGAAAGAGAAATAAAGTATGAAATACTATAATTATTGAAGTCTAATGATCTGAAGCTGACTTATCTCGATCTGACTTATATCTGTCATACTGGGCAGAGGGACCAATATTTATCATTACACTTGGATTCCTTTATGAGATCGAGGGCTGCCAATTTTGTAGCAAATTGAGTGTGGCAAAGACTTGGACAGAGGCCAGCATCAAAACAGGCACAGAAAATGTGTTCTACCACAGTGAAAGGAGATGGGACACACTTGCATTGTTTCTGTCAACTTTATGATAATTAATTTCAACCGTATTATCTGAATTAAAAAGTGACATTTATTCCCTGGGCCAGTTTCCTGGAATCTCTCCAATTCCCCTATCCTGTTTTGGAAAAAAAGCACACAAAAATTGGCTAAAATATGAATGAATCATTAAGAACTGATGCATTAGAAGATGTCCATATGTTTATAAAAGAGGATACCTTTAAAACATGATTTTAAAAGACATTACTAGGAAGGAAATGCAGATGAGAAAGGACCATCGCTCTCCCTGGCACAGCTGAAGTGTTTCGAGATGGAAAGTGTAAAGGGCACGGACTATTAACAGACCTTCAGGGCCAGCGGTATGGATTGGCATTCCTCGTGGAAAGCCCGAAAAGCCATGTTGGATCGTTTGCTGAGAGGAGTAGTGGACTATGGGGTCGTTTTACTGCCTGCTGCTTCCCCTCCCTCACTTTGGGGCATAGCAACCCAGGAACCCTCAGCCAGGGCTCCATTGATTATCCTCAAAATTTGCTCCTGCTATTGATCATAAAGGAAAAAAAAAAGTGCCTCTGAATTATTCAGAATGAAAATATACACAGAAGAAATTGATCAAGCCCATCTGATATTAAAGACAAATAAAACAGGCAGTGAAAGGGGGCTGGAAGCAGCTACTCCATACACAGAAGGCATTCTGGAGATAAAGGAAAAGTGGTTTTGCTTTCCAAAAAAAGATGTCATGGCTGTCAAAGTTCTTCTGAATTAATAGCTTTATTAATGGAGGCATTAGGGTTTCCAGGCCCGAGAATTCCTTAGAACTGTTAGAATTGTATGTGAGATGCCAGCTCTGTAATTTCTTCCTAATCCTGCCACTGTCTTTTTCACTTAACTAAAACATGCAGAGCTAGAGGGATAAAACTATGAAAAAAAAAGATCAGATAGAAACCTGGATTCTAACAAATAACCAGGGTCTACACTAAGTCCTGGTAGAAATTTAATAGGAGTTAGAAATTCTACAAATGGAACAAATGTGTCCTTCTTACTGTCACGGTTGTGAGAAACCACAACTACTTTGTATCTTAGAAAGATCCAGCTCCCCGGAGGCTGTTCCAAGCTGGTGGGGGTGGGGATGGGTAGGGAATCTGGCACAGATACCCTGCTTCACTGGGGATTCTGGTGGTGGAAAGGGAAGGCATCTATTAAGTTGTGTCAGTGGCATTTAAGTGGGCAACTTGCAGTTTTCTGGAAAGGACTCCATAGAACAAGTCCTCTCTGCTCTGCCTCCTTTTCACAGATACCTTTTTTTATTAAAACCCTGGCTAAAATATGAATGAATCATTAAGAACAGATACATTAGAAGATGTCCATATGTTTATAAAAGAGGATACCTTTAAAACATGATTTTAAAAGACATTACTAGGAAGGAAATGCAGATGAGAAAGGACCATAGCTCTCCTGGCACAGCTGAAGTGTTTCGAGATGGAAAGTGTAAAGGGCACGGACTATTAACAGACCTTCAGGGCCAGCGGTATGGATTGGCATTCCTCGTGGAAAGCCCGAAAAGCCATGTTGGATCGTTTGCTGAGAGGAGTAGTGGACTATGGGGTCGTTTTACTGCCTGCTGCTTCCCCTCCCTCACTTTGGGGCATAGCAACCCAGGAACCCTCAGCCAGGGCTCCATTGATTATCCTCAAAATTTGCTCCTGCTATTGATCATAAAGGAAAAAAAAAAGTGCCTCTGAATTATTCAGAATGAAAATATACACAGAAGAAATTGATCAAGCCCATCTGATATTAAAGACAAATAAAACAGGCAGTGAAAGGGGGCTGGAAGCAGCTACTCCATACACAGAAGGCATTCTGGAGATAAAGGAAAAGTGGTTTTGCTTTCCAAAAAAAGATGTCATGGCTGTCAAAGTTCTTCTGAATTAATAGCTTTATTAATGGAGGCATTAGGGTTTCCAGGCCCGAGAATTCCTTAGAACTGTTAGAATTGTATGTGAGATGCCAGCTCTGTAATTTCTTCCTAATCCTGCCACTGTCTTTTTCACTTAACTAAAACATGCAGAGCTAGAGGGATAAAACTATGAAAAAAAAAGATCAGATAGAAACCTGGATTCTAACAAATAACCAGGGTCTACACTAAGTCCTGGTAGAAATTTAATAGGAGTTAGAAATTCTACAAATGGAACAAATGTGTCCTTCTTACTGTCACGGTTGTGAGAAACCACAACTACTTTGTATCTTAGAAAGATCCAGCTCCCCGGAGGCTGTTCCAAGCTGGTGGGGGTGGGGATGGGTAGGGAATCTGGCACAGATACCCTGCTTCACTGGGGATTCTGGTGGTGGAAAGGGAAGGCATCTATTAAGTTGTGTCAGTGGCATTTAAGTGGGCAACTTGCAGTTTTCTGGAAAGGACTCCATAGAACAAGTCCTCTCTGCTCTGCCTCCTTTTCCTTTGAGTGTAGTCCAAATTATTAAATATAATTGCTTAGGGTCTCCACCACACTTTGTATATGAGGTTTTAGTTTTGACTATTCACCTTCTCTCTACAGGAGGCAAATTACCCGGTAGTCCAGGAAACGGGAGACCAACGGCCCCTGCCCCTTCCGAGGCTCAGGGACCAATGGGAAGAACCAGGGGCTTTATTCAGGAGGCAGTAGCCTTGACTCTTGGTTGTAATGTCACTCCATTCGGAGTCCTTGCATAGACTGCTGAGTGGAGAGAGGCCATTCTCCTGGGATGCCCCTCCCCATAGCCCTTCTTCTGAGGAGAAACCTCTAGCTGGGGAACCCTCTCTGTGACATTAACAGGGCTTATATGGAAAGGCAGCACTTGGATGACAGAAGATTAAACTTTTTCAAATTTTTTCAACTCTCCTTGTAGATTTTTAAAAATTATTATTATTTTTTATTTTTTTGGTGGGGGTGGAGCTTCAGGAGGGTGGAGGGAGGGCGGGCCACTTCTATTGGTCTTTCATTTATCTCTTTTCATCCATCTTTTTTCTCTGGCGCATGTGGGCCTTCGATCGCAGTGGCCTCTGTTGTCGCAGAGCACCAGCTCTGGGCACATGCTCTCCAGAGCTCCGGCTCAGTACTTGGACACATCGGTCCAGCCACTCTGCGGCACGTGGAATCTTCCCAGGCCAGGGATTGAACTGGCGCCCCTTGCACTGCAAGGCAGTGTCCTTACCCACTGGACCACCAGGGAAGCCCTTTTGTGTTCTTAAATAATGTCACTGCTTTAAAAAGTTCTGTATTTTAAAAATATATAATGAATACATATTTGTATAAAAATCGCTTTAATCATGTCCAGCTCTTTGCGACCTTATGGACTGTGGCCCGCTAGGCTCCATGGGCTTCTCCAGGCAAGAATACTGGAGTGGGTTGCCATTCCCTTCTCCAGAGGATTGTCCCTTCCCTGGGCATCAAACCCGGGTCTCCTGCATTGGTAGGTGGCTTCTTTACCATTAGTTGCCACCTGGGAAGCCCTGTCAATTGGAGTTATTACTACTGAGTTTGATCAGAAAAGAGAAACATATCAACTAGTCCCCGCTGCACTTCCCAGGTTCAGGCTTTCTTCCTTATCTGCAAGCCTACCACTTGCCCACCTCTCAGATGCTGTCCCCTAGCCTCCCTCTCATTCTCTAGCGGACTGTTCCCTCTTTTTCTTCAGTATCCTTTCTCTTCCAAACTGCGACTCTCCTACCCTTTGGCCACCATCTTCCCTCTCCTTTGTGACCTTTTCCCTCCCATGAGAAACCTGAAGGTTATTAAGACAGCTTTTGTACACCTACTTGAAGTCAGTCTCTATACCTTTCCACCTGCCCTCCCTGGTAAACTGGTTTGTAACCCTTTTACCATTTTGAATACATTAATAGCAATATTTTATTTCCTGAGTCATCAGTTTTTATCTTTCTACTGGATAATTCCCATTGGTCTACAGACATGGTGCTGTTTCTCTTAGCTAAAAAGAAGGAAACAAACAAAAAACTTTTTTTTGATTCAAAGTGACTTCCTCAAGCTACCATATTTTTTTCCCCTTAGCTTTTCAGGAAAACTCTGTGTGAGAGTTACCTATTCTACTACTTCAAATTACTCTCTTCCCATGTATGTTTTCTAATTTTTTATTCTGAAATAATTTTATATTTACAAGGAGATTGCAAAATAGTACAGAACATTCTCATATGTCCTTCACTTAACTTCCCTTAGTGTTAAAACCTTGGATAACCACATCGAATTATCAAAGCCAGGAACTCCCATTTACTCTTGTGCGCTTGCCTGCTAGGTCACTTCAGTCGTGTTCAACTCTTTGTGACCCTATGGATTGTAGCTCTCCAGGATCCTCTGTCCATGGATTTCTCCAGGCAAGCATGTTGGATTGGATTGCTGTGCCCTCCTCCAGGGGATCTTCCCCACCCACAGATCAAACCCATGCCTCTTAAGTCTCTTGCATTGATAGGTGGATTCTTTACCAGTAGCATCACCTGGGAAGCCCCTGTGTCTTTGGACTAGGGAGCAATTTCCACAAAAGCAGCCATCTTTTCCCTTGACCACTACACCCCCAGTTCTTATGCACTTCCTGCAGCACAATAGATCCTCAAGAAATTTTTGTTGAATGAATGCATGTTGGTCTCATATTTTCATAAGACCGATCAGGCAAGTATTTTTGTTCCCATTTAATTTAGTAAGAGGGTGGAGAAGAAAGCATTTGGAGGTTAAATACTTGTCCAGTAACAGAATTAGCCCCTCTCATTCTCTATTTGCGGACTGTTCTCTTTTCTCTCCCAAACTGCGACTCTCCTACCCTTTGGCCACCATCTTCCCTCTCCTTTGTGACCTTTTCCCTCCCATGAGAAACCTGAAGGTTATTAAGACAGCTTTTGTACACCTACTTGAAGTCAGTCTCTATACCTTTCCACCTGCCCTCCCTGGTAAACTGGTTTGTAACCCTTTTACCATTTTGAATACATTAATAGCAATATTTTATTTCCTGAGTCATCAGTTTTTATCTTTCTACTGGATAATTCCCATTGGTCTACAGACATGGTGCTGTTTCTCTTAGCTAAAAAGAAGGAAACAAACAAAAAACTTTTTTTTGATTCAAAGTGACTTCCTCAAGCTACCATATTTTTTTCCCCTTAGCTTTTCAGGAAAACTCTGTGTGAGAGTTACCTATTCTACTACTTCAAATTACTCTCTTCCCATGTATGTTTTCTAATTTTTTATTCTGAAATAATTTTATATTTACAAGGAGATTGCAAAATAGTACAGAACATTCTCATATGTCCTTCACTTAACTTCCCTTAGTGTTAAAACCTTGGATAACCACATCGAATTATCAAAGCCAGGAACTCCCATTTACTCTTGTGCGCTTGCCTGCTAGGTCACTTCAGTCGTGTTCAACTCTTTGTGACCCTATGGATTGTAGCTCTCCAGGATCCTCTGTCCATGGATTTCTCCAGGCAAGCATGTTGGATTGGATTGCTGTGCCCTCCTCCAGGGGATCTTCCCCACCCACAGATCAAACCCATGCCTCTTAAGTCTCTTGCATTGATAGGTGGATTCTTTACCAGTAGCATCACCTGGGAAGCCCCTGTGTCTTTGGACTAGGGAGCAATTTCCACAAAAGCAGCCATCTTTTCCCTTGACCACTACACCCCCAGTTCTTATGCACTTCCTGCAGCACAATAGATCCTCAAGAAATTTTTGTTGAATGAATGCATGTTGGTCTCATATTTTCATAAGACCGATCAGGCAAGTATTTTTGTTCCCATTTAATTTAGTAAGAGGGTGGAGAAGAAAGCATTTGGAGGTTAAATACTTGTCCAGTAACAGAAGTTTGAGAGCCTTGTTCTCTCAACTTCAAGTGCTTGGGGATCTTACTAATATGGCATTTAATTCAGGAGAGGCTATAGATCTGAAGATGTGGCTGAACTTTGCTAGGCTAAGGTTATAAAAACAGACCTGGGGCAAAGGAGTACACTCAAGTCATTGGTGGTCAGTTGGTTGCATGTTTTGGGATCCAGAGTGCTTTTTACAAGAGTGGAATTCCAAGTAAGCTTTCACTGCAGGGTGACAAGAAGGAACATTAATCTGCAAGAGCAGCTGTTTGCTCTTATAAAATACATCAGTCTTCATCATAATGGAAAATCCAAGAGGCAGCTCTGCTGATTGAATTGAAAGTCAATGGAAATCAAGGAATTGTCCATGTTGAATTATTAAGCAACTATTTCTAAATTAAGCCTTTTGGATGAGCAGCAAACTGGATGGTGGCTTGCACAAATGTATGTTTTCCTCACTTCTCTGCTAGGAGAAGTTACATTAGATGTATGCCAGCGCATCCATCAAAGACCCCCAAACAGGTGTGTGAAATGCCCATCCATCAAAAGGCATCTTTGGCTACTCCACAGCAGAGTGATTTGGAACTCATTCAATGGATAATGCACGGGGAAAGGGAGAGGCCGTGCAGAGCTATTAGTGGGGATTCAAAAGAGCATGGAAAACGCAAATTGGTGCTGGAACGAAAGCTGACGATCTGCTCAGCAGTTTGCTTATTCTGATGTAGGCTGTCAGTTTGAGAAATGGAAGAAATAATTCAAGCATGGGATTGTGGAAAGGGCCTATTTTTTAAAATGAACTTTTTTTTTTAGAACACTTTTAGATCCACATAAAAAATGCAACAATATTACAGAGACTTGGATTTTAAGGGGAGCAATTTCCACAAAAGCAGCCATCTTTTCCCTTGACCACTACACCCCCAGTTCTTATGCACTTCCTGCAGCACAATAGATCCTCAAGAAATTTTTGTTGAATGAATGCATGTTGGTCTCATATTTTCATAAGACCGATCAGGCAAGTATTTTTGTTCCCATTTAATTTAGTAAGAGGGTGGAGAAGAAAGCATTTGGAGGTTAAATACTTGTCCAGTAACAGAAGTTTGAGAGCCTTGTTCTCTCAACTTCAAGTGCTTGGGGATCTTACTAATATGGCATTTAATTCAGGAGAGGCTATAGATCTGAAGATGTGGCTGAACTTTGCTAGGCTAAGGTTATAAAAACAGACCTGGGGCAAAGGAGTACACTCAAGTCATTGGTGGTCAGTTGGTTGCATGTTTTGGGATCCAGAGTGCTTTTTACAAGAGTGGAATTCCAAGTAAGCTTTCACTGCAGGGTGACAAGAAGGAACATTAATCTGCAAGAGCAGCTGTTTGCTCTTATAAAATACATCAGTCTTCATCATAATGGAAAATCCAAGAGGCAGCTCTGCTGATTGAATTGAAAGTCAATGGAAATCAAGGAATTGTCCATGTTGAATTATTAAGCAACTATTTCTAAATTAAGCCTTTTGGATGAGCAGCAAACTGGATGGTGGCTTGCACAAATGTATGTTTTCCTCACTTCTCTGCTAGGAGAAGTTACATTAGATGTATGCCAGCGCATCCATCAAAGACCCCCAAACAGGTGTGTGAAATGCCCATCCATCAAAAGGCATCTTTGGCTACTCCACAGCAGAGTGATTTGGAACTCATTCAATGGATAATGCACGGGGAAAGGGAGAGGCCGTGCAGAGCTATTAGTGGGGATTCAAAAGAGCATGGAAAACGCAAATTGGTGCTGGAACGAAAGCTGACGATCTGCTCAGCAGTTTGCTTATTCTGATGTAGGCTGTCAGTTTGAGAAATGGAAGAAATAATTCAAGCATGGGATTGTGGAAAGGGCCTATTTTTTAAAATGAACTTTTTTTTTTAGAACACTTTTAGATCCACATAAAAAATGCAACAATATTACAGAGCTCCCTTATATCCTACAGTGATGGCCCCCATTATTAATAGTTGACATTAGTACTGTGCATTTGTCACAATGAGCCAATATTGATGCATTATTACTGGCTGTATTTCACATTTTATTCGGTGTTTTTTCCGTTTTGGCTAGTGTTCTGTTTCAGTATCCCATCTACCACATTACATTTAACCATCTTGTCTTCTTAGGCTCCTGTTGTCTGTGAGCATTTCTCAAGTTTTCTTTGTTTTGGACGGCTTTGTCATTTGTGAGGAGTACTGGCCAGGTGTTTAGAGAATGTCCTTCAACTGAGATTTTTCATGATTAGATCAGGTAATGTGTCTGGGGGAGGAAGACCATAGACGGGAAATCCCATTCTCATCATGTATCCATCGTATATATCTATTAACAATATGACTTATTATTCTTGGGGTTAACCTCGATCACTTGGCTTAGGAAATGTTCTCAAGTGCAAGGTGACTGTTTTTCTCAATTTCCATACTGTACTCTTTGGAAGGAGATTTTTAACGTGCAACCTCCTCTTAAAAAATGGGAAGTTAGGGTTGCCAGGGGAAGGAGATGGTGGGGTGAATGGAGAGAGCAGGACTGACACATACCCAGCCATATGTAGAGTAGAGAGCTGGTAGGAACCTGCTCTACTGCCCAGGGGTCCCAGTGGTGGGATGGCGGGTGTGGGAGGGAGGCTCATGTGGGGATCTATATACATGTATAGCTGATTCACATTTCCTGTACAGCAGAAACTAACACCCCAATGTAAAGCAATTATCTCCCCCGCAAAAAAAAAGAATGGAAAGTTATATTCCACCTCCTTGAAGGCAGAGTTTCTACGTAAATTATTTGAAATTCTTCTGCATGGAAGATTTGTCCCTTTCTCCCTCGTTTGCCTGTCTATCTATAAACTATTCATTCATTTAGTATGGATTCATAACTATTTATTTTATACTGTGCTGTAATCCAATACCAGTTTCTTTTTTTGCTCAGTATTTTCCAGTCTACATCACTTTACCACGTCTACAGTTTTGTCTCTTCCAGAATGTTATATAATTGGAATCGTAAGTCTGAAAGACGACTTCATTTCAGTTTGTAGTAGGCACTTAACATTCATCCATGTCTTCATGTGTTTGATAGCTCATGACTTTTTCTTATTGCTGAGTAGTATTCCATTGTGTGAATGTACCACAATGTGTGTGCCTATTCATCTACTGAAAGACATCTTAGTTGCTTCCAGTTTTGAGTGATTATGACAAAATCTAAAATAAACATTTGTGTACAGGTTTTCAAATCAGTTCAGGAAGTATAACTGCTGGCTCATCTGGTATGACTATGATTAGCTTTGTAAGAAACTGCCAGACTATCTTCCAAAGTGGTTGCACCATCTTACATTCCCACCAACAATGAATAAGAGTTCCTGTAGCATGGCATTCTTCCCAGAAATTGGTGCTGTCAGAATTTTGGATTTTAGCCATCCTAAAATGTGTCTAGTGGTCTCTTGTTGCTGTTTTAATTTGCATTTCCCTGATGACGAATCACATTGAGCATATTTTCACATGTTGGTTAGGAAAGGACCCTGTTTATGAATCCCCCAACCCCTTACATGCTAACTTGACCTTGAAAAGTCTTTGAAAAAAGGCAGCTGATTCTTTTCTAAAGTCAGGAATTTAGGGCTACTCAGTCTAAGCATCCATAGGTTGAGAGATGGAGAATTTTAAATGAACATTTTCTTCCTTACAGTTTCAAAATGGCTGAAAATAGTTCTGACATTGTGACAAAGTGGGCAACCAGGAGATAGCAATGTACTTTTGATCAATGAGCTTGTTTTCTGCATAATTATTTAAGATGAAGCTGGTTTGTGTTCCAGATAATAGCATTTAAAATTTTTAGGTGAAGAGTATGACTTTTCAATAACTTTCCCCGAACATTTTAAAAACTCTGCCTCATCTCTGATGAGCCTTTATCCTCTAATTAAAGGACACTGGACAATGGAAAGGACCACTTTTTAGACTTCCAGTGCTTCTGGCTTTAATATTCAGTGCTAGATTCACAGAACTCTTTTACAGATGCTAAGCATTCAATCCTGAAGACTCCACTTCATCATCAGGTAATTAGTATTTTCATTAACTTGCTTATTGTCAAGGAAAATGAGCCTTGATCATCTAATTTTTCCTCAATGAGTTGAATATTGTAATATATCTATAATTAATGTGCTTTATGCCACAAACGTGTAATGGAGTGGAAATCTGAGGCTGCTCCCAGCAGTCACTGTCAGTAAATGTTTGATGAATAAACAGAGACTTTCTAATGGGAAATGGTGGCGACTTTTATAAGCAGACACAATAAAGACTTTATTAACATACTTAAGAAGCATTCTGGGAAATAGAATTGAATGCATTATTACTGTAGGCTCCTTTTGTGAAAAGTAAATTTTACTGCCCCCATAACAAATGTTTACTTGTTTGATGCAAGTTGTAAGATCCGTATTTTATGGTGTAGCCTACAATCTAATACAATGATGCTTGAATTAGCTGCGTATTCCTTATGGATTTGAGATTGTGAAAAAAAGTAGCAACAATTCTGTCTGTTAATCATTTGCAAACTCTGGCTTACATGGAAAGGAAACAGCACACCTGTTTCAGGATTTTTAAAAGCTCAAGACAAATTTCAAGATATTTACACTAACTAGTAAACAGAAGTCAATATGGGTGTGTTTTAGTTCCATATATAGAGTGCAGACTTATTTATTTACTTATTAACAAACAGTATTTTCAGTGTTATAATTTGTCTATTTCATAAAGTAGACATTTTGTTATTGAAGTATAGTTGATTTACAATCCTGTGTCAATTTCTGCTGCACAGTACACAGATATCTATCTATCTATTTATCTGGGCTTCCCCTGGTGGTCCAGTGGGTAAGGGCACCGCCTTGCAGTGCAAGGGGCACCGGTTCGATCCCTGACCTGGGAAGATCCCACATGCTGCGGAGTGGCTGGACCCATGTGTCCAATTACTGAGCCGGAGCTCTGGAGCGCATGCGCCCAGAGTCGTTGCTCTGCAGCAACAGACGCCACCGCGATGGGAGGCCCACAGGAGCCAAAGAACAAAGATGGATGAAAATGGAGAAATGAAAGACCAATAGAAATGGCCCGCCTGCTCCCCTCCCTCCCCAACCTGACCCCCGCCCAAAATAAATAAATAAATCTGTCTATCTATCTATCTATGGCTTCCCTGGTGGCTGAGTGGTAAAGAACCCACTTGCCAATGCAGGAGACATGGGTTTGATCCTTGGGTTGGGAAGGTCCCCTAGAGAATGAAATGGCCAACCACTCCAGTATTCTTTTCTGGGAAATCCCCTGGACAGAGGTGCCTGATGAGCTACAGTCCATGGGATCACAATTTAGCAACAATGGCAATATTTCTAGCACCTTTCATAATGCCTGGCACGTAATAAGTCCTCAGAAATACATCTTTAAGTAAATAGAGTTATTTATATATCAAGTATTGAAATGCAGTCATTACTCTCATAGACAGGCTATTTAAATTACAAAGATATTTTATGATCTTCAGGCTACTCCTAAGGATAGCTTTTCTGAATATGAACAGGTTATAATCACATCAACTCTCCCGTAACCTGTCAGTGAGAACTATTTATAAGAGAATGTGATGTGAACACAGCATGCTTAGAGAAGGAAAGAATCAGCTGCCTTTTTTCAAAGACTTATGAATGACTGGAATGCTTTCCTGAACCAGGTGGTCTAGGCCAGCTCTTCAGCACTCTCATTCTGAGCTCCACATAGTCACTTCCAGGGGCCTCCTGGATGCCCATCTGTACACAGGTACACCCTGCAGGTAGTCTGAATTCATTGCCTTCCCTCTCAATCCTGCTCCTGCTCCTCTCTGTAACAACAAAATTATTCTGTACTCCTTCTGCCCTCTCAGCTTCCGGCTCTAATCCCTTAAAAAGATTGTCCTAAATATCTTCCCACACTGTCCTCTCCTTTCCACCCTGCAGTCAATGGCTTGCGTTTCAACCACCTTTAGCAAGGGCAGCTGCCTTGTCTTTCCTTCTTTTGCCACTGACTGTCCCCACCAATCCTCGTCTATAGTATCAGAGTTTTCCTTCAAAAAATAAAAATAATAATAAAAAAACTTGAGCATGCCTCTCCCTTACTTAAAGTCCTTATTTTTTTTAAAAAAAATATTTTTTTAATTGAAGGATAATTTCTTTTCAGACTTTTGTTGTTTTCTGCCAAACATCAACAGGAGTCAGCCATATGTATATAGAGTGGGGGACGGGCTAGCTATGCCCTCCAGGAAAAGGTTGAATTCCTTTGGTCTGCAAATGAGACCTTTCACAGTATCGTCCTGACCTATTTTTCAGCTTCAACCATCGTCTTCCTGGATGCAAACCCGGAGCCCCAATCACTTTGAACTTTTCTTTCTGTCTTTCACACAATATGGCCTTTCACTTTCAGGAATCATGAACTATTCCTGCTTAAAATCTTCCAATAACATCCCCAAACTGTTGGAATCAAATGGATCTAGAGACACTTTTTGTAAAGATTATACGCATCAGTGGTCAAGAGTCTAAGTTTTTGGTCTTTTGAAGTACAAGGCTAAGATATGAAATAAAACTATGTTATAGTTTCTGAGCACTTAAATGTTATTGTAGCTTCTAAGATATGACAGAAGGAGTATCCTAAGGTGATAGGGTTTGTTAGCAATTTCAAGCATAAAATACTATCCAAAATAAGTTCCTTTACCCTGATGCCCTTAGAATAACAGAGCAACACTTTACAAAAGCTTGGCATTATGTGATGTAAGGGATTTTGAGTGAGATCGTTTAAGTTAGAAATCTCCCTCCTCAGGTTGTTTGCTTAATCTCTGTTTTCTCATTGGTGTATGTGGATAACAGTCACTAATGGGGTGTGCTTTAAAAGTCAATTTGAGGAATAAAGTGCCTTATAAATAAAGTTAATAATATTAAGTGTTTAAAGCTCTGTACTTCCTTCTGCCCTCTCAGCTTCCGGCTCTAATCCCTTAAAAAGATTGTCCTAAATATCTTCCCACACTGTCCTCTCCTTTCCACCCTGCAGTCAATGGCTTGCGTTTCAACCACCTTTAGCAAGGGCAGCTGCCTTGTCTTTCCTTCTTTTGCCACTGACTGTCCCCACCAATCCTCGTCTATAGTATCAGAGTTTTCCTTCAAAAAATAAAAATAATAATAAAAAAACTTGAGCATGCCTCTCCCTTACTTAAAGTCCTTATTTTTTTTAAAAAAAATATTTTTTTAATTGAAGGATAATTTCTTTTCAGACTTTTGTTGTTTTCTGCCAAACATCAACAGGAGTCAGCCATATGTATATAGAGTGGGGGACGGGCTAGCTATGCCCTCCAGGAAAAGGTTGAATTCCTTTGGTCTGCAAATGAGACCTTTCACAGTATCGTCCTGACCTATTTTTCAGCTTCAACCATCGTCTTCCTGGATGCAAACCCGGAGCCCCAATCACTTTGAACTTTTCTTTCTGTCTTTCACACAATATGGCCTTTCACTTTCAGGAATCATGAACTATTCCTGCTTAAAATCTTCCAATAACATCCCCAAACTGTTGGAATCAAATGGATCTAGAGACACTTTTTGTAAAGATTATACGCATCAGTGGTCAAGAGTCTAAGTTTTTGGTCTTTTGAAGTACAAGGCTAAGATATGAAATAAAACTATGTTATAGTTTCTGAGCACTTAAATGTTATTGTAGCTTCTAAGATATGACAGAAGGAGTATCCTAAGGTGATAGGGTTTGTTAGCAATTTCAAGCATAAAATACTATCCAAAATAAGTTCCTTTACCCTGATGCCCTTAGAATAACAGAGCAACACTTTACAAAAGCTTGGCATTATGTGATGTAAGGGATTTTGAGTGAGATCGTTTAAGTTAGAAATCTCCCTCCTCAGGTTGTTTGCTTAATCTCTGTTTTCTCATTGGTGTATGTGGATAACAGTCACTAATGGGGGTGTGCTTTAAAAGTCAATTTGAGGAATAAAGTGCCTTATAAATAAAGTTAATAATATTAAGTGTTTAAAGTGTCTCTTGATTTTTCTCACTTGTTCTAAATTTCAGACAATAAATCATCTTGTTTTTTTAGAAGCTGCAGTTTGATTGTGATAGGTGAGGTATGGATCAAGTGGAACCAGTTATGAGATTTTCTGAGTTGCACTGAAAGACATTTATAAATGTTGCAGTCAAACAACTCAGAAAATCTTGTTGGGTTAGGAATAAGGTATTTGCATTTTTGTTACTTTTTTTCACCTTTAGTTGAATATGTGTTTACATATATGATCATGGGCACAGAACTTGAGAGGAAATACAGAAAATGAAGAGTTTAAAGAGCCCATTCAATATTCATAACAACACTATTTGCAATAACCAAGACACTGAAGCCACTTAAATGTCCATTGAAAGATGAATGGATAGAGAAAAAGTGGTACATATATACAATGAAACATTACTCAGTCATGAAAAAGAATGAAATAACTATTATAATAATAATTATTATTAATAATTATTTTCATTTGTTTTTCTCTCCTCTCCCTATCTAAATTGTGCATATACTTCCTTAATTTTTAGGTTCAAAATATCTTTTCCTTTGTTAATTGCTCACTTGATAAGGACTTGGGAATTGGTTTAACCCAGTTTCCAGCTCAATTATTTCCAATTGTGTGCTTTCTCTTATATATGGGGAAAGAAATCTGATGGAACAAATATTTTTAATAATCTGAATGGCCAAATCTATGTCCCCAACTTGTTGAAATGTGCACAGAGAATAAATAAAACATTGCATATATTTTTTTAAAAGAATGAAATAATACCATTTACAACAATATGGATGGAACTAGAGATTATTATACTAGGTAAGTCAGACACAGACTAATATCACTAATATGGGGAATCTAAAAAAGGTACAAATGAACTTATTGGAAAGACAGAAAAAGGCATCACAGACATAGGAAACAGACTTGTGTTTACCAAAGCAGGCGGAACAGAGGGATCACTGGGAGCATGAACATAGCTAATGCATGACCACATAAAACAGATCACAGAGAGTTTACTTTACAGCACAGGGGACTGTGTTCAATGTCTTATAGTAAACTATAATGGAAAAGAATCAAAGACATAAAGGGCTGATTAATTTAGATAGTGCTGGGCCTATGATAGTTTATTTTTAAATTATTTACACTCCTCCAAATGATCCATGCAGATTATTAGCAAGAATAATAAATGTGTAAATATTATATTGTGTTATTATTCATCTTGTTTTTTTAGAAGCTGCAGTTTGATTGTGATAGGTGAGGTATGGATCAAGTGGAACCAGTTATGAGATTTTCTGAGTTGCACTGAAAGACATTTATAAATGTTGCAGTCAAACAACTCAGAAAATCTTGTTGGGTTAGGAATAAGGTATTTGCATTTTTGTTACTTTTTTTCACCTTTAGTTGAATATGTGTTTACATATATGATCATGGGCACAGAACTTGAGAGGAAATACAGAAAATGAAGAGTTTAAAGAGCCCATTCAATATTCATAACAACACTATTTGCAATAACCAAGACACTGAAGCCACTTAAATGTCCATTGAAAGATGAATGGATAGAGAAAAAGTGGTACATATATACAATGAAACATTACTCAGTCATGAAAAAGAATGAAATAACTATTATAATAATAATTATTATTAATAATTATTTTCATTTGTTTTCTCTCCTCTCCCTATCTAAATTGTGCATATACTTCCTTAATTTTTAGGTTCAAAATATCTTTTCCTTTGTTAATTGCTCACTTGATAAGGACTTGGGAATTGGTTTAACCCAGTTTCCAGCTCAATTATTTCCAATTGTGTGCTTTCTCTTATATATGGGGAAAGAAATCTGATGGAACAAATATTTTTAATAATCTGAATGGCCAAATCTATGTCCCCAACTTGTTGAAATGTGCACAGAGAATAAATAAAACATTGCATATATTTTTTTAAAAGAATGAAATAATACCATTTACAACAATATGGATGGAACTAGAGATTATTATACTAGGTAAGTCAGACACAGACTAATATCACTAATATGGGGAATCTAAAAAAGGTACAAATGAACTTATTGGAAAGACAGAAAAAGGCATCACAGACATAGGAAACAGACTTGTGTTTACCAAAGCAGGCGGAACAGAGGGATCACTGGGAGCATGAACATAGCTAATGCATGACCACACATAAAACAGATCACAGAGAGTTTACTTTACAGCACAGGGGACTGTGTTCAATGTCTTATAGTAAACTATAATGGAAAAGAATCAAAGACATAAAGGGCTGATTAATTTAGATAGTGCTGGGCCTATGATAGTTTATTTTTAAATTATTTACACTCCTCCAAATGATCCATGCAGATTATTAGCAAGAATAATAAATGTGTAAATATTATATTGTGTTATTATTCTCACTCTCACCCACTCCCTTTTCATCAAAAGTTCTCTCAGGATGTTCGTTCATACCCTCAGTGTGTTATGATGGTGGAAGGCTTAAATGCACCCAGGTTAGGGGGTATGAGAATTAAATAAGAAGAGGTGCCCCGCACCTAGCAGGCAGGAGGCCTTCAGGAGCTGTCAGTCCCGACTTTTGTTCTATCCTCTGGACGTTTGATATGTGATCCTATTAAAGCCTCAAGCTGGAGTGCATGCTTAGTCACTCAGTTGTGTCTGACTCTTGACTACCCCACGAACGTGGCCTGCCAGGCTCTTCTGGCCATCTGATTTCCCAGGCAAGAGTCCTTCAGTGGGTTGCCATTCCCTTCTCCAGGAAATCTTCCTAAAACGGGGATCAGATCCATGTTTCCTGCATTGGAATCAGATTCTTTTTAGAGTTTTTTTTTTTTTTTTCTTTTCTCTTTTTGCGGGGGTGGAGGGTTGGGGAGGGGGAGGAGTGGGCGGGCCACTTCTATTAGCCTTTCATTTATCTATTTTCATCCATCTTTGTTCTTTGGCCCGTGTGGGTCTCCCATCGCCGTGGCCTCTGTTGTCGCAGAGCACCGGCTCTGGGCGCATGCGCTCCAGAGCTCTGGCTCGGTAATTGGACACATCGGTCCAGCCGCTCCGCGGCACGTGGGATCTTCCCAGGCCAGGGGGGACGCCCCTTGCCCTGCAAGGCGATGTCCTTACCCACTGGACCACCAGGGAAGCCGGGAATCAGATTCTTTACCGTCTGAGTCACCAGGGGAGCCCTAAACCAGAGAAATAAAACTCTCCTACTAAGTTCTTAGAGCGTGGATGACTGACACCTGTTTTGAGTGTGGGATGAAGCTATCGTGAGGTGCCGAGTGGTCATCTGACACAGGGTTTGGTGAGAGCCGCTAATGTCCTCCAGGGAGGTCCTGTGGGCTTGAACCAGGAAATGGAGACAAACATCTTAGCTCTAGCCTTTTAACAGCTGTGTGGCCTCTGACACGTAAATTACCTTTTCTGAGTCACTGTTTCCTTAAGCAAGACGGGAACTGATGGGATTGCTGTAGTAACAATAATCCATGTCAAGTGCTTAGCCTAGCACAGTGCCTAACACATAATCACTTCCTAAAAAATATCGTAACTACGATTACATGTTGCTCCTCTTCCTCTCTGCTCTTTCTTTCTCTGGAACACTCAAACAGACTAGGCAAAAGCATTACAGAATGTAGTTTAATGATCTGTGGGTATATATAGAGCCAACCACACTGTCTATAGCAACAGGAAAGTCATAGTGATCCTCAAATGAAAGGCAAGTCACTCAGTCAAATGAAAGGCAAGCCTCAAATGAAAGGCAAGTTACGTGTCAGTCATGTCCGAATCTTTGCAACTCCATAGATGAACCATGGAATTCTCCAAGCAAGAATACTGGAGTGGATCGCCTTTCTCTTCTCCTGGAGACCTTCCCAACCCAGGGACTGAACCTAGGACTGCATTGCAGGCAGATTCTTTACCCTCTGAGCCACCAGGGAAGTCCACAAAAAGACTATATGTAACTTATTCACTTTCTAAATTATTTCTAAATGAATGCCCCAGATTTCACCGATTAGATTTTTCCGTTTCACTTTTCTGCTTTTAAACAGATTCAGTGACAGTAACACAAAATCCTTCCAGAGACTAGTACAGAGGAGAATCACAATTTAAAATGTAAAATTCATAATAACTTTAAAAAAATATCTGAAATTAGCAGAGGAAATGTGATTCCTTATTTTGCTGGATGAAGACAGAAGGGAGAACAAAGTGGGCCAAATAATCCCTGTAAAGACCTCTGAGTCCTCAGGCACTGACACTTTCCTAATGGACTACAGTGCACACACACATAATTAATCACGGGGAGAAGGCATTGCCAAGGTTAGAACTGAGGTCTCTGGTTTTTAATGGAAATGTTCTGTGCATGAACTAAAAGAACAACCTCCCTAGCTCAAGCATGGGGGCATCTGTCATACTTAACTCAGAATAGTTCAGGAGTTCAGTAAAATATCAGATAGAGTTCAGCACTTTTATTTCTCAGGGTATTAAAACTATATATAATAAGGAAAAAAAGAATTTGTGATGAAATACCTAACATGGTGGGTGGAACATCAAAGAGGTTAAAGTTAGAATTTCTGAAATTGTAGGGAAAAAAATTTCTCCCATAATAGCCATTTCATTCTGTAGAATTCTTGTTGTTTTATGTGTGCTCCTGTAGGCACGAAAGCAATGATAAGCAAATAAATATGTAAGGAAAAATCTAGGGTTGCCCTAGAAGGAAGAAGCCTTGAAAGTATTTCATGACTTCATTTAATAAACTAGATTAATGCACCCATTGCATTAATGCACCCATTGTTTTTGGCTCCTGGAGAAAGTGTAGGTAGATAAAATTAGGATCTTCAGGAGCAAACTGATGGTTCAATTGTACACTTTCTTTCTCTGTAGCTATTTCTGGAAAAACATCTCCTTACGGGCTGGGCCAGGTGAGGTGAGGGTTTTCAGGGCAGGGATCCCTAAAAAACGAGAAGCCGAGAAAGGCAGCTCGCCTTTCTCTTCTCCTGGAGACCTTCCCAACCCAGGGACTGAACCTAGGACTGCATTGCAGGCAGATTCTTTACCCTCTGAGCCACCAGGGAAGTCCACAAAAAGACTATATGTAACTTATTCACTTTCTAAATTATTTCTAAATGAATGCCCCAGATTTCACCGATTAGATTTTTCCGTTTCACTTTTCTGCTTTTAAACAGATTCAGTGACAGTAACACAAAATCCTTCCAGAGACTAGTACAGAGGAGAATCACAATTTAAAATGTAAAATTCATAATAACTTTAAAAAAATATCTGAAATTAGCAGAGGAAATGTGATTCCTTATTTTGCTGGATGAAGACAGAAGGGAGAACAAAGTGGGCCAAATAATCCCTGTAAAGACCTCTGAGTCCTCAGGCACTGACACTTTCCTAATGGACTACAGTGCACACACACTAATTAATCACGGGGAGAAGGCATTGCCAAGGTTAGAACTGAGGTCTCTGGTTTTTAATGGAAATGTTCTGTGCATGAACTAAAAGAACAACCTCCCTAGCTCAAGCATGGGGGCATCTGTCATACTTAACTCAGAATAGTTCAGGAGTTCAGTAAAATATCAGATAGAGTTCAGCACTTTTATTTCTCAGGGTATTAAAACTATATATAATAAGGAAAAAAAGAATTTGTGATGAAATACCTAACATGGTGGGTGGAACATCAAAGAGGTTAAAGTTAGAATTTCTGAAATTGTAGGGAAAAAAATTTCTCCCATAATAGCCATTTCATTCTGTAGAATTCTTGTTGTTTTATGTGTGCTCCTGTAGGCACGAAAGCAATGATAAGCAAATAAATATGTAAGGAAAAATCTAGGGTTGCCCTAGAAGGAAGAAGCCTTGAAAGTATTTCATGACTTCATTTAATAAACTAGATTAATGCACCCATTGCATTAATGCACCCATTGTTTTTGGCTCCTGGAGAAAGTGTAGGTAGATAAAATTAGGATCTTCAGGGAGCAAACTGATGGTTCAATTGTACACTTTCTTTCTCTGTAGCTATTTCTGGAAAAACATCTCTCCTTACGGGCTGGGCCAGGTGAGGTGAGGGTTTTCCAGGGGCAGGGATCCCTAGGAAAGAAGGAGCGAGAAGACTCCTGAGAAAGGCAGTCTCAGTTTTTGGGGGGCCAAATGCACAGATTAAAAGATCAGATGTTCTTGGCCCATTAAAGTGGATGAACCCTCAGCTCGCCCAATAGCAACCTGAATATTTTCAGTCTGTGCACTCATTCCTGGGGTGTACTTAATATACTTGTACTTGAAGAATTTGGCTCAATAAGCAGAATCCTTTACAGAAGTGGCCAAAAATTGGGACGGAGGTATTGGATTCATGAAGGGTTGGTGTGAATTTAGGATCTCTAAAAGACTGGGAGGACAGTGTGTGTAAAACATACAGCACAGAGGTGAGGACATTCAATTAGATGCCATTCTAATTTCTGAATCTACAAATTGCACACTCCTGCCTCATTTTTAACCTCGCGAACACCCTGTAGTTGGAGGCCCACACTGAGACCTTCAGGACAGCAGTCCTGGACAGGATGGGGTCCCTCTGCCACTTCCCACTCCTGCAGAGGAAGAGGGAGGGAGAAGGAGGGTTGGTGCAGAGCTGGTACCACACTCTAGGGTAAGCAAGCTTCCCATGGATTCTGCTTTTTGTGGTTTGAGATTATTGATGATTATCATGGGAGGGGAAAGTGTTTCTTCTCCGTATCGAATGCACACAGAGAACACCACACGATTCGCAAATACTTTTCTTTGATTTGTTGAAATAGCAAGTCCCAAAGTGCCGCTCTGGGGAAGGTGGGAGGTGGGTGATCAATCTTTTTCCTCCAATAAGCACTTGCGTTACTAGGTGTAGCGACTCACTCTGTGACCCAATCTTTTGCTCGATGGAGATTACATATTAATGTTTTGAGAGAGCAAGAGAGACGTGGTTGAGCGATCTGGGAAGAAACATGAGAGGATTTGCCTGGACTTAAAAAGGCTGGCTCTTTGAAATACTCTGAGTTTTCCAAAGCATCAATTAGCTCATGTAAAAATGCAAATCAAAGAAAAACTTTCTCAATCTTTTAAAATATAAATTCATAGCTCAGTTTCCTGGCCCATCTTTTAGGTGCCCCCACCCCACTTTCCCCATGAGCATGATGGTGAGTTATATTTTAAGTTTACCTATTATTTTAGGAGGATGGCTTTTGGAAAGAACAAAACACCCTGTGACCTTACGGGATTTGAGGAGAAGCTTAAGACAGATTAAAAGATCAGATGTTCTTGGCCCATTAAAGTGGATGAACCCTCAGCTCGCCCAATAGCAACCTGAATATTTTCAGTCTGTGCACTCATTCCTGGGGTGTACTTAATATACTTGTACTTGAAGAATTTGGCTCAATAAGCAGAATCCTTTACAGAAGTGGCCAAAAATTGGGACGGAGGTATTGGATTCATGAAGGGTTGGTGTGAATTTAGGATCTCTAAAAGACTGGGAGGACAGTGTGTGTAAAACATACAGCACAGAGGTGAGGACATTCAATTAGATGCCATTCTAATTTCTGAATCTACAAATTGCACACTCCTGCCTCATTTTTAACCTCGCGAACACCCTGTAGTTGGAGGCCCACACTGAGACCTTCAGGACAGCAGTCCTGGACAGGATGGGGTCCCTCTGCCACTTCCCACTCCTGCAGAGGAAGAGGGAGGGAGAAGGAGGGTTGGTGCAGAGCTGGTACCACACTCTAGGGTAAGCAAGCTTCCCATGGATTCTGCTTTTTGTGGTTTGAGATTATTGATGATTATCATGGGAGGGGAAAGTGTTTCTTCTCCGTATCGAATGCACACAGAGAACACCACACGATTCGCAAATACTTTTCTTTGATTTGTTGAAATAGCAAGTCCCAAAGTGCCGCTCTGGGGAAGGTGGGAGGTGGGTGATCAATCTTTTTCCTCCAATAAGCACTTGCGTTACTAGGTGTAGCGACTCACTCTGTGACCCAATCTTTTGCTCGATGGAGATTACATATTAATGTTTTGAGAGAGCAAGAGAGACGTGGTTGAGCGATCTGGGAAGAAACATGAGAGGATTTGCCTGGACTTAAAAAGGCTGGCTCTTTGAAATACTCTGAGTTTTCCAAAGCATCAATTAGCTCATGTAAAAATGCAAATCAAAGAAAAACTTTCTCAATCTTTTAAAATATAAATTCATAGCTCAGTTTCCTGGCCCATCTTTTAGGTGCCCCCACCCCACTTTCCCCATGAGCATGATGGTGAGTTATATTTTAAGTTTACCTATTATTTTAGGAGGATGGCTTTTGGAAAGAACAAAACACCCTGTGACCTTAAATATACATGATTAGACGGGATTTGAGGAGAAGCTTAAGACAGATAGGGTACATAATTATTAAAATTTTCTATAGATTTTATTAGCTCAGACAGTAAAATCGGAAAGATTCAAATGCTGTTTCTACCACTGAACAACTCTGTGACCTTGAAAAAATTGATTTCTCTGAATATCCTTAGCCTCGCCAGTAAGACGAGATGATAATGGAACTTATTTCTTAGTGTTGTTTTGAGAAATAAATAAGAAAATAAATTAAAATGCCTGGCATGCTGTCAGGCACCTGGGAACATTTTATAAGATATTAGCTACAGTAAGTCTCCTACACACAGACGAGTTCCATTCTGAGAGGGCATTGGTTAAATTCAATTTGTTCATAAGTCCAACAAAGTCAGCCTAGGTATCCAACTAACAGAGTAGGTTATATAGTACTGTACTGTAATAGGTTTATAATACTTTTCACACAAATAATACATACAACAAATGAACACAAAAGATAAAGAAAACATTTTAAATCTTACAGTACAGTACCTTGAGAAGTCCAATAATACAGAACATCAGCTGGCATGCCGGGACTGGCATCGAGTAAACAGGCAAGAAGAGTTACTGACTGGAGGAGATTTGGGATTTGAAATACAAATACCACACTCCTGGACTCTGTAGAGTACTGTTCAGTAATGTACACAAAAGCACAACCACTTGTAGAGGGTGCACACATGTGACAATGAATGACAGACACATGAATTGGACATGTGAATACTTGTTCACAACTTTGAAAGTTTGAAACTTGAAGGGAAACTTGAAAGTTCCTATGTCAGGGACTTATTGTACTTTTTAAACTGTTGTCATCATTATTTGTCTTTCCCACCTCTGTATCTTTCTTCTCCATTCTAGAATGTTCTGTGATCCTATTTATAAGCAGGAAATTGAACATAGACATATCCTCTTGTCTTGTTCTTATCTGCAGCATTTGTCTTGCCCCACACTGTTTCCTTTCGCACATTTCTTCTCTGTCACTTTGCAAATCATTCAAATACATGGAACCTCCCTGAAATGTAGGAATATTCCCCCTGAAATGTTCCTACATTCCAGCGGGAATGTTCCCTGCCTGCCTCCATAGACCAACATCTCCATTCAAGCAATTTGCCTGCTTTTTTCTTGTTGGCTCAAGATTCTTAATTTTTAAAGTTTTTGTTTCTCCAATGCATCTTTCAATTGAGTGTTTTTTTAAGATTTTTTGGCCACTTCAATTGGTCTTTCATTTATCTACTTTCTTTGTTCTTTGGCCCTTGTGGGCCTCCCATTGCAGTGGCCTCTCTCACTGCAGAGCACCGGCTCTGGGCACACACGCTCCAGAGCTCCGGCTTGGTAGTTGGACACATTGGTCCAGCCGCTCCGTGGCACACGGGATCTTCCCGGGCCAGAGATCGAACCGGTGCCCCTTGCACTACAAGCCGGTGTCTTAACCCACTGGACCACCAGGGAAGCCCCTTGAGTTTGTTTTCTATCATAGTTTTATGGGATCTATAATGAATATTTAATTGCTTCACCCTTCTTTCATCTGAATTCCATTAATTAAGCTTGTATATATTTCTCTTTTCCCTGGTGTTCCCGAAGCAATCTTTTAACTCATAGCTACTTTCCATTTTAAAAAACCAATCTTAAGTTTCCTCTTCCTCTTTATGCTCTCTCTTGACTGATTTTTCTCTGGGCCCCAAGGTAAAACACCAGAAAGCCTTTGCCTCTTGGCTGTAACCTGCTGGGCTGTGTCAGGGCTCTCCCATCATGACAGAGTGAGTTGCCAGAAACTTGTTCGAACACACCGCTCTGCCTTGTAATCCCTTCCCATGCAGTAAGCAAACTGAGTACATCCTCTGCCTTTCTTGGGAGCGTAATTACCTCCCCTTGCGTGCGAGCTTCTGGTAGGACAATCAGAGAGCCGCAGTGCTCAGAGGCCAGCTGAGGAAGAATGCTTGCTAGCATCCTCCTTCCATGGGGCTATTATGCCGGAGGATGAAGAGATTAACAGCCCCAGCATCAGCTTTCAAAGGCCAGGGTCAAATTCTCACTTGGCCATTTGTCTTCTTGTAAAGTTGAAGGAAGGCTTGTGTAGCTCTGTTTGGGGAGGGATGTCTAGCTGAGTGAGAACACGACTGCATTTCCTTTCAGATGATCCCAGGGCCTGGGGAAACACTGGTATTATCTTTGCATCCTGGACATAATAGCTGCTTTCCCCCACCCAACTCCCTGAGCCGTGAAATGGTTTTCCACATATCTCAGAACATCACGCTCAGGCAGGAATTCTTTGACTTCTCTCTTACATTTTTCTTCCATTGCAAATGGGAATAATGTCATTTTAGCAAGTTTCTATAATTTATTTATATTTGGCTGAACTGGGTCTTCATTGCTGAGTTTATTTTTCTCTAGTTGCAGGGATTGGGGGCTACTCTCTAGTTGCAGTCTGCTTGTGCTGGCTTCTCACTGGAGTGGTTTTTCTTATTGAGGAGCCCAGACTCTGGGGCACATGGGCTCAGTAGTCCTGGCTCCTAGGTTCTAGAGCACAGGCTCAATAGTTGTTGCACACAGGCTTAGTTGCTCCAGACATGTGGGATCTTCCCAGAGCAGGGATTAAACCCGTGCCTCCTGCATCGGCAGACACATTCTTTACCACTGAGCCACCAGGAAACTGTCTTTCTTTTTTGTCCAATTTCTAAATAGAACTGGAGAGACATAGATAAGATCTATATCTAATGTTAGCAAGATACAGAATCAGAAAAATTCTTTTGCCATTGCTATCCGCTGTTGACTTATGTTGTCTTGTGGCGTATCTCTTTACTTTCATATGGAAGTAAATAACTTGTACAAGGTCATACAAGATACAGCTGGGGCTTGAACTTAGCCTGCCTGTGTGCATGCTCAGTTGCTTGGTTGTGTCTGACTCTGTGCAGCCGCATGGACTGTAGCCTGCCAGGCTCCTCTGTGCATGGGATTCTCCAGGCAAGAATACGGGACTGGGTTGCCATGGCCTCCTCCAGAGGATCTTCTGGAACTTTCTATCACCTCATGGGCTCCTGACATCTACTACAATGAGACAGAGCTCCAGCTTCTCAGGGAAACTCTCACCAAGTCTTGCAGTAGCTCAATACCGGTCCTAGCAGGGAGGTAGAAGCAAGACGGCAGTTGCTCAGTTGAACATGGAAAGCATATCAGTCAGGAATTCTTTTCCCATTCTGAGCCCTGCCCTTTCTAAAGATTGAAACTACTTTTGATGATCCCAGGGCCTGGGGAAACACTGGTATTATCTTTGCATCCTGGACATAATAGCTGCTTTCCCCCACCCAACTCCCTGAGCCGTGAAATGGTTTTCCACATATCTCAGAACATCACGCTCAGGCAGGAATTCTTTGACTTCTCTCTTACATTTTTCTTCCATTGCAAATGGGAATAATGTCATTTTAGCAAGTTTCTATAATTTATTTATATTTGGCTGAACTGGGTCTTCATTGCTGAGTTTATTTTTCTCTAGTTGCAGGGATTGGGGGCTACTCTCTAGTTGCAGTCAGATTGTGCTGGCTTCTCACTGGAGTGGTTTTTCTTATTGAGGAGCCCAGACTCTGGGGCACATGGGCTCAGTAGTCCTGGCTCCTAGGTTCTAGAGCACAGGCTCAATAGTTGTTGCACACAGGCTTAGTTGCTCCAGACATGTGGGATCTTCCCAGAGCAGGGATTAAACCCGTGCCTCCTGCATCGGCAGACACATTCTTTACCACTGAGCCACCAGGAAACTGTCTTTCTTTTTTGTCCAATTTCTAAATAGAACTGGAGAGACATAGATAAGATCTATATCTAATGTTAGCAAGATACAGAATCAGAAAAATTCTTTTGCCATTGCTATCCGCTGTTGACTTATGTTGTCTTGTGGCGTATCTCTTTACTTTCATATGGAAGTAAATAACTTGTACAAGGTCATACAAGATACAGCTGGGGCTTGAACTTAGCCTGCCTGTGTGCATGCTCAGTTGCTTGGTTGTGTCTGACTCTGTGCAGCCGCATGGACTGTAGCCTGCCAGGCTCCTCTGTGCATGGGATTTCCCAGGCACAAATACTGGAGTGGGCTGCCATGTCCTCCTCCAGAGGATCTTCTGGAACTTTCTATCACCTCATGCGGCTCCTGACATACTACTACAATGAGACAGAGCTCCAGCTTCTCAGGGAAACTCTCACCAAGTCTTGCAGTAGCTCAATACCGGTCCTAGCAGGGAGGTAGAAGCAAGACGGCAGTTGCTCAGTTGAACATGGAAAGCATATCAGTCAGGAATTCTTTTCCCATTCTGAGCCCTGCCCTTTCTAAAGATTGAAACTACTTTTATTTGCATTTTAGCCTTTAAGTTAATTAATGGGAATTAATACGTGTGTAAGAACTTCAGAAATTTCCCAAAGGCTCATTATAAATTTAGTGTAAAAAGAGCAGTGCATTTTTTTTTAAAGATAAGGCTCTCATTAAATTTTTAGGTTATTAATAAAAACATTTTTATCAGGGCAAGTTTAGTGTGTGTGTTGGGATGAAGATATCAGTTAACGCACTTCAGCTATATTCAGTTGACTCCAAGAGAAGCCATGTGTGTGTGTGTGTGTGTGTGTGTGTGTAGAGAGAAGGGGAGGAGAGGTTGGTAGTGAGAAGTATTAAAGGCTGCTTGAAAAGTACATATTCCTAATTTTCTTTCATTAGGAAGAAGGTTCCCAATTTAACTGTTTGTATTATCTAATCATCTAAAACCTCTGCTTTCATAGGATTTAGCAGGAGAAAACTGCTGCGTTTAGTGTAGAGAAAAAAACTAAATCAGAGCATCTGCTTATTTGGGAATGTATATCCACTTATTCATTTATGGTCCCCAGCCAGGTAGCCTGATCAATGATAATAGGAGAGCTTTATGAGGAGCTGTTTCCACAGAGGACAAGTGCGCCAAAGTGAATCTTAGTGCAAACAAGAAAGTGTCTTACCTTACGCTCTTTCTGTCTTTAAATATAGGCTTAAACTGGTTGGGCCTCTATGGGCTTTCCCCTGGTTTAGTAGCAGCATGTTTAGCATCAGAAGGTACCTCTGAGGGACCCATCTCTCACTGAGGATGTGTCCTTTCTGTGTACTTCTAAAGGTCATACTGGGCACGCTTGCAAGTCCCAGGACCTGGGGCTCGCTCCTTTGTTAGGGAGCAAGTCCTGTTATGAGACCATAGAGAAGTGGTGCCTCTTGGTTAGAATACATTTCACCTTAGTGGGGACTCTCCCTCCCTAAACTTGAACCCCTGCACCCAGCCCTGTGGCTCAGAACGACGCACAGCAATCCCTTCACAGCTAAGACACAGCACTTTAAAAATTCTGGAGGAGCCCCCTGGCTCTTTAAGATCATTTATCTTCCTGGGTTAAACAGTTCCATTGCCCTTAACTAGTCTTTGTTGTTGTTGTTGTTAGTCACAAGTTCTAATTTTTAGAATTCTGAAAATCCTATAGCCTGACAATACTTTTCTTAAAATATGGCCCCCAGGAGTAGGCACACCAGGCTGTATATGAGGTCTGTGGGATTACAGGATAGTGTGACAACACCTCTGTCTGGAGACTGTACCCCAACTACTGTAGCTAAAAGATTGACTGTGAATTCTTTATGGGAAGGAGCTGGCCTTAGTCACGGTAGTGCTTTTTGCTGTGTTCAGTCGTTCCGTCGTTCAGTCGTGTCCAACTCTTTGTGATCCCATGGACTGCAGCCCATCAGGCTCCTCTGTCCATGGGATCCTCCAGGCAAGACTGCTGGAGTGGGTTGCCATGCCCTCCTCCAGGGAATCTTAAATGAATAACGCTGTGTGAATCCTTCTTAACAATGGCCGGGACATAAACCATTGGCCCTTCAGCATGCCCCTTTCCTGTTAGCAGTTAGATGGTTTCCATGGTCCCAGGAGAGATTCTATCTACCCTTATAGATTCAAAGAGTGTCTTTTCAGCTCCAGCCCAGATGTCATCCAGCTGCCTGACCACCCTAAGCCCTCTCTGTCTTGCTGAATTCTAACTATTCCGCCTGGTCCTATGTCACACACAGACCTGAAAAAGCCTATTTTCTTCTCATGCAAATTATTGTCAAAAGTGCTGAACAGGATAGGTCCATACAGCATGCTCATCAATTCACTCATCTACCTTTCTCATCACCAGGATTCTGAATCTGATTAATTGTACCATCACAACCCCATGGAACCCACAGCAGTTTATTTGCCTTCTGAAATAAAAAACCTTCGCCGTTTAGGCATCCCTTATGTTCCAGCATTTAGCTGCTATGTACTAGCTGAACATCTTGCATTACACTAGGGGTTGGGGATGCAATAAAGGTCAAAAAGGACAGCCTGTGCTTGCACAGAATTTACATTTTGAAAGAAAAAATAAGGAAATAAAGTAACGACAATTGAAACTGGTTCTATGAAGAAAGTAAGCAGAGTGATCAGATAGTTCTTGGAGGATAGCAACCCACGCCTGTGTTCTTGCCTGGAGAATTTCATGGACAGAGGAACCTGGAGGGCTACAGTCCTTGGGGTCACACAGAGGCGGGCTTGACTGCTTACAGATTCCATGTGAGAGATAGACAGAAAGGAGGAATAAGAGCAATTTTAGCAATTGGAGGAAAGGCCACTCCTGGTAATGGGAAGACTGGGAGAAGAATACAACAGGGAGAGGAAATATCATTTTTAAATTAAGAAAAAAATTTTGGGGCTGCTCTGGGTCTTCATTACTGTGTGCAGTCTTTCCCAAGTTGCAGTGAGCAGGGCCCACTCTCTAGTTGCCCATGGCATGTGGTAAATAACCCACTTGGCAAAGCAGGAGATGCAAATAGGTTCAATTCCTGGGTTGGGAAGATCCCCTGGAGGAGGAAATGGCAACCCACTCTTGCATGAAGGGTCCCATGGATTAAGAAGCCTGGCAGGCTACAGTTCATGGGGTTGCAAAGTGACACAACTAAAGTGACTTAGCATGTACAATTTTAATAAAGATAAGAGCTTAAAGATTTTAAGAGAGCCAGCTATCAGGGCAGTCAGCCCTACATGCATAGTTAAATCCTGGGTGAACCCAGAACTGATGCGAGGCTGGAAAGAAGGCTACTGCCATTGGAAGTACTCTCAAAGATCTCAGTCCATTTACTTAGGACATAAATCCTTTAGGATAGATAGCCATGTCACCATCTTGCAGATGAGCAAACTGAGGCTCAGTGAGATGACGACTTATTCATTCATTCACTTGTTCAAGAAATACTTACGGATTGTTTTTTTTTTTTTTTTTGCAGCCATCAGACTAAAAGTTGGCCATTGACTTCTTAGATACTTGAGTCTGTGGTCCTTACTTATCCTATTTCATGTCCCATGAAAACAGACCCCTCAAATTAGAGACATCCCATGGACAGAGTTTTTCAAAGAATATGATTTTAAAGGGAATGAAAGGTTTTAAAAAGTATATAATTCTGACTACACAAGTGAGACTAATTTAAATGAGAAGGAAATGAGACTGAAGGTCAGGATACCCAGAATAACTACAATATGAACTCGCTCATGAGCTCAGATTTTTAAACATACCCAATAAGCCAGAAAGAACTTCTGACCAAGAAAAAGTATAAAAAATAGGTACAAACCTATAAGATCTGAGTCAGAATGGCTGTGGATCAATACAAGATGAATCATAAATAACTAGGAACGTTGTGAAAAGGGAAGATGCATGTCTACTGTTCATTGTTGGTATGATGTTAATAAATGTCAAAGAAAAAGCCAACCTTTTCTTAAATTCAGTTTGTTTCTCTTTTCACCATCAAGGAAAATGGTTTCTAAGTGGAAAAGAATAAAATATACTACTGAGAGGTATTTTAATTCCAAAGCATAAGAAGATATAGTAACTTACTGCTTGGAGAATTTCTAAGAATTTAAATATGCTTAATTCTCCAATCTCAATAGAATTACACACAAGGGTATTGAAGATTTTTGTACTTTTGACCTTGGAATCATGGAAGTATGAAAATCAAATGATTCAACCTAGAGTCCTGGGACACAGAAGTTATAATAGACAGAGAGCAAAATGAGAAAACACTGATACATTAAGGCTTGGGGCATAACAAGCAAAGGTTGGCTAGACCTTTGGCAGAAAGGAAAGATGGCTTCTTAGAAAAGATATGCTTTCCTTAAACATCAGACCTCAGCCGCCTTAGAATGGACAGCGTTGGTAGCAGAGCTGGCCTCTTTGAATGGCAGCATTCTCTATAATAGTGCCTTGGGTGGTCTCATAGTGTCCTTAGCCCTTTGGTTATCTGCAGCTACACAACCAAATGAGCACCTTGCTAACCAGGAGAAGGAGTTCCTAGAAGTCAGATGGAAGCTCCTTTGGGAATTCCCAAAGGAATCTGAAGAGCGTTAGGACATTGAAGAAATTTGTGGATGCAGAATCAAGAACATCCTGTTTTGTCACTATTGTTACAGGTCTTCAGTTGAATCTATTCTTCTTGGTTTTTCAGGAAATTGTTGACTCTTTTGTGAGCCTATGTTACTGGTAGCTGATTTGTACTAATATTCGAAGTAATTTTTGCATTTTAACAGAGCATTCCTATGGGATGTTTGGATCCAAAGGGATGAGCTCTTAATGGTTGACATTTAGAACCTGCAAGAACATGCCTTAGTAGAGGATGATTTTTTCCAATGCTTTTTGTGTCTCAACTGGTATTCCATGTTAGGCTGTCATATATTTTCATAAGGTCTGCATGGATCCTCCATTACTTTCTCTTTAGTGGGGTCTCTGAATTATTTTCTCAGTTCTACAATGATACATGCCAATTGAAGTAGACATGTTGTAGATATACTTATAAGATCTGGAGACTCATTCCTTCATACTATTTAAGGAGATGCAAAAGAACACACTAACTGGATAGACTTCTCATTTTAGATGTTTAACAAATGTTATGAGAGGTAACCTAAGAAGATATAGTAACTTACTGCTTGGAGAATTTCTAAGAATTTAAATATGCTTAATTCTCCAATCTCAATAGAATTACACACAAGGGTATTGAAGATTTTTGTACTTTTGACCTTGGAATCATGGAAGTATGAAAATCAAATGATTCAACCTAGAGTCCTGGGACACAGAAGTTATAATAGACAGAGAGCAAAATGAGAAAACACTGATACATTAAGGCTTGGGGCATAACAAGCAAAGGTTGGCTAGACCTTTGGCAGAAAGGAAAGATGGCTTCTTAGAAAAGATATGCTTTCCTTAAACATCAGACCTCAGCCGCCTTAGAATGGACAGCGTTGGTAGCAGAGCTGGCCTCTTTGAATGGCAGCATTCTCTATAATAGTGCCTTGGGTGGTCTCATAGTGTCCTTAGCCCTTTGGTTATCTGCAGCTACACAACCAAATGAGCACCTTGCTAACCAGGAGAAGGAGTTCCTAGAAGTCAGATGGAAGCTCCTTTGGGAATTCCCAAAGGAATCTGAAGAGCGTTAGGACATTGAAGAAATTTGTGGATGCAGAATCAAGAACATCCTGTTTTGTCACTATTGTTACAGGTCTTCAGTTGAATCTATTCTTCTTGGTTTTTCAGGGAAATTGTTGACTCTTTTGTGAGCCTATGTTACTGGTAGCTGATTTGTACTAATATTCGAAGTAATTTTTGCATTTTAACAGAGCATTCCTATGGGATGTTTGGATCCAAAGGGATGAGCTCTTAATGGTTGACATTTAGAACCTGCAAGAACATGCCTTAGTAGAGGATGATTTTTTCCAATGCTTTTTGTGTCTCAACTGGTATTCCATGTTAGGCTGTCATATATTTTCATAAGGTCTGCATGGATCCTCCATTACTTTCTCTTTAGTGGGGTCTCTGAATTATTTTCTCAGTTCTACAATGATACATGCCAATTGAAGTAGACATGTTATAGATATACTTATAAGATCTGGAGACTCATTCCCTTCATACTATTTAAGGAGATGCAAAAGAACACACTAACTGGATAGACTTCTCATTTTAGATGTTTAACAAATGTTATGAGCCAGGGCTGTGTATCTAAAATGTATATTTATACAATTGAGCACCACAGAATGCGTCTGCAGGGTGCAATTGAAAACAAGCTGTCAAGCCTAACTGGTTTATCTTGGGAGAGAAAAAACAACCCTTGTTTCAAATGCTGTTAACAAACCTTGTGAGAAGCATTCACTAATCGAATCGATTGAAGAATCTTAAAAACACGGAGTACTGTGCTATCTGTTCAGAAATCGAAAGCTGAGGTCTTTTTCCACTTGGCATTTGGAAAAGCTATTCTTAAAATGTAAAAATCAGTCAAATGTTTACAGTTGTTACTGCGTTTTCTTACTTTTAAAAATCCAAGTAATTGATTCTTAGTGTATATATGATATTGAGAGTAAATGTCAGATTCTGGATAAAGTTAATACATTGGCTTTCTCATTGTTCTGTTTTTACTAGAGGATAAGCAGCCTTAACCAAATATCCCAGTTTTCTGTGATTAAATCTAAAGTATTTTCATCTTAAACATAAAGCACTAGAATTCCTAAAGTAAAATTTGGCATATTGCATTTAATGTTAAGTTTCTCTGTGAGAGAATTAATGGAATAAAGGTTTAACTTTGGAGCAGGGAAGACTATAGCCAAGAATAACAGGGAAGCCTACTTGGAGGAAGGGGCATTTGAACCAGGCCTTGGAAAACAAAAAGAATGACCACAGACAGACTCAGACATGAAGGCATTCAGGAAGGAGGTCAAAATAGGGGAAAATCTAGGCATGTCAATAAAATGATGGCCAATGTGATATGTATGTACATGTATATGTATATATGAGTAACTACTAAGAGGTTTCTCTGGTGGCTCAGATGGTAAAGAGTCTGCCTGCAATGCAGGGGACCCTGGTTCAATCCCTGGATCAGGAAGAGCCCCTTGAGGAGAGCATGGAAACCCACTCCAGTATTCTTGCCTGAAAGAATTCCATGGACAGAGGTTCCTGGCAGGCTATAGTCCATTGGGTTAGACATGACTGAAGCAACTGAGCATACACACACACACACACACACACACTTAAGTAGCAGATGCCATGAAAGAATGCAATGAATTTTCCTCTCACAACAATTCAGGAAAGAAAATGTAATAGAGTCAATGTATCGTTTTAAAAAATGGTTTATTTGTTTGGCAGCTATTTATTGAGCTCTTCTTACATGCCAGATCCTGGTGTAGGAAGTGAGAGTGTTAAGGAGGGAATGTGTGAAAGAAATGATGAAAGATCTTTGGATAGAGTACAGCTACACGTTAGTACAACGTAAGCAGGGGAAGATGAATTCCTCAAACACTCAGAGGAAAGTCACCAATATGCACTACAGAGAAGTGCCTTCCACCAAAGATGAAGGAGTTAAAATAAGTCAAAGAGAAAAAAGACCTATAGCGTTGACTTCTGTTCATTAATTCAACAAGTTTTTATGGAGCCCCCTACTCTGTGAAAAGTGCTATGCGTGCAGGGGAAGTGATTCTGGGCTTCCTCGTAGGACGTGTTGCAGAAGAGCACAGCCTGACTGGAATGGTCGAAGCTTGGGGCGCCAAGGGCATGTGGCCTCTCTTGATGAGGCAGGAAGCTCTCTGGGCTCCTGTGGCGCTTGGGGGTCATTTTTTTGGACATCAGCTATCTTCGATCTACAGATTTGCAGAAGTGCCAGCTATTAATAGACAGGAGAAAGCAGAGCTTACTGTAAGCAGCTGACAAATATAGATCTCAGATATCATTATCCTGCTAATTTCTCCACTGGCCGCAAAAGCTTTATTGGCCTTTGGGCTTCTTCTTTGGTCTTGTTCTTTTCACTAGGGCATTGAACACAAATGGTTAGTACAGAGCATATTGTGGGTCTGTCTGCAAGCATAGGGCACAAAATAAAAGCAAGTTCTGTTATTTTAGACCCATTTTCTTCTTTTTCATTTACTTATTATTTGACTTTTAAAGGACCAAGCATTTCTCCTCTATCCTTTCCTCCCCTCTCTCCTCTAGGCAGTCAGAGCACTTGAACTTGTATTTATTTTCATGCATGATTTACAAGCTTTCTCTTTGGGAATTTTGAAGCTAGGTCCTTCACTAATAGAGGATCCTGAAGTCATGTCAAGGAAAGATCTACTTTTGTTTAATGGAGCAATAAACTGGTTATAGAGTCTCCTTAAAACTTTTGTTGTTGTTGTTAAAAAGACTGCTGTAGGCAATAGTTTCAATGGCTTTCAAATTCTGAGCAAATCTTTTTCAGTCTTAAATAATAGTAATTATAGAGCTGACATGTAATAGTGATTATACCAGCGATAGATTCCCCCCCAAACAGAGCAAAAGGCTTAAAAATATTGTCCACATTGTGTTTTTTTACATGTATGAAGGCTAAAATAAACAGTTCATATTTCACGCAGTTTCAGCTACAACTCGAAAAACAATATTAGTGTGATTCTTTACCTCCATTTGTGAAAAAGCTTAGGTGTATTTCAGATATGTTACTCAAGGGAAATATGACAGAATCTGTCATCTATGAATGTAGAAACATAACATTGGTGATTTTAAAGTAAATGATAAATATCAGTTTATTGTTTCCAAAGTAGTGTTGAACTGCTGATCTAGAGTACGACATGGTGGAATTATAGCTTGGGACTTTAAAATATTTTTTGCCCTGTGGAACTATTTTCTGTTGCCTAACCTTTTCCCTCTACTTTGCTACAAAATATTCTATTTTGTTTTCCTCTTAGGCTTCCATACCTGTAGAGATCTTAAAACATCATGGTAGTATAATATTTCCAAGGTCTGTCCTTTGCTTTCTTAATAACACAATGTTAAGCTACAAGATGCAATTCACATTTGAAGCATGAGACTACCTCTACCAGAAACCAAGAGAAATTAAATGAATCAGTAATCTGCTGTTAGTGATGCTATGAAGACTATTACACATTCATTATATTAATTATTTGTAAATGTAATGTAGACTTTTGAGTTATTATGTACGTCTGTGAAAATATTGACTGAATATGAAAACTGGGTGAAAATCCAAAGAAGATAATATGGCATACAATCTTGTTTATTGACAGGCAGTACTCTTTCTGAAGAACAGCTATTTGAATAATAATCTATCCCTGTTTATTCTATGCTGATAAGATGCCAGGAATTGAGGGCAATGCTAGGCATATCCTGGTGAATAAGATAAAACCTCTGTCTGTAAGGACTTGGTATCCAGTGGGAAATAAGCCATTGTGATCATGTAGGATGCATTTATGGTGGGACAGCACAGAAAGACACATGTGAGTTGGAGAGTAATTCAGTTGTAGGGAAGTCAAGAATTCCTAAATGAAGTAATATTAAATCTGACATAGTAGGAATAACTCTAAGATGACCTCAAGGGAATCATAGCTTAAAAAAAAAAAAAAACAATTCTTTTTATTTATTTATTTATTTTTATACTGTTTTTTTTTTTTTAAAAAAATCAATTAATTAATTTATGCCTATTCTCGGTTTTCACTGCTGCCACAGGCTCTTCTCTAGTTGCAGGGAGTCGGGGTTACTCTCTAGTTGAGGTGAGCAGGCTTCTTGTTGTGGTGACTTCTCTTGTTGTGGAACTGAGGCTCTAGGGCACACAGGCTTCAGTAGTTGTGGCACATGGGCTCAATAGTTGTGGCTCACCAGCTTAGTTGTTCCGCCACATGTGGGATCTTCCTAGATCAGGGATTGAACCCATGTCTTCTGCACTGGCAGGTGAACTCTTTACCACTGAGCTACCAGGGAAGCCTGAATCATGACTTTTTATAAGCCCTTCCTCTTAAGTGAGATCTTTGGAATATGGCAAAGGTGATAAGATATTATTCCTGTGATTATATTACATTATATAGCAAGGTGGAAGGATTTGGGGTATGTAATTAAGGCTCCTATTCTGTTAACTTTAAAGTTAAGCAAAGGAGAGATTCTCTTGAGTATGCTGACCTGACAGAGCAAGCTCTTTACAGGAGACTAAAAGTCAGAGAGATTTGCCTCCTAGCTTTGAGGAAATAGGTTGCCACGTTGTGAGAGGGTCTTCGAGTGGGCCACATGGCAAAGAATTGTGGGGGGCTCTGGAAGCTGAGAGAGGTTCCTGGCTGACAGTCCACTGAAAAACAGGAGCCTCAGGCCTATACCCACAAGGAACCGAATTCTGCCAACAACCGAGTGAACTTGGAAGAAGATTTGGAATCCTAGAAAAGAATGTAAATTACAGCTTGGTGACACCCTGAGCAGAGGGCCAACTGGACTGAACTCAGGCTTCTGATCTATAGGACTTGTGAGATGGTGAATGTATGCTTTAGACCAGGGGTCCCCAGCCTCTGAGATCATACATCTGATGATCTGAAGGGGAGCTTATGTAATAATGAAAGAAATAATAAACTGCACAATAAATGGAATGAGGTCAAATCATTCAGAAACCATCCTGTCCTCTCCTGGTTCCATGGAATAATCGTCTTCCACGAAACCAGTCCCTCACACCCAAAAGCTTGGAAACTGCTGTTTTAGACGGCTAAACCTGTGACATTTTGTTAAGCAGCAAGAGAAGTTAATATCCCTGAAATGTGAACCGTGCTACTTAGATGGAGAAAGAATGTTCTGTGTTTGTAGAAGAGTGGCTGGAATCACAGACTCTATAGTCAAGATTAACTTGACTTCCCTTGAGTGAGTTGCCTCTGAGCAGGTTACATAATCTCTTCTTTTCCTTAATCTGTAAATGGCCATGGTCATGATCCTCACCATCACCATCCTCCTTCTTATTATCATTATGTAACTACTCATCACCTCTGTTTACGTTATCACCACCCTTGGCATACTTCCTTCATCCCGCCATTGGGAGGATTAGATGAACTAAATTGCTTGATGATTTTAAATAGAGTAGCATGAACAGGGCCAGGAGTCTAACTATATTTCTTTGTCCCTGGGCTTCTGTTATTTGCTAGAATGCTTTTCTCAATTGTAACTTATGTTGCATTCTCTGTTGTTATGAGCCCAGGCTTAGCAATATGACAGAGTTGAGTTGAAAAATCCTGTTTTACTTTGAGCAGGAAATGAAAATGTTAAGGCTCAAATTCTTCATATATGAAAATGAGGTCATAGGACTAATTTTATAGGGCTGTGAAGATTAAATGAGATAAGGTATACAGACCAGGTAGCAAAGTACCCACTTAAGAATTTCTTCAATTATTTAGGAAATGTTGATATAGATTCCTATTTTCAACTTCCTCATTGTATACATGACACACAAATAGTTATATCTACCCAGGTATAAAAAGCTTCTCTGCATAATCAATAGATTATGGAGGAAAATTCTAAAAATTATGGAAATGAAGATATGTTTTGCTTGGTCTGGAATGCTTAAGTCAGATAAATACTGAAAATTAGTAGATGTATTAGATGTTCTGAGATTATATTTCCAATCATTGTTTCTCATTTTGGAAAATTCTTCCCCATAATTATTTCCTATGTGTGTGTGGATATAGCTGAGCAGACTGATCTACATCCCTCAGGTCCTTCTTCTCTGATTGTATAATTATTTGTTCTTTGATTTTCCAGGGCTGAATCATGACTTTCTATTTTTATAGCTCTCTCTCTCTCTTTGTTTTTTCAGAAGAGCTTGCCTTGCTCTGTGAACAGGTCCTGGTGATGTTTAGTTAGCTGAAAGCAAGCTTTTTCACATAATGTGGCTTATTATTCCCATAATTTTCTGAACTTGGCTATTGCCACTGATAGCCCAGAACAAACCAAAAACTGAAAATGCTGGAAGTTATGATGAAGAATGGGGAAGATTCATTTTATTTTCTCCTTTTGCTCTCATAATCCTTCCCGGGCTGCTCTGTTTGCTTTATTGGCGCGTCTGCTTCCTCTTTCTTTCTGTCTCATTGGTACAGACTGTGTCTATTGTTGTCTTACAAATTATCCTTCCATTTGGCATTTGCTGTCGCTAATTGCCTCCTAACTTTCTCCCTATTCGAGTAATGAGTGGCAATTTTGCATCCACCTCCTTGCAGATATTATGGCTTCTTATCATTATTACACTGCATTTATTTCTCTCTTATACTCTATGTATATAATGCCTTTTTCACATGAAGGAAACAGAAGCCATGGATATTCATAATTATTCTATCTTTTCAAGAGCAAGGCCAAAAAATATATTCAATGCATTCCATACAGCAATTTCAATTAGGGAACTGAATTACCATCACTAACGTTTTCAATAAAGGTTGAAACTTGTGCAGGTGGAGGAGCATCTCAGAGCCCTTTTATCACGTGTGTCAGGGCAGGGAGCTGAAGTCTGTGTTTGCTGTAGAAGAACCGTTGTGATTCCTGAGAGCCTGCAGGGAGTGGACGATCGAGACCCCTCTACGGGTCATCCAACGGCATATCGTAAACCCTCCATGACTGTGCCCACTGACAAGCGGCTAGTACCTCCTTCACTGGCACAGTCTGGACCACTGAGAACCACGAGACAAAAAGTAACAGAGGGCAGTGTTCTCCTGCTGGAGGAAGATTACAGAAAACATAATAAAGTTATGAGTGTGGCCTATTTGAAGGGACATTTACACCTACATCCACCTGATTTTGGAGAGGAGATCCCACAGGCATCCTCCAAAGGTGGACTGATCATTCCCGTCATCGCCACTGGCAGTGCTGCTATCTGAAGATCTGTCTCCTGAACTGAAATTATCTACCACTTGTCTCACCTCCAGCCTCATCCCTTTCTGATTCACCCTTCATACTGCTGCAAGAAGTTTCTATTTTAAACAGAAACCCATGTCACCCCATTCATGTTTCAAAAGTCTTGCCACCTCCCAACTGTAAATAGGAGATGATAGTTAAGAGCAGAAGCTTTGGAGTAAGGGAAACATGGCCAGGTAAAGTTAGAATAATCTATTTGAGCTTCAGCTTCCTTCGCTAAAATGGGGGTGATGCTTCCTGCATAGAATTCCTGTAAGAACCAGAGATAACGTGATTGCACAGTAGAGCTCCTTACACAGTGTGGGCATTCAAGACATTCTAGCTCTCAGATATTCCTGTCTCTAAGGTTGATGATTTAAAGTCAGTATTCCTTTCAGAAATAGGAAAAGCATCAGGAGAGACATGTAATTTGGTCTCTTCCTCCAATCCATCAAAACTTACTGTAATTCAATTGTAAAGCAACTGTAATTCAGTGCTCTGTTTTTTTTCATGTGCCAGGTTATTTTATATTCAAGTGATCATGACTATTAGAAGAATATTCCATTTTTAGAATATGATTTCAGGGGGTTGACAGAAATGTCAACATAACATGGCCAAAAAGAAATACATAAACAGTCAGATCAAAGAGACTCAGCCAGAAGAGAATCACATTCAGAGCAAGAGAGAAAAAAATGTTCAGAGGAAAATTAAAGAGACTGACAACAAATTAAACATCATCAGCAAGAACATTTTTATCTGGTGCAAGATGCTTTGTGGGTTCTGCTTCCTCTTTTGAAAATTCTCTCTCCTATTAATCTCTTTGCGTTTGCTGCCCTTGTGCCTAGGAGGCACCCAGAGTCTACCCACAACCACATCTTTGCTCATTTCACATTTCACATCCCCTCGTGGGGCCCTCTCCCATGGCCCTGAATAAGGAGCTGCCCTCGATTACATCTGTCTGTCTTTTCTGCCTTAGTTTACATTATTTTTCTGCACAACACTTTTCACTGCTGTGAAATATTCATGTACTATCTGCTTCCCCCACTAGAATGTACGCTGTCCAAGGGCAGGGTGCTACAGACTGAATGTTTGTGTCCTCTCAAAGTTCAGGTGCTGAAACCTAAACCCCAATGTGATGGTGTTTGGAGGTGGGACTGTGGGAGGCTATTAGGTCATGAGGATGCAATCCTAATGAGTTCTGTCATTCTGCGGCCATCTGAGAACAGAGCAAGAAGATAGCGGCCTATGAAACAGGAAGTGGACCCTCACCAGACACCAGATCTGCTGGCATTCTGATCTTAGACTTTCCAGTCTCCAGAAATGTTAGAAATTAACAACCCTTGTTTATAAGCCCCCTATAGTATTCTTCTTATTTTTATAGCTTCCTGCATAGAATTCCTGTAAGAACCAGAGATAACGTGATTGCACAGTAGAGCTCCTTACACAGTGTGGGCATTCAAGACATTCTAGCTCTCAGATATTCCTGTCTCTAAGGTTGATGATTTAAAGTCAGTATTCCTTTCAGAAATAGGAAAAGCATCAGGAGAGACATGTAATTTGGTCTCTTCCTCCAATCCATCAAAACTTACTGTAATTCAATTGTAAAGCAACTGTAATTCAGTGCTCTGTTTTTTTTCATGTGCCAGGTTATTTTATATTCAAGTGATCATGACTATTAGAAGAATATTCCATTTTTAGAATATGATTTCAGGGGGTTGACAGAAATGTCAACATAACATGGCCAAAAAGAAATACATAAACAGTCAGATCAAAGAGACTCAGCCAGAAGAGAATCACATTCAGAGCAAGAGAGAAAAAAATGTTCAGAGGAAAATTAAAGAGACTGACAACAAATTAAACATCATCAGCAAGAACATTTTTATCTGGTGCAAGATGCTTTGTGGGTTCTGCTTCCTCTTTTGAAAATTCTCTCTCCTATTAATCTCTTTGCGTTTGCTGCCCTTGTGCCTAGGAGGCACCCAGAGTCTACCCACAACCACATCTTTGCTCATTTCACATTTCACATCCCCTCGTGGGGCCCTCTCCCATGGCCCTGAATAAGGAGCTGCCCTCGATTACATCTGTCTGTCTTTTCTGCCTTAGTTTACATTATTTTTCTGCACAACACTTTTCACTGCTGTGAAATATTCATGTACTATCTGCTTCCCCCACTAGAATGTACGCTGTCCAAGGGCAGGGTGCTACAGACTGAATGTTTGTGTCCTCTCAAAGTTCAGGTGCTGAAACCTAAACCCCAATGTGATGGTGTTTGGAGGTGGGACTGTGGGAGGCTATTAGGTCATGAGGATGCAATCCTAATGAGTTCTGTCATTCTGCGGCCATCTGAGAACAGAGCAAGAAGATAGCGGCCTATGAAACAGGAAGTGGACCCTCACCAGACACCAGATCTGCTGGCATTCTGATCTTAGACTTTCCAGTCTCCAGAAATGTTAGAAATTAACAACCCTTGTTTATAAGCCACCAGACTATAGTATTCTCTTATAGCAGCTTGAATGGACTGAGACATAGAAGCTGTGTTATCTAGAGTTATAACGCTGGTACCTGAAATAGGGGGCTTCTCTAGTGGCTCAGATGGTAAAGAATCTGCCTAAAATGCACGAGACTTGGGTTCAATCCCTGTGCTAGAGAAGACTCTTGAGAGTCCCATGGACAGCAAGGGGATCCAACCAGTAAATCCTAAAGGAAATCAACCCTGAATATTCATTGGAAGGACTGATACTAAAGATGAAGCTTCATTACTTTGGTCACCTGAGGTGAAGGGCTAACTACCTGGAAAAGGCCCTGAGGCTGGGAAAGATGGAAGGCAGGAGGTCTAGAAGGGGGCAATAGAGGATGAGACGGTTGGATGGCATCACTGACTTAAAAGACATGAGTTTGAGCAAACTTTGGGAAATAGCGGAGGATAGTGAAACCTGGCATGCTGTAGTCTAAGGGATCGCAAACAGTCTGACATGACTGAGTGACTAAACAACAAGCTGGAATAGAGCTGGATACCACAGAGGGTATTCAGACACGTGTAGGATGAGTAGATGGATGGTTTAATGTTCATGTCCCCAAGAAGAAACATTTTAAATGTTTTAAAGGTTTCCTCCTACTTTGTTAATAGTCAAATCAACTTCTCATAGATTGAGAGCTCTTCCTAAATAATTCCTAAATAAAGCAAAGCTGCCCAGGCACCTATTTTCTCTGCAGGTAATGTATGAAATTTGTTTGATGCAATGATTGACAGGTGATGTTTGTTATCTAGTTGCGATGTCGTATTCAACTTTTTGCAACCCCCTTGACACGGAGGAACCTGCCTGTTTCCTCTGTGGATGGGATCATCCCAGCAAGAACACTAGAGTGGATTGCCATCTCCTCTTCCAGGGGATCTTCCCCACCCAGGGATTGAACCTGCCTCTCCCTTGTCTCCTGCACTGCAGGCAGGACAATACAGGTTTACTGGTAAACCACCAGGAAGCCCGTAATGTTTATAAGCCACCAGACTATAGTATTCTCTTATAGCAGCTTGAATGGACTGAGACATAGAAGCTGTGTTATCTAGAGTTATAACGCTGGTACCTGAAATAGGGGGCTTCTCTAGTGGCTCAGATGGTAAAGAATCTGCCTAAAATGCACGAGACTTGGGTTCAATCCCTGTGCTAGAGAAGACTCTTGAGAGTCCCATGGACAGCAAGGGGATCCAACCAGTAAATCCTAAAGGAAATCAACCCTGAATATTCATTGGAAGGACTGATACTAAAGATGAAGCTTCATTACTTTGGTCACCTGAGGTGAAGGGCTAACTACCTGGAAAAGGCCCTGAGGCTGGGAAAGATGGAAGGCAGGAGGTCTAGAAGGGGGCAATAGAGGATGAGACGGTTGGATGGCATCACTGACTTAAAAGACATGAGTTTGAGCAAACTTTGGGAAATAGCGGAGGATAGTGAAACCTGGCATGCTGTAGTCTAAGGGATCGCAAACAGTCTGACATGACTGAGTGACTAAACAACAAGCTGGAATAGAGCTGGATACCACAGAGGGTATTCAGACACGTGTAGGATGAGTAGATGGATGGTTTAATGTTCATGTCCCCAAGAAGAAACATTTTAAATGTTTTAAAGGTTTCCTCCTACTTTGTTAATAGTCAAATCAACTTCTCATAGATTGAGAGCTCTTCCTAAATAATTCCTAAATAAAGCAAAGCTGCCCAGGCACCTATTTTCTCTGCAGGTAATGTATGAAATTTGTTTGATGCAATGATTGACAGGTGATGTTTGTTATCTAGTTGCGATGTCGTATTCAACTTTTTGCAACCCCCTTGACACGGAGGAACCTGCCTGTTTCCTCTGTGGATGGGATCATCCCAGCAAGAACACTAGAGTGGATTGCCATCTCCTCTTCCAGGGGATCTTCCCCACCCAGGGATTGAACCTGCCTCTCCCTTGTCTCCTGCACTGCAGGCAGGACAATACAGGTTTACTGGTAAACCACCAGGGAAGCCCGTAATGTTTATGAAGAACTACTAATAATTAGTATAAGTATGATAGATTGAAAATGAGATTTCTACTTGAGAATATAGCCTGCATTACAACTTCGTGAGTGTCCTGCTCACAAAGGAGTCTCTGACTGTCACTTTTCTGTTAGACTTGAGAGCCCACACTGGAATTTATCGGTGTGCACAACAGGCCGGGGGGAATTGAGAGCACTGTTGCAGGCACTGCGAGGAGCTTCACTGAGTCAGCGCCACCAGAGCCTCATCGCCACCATGCCTGAGGTCCTTTCATGCTCTGAAACGTGGAGCGGTTCTTCCCAATGTTTCTCACTCATACACCTTTGACAGTGCGCTGAAAGAGGCGCGAAGAGGCAGGGGACACGGGTTCCTGATTGGGGTCCTGCCGCTGTGTGCTTTTAATTAAACACCATCTAATCTTCTGTAAATGGGAATAATGCTAGCTGTCCCTACAGCAGCTCAGACGAATGTCATGAAAAAGAAAATAAATGGCGGCGTAAACCTCTATGGACACACGTAAGCACAAGACATTTCAAAAAGTAACATTTAGCCCAGCGTCATCCGCCCCTCACTTGTATCACCAACAGAAACGAAGAGTGGGGGAAGAAACCCCACAAAACCTCTGCCATTATTTCAAAAGGCAGTCCCGACTACATCAAGGACAATCAAGAACCATATGCTGTGTTAAATATTAGCACTACTGGCAGAGTGTTCAAACTGTCATTTGATACCTACTATAAAAATATAAATATGAATGACAAATTAGACAAAAAGAAGACGACAATCCAGGGAAGAAACAAAAGAGACTGTGTGAATATCTACAAGTCTCAGTTTGGGTGTTCATTAGCTAAAAAATTCCAAAGCATTCCTGTTTGTAAAATATATTATCCTTTTTTGTTTTTCCTTCTCTTCTCTTCTTCTTGATCTCTCCAGATTTTCTAAACTTTGCAGAGGCTCTTTTTGCATATTGAACTTAAGTCAGCTGCAAACGTGAGCACAAACAACCCTGCAAAAACATTTTGTTCAAAGAAGGATAAAGTCTATGACTTGCCACATTATTATGATTTTTTCTTTGCAGAAAGCTATCATGTAAATATATAGGCTTATATGAGCTTAAATAGTCTGAGGCCAGGATACAAAGAAAGGAAATACATACACATCTAAAAAGCAATGCTCATGACTGCCTGGTTTGAGCAGACAATCACATACCCTCACTTAAAGGGCAAGGAAGACACCATAAGTCTATTTTAGTGACTCCATTCTGAATTGCTGCACTTACTCCTTTTATTATATTTTCAAATAAATACATATGGGACCTGTCACATGTCAACAGTGACTCAGAAAAGAGTCCGAATTAGTCACACAGGCACAGAGGGCTCGAAAACAATGAGCAGTGCTCTGGAAGACCCTTGAATACAAGCCTATTTGCCTCTTAATCCAAATGAATAATTAATGATAATTATCATGCTGCAGTTATTATCTGTGATAATAATATATCCTTAAGGTGAATAAATTCAATCTGCTACTATACAGAAATGGCAACTCATAATATTCCTAAGAAATACAGATATAATTATCAGTATTAATGGTCAAGAAAAAAAATTTTTTTACATAAGGAATTACAGCAAAAGGTCTAAAGGAAGCTGGAAATGAATCCTTCTGATAATATTTCTCCGCCACCATTGCCGCCATGGGCTTGCTGTGATGATGTTGGGGTTCTTACTTTTGTGGGTAGGTTCCATTTAAGTAAAAGCTTTACTATGCACTTGTGCACTGCAATCTGCCCATAACATTTCCATTATCGCCTTTTAGAAAATGACTCCGGTTAAGTTTAAGATCCTGTAAAAGGGACACAGGCATGTTAGGACAGGTGGGGAGCGGTTGAGGCACCAACTTGACATTTTAGCACTTAAAGGGAAAAAAAGCAAAAAGCCAAACCAGATAAAGAGTGAAGAGTTGGTTATCTGACTAGGGGTGGGGATGGGGCACTGCTGATGAATGGCGGTTATAGGTGGTGGTGGTGGTTTTTTTTTCTGAAACACTCTAATGGCTTAGAGTCAACCAGTGAAATGGACTTAGTCTTTCCTTTCACGGCAGCACAAGAAGCGATCCCTTCATTCCAGTTACCATCATGGGAAGGTAAGCTGGTTTATCAGCATTTTGTGCTTGTCTGTGTGAGCACACCCGTGGACATACACAGTCACACACATATCCATTTTGCAAAAGTCAGGAGTATTGAGGTATACTTACATAAAGATGACATTTTAAATTTTAGAATTTCTTAAGTTTTGGAAACAACATAAGCTAGTCATGCAACTTCTGGCATGATTTAGATACAGGATCTTTTTGTCAGCCCCAAAGGCTCTTTCAAGGATTTGTCAATCAAATTCTCTTTCTCGCTCCTGATTTTTAGGAACCACCAGATCTCTTTTCTCTTCCTTTGTCAGAATGTCATATAACTTAAATCATGTATAGATTTATTTTGTATCTAACTTTTTTTCGCTTAGCATATTACTTCTAAAATTCATCTATGTCAATGCATGCATTAGACGCCTTTTCTAGAATTCTTAATGATAATTAATGATAATTATCATGCTGCAGTTATTATCTGTGATAATAATATATCCTTAAGGTGAATAAATTCAATCTGCTACTATACAGAAATGGCAACTCATAATATTCCTAAGAAATACAGATATAATTATCAGTATTAATGGTCAAGAAAAAAAATTTTTTTACATAAGGAATTACAGCAAAAGGTCTAAAGGAAGCTGGAAATGAATCCTTCTGATAATATTTCTCCGCCACCATTGCCGCCATGGGCTTGCTGTGATGATGTTGGGGTTCTTACTTTTGTGGGTAGGTTCCATTTAAGTAAAAGCTTTACTATGCACTTGTGCACTGCAATCTGCCCATAACATTTCCATTATCGCCTTTTAGAAAATGACTCCGGTTAAGTTTAAGATCCTGTAAAAGGGACACAGGCATGTTAGGACAGGTGGGGAGCGGTTGAGGCACCAACTTGACATTTTAGCACTTAAAGGGAAAAAAAGCAAAAAGCCAAACCAGATAAAGAGTGAAGAGTTGGTTATCTGACTAGGGGTGGGGATGGGGCACTGCTGATGAATGGCGGTTATAGGTGGTGGTGGTGGTTTTTTTTTCTGAAACACTCTAATGGCTTAGAGTCAACCAGTGAAATGGACTTAGTCTTTCCTTTCACGGCAGCACAAGAAGCGATCCCTTCATTCCAGTTACCATCATGGGAAGGTAAGCTGGTTTATCAGCATTTTGTGCTTGTCTGTGTGAGCACACCCGTGGACATACACAGTCACACACATATCCATTTTGCAAAAGTCAGGAGTATTGAGGTATACTTACATAAAGATGACATTTTAAATTTTAGAATTTCTTAAGTTTTGGAAACAACATAAGCTAGTCATGCAACTTCTGGCATGATTTAGATACAGGATCTTTTTGTCAGCCCCAAAGGCTCTTTCAAGGATTTGTCAATCAAATTCTCTTTCTCGCTCCTGATTTTTAGGAACCACCAGATCTCTTTTCTCTTCCTTTGTCAGAATGTCATATAACTTAAATCATGTATAGATTTATTTTGTATCTAACTTTTTTTCGCTTAGCATATTACTTCTAAAATTCATCTATGTCAATGCATGCATTAGACGGTTCCTTTTTCATTTTCTGAGTAAAATTCCATTGTATGGTTGTATGTTGATTTATTTACTTATTCACCAGTCAATAAATGTTTGGGTCTTATCCAGTTTTTAACAATTATGAGTAAGGCAGCTATAGAAAAGTAGCCTACAGGTTTTCATATGCTTGTATCTTTTCATTTCTCTTGCACAAGTACCTAAAAAGAGGACTGATAGGTCAAATAGCCAACAGTTTGACTTTATGACTACCAATTTATTTTCCAAAGTGGTTGAAGCATTTTGTATACCAGTAACTGAAAACAAGTTGTTCCAGTTGTTCTGACCCTTACCAACACTTGGTAATGTCAGTTCAATTTTTTTTTTTGCCATTCTGATGAGTTGATAGCAATATCTCACTATAGTTTTAATTTGCATTTCTCTAATGACTCACAATGTTGAGCATTTTTCCCAATTTGTATTTACCACTGACAAATCTTTTTGGTAAATTGTTCAAATATTTTCTCCGTTAAAAAAATGAGCCATTGGTCTTCAATTGTGTGTGTTTTTTTCATTTGTTTTGATTCACATCTTTCATCAGATATATGTTTTGCAAATACTTTCCCCCAGTTTAGGACAATATTATCATTTGTAAACAATGTCTTTCAAAGAACATAAGTTCTTAATTTTTTAAGCCTGTCTGAATTTACCAAGCAAGACAAAATAGAGTGTTTGTGCATGTTCAGACACTTCTCTTTCCCCAGACAAATCACTGATATTTATTGAGCACTAATTACATGTAAGGCCCTAGGTTAAACCTACAAAATCATATAGACAACCACTTAAGAAAAAAAAAAAACATTGGCCAAAGCAGTTCAGTAGCGCATATAATTTAGTTAAATGCCATACTGCACTATGTTATTTTATATTTATATATACTGCCAAAGATAAATACTTTTATCTGTGAAAAAATATCTAAAGGCATATATATACTTAAGAAAGTGAGGTTTTCTTTTTGATGAAGTTTTAATATAAGCTTATCAAAGTTCTACCATTTTTTAACCTTTATATCCTTAAGATTTATAAGTAGAAAATGTTAACACTACCAGTTGTGTGTGTGTGATTAGTCACTCAGTCATGTCTGACTCTTTGTGACCTCATGGACTGTAGTCCATTAGGCTCCTTTGTCGATGGGGTTTTTAAGACAAGAATACTGGAGTAGGTCACCATTTCCTCCTCTAGGGGATCTTCCTGACCCAGGTTTCCAACCTGCATTTCTTGAGTCTCTTGCCTTGTAGGCAGATACTTTACCTGCTAAGCTATCAGGAAAGCCAGTTTCTCGGCATGTTTTACAGACTGGTATTCGGAGAAGTAAATTTTTGTTTGACATTGGTGAAAGAAGTCTAAAGTATTAGAAGAATATAAGACAGTCATCTCTAGAGAGTGCTTACCAGCCAGATTTTTAAAATTTCTACAAGAGTAGGATTCATAAGGAATTACTACAAAACTTTCAAAGTTTATTCTCAAAGGCTTCAGATTTTCATGTAAAATATTCCTTGTACTTCTTCCTTACTGATTAGATAAGCAGATGGGAAAATTATTGAGCAACTATTTGCAACAATGTTTGAAAGTCTCTTTTTCTATTTTGTACTGTTTCTAAGGTTCTCTTGTATTTATTTGGTTTTCGTTTGCACAGTTTTCTCAGGGGTTTTAAGGTTATCTGGTTTCTACTTTCCAAGAACAAAAGCTTATCTCTGTAAACTCAGATTTTTTTGTCAGATAAAAAAGATTTTTATCTTTTCTCTGTTAAGATTATTTTCACGTCATGATTTTGTTTAAGCCTCTAAGTATTAAGAAACTTAGGAACATCAAATATTAATTTGTTGTCACATTGAAAAGAAAAAATACACAGTATCTTTCAGAGATGCCCTGATAAACTACTTATGTTCTGTTTTCACTTCTTTTGAGAAAAAAAAAAAAAAATCTCACAGTAGGAATGCTTGTTAGATGTTGAGGAGGAAATAACCAGGTTAGAAGAGATCATTTTATTGAGGCCTTTGCCCTTAACAATGAAAAAAGAAGATATAAAAATGTCTATAGGAAATACTCAGGTTACATAAAATTATATCACATTTTTTCCCCAGCACTGCCTTATTTGTGCCATTATGAAATTATTCCACAAAGGTGACTCAGCAGGGTTGGGACAGAAACATGGAATTAGAACACAGAAAATCTGACTGATTTTCTTTAAAAAAGTGTAAATATGTTTTCTTGTTCAAGACAAGCTAAGTTCATATTGAACCTAACACAATTAAAAATTCATTTTAGAATTGTTGATAAAATTTCAATATTGTGGTGCTTTTCAATCAAAGTGCCCCCAAAGCTAAGGTAAGGTCTTGGGTAGCTGATATTTAAGTATCAGCTGTACAGGGGAAAAATTGCTTTTCTCTAAATTGTTTGAATAATTGATAAATCAGCATAGAATCACAGATAATCAAAAATTGTTTGAACTGGAGGACTTAAAATAATTTTACCTATTACTTTCTTACATATAGATAAAGGAAAAAATTATCTTATTTTGAAATCAAAAGTGAGTCCTTAATCCAGTTTATTGTTTAAATCAATTGCTGAATAACACTCAAAACCAGGAATTGTCTGAACCCAATGCTTTTACACAGCTTTGATTCTATTCTTCCATGACCACTGTACTCTGTGTTAGAGTCCTTAACTCAACGAAGACAGTAATTAAACCTCCCCAAGCACTTTAATCATCTCGCTGGCTGCATTTTGAACTTGCCCCAAGTTCTCCATTTCCGACCCTTATATTAGGGTCTGTGTATGTTGATGAAAGTCTGACTAGAACTGATTAATATGGATAAAGAGATGCCTTTGCACATTCAAATATTCAAATTGTTTTGTAAACATTGCAGTGGCATGTGATTAACTTACTCCTAGATTATTATTTGCTGTGAGCTTCCGATCATTTCTTTCTTGCTATTACTTAGTAATTTTTTTCCAGCTTGTATTTTTTCAGTTTGAAATTCTTAATTGGCTTCTCTTCTCTTCACTCAGAGGTGGGATCCTAGCTTTCAGTGTGATGGAAGATGTTTTAATTTGAATGTGTTCATGTTTCCCCCAAAGTCACATGTTGGGATCCAACCAAGGTAAAGGTGTTAGGAGGAGGGGACTTTGGGATGTAATTAGGTCACGAGGTGGGGGGAACCCTCATAAATGAACTAGTGAGTGTTCCTGTAGAATAGACATCTGACAGTGCTGCCTAGCCCCTTCCATTAACATCACGAGACAATACGACTGTAAGTCCGCAGCTCAGAGGATCCAGCCCTTACTTGATGATCCTGATCTCGAATTGCCAGCTTCCAGAACTGTGAAAAATTAATTATTGTATTTTCTAAATGACCTAATCTGGCGTATTTGGTTAGCAGTCCAAACGGACTAAGGCAGAAGAACTTGGTGGGTTGGCAGAATTTTCTTTTCCTGTGTAATTTTGATGTTATTCAAAAACACAACATGGGAATTAAAAAACTAAAAAGACTGAAGCACTCTAGAAACCATGGAGAGGTGCCCAGAATAGAGAGAAAGAACAGTGCCACAGTGTCTGAGACAGTCTGCAAGCACAGGTTGAAGGGCATTTTATTTATGATGGAGGAATTTGAGATTCTGAATGCTTATGGTGGAGAGATTTAAGACAGATAAGATAATAGGGTGGTTCAATGGTTTGATTGCTTCTTTAATTCTTAGATATCTTCTAAATCATAATCTCTATGATTATAAAGCCTCGTAACTTAAGATCTAGACATTGGTCTGTGAAGAATACCTACACTAAGTGAATATTGAAAATAAATGACCTCAGTTGTATTTTTAAAAATTTACCTGTGAAAATGTATGTTATCTCCTAAATGTACATGTTCTGTTCATCTGAGAAATGGAATGTTTTGAAAATTTGCAAAAAATATTTTGTTGGAGGCTAAAACAATCCTTATGCCCTACCCAGGAATTTTCATAAATTGATCTCTTCATAACCAGATATTAAATGTGCTGCTTGACATACGCAGAGATGAAACTGTGTTTATAATAACCCAGGGTTTTGTTTTGAGATAATGGTTTTACCCTGATCTACTCATGTTCTAATTTGTGGAGCAGTTGTAGATGTGAAACAAATTAAATGCATGGGAATGAAATTTAGAAATTTAGAAAATCTTTTCCCTTTAAAATTCCATGGAAGACTTTCGAATTTGCAACTCCTTTCTGAAGACCTCTAAGTTTATCATCTAATTGAGTACAATAAAAATAGACACATATACCACATTTACGAGCCTGCAATTGCCACATGTTTTGGTAGCAGGATGTATGGCACTGTAGCACATACACTAAGGCCCATACCATATTTTTGTGTGTAGTGACCTAGAGAAAGATGACCTAGTTCTGATTTCCACCATGGTTTTCCTGAGTCAAAACTGTGTGACAACTGAATTTGTATTCAAACCTTTCCATCCTTCTTTCCTGACCTCCCTTTCTCTCATTTGCTGAATCTTGTGGTCCCCAGTTACTTAGTATTTTCAACTAATCTTCCACTAAAGCATCACAGTTCAAGCCACCCTCCTTCCCAGGGCCTTATATGCCAACATACCAGAGATCTGCCCTGTGTGCCATTCTCAGTAGTTTTACATGGTGAGCCCTAACATGATCTTGTAAAAATATGGATGGGTTTGATCCCTGGGTCGGGAAGAGCATGGCAATCCACTCCAGGATTCTTGCCTAAAAAATCCATGGACAGAGGAGCCTGGTGGGCTACATTCCATGGAGTCACAAAGCATCAGACATGATTGAGGGAGTAAGCACAACATGACTTTGTAAAAACGTGAACCATCAAATTCTTCACCTGCAGTGCTTAGTACTGTGGGAATTCAGATTCTCTTGCACAATGGACGGAGGAGATTTGTGGGTCAGAGAGTGATCTGGCTTTTTATGTTTGTTATGCCTGTGACTCCAAATACTTTCTGAACATATTTGGTATAACTCAGAAGTAGGGCTGAGAGGAAAGCAGAAAGGGCAGTTTATCATGATGCTCCTTGCCCCACATGGTGCTTTTGAAAAACATTTGCAGTGTAATATTCATTGGTATTTTTTGGAGAAGGAAATGGCAACACACTCCAGTATTCTAGCCTGGGAAATTCCATGAATGGAAAGGGCTGGTAAGCTACAGTCCATAGGATCACAAATATATATATATATAGGGACTTCCCTGGTGGCACAGAAATAAAGAATCCACCTGCAGTGTGGGAGACGTGGGTTCAGTCCTTGGGTTGGGAAGATTCCCAGGAGGAGGGCATGGGAACCCACTCCAGTATTCTTGCCTGGAGAATTCCATGGACAGAGGAGCCTGGTGGCTACAGTCCATAGGGTCGCACAGAGTCACAACTGAGCAACTAAGCAGCAGCAGCAGCGTTCATTGACATGGTGATCTTTCTTACCATGAATAAAAGACTTCAGAGTGACAGAGGATGAAGTCAACAGGCTGTTGATGGTCAGTGTTCTCACTTCCTCACCAGCCAAGTGGTCCTGCTCCTCCTGGCCTCACCCCGAGGCTGGCTCCCCGGGTCCCAGAATCTAGAACTGGTTTTAGACTAACCATGTGTCCACACAACTGAAGAGAGTCTGAGTTACTTTGGGAATCCCCTGTGGCTTCAAGAATGTTCATGTTTGGCATTGGGCAGTTTTAGGGGAAAACTCCCTACCTAGAAAAGATTACCCTTAAGTGCCAGTCTGAATGGGAGGGGAGTTTGGGAAGAATGGATACATGTATAGGTATGGTTGAGGCCCTTCATTGTCTACCTGAAACTGTCACAGCATCGTTAATCAGCTCTACTCCAATATGAAATAAAACATTTCAAATAAAAATATCAAAGGTTGCCATTTAATGTACTTGTATTAACAGAATTTGATCTCTACAGATAGAGAAAAGACATTTTTAAACTTTATCATGTCACTGAGGAATTATTAATTTTGAAAGGAAGACAGGATTTCTGGATAACTCTGGGTCTGGATATTCATTCAACAAATTTTAAATGAGCACCTGTTGAATTAATGTCCTAAAGACAGAAGTGAGCAAGAGAGACATAGACATTAAAAAAGCTTATAATCCAGAGGTACAAAAGTCCTTCATAAAATTTATATCATTTTACAAATTAGTTATAATTTACTATAAATACTCATCCAATAAATATTTAATAAGTACCTGCTCTTTTCTAAGCACTAGGGATACTGGCGAATATAAAGGTGCATGAAATATAGTCTCTGTGCTCGAGGAGTTTATAATACAGATTAGTTATTTTACAAAGTGACCAAAATGTCAGGAATTACACTCCAGAAGATACAAAGTGCTTCAGGATCAGTGACCCCAGGGACTGTAGCCCGCTAGGCTCTTCTGTCCATGGAATTCTCCAGGCAAGAATACTAGAGTGGGTAGCTGTACCCTTCTCCAGGATATCTTCCTGATTCATGGATTGAACCCAGGTCTCCTACACTGCAAGTGAATTTTTTACTGTCTGAGCCATTAGGGAAGTCAGACTTAAGAAGGGTACTCGCTGCTAAATACTTATGAAGGAGTAGGCAGCCCTCTGGGATTTGATTTGGATTTGAAGGATGAAGGAGGAACTGCTAAGATAGAAAATTGTCTGAGAAGATAGTATATGTAGAAATTCACTGGCCGGAAAGTCCAGGGTTGCAGGAAACTTCCACGGTTCTGGATACTGTGATTTTGATCATGGACAAGGGCAGATGAGAATAGCTTTGCACATGAGACTCGCATAACTATGTAATTCTCTTCAAATTAACTCAGCAGGCTAGTTCTCTTCCTTCATACTTGGGCTGATTCTGGTCATAAATTCTTGGCCTTCACAGTGGCTTGCTTACTCTGCTTTCTAGAATATCAACAATATTGTTTTATTTGCATAAAATGTCTGTCTTTCAAAATGTGTCAACAAATCAAGTCTAGTACAGCAATAATGTATCATAAATAATGTACAATAAAATAAAATAGAAAATATTTGTATTAATGCAATGTGAAATGATCCTTTTTTTTTAAAGATGTAGACATTTTAAACTTTATCATGTCACTGAGGAATTATTAATTTTGAAAGGAAGACAGGATTTCTGGATAACTCTGGGTCTGGATATTCATTCAACAAATTTTAAATGAGCACCTGTTGAATTAATGTCCTAAAGACAGAAGTGAGCAAGAGAGACATAGACATTAAAAAAGCTTATAATCCAGAGGTACAAAAGTCCTTCATAAAATTTATATCATTTTACAAATTAGTTATAATTTACTATAAATACTCATCCAATAAATATTTAATAAGTACCTGCTCTTTTCTAAGCACTAGGGATACTGGCGAATATAAAGGTGCATGAAATATAGTCTCTGTGCTCGAGGAGTTTATAATACAGATTAGTTATTTTACAAAGTGACCAAAATGTCAGGAATTACACTCCAGAAGATACAAAGTGCTTCAGGATCAGTGACCCCAGGGACTGTAGCCCGCTAGGCTCTTCTGTCCATGGAATTCTCCAGGCAAGAATACTAGAGTGGGTAGCTGTACCCTTCTCCAGGATATCTTCCTGATTCATGGATTGAACCCAGGTCTCCTACACTGCAAGTGAATTTTTTACTGTCTGAGCCATTAGGGAAGTCAGACTTAAGAAGGGTACTCGCTGCTAAATACTTATGAAGGAGTAGGCAGCCCTCTGGGATTTGATTTGGATTTGAAGGATGAAGGAGGAACTGCTAAGATAGAAAATTGTCTGAGAAGATAGTATATGTAGAAATTCACTGGCCGGAAAGTCCAGGGTTGCAGGAAACTTCCACGGTTCTGGATACTGTGATTTTGATCATGGACAAGGGCAGATGAGAATAGCTTTGCACATGAGACTCGCATAACTATGTAATTCTCTTCAAATTAACTCAGCAGGCTAGTTCTCTTCCTTCATACTTGGGCTGATTCTGGTCATAAATTCTTGGCCTTCACAGTGGCTTGCTTACTCTGCTTTCTAGAATATCAACAATATTGTTTTATTTGCATAAAATGTCTGTCTTTCAAAATGTGTCAACAAATCAAGTCTAGTACAGCAATAATGTATCATAAATAATGTACAATAAAATAAAATAGAAAATATTTGTATTAATGCAATGTGAAATGATCTCTTTAGAAGATAGATGTTATCAACTACTCAAGTTCTCAAAATGCCCAAGGAACATAAGTACTTGTATGGCCTAAAGTAGAGCAATTTTATTTCTATCTTATCTTTTTAAAATGTAGATCCTGAAATCCCAGCTATCTTCCTTTTCTACACTATCATTCCTTGGAGGTCTGGATGTAGAAGTCCAAGGGCACATTTTGCTCAGAGAATTGAAAAAAATCCTATGCACTGGCACATTGACACTCTCCTCAGCAAATTGTGATGAGTTGGTGAATGTGAATTCAAGTTATTACAGGGAAGTGTCTGTAGAGATTTGCAATCTATTTAGATGGCCCTGAATGTCACATTTTCTTCCCTTCAGAAAAAAATAATTCTGTCACTCAACACCCATAAAACTCAGGTCTTTAACATCCTGTGATCTTGTGACTTTATACTTGGAACAATTGGAGTTTTCCATTTCTTCTCTTAAGCTAGTCTTTACCCTACATTTCTTCCAACTCACAATCTATGAGTCTTTGTCATTGATATTCTCTCCCTGTAACCCTCTCCCACCTCGTCATAATGACCCTTTCATTCCAGGACTTTTTTACGTACAATTTGCCCCTTAAGATCTCCTAATTTCTCTTTATCCATATTTTTCCATTCATTTCCCTTTCTTTCTCATGGTTTTATAGACCCTGAACTCCTCTGCTTTCTCATCACCCACTAATTAGCATGTCTCCATGGTAACAGACAGTTGCAGAGCGGGAATCATTCTCTGTACCCGCTACTGCTGAGTAACCTCTGGGCCTAGCAAGGAGGGGCCTTGACCTGATTAAGATAGAAAGACTTCTGTCTTCTTGGCAGGAGAGGATCCATACATTTCAGAGAAGACCCTGCTTCCTAGGGGAAAGAATAAGTCAATTTGATTGAAAAGGAGTGTACACTCAGATTCAGGCATGAAAAATCAAAGTATGAAATAAACTATGTTCTCTTAAACTCAGCAGGCTAGTTCTCTTCCTTCATACTTGGGCTGATTCTGGTCATAAATTCTTGGCCTTCACAGTGGCTTGCTTACTCTGCTTTCTAGAATATCAACAATATTGTTTTATTTGCATAAAATGTCTGTCTTTCAAAATGTGTCAACAAATCAAGTCTAGTACAGCAATAATGTATCATAAATAATGTACAATAAAATAAAATAGAAAATATTTGTATTAATGCAATGTGAAATGATCTCTTTAGAAGATAGATGTTATCAACTACTCAAGTTCTCAAAATGCCCAAGGAACATAAGTACTTGTATGGCCTAAAGTAGAGCAATTTTATTTCTATCTTATCTTTTTAAAATGTAGATCCTGAAATCCCAGCTATCTTCCTTTTCTACACTATCATTCCTTGGAGGTCTGGATGTAGAAGTCCAAGGGCACATTTTGCTCAGAGAATTGAAAAAAATCCTATGCACTGGCACATTGACACTCTCCTCAGCAAATTGTGATGAGTTGGTGAATGTGAATTCAAGTTATTACAGGGAAGTGTCTGTAGAGATTTGCAATCTATTTAGATGGCCCTGAATGTCACATTTTCTTCCCTTCAGAAAAAAATAATTCTGTCACTCAACACCCATAAAACTCAGGTCTTTAACATCCTGTGATCTTGTGACTTTATACTTGGAACAATTGGAGTTTTCCATTTCTTCTCTTAAGCTAGTCTTTACCCTACATTTCTTCCAACTCACAATCTATGAGTCTTTGTCATTGATATTCTCTCCCTGTAACCCTCTCCCACCTCGTCATAATGACCCTTTCATTCCAGGACTTTTTTACGTACAATTTGCCCCTTAAGATCTCCTAATTTCTCTTTATCCATATTTTTCCATTCATTTCCCTTTCTTTCTCATGGTTTTATAGACCCTGAACTCCTCTGCTTTCTCATCACCCACTAATTAGCATGTCTCCATGGTAACAGACAGTTGCAGAGCGGGAATCATTCTCTGTACCCGCTACTGCTGAGTAACCTCTGGGCCTAGCAAGGAGGGGCCTTGACCTGATTAAGATAGAAAGACTTCTGTCTTCTTGGCAGGAGAGGATCCATACATTTCAGAGAAGACCCTGCTTCCTAGGGGAAAGAATAAGTCAATTTGATTGAAAAGGAGTGTACACTCAGATTCAGGCATGAAAAATCAAAGTATGAAATAAACTAAGAAAATATTAAAGAAGATGTAGGAAAAATATCTAATGCTGATGCTCTGTTCCTGGTTTGTAAAGATTAGCAGTGCTTTGATCTGGAAGATGCTAGGAAGCAACCGGTAGTAAATATTTGGTAGCATTTACTTTCTAATTTTACGCGTACAATTCAATAGGTGTGTGCCATGGGACTCAACCCAAGAGCTTTAAGAGGTTTGTTTACCATTATTTTAAAATTTCACTATGTTAAGCTGTTTATCAACTCATAATCATTTACTTTCTAAACAACTGTAATGACATTAACTATTGTAAGGATTTACTGTTGGGTTTTTTATAGGGGGAGAGTAAGTGATACAGCATTATGCATTGCACATAAACTTACCTTTCCTGTGTATTTTCCTATGGCTAATGTCTAGGGAAGATATCAGTTATATTTATTGAGCATCTGTTATGAATTAAACACTTTATGAATGTGGATATATTTTCTCTAAACCTCATGACAACTTTTCAAGGCAAGATATTATTGTTTTAGTTTTGTGCATGGAGAGTTGAGATTCGCAGAGCTTAAGCAATGTTGTTGAGTTCAAAAAGCTCAGAGCCTGGAACAGGGCTCCCAGGTACCTGAAGTCAAGTCATGGACTGATATGCATTCTCTGTACTTTCCTACAAAAATGTGTGAATGAGAATAAGAAAACTATATAAAGGACTTCCCTGGTGGTGTAGCACATAAGAATCTACCCATCAATTCAGGGGACACAGGTTTGACCCCTAGTTTGGGAAGATGCCATGTGCCATGGAGCAACTAAGCCTATGTGCCACAACTACTGAGCCTGTGTGCCACAACCAGAGAAGCCCTTGCAATGAGAAACCTACCCACTGCAACCAAGAATAGCCAACTCACTGCAACTAGCGAAACCTGTGTAAAGCAATGAAGGCCCAGCGTAGCCAAAAATAAATAATTGATTTTTAAGAAATTTAAAAATAGAAGGCTACTTAAGTGCAGAAGTGAAGATTCCTGTTTTCGCAGGAAAACCTTGATCAGTAAGAGAGAGAAGTTGAATGTCAAGGTCTCCTGTGTTGGAAGCTGCAGTAGCTGAAAGGATAAAGATTTGAAGCAGCAGATGATTTTTACTGGATTTTAGGGAGTGAAATGTTTTATGAACATGTGGAAACCAGAAAAGTAGGAATTAATTGCTTGAAAACATGCTGGTCAGGATGGAAGTTTATGCAAACTGGCTGGAAACATTTTAGCCCCTGACCAATGAATATGGGCATGACATTGTGACGCTGAAGTGGTGCTCTCGATGGTGAGTGGGGATGGAGGACTTGTATTTGCTGTCACCTTTCATTCTCTTCTCTCCTCAATGTTTATTATGAAAAGCATTCTTTTTTCAACTGTGAATGAGATATTACCAATTTGTACACTTCATTTCATCAACCGAAGGTCAACTTACATCTCAAATTTGATTGAAACCCTGAAGACTGCATTCAACCTATGAACAAATGTCTGACATCTAAGAGGGAAAGATACATTTATTGATTGACTTCTATAGGCCACTTATAGAGCCAAGGGCTTCCATATGCAATTGATGGTGGCTACAAAGGTACTCCTTTCTGATTTTCTTTAGAAGAGAGTAGCATTATCTGGCTTCGGCTGCTGGGATGTGAACTCCATCATTGAGTCTGCATAAAGGCCTAAAGGGTTCTGGTTAGCATTTCTAATGACTAAGTGTGTGTGGAGAGTTGAGGGTTTCCCATGGCACAAAACAGTTCTCAGATAAGGCTGTGCATGCATGTGTGCTAAGTTGCTTCAGTTGTGTCTGACTCTGTGTGACCCTATGACTGTAGCCCACCAGGTTCCTATTCCATGGGGATTCTCAGGCAAGAATACTGGAGTGGGTTACCCATGCCTTCCTCCAGGAGATCTTCCTGACCCAGGGACCGAACCCATGTCTCTTACGTCTCCGACATTGACAAGCAGGTTCTAGCACCACCTGGGAAGCCCCAAATACCAGCTGAGTGTCTTCCATTTCAACTCAGTTCTGACACGGTCTACTTGGAGATATTGTCAGATCCCACATGTTGAGGGTGTAGCCCTTCAGAACTGCCTCTCCCTTTAGATGTCAGTCAACAGCCAACCTTACCGTGAGCCCCTGGCTGTACGTGAGAAGCTGCAATGACTCTCTCCTTGGGTTTGATTAATTTGCTAGAGTGGCTCATGTATCTTAGAGATACATTTTACTTACTAGATTATCCATTGTTGGTTTATCATAAAGGATGGAACTCGAGAACCGGCAGATGGAAGAGATGCACAGGCAAATGTACGAAAGAGTGTGCAGCTTCCACGCCTACTGCCAGTGCACCAGTCTCCTGGCACCTTCATGTGTTCAACAGCTCAGAAACTCTTTGAATCCCTGACTTTTGGGGGTTTTATGGAGGCCTCATCACATGGACATAGTTGGTTAAATCATTAACCATTGGCACTTCCTCTCAATACCCAGCCCCTTTCTCCTCCTTGGAGGTGGTACTGTTTAGTTCCTATGTTGTGTCTGACTCCTTGCCACCCCATGGACTCTCACCCACCAGGCTCCCTGGCCCAAGGGATTTCCCAGGCAAGAGTACTGGAGTGGGTTGCCATTTCCTTTTCAAAGGGGTCTTCCAGAACTAGGGATCGAACCCGAGTCTCCTGCTTTGGCAGGTATATTCTTTACCCCTGAAGGATTGAAATTTCCAATGCTCTAATCTGGAATTTCCAACCCCCTGATCCCAAGGTTGCTTCCCAGGTGGTGGTGATAAAGAATCTGTCCTCCAAGGCCGGAGGCATAAGAGACAGGGTCAGGAAGATCCCCTGGAGAAGGAAATGGCAATCCAATGCAGCATTCTTGCCTGGAAAATTCCACAGACAAAGGAGCCAGGGGCTACAATCCATGGGGTCACAGGAAAAGTTGAACAGATTTAGCAACTAAACGACAACAACAACAAATCAAAAAGTTAATTGGAATCCTGCCGCCATCCTTAGGTGACCTAGAGGCATTGCAAATGTAACCTCATTAGCATGACAAAAGAGACGTTTAGTTCTTCTCTTAGAAAATTCCAAGGTTTTTAGAAGCTCTGGACCCCCTGGAGGAGAGCCTGGCAACCCACTCCAGTATTCTTGCCTGGAGAATCCCATGGACAAGAGTCTGGCAGGTTACAGTCCATAGGGTTGCAGAGTCATACACGGCTAAGTGACTAAGCACACACACACACACACACATAACGGATATTCCTTAAAAAATTAAAAATAGAGTTGCTATAAGATTTTGCAATCCCCTTTCTGAGAATATATTTGGAGAAAACTGTAATTGAAAAGATGCATGCACCCCAATGTTCATAGGCAGTACTATTTACAATAGCCAAGACATGAAAGCAAGCTAAATGTCCATCAGTAAATAAGTGGGTAAAGAAGACATGTGTGTGTGTGTGTGTGTGTGTGTGTGTATGTATATATATGCCGTGTGCAAACACACACTATTCCTGAGTATTAGTAATAGTAATATTCCTCGGGAAATCTTACTTAGCCATAAAAACAAACGAAATCATCCCTGGAGGTGGTACTGATTAGTTCCTATGTTGTGTCTGACTCCTTGCCACCCCATGGACTCTCACCCACCAGGCTCCCTGGCCCAAGGGATTTCCCAGGCAAGAGTACTGGAGTGGGTTGCCATTTCCTTTTCAAAGGGGTCTTCCAGAACTAGGGATCGAACCCGAGTCTCCTGCTTTGGCAGGTATATTCTTTACCCCTGAAGGATTGAAATTTCCAATGCTCTAATCTGGAATTTCCAACCCCCTGATCCCAAGGTTGCTTCCCAGGTGGTGGTGATAAAGAATCTGTCCTCCAAGGCCGGAGGCATAAGAGACAGGGTCAGGAAGATCCCCTGGAGAAGGAAATGGCAATCCAATGCAGCATTCTTGCCTGGAAAATTCCACAGACAAAGGAGCCAGGGGCTACAATCCATGGGGTCACAGGAAAAGTTGAACAGATTTAGCAACTAAACGACAACAACAACAAATCAAAAAGTTAATTGGAATCCTGCCGCCATCCTTAGGTGACCTAGAGGCATTGCAAATGTAACCTCATTAGCATGACAAAAGAGACGTTTAGTTCTTCTCTTAGAAAATTTCCCAAAGGGTTTTTTAGAAGCTCTGGACCCCCTGGAGGAGAGCCTGGCAACCCACTCCAGTATTCTTGCCTGGAGAATCCCATGGACAAGAGTCTGGCAGGTTACAGTCCATAGGGTTGCAGAGTCATACACGGCTAAGTGACTAAGCACACACACACACACACACATAACGGATATTCCTTAAAAAATTAAAAATAGAGTTGCTATAAGATTTTGCAATCCCCTTTCTGAGAATATATTTGGAGAAAACTGTAATTGAAAAGATGCATGCACCCCAATGTTCATAGGCAGTACTATTTACAATAGCCAAGACATGAAAGCAAGCTAAATGTCCATCAGTAAATAAGTGGGTAAAAAAGACATGTGTGTGTGTGTGTGTGTGTGTGTGTGTGTATGTATATATATGCCGTGTGCAAACACACACTATTCCTGAGTATTAGTAATAGTAATATTCCTCGGGAAATCTTACTTAGCCATAAAAACAAACGAAATCATATTCTTTCTAACAACATGGATGAACCTAGAGATGATCATACTCAGTGAAGTTCAGACTCACTAAGAAAAATATCATATGATATACTTGAATGTGAAGTCTAGAAAATGATATAAATGAACTCATTTACAAAACAGAGACAGACATAGAAAACCAGCTTATGGTTATCAAAAGGGAAAGGGGGAGGGAGGGATACATTAGGAGTTCTGGATTGGCAAGATACAGACTGCTACATATAGAGTAGATAACAAAGAGAACCTACGGTGTCTCACAGGGTCGCATATGAAATATCTTGTAGTAACTATAATGAAAGAATCTGAAAAAGAGTGCGCACCTACATATAACACACACATACACACGCATCTCTTTGCTGTACACCGGAAACTAGTACAGCATTGTAAATTGATTATACTTCAATTTTAAAAAAAGAAGTAGCGTCTCAGGGAGTCTGAAGTACTGGCAGGCAGGTCAGCCAGCTAATAATTGCAGGCTTCAAACCCTGGTCTCTCTGCTCACGTGGACTGGTGACTCCTCCCGCTGCCCCGCGTTGTCTAAGACCTCTTACTGTGCCCAACACCACCTATGAGCTACTCTGCCTGTTGACAAGTCTCACAGTACAAACAGGAACAGGTAAAAATTATCCTAAAGCTCCCTGACAAAAGAAAAAAAAATCAGGAAGACAAGTTGTTAATATAAAACACTCCGTCTTTTTCCGTCCTAACTTAGACTTTAGGCTTTTTCATAAACATCACTGACAGGGAGCTGTCTGGTTACATGACTATGTCGCTTTTCTCTGCACCCCCCGCCCCATGCCCCTTTTTAGGTAAATCAGAGCTGCAGGTGATGTATCTGATTTTGAGAGATAACATGCGAATTTGTGACATTCCCTGCGGAGCTTGAGGTCTAGGAACCAACGAAGAGATCACAATGAAGCAAGAGCATTCTGTTTTCAAGTCTTTAAAGTGATTAGGTCTGAAAGTCTTAGCATTATTTAAAGGCGGCGCTTCTTATTTGGAGCAGGCAGTGGTGTGAGTCATTTTTCAAAAGGCGAGAAATCCTTGCTCACCTGAAAGAGGGCTGAGTACAGAGCAGGGCTGCAGGCTGCGTGTTTAACCGTGGAGGCCAGCAGCCAAAGCCAACGTAGCCAGCCTCAGGGCAGCGGCTGTGATGGATTCCAACAGACAAATGGGGAACCCACTGGGGAAGTGAAGAAAACAAAGGGAGACTTTTATTATTTTTCCACCCCGCCCCTTTTCATGCAGGCCGAAAAAGTACAAGTTACTGCAGTTTATTTCTAAACCTGGCGAAGTTTCAAGAAGACCAGGAGCCTGAGGACCTTCACCTCAATGGCTGCTTGAAAAACACTGGGTCTGAGGTCTTCGGTGCTGGGAGAGTATTGACTCGTCTCTCTCTCTGTCTCTTTACTTTGTGGGGCATCCTTTCTGTTATTAAGGATTCTTTATCCTTCTCCAATCTGTGTCTCTGACCTTGCGGATGGGACAGTGTGATGTACAGACTTCTACTGCGGATCCATTCTCTCTGTTTCTCAGGGCTCAGGCACCTTGAGGGTTCTCTGATGGTCCTACTCTGCCTCAATATCCCTTTTAACTGGATAGTGTCTGCTTACCTCTCCAGCCTGGTCTCCCGTAGCCTCTTCACATCAAAACAGAATGCTTTCGGTTCTAGAACCTTCCATGATCCCTTATACCATATGCCTTTGCTCGTGTCTGCTACCCTTCACTAACTTCTGTACTCTTTGCCTACTTGGTGCATATCTGATTCCATTAAGACTGCGATCAAATGGAACCTCCTCAGTGAAGCCTTCCCTAACTTCTCTGAACTCAAACGATGACTTCTTTCTCTGCACATTTCAGTAATTCATCACAGCCCAATATAGGAGCAAAACAACACCAACAAAATCCTTGCATTTTTTTTTTTTGCCACTTCTATCGATCTTTCATTTATTCATTCTCATCCGTCTTTGTTCTAGGAACCAACGAAGAGATCACAATGAAGCAAGAGCATTCTGTTTTCAAGTCTTTAAAGTGATTAGGTCTGAAAGTCTTAGCATTATTTAAAGGCGGCGCTTCTTATTTGGAGCAGGCAGTGGTGTGAGTCATTTTTCAAAAGGCGAGAAATCCTTGCTCACCTGAAAGAGGGCTGAGTACAGAGCAGGGCTGCAGGCTGCGTGTTTAACCGTGGAGGCCAGCAGCCAAAGCCAACGTAGCCAGCCTCAGGGCAGCGGCTGTGATGGATTCCAACAGACAAATGGGGAACCCACTGGGGAAGTGAAGAAAACAAAGGGAGACTTTTATTATTTTTCCACCCCGCCCCTTTTCATGCAGGCCGAAAAAGTACAAGTTACTGCAGTTTATTTCTAAACCTGGCGAAGTTTCAAGAAGACCAGGAGCCTGAGGACCTTCACCTCAATGGCTGCTTGAAAAACACTGGGTCTGAGGTCTTCGGTGCTGGGAGAGTATTGACTCATCTCTCTCTGTCTCTTTACTTTGTGGGGCATCCTTTCTGTTATTAAGGATTCTTTATCCTTCTCCAATCTGTGTCTCTGACCTTGCGGATGGGACAGTGTGATGTACAGACTTCTACTGCGGATCCATTCTCTCTGTTTCTCAGGGCTCAGGCACCTTGAGGGTTCTCTGATGGTCCTACTCTGCCTCAATATCCCTTTTAACTGGATAGTGTCTGCTTACCTCTCCAGCCTGGTCTCCCGTAGCCTCTTCACATCAAAACAGAATGCTTTCGGTTCTAGAACCTTCCATGATCCCTTATACCATATGCCTTTGCTCGTGTCTGCTACCCTTCACTAACTTCTGTACTCTTTGCCTACTTGGTGCATATCTGATTCCATTAAGACTGCGATCAAATGGAACCTCCTCAGTGAAGCCTTCCCTAACTTCTCTGAACTCAAACGATGACTTCTTTCTCTGCACATTTCAGTAATTCATCACAGCCCAATATAGGAGCAAAACAACACCAACAAAATCCTTGCATTTTTTTTTTTTTTTGCCACTTCTATCGATCTTTCATTTATTCATTCTCATCCGTCTTTGTTCTTTGCCCTGTGTGGGCCTCCCATAGTAGTGGCCTCTCTCGCTGCAGAGCACCAGCTCTGGATACACCCGTCCAGCCGCTCCGTGGCACGTGGGATTCTCCCAGGCCAGGGATAGAAACCAGTGCGCCTTGCACTGCAAGGCGATGTCCTTACCCACGGGACCACCAGGGAAGCCCTCCAAATCCTTGCTTTTTAAGGTCTCCAGCTTCCTCAGAAATTTTTGGAAAATGTTCTGGGTAGTTGGGAACTCACTTTCCAGGGGCCCTCTGCCACTCCAGGGCATGTGCTACTAATTGGCTTCATAGTTCTCTTTGGAGCTGGCATTACTGTGTCTGAACCATGAGATCTCAATCCCAGTCACTCCTTGTAAGGTTGGAGACAGCCAACATATCTGCACAAAGCCAGGAGGACTGGATTTTAGGCTTGAACAAATTTTGGTCCACTTCTACTCTCCTCCAAGCCATGAGGAGTAGGTGGTCAACTCCATGAAACAACCTACAAGCCAGCGGGGGGTTTTCTCCTAATAATATGACTCCCGAGCCCTTTGGGAGCCTGGGAGGTAGGTCAGTGCATGAAGCAGGTGGGTGTCAAGGACGGTGGAGTCCTGGCAGTCAGGAAGCATCCACTTTGTCTAACAGGGCAACCGCTACTCCACCTCAGGCACTCACTGGCACCTAATGTCAGCTCGCTGTTGTTTTGAGTTTCTCATTTTAACAAACGAGAAATGTTTCAGAAACCAGACTTTCAGTGAAATGTTTTAATTTAAAAAATGCTGTTCAGGCATAATGAAATATGCTGTGTGTCAGTTTTGGCATCTTTACATCCAATCCTTGAACTAAGGAGCTAAGACCTTAGAAGAGCTAAGACCACAACAGGTGAAATGAACTGGCTGAGCCTGAATTTTTACCACATTCTGTGTTATTTCAAGCTATGCAAATTCTGCAAGGCTCAGGACTTGTCACTGGGGTTTTATAGCTGCCAAACAGCATCCTTTTCTCCAAGTGCAGTCCTCTTTCTCATAATTCACTGTTTGGTTTTATTCTAACTCCAGTTTTTCCGCTTATCAAAATAGAAGCTGACCAACGACTTTAGGAGCCATATAAGCTTTTTATTTTGCCGATAAACTATGACTAATTGAACAAATTATTGCGTTTCTTTTTGTTCCAAAAGTCTTTTTTAAAATTCTCTCTATTCCCTCTAAATTAAAAAAGCTAAATATCTTTTATAAATGCACGTACAGCTCTCATTGATTTCAGTGGGAGTCCAGAACTCAGGGATGGAATCTAGCCTGAAGAATCTTAATTTTCTGTTTATTTACAGCAAGAGATAATAAAAACGGTGTGCTTGCTTGGAGTGTACCAGGTTAAGTATTCTTGTTAGTAGGGTCAAGTAGAGCAGTATGACTGAAGTTCAGAGAAAGAGTTCTGCATTACACCAGCAGATCTGGAAACACTTCCTTGTCAATGAGGAAGTACAGCTTTTGGCATCAAAGATAGCAAGTGACGTTGAATAAGAGGAAAGTTTCACTGGGGAGAAAAAGGCTAGCTACATATGCAGTTGTTATTTGTTGCTATTGTTTAGTGTCCCACTCTTTTGTGACCCCATGGACTATACCCCTCCAGGCGCCTCTGTCCATAAGACCTCCTAGGCAAGAGCTCTGGAGTGGGTTGCCGTTTCCTTCTCCAGGGAGTCTTCCCTATTCAGGGATTAACTCACATCTCCTGCATTGGCAGGCAGATTCTTTACCACTGAGCCAACTGTATAGCTGATAAGTAGCTTTTTGCCCATGTCTTTTCATCTGACTGATAGTTTTATTGAGAGAAATGTTTAGTATAGTAATGTAAGATTTTCTCTAGTACCATTTTACCATGACACTTTAAATACACTACTTGCAGGATTATTCTGTTCAGAAGGAATTGGATAAAACAGTAGTATCTTGGCCTATGGTGTCAGTACAGAGCATAGGACTGGATCTGGAAATGGAGGTCATGGGTTCTGGTCTCAACTCTGCATATAGATAATTGTGTTATTTTAGGCAATTCATTCCCTGTATGATGATTGGAGATAAAAGCACGAACCATCAAGAGGGAGAATATTGGTGGAAGTTCTTTGTTTCTAGATAAAAGTACTGTATTATTACTACAGTTATTTGAAGATGATGATGTATAGAGCATACCTGAAATTATAAATGCTTTTCTATTAAGAGCTTAAAGAGTTTCAATGACTTTAATAACAGACAGCTACACTTGCAATTGCATTCATTTTGACTTTGGCCTCAAAGAAATAAATAAGTTTGAGGTGATTCCCCCACCCTTGAGAAGTGAAAGCAATTTTACTGACAATCAGGGCTTCTTTCAAAAATGAAGGAACTGAGGAAAGAGCAAGAAGGTTGAAATAATGAATGTGAGCAATATTAAGTGGAGATGATTGGATGTGAGCAAATGAAATGTTAAGCAGACTGGAAACCCTGGTTGAACGTAATTTAGGTGGCTCAGTTTGCGGATTTCTTTCCTTTTTCTTTTGTTTCCTCTCTTCTATTATTATGTTTTTTTCAACAGTACCCATAGTTTAGACACAGAAGAAGAGAGACAATAATGGTGTTCATTCAGGACTGGTAGTTATTTGGAGGGATTCAGGAGAAGGAAAAGAATGTAAATATATCAAGAGGGAGATCTTTACTTAAAAGACAGCACGTTTCACAAATAATAGGAAAGGATGTGAGGGAAGGTGTAAGGGAGACATTGTTTTGCAGAGATGTATATACTTTATTTATTTATTTATTTATTTTTAAAGATTTATTTATTTTGGTGGGGGTGGGGTTGGAGGGAGGGGAGCAGGCGGGCCACTTCTATTGGTCTTTCATTTCTCTATTTTCATCCACCTTTGTTCTTTGGCCCATGTGGGTCTCCCATCGCCGTGGCCTCTGTTGCCGCAGAGCACCGGCTCTGGGCACATGCGCTCCAGAGCTCCAGCTCGGTAATTGGACACATTGGTCCAGCCGCTCCGCAGCGTGTGGGATCTTCCCAGGCCAGGGATCGAACCGGCGCCCCTTGCACTGCAAGGCGGTGTCCTTACCCACTGGACCACCAGGGAAGCCCCTGTATATACTTTAATACTTGTCTGTTTGTAAGTCTGTGAGTGGTGAGCTCCTAGTCTTTGATGTCTAAAGATGTTTTTATTGTTTTGGTTATGATAATTTCTCTGGCTAGAAAACTGGGATTGACTTATTTCCTCCCAGAAATTTGAGAAATGTTTGTATTCTGGCATATGTTCTTTCTAAAGGGAAATCTACTGTATGATTATTCTTTTATTGGTAGGTTGTCTTTTTTCTCTGGTAGTTTTTAAGATTCTATCCTTATCTTATTATTCTGTGGTTTTCCTATTATGTACTTAGATGTGGGGTGATTCTTATTCATTTTAGGAGTCAGAAATTTCTTCAATTTTTAAATATTCTTGACTATATTTACATAATGTTTTTCTACCATTTTATTCTTCTAAAATTCTAATCAGACATATGTTGAAGTCTCTCTATTCTCTATGAGTTCTTGAGGGTTTTTTCGGTCTATGATGCATTAAAAGAAATGTCCATAATGTATCTCAGTCAATTATGTCCTGTCTAGATGTTGTCTCACTTTTTGTATTTTAAAACCAATTTCAATGAGAGGTTTTTAATTCTAGGATTATATTAATTTGTTCTACTTTTTTCCTTTCTGCCTGATTTTATTTTATATTTTGCTTTTTGTTTCTTAATTGTTTTAAAGTTCATAATACACAAATATATGCATATCATCCTAAGGCAAGCACCTTTATAAGTTTCCAGAAGATCATGAAATAAAACATTGCCAGCATCCAGACCCCCTTTTCAGGCCTCTTCTTAATCACTATACCCTTCCTTTTCTTTCTTTTTCTTTAATTAATTAATTTATTTTAATTAGAGAATAATTACAATATTGTGATGGTTTTGCCATACATCAACACGAATTGGCCATAGGTATACATGTATCTCCCCCATCTTGAACCCCACTCCCAGCTCCCTTCCTACTTTATTCCTCTAGATTGTTCCAGACTGCGCACCCAGTTCTTCCTGTAGGCGACCACAGTTAACGTTTCCTCCGTGTAGATTATTTCCAGAAGATGACAGAATTGATTAAAGAAGATTAAAAGATAATATTATAATATTGAAACTTTTCATGTGACTTTTCTAATGTTAAAAAGATTAATAAAACAATAACAAAAATTACAAAAGAATAAGAAATTCATTTAGAAAACTGTCTTGAAAATTATAAAGAAGTCTTAATATGTTATTTTCGGAGTCAATATTAACACCATGACTCAGGTGCCAAAGAAATAACTCAAGAGAAAGAAAAAGACAAGGGGATTTGGTTAAATAATTTTGGAGTAGATTCTTGAAGAAATGGTTTGGCTTTGAAACATTTATTCATTCAACATTAAGTTAGCATCTACTATATCTTAGTGCTATATTAAGGGAGATTGTCTACTCCCTTAATACTCCCTCATTCAACTCTGGTGAATGCAAGAGAAATAGCTTGATTAAAGTACAGGAAATTAAGTATTTTGTGGGATTTTAGAGAACAAAGTAAAGATGGGGCAGTTCTTTATCATAATCAATTTTATGATAAGTTAAAATTAGAATTCTCTACAACCTCACTACACAGGTAGGAGAAATAAGCTAAAACAAAGCATACGGTGCTGGACCACAGGTTCCAGAGCCTGGCTGATCTTAGCCTCACTGCAGATGTTCATCTAGACTCAAATTAGCCTCTAAACCATGCTGAAGATGCTTCAGGTGAAAAGGAATAAAGATTATGCAACACAAACTGCCTCATTACATTTTAAAATCTTTACTAGCAAAACCTAGGTTGAGGTCACTCACACAGTAATTAGACATTAAGCTGGTATATGGTAGTTTATTAATTACCAAATAAGTTTGACAAGAAATTGATATTTAACATTTTTAACAAATTATTTATTTTGCTGGTTTTAATCTTAGTTATAATATATGGGGCTAGTTCCCTGATCAGGCATCAAACCCAGACCCCCAGCATTGGGAGCCCAAAGTCTTAACCACTAGGCCACCATGGAAGTTCCTGATTTTTAACGTTTTTTTAACTAACAAAGAATGAAGTGTTAGCAGTGGTAGGAGGCTGGGGTGGCTGTGGGGAAAGTGGTGTCCAGAGTGAGCGGTGATGTCCAGTGAGCATGGTGCATGGAGGTACAGGTGCCCTCAGGACATCTTTTGCATGCTGAGAAGACGAAGCCAGCAGGTACTGCATGATGGTACCCACAGTTTGTGAACCGACTGAAGACTCCCTGAAATACATGGAGGTGAAGGACTTGGCAGAGGCCTGTGATGTTGGCAGGAAAGACCAGTGACCTTTGCATTGTTAGTCCTAACTGAGTATCCTTACTGAAAGTTACAATAAGAAAAATAGGTCATTTTGATAAGGAAGAGTGTGGATGGTGACGTGCGAGAGAAAAAAAAGCGGGCAGAATTAACAAAAGTAATTAAGACGGTAAAAGCAAGAAAAGCTGCTTTCACGTGGCCAAATAAATTTCAGTTGAGCCACAAAAAGAGTTATTCACATACATGTATTCACAAGAGGCTGCAACAGAGAAAAAATAAACATGAAAAACTGACACTGGAAATTAAGGAGAAGGCAATAGAGTAGTTAATTCTTGTATTCAGCCATGGTTTTTTTTTCACATTGAAAAATGATAGTGGATTATAGGAACAAATGAAAATAAAATTACTGTGAAATAATGCTAATTTCTAGCCATCTCCTTTAAGTGCATCCTCATTGTTTGTCAAGCCACTCGTCATCCAGACAAGCGCATTTGTTTTTTCCTTTGTGAACTGCCCACATATTGGAGCGGGAATTTGTTCTTTCCTTATGCTGAATAGGGGTTGCCGTCACTCACACAGTAATTAGACATTAAGCTGGTATATGGTAGTTTATTAATTACCAAATAAGTTTGACAAGAAATTGATATTTAACATTTTTAACAAATTATTTATTTTGCTGGTTTTAATCTTAGTTATAATATATGGGGCTAGTTCCCTGATCAGGCATCAAACCCAGACCCCCAGCATTGGGAGCCCAAAGTCTTAACCACTAGGCCACCATGGAAGTTCCTGATTTTTAACGTTTTTTTAACTAACAAAGAATGAAGTGTTAGCAGTGGTAGGAGGCTGGGGTGGCTGTGGGGAAAGTGGTGTCCAGAGTGAGCGGTGATGTCCAGTGAGCATGGTGCATGGAGGTACAGGTGCCCTCAGGACATCTTTTGCATGCTGAGAAGACGAAGCCAGCAGGTACTGCATGATGGTACCCACAGTTTGTGAACCGACTGAAGACTCCCTGAAATACATGGAGGTGAAGGACTTGGCAGAGGCCTGTGATGTTGGCAGGAAAGACCAGTGACCTTTGCATTGTTAGTCCTAACTGAGTATCCTTACTGAAAGTTACAATAAGAAAAATAGGTCATTTTGATAAGGAAGAGAGTGGATGGTGACGTGCGAGAGAAAAAAAAGCGGGCAGAATTAACAAAAGTAATTAAGACGGTAAAAGCAAGAAAAGCTGCTTTCACGTGGCCAAATAAATTTCAGTTGAGCCACAAAAAGAGTTATTCACATACATGTATTCACAAGAGGCTGCAACAGAGAAAAAATAAACATGAAAAACTGACACTGGAAATTAAGGAGAAGGCAATAGAGTAGTTAATTCTTGTATTCAGCCATGGTTTTTTTTTCACATTGAAAAATGATAGTGGATTATAGGAACAAATGAAAATAAAATTACTGTGAAATAATGCTAATTTCTAGCCATCTCCTTTAAGTGCATCCTCATTGTTTGTCAAGCCACTCGTCATCCAGACAAGCGCATTTGTTTTTTCCTTTGTGAACTGCCCACATATTGGGCCAGCTTCGTGTGCTGAAAGTATGTGTTTCTTCATGCACTGGTGAATGCTGAATAGGGCCGTCCTTTTTATAAATTATCATCCGCTTGCCTGTGCAATTTTCATGAGCAAATATGGGTATTTGCACACGCAAATGGAAGTGCACGAAAATAATATGTGCTCCATATTAGCAGGCCAGCCAGGGTTTGGCATTTTGGTGTTAAAAACTCTGTAAATGCGGCATGGATTTCTGAGAAAGCTTCACTCAGCAGAGCAGGGATATTTAGCTAATGGAATTATAACTCCTTGCCTGGACTCATGAATTGTACATCGTTATAAAGTTTAGGAAATATATATACGTATACATTTAGGATTGGGAGTTGTAGAATCCTTTAAAGGACAACGTTGTGTAGGGTATGGTATAAGCTAACTTTTGCCTCTGAAATATTTATTAATATGTTCACTGCAGTGCATGGTGGCTTAGACGAAAAAGAATCTTTCTGCAATACAGGAGACCCTAGGTTCGATCCCTGGGTCAGGAAGATTCCCTGGAGAAGAAAATGACTGCCCCCTCCACTATGCTGCCTGGAGAATTCCCTGAACGGAGGAGCCTGGCGGACTATCGTCCTCCAGGTCACAGAGTTGGACGTGATTGAGTGACTAATACTTTCACACTTTAAAGTGTAGAAAAAGTCTTTCAGTCTCCTCTTAAATCACCCCTTTAAATGTTACAGATTTATAAAAAAACAAAAGAAGTAGCTGAGCAGTTTCATTCTAATGCCAACCAGAAGATTACAAAAACTAGCAAAGTTACACAAAACCAAGCTTCTTTTCAGAGGACACCTGATGTTTTAATATTTTAGGGAAGCTATTTACTGTATTATTTATGCCATGTTCTAATATTTGTCTTATCAATATACTTATGCACATTCCTGTACCTTAAGGAATCTAGTGATTTCTTTCAGTCTGAAATCTTTCAACTATGGCTTAGGAAGTCACTGTGGATGCCCCACAAAGTCCTAGGACACCTTCCAGCTGGCCTTTCTTACAGACTCTTTTTTTTTTTTTAATTAAATTTATTATTTTTAATGGAAGGATGATTGCTTTGCAATAGTGCATTGGTTTCCACATGCATCAACATGAATCAACCATATGTATACCTATTTTCCCTTCCCTCTTGAACCTCTCTCCTACTTCCCGCTCCCATCCCACCCCTCTACGTTTCTACAGAGCCCTGGTTTGGGTTCCCTGAGTGATACCACAAATGCCCATGGGCTATTTATTTTACATATGGTAATGTATGTTTCTGCTTCCAGACGCTGAAGCCTGGGTCCCACTTTCATGACACGGACACAAGATCCTAAAATACGTTTTTCAGTTTGTATTTCCGCAATCTAATTTTAAGCTATTCTGAAGCATCATGTAGGAACTTCTACTTCTTCATTACATGGTTTCCCATCAGCATTCAACTTCCAACTTATTTTTTTTTTAAATATTTTACAAAAGAGAAAAGGGATGTTTTACTGGATCTTCAAGATACCAAGCAACCAGTTTAACAGTGAACATCTAAATCAATCAACTGGAATTATTATATAGCATGATGAATAATAGTTCAAAAGTTTTTCCATATTATTTATTGCCAGTCATTTTAATTTTTCTGAATCCATGGGGAAAACTGCATGTTTCAAAGGTCGGGGCCCACCTGCTGCTACAGAGGGTGGAGGTGGGGTGAGGAGCTGTCTCTTGGCATTACTTCTATCGCTGAAGGTCTCCCCATGGTCATGCTCACTATGGTGGGGGTTGGTGTCAGGGGTCAGCCTAGGGGTGAGCAGGTGTACAGTTAGAATGGTTTCCTCTCTGGCACACAGTTCTTGAACTTTGCTACTACTTACTCAACAAATGATACAACATTCTCCTCTTCCTGAATCTGGGCAGGCTTGTGATTTTCTTATAACTGGTAGCACGTGGTTCAAGTGACACTGCTTTTTGAGGCTCATGCCTAAAAGCACAGCTCTTCCTTGCTAGCTGGGACAGTCACTTTGGGAACCCTGACCAACCAGACAACAGTGAGCACCCCAAGACCTCCATCCTAAGAGGAAGCCCAGGATATGGGGAGAAGTCACACACAGGTTTTCCTAATAAGGCTAGCCAGCCTGTCATCTAAGTCACTGTAGTCCTGTTCAACTCTGTGCCACTCTATGCTGTAGCCTACCAGGCTCCTCTGTCTTTGGAATTCTCCAGGCAAGAATACTGGAGTAGGTTGGCATGGCCTTCTCCAGGGGATCTTTCAGACCCAGGTATCGAACCCGCATGTCTTACTCTCCTGCATTGGCAGGTGGGTTCTTTTTTTTATTAATTTATTTTTATTTTACTTTTAGAGTTTTGTTGTTTACTGCTCTACATAAACCTGAATCAGCCATAGCACCACCTGGGAAGCCCCAGTAAGGTTAACCCTGTGGCCTAAAGTCACACCAGTTTCTCCTTTCTTACTTTCCTTTTCACAATCAACCTTCTCCTCCTTTACAAAATCAGGGTATCTGGATTCTGTCTAATGGATGTTGCCAAATATTTGTGAAGTCCTCAAATGATAAGTCTGTAGAAACAGACATGAAAATACAGCTACCTTTATAATAAGACAGAGTTAAAGAGACATGAAAAAATTTAAAATGCTATTCTCATAGTTTTTAGTTTGAAGAATATAATTTGTTTAAGTAAAAATGTTACTTAGGTTACCATATAATGGGTTTCTTGTTATTGTTTTAAATGGCTTAAAAACTGAAAATTTCCTGTTTTAATCTCTAGTACTGTACATATCAATATAAAACAAAAGCTCTCTGAGTTCTGAGATGCAAAGTTTGAGAACTACTGATCTAATTAATTACAGATCCTCATATAATGTAGTTTTTAAACCTATTATTCTGTTGCACTGTGCTAAGTATTGAAAATAATGATAAATTTGACATAAGCCCAGCCTCAGTAGTTCCAAAGTTTGCATTATAAAGATAATTACTAGGCATTTAGTACCACTGAAATTCATAAGCAAAATGCAAATTGTTCTGAATTCAATTCAGTTGACTCAATTGAATTCAATTCTGAATTCCAATTGCAGTTTCACAACACCTGAAGTATTTCCAACACCCCCATTTTACTGATATGGAACTGAGACTCAGAGAGAGTTATGTGGCCCAGGTTTCATAGCTAGTGAGTGGTCGATTGAGGTAGCCAATTCAAGCCACAGGAAATTTTTGTATTGTTATCAGGAGTCTCTCACCTTTTAAAAAAATCTCCAGTGTTCTAGTATCAATATATAGAATTCATATTGTTAAAGAAAATTAACAAACCTCCTCTTTGGGGGCAATTTGTACAGTATATGAGTGATCCTTATTAAAAGTAAGCTAAGTCATTGGAATAAGTTATGTTTTAGACAATTATTTTGTTATTTATTTAAGATGTCAGTATATGAGTTTCCTCTTTTATGAGGAAAAGAAAGATCCATTTCATCATTAAATTGAACCCATGCAGTATTGCCTTAACTGGAAGGAACTACTACATTTCTACTATTATTCAACTTTATTAAAATGTAAGAAAAATGTGTCTCAAAAAGAACCACTCTCTAAATAAGCATGCTCATTTTGAAAATGAAATAAATCTGTTGGGAAAATCATCCCATGCTAAATGACATAATTTCGTTCTATGCAAAATCATGTCCATTTCAGACGATGCTCAGCATAATACGTGTGGCTCAGTGGAACTTTTATTCAAAAAGGAAAGCTTCATAAGTACAGACCATGTGCTATGTTACTTGATCTGCCATAGAAGTGCATTTTGTTGAAACATAACTTTGTAAAGCTAATGAAGACATCCCCATATATTCAGAAAGACCATCCTTATAGGGAAAAATACACAGTAGCTTGTGAATCCCTTAATCACAGGCATTAAAGAAGATGTGTTGAGAACTACTGATCTAATTAATTACAGATCCTCATATAATGTAGTTTTTAAACCTATTATTCTGTTGCACTGTGCTAAGTATTGAAAATAATGATAAATTTGACATAAGCCCAGCCTCAGTAGTTCCAAAGTTTGCATTATAAAGATAATTACTAGGCATTTAGTACCACTAAAATTCATAAGCAAAATGCAAATTGTTCTGAATTCAATTCAGTTGACTCAATTGAATTCAATTCTGAATTCCAATTGCAGTTTCACAACACCTGAAGTATTTCCAACACCCCCATTTTACTGATATGGAACTGAGACTCAGAGAGAGTTATGTGGCCCAGGTTTCATAGCTAGTGAGTGGTCGATTGAGGTAGCCAATTCAAGCCACAGGAAATTTTTGTATTGTTATCAGGAGTCTCTCACCTTTTAAAAAAATCTCCAGTGTTCTAGTATCAATATATAGAATTCATATTGTTAAAGAAAATTAACAAACCTCCTCTTTGGGGGCAATTTATACAGTATATGAGTGATCCTTATTAAAAGTAAGCTAAGTCATTGGAATAAGTTATGTTTTAGACAATTATTTTGTTATTTATTTAAGATGTCAGTATATGAGTTTCCTCTTTTATGAGGAAAAGAAAGATCCATTTCATCATTAAATTGAACCCATGCAGTATTGCCTTAACTGGAAGGAACTACTACATTTCTACTATTATTCAACTTTATTAAAATGTAAGAAAAATGTGTCTCAAAAAGAACCACTCTCTAAATAAGCATGCTCATTTTGAAAATGAAATAAATCTGTTGGGAAAATCATCCCATGCTAAATGACATAATTTCGTTCTATGCAAAATCATGTCCATTTCAGACGATGCTCAGCATAATACGTGTGGCTCAGTGGAACTTTTATTCAAAAAGGAAAGCTTCATAAGTACAGACCATGTGCTATGTTACTTGATCTGCCATAGAAGTGCATTTTGTTGAAACATAACTTTGTAAAGCTAATGAAGACATCCCCATATATTCAGAAAGACCATCCTTATAGGGAAAAATACACAGTAGCTTGTGAATCCCTTAATCACAGGCATTAAAGAAGATGTGTTCAGAGACGGCAAGGCTGCTGACTCAAGATAACATTTCTTGGCTTGCTTCTGGCCTGTTAGCTCTCTGCATGGGCACAAAGCTGATGTAAAATGACATTTGCACCTGTTGTTGCCAGCCTATGTTAATTAGCATGGTGCCCTACGTAGTAACTGGGCCGTCTAGTCCAAACAGAAGCCATTAACATATTGCAGCTGTCATGACTAAGAAAGACGCTGGGGCTGGTAAATGTGTGCATTCCTGCCTACCTTGGCCTCCGTTAGCAGAGCTCTCCCCGTTGGAATCACTTGGGAGAAGAAAAGAAGCGAGGGATGTAGTCAGTCAGGAGTGAAAGAATACATTGTACTGTGGGTTTACTGCCATGTATTATGCATAGCCTTCAAGGTCACTGCATGATCATTTATAAGATTTTAATGAGATATCAAAGCAGAAAAAATGGAATGTAATTAATGGAATCCTATTGAAAAGATAGACAGGTATAATAAGAGCCCCCAGTACCATGCACCCCATCTTCCAAATTCTAGAACTGACTAGAGAGACTATCAAAATCACACTCCAGAGAAGGGACGAGTTATCAAAGACCCTTGAACTCTTTTCTGAGACACAATTCCCAAAATTAAAGAACACACCGAAGTTTCTCTAAAAGAGGAATGGTAGGTACTTGAGCGGGAATATATAGATCTTTTCTAAACCCAGAGGAGGCAGATGACCTATTCCAAGACTTAAAGAAGAGGAGTTTCTATTAAGTTTGAATATCTTCTGTGAATCATTGGAGAAGGGTGCACAGGTCAAGTATCTTATGCCAGTCAGTGCTTCGTTCCCCAGAAGGTGTTTTGTTCAACAACAGTCAGATTTCTTTCAAGTTAGTTTTGGTTCTCTATATTTGTTTCAATTTATAAAAATTGCTCAGTTCATACAAATGCTGGCTGAAATGTAGACGCCTGGTACAAGAAAACTCTAGATGAATAAACCCCTAGTTAACCAGAAACTTCACTCAACTGACTTTTTTGCACTCTGTTTAGGAGAAAGAGGCAATTGAAAATAGATGATGACAAAAGTGGACAACAGGAGTTTCATTTTTAAAAAGCTCTGGAATATGTCCTATCAATTAATATACATACTACTGAATTTTCCAGAACTTTATACCACATTTTTGTTCAGGGAGAACTGATGTTAAAAATAATGATCCGTGGGCTCAAAGGACATGGAAGTCTTTCATGATTCATCAAAGAAAAAAAGACTCCATTCAGCATATGCTCCATTCAGCATAAGACAAGGTTGTGTGGAGTGGTTTAGAAAGATTTCAGAGCTCAAAATTTGGGGGTAAGAATAACTCTGCATAATCACAGAACCTCCAAATTTAGATATTTAATTCCATAAATATTCTGGTTAATTTCATTCACCCCCTGTCCCCAACAAATCTATCTTTTTTCAGGCTTTTTTTTTTTTAAGTTTTTATTTTGTATTGCAGTCTAGCTGATTAACAGTGTTGTGATAATTTCTGGTAAAAATCTGTCTTTTAAAGGGCAAGTTGCTTAGTGTGAGTAAAAATTTCTTTTCAGAATAATATTAAAGAATGGAATCTATACTTACCAAACACCCAAACAATTTAGTCAGGTTCATATATATGTCACTATAGGGCAAAGGGAATGGGAAATAGCTAATCTGTTCAACTGAACCTAATCCCATAATGACTACTCTACTCTGCTAGTAGTAGTTTTGACGTTGAAGAGAAAAGACCCTCATGTATTTGTAAGGCATTCATGAAGAATATCAGAATATTTTGTTTACTAGTCATGAAAAACTGCAATAAAATAATAGACTTTTAGCATACATATCTGTAAACAACAAAACTCTGCAAAAATATAAAAAAATTAAAATATTATTGAAAAAATAATAGACTTTTATGGATAATCCAGGAATTTGTATGCAAATGTCTTACAGTGCTTTCAAAATCATATTTATCTTCTGGTTAAATTATTAAAAGATTAGCCATGTTTGAAGGATGCTACAATAATCAATGAAAAAATGGAAAATGAATCCTCACATGTGCAGATATTTTCTGTATCTATAGATTTAGATATGCATAACTAACTAGAAATAATGGCCAGATACTTTAAATTTCCACTCAGATATTTTACCCCATTTAATCAACTCTGAATAAGTACCTAGCTTGGTTAATATAAGTGACACATTTAGGAAGAGAAATTTGTTTCTACTTCCTATTCCATCCTGGGATCATGAGCATGTGCTATTTTTCTTAGGTGCATTATTACACAAGTCATTACTAATATGCTTCCTTCAATCTCTAGCCAGAAATGCCAGGACTCTGATTCACCTTTTCCCCCAGCTATGACTCAACAAAATTTGGTATTGGGGGAAGAAAGCAAATAATCATTTTAATCTAATCAACAATACTAGACATAGGATATAAAAATAATTTAAAATTCATGAAGAAACCATCTTCCCATTTTTTAAAAGGTTAAGTTCCCCTAAGCTATGAAAGAAAAACACCCTCTGAAGACCTAGGGAAGCAGAACACACTGGTGGCAAGTGACAGGAATTGATCCTCCTTGGCTGTGCCTGTCATGTCTCTAAATTTTATTTCCACCATATCTGGAGTGCTATGAAAAGAGCGCGTGGGCGCGGGACTATGGCCCGAGGGCTTGGTATCCAGGTCTCTGACTTTTCTTCAATTAGGAGGCCTCCCTGCCTGATGGAGAGACGCGCGTCTGACTGGGGGCCTGGACAGTTGTGAGGTATTGATTAACCATAATGTGAAGTCGAATCTGAATAAGAAAGCCCCGTGATCAAAAGACCTTCATCGGAGACAGCATGCCCTCTAAGTCAAGGGTCCAGAGAGTCTGATGAGCCCTGTTTCTTTTCTGAGAGAGAGAGAGAGTTTCAGTTTCCAGATAAAGGCTCTCTTGATAAGAAAGTCCACTGGACCTTCTGTCAGAAAAGCCGAGGCTTCAGATTTGACAGGCGCTTGTTAGTTTTTCATCTCAGACACTCAACATTCGGAAAAGCAGAGTGCTAATATTGCGGGGTATCACGAAAGCCAGCCTTGCACTTGCACGTGAAGTTATTGCGACTTCTTCCACATTAAAGACAGCACCACCCCTACCCGGCATGGAAAGTGTCCCTTTCCGCAATGCTGGCCCCATCACAGTCTCCAGAACCATTACCGATTAAAATACAACTTTGATCATGAACTGCCAGTGCATGGCTTTTCACTGAATATTTAAAAATTACTTCTTTGTAAAAGAATACTTCTGCAATTCTCTCAGAGGATCTTTTCTTATGACCTTGTTAATTAAAAAATGGTTGGGTGCCTTTCATATCTATTGTGTTTTTAAGTTTTATTTTTATTTATGTATTTTTTAACACTCCAAATATCTTTTTCATTGCAGGATAGCTGGCTAACAAGGTTGTGCTCGTTTGGGGTGAAGGGAAGGGACTCAGCCAGACATATAGATGCATCCATTCTTCCCCAAGCCCTCCTCCCACCCAGCCTAGTAGGTAGCATTGAGCAGAGTTCCATGCGCTGTACAATAGGTTTGTTTTTTTTTTTTTTTTAAATATTTATTTATTTATTTTTTGGGGGGAGGCGGGTTGGGGAGGGAGGGAGTGGGCGGGCCACTTCTATTGGTCTTTCATTTGTCTATTTTCATCCGTCTTTGTTCTTTGGCTCTTGTGGGCCTCCCATCGCGATGGCCTCTGTTGTCGCTGAGCGCCGGCTCTGGGCGCATGCGCTCCAGAGCTCTGGCTCGGTAATTGGACACATCAGTCCAGCTGCTCCGCGGCACGTGGGATCTTCCCAGGCCAGGGATCGAACTGACGCCCCTTGCACTGCAAGGCGGTGTCCTTACCCACTGGACCACCAGGGAAGCCCTACAATAGGTTTTTGTTAGTTACCCATTTTAAATAAAGCAGTATGTGCATGACCTTCTCAAAGCCCTTAAATAAGGCCATTTGCAGCAACATAGATGGATCTTGAGAGAGTCATACTGAGTAAACAGTTCATTTGTTGCAAAGAGTTGGACATGACTGGACAACTAACACCTGGACTCCATTAGTGTAGTAACCATGTCTTGTTCACCTTTGTATTCCCAACAGCCTGGAGCAATATAGGCACTAAATAAAGACTGGTTGAAATGACTGTGGCAGTTACATTCCTTCTTTTTTCTTTTTAACTTTTTAAAACATATAGATGTGAACATTAACAAGTAACATTTATTGAGTAATGTAACAGGCAGATTGCTATACACTTGATGTGTTACTATTTTTGTTTCTCAAAAAACCCTAAGAAGTAGATGTAACTGAAGCTCATAAAAGTCATATGACTTGTCCAGCTAGTCTACAGTAAAGCCAGAGTTCTCACTCAGATAAGATTCCAAGGTGAGCATTCTTTATTATTAGATGACATGTCAAGCACACATGTGTTTTTCTTTTTTAAATTTTTTTGGGGGGTGGCGAGGGGGTTGGGGAGGGAGGGGGCGGGCAGGCCACTTCTATTGGTCTTTCATTTACCTATTTTCATCCATCTTTGTTCTTTGGCCCGTGTGGGCTTCCCATTGCGGTGGCCTCTGTTGTCACAGAGCACCAGCTCTGGGCACATGCGCTCCAGAGCTCTGGCTTGGTAATTGGACACATCAGTCCAGCCGCTCCACGGCACGTGGGATCTTCCCAGGCCAGGGATCGAACCGGCGCCCCTTGCACTGCAAGGCGGTGTCCTTACCCACTGGACACCAGGGAAGCCCGGTTTTCTTTTTAATGAGTGATAGTAGTAAACACTCATGTAGTGCTTACTGTGTGCTAGCCATTGTTAAGGGCACATTGCACGAATCAGTTCATTCGATCTTCATATCTCCTTACATCCACCTTCATTATACTTGTGCTGATAAAAAAAAATGGAGGCCCAAACAGTGTAAGCAATGTGCCTCAACTTACACAGTTATTAACGATGGGACCATGAATCTGTGCTCTCTGTCCCTAGACTCAGTGCTTTGTACTACCATGGAATACTATTTCTTGATGAAGTCTGGTTAGTCATCAAGTCTTCCTTTAACCCATGGTATTTAATCCATACTAAAGTATATTAACCCTGTAATATTTTTATCCATAATGCTTAGCCTATTCTAAGGAAAACAGTGAATTTCCTTAGCACACATAGTCGATGTCTTTCACTTATTACAGTACTCACCCCAATGTGTATGTGTTGCTAAGTCGCTTCAGTTGCGTCTGACTGTTTGCGACCTCATGGATGGTAGCCCTTCAGGCTTTTCTGTCCATGAGTTCTCCAGGCAAGAATCCTGGAGTGAGTTGCCATGCCCTCCTTCAGGGAATCTTCCCTACCCAGAGGTTGAACCCTCATTCTGTTTCCTGCATTCATTCACAAGTGGATGGACTGTTTACACTATCATCACCTGGGAAGCCCACTTACCCTAAAGTGTGGTAATATTTTTCTTTGTTTCTCAAAAACCCTAAGATAAGATTCCAAGACGTCAGCTAGCAGTAAAGCCAGAGTTCTCACTCAGATAAGATTCCAAGGTGAGCATTCTTTATTATTAGATGACATGTCAAGCACACATGTGGTTTTCTTTTTAAATTTTTGGGGGTGGCGAGGGGGTTGGGGAGGGAGGGGGCAGGCAGGCCACTTCTATTGGTCTTTCATTTACCTATTTTCATCCATCTTTGTTCTTTGGCCCGTGTGGGCTTCCCATTGCGGTGGCCTCTGTTGTCACAGAACACCAGCTCTGGGCGCATGCGCTCCAGAGCTCTGGCTCAGTAATTGGACACATCAGTCCAGCCGCTCCACGGCACGTGGGATCTTCCCAGGCCAGGGATCAAACCGGCGCCCCTTGCACTTCAAGGCGGTGTCCTTACCCACTGGACACCAGGGAAACCCGGTTTTCTTTTTAATGAGTGATAGTAGTAAACACTCATGTAGTGCTTACTGTGTGCTAGCCATTGTTAAGGGCACATTGCACGAATCAGTTCATTCGATCTTCATATCTCCTTACATCCACCTTCATTATACTTGTGCTGATAAAAAAATATGGAGGCCCAAACAGTGTAAGCAATGTGCCTCAACTTACACAGTTATTAACGATGGGACCATGAATCTGTGCTCTCTGTCCCTAGACTCAGTGCTTTGTACTACCATGGAATACTATTTCTTGATGAAGTCTGGTTAGTCATCAAGTCTTCCTTTAACCCATGGTATTTAATCCATACTAAAGTATATTAACCCTGTAATATTTTTATCCATAATACTTAGCCTATTCTAAGGAAAACAGTGAATTTCCTTAGCACACATAGTCGATGTCTTTCACTTATTACAGTATTCACCCCAATGTGTATGTGTGCTAAGTCGCTTCAGTTGCGTCTGACTGTTTGCGACCTCATGGACGGTAGCCCTCCAGGCTTTTCTGTCCATGAGTTCTCCAGGCAAGAATCCTGGAGTGAGTTACCATGCCCTCCTTCAGGGAATCTTCCCTACCCAGAGGTTGAACCCTCATTCTGTTTCCTGCATTCATTCACAAGCGGATGGACTGTTTACACTATCATCACCTGGGAAGCCCACTTATCCTAAAGTGTGGTAATATTTTTCTTGTAGTATCCAGTCTCTAACTAGATTCGAAATTTCTGGAGGAAAGATGGCTGCCAGTTTTAAAACTTTAGTTTAAGAATAAATAGCTGGTATAATTTCTACTTACTAGTTTGGCATGATTAGAAAACTGTGAGCTTAGGGTACATTATATTCACTAGTCAAGGGCTGTCATGGTACACTCAGAAACTAACTTACAAAAATGACTTGCATGTGTTTAATTAGGGCTGTTGAATATTTCTATTACAATATCTAGAGAACGTGAGATAGAATTAAGATAGTGTTAAGTATAATTCAGAGAATTAGACTTTATACTTTGTATGTGTAAAACTTAGACATACCTAGATCTTTTTTTTTGAAATATATGATGCAAGGAAATTTAGGTCTTCACTAGCATAAAATTCTAGTGCCACAAGTGAAACTGTTTTTCCTTCTGACATGTCTCATTCTATTTATTAAGCATTTGGAACGTGTGTCAAGCTCTTAAAAATATAAGAATGATACGAAACAAAAAGGGTTCCTTAGTATACATATTACAACTTTTTGAAAAAAAGAGCCAGTATGTTACTGAAATTCAAAGGTATGGGAATTTCTTCCCAAACGCATTGAAATATATTTGATACAAACCTCATCTTTGTCATAGCAGAATATCGGACCATTTCTGGCTCATGGGAAATACTGACAAAGTCCCTCATGTTTCGTCTGAAACCCTCTATTTGTATTTATTTAGACAAAGCACCTTTTACCACAGTGCTTTGCAAAACTTGTCTTCTCAGACGTTAACTCAATGATAATTCATGGAATGTCAGTACAAACATCAATTTACGTTTGTTTCTATTTGAATTGATACTGAGCAACCATTTCAACACGAAATGACTGAGTTTTTAAAGCTTTTTTGGCTGTTGTTGTTTTGATAGCCAATTAGATTTGTTGGTGTATATAGCTGGCAGTCAAAAGTTGCCTGGTAAAGAGATCTCAGGACTATCTAAATATCAGAAAATTCATATGATGACGGTCTATTTATTTTGTTCAACGGTTCCCTACTGGGGGTGATTTTGTCCCTTGGGGGATATCTGGCTATGTCTGAAAGCATTTTTGATTGTAACGACTGGGAGGGGGTACTGGTGTCTAATTGGTAGATGGTCAAGAATGCCGCTCACCATCCTACAATGCATGGAATAGCCTCTGCTCCTCAATAAAGACTGGTTCAAAATGTAATAGGGCCACAGTTGAGAAACTCTGCATAGCTTAAGACCTTTGGTTCCCTATTTGAAAAGGTCAATACGCTTGACACAGAGGATCTAAATGTTTTAAATCATATCAGTCATTTACATTTTAGTGTGAGTTCACTCACACCTTTGACCAGAGAAGTCTCTGATGAATAGAGTCTGGGCTTCAGTGGAGAGAGGAGATGTTTGGAATCACTCCATACAGACACGACATCATAATAGGAAGAGATAGATGCAGAAATAAGAGGCTGAAGGCTTTGGTACAGAAAATAAGTGGAAATAAGCATGCACATGAAATGTTATACAAATGTACAATTGGATAATATCTTTCTAGAAATCAGAAATCACTATAAAAAATGTTGGAAGCAATGTTACTGCTTTTAAGAATCTACCTGTATCTACCGTTTTAAGCTTTTCTTCTGCTTTTCTGTATGATTTCTACTCTTCCAGCCTGAAAAGATGCTGGGAACTTTATTGTCTTGCGTCTGACTTGCATTTCTTACTCCAGCCTGAAACACTTTCTACTTTCCTTGTTGCTTGTTTATGACAGTGCTTGCCAAGAATTTTACATTCAGGCCGACTCTGACCAGTTGGAATGGGTTAGTGCTTTGTTGAGAAGAATTTTGAGACTCAGTCTGGGTTCCATGTGAAAGTTTTCCACACCTAACTATATCTAATGTGGTCTGGGAAGGAGTTGTGATTCAGTCATGGCCAAGCATGTGCCTTCCCAGACAATGTTTCAGGGCCCAGTTAAATCTGACTTCTCATAACCTCCTCTTTAAATCTGCCCCAACTAATAAGCTCTCCTCTGAATTTCCTTAGCATCTCCCTATCCCTCCAAGTCACACTCAGGGCCACCTTTTTCTGAACCTTTCATGGTTCATCAAGGGTGACACTCTTTTGGTTTACTTCTTTAGAACTTTTCTAATCCTTAAAGAATCTTTATACCATGATCCTGTGTATTTGATAGTTTGGGTACACATCTGACTTTTTGAACTTTAATCTCCTTGCATTTGATGACATCTTAGACATAAAAAGCGATCAATATACTTTGTTACAGATTTTTAAAAATTGTTTTACCAACTAGCAAAGAGAAAATCAGGGATTTTCTTGTGGCTCAGACAGTGAAGTATCTGCCTGCAATGCAGGAGTCCCAGGTTTAATTCCTGGGTTGGGAAGATGCCCTGGAGAAGGGAATGGCTACCCACTCCAGTATTCTTGCCTGGGAAATCCCATGGACAGAGTAGCCAGTGGGCTTGCAAGGAGTCAGAGATGACTGGGTGAATTTCACTTTCACTTTCAAAGAGACTATCATAAAGGTGGTCCTTGATGGCATAATTTCATCCATATATTTGTTAGAAGAAGTTAAGAAAACTCCCTTACAATGCTTCGTTTCTCATTTTAATGACCTTTGCTAAATTATGACCTTGTGTAATAATTTCCTTCCTTTGTGGCCTCCATGATATTTTATTTCAGATACTATTCTAGCCTCAAGAAATATAAGCTAAAACAGAATTTTACACTTACAGATCTGTAAAGAAGCAGCAATGTGATTAAGTACTAAAAGTACTAAAGCTATTCTGGCAGCTTAGTTACAGGGGCAGGGGGGATAGGAATGGAGATGACTTGGTCCTAGGATCTTTTCTCTTCTAGATTTTTAAAGCCCCAAGTCTTTGTTTGCAATCCTATGCTTTCTCCTAAATTCCAGCATCATGTATCCAGATCATTACTCGACACCTTCACAAGCACATCTAAGAAGTAACTTAACCTTGACGTGGCCCCAAAGAGCATGTGCTTCACACCTCAAGCTCCTCTTCCCATTGTCTCAGTGAACTATTTACTAGGGTTTTAAACACAAATCATGAGTGACTTCTTGTTTTTTTGTTCTCCACATCCACCTATAATATACAAGCAAACTCTTTCAATTCTGTAGCTAAAGGATATCCTAAACCTCTCCATTTCTTTTCACCATCATTATCACTTCTACCCCAGGTCAAGCTATTCCCAGATTATCACAATGATTTCCCAACTGGCCCCTATGCCCACTCTTCATTCACCTCCTTCCACATAAGCAATCCTTCAAACGGTGGCTGAAATACTCTTTTTAGAAGATAATCTTTAACAAATCTCAATTCTATTTGAACAGCTTTAAGGCTTTGATTACACTTGAGTGCTAAGTCACTTCAGTCATGTCTGACTCTGGAAGACCCTATGGACTGTAGCCCACCAGGCTCCTCTGTCCATGAGATTCTCCAGGCAAGAATACTGGAGTGGGTTTTCATGACCTCCTCCAGAGGATCTTCCCAATACAGGGATCAAACCCACGTCTCTTAAGTCTCCCGTATTGGCAGCCTGATTCTTTACCACAAGCACCACCTGGGAAGCCCTTGGTTAGGTTTAGTTGCCACAGAATCCAAACCATTTTTGGCTCATACCCTCCCTGCTAGCCTCACCTGGTACTGCCCCATCTAGTGTTCCTCCTACTCTACTAATCAGTCCCTCTCAGCCTCCATGTCTGGTTACTTCTTTCTAGCCTCTTTCCATTCCTCCAGGATGTCAAACTTACAAAGTTCTGGAGACTTCTCTCCAACTTCCTCCTGCCTCAACTGTTTACCTTTGGCTCTTATATGACATCTTACTTTTTAGAATAAATATCTGCATGTCAGTGACAAGACTTTACTAAGCAACCACTGTTAAGTGGCTACCCAAATAGAATATTTCAATTCTCTTCATAGCAATTGTCTGATATATTCTTCTCTGATTATTTATGTATTTACTTTTGCTTTTCTTCACTAGAAGAAAACACCTTGAGAGTAGGGATTTTCGTCTGTCTTATTTCTCCTAAATTCCAGCATCATGTACGCCCGACACCTTCACAAGCACATCTAAGAACTTAACCTTGACGTGGCCCAAAATGTGCTTCACACCTCAAGCTCCTCTTCCCATTGTCTCAGTGAACTATTTACTAGGGTTTTAAACACAAATCATGAGTGACTTCTTGTTTTTTTGTTCTCCACATCCACCTATAATATACAAGCAAACTCTTTCAATTCTGTAGCTAAAGGATATCCTAAACCTCTCCATTTCTTTTCACCATCATTATCACTTCTACCCCAGGTCAAGCTATTCCCAGATTATCACAATGATTTCCCAACTGGCCCCTATGCCCACTCTTCATTCACCTCCTTCCACATAAGCAATCCTTCAAACGGTGGCTGAAATACTCTTTTTAGAAGATAATCTTTAACAAATCTCAATTCTATTTGAACAGCTTTAAGGCTTTGATTACACTTGAGTGCTAAGTCACTTCAGTCATGTCTGACTCTGGAAGACCCTATGGACTGTAGCCCACCAGGCTCCTCTGTCCATGAGATTCTCCAGGCAAGAATACTGGAGTGGGTTTTCATGACCTCCTCCAGAGGATCTTCCCAATACAGGGATCAAACCCACGTCTCTTAAGTCTCCCGTATTGGCAGCCTGATTCTTTACCACAAGCACCACCTGGGAAGCCCTTGGTTAGGTTTAGTTGCCACAGAATCCAAACCATTTTTGGCTCATACCCTCCCTGCTAGCCTCACCTGGTACTGCCCCATCTAGTGTTCCTCCTACTCTACTAATCAGTCCCTCTCAGCCTCCATGTCTGGTCACTTCTTTCTAGCCTCTTTGCATTCCTCCAGGATGTCAAACTTACAAAGTTCTGGAGCCTTCTCTCCAACTTCCTCCTGCCTCAACTGTTTACCTTTGGCTCTTATATGACATCTTACTTTTTAGAATAAATATCTGCATGTCAGTGACAAGACTTTACTAAGCAACCACTGTTAAGTGGCTACCCAAATAGAATATTTCAATTCTCTTCATAGCAATTGTCTGATATATTCTTCTCTGATTATTTATGTATTTACTTTTGCTTTTCTTCACTAGAAGAAAACACCTTGAGAGTAGGGATTTTCGTCTGTCTTATTTAACCCAGCATTCCCGATATTTAGAATAGGGTCTGGGACATAGTATGCGCTTAGTAAACACTGTTGATTATATATTATTGAATAGCCATTGTCCTAATAGATGGTGTTGACAGCAGACACATAAATTGCCCTCTTTAGGGAATACTTTGGAGTGATCTGTTGGCCCTTTCTTAATTAAGGTTCCAGACTTTTAGACTCACAGACAGCAAAAGAAAACCATTAGAGCCGTCTCAGTAATGGCCTCTGTGCCCTCAGGTCAGGGTGCTATAGAGAGTGGGCTTAACCTAAAGATTTCCCACCTATGTTCCTGCTAATGGAAGACACAGGGTTTGATGTAAGAACAAAGCTGAGGATAACCAGCCATAAAGCTTTTAAACATTTCTAGAGGATTGAGAGATGAATGAAGAGAAAAGTGGGAAGTATTTACTGTATTACTTTACAAAGCATGAAGGCTATTTTGAACTCCAGCCTCTCTACATTATGCTCAAGAAATACAGTGTTTGCCCTCCCTACCCTTTGGATAAAAGATAGGTCATCCCTGGCACCAAACAGATGAGCTTCTTGAACTGTGCTCCTTTTTAAATTAATCAAAGAGTGTGATAGTGATCAAGAGATACTAGAAAGGGAAGGTTATTATGATGTTCGTGATTAGTGGGTGCACCAAACAGCTTGCCAATAGCTAAAAAGAAACAGTAGCTAAAAGGATGCACTAGTATTCTTTCAGTAAGACATGAGGCCTCAATGAGCATGGAGTTCCCCGTATCTTTTCAGCAGTCATTGAAATTTGGGGGCAGACTTTGGGTGCAATTTGTTCTGTTTTTGAGAACCCTAAGTTATCTGCTTTCTAACTTCTTCACATGTAGTGAGATTAGTGGAGTATTAAATATTCTTTATGATCAGAGCATATTGTTTTCTAAGTTAAATATCTATAGCAAGCCCTCTTAACCTCAGGATTGCTCCTAGAAAAAGAAAACTAGAATGTTTCAATTCTCTTCATAGCAATTGTCTGATATATTCTTCTCTGATTATTTATGTATTTACTTTTGCTTTTCTTCACTAGAAGAAAACACCTTGAGAGTAGGGATTTTCGTCTGTCTTATTTAACCCAGCATTCCCAATATTTAGAATAGGGTCTGGGACATAGTAGGTGCTTAGTAAACACTGTTGATTATATATTATTGAATAGCCATTGTCCTAATAGATGGTGTTGACAGCAGACACATAAATTGCCCTCTTTAGGGAATACTTTGGAGTGATCTGTTGGCCCTTTCTTAATTAAGGTTCCAGACTTTTAGACTCACAGACAGCGAAAGAAAACCATTAGAGCCGTCTCAGTAATGGCCTCTGTGCCCTCAGGTCAGGGTGCTATAGAGAGTGGGCTTAACCTAAAGATTTCCCGCCTATGTTCCTGCTAATGGAAGACACAAGGTTTGATGTAAGAACAAAGCTGAGGATAACCAGCCATAAAGCTTTTAAACATTTCTAGAGGATTGAGAGATGAATGAAGAGAAAAGTGGGAAGTATTTACTGTATTACTTTACAAAGCATGAAGGCTATTTTGAACTCCAGCCTCTCTACATTATGCTCAAGAAATACAGTGTTTGCCCTCCCTACCCTTTGGATAAAAGATAGGTCATCCCTGGCACCAAACAGATGAGCTTCTTGAACTGTGCTCCTTTTTAAATTAATCAGAGTGTGATAGTGATCAAGAGATACTAGAAAGGGAAGGTTATTATGATGTTCGTGATTAGTGGGTGCAGCAAACAGCTTGCCAATAGCTAAAAAGAAACAGTAGCTAAAAGGATGCACTAGTATTCTTTCAGTAAGACATGAGGCCTCAATGAGCATGGAGTTCCCCTTATCTTTTCAGCAGTCATTGAAATTTGGGGGCAGACTTTGGGTGCAATTTGTTCTGTTTTTGAGAACCCCAAGTTATCTGCTTTCTAACTTCTTCACATGTAGTGAGATTAGTGGAGTATTAAATATTCTTTATGATCAGAGCATATTGTTTTCTAAGTTAAATATCTATAGCAAGCCCTCTTAACCTCAGGATTGCTCCTAGAAAAAGAAAACTAGAATGTTTCCTGCCAGTACAGGGTGGGATATGTGGTCTCCAAGCAAGGCTGGATAAGGAAGTTTTATCCAAGGGGCACACACTCTGCAATTTTAAGCATAAGGAAAATGAATGGCTGCAATATAGGAGATTTTGGAGTTTCCATAGCTTCAGATACTTGAAAACCTGCTGCCTCCACAGTTTCCACACCTTTTCCTCAGCAAAATGTTGCACAATTGTGCTGAGGACACTTGTGGCCTCTAATGGCCAGATAATGGACCACAATAAAAGTTATGGGTCCCCAGCTGCATTGAAGCTCATAATGGTTGGCAAGATGCATTATTTCACCATTAGGATCTGCAGAAAAGGGAGACAATTGTCAACCAAAGAGAAAACAAAAGTACATCATGGCACGTATTCCTCTTATCTGAGAAAAAATTCTAATTCCCTAAAGAACGGATGATGATTTTCCTATGTGTATGAGTTCTCTGTACCTATCCCATGTGTATTTTTAGAAAGCCTTTAATGCATAAATGCATTGTCTGTTGTTCCAAGGTGATGGGTTGTGATTTTGGCTCCACATTGGATTTTAAATTAGTTCCTTACAATTGTCAGTTTTTTAAAATAAATAGAGGGCAAAAATTAGAGAAAAGATGAAGAATAGATTTGACTCTGTTAAATATCTGAATAGTTTTCTCCTCCTTCCCCAATTCAGCTCTGTTCCACAACACAAAATGTGGTAGTCTTAATATCTTCGTATTTTCTGGGGATCTATCTCTGCTTTAGAAAGAGCCAAGATTCTTCCAACTACAAGGGGGGCAAGCTATTATTCCAGTGTCATAGTAATATTTCTTTTGAAATCAATAAACACATCTTTAGCTATTTCATTTAGTCTTGAGGGACTCCATACTTACTTTGTGTCTTCTAGTGAACACAATGGTGGCATGATATCAATATTCCTCTTTAAAAAAGGATGCTCTTGCTCTTTTCCCCCTTAACATTTTCACCTTCGAATGAAACTAGAGTCATTACAGAGCAATCCATTATCTGTTGCGTGTGTCTGGGATAGTGAGAGGGCAGCAGGGAAGACTGACCTAGAGCACCACATTTTGTAGAATTTAGGATCTATTCTAATTCAAAATTGTCCCTTGTGAGAAACTGAGATTATTTGAGATCCTCCCACCTTGAAGGAAGGTAAAATCCTGACCCTAAGTTGGCTCTGCTTTTTGAGGCAGTTGCATATTTAGCTTCAGGTGGCTGATTAGAAATGTAAATTTTAAAACAATTTGTTTGGATATTTAAATATCCTATGAAAAACTATATTTTTTCTAGCATAACTAAGTGATGTAGCAAAAATATTTTCAGTGCTTTTTATAGTTAAGCCCATATGAATCCCTCCCCCTATTGTGTTATCTAAAAATATGAATTTCAGCCCTTACAGAACCTCAATATTCTGTGCAAAGATGCCCAAGGCATTTATGGTGATTTTGTAGAGTTCTTCATACTTCATGGGTTTGGAGATGTTTATTCTAATATATTTCTTGGTTGACGATTCAAAATACATACGTAGTGGACAGAACTATTCTGTAACTTCACAATTAACTGGCGTTGCTATAACTTTTCAGAACACATTTTCCTGGCACCTTACACCCTTCTTACACCCTCTCTCTGTTATTAACAATAGGCAAAGTCTACTTGCAACAGAACTGAACTTAACAGAGTCCTTTACCTCGCAAATTTTAGAAAAATTTGAAATTTTTCATTTTAGTAATTATGACTATTAGTATAATCACAAAAATGTTGTTTCATATGTTCCATTGAGAGTTAGGTGTGGTATGATATCATGTCCAAAGGATTTGGTCACATGGTATTCATACTTTAGAAAGAATTACTTCTTTTTTAAATGCACATGTATACCTCCAGTTTCAGATACTTGAAAAAAATCACTTAGTGAACTGTCTCTACCACAAATTAAGAATAGAATACTTAGGGCTTTCCTGGTGATTCAGTGGGTAAAGAGTTCACCTTGCAGTGCAAGGGTCACCAGTTGCATCCCTGGCCAGGGAAGATCCCACGTGCCATGGAGCAACTGGACCGGTATGTCCAACTACTGAGCTGGAGCTCTGGAGCGCATGTGCCCAGAGCCTTTGCTCAGCAATAACAGAGGCCACTTCAATGACAGGCCCACACAGGCCAAAGAATAAAGATGGATGAAAATAAATAAACAAAAAACCAATAAAAGAGGCCAAAATTTTTTAAAAAAGGAGAATAGAATACATAAAACTATCCTCTTTCCTAGAGAATAAATAAACCAAGAGCACTGTTTTCTATGTTGTTTTCCTTAGCTCTAAAAGTTAGATAAGATGCTACTGTATAACATTCCAAATGGATCAATCTGTGAAACAAAAATATTCTGTAAGAGATGTTTTCTGAATTGGAACCTGCAGCAGTTTGGTTTGATTGCCTGTTGAATATACTGTCACCAGCCTTGAGGCCATAATGGTCAGTGCACTGTTCTGCAGTTCTTACATACCTGCGGATGAGCGTGTTGAGCTCAACAATATGGTTTCTTCCCTGACTTGGATTATTTCATCTGTTTGACTACTTAAATTTGAGTGAAAAATTGTGAGTGCCTATTTAAGCATGGATCATTGAGAATGTCTCAAAATAATTCATTTCCACAGGCGTTGCTATAACTTTTCAGAACACATTTTCCTGGCACCTTACACCCTTCTTACACCCTCTCTCTGTTATTAACAATAGGCAAAGTCTACTTGCAACAGAACTGAACTTAACAGAGTCCTTTACCTTGCAAATTTTAGAAAAATTTAAAATTTTTCATTTTAGTAATTATGACTATTAGTATAATCACAAAAATGTTGTTTCATATGTTCCATTGAGAGTTAGGTGTGTTATGATATCATGTCCAAAGGATTTGGTCACATGGTATTCATACTTTAGAAAGAATTACTTCTTTTTTAAATGCACATGTATACCTCCAGTTTCAGATACTTGAAAAAAATCACTTAGTGAACTGTCTCTACCACAAATTAAGAATAGAATACTTAGGGCTTTCCTGGTGATTCAGTGGGTAAAGAGTTCACCTTGCAGTGCAAGGGTCACCAGTTGCATCCCTGGCCAGGGAAGATCCCACGTGCCATGGAGCAACTGGACCGGTATGTCCAACTACTGAGCTAGAGCTCTGGAGCGCATGCGCCCAGAGCCTTTGCTCAGCAATAACAGAGGCCATTTCAATGACAGGCCCACACAGGCCAAAGAATAAAGATGGATGAAAATAAATAAACAAAAAACCAATAAAAGAGGCCAAAACTTTTTAAAAAAGGAGAATAGAATACATAAAACTATCCTCTTTCCTAGAGAATAAATAAACCAAGAGCACTGTTTTCTATGTTGTTTTCCTTAGCTCTAAAAGTTAGATAAGATGCTACTGTATAACATTCCAAATGGATCAATCTGTGAAACAAAAATATTCTGTAAGAGATGTTTTCTGAATTGGAACCTGCAGCAGTTTGGTTTGATTGCCTATTGAATATACTGTCACCAGCCTTGAGGCCATAATGGTCAGTGCACTGTTCTGCAGTTCTTACATACCTGCGGATGAGCGTGTTGGGCTCAACAATATGGTTTCTTCCCTGACTTGGATTATTTCATCTGTTTGACTACTTAAATTTGAGTGAAAAATTGTGAGTGCCTATTTAAGCATGGATCATTGAGAATGTCTCAAAATAATTCATTTCCACATTTCACCTTGCAGGCCCACCCTTCCCATTCCAGCCCCTGTAAATAAGAGTGAAAGTAATTTCCTGTGGGAGAAGATGAAACTCCACAGTCCCTCTGCCTTCCCCACAAAGGCTATTGCCAATTCATGCAGTTCCCTAGGGTTAAGGCCTTGTCTGCGGGGGGCCCAGGTAAATTGTTCCTGGTAGAGAATAAAACTGCTGTCACTTGTCTTGGGGCATGAAAGCTAAGACAGTCAGCTAAAAAAACAGTAGTACTTCAGCACAAAGCAAAAGAGCGACTCTCCATTTTAGAATAAATTTCAAGGTACCACAAAATGTTTTGCTAGAAATATCATATTTAATGTTTTCATGAATAAAATATTGATGTCTAATACATTTTAAAAAAGGGAATGTGATGGCCAGTTTAAAATTCATGCATCTCCTTTTCCTCCAGAGTGATCAGGGGTTTCTGATTAAGATGGCAAAGACAGGTTATAAGCATAGGCCATTCTGCAGAATTGCTGTCTATTAGAGGCCATGATACCAGTAAAATTAGATTAAGGTTAAGGCAGGAATGTAAATTTTGTTAATAAGGTTTCTATATTTTAATTCAAAACCAAACACCTTGTGGGTCTATTGATGCTAATCCCATTTAATCTTGCAAAAAGCTTTTCTGGTATCAAGGGATTTGGATGAGTACTTGCCCTTTATTACCTGGAAAATGAAGAATTTTCTTACACCTCCACCACTAGATAGTATAAGCATAGCTATAGAATTTTGATGACTTTAAGAAAACAAATATATTCATGTGATTATATATAAACTCAAATGAGTATATGTTACTGCAATGTCTGTTATATCTACATGTCAATTGCAAGAGTCATATATTCATCTGTTAAACAACTCTGTGCCTAAAACCTCTTGCATTTAAATTATTTGTGCTTGGTTTACTAACCTGTGTCTTTCTGAGTTGGCCATAGCTCAAATTTCTTGAAAGGACATTAAAAAAAAATTAGTTGAGACACATAACTTCTTACTTTGGTAAATGACTTCTCCACCTTAGATGGGTGTGGTCTGCCATCTCTGCTTCTCACCTTTTACTTATTTTAGTGCTTTTTCTGCTCTCTTCTGACTCTGCCTTTCCATTCTTACAGTATCTATCAGAGCCCTCATTATGGTGTGTTCCAGATTTTAGTATATATTCATTCTCTTTCTTTATATGTGCTGAATAAGTTGTCAAATAATTCTATACGTATATATATGCATGTATATATATGTGGGTGTATATATATGTACATATGCATATATGACTAAAGTGTCAGAGAAGATGAAGACATACATGTATATCAAGTGCTGAAATCTTTTTAAATATGGTGGGCTGGAAAGGGTGTAAGTTTTAGAATCAGTTAAAGGTATGTGTGCTCTAATTCCTGTCCTTCTCACTTAATCAAAGCGTCTGCACCTAAAATTACTCTCTCTTTATCCATATTATTTCTTCCAGTATTTCCATCAGCATAAAACATATAGTAAGTACTACCTAACATGTTAAAAAAGCCCTGGTAGGTAACAGTTTCATTGCTTTAAAAGAAATGCTTCTTTCAGATTTCATTACAAAAAAAAAAAAATTCCAGCAGACAAGATGGAGAAATATCTATCTTTCTTACTAGGTGAAGGATTAAAATGTTTAAAACCATCGCGCCCAGAAACGTTTTGTCTTCTTTAGTAGTACACACTCAGTACTTAGAATACTTCTAGCATCTATTAACTTCTCAGAAAACATTTGTCAAATGAATGAATGAATGAGTGAATGAGTGAATGAACAATGCTTGGATCACAGTATAGGCTTAGTCAAGGTTGGCTCTTATTACAATGAAACTGACATTTTGTGAGCCTGATATTTGTTATAAATGTCAGGCAGATTCAGAACAATCACACCACAAAGCTTGTCTAAAAGCATTATATCACTGACGTCTGAAAGACTTGCCTGTACATTATTTGTGCTTGGTTTACTAACCTGTGTCTTTCTGAGTTGGCCATAGCTCAAATTTCTTGAAAGGACATTAAAAAAAATTAGTTGAGACACATAACTTCTTACTTTGGTAAATGACTTCTCCACCTTAGATGGGTGTGGTCTGCCATCTCTGCTTCTCATCTTTTACTTATTTTAGTGCTTTTTCTGCTCTCTTCTGACTCTGCCTTTCCATTCTTACAGTATCTATCAGAGCCCTCATTATGGTGTGTTCCAGATTTTAGTATATATTCATTCTCTTTCTTTATATGTGCTGAATAAGTTGTCAAATAATTCTATACGTATATATATGCATGTATATATATGTGGGTGTATATATATGTACATATGCATATATGACTAAAGTGTCAGAGAAGATGAAGACATACATGTATATCAAGTGCTGAAATCTTTTTAAATATGGTGGGCTGGAAAGGGTGTAAGTTTTAGAATCAGTTAAAGGTATGTGTGCTCTAATTCCTGTCCTTCTCACTTAATCAAAGCGTCTGCACCTAAAATTACTCTCTCTTTATCCATATTATTTCTTCCAGCATTTCCATCAGCATAAAACATATAGTAAGTACTACCTAACATGTTAAAAAAGCCCTGGTAGGTAACAGTTTCATTGCTTTAAAAGAAATGCTTCTTTCAGATTTCATTACAAAAAAAAAAAAAATTCCCGCAGACAAGATGGAGAAATATCTATCTTTCTTACTAGGTGAAAGATTAAAATGTTTAAAACCATCGCGCCCAGAAACGTTTTGTCTTCTTTAGTAGTACACACTCAGTACTTAGAATACTTCTAGCATCTATTAACTTCTCAGAAAACATTTGTCAAATGAATGAATGAATGAGTGAATGAGTGAATGAACAATGCTTGGATCACAGTATAGGCTTAGTCAAGGTTGGCTCTTATTACAATGAAACTGACATTTTGTGAGCCTGATATTTGTTATAAATGTCAGGCAGATTCAGAACAATCACACCACAAAGCTTGTCTAAAAGCATTATATCACTGACGTCTGAAAGACTTGCCTGTACACATTTCAGTGGTTTTATGGTTTAACATGTTTGTCATTTCTTTGAAGTTTTCTAGAGAAGCTTCTGCCATGAAATCTTCCAACTTTCTATTTCACTTACCTTCCTATTCTTGACTGAATATCATGTACAGTTTCTAGTTATTTCCTTAAAACCATAACACTGAAGAATAATAAACACAAACTTATGCCAAGTTATTTATCTAAGTAGATAGGTTAAACATGTAAATAGTAGAATTGAGTTATTGCCATCATCTTTTTGACTTAGAAAGTAAATAGGAAGTGTTGCCACTGGCTGATCGATCAATGTAGGTTTGTTCATTCTAGCAAATGTGCTAGAGGTTCTGGTGGCAGATGTTGATGATGGGGAAGACTGTGCATATGTGAAATATCTGTACTTTCCTCTCAATTTTTTATTGAGATATAATTGACATGTTGCATCATATTAATTTCAGATGCATAGCATAATGATTCCAATATGTTCTACTGGAAATGATCACAGTAAGCTTAGTTAACATCCATCACCTTACATAGTTACAAAATTTTGTTTTCCTGGGAGGAGAACTTTTAAGATCTATTCTCTTGGTAACTTTCCACCATAAATTCCCCTATTACTAACATTCCATGCGTAGGACTTATTTATTTAATAAACTGGAAATTTGTGCCTTTGACAACTTCCTCTCAGTTTTGAAGCAATTGTAAAACTGCTCCAAAATGATTTCTTTTTTTGAAGAAAGAAAATATAGGGCATATGAACAATTCTATCTTAATATCTTCCAATAGAGATTTAACTTTAAAGCTTTCAGTGTTTAGAACCTTCTCTAAGAGAAGTAAAAATCAGCAATATGGAAATACTTTGATTTTATTCTTTAGATGCAATTGCATGAACTTGGTAATACAGGATAGATAACCTCAATGTTCATTAAATTTTAATAAAGAAACACACTACAATTAATAGCACTCCTAGTCTTAGTGCATATACTCTAATAGAGCAAATCCACTAAAGCTGAAACAAAATGATCCTAAAACATGTCTTGATCATGCCTTTACACTGTCCAGACAGCCTCAGTGTCTCCCTATTGACTAGAGGATTCATGCAAATTACTTAGCCTGAAAAATGTATGCTTCTGTACTGACCCCACCCAATCTTCCCAGCCCCATTTGCACCTACTTTGGTATACGAAATCTATTTGACATCAGAGGAATCAACGACCGGGCAGAGCTGACTGAGAAGCCACTAATACTGCCTAGTTGTATGCCTCTGGGAGGGTCTGATCTAGCTTTTTCGAGCCTCATTTCTCGTATGTGGCTAATCGTTTTACACTTGGAACTGTGGTTGAGTCTGGGCCCCCAAGTTGTTTTTTGCCTCTGGTCTTGCTGATCGATCAATGTAGGTTTGTTCATTCTAGCAAATGTGCTAGAGGTTCTGGTGGCAGATGTTGATGATGGGGAAGACTGTGCATATGTGAAATATCTGTACTTTCCTCTCAATTTTTTATTGAGATATAATTGACATGTTACATCATATTAATTTCAGATGCATAGCATAATGATTCCAATATGTTCTACTGGAAATGATCACAGTAAGCTAAGTTAACATCCATCACCTTACATAGTTACAAATTTTGTTTTCCTGGGAGGAGAACTTTTAAGATCTATTCTCTTGGTAACTTTCCACCATAAATTCCCCTATTACTAACATTCCATGCCTAGGACTTATTTATTTAATAAACTGGAAATTTGTGCCTTTGACAACTTCCTCTCAGTTTTGAAGCAATTGTAAAACTGCTCCAAAATGATTTTTTTTTTGAAGAAAGAAAATATAGGGCATATGAACAATTCTATCTTAATATCTTCCAATAGAGACTTAACTTTAAAGCTTTCAGTGTTTGGAACCTTCTCTAAGAGAAGTAAAAATCAGCAATATGGAAATACTTTGATTTTATTCTTTGGATGCAATTGCATGAACTTGGTAATACAGGATAGATAACCTCAATGTTCATTAAATTTTAATAAAGAAACACACTACAATTAATAGCACTCCTAGTCTTAGTGCATATACTCTAATAGAGCAAATCCACTAAAGCTGAAACAAAATTATCCTAAAACATGTCTTGATCATGCCTTTACACTGTCCAGACAGCCTCAGTGTCTCCCTATTGAATAGAGGATTCATGCAAATTACTTAGCCTGAAAAATATATGCTTCTGTACTGACCCCACCCAATCTTCCTAGCCCCATTTGCACCTACTTTGGTATACGAACTCTATGTGACATCAGAGGAATCAACGACCGGGCAGAGCTGACTGAGAAGCCACTAATACTGCCTAGTTGTATGCCTCTGGGAGGGTCTGATCTAGCTTTTTCGAGCCTCATTTCTCCTATGTGGCTAATCGTACCTTCTCATTGCACTATTGGGAGGACTGTGGTTGAGTCTGGGCACCACCATGAGAAGCTCTCCGAAATTAGGAGAGTATTATCATCTCTAATATGTCTTTTTATTCCAATCCTGGTGTCTTTGTGCCCTTCCTTGAAATACAGCTGAGAAAGCAAAGTTTTCCTGCTGACTCACACTTCAAAACCTCTCTCGAGTGAAATGTCCTGACAACCCACTCTAGCCCAAGGTGACAGCTTTCACCCTGGACTCACGACTCTCATTTTCTATATAATCTTTTAGAAATGGTTTGTCTTGTGATCTCTCACATCATCTTTTCTCACAGTTTATTGGTAGCTAGAAGGAAATAAATAGATGAACAGACTAGTGGACCTTAAACTGTGTCCTCTGAGCTTCCTTCAGGGACAATGTGGTGGTATGGGACAGGGCACAGTGCTGTTTGGAGAAAGTCAAGTGAGCAGGGCCCATCCCCAGGTTCTACTCAAAGTATCAATCTTTCAATATTTCTGTTTGTGATTATTAATTTTTATTAAAACTCATCTTACAACATTAACTGTTGGAATTCCAAGTAAGAACTCACCAACAAAAGAATTACATTGTGGTATAGGCTTCTCTAGTGGCTCAGATGGTAAAGAATTGGTTGGCAATGTGGGAGACCTGGGTTTGATCCCTGGGTTGGCCAGATCCCCTGGAGAAGGGACTGGCTAATCATTTTAGTAATCTTGCATGGAGAATCCCATGCCTCTTCCATGGAATCACAGTAAGACACGATTGAACAACTTGACTTTAACTTCTGATAGAACCTTAAAAGTCATTTATCCAGTGCAAATTTATAACTTTTACTAAGGAAGAAGACTTAGAGAATAACCATCAAGATCATGCAATGAGGGCTGACATTAAAACAATAGTGTCAAACCCAAGCTTCTTTAGTTTACAGTTTGCCTGTTTACTTAATTAGATGATTAGACCTTGAGGTCGGATTCCACTTATTTTATTTGTTTTTCCTCCTAACCCTAGGTCAAGGCTTTAAACAGAATCCCAAAGCCTCTGTATAAGAGGGAAATACACACATAACACAATCACAAAATGGAAGTAATGAATCATTCCCACCATAGCCCCTGTAGACTGATGGAATGTTGGATAGAGTAGCAGAAGAAGCATGGTATGGATCTACATGAACCAGGGTCCATTTCATTGTAAACCCTTTGGATGTACCCAGGATATCCATTCAGGTCAGTCTGGAAACCTCATTCCAGATTCCTGCCAACTGCCTGCAGAATTCTTCAGTCTTCCACTTCTAAGTATCAGTGGGTTCTCCTCAGGTTCTTTAGTCTTTTTTTTTTTTTTCAGTGTATTTTGACACTAAATCTTAGCTCTCAAATGAAATTTGAATTCTGTGTGATTCCATTAAGACAATAGAGTTCTTATTCTCTTCCACCTGTAAACACTATAGATGTTGACCAGAGCAGTCTGAATCTTTCTTTTAATTTATTTTATTGGAGGATAATCATTTTACAATATTGTGATGTTTTTGGCATACGTTAACATGAATCAGCGTGTTTAGGGTTGTATGGCCGTAGGCACGACCAGGCTTGGTGACTGTTAGTGGTGGTTCCCTTACATTTACCGGAGAGTAAGTAGTTGATCTGTTTAGGACCTTCTTTCTGAAGCACAGAGCACATCAATAGTGTGTTCCTAATTCCTGTGAATGAGCTATTTTCTTATGGTTGTAGTCGGGGACTGGTCCGGTCAGGTAAAGAAAGGAAATATTCCTGAGTTTCATTAGATCCTAGGCTGAGTCATCGTCTTTCTCAGTGCTTACACGAGAGGCTTTTCTCTTAGAAAGGGAAGGTATTCCCACGGAAACAGCTTACCTGGGGAAGTGCCATCAGCCAAAGTTCTGGATAAATAGCAAACAACACACAAGTAGATGTAAAAATGGAGCTGTAGGAATTACTTTGGGGAAACTTGGATTACTTGCTAAAGTAATATGTTAAGGTCTTATTACTTCAATATTGGTTAATTTGAAACAAAATGGAATTCCAGGCAATCTCTATACCGTTCCTTAACTTAAAAAGAAGAGAATTATCTGTAACTTGGCTAACTCAAAACCTATTGTTTTGCTTTTCTGAGTTTCAAGTATGGGAAACTTTACTGTAAATAAATTACATTTTCCCTATTCCCTATCTTTCACAGTTCTAGAAAAGCCGCGTCTCTGTCTGGTTTTGTTTCCCTTTGATCTGCTGATTCCATCTGTGCCATGCTCATACCGCTTGTGCAGAAGCCTTCCCATCCTTTCCTCATTTTGTGAAAATTTAACATTTATGGGCTGTGATTTCAGGCTCTACTTTCTTTACAGCCAGAAGCAGCATCTTAGCTCAATCATTTCTCGCTCAGAAGAATGCTTAATGGAGATTTCCTATATTTTCTTCTTTTTTTTTTGGATACTTAACAGTTCTTATCACCCATACCTGTTCCTGACTTAGAAGTCTGCATTCATTCCCTAAGGCTATCAACATTTGAAATTCCTATAGAAATGGGCCTGCTGTGGATGGCCTCAGAGATACAGAAGACTTGATTTTCACTCAGTCAAAGACAAGGCTCTCTTTAAGTGAGTTCCATTGGAGACTCCAAATTATTGCCAACATCATCTTCCTTCTGCTTCCTGACCTCTCGTGGCTGAGTTGTCTTTCTTATTGTTTCTATTAATAAATCCATCACGTGTCGCTTACTTACATGCATACTGTCACAGGAAGCCCGATGTTGGTCCTATTAGCTGACCACCCAAGGCAATTCCACTTGCAGAAATGATCAGCAATGCCCGAGGGAAAGCGCCTTGTGGCAAAAGTTGCTGCAGCCCCAGCCCTGCAGTCACAGTGCTCCGAGCTGCAGCCTCTCACCCTGGGCAATGAATCCATCCATCATTCCAAGGCATGCGTGCCTTTGTGCTAAGTCGCTTCAGTCCTGTCCAAAGCACTTGATGGTAAATATGAGTCAAACTAAGGAAGTCCAGTCTGGTCTACAGAATTTTTTCAATATGTATGATGTGAAGAAGTACTTAACTTAGCAGAGACTGTTAGTCCACTACTAATATTATAAGACTTTCTGGGCATTTTTTTCTTTTTTTCTTGTCCAAAACTAATAACTTAGAGTTGCACCCTAAAAGAAGAGAATTATCTGTAACTTGGCTAACTCAAAACCTATTGTTTTGCTTTTCTGAGTTTCAAGTATGGGAAACTTTACTGTAAATAAATTACATTTTCCCTATTCCCTATCTTTCACAGTTCTAGAAAAGCCGCGTCTCTGTCTGGTTTTGTTTCCCTTTGATCTGCTGATTCCATCTGTGCCATGCTCATACCGCTTGTGCAGAAGCCTTCCCATCCTTTCCTCATTTTGTGAAAATTTAACATTTATGGGCTGTGATTTCAGGCTCTACTTTCTTTACAGCCAGAAGCAGCATCTTAGCTCAATCATTTCTCGCTCAGAAGAATGCTTAATGGAGATTTCCTATATTTTCTTCTTTTTTTTTTGGATACTTAACAGTTCTTATCACCCATACCTGTTCCTGACTTAGAAGTCTGCATTCATTCCCTAAGGCTATCAACATTTGAAATTCCTATAGAAATGGGCCTGCTGTGGATGGCCTCAGAGATACAGAAGACTTGATTTTCACTCAGTCAAAGACAAGGCTCTCTTTAAGTGAGTTCCATTGGAGACTCCAAATTATTGCCAACATCATCTTCCTTCTGCTTCCTGACCTCTCGTGGCTGAGTTGTCTTTCTTATTGTTTCTATTAATAAATCCATCACGTGTCGCTTACTTACATGCATACTGTCACAGGAAGCCCGATGTTGGTCCTATTAGCTGACCACCCAAGGCAATTCCACTTGCAGAAATGATCAGCAATGCCCGAGGGAAAGCGCCTTGTGGCAAAAGTTGCTGCAGCCCCAGCCCTGCAGTCACAGTGCCCTGAGCTGCAGCCTCTCACCCTGGGCAATGAATCCATCCATCATTCCAAGGCATGCGTGCCTTTGTGCTAAGTCGCTTCAGTCCTGTCCAAAGCACTTGATGGTAAATATGAGTAAACTAAGGAAGTCCAGTCTGGTCTACAGAATTTTTTCAATATGTATGATGTGAAGAAGTACTTAACTTAGCAGAGACTGTTAGTCCACTACTAATATTATAAGACTTTCTGGGCATTTTTTTCTTTTTTTCTTGATACCAATAGAATAATGCCAATATATTAAGACTTAGAGTTGCACCCTAGGAATCTAGTTTAAGTTAGAATTCCATTATAATTTATGGTTAGTCCTCAAGAAAGAAGTTGAATGTGTGCTAAGTTGTTTCCATCAAGTCTGACTCTTTGCAAGACTATGGACCATAGCCCGCCAGGCTCCCCTGTCCATGGGGTTCTCAAGGCAAGAATACTGGAGTGGGTTGCCATTCCCTTCCCCACGGGATCTTCCTGACCCAGGGATCAAATCTGTGTCTTTTACATCTCCTGTATTGGCAGTTGGGTTCTTTACCACTAGTGCCACTTAGGAAGCCCAGACTTCCCTCATAACTCAGATGGTAAAGAATCTACCTGCAAGTCAGGAGACCCCAGTTTGATCCCTGGATTGGGTGACTAATACTTCACACTTCATCAAGAAAGAAACATGATCCAGAAAAAGAAGGTTCATGTGCTTTTGTGCTATTCCTTCTAGTTCTCTGTTCTGGCACATTTTAGCTTCCCTTCATACAGCTTGCTCAGTTGGTATGGCTAACAAGGCCATGGGAACAGTCCGTTCTGTGTAGGCCAGTCATCTTTCCAGGCTACAGACAAGTTTCTTAAGGGGAACTGGTTCACAAATATGTCCTCTCATTCACAGGTAAAGCCAAGGGAGACAGTGTAGCCAGATGTGGGTCAGATTTTTTTCAAATCATTAGTTATTTGAAACACAAAGAAGGCACAGTCATGCCTACTTATATATATGGTGGAGAAGGAGCAGCCTAGTTATGAGTTACGACTGTAAGTTGTATTCAACATTAACTGGCTTTGTTTCTAGTTATCTGATTGCTGTAGCTTCCTGGGCCTCAATTCACCAAAGGCATGACTTAGGTCACCACTGTTTAACAACTGTTTCACAAATTGGTTGTAAATTAAAAAAAGAAAAAACACAAGATAATATTTGTGCATGATATAAAAAGCACATTATGAGATATATAGGCCAGTGGTTAAGATGGGAAATTCTGGAGAAAGCCTGCCTTGTTCAAATCCCAAATGTGTTTCTAGAGAGTTTTTGCTGAAGTTCTTCATCTTCAAGAAGGGAAATGATGGTACCCACCTCTTAGGTTAGTTTTAAAGATTAGATGAAATGATACACGTGAAGAGTTTATGGAGCTTCCCTGGTGGCTCAGTGGTAAAGAAGCCACCTGCAATGCAGGAGATGTGGGTTCAATACCTGAGTTGGGAAGATTCCCTGGAGAAGAAATGCCAATCCCTTCTAGTGTTCTTGTCTGTGAAATCCCATGGGCAGAAGAGCCTTGTGGGTTACCATCCATGGGATCGCAAAAGAGTAGGACATGACTGAGTGACGAAATAACAACAGCAAAAAGAGTTTATAGCACCACTTGGCATATTGTAAAGGCTCACTGTAAAAACTCAGTGAATATTAGCTACTTCAGCTATTATCAAAACACTCTTTTTTTTTTTTTTTTTGGTCACTTCTTTTGATCTTTTATTTATTTATCTTCGTTATTTGGCCTGTGTGGGCCTCCCATCGCAGTGACCTCTCTAGTTGCAGAGCACCAGCTCTGCACGCGTGCGCTCTAGAGCTCCAGCTCGGTAATTGGGCACATCAGTCCAGCCGTTCTTTGGCATGTGGGATCTTCCCAGGCCAGGGATAGAACTGGCGCCCCTTGGACTGCAAGGTGGTGTCCTTACCCACTGGACCACCAGAGAAGCCCTCAAAACACTTTTTTAAAGAGCTAACAGGCTGATTTGGAGAGCTTGAAGAATGGTGTGAGTAGACCATTGGAAAGCATTCTTTAAACCAATGATACCAACATTATTTTTATTAGCTTTAAACAATAGTATTGATAGTCAACTGACACTTTTGACGATGATAACAATACTTGATTTTCCAAGTCTGCATTTCAGGTTTGTTTGAGATTCACATAAAGTAAGTGCTTTTTGAAGCCTTCTTGAATTCCTTTTGAAGCCATGTGGTACTTGGAAACCAGTTATCTCTAATGGTCTAGTGTTGTCCATATGTTTTCTTAACGTGAAATGAATGTTTGAGCTTATTAGCCTTCTTGAATATATAGGCCAGTGGTTAAGATGGGAAATTCTGGAGAAAGCCTGCCTTTTTCAAATCCCAAATGTGTTTCTAGAGAGTTTTTGCTGAAGTTCTTCATCTTCAAGAAGGGAAATGATGGTACCCACCTCTTAGGTTAGTTTTAAAGATTAGATGAAATGATACACGTGAAGAGTTTATGGAGCTTCCCTGGTGGCTCAGTGGTAAAGAAGCCACCTGCAATGCAGGAGATGTGGGTTCAATACCTGAGTTGGGAAGATTCCCTGGAGAAGAAATGCCAATCCCTTCTAGTGTTCTTGTCTGTGAAATCCCATGGGCAGAAGAGCCTTGTGGGTTACCATCCATGGGATCGCAAAAGAGTAGGACATGACTGAGTGACGAAATAACAACAGCAAAAAGAGTTTATAGCACCACTTGGCATATTGTAAAGGCTCACTGTAAAAACTCAGTGAATATTAGCTACTTCAGCTATTATCAAAACACTCTTTTTTTTTTTTTTTTTGGTCACTTCTTTTGATCTTTTATTTATTTATCTTCGTTATTTGGCCTGTGTGGGCCTCCCATCGCAGTGACCTCTCTAGTTGCAGAGCACCAGCTCTGCACGCGTGCGCTCTAGAGCTCCAGCTCGGTAATTGGGCACATCAGTCCAGCCGTTCTTTGGCATGTGGGATCTTCCCAGGCCAGGGATAGAACTGGCGCCCCTTGGACTGCAAGGTGGTGTCCTTACCCACTGGACCACCAGAGAAGCCCTCAAAACACTTTTTTAAAGAGCTAACAGGCTGATTTGGAGAGCTTGAAGAATGGTGTGAGTAGACCATTGGAAAGCATTCTTTAAACCAATGATACCAACATTATTTTTATTAGCTTTAAACAATAGTATTGATAGTCAACTGACACTTTTGACGATGATAACAATACTTGATTTTCCAAGTCTGCATTTCAGGTTTGTTTGAGATTCACATAAAGTAAGTGCTTTTTGAAGCCTTCTTGAATTCCTTTTTGAAGCCATGTGGTACTTGGAAACCAGTTATCTCTAATGGTCTAGTGTTGTCCATATGTTTTCTTAACGTGAAATGAATGTTTGAGCTTATTATACTAATATGAGTTTGCCATGTCCTAAAATTTATTACCTCAATTCAGTGGCATTTGTGTTGTTACCAGTGTGACTACCAGTTGATACTGGAATGCATTCATTAGCTCCATAGTAAAGAAATTTCACTATACTACAATTGTTTCTTCTTTTTTATTTCTATTCTTAGGTTTTGTTTTGTTTTGTTTTGTTTTGTTTTTCTTGTCAGCCTGACTGTTCTGCCTTTGGGACAGAATAAAGAGATAATAGTTAAGTGAGGGGTCAATGAAGATTTTACAGAATGGGATAGGTTTCCTGCAAACTACACCTGGAGTTTTGCTCATTTTTATCAATTTGGTTATATCTGCAATGTTGTAAAGACATCATATCTTTTCCCACTGTGATAAAAATATGTTTAGATAGTTTATATCAATAAAATGACCTCATTAGAAAGTTAGAACTTATAAAATTTATTTAAGAGCTATCATTATGAACTGGCTGTTTCACTTTTATACTTTCTGAATGCACTTCATTTACTGCTTTGTGTTCAAATGCTAAGTTTCAGCTGTAGAAATGCCTGATTATCAAACTTCTCAGGTGGCCCCAGTGGTGAAGAACCTGCCTGCCAATGCAGGAGACACAAGGGCATGAGTTTGATTCCAGGGTCAGAAAGATCCCCTGTAGGTGGGCATGGTGACCCACTCCAGTATTCCTGCCTGGAGAATCCCATGGACAGAACTGGCGCCTTGGACTGCAAGGTGGTGTCCTTACCCACTGAACCACCAGTGAAGTCATAAAAACACTTTTTTAAAGAGCTAACAGGCTGATTTGGAGAGCTTGAAGAATGGTGTGAGTAGACCATTGGAAAGCATTCTTTAAACCAATGATACCAACATTATTTTTATTAGCTTTAAACAATAGTATTGATAGTCAACTGACACTTTTGACGATGATAACAATACTTGATTTTCCAAGTCTGCATTTCAGGTTTGTTTGAGATTCACATAAAGTAAGTGCTTTTTGAAGCCTTCTTGAATTCCTTTTTGAAGCCATGTGGTACTTGGAAACCAGTTATCTCTAATGGTCTAGTGTTGTCCATATGTTTTCTTAACGTGAAATGAATGTTTGAGCTTATTATACTAATATGAGTTTGCCATGTCCTAAAATTTATTACCTCAATTCAGTGGCATTTGTGTTGTTACCAGTGTGACTACCAGTTGATACTGGAATGCATTCATTAGCTCCATAGTAAAGAAATTTCACTATACTACAATTGTTTCTTCTTTTTTATTTCTATTCTTAGGTTTTGTTTTGTTTTGTTTTGTTTTGTTTTTCTTGTCAGCCTGACTGTTCTGCCTTTGGGACAGAATAAAGAGATAATAGTTAAGTGAGGGGTCAATGAAGATTTTACAGAATGGGATAGGTTTCCTGCAAACTACACCTGGAGTTTTGCTCATTTTTATCAATTTGGTTATATCTGCAATGTTGTAAAGACATCATATCTTTTCCCACTGTGATAAAAATATGTTTAGATAGTTTATATCAATAAAATGACCTCATTAGAAAGTTAGAACTTATAAAATTTATTTAAGAGCTATCATTATGAACTGGCTGTTTCACTTTTTATACTTTCTGAATGCACTTCATTTACTGCTTTGTGTTCAAATGCTAAGTTTCAGCTGTAGAAATGCCTGATTATCAAACTTCTCAGGTGGCCCCAGTGGTGAAGAACCTGCCTGCCAATGCAGGAGACACAAGGGCATGAGTTTGATTCCAGGGTCAGAAAGATCCCCTGTAGGTGGGCATGGTGACCCACTCCAGTATTCCTGCCTGGAGAATCCCATGGACAGAGGAGCCTGGTGGGACAGAATTCACAGCGTTGCCAAGTGTCAGATGAGATCGAAGTGACTTAGCACTCATGCACTACAAAGAAAACCCATTACACTTAAGGAGAGATGAGCACATATTTTTCAAATGAGGTTTATATAAACCATATGAAGTACAGCAACTTCCTCGTAAATTATAATGAAATGTCACATTTCAAAAAAATCATGTTATTCATTAAACTACTTGTGATCAAAAAAAAAAAAAAATGTAAAGCTATTGTCATTGCGCTATGGAAATAGGGTATCCTGCAGGGGCGCTGTGCGGTGGCCTGGAGTGGGATTGAGGACTGGGAGGGGGTGGAAGAGGGAGGGGGCCAAGCATATACATATGACGAATCTAGGATTATACATATCTGTAAACAACAAAAGTAAAAGTAAAAAGTAAGATAAAAATTTAAAAAAAAAACAAACCGAGAAATAGGAAATTTGGGGGCTTGGGCACTGTTTTTCAATACCAGTCTTGTAAATGTATTTTCCTGTTTACATATATTAATTACTTGGAAAAAGTAAAACCAATGTTTCACATGGAAAAAAAATAATAATTATTTTTAAAAAATGAAGAGAGATTGTGGTAGTAACCGGTCAGTGGCATTTTCATATTATTCAGAGTCTGCTCTTTATCGCCTTTATCAGACAAATACCTCTCTTTATTCAAGCTTGATTTCTTTTCTGTTAAAGAAATGCTACCTGTCTATAGTATTCTTCACCCCAGAAGGAATATAAGGTTGCTGTCTGTAAGAAAAGTAAAGACAGTTATTTGGATAACTTAAGACTATCTCAAATTTTCTTGTTTAAAATAGTCATTCTCAATTAGGGGCAATTTTGTTCCCTGAGGATATTTGGCAATGAACTGGCTGTTTCACTTTTTATACTTTCTGAATGCACTTCATTTACTGCTTTGTGTTCAAATGCTAAGTTTCAGCTGTAGAAATACCTTATTATCAAACTTCTCAGGTGGCCCCAGTGGTGAAGAACCTGCCTGCCAATGCAGGAGACACAAGGGCATGAGTTTGATTCCAGGGTCAGAAAGATCCCCTGTAGGTGGGCATGGTGACCCACTCCAGTATTCCTGCCTGGAGAATCCCATGGACAGAGGAGCCTGGTGGGACAGAATCCACAGCGTTGCCAAGTGTCAGATGAGATCGAAGTGACTTAGCACTCATGCACTACAAAGAAAACCCATTACACTTAAGGAGAGATGAGCACATATTTTTCAAATGAGGTTTATATAAACCATATGAAGTACAGCAACTTCCTCGTAAATTATAATGAAATGTCACATTTCAAAAAAATCATGTTATTCATTAAACTACTTGTGATCAAAAAAAAAAAAATGTAAAGCTATTGTCATTGCGCTATGGAAATAGGGTATCCTGCAGGGGCGCTGTGCGGTGGCCTGGAGTGGGATTGAGGACTGGGAGGGGGTGGAAGAGGGAGGGGGCCAAGCATATACATATGACGAATCTAGGATTATACATATCTGTAAACAACAAAAGTAAAAGTAAAAAGTAAGATAAAAATTTAAAAAAAAAACAAACCGAGAAATAGGAAATTTGGGGGCTTGGGCACTGTTTTTCAATACCAGTCTTGTAAATGTATTTTCCTGTTTACATATATTAATTACTTGGAAAAAGTAAAACCAATGTTTCACATGGAAAAAAAATAATAATTATTTTTAAAAAATGAAGAGAGGTTGTGGTAGTAACCGGTCAGTGGCATTTTCATATTATTCAGAGTCTGCTCTTTATCGCCTTTATCAGACAAATACCTCTCTTTATTCAAGCTTGATTTCTTTTCTGTTAAAGAAATGATACCTGTCTATAGTATTCTTCACCCCAGAAGGAATATAAGGTTGCTGTCTGTAAGAAAAAGTAAAGACAGTTATTTGGATAACTTAAGACTATCTCAAATTTTCTTGTTTAAAATAGTCATTCTCAATTAGGGGCAATTTTTGTTCCCTGAGGATATTTGGCAATGTCTGGAGACATTGCTGATGGTCAAGACAGAGTGGGTGGTGCTATTGGCTTCTAGTGAGTGGAGTCCAAGGAAGGTGTTAAATGTCCTACACTGCATGGCATGGCTCCCACAACAAGAATCATCACAGGCCAGTTCAAAATGTCAGTTATGCTGAGGCTGAGAAACCCTAGTCTAAAACATCCCAGCATCTCAGTTATTACATTAATGCTAGAGTTTGGATTTTTTAAATATTCAAATCATTCAGATAAGATTCCTGAATAATTACTACCTTCCACTTGCAAAAATACTGGACATAACTTTTAAGGCATGTTGGTCCAAATACTGTTGATGTGCTGCAAATTTGTTCTGAAAGATGATAATCCAAATAAAATAGAAACGTATGTACATTTTTCCTTCAAAGTGATTTTTTAATTATGGGAATGAAGCTGAACATTTGAAACCTTATTTTTATTAAGCATCTTTTCATTAAAAAATAAGCTAGGGAATTCTTTGTTTTAAGGTTCCTTTTAAAATCAAAAAGATCAGGCAGATGCAGAAAATAAACAGAATTTATTTCCTTTTTCTTTCAAAATGCAGTGCTTCTACCTCTTTAAACAAATGCGTGCTGTGTAAAGACTGACAATTGAATCCTTTTATCTGATCTCTGAGTACTAGAGCACTGGAAATTTAAGAAAATGCAAGTTATGTTGATTCTCAGAGAAACAGCTTATATCATAGAAAAACATACACGTACACGCACACACCAATCAACTAAGGAACAAAACATCCTCAACTAAGGCCTTTTAGTAAAAGTAGAGATAGCTATAGATGATATAGATATATTTGCAAACCAAACATAAAATACTGTCCTAGACATTTTTCCATTGAGCATCCAAGTTGTGCCGAATGTTCCATTTCTAACTCTTAAGTCAATTTATGGGAGGGGTGTGTAAAAGCACTTTAGTGAAGGAAGCCTGTGATTGCAATGCATCAAAGTTAAGCGGTAGAGAGGTTATCACTCCGTGAAAAATCACATAAACATTTCACATATAAAATATTATTCATCAGGGCAAAACCCTCTAGAGGGCAGAGAGATAACAAAGGTGTCACAAAACCTTTTTCTTTTTTTTTGAAAAAGGATAAAAAAATATATTCCACAACTGAGACGGAATCTGTGTTATGTGCTAGGTAGGAGATGAATAAATTTGAGAAGAAAATTAGCAAACCTTAAATATCTGGTTCTGCAATATCATTACCCATAAACTCGCCCTTTTCCACCTTCTTTTCCCCAAAGACTGATGTCCCATATCTGAACTGAGGGAGATGTGTGCTTTCTAACAGCTAAATCAACAAGGTTTCACATGAGTAGTGCTGTGCGGTGTGGTTGACTGATTTCATGAAAAACTAATCACGTATTCATCATTGAGATCAAACACTTCCCAAGTAATTATCATCCTAACCCAATCTGATAGGGCCTAAAAAAGTGGTGCTGCTGATAGAATCAGAGGCTGATCCGAACAGTTCTCTTAGCTTTTGTAAACCTTGGGTGGGAAAGCACGAAACTGAAATTGTGTTCTATAATTAAGAAAGGCAAAGTTGGCAGGCTGCAATCAATTATTTCAACCAATCATAACAAGTTTAGCTTGCCAGGTTATTTACTGGAGCATTCCTTTTAAAAATCGACTTTTCATATGTGGTCTTTTCATACATGGAAATTTAAAAATATCTAATGAAAGAAAAATGCAAAGTTTTTGAATTAAAATATGAGCCCTTTGTGTCCCCATTTAAAATAGTGTCATGTCACTTTCGTAGTTTTCTTACTTTGAGCTGTGGTTTTATTCTTTTTGATAAATGTCTATTACTATATTGAATTCTATGTCATTACAAAATGATTGCTTTCAGAAAATCTTATTTTCACTTTCTGTCTGTGATTATAAATTTAGATGAAGATATAGACATGTAGGATATTTAAATGTTTTACAAAGTCCTTCCACACATATTACCATGAATGCTTGTGTGTTAGACAATATAAGTGTTTTCGTGTATTATGTCATTTAATCTCCAGACAGCTTGATGAGATAATTTAAATTATAACCTCCACTTACAAATTGAGAAACTAAGTCGGAGAGAAGCTGTTTCTGCTCAAGGTCACTAATATTATGTGGCAGAGATGGAACATAACCTCAGCCCAGAGTAGAGAAGGCCCCCTTGACCATATTCTATAGGGTGCCTCTGGTAGCCATTTGATCATAGGGCAACAGCATTTGCAAAATAATTTTATATGTGCCAGGGGTTGAGCTATTCACGTTACATATATGGCTGTTGGACCTCCCTGAAGTTCAAGCTTTTAGTCTGTGAAATGGTGATAATAATTTCTATTTTAACAGTTGAACAAATAGGACTTCTCTGGTGGTCCAGTGGTTAAGAATCTGCCTGCCAAGCAGACATAGAGAACAGACTTATGGACATTGTGGGGAGGGAGGGCGGGTGAGATGTATGGAAAGAGTAACACGGAGACTTAGATTACCATATGTAAAATAGATAACCAATGGGAATCTGCTGTAAGGCTCAGGGAACCCAAACAGAGGCTCTATGACAACCTAGAGGGATGGGATAGGGAGGGAGATGGGAGGTAAGTTCAAGAAGGAGGGAACACAGGTATACCTATGGCTGACTCATGTTGCTGCTTGGCAGTAAACAACAAAACTCCGTAAATCTCTTATTCTTCCATTAAAAAAAATTACAGCAACAACAAAAAAAGAATCCACCTGCTAGTGCAAGGGACACAGGTTTGATCCCTGGTCTGAGAAGATTCCACATGTTGGTCAGCTAAGCTCTTGCGCTGCAACTATTGAGTCCACATGCCTCAGCTGCTGAAACCTGTGAGACCTATAGCCCATGCTCTGCAACAAGAGAAGCCACTGCAATGAGGAGTCTGTGCACATCAACTGGAGACTAGCCAGTTAGCCAGTTTCTTACTGCAGCTGGAGAAAGCCTACAGGCAGCGATGAAGACCCAATACAGCCAAAACCAATAATTAATAACTAAATATTTTTAAAAAGGAATTCAATGAATAGAGTTAATGTTGGTCAAGGCTCTACCAGTGCATCTGTAAAGAGCAGGGAGCTTTGTTAACCCTTGTGTCCTGGGTCCAACAACCAGCGAACAAAGGGCTTACTTCATAAGATGCTTGGACTTCAGGTATAAGCCCAGAGTTGCTGCCACAAGCATTCCACTGTGTATGTGTGCAAGAAATATCACCAAACCTCAGAGTGGGCATTTTCCACTGCTGTATGTCCCTGGTAGCCATTTGATCATAGGGCAACAGCATTTGCAAAATAATTTTATATGTGCCAGGGGTTGAGCTATTCACGTTACATATATGGCTGTTGGACCTCCCTGAAGTTCAAGCTTTTAGTCTGTGAAATGGTGATAATAATTTCTATTTTAACAGTTGAACAAATAGGACTTCTCTGGTGGTCCAGTGGTTAAGAATCTGCCTGCCAAGCAGACATAGAGAACAGACTTATGGACATTGTGGGGAGGGAGGGCGGGTGAGATGTATGGAAAGAGTAACACGGAGACTTAGATTACCATATGTAAAATAGATAACCAATGGAAATCTGCTGTAAGGCTCAGGGAATCCAAACAGAGGCTCTATGACAACCTAGAGGGATTGGATAGGGAGGGAGATGGGAGGTAAGTTCAAGAAGGAGGGAACACAGGTATACCTATGGCTGACTCATGTTGCTGCTTGGCAGTAAACAACAAAACTCCGTAAATCTCTTATTCTTCCATTAAAAAAAATTACAGCAACAACAAAAAAAGAATCCACCTGCTAGTGCAAGGGACACAGGTTTGATCCCTGGTCTGAGAAGATTCCACATGTTGGTCAGCTAAGCTCTTGCGCTGCAACTATTGAGTCCACATGCCTCAGCTGCTGAAGCCTGTGAGACCTATAGCCCATGCTCTGCAACAAGAGAAGCCACTGCAATGAGGAGTCTGTGCACATCAACTGGAGACTAGCCAGTTAGCCAGTTTCTTACTGCAGCTGGAGAAAGCCTACAGGCAGCGATGAAGACCCAATACAGCCAAAACCAATAATTAATAACTAAATATTTTTAAAAAGGAATTCAATGAATAGAGTTAATGTTGGTCAAGGCTCTACCAGTGCATCTGTAAAGAACAGGGAGCTTTGTTAACCCATGTGTCCTGGGTCCAACAACCAGCGAACAAAGGGCTTACTTCATAAGATGCTTGGACTTCAGGTATAAGCTCAGAGTTGCTGCCACAAGCATTCCACTGTGTATGTGTGCAAGAAATATCACCAAACCTCAGGGAGTGGGACACTGCTCTTTCCAATAGATCATGTTACCTTCTGGAAAAAATATGCATACCCTGAAATTCAACAAATTAAGTCACATTATCTTTTTCATTATGTAAGTAATTAGCTTTGTAAATCTAAAGAATCACATTTTGTAATTTCTAATATGTGCACCCACTGTTCATATTTTATCTGTATTTTTTGAGTTTTGATTCATGATTCCAGATTAAATGAATTTCCTTAACCTAGAAAGTTTACTTCGTTGTCCATTTTCTTTCATTTATTATTATAGGACATGAGCTAAACTCTACTCCATATAAGCACATTGGTTATTTAATTTCTTTATCAAATTCAGGGGTGTTTATTAAACATCTACTATATGCTGGAAACATGGAAAGTATCATGTACTTATTCCAAAGCTGGAGTGTGTAGCACTGGGAGCACTCCCTAGTAGTCAAACTCATAGAAGCAGAGGGTAAAATAGTGATTGTCAGGAGGTGGGGGAGGGAGAAATGGGACGATGTTGGCCAAGGGGTACAAAGTTGCAAGTATACAAGATGGATATCTTCTGGAACTTTGATGTACAACATGGTGACTTTAGTTAACAACATTATGTTGTGACAAATGAATTTATTTATAAAACAGAAACAGACTTGCAGACATAGAAAACAAACTTACAGTTATCAAAGGGGCTGTGGAGGGAAGGATAAATTGGAGTATGGGATAACAAATGCACACCAGTATATATAAAATAGATAAATAACCAGGACCTACTGTATAGCACAGGGAACTATATCCATTATCTTGTAATAACCTATAGTAGAAAAAGAATCTGAAAAATATACATACAACTGAATACCTATACATCTGAAACTAACACACTATTGTAAGTCAATTAATTTCACTTAAAAGAACAATATTATGGTGTTGCTTGAAATTTGCAGAGTATTCTCACAGCATACACACACACACAAACAGTGACTATGTAATGCAATGCATATATTAATTAGCTTGATTGTGGAAATTATTTCATGATGCATCCATATGCTAAAGCATACAGGTATACACCTTAAACACATACATTTTTTATTTGCAAGTTATATTTCAGTAAAGATGAAAAAAAGAGTAAACCTCTTGACCAAAAAATTGTAGAATGTTACCTTCTGGATGCATACCCTGAAATTCAACAAATTAAGTCACATTATCTTTTTCATTATGTAAGTAATTAGCTTTGTAAATCTAAAGAATCACATTTTGTAATTTCTAATATGTGCACCCACTGTTCATATTTTATCTGTATTTTTTGAGTTTTGATTCATGATTCCAGATTAAATGAATTTCCTTAACCTAGAAAATTTACTTCGTTGTCCATTTTCTTTCATTTATTATTATAGGACATGAGCTAAACTCTACTCCATATAAGCACATTGGTTATTTAATTTCTTTATCAAATTCAGGGGTGTTTATTAAACATCTACTATATGCTGGAAACATGGAAAGTATCATGTACTTATTCCAAAGCTGGAGTGTGTAGCACTGGGAGCACTCCCTAGTAGTCAAACTCATAGAAGCAGAGGGTAAAATAGTGATTGTCAGGAGGTGGGGGAGGGAGAAATGGGACGATGTTGGCCAAGGGGTACAAAGTTGCAAGTATACAAGATGGATATCTTCTGGAACTTTGATGTACAACATGGTGACTTTAGTTAACAACATTATGTTGTGACAAATGAATTTATTTATAAAACAGAAACAGACTTGCAGACATAGAAAACAAACTTACAGTTATCAAAGGGGCTGTGGAGGGAAGGATAAATTGGAGTATGGGATAACAAATGCACACCAGTATATATAAAATAGATAAATAACCAGGACCTACTGTATAGCACAGGGAACTATATCCATTATCTTGTAATAACCTATAGTAGAAAAAGAATCTGAAAAATATACATACAACTGAATACCTATACATCTGAAACTAACACACTATTGTAAGTCAATTAATTTCACTTAAAAGAACAATATTATGGTGTTGCTTGAAATTTGCAGAGTATTCTCACAGCATACACACACACACAAACAGTGACTATGTAATGCAATGCATATATTAATTAGCTTGATTGTGGAAATTATTTCATGATGCATCCATATGCTAAAGCATACAGGTATACACCTTAAACACATACATTTTTTATTTGCAAGTTATATTTCAGTAAAGATGAAGAAAAAGAGTAAACCTCTTGACCAAATTGTGAGTTCTACTCATTTAGATGAGATTTTAAAAAATTGGTAGGAAAGGTGTCCTACTAGCAAAGACAAATATATTTTCTCTTATGTTTCACTTCTTTCAAATTTACTGATAGAAAATTATTTATTCACAAATCTTTTAAGAGTCATGACTGACAAATGGAACCACACATGCATTCATTCCCAAAGTTCTTTCAACTTAAGCAGGGCTCCCCTGAGATGGGTTCAATTCCACACCTTTCATCTTAGGTCTCCTTTTTTTTTTTTTTTTTTTTTAGCTCTTTCATAGTTATTTATTATTTTCATCTATCTTTACTCTTGGGCCCGTGTGGGCCTCCCGTTGCAGTGGCCTCTCTCGTTGCAGAGCACCAGCTCTGGGCGCATGCGCTCCAGAGCACTAGCTCCTAGTTGGATACACTGGTCCAGTTGCTCCGTGGCATGTGGGATCTTCCCCTGCCAGGGATCGAACCTGTGCCCACTGCACTGCAAGGCGGACTCTTTACTCACTGGACCACCAGGGAAACCCTTAGGTCTCCTTTTAACCAAACTTCCCAGGAGACATTAGTGGTAAAAAGTCTGCCTGCCAGTCTTGACAGACCAGTGTGTCTAATGAATAGCAGTAGCTTTTTTTTTAATCCATAAACATTCACTCCACCTAACCATTATTTGATTCTCCACTAATAGACACTGTTATCATTATGATGAACATAGGGGCTCCAAAGAGAAGCACTGAAAATTTTGTATTCGTTAACTGAGAATATTCAAGAAAAGTGAGCCGGGTGATCATAGACCATCTTAAAAGAATAGTTTCAGAGGTATACATGTAGAAGAGTAGCTTGACCTAAATTGTCCAAGTGTTTGACCTATGAAATAAAAGAACTGTAGTATTAATATTTGAAAATGATTTCTATAAAAAGGGGATATGATGTTAGATGAGAAATTGTTGGATACGTGATGGTGGCAAGTTTATACCGGAGACATTGCAAAGAGAGAGCGCCAGACCGTGGTTCGTAAAATGACTCAGTGAAAAACTGCCAGTTTTGTTTAGGAAAAAGAGTTGACAAATTTCTAAAGGATTTGTGATGATAATTACATGAATCAACCCCTTTCAGTTGGGCTTTCCTATAACTTCACCATCATACCATTCTTATCCATTCATCTAACAAGTGACATTCTTCTTGTTTAATGCAACACTCACCAATATGTGAAGATAAAGAGTTATTAGAACTCTCATCCCCTTTGTATCAAGAGATTAGACACTTAAGTAGATTCTAAAAGAGGAACAATGTACAAATCTCTATAGACTGTTATGGGGTGCACTGCAGTTATTTATGGTGTGTACATATGGCTTTGTAAATGTCTCATCTGTTTAATTCTTTTGAATTACAATACAGAGCTCTGACTTCTTTCAGTTCGCTCTCTAGCATTTATTTTTTTGCTCGAAATCGTTTAACATCACATCTCAGGCTATGGTAGAATAGCTGTGTTTTCTCGGCAGTGTTCCCAAGTGTTCCCTTTCATTACAGACATCTGCATAACTGAACACACAGGAGATTGGTTCAGGACTACAGGGACCAACTACAAGTAAAAATAAGACAAACAACAAGGAAAGATTTAAAATCCTCATATGTCAGAAGGCATACAATTGGTAGATTATTCTCTGGGGTATGAAAAAAAGCTTTCCAAGAAATATACATGACCACAAGAAGGCGGGGGTGGGGGGGGAGGGCAGTGAGAAGGGGAGAATCCCATGAATTCTTGCCTTACAAACTGAGAGAACCTAATACAAAACATGAACAGTAAAATGGGCTTGTATTACAAAGAAAAATATAAATAAAAAGGAACAAGGGGCTGGATGGCTGAAACAAAACGGCAAAAGCACGTGAGTCAGCTATGAAAGAAGCTTGAGAAACACTGAGTTGATTGGAGGTGAAAAAAACCAGAATTATCACAGTGCTTTCATCTCGTTTGAATCTCTGAACTAGTGTATCACCAAAACGGCATAAAGAGATAAATAGAAGTTTCCATCTCAGTTTTGTAAGGGTAGTTTTTGTTGTATCTATTAATTAATCAATTTTTTAAAGTAATTTTATACTTTATTAAAAATGATTTCTTAGTATTTCACAATAAAATATACGGAAAAAATTTCAGCAAAAGCAAGCTTCTTGTAGCAAATGGTGAGAAAATTTCTAGCCAATGAATAATCAACTTTAATTGTTTGGCAGCATTTTAGTGGAAACTCTATGGATATTTATACTTTTCATGGATGCCAGTTGGGATATTCAAATCATTCCGCTTATGGAATAAACTAGGTGTTGTGTGTGTGCGTGCTAAGTTGCTTCAGTCTGACTCTTTGCGACCCCATGGACTGTAGCCCACCAGGTTCCTCTGTTCATGGAATTCTCCAGGCATGACTACTGGAGTGGGCTGACATACCTTCCTCCAGGGAATCTTCCTGACCCAGGAATCAAACTCTTATCTTTTAGGTCTCCTGCACTGGCAGGCAGGTCTTTACCACTAGTGTCACCAGGGAATCCAAAATTAGGTTTTAACTCCTGTGAAATAAAATGTGAGGATACTTAACGTTTATCCATGGTGGTTTTAATGAATGTTTCAGGGAGGCCTTTTTAGGCTGGGATTTTGAGTAACATCATTTCTGTCCACTGGGCCTTCCTTATCCATTTATTTAATACTTTTTAAAAGTGTATCTTAATTTAAAATCTGTCATTACATCCTGGAACACAGAGTGAATGAATCAACCCATCAATACACGCTGCCAGACAAGGCAGAAGATTTGAAGATCTATGTAAAATAAATAGAAACAGGGAAGTCCACAGGACATTGGGAAGGGTTCATTATTCTTTATAACCATTGAAAAGAAATCCATATGAATCACATGCATTTGTGGTAAGAACCACATGAATTCTAGTTGTTACTTGTTAGAGTAAAACTCATCAGTCTTAACTGAATCACTTCACGTTTGATTTTAGCCTTGGCTTGCCAAAACACAAACGCAAACCAAACCAAGATCCACCCCAAAATACGATATATATACACACACGTATATATATAAAATACATGCATGTGTGGGTGCTAATTTGCTTCAATTGGGTCCGACTCTTTGTGACCCTATGAACTAATCCACAAAGCTCCTCTCTCCATGGGATTCTCCAGCCAAGAATACTAGAGTGGGTTGCCTTGCCCTCCTCCAGGGAATCTTCCCAACCCAGGGATCAAACCTATGTCTCTTGCAGCTTCTGCATTTTATGTAGAATTTTTTTTAACCACTGAGCCACTGGGGAAACCCATATTAAATATATACACACACATAAATGATATGGCTTTTAGTTACTTCTTCTTTTAAGAAGTAGGTACCAAAGTAACTTAAATATGACTTCCCTGGTGACTCAGAGATAAAGAATCCACTTGCCAATGCAGGACACGTGGATTGGATCCCTGGGTCAGGAAGATCCCCTGCAGAAGGTAACGACTACCCACTCCAGTATTCTTACCTGGGAATCCCTCGGGCAGAGGAACCTGGTGGGCTGCAGTCCATACAGCTTCAACAAACTCAGAAACAATTGAGTGACTCAACAACAACTGATAAAATAGGAAGTTGTCTTTTCAGACCTTTTCTTAACTTCTATAGTTTTATATTAACCTCAGTAGGCACAGATCTTAGATAATATCCTTTCTAAAGGGATCCTTAATTCAAAACATTCAATGTTTTTCTATTCTCTACACTCAAACCCATGATCTTTCACTGGTGTGCATTACTTAGTAGCTTAATTTATGTCATTGGTGGCTAAGAGATTTAGAAATGGCTTATCCTGGTTTGCTCAATACTGTACACTACTGAGAGCTAGTGTTCTGACTTTACATTTTAGTGAAGACAAAGAAAATTTCAGACTTGGGCACAACAGTGTAGAACATTTGCCTTCAGTGTCTGCTTTTTCTACTTATTTCATTTCTGTAAGATGGGAGAAAGTGCAGTTTTCAGGACTGCATTTTGTGGGGAACTGAAATTTCATTTTATTAAGATTTTACATAACTCTCGATATCTGCTATCAAGACAGTGTGTTTTACTGCTGTCTATTGGTAATTAGTTAATTAGATTCTGATGATGCAAAAGCTTTTCCACTGGAGCCACTCTCCTTCCCAAATGATCATTCCTGAAAAGATGGCACATGAAACAGAAATTATATCAGATTCTTTAATGCTTATGGGAACCAGAAAAAAACTCCTTCTTGAAAATGACAGTAGCTTATTTTATGACCTCTAAACATGTCAAATGATCTGAAAAATAAGACAAAATGGTACCAATTGATAGTTAGATCATAATTCTTTTTTTCCCAGGTCACAAATTGAACCTCAAACCCACATTGTATTGTTCTTTATTTTATTCAAATCAAAGACCATTGTGGGACACCAAGTTACATCTTACTGTTAGCCTTTGCTTTTTTAGGCAACTATGTAGATACTTTTTTAAATGTGACTATATTAGGTACCTTTTCCCCCCAAGTCACTTTTTGGCATTTTACAGGCAGAAAAACTGAGGCCAAATTGACTGAAATTCTGTACCCTCTAGTCATTCATGTGACAAAAAGAGAACCGGTGGCTGCAGTCCATACAGCTTCAACAAACTCAGAAACAATTGAGTGACTCAACAACAACTGATAAAATAGGAAGTTGTCTTTTCAGACCTTTTCTTAACTTCTATAGTTTTATATTAACCTCAGTAGGCACAGATCTTAGATAATATCCTTTCTAAAGGGATCCTTAATTCAAAACATTCAATGTTTTTCTATTCTCTACACTCAAACCCATGATCTTTCACTGGTGTGCATTACTTAGTAGCTTAATTTATGTCATTGGTGGCTAAGAGATTTAGAAATGGCTTATCCTGGTTTGCTCAATACTGTACACTACTGAGAGCTAGTGTTCTGACTTTACATTTTAGTGAAGACAAAGAAAATTTCAGACTTGGGCACAACAGTGTAGAACATTTGCCTTCAGTGTCTGCTTTTTCTACTTATTTCATTTCTGTAAGATGGGAGAAAGTGCAGTTTTCAGGACTGCATTTTGTGGGGAACTGAAATTTCATTTTATTAAGATTTTACATAACTCTCGATATCTGCTATCAAGACAGTGTGTTTTACTGCTGTCTATTGGTAATTAGTTAATTAGATTCTGATGATGCAAAAGCTTTTCCACTGGAGCCACTCTCCTTCCCAAATGATCATTCCTGAAAAGATGGCACATGAAACAGAAATTATATCAGATTCTTTAATGCTTATGGGAACCAGAAAAAAACTCCTTCTTGAAAATGACAGTAGCTTATTTTATGACCTCTAAACATGTCAAATGATCTGAAAAATAAGACAAAATGGTACCAATTGATAGTTAGATCATAATTCTTTTTTTCCCAGGTCACAAATTGAACCTCAAACCCACATTGTATTGTTCTTTATTTTATTCAAATCAAAGACCATTGTGGGACACCAAGTTACATCTTACTGTTAGCCTTTGCTTTTTTAGGCAACTATGTAGATACTTTTTTAAATGTGACTATATTAGGTACCTTTTCCCCCCAAGTCACTTTTTGGCATTTTACAGGCAGAAAAACTGAGGCCAAATTGACTGAAATTCTGTACCCTCTAGTCATTCATGTGACAAAAAAGAGAGGCTAAAATTTTAGGTCCCCAGATCTCTAGTTCATAAGTGAATAGACACAGCTTTGGTCCTATACAAAGGAAGTGTTATGGGTATCCAAACAAGGATTATGGTAGCAAGACTGATTTTGTTTTTAAATATTAACATCTGTATTAATTTACAGGCCAAAAGAATAGGAAACATTTATTCAGGAAGTCAATACAGCTAGAAGCTTTTGAGCCTCAGATTTCTTATCTCTGAGGGCTAGAACTGTTGGTGTTGCAGAAGTTTGTGAGAATTAAATTAGATAATCTATATTAGGTCCATTACATCTTATACTGTGAGTAGCGTGCTTAGTCACTCCATCACGTCCAGCTCTTTGCGACTCTATGGACTGTACCCACCAGGCTCCTTGGTCCTTGGGATTCTCTAGGCAAGGATACTGGAGTAGGTTGCTCTTTCCTTCTCCAGGGGGTCTTCCTGATTCAGGAATTGAACCCTCCTCTCCTGTGTCGCCTGCATTACAGGTGGATTCTTTATTGCTGAACCACTGGGGAAGTTCACATATTGTGAGAGCTCAGTAAGGAAGGTATTATTTTCTCCATGTTGCCTGTCTCCTTTTCTGATTCTGAGATATTTAAATGCAGGGACCATGCACATGGGGAGAAGAATGTCTTCCCAAAGAATGTTTATTCAATGGATGGTGTTCTTTACCCAGAAGGTTAGTAGCTTCAGGTAATGAAGGTTCTTACTCCATGTTAATAACCTCTTTAATGCTTATGGGAACCAGAAAAACTCCTTCTTGAAAATGACAGTAGCTTATTTTATGACCTCTAAACATGTCAAATGATCTGAAAAATAAGACAAAATGGTACCAATTGATAGTTAGATCATAATTCTTTTTTTCCCAGGTCACAAATTGAACCTCAAACCCACATTGTATTGTTCTTTATTTTATTCAAATCAAAGACCATTGTGGGACACCAAGTTACATCTTACTGTTAGCCTTTGCTTTTTTAGGCAACTATGTAGATACTTTTTTAAATGTGACTATATTAGGTACCTTTTCCCCCCAAGTCACTTTTTGGCATTTTACAGGCAGAAAAACTGAGGCCAAATTGACTGAAATTCTGTACCCTCTAGTCATTCATGTGACAAAAAAGAGAGGCTAAAATTTTAGGTCCCCAGATCTCTAGTTCATAAGTGAATAGACACAGCTTTGGTCCTATACAAAGGAAGTGTTATGGGTATCCAAACAAGGATTATGGTAGCAAGACTGATTTTGTTTTTAAATATTAACATCTGTATTAATTTACAGGCCAAAAGAATAGGAAACATTTATTCAGGAAGTCAATACAGCTAGAAGCTTTTGAGCCTCAGATTTCTTATCTCTGAGGGCTAGAACTGTTGGTGTTGCAGAAGTTTGTGAGAATTAAATTAGATAATCTATATTAGGTCCATTACATCTTATACTGTGAGTAGCGTGCTTAGTCACTCCATCACGTCCAGCTCTTTGCGACTCTATGGACTGTACCCACCAGGCTCCTTGGTCCTTGGGATTCTCTAGGCAAGGATACTGGAGTAGGTTGCTCTTTCCTTCTCCAGGGGGTCTTCCTGATTCAGGAATTGAACCCTCCTCTCCTGTGTCGCCTGCATTACAGGTGGATTCTTTATTGCTGAACCACTGGGGAAGTTCACATATTGTGAGAGCTCAGTAAGGAAGGTATTATTTTCTCCATGTTGCCTGTCTCCTTTTCTGATTCTGAGATATTTAAATGCAGGGACCATGCACATGGGGAGAAGAATGTCTTCCCAAAGAATGTTTATTCAATGAATGGTGTTCTTTACCCAGAAGGTTAGTAGCTAAGAGGTCACATCCTTGCTTGGCTTAAGAGCACACAAGATGCCAAGTTTTGATGCTCATTCTATAGTGACTTTTCTTTTTACTTGTTTTTGGCTTTGTATGGGAAGAGCAATTAGACACCCATAACATGTTTTTTTTTGACTGTTGCTGCTTTCTGTTGAGTCTCAGAATGAGAATGTTTTTTCACAGCAAGCTCGTAAAATGATACAATATATTGTGTCACAGAACAGGACTTTAAGATTTCCCTTGTCTTGTTTTTAAAGTATAAATACATATTAAGGGGAAAAATGAGCTTTCTAGAGACTTCACCTTCTAAGTTTCTAAAATAGATACAGTGGTGGCCAATGCCACCATTTGTATCATCTTCTGGTGATCTTAGATTGTTGATCTGGGCTGGGGGCTGTCAGAGTCCACTCCAGCATGCCACTATAGACACAAAGTTGTATGTATGAGGATATGTTGGAAAATCAATACACACATACACACACACACACACATATCACAAGCATGCACAGCATTGTTCTTTCACAGTTTAATAAGGAATCTGTTGTTTTCTGAGAGTGACAAAAGATGTCAGGGATAGTCAATATGTTATAATTGTATTAAGGGAAAAGTCAATCATAATTAGCTTGATATTCTGTTGTGGGATTGTTGGTCATAGGCTTCCCAGGTGGTGCTAGTGGTAAAGAACCTGCCTGTCAGTGCAGGAGACATAGGAGACTCATGTTCAATCCCTGGGTCAGGAAGATCCCCTGGAAGAGGAAATGGCAACCCACTCCAGTATTATTGCCTAGTGAATTCCATGGACAGAGGAGCCTGGGAGGCTACAGTCCAAAGAATTGCAAAGAGTTGGACCCAACTGAGCACAGCACAGCTTTATATTCAGGGCAAAAGCTCTGGCTTTGGAGACTACGAATGCTCTTTCCTTCTCCAGGGTCTTCCTGATTCAGGAATTGAACCCTCCTCTCCTGTGTCGCCTGCATTACAGGTGGATTCTTTATTGCTGAACCACTGGGGAAGTTCACATATTGTGAGAGCTCAGTAAGGAAGGTATTATTTTCTCCATGTTGCCTGTCTCCTTTTCTGATTCTGAGATATTTAAATGCAGGGACCATGCACATGGGGAGAAGAATGTCTTCCCAAAGAATGTTTATTCAATGAATGGTGTTCTTTACCCAGAAGGTTAGTAGCTAAGAGGTCACATCCTTGCTTGGCTTAAGAGCACACAAGATGCCAAGTTTTGATGCTCATTCTATAGTGACTTTTCTTTTTACTTGTTTTTGGCTTTGTATGGGAAGAGCAATTAGACACCCATAACATGTTTTTTTGACTGTTGCTGCTTTCTGTTGAGTCTCAGAATGAGAATGTTTTTTCACAGCAAGCTCGTAAAATGATACAATATATTGTGTCACAGAACAGGACTTTAAGATTTCCCTTGTCTTGTTTTTAAAGTATAAATACATATTAAGGGGAAAAATGAGCTTTCTAGAGACTTCACCTTCTAAGTTTCTAAAATAGATACAGTGGTGGCCAATGCCACCATTTGTATCATCTTCTGGTGATCTTAGATTGTTGATCTGGGCTGGGGGCTGTCAGAGTCCACTCCAGCATGCCACTATAGACACAAAGTTGTATGTATGAGGATATGTTGGAAAATCAATACACACATACACACACACACACACATATCACAAGCATGCACAGCATTGTTCTTTCACAGTTTAATAAGGAATCTGTTGTTTTCTGAGAGTGACAAAAGATGTCAGGGATAGTCAATATGTTATAATTGTATTAAGGGAAAAGTCAATCATAATTAGCTTGATATTCTGTTGTGGGATTGTTGGTCATAGGCTTCCCAGGTGGTGCTAGTGGTAAAGAACCTGCCTGTCAGTGCAGGAGACATAGGAGACTCATGTTCAATCCCTGGGTCAGGAAGATCCCCTGGAAGAGGAAATGGCAACCCACTCCAGTATTATTGCCTAGTGAATTCCATGGACAGAGGAGCCTGGGAGGCTACAGTCCAAAGAATTGCAAAGAGTTGGACCCAACTGAGCACAGCACAGCTTTATATTCAGGGCAAAAGCTCTGGCTTTGGAGACTACGAAAGATGCAGAGGTTCATTGAATGCCTTTAAGTGCCAGGCAGAGTGTTAGAAATTTGTGTTAGGTACACTAGATGAGATGGATTTCAAAGGGCCCATTTTGGAGGGAGAGCATTCTGGCTTGTGTGGTTTCAGTCACAAACCTTAGACAAGGCCACCCACAGCTTTCACATAGAACAGGAAGCCTGTGAGCAGTGCTTGGTCACACAGGTTTGTATCTCAGAGAACACTCTTATGTTAATTATAAATGATGATCCATAGCAGAGATCTCATCATCAATACTTACTGAGGGGCTTGTCTCTTTTTAAGAGTATTTAGATGTGCAATACCAATGGCCCTCCTAGAAAGTGACCTGGAAGAATAGTGATATGAAGGGAGTTTGTAGGTTGGATCCAAAGTCTGCTCTCATCTCCAGCACCGAGGAGGAAGATATCTACAGAATCTTCAAGAGAGGCAGAATACTTGGAATTTAAAAGCAGCTAAGGATCAGATCCTGGAGAAGGAAATGGCAGCCCACTCCAGCATTCTTGCTTGGAAATAACTATGGACAGAGGAGCCTGGCAGGCTACAGTTTATGCGATCCCAAAGAGTCAGACATGATTTATTAACTCAACAACAACAGCAAGGACAGTTCCTTCCTCAGTGAAATGAGGCCCTGGAAATCTCCACCTCACAGTGGATTGTGTATACCAGAAAGATAATATATGTCAAGTGCTAAGTACAATGCTTGACATGCTTTACGTGTTCAATAAATGGTAACTACTTAATTTTTAAAATCGTAGGTATAAACTTTGGATATGTAAAGTCCTGGGCTTCATTTCCAGTTTTGCCCTTCACTGGTTGTGTGATTCTGGCAAATTCCCTCTGTAAGTACTGCTTCATAATCTATTACATGGAAATAATATTAGTACACATTTCATAGAGGTATGACAAGGATTACACAGAAACAAACTCATGAATAAATGGGAAAATAATAGTACATATCCCATAATAAGATTGTAAGAATAAAGAAGATATAAAATGTGAGAGAGATTGTCATATTGTGAACATCCAATCAAGGGTAACTACTACTAACTAGTTACCCTTTAGAAATTAGCTTTCAATATCACTTGCTTAGTCCATTAGCTAATGTCAAAGAAAGTGATGTCTTGTGGGGCCATCATGAAGCTTTGTATAGAAATTAAGATTCATGGGTTTGGATAGATGTAACATTGTCTGAATACTTTGAGACTCTTTGTTGTTAGTTTGATCACAGAGACACACCTCTGTGTGACCAAAAGAGCATTGGTAGACCTTCTTGTGCCTTAAGGCATGTAGACATATGCCTTCTTCCTAGCTTCAAAAGCTCATCACTTACATGGCCCTTTTGAAGTTGGATGTATATTCTACAGAGTGTACAGTGTGGCCAGAGGCAAATCTGCCTCTTGTTTAGAAAGAGAAAAAAGTCAAGCCAGACTATTTGTTGCTGGTCATGTGAACTCAACAAAGCTCTCCTATGTTTGTCAGTAAACCCATGTATGTATGCACATATATATGTCCATACATAAATTACGTACGTATACATGTATATATGTACACACACACACACACACAAAGTGTATGAAATATATGTATACCGGCATGTCTATGAAGACTGTTCCATTAAATGTAATTAACAAAGACTTTGTCATTCTTCACATGTCAAGAGTAGGATATGTACAGTAGTCTGAGAATGTGAAACCATGCATTATAAAAATAACTGGCAGTGATATTTCTTTAAACAAAATTAAACTTATATGTATGAAAAGAAAGATCATTCTAAAATATTTTAAATCTTCAGAGTACAATCCTTCATGTTCTTGAAGAGCACTGAGATTTATTTTATGCACACCCATATGAAGAAAATGCGGAGCTGAATTATCACCTGAATTATAGGAACCTCATTTTCCCTACACCCCACAAAACATGGAAAATACTGTCAAAAGTCAGTCTTAGGCTGCTAAGTCCTAAATTACTGTATTTTCTTTAATTATGGCTACACAGTAAAATAAAGACTTAGAAATAAACTCATGAATAAATGGGAAAATAATAGTACATATCCCATAATAAGATTGTAAGAATAAAGAAGATATAAAATGTGAGAGAGATTGTCATATTGTGAACATCCAATCAAGGGTAACTACTACTAACTAGTTACCCTTTAGAAATTAGCTTTCAATATCACTTGCTTAGTCCATTAGCTAATGTCAAAGAAAGTGATGTCTTGTGGGGCCATCATGAAGCTTTGTATAGAAATTAAGATTCATGGGTTTGGATAGATGTAACATTGTCTGAATACTTTGAGACTCTTTGTTGTTAGTTTGATCACAGAGACACACCTCTGTGTGACCAAAAGAGCATTGGTAGACCTTCTTGTGCCTTAAGGCATGTAGACATATGCCTTCTTCCTAGCTTCAAAAGCTCATCACTTACATGGCCCTTTTGAAGTTGGATGTATATTCTACAGAGTGTACAGTGTGGCCAGAGGCAAATCTGCCTCTTGTTTAGAAAGAGAAAAAAGTCAAGCCAGACTATTTGTTGCTGGTCATGTGAACTCAACAAAGCTCTCCTATGTTTGTCAGTAAACCCATGTATGTATGCACATATATATGTCCATACATAAATTACGTACGTATACATGTATATATGTACACACACACACACACACAAAGTGTATGAAATATATGTATACCGGCATGTCTATGAAGACTGTTCCATTAAATGTAATTAACAAAGACTTTGTCATTCTTCACATGTCAAGAGTAGGATATGTACAGTAGTCTGAGAATGTGAAACCATGCATTATAAAAATAACTGGCAGTGATATTTCTTTAAACAAAATTAAACTTATATGTATGAAAAGAAAGATCATTCTAAAATATTTTAAATCTTCAGAGTACAATCCTTCATGTTCTTGAAGAGCACTGAGATTTATTTTATGCACACCCATATGAAGAAAATGCGGAGCTGAATTATCACCTGAATTATAGGAACCTCATTTTCCCTACACCCCACAAAACATGGAAAATACTGTCAAAAGTCAGTCTTAGGCTGCTAAGTCCTAAATTACTGTATTTTCTTTAATTATGGCTACACAGTAAAATAAAGACTTGAAAAGAGAAATAGTATTTTTCTCTCTCGGTATTTTGTTCTATGAATGTCAAAGATTCACATCATTTTATAGACTAAATTTTCAGTAACTGGATGAATGTTTTTTTCCATCCAGATATTTCAGTGTTTAATTTTCATCCAAGTGTATAGAGATACATTGCCTAAGGGGTACGATGAGAAATAGATTTATTGTTTTCATTTTTTTTTAAGTCATGCACATTTTGTAACTATTAGGAAATGTTCTGAAATTTTCTTTGCTTTTTATATCTTTTAAAATAGACAACAGGAACAATGAAAAAACAACAACTGTCCTTTGAATAGGCAGAAAGAGATTAGAATTCTTCTTTTCCATAACAGCAACAAGAAGCTTTCTTTGTCGTCCTAGTTTCAGTCTGGTTTTCATCTTAAATTTAGATAATGTGTATAGCCCATGAAGCAACTATTTGCATGGGCAAGGGAGAATACCCATTGCTAACATACACTTTTTGAGTCTAGCTTTTTCTAGTTATTTCATACAGACCACTTTCCATAACCATCTTCATTTCAGATTTTGATTATTGAAAGCAGCACATGGATTTCAGAATGTGCATGATATATTTTTTAAGCCCCGTGGAAGAACCCATTGGCAGTGGGAAGTGCCCAAAGCTATTACTACCCAAAGGTTTTAGCAGAGAAATGTTTCCTCATAATGGGGTTATGAAAGACACCGCCTCTGTAATTTACTGAAGTTCAGCTTTAGAACAAGCTGTTTCTTTTATGTACAAAGCTAGCATTTCACAGGTCCCAGATGAAATGTATTTTCTGTTGTTGTTGCAAGGTTTCAAAGATATGGCATTTGGAAATTCCTTAATTAGATTTAAGATTTTAGTCAGACAGTGGGTTCTCTTCGTAACTAGAGTGTATTTATTTGGCAGTTGCTTTATTTAGTGATGCTCATTTCACACTGTGAATAACCAACAAAAACTCAAATAGGCTAGCACTCCAATGGCCTTTTTTTCTTTCCTTTTGAAAACAGAAAGCAATTGGATTTATGGAGAGTCGGCCACACTGAAGCCTGTTTGGAAGCCCCATTCCTATTTGCACAGCTACACATTTTTGTGTTTTATTTTGAATGAAGGGGTACATACACAGCTCCAAGGTTGAAACACACATTAGGATTTGTTTCTATAAAAATACGTTACACACTTGACATTCACAAAGGGCTGCCAGCCTGGGAAGAGTTGCATGCCCATGGGTCAGCCCTGGGGGACAGGCTGTATATAAATACCAGCTGCCAATTCACAGTTCGTGCAAATAGAAAGTCTGTTAGGCCAAGATAACATGTATATAGTGTGACATGGCAGTACCTGTCTATGTATGTGTGGACCTCAGGATAGTTAGTGCTTGACATTTTTCTACTTCTCACTAAAGGAGAGTGCTGTTTACAGACAGATGGATGAATGAACAATAACTGTAAGAATGCGGGCGGGTTGGGGAAGAACTAAACAACAGCAGTGATGACTTTCCAGAAAGGCATGCAAGGAATAAGGACTGTTTGAAGACTGTATAACTTGGACATCCAGCATTAACAGGAAAAGGACAAGAGCTTTGACCCATTATCTAATAGTCTTTGGTTTATAGTAGGTACTCATCAAATATTTTTTGAAAAAGGGACAAGTCCTATTGCTTCTACTTCCTCTGACTCAATCTTTCCACTTTTTTTCTTTTCTTCATGATCACTGCCAATGATCTGATTCACACATCATCTCTTTTGACGGTAATTAAAAGAACCTCCCAGTTGAAATTGCTTTAGATCATTTTAGTCTGTCAACTGAAAAAAGAAAGAGCACAATGTGAGAGTTGTGACGAAAGTTTCGCTTGGGAGCAAAGTGAGGACTATAGCCCAGGAGACAGCCTTTCAGATAGCTTTGAGAAACTGGTCCAAAGAGGTAGGAGGAGAGGTCAGTATTGTACATGATTTTAGCGAAGTGGGGTACATGTGGTCAAGCCCACAGTTTGTCAGAAGCTTGCTACTTAGTCACAAGGAACAGGTATCATCATGAAGGACTTTAGTGCTCTTTTAGATACGAGGATATGCAAGAATTGGACACATAAAATCTTCACCTAAAATTATCTAACTATTTGAAAGCCTGTTCTGCTGATTTTTCCTAGACACAGAGAACTTCATTTCTACCCTCAGCCTGGACTCCTTTCAGGAGGTGTTGAAAGTTGGTGACTGCAGTAGCTAGTGACTTCATCCTTGTAGAGGCAGATGTGTACCCTGTTCTCAGTCGCTCAGCCATGTCTGTCTCTTTGGTGACCCCATGGAGTGTAACCCGCCAGGCTCCTCTGTCCATGGGATTCTCCAGGCAAGAATACTGGAATGGGTGGCCATTTCCTCCTCCAGGGGATCTCCTGGACCCAGGGATCAAATGCAATTTTTAGTTGGCAGGTCAGGTGTAAGCCTCCAATGTCTATTCCCAAATAGTCTTTCCGACTGGTTGCCTACCTCCCTCACCGTCTGTAAGTTTAAGAGGAATTATTTCCTAAGCATCTTCCATGCTGCCCCACCTCTCTTGCCCTACCCCCCGACAAAGGTCAACCCCACCACCTTTCCACACTATGTGTTTGGAGGCACACTGTACAGCCAGTGTTTGCCATGTGGATAATTTTCTTCCTGCTAAGAGTCATCTCTCCCTCTTATATACTCAAAAACACTGTATGCAACTCTTAAAGGCACTTTTTGCTTCCTAATGTGTAATAGTCTTTGGTTTATAGTAGGTACTCATCAAATATTTTTTGAAAAAGGGACAAGTCCTATTGCTTCTACTTCCTCTGACTCAATCTTTCCACTTTTTTTCTTTTCTTCATGATCACTGCCAATGATCTGATTCACACATCATCTCTTTTGACGGTAATTAAAAGAACCTCCCAGTTGAAATTGCTTTAGATCATTTTAGTCTGTCAACTGAAAAAAGAAAGAGCACAATGTGAGAGTTGTGACGAAAGTTTCGCTTGGGAGCAAAGTGAGGACTATAGCCCAGGAGACAGCCTTTCAGATAGCTTTGAGAAACTGGTCCAAAGAGGTAGGAGGAGAGGTCAGTATTGTACATGATTTTAGCGAAGTGGGGTACATGTGGTCAAGCCCACAGTTTGTCAGAAGCTTGCTACTTAGTCACAAGGAACAGGTATCATCATGAAGGACTTTAGTGCTCTTTTAGATACGAGGATATGCAAGAATTGGACACATAAAATCTTCACCTAAAATTATCTAACTATTTGAAAGCCTGTTCTGCTGATTTTTCCTAGACACAGAGAACTTCATTTCTACCCTCAGCCTGGACTCCTTTCAGGAGGTGTTGAAAGTTGGTGACTGCAGTAGCTAGTGACTTCATCCTTGTAGAGGCAGATGTGTACCCTGTTCTCAGTCGCTCAGCCATGTCTGTCTCTTTGGTGACCCCATGGAGTGTAACCCGCCAGGCTCCTCTGTCCATGGGATTCTCCAGGCAAGAATACTGGAATGGGTGGCCATTTCCTCCTCCAGGGGATCTCCTGGACCCAGGGATCAAATGCAATTTTTAGTTGGCAGGTCAGGTGTAAGCCTCCAATGTCTATTCCCAAATAGTCTTTCCGACTGGTTGCCTACCTCCCTCACCGTCTGTAAGTTTAAGAGGAATTATTTCCTAAGCATCTTCCATGCTGCCCCACCTCTCTTGCCCTACCCCCCGACAAAGGTCAACCCCACCACCTTTCCACACTATGTGTTTGGAGGCACACTGTACAGCCAGTGTTTGCCATGTGGATAATTTTCTTCCTGCTAAGAGTCATCTCTCCCTCTTATATACTCAAAAACACTGTATGCAACTCTTAAAGGCACTTTTTGCTTCCTAATTTGTAATATTGCTGAATGCAAGTTCCTATGCCCAATAAACAGTGAAGCCAAAACAACCAAATCATATTGGTTTGGAAAGGTTCACTGCAGGGCCATGAAAGGAGAACAGATGACTCACGCTCAAAAATCCCTCAGCTTCTCAAAGGGTTTCAGTAGAACATTTTTAAAAGCCAAGTGAGGGAGAGGTAACCCAGGGTATGTGATCAACTCATGCACAGTTCTGTGAATGATACTGAGATAACAAGGCAGTGTAATATGGGCAAACATTATCAATCCTAGGTGCTCATGGTCATCAAGGAGCTAATTTCTTACATTGAGTAGTGGGTTTTAGTATCTGAAAAGCTCGAGAAATATTCCCGAGTTACCTTTACCTGGGTACTTCATAGCGGAGCTACAGCAGAGGATGTGGGGGAGGGGTCTGCCCTAGGAAGGTCCCTGTGAGTCCTGCTTGGTTGCACCTTGATGCCCTGGGGCAGAAACTAGTGCTGCGGGCAGAGCATAGTTACTTATTTCTAATTAATAAAATTGGGGAAACACTCAATTGCCCTGGTACTATTATCAGAAAACTTCAACCTATACTCTGTAGTTCCCTCTAATTTGAGACTAGAACTTCAACAGTAAAAAGGCGTGTAGTTCAAATCAAGATCAGATTTAGTGCAAGACAGTAAATCAACATTTATACGTCTTGGTAATCAACTTAATACAACATAGCTGTGCATCAATAATCAATAATCATAGTCAAAACATAACAATAAGGTTTAAAAGTTCAGAACTCAATCAACAAAAATACCATATTCTTACCCCAGAGCTGGAGAGCCTCTCATGTTCGAGCCGCATGAGCAAGCTGCCTCACAATCTAATCATCACTCTTTTTATAATAAATTTTTCCTTTCTTTTCAATTTCTTTATAACTTCTTTGTTTCTATTTGATTTTTAATTGTTTTCAACCACTTAATTTATATAACCTTTCTCTCTAAACATACTGATTCACTTAATAAATCATCAACTCATCACTTCTCTATTTCAGCTTATATCTATTCAAGCATTACATAAAATTAACTTTATTTCACTTGATTAAAACAAATTCAAATCAAATCCTTGGAATCAAATACTTTCTTCCCTTTAGATCATTTAAACTCATGATTAAGGAAAAATCTGAACCATGGAACTTTAACACCTTGTGCTAGATCAGGGTAGGCTATTTATTTTAACTTGAGTTCCCCTATACCTAAGAATGATGATGCATTGTTTTAAAAAATTCTTTCTTCTCATGCTTCCCCCACTTACTCTTACGGGGTGGCTGTGACTCAGATGAAGTTTCACTTTCTGCCTCGCTAGAGGAACTTTCTTTCACTGATTCAAAATTTCTCTTACTTCTTTTGGACACAATATTCTTGCCTTTTAGATTAATATATGTTCCTCCTTTAGGTAACATCATATTTACCCATTCCTCTTCTCCTTCTGAACTTATCTCACTTTCTAAAGGGCGAATTTTAGGTCTAAAAATCTTATCTGGGGTTCAAGGACTATCTGAGATATCTGTGTCATCACTCATTTCTTCATATCCAGGGGCCCAATAATTTCCTAGGAATTGACCAGAGGTGGTCCATGTCACTAGTTATTATCATTTCATCTCCTTCTTTCTCCTGGTTATATCTCCAGACCACATTTCCCAGTTATTTTTGTGATTAAGTAGAGCCATGTTTGGTTAATAGAGTTCTGATGAAAATTATGTGCACATTTCTAACCCTGGCTTATAAAACCTACATTTACCTCCCATTCTCTACCTCCCTAACTGCCAGATATTTGGAGGTATCGCAGAAAACTATGTAGCCCTAGGGCATGTCTGGACCACGTAGAGCAGAGATAGAGTATCCTTACTAATTGGGCTCAAACAAGTAAGACATTGTTTATTAAACTATTGAGATTGTTTGTTACAGCAGTAGCCCAAACCTGATATGTATTTTCCCTTAAATGTGTCTTTGACATCCCACATCTATGTTAGCACCCTTTTACCTTTGTTCAGATAGAATGCTCTGAACTCCTCAAAGCATATTTTTCTCCATCTCTTATTTCTCAGCAGTCAACATCCTTTTTTTTTTATTGCTAACTCCTTGTTTCAGTTTAGATGAGTATCTGTTCTTGATAGTCTATTTAAGTGACATCACTTTTTTTGAATCAAATACTTTCTTCCCTTTAGATCATTTAAACTCATGATTAAGGAAAAATCTGAACCATGGAACTTTAACACCTTGTGCTAGATCAGGGTAGGCTATTTATTTTAACTTGAGTTCCCCTATACCTAAGAATGATGATGCATTGTTTTAAAAAATTCTTTCTTCTCATGCTTCCCCCACTTACTCTTACGGGGTGGCTGTGACTCAGATGAAGTTTCACTTTCTGCCTCGCTAGAGGAACTTTCTTTCACTGATTCAAAATTTCTCTTACTTCTTTTGGACACAATATTCTTGCCTTTTAGATTAATATATGTTCCTCCTTTAGGTAACATCATATTTACCCATTCCTCTTCTCCTTCTGAACTTATCTCACTTTCTAAAGGGCGAATTTTAGGTCTAAAAATCTTATCTGGGGTTCAAGGACTATCTGAGATATCTGTGTCATCACTCATTTCTTCATATCCAGGGGCCCAATAATTTCCTAGGAATTGACCAGAGGTGGTCCATGTCACTAGTTATTATCATTTCATCTCCTTCTTTCTCCTGGTTATATCTCCAGACCACATTTCCCAGTTATTTTTGTGATTAAGTAGAGCCATGTTTGGTTAATAGAGTTCTGATGAAAATTATGTGCACATTTCTAACCCTGGCTTATAAAACCTACATTTACCTCCCATTCTCTACCTCCCTAACTGCCAGATATTTGGAGGTATCGCAGAAAACTATGTAGCCCTAGGGCATGTCTGGACCACGTAGAGCAGAGATAGAGTATCCTTACTAATTGGGCTCAAACAAGTAAGACATTGTTTATTAAACTATTGAGATTGTTTGTTACAGCAGTAGCCCAAACCTGATATGTATTTTCCCTTAAATGTGTCTTTGACATCCCACATCTATGTTAGCACCCTTTTACCTTTGTTCAGATAGAATGCTGTGAACTCCTCAAAGCATATTTTTCTCCATCTCTTATTTCTCAGCAGTCAACATCCTTTTTTTTTTATTGCTAACTCCTTGTTTCAGTTTAGATGAGTATCTGTTCTTGATAGTCTATTAAAGTGACATTAGGAAGTGTCTTTCTACTTTCTGTCTTTCCTACCTCTGATCTATTCTCCATACCACCGACTGTTTTTCTTTCAGAAATATTGATCTGATTGTATAGCTCTCTTATATGCAAATTAAAAATTCAAATGTAATTAAATTTTCTTGAGCACATCATGCATTGAAACCACATCAGAATCCATCCATTCCCTAACTGTCTTTTACCTACATTTCTAATGTAGTACTCAAGTTGTATAACAAAACAATGACAGCGATGAGAAGAGATATAATTATCTCCTAACAGAGTACATTTTCCCACACTTTTGATTCTCTGCATATGATATTTGCTCACCTAAAATGCCCTTTATTTCCATTTCCTGTTGGACAAAATTTCATTCCCTTAATAAGGCTCAACTAAATAATTACCTTTTCTCTTTTGTCTAACCTTTCATACTGAGTTAATTGCTCTCTCCTCTGTACTCTCACAGTACATTGAATATAATGAATATAACTTTCTCGTTGTGTTTCTCACTTTGGATTTCAATTATATCTCTGTATGTGTCCCTTCATTGACTGTGGGATTCTAGAAGGCAAGTAAATGGGCTTAAAATTATCTTTGGGCACTTTGTGACTACTCTTGTGAGTGGAAACAAAGAAAATACTAGAAAAATTTTGTTGAATAAATTTTTAACTATCACATAACTCACTATCAAAGAGGAATGTGGTCTTATTTTTCACTGTGGTTTATGAGTGAAAAAGAGGTCGATGATGAGAATCAGTAACTCCTTCCCATCCTGCAACAGCTAAGATAATAAAGACTAATCTATTTTAAGAATGATGATTATTGACTTCTAATGAATAGTTATTATGTGCTGGACATTGTGCTAAATTTTTCTGTGCTCCATCTTGTTTAATCCTTGACGTCATTGTTTCATTTTAGAATATATGTTAGTTTAACTTGGTGTATAGTTATGAAAAAAGAACAGATATAAGAAAATGAACCTTCTATGGGAGCAACTGAAGCAGGCACAATTGATTTTGCCCCAAGGGGACCAACCACTTGAAAATTTCCTAAGGTCTTTCTCAACTACCAAACCTTTATGTATTATGAATATTATATATATTCTCTTTAGAATAATATAGAGCCTGGAAAATTCCACTCAAAATTATTTTTTGAAGATTTTTTTTTTTTTGATGCAAACCATTTAAAAGTCTTTATTGAATTTTTTCCAATATTACTTGTTTTAGGCTTTTGTTTTTTGGGCATATGAGGCATGTGGGATCTTAGCTCCCTGGCCAGGGACCGAACCTGTACCCTCTGCATTGGAAGCCCAGAGTCTTAACTGTTGGACCCCCAAGGAAGTACCCCATTCAAAATTATTTTAAGACAAATTTTGTCTTCTTTAATATTTATGAGGTCCTTTTGACAGCTGTAGGGGCTGGTAGGTGCCTAGTAAATCTTTCAAAAACCATCGTATATCTTAAGAGCATTCAAAATAGTCAAATGCATTACTCTGGGATGTTTGTGCCCACTAGAAACCCTCTTGATCCCACATGTTGGAGCAGAATTTCAAAGGTAAGAAACAGTACGCTGTTAGGCAGCAGTTAAAGATCACTGACATTCATTCACATGGTGCAGTTTTTGACTGCATTCATAGAAAATTCATTCTTGTGTATCCAAATATTGCCCAATTTGAATTATATCAATTGTACATAATGTGCATATGGTTAATGAATTTTGTAGCAATCAAAGACAGATAAATGTAGCTCTTTCTGCCATTCAGTGGAACATGAAGAAAAGCAACTATTGCTGTTAGCTTAATAATCACTTGTATACACTTAGTGGGTGAGGCATAGTTCTTTTGATTTAGAGCTTGCAGGTGACTTGGAAGAAAAATGCATGAAGTCTTATTGCATGAAATTTATTGGTTTATGAGTGAAAAGAGGTCGATGATGAGAATCAGTAACTCCTTCCCATCCTGAAAGCAATTGAACAAGAATGATGATTATTGACTTCTAATGAATAGTTATTATGTGCTGGACATTGTGCTAAATTTTCTGTGCTCCATCTTGTTTAATCCTTGACGTCATTGTTTCATTTTAGAATATATGTTAGTTTAACTTGGTGTATAGTTATGAAAAAAGAACAGATATAAGAAAATGAACCTTCTATGGGAGCAACTGAAGCAGGCACAATTGATTTTGCCCCAAGGGGACCAACCACTTGAAAATTTCCTAAGGTCTTTCTCAACTACCAAACCTTTATGTATTATGAATATTATATATATTCTCTTTAGAATAATATAGAGCCTGGAAAATTCCACTCAAAATTATTTTTTGAAGATTTTTTTTTTTTTGATGCAAACCATTTAAAAGTCTTTATTGAATTTTTTCCAATATTACTTGTTTTAGGCTTTTGTTTTTTGGGCATATGAGGCATGTGGGATCTTAGCTCCCTGGCCAGGGACCGAACCTGTACCCTCTGCATTGGAAGCCCAGAGTCTTAACTGTTGGACCCCCAAGGAAGTACCCCATTCAAAATTATTTTAAGACAAATTTTGTCTTCTTTAATATTTATGAGGTCCTTTTGACAGCTGTAGGGGCTGGTAGGTGCCTAGTAAATCTTTCAAAAACCATCGTATATCTTAAGAGCATTCAAAATAGTCAAATGCATTACTCTGGGATGTTTGTGCCCACTAGAAACCCTCTTGATCCCACATGTTGGAGCAGAATTTCAAAGGTAAGAAACAGTACGCTGTTAGGCAGCAGTTAAAGATCACTGACATTCATTCACATGGTGCAGTTTTTGACTGCATTCATAGAAAATTCATTCTTGTGTATCCAAATATTGCCCAATTTGAATTATATCAATTGTACATAATGTGCATATGGTTAATGAATTTTGTAGCAATCAAAGACAGATAAATGTAGCTCTTTCTGCCATTCAGTGGAACATGAAGAAAAGCAACTATTGCTGTTAGCTTAATAATCACTTGTATACACTTAGTGGGTGAGGGCATAGTTCTTTTGATTTAGAGCTTGCAGGTGACTTGGAAGAAACAACTATGCATGAAGTCTTTATTGTTGCATTGTTTTATAAATAACTCCTTTGATGTGCCATTCTCTCATTCAAAAAATTCCTGTATCTCCTGTGGCCCTATCCACGAATCCCTTGATCTAGTTCACTGGCCCCCATCTCATTGTCTTCTCTTCTGTCTTCCTGACACCTCACCTAGTTTTGCTTCCTCTTGGCTGGATTTTTTTGGGATCTCCACGTACAGGGAGGTTTAAGTTATGTCAATCGTCAGTTAACATCATTTTCAAGACCTTTTCTATTTGAAACAGCGAATGGCAAAACGCATGTAGCCTGAATGTGCAAAATTGAGGCTAACGAAAATCTTTATTACAATTCGGTTTATCTGTTGCCCTCTCACTCTGGGCTTCCCTGACCTCTCACCTACTCTTTACTTGTCCCAACTGTACACATATGAAACCATCCAAGTCCTATCTCCTCCCTGGAAAATCTCCCAGTCATATCTGTTAAAAATCCTCTCTTCTGACGCCTCTCCAAAGAGGACATACAGATGACCCAAAAGCACATGAAACGATGCTCAACCTTGCTTATTATTAGAGAAATGCAAATTAAAACTACAATGAGATATCACCTCACACCCGTCAGAATGGCCATCTTCAAAAAATCTGCAGGCAATAAGCGCTGGAGAGGGTGTGGAGAAAAGGGAACCCTCTTGCATTGCTGGTGGGAATGTAAATTGATACAGCCTCTATGGAAGACAGTACGGAGATTCCTTAAAAAACTAAAAATAGAAGCACCCTATGACCCAGTAATCCCACTCTTAGGCTTATATCCTGATGAAATCAAAACTGAAAGAAGAACCTGTACCCCAATGTTCATTGCAGCTCTCTATACAATAGCCACAACACAGAAGCAACCTAGATGTCCATCGACAAATGAATGGATCCAGAAGCTCTGGTACATATATACAATGGAATACTACTCAGCTGTTAAAAGAAATGCAGAAGACTCAGTCCTAATGAGGTGGCTGGCTCTAGAACCTATCATAAAAAGTGAAGTAAGTCAAAAAGAGAAAGACAAATACAGTATACTAACACACATATATGGAATCTAGTAGGTCGGTCTTGATAACACACGCAGTGAACTCATGGAAAAACAGACAGAGCATAGACCTATGGACATTGTGGGGAAGAAATAGGGAGGGAGAGGCATAGAGGGAGTAACATAGAAACCTATACTGTCATGTGTAGAAAAGATAGCTAGTGTCATAGTGCTAAGGGAATAGGAGTGCTCACAATGGCATGGGGCAATGGTCCAGAGGGGTGGAATAGGGGGAACTGGGGGTGTGGGGACCAGGGATATGCATATGACTGATCTGGGAACATACATGTCTGTGAACAACAAAACTCTGTAAAACCTTTAAAATAAAGAATAATAATTTTTAAAAAATCCTCTCTTCCTTTTAGCCTTATTGCACATTTAGCTGCAACTTATATACGTTTCATCTGAGAAGTATTCTCTCATTTTCCTAACTAGATTATAAATTTGTAGATTTTTAAAATCTGTATCTTTGATGTCCCAGAATCCTCCACAGTAAAAGGGAAAGGAAACGAGTATTTACTGTGTTCCTACTTAGGCTAAGTGCCATGCTGGATTCTTCATCTATGTTATCTGGTTCAGTTCTCCCAACCCTGTGAGTTATGGATTAACTCCACTTTAGAGATGAAGAAACTGGAGAGTTTAGATCAATTAGAATACTTGACCATTGGCAGTCTTTAAAACTGAATAGTAGCAAAGATTTTCTTTGGTCTTCAGCACTCCTATTAGGTTCAGATATGCAAATCTAGGCTACATGTGTTTTGCCTTTCTCTGTGTCAAATAAAAAAGATCTAGAAAATGACGTTAACTGACAGCTGAACTAACTTAAATCTCCCAGTGTACTGAAATCCCAAGAAAATCCAGCCATTAGGAAGTGAAACTATAGCAAAGGGACAAAATCGACTGAATTTCTATTTTATAGGCCTTTCGAAAGGATTTTATGATGTTTGTATATTGGTCAATGATACTCTTCTTAACCTTTATTATTAAAGTATTCCAAATGTACCCATGAAATCAATTCAAATTTTATTGCCTTCCTGATCTACAGATTCCCTCTAGTTTAGTACTCTATACAGACTTCTCCCCTACCTCAACTCCACTTGTTACTTTCAGTTCTTCTAGGCTGGTGTTGGGTAATGATGTTCTGAGATCAAACAATATTGGGGATGGCACTTCAGGGTTGCTAGACAGGCTGAATTGTTGAGAGGGCGGTGGGTGAGGAAACATGGTGAGTAGAATTGGCGACATTGACTGGGGGGGAGTCCTAAGTATTTCTTTAAAATTTACAGTAATCTTTCCCCATTAGAGTAGATAAGGGAGAGTTGAATAGAGCTGCTGCTGGCCAGAAGTTCAGTATTTGCAATTTTACAGTCGTTTTCTTTGATGACCTTAGAAGGCAGCACACACACAGTGATTTATTGTTTTATCTCATCCAAATCTTAAGGCCACCAATAAATTTTAAGAGATTATCTATTTCGCCTTATTGCACATTTAGCTGCAACTTATATACGTTTCATCTGAGAAGTATTCTCTCATTTTCCTAACTAGATTATAAATTTGTAGATTTTTAAAATCTGTATCTTTGATGTCCCAGAATCCTCCACAGTAAAAGGGAAAGGAAACGAGTATTTACTGTGTTCCTACTTAGGCTAAGTGCCATGCTGGATTCTTCATCTATGTTATCTGGTTCAGTTCTCCCAACCCTGTGAGTTATGGATTAACTCCACTTTAGAGATGAAGAAACTGGAGAGTTTAGATCAATTAGAATACTTGACCATTGGCAGTCTTTAAAACTGAATAGTAGCAAAGATTTTCTTTGGTCTTCAGCACTCCTATTAGGTTCAGATATGCAAATCTAGGCTACATGTGTTTTGCCTTTCTCTGTGTCAAATAAAAAAGATCTAGAAAATGACGTTAACTGACAGCTGAACTAACTTAAATCTCCCAGTGTACTGAAATCCCAAGAAAATCCAGCCATTAGGAAGTGAAACTATAGCAAAGGGACAAAATCGACTGAATTTCTATTTTATAGGCCTTTCGAAAGGATTTTATGATGTTTGTATATTGGTCAATGATACTCTTCTTAACCTTTATTATTAAAGTATTCCAAATGTACCCATGAAATCAATTCAAATTTTATTGCCTTCCTGATCTACAGATTCCCTCTAGTTTAGTACTCTATACAGACTTCTCCCCTACCTCAACTCCACTTGTTACTTTCAGTTCTTCTAGGCTGGTGTTGGGTAATGATGTTCTGAGATCAAACAATATTGGGGATGGCACTTCAGGGTTGCTAGACAGGCTGAATTGTTGAGAGGGCGGTGGGTGAGGAAACATGGTGAGTAGAATTGGCGACATTGACTGGGGGGGAGTCCTAAGTATTTCTTTAAAATTTACAGTAATCTTTCCCCATTAGAGTAGATAAGGGAGAGTTGAATAGAGCTGCTGCTGGCCAGAAGTTCAGTATTTGCAATTTTACAGTCGTTTTCTTTGATGACCTTAGAAGGCAGCACACACACACAGTGATTTATTGTTTTATCTCATCCAAATCTTAAGGCCACCAATAAATTTTTAAGAGATTATCTATTTCCAAGGCTTGTAGAAATGATTCTATATTTATCTCAATATATAATTAACAATAATTTGTAAGTAATGGGTTTCATGTTCTGAAGACAAATGACTGGCCTTTCCTTTTTTCTTATAATCATTGTGACTGGGGGTTAGGTTCTGCACAGTGATTTCCATGACACCCAATTTGGCATCTTATGCTGTCACAGTGAGCTCATGGTTTCAGGTGAGGAATAAGCAGGGGCGCATGAACCCTCAAGCAAAAGAGATGAAATTTTCATCCAAATGTCCTAAAGAATAAAGATGATGGAGATAAAAACAGAAAATATGTGACATGGACAAAGTTGTTTCTAACTAGAACATTTTTCAAAGTTTTCTAGGGGCATCAATTGCTCTCTGAGCAAATCGTTTAGTACAGAGTGCTAGTGGGAGCATTAGCAAGAGACCCTCTCCGACTGCAATTAGATTAGTCATGCACTCGTAGGCCAGGATTTACGGTGATTTGTATTCCAGAAGAATCCTTATGCCGTGCTTTTCAGAGAGCAAATAAAAAAAACGACTAGAACATGCACCAATGATTGCAGACTTCTTTTAAAATTGCTCTTATTTCTCCTTTCATTATAAAAGTTACTTACATAAAAACAAGGAAAGATACAGACACTATAATGTGAATATTATTGAATCTCAAGGAGATGGTTATTATTGCTCTCATGAATGTCATCATATTTGTTCCATGTTCTTCTAGGCTGGTGTTGGGTAATGATGTTCTGAGATCAAACAATATTGGGGATGGCACTTCAGGGTTGCTAGACAGGCTGAATTGTTGAGAGGGCGGTGGGTGAGGAAACATGGTGAGTAGAATTGGCGACATTGACTGGGGGGGAGTCCTAAGTATTTCTTTAAAATTTACAGTAATCTTTCCCCATTAGAGTAGATAAGGGAGAGTTGAATAGAGCTGCTGCTGGCCAGAAGTTCAGTATTTGCAATTTTACAGTCGTTTTCTTTGATGACCTTAGAAGGCAGCACACACACAGTGATTTATTGTTTTATCTCATCCAAATCTTAAGGCCACCAATAAATTTTTAAGAGATTATCTATTTCCAAGGCTTGTAGAAATGATTCTATATTTATCTCAATATATAATTAACAATAATTTGTAAGTAATGGGTTTCATGTTCTGAAGACAAATGACTGGCCTTTCCTTTTTTCTTATAATCATTGTGACTGGGGGTTAGGTTCTGCACAGTGATTTCCATGACACCCAATTTGGCATCTTATGCTGTCACAGTGAGCTCATGGTTTCAGGTGAGGAATAAGCAGGGGCGCATGAACCCTCAAGCAAAAGAGATGAAATTTTCATCCAAATGTCCTAAAGAATAAAGATGATGGAGATAAAAACAGAAAATATGTGACATGGACAAAGTTGTTTCTAACTAGAACATTTTTCAAAGTTTTCTAGGGGCATCAATTGCTCTCTGAGCAAATCGTTTAGTACAGAGTGCTAGTGGGAGCATTAGCAAGAGACCCTCTCCGACTGCAATTAGATTAGTCATGCACTCGTAGGCCAGGATTTACGGTGATTTGTATTCCAGAAGAATCCTTATGCCGTGCTTTTCAGAGAGCAAATAAAAAAAAAAACGACTAGAACATGCACCAATGATTGCAGACTTCTTTTAAAATTGCTCTTATTTCTCCTTTCATTATAAAAGTTACTTACATAAAAACAAGGAAAGATACAGACACTATAATGTGAATATTATTGAATCTCAAGGAGATGGTTATTATTGCTCTCATGAATGTCATCATATTTGTTCCATGTATGTTTATGCACTTTATGTACACATGTTTCCTGTATACTCCATGTATATTATACTCCATGTGTATTATACTCCATGTGTATTATACTCTATGTATATTATACTCCATGTATATTATACTCCAGGTATATTATACTCCATGTATATTATACTCCATGTGTATTATACTCCATGTATATTATACTCCCTGTATATTATACTCCATGTATATTTTACTACATGTATATTATATATTATTGATCATTGGGTTTATAAACTACTGGAGAGAAAAACGTATATACCCATCTACCTCTATGTACATGCGTATTAGTAGCGCAGTTGTATCCAACTCTAGCCTGCCAGACCCCTCTGTCCATGGAATTCTCCAGGCAAGAATACTGGAGTGGATTGACATTTCCTTCTCCAGGGTATAGGTACATAGCATGTATTGTTATCATCATCGTCTGTGTCATCATCACCTGCACACAGTAGGTCATCTTCAAGTATCTAGCAATGTGTTAAAAATTGATTAAGGGACTTCAGAAGCAAAAATACTGTGTATGTTTGGAACATAAAACTTGAGAAGGGTATGCAGCCTAGTGAAGTGTGTGTGGCCTTGGCCTACGTCTGTACAGGATAATTCTGTTCCAGCCATCTCAGTGGACCAAACCGATCAGTACAATCTCTGTCCATGCACTGTGACAGCCATGGCTGCTATTCTTTTTTTTTTTTTTTTTTTAATTCTTTATTTTAAAGGTTTTACAGAGTTTTGTTGATCACAGACATGTATGTTCCCAGATCAGTCATATGCATATCCATGGTCCCCACCTGGCCAGTTCTCCCCCGCTCAGTTCCCCCCATCCCACCCCTCCAGACCATCCATGGCTGCTATTCTTGAATTGAAATATGGTCCTGCTCTGTGACAGCACTCCCCATGCTGACTGATCTGACCAAACATTATTGCCCTTAAGATTTGAAGAATCATTCAGCTCCTCAATCTGTGGGCAGAATTATATCTTTTACACATCCCTATTTTTCTAAATTGCTTCCTCTTTCTTAAAACATAGAGCCAACTGAGTGCAATCAATATTTTAAAGCGAGGGCTTGAATCTCAGTGTGCCAATGAAGCCATCCAACTGTCCAAGTTATCTGAGATGCTACCTGAATAGGAAAGTGAATCTCTTACTAATTAGGTGACTCCTTCTATGGGCCAGGTACCTAATGTACTGAGAGTTTAGTAGGAAAGGGTATATTAATATAGTATTATGCAACTACCACAATGGACACGTGTGAGTTAAAAAACAGTACAGATAGCCTTGATGTTTGAAGTAAATTTAAGTGCTATGTGAAAATCATTACAATAAGAAATGTCATATGAAAGTTTTTGGCCTAATGAAAACTGATATGATTAGAGTCTAATACAGTGATAGATTTTGCAATTGTTGACACTTTTCTTCTCAAATTGTTTAAAAACTCTGATGAACCAGAGCTTCAGATGATTATTAGGGTTATTACACAACTTAAGAGCCAGCCATTTATTTAATGGTTAGCGATTGTATTGATGGCTATATGAAATACCTGATGCTTATTAAAGATCTATTTTCTTTAATTCTTCAGAAGCAAAAATACTGTGTATGTTTGGAACATAAAACTTGAGAAGGGTATGCAGCCTAGTGAAGTGTGTGTGGCCTTGGCCTACGTCTGTACAGGATAATTCTGTTCCAGCCATCTCAGTGGACCAAACCGATCAGTACAATCTCTGTCCATGCACTGTGACAGCCATGGCTGCTATTCTTTTTTTTTTTTTTTTTTAATTCTTTATTTTAAAGGTTTTACAGAGTTTTGTTGATCACAGACATGTATGTTCCCAGATCAGTCATATGCATATCCATGGTCCCCACCTGGCCAGTTCTCCCCCGCTCAGTTCCCCCCATCCCACCCCTCCAGACCATCCATGGCTGCTATTCTTGAATTGAAATATGGTCCTGCTCTGTGACAGCACTCCCCATGCTGACTGATCTGACCAAACATTATTGCCCTTAAGATTTGAAGAATCATTCAGCTCCTCAATCTGTGGGCAGAATTATATCTTTTACACATCCCTATTTTTCTAAATTGCTTCCTCTTTCTTAAAACATAGAGCCAACTGAGTGCAATCAATATTTTAAAGCGAGGGCTTGAATCTCAGTGTGCCAATGAAGCCATCCAACTGTCCAAGTTATCTGAGATGCTACCTGAATAGGAAAGTGAATCTCTTACTAATTAGGTGACTCCTTCTATGGGCCAGGTACCTAATGTACTGAGAGTTTAGTAGGAAAGGGTATATTAATATAGTATTATGCAACTACCACAATGGACACGTGTGAGTTAAAAAACAGTACAGATAGCCTTGATGTTTGAAGTAAATTTAAGTGCTATGTGAAAATCATTACAATAAGAAATGTCATATGAAAGTTTTTGGCCTAATGAAAACTGATATGATTAGAGTCTAATACAGTGATAGATTTTGCAATTGTTGACACTTTTCTTCTCAAATTGTTTAAAAACTCTGATGAACCAGAGCTTCAGATGATTATTAGGGTTATTACACAACTTAAGAGCCAGCCATTTATTTAATGGTTAGCGATTGTATTGATGGCTATATGAAAAATACCTGCATGCTTATTAAAGATCTATTTTCTTTACCTTTGTCAATGTTTAAGAATTATGATTTGCTCATGTGTAGGAAGTATATTCTGATATAAAAAAGCTGAAGAAATTGTAGCTAATCCTAGGGATGGAACAGGCTATACTTTTACCTCTCAGATGTTGCCTTATCCATACAGGGATTTGGGAATGGCTTCCCAGGTAGCACAGTGGTAAAGAATCCACCTGCCAAGGAAGGAGATGTAGTATATGTGGGCTCAGTCCCTGGGTTGGGAAGATTTCCTGGAGCAGAAAATGGCACATCACTCCAGTATGCTTGCCTGGGGAATCCCATGGACAGAGGAGCCTGGCAGGCTACAGGCCATGGGCTCATAAAGATTTAGGAATAATGGAACAAATAGGATCATTTATGGAAGAGGCACTGTTACGTTCTAGGTTCTGTACGCAGGGTTTACAGGATGCTTCCCAAGTGTAGTCCATGGATCAGCTGTCCACCATCACTTGGGAGCTTCTTGGAAAGGCAGAGTTTCCTTCCCCACCCTTGACTGGTAGCCTCAGAACACACACTGCAATGAGTTCTCATTCCCCATGAGCACATTAGAGAAGCTTTCCTTTCACATTTCTAAGTCCTCACCACAGTCCTGCAAGTTCAGAGATGTCATCGTGTGGGGTCACAGTGCTAGGGAGAGGAGGAGCTCTTTTACTCAGATTTGGTCCTGTTTTCAATATCTCGTTATGCCCTTCCCTTGTTGAAACCTGAACCTTCGTAATTGTCCAGTTCATATTCCAACACCTCAGTCAACTCTTTCTGGATGCCTCCTGCTGCAAGTAAATTTAAGTGCTATGTGAAAATCATTACAATAAGAAATGTCATATGAAAGTTTTTGGCCTAATGAAAACTGATATGATTAGAGTCTAATACAGTGATAGATTTTGCAATTGTTGACACTTTTCTTCTCAAATTGTTTAAAAACTCTGATGAACCAGAGCTTCAGATGATTATTAGGGTTATTACACAACTTAAGAGCCAGCCATTTATTTAATGGTTAGCGATTGTATTGATGGCTATATGAAAAATACCTGCATGCTTATTAAAGATCTATTTTCTTTACCTTTGTCAATGTTTAAGAATTATGATTTGCTCATGTGTAGGAAGTATATTCTGATATAAAAAAGCTGAAGAAATTGTAGCTAATCCTAGGGATGGAACAGGCTATACTTTTACCTCTCAGATGTTGCCTTATCCATACAGGGATTTGGGAATGGCTTCCCAGGTAGCACAGTGGTAAAGAATCCACCTGCCAAGGAAGGAGATGTAGTATATGTGGGCTCAGTCCCTGGGTTGGGAAGATTTCCTGGAGCAGAAAATGGCACATCACTCCAGTATGCTTGCCTGGGGAATCCCATGGACAGAGGAGCCTGGCAGGCTACAGGCCATGGACTCATAAAGATTTAGGAATAATGGAACAAATAGGATCATTTATGGAAGAGGCACTGTTACGTTCTAGGTTCTGTATGCAGGGTTTACAGGATGCTTCCCAAGTGTAGTCCATGGATCAGCTGTCCACCATCACTTGGGAGCTTCTTGGAAAGGCAGAGTTTCCTTCCCCACCCTTGACTGGTAGCCTCAGAACACACACTGCAATGAGTTCTCATTCCCCATGAGCACATTAGAGAAGCTTTCCTTTCACATTTCTAAGTCCTCACCACAGTCCTGCAAGTTCAGAGATGTCATCGTGTGGGGTCACAGTGCTAGGGAGAGGAGGAGCTCTTTTACTCAGATTTGGTCCTGTTTTCAATATCTCGTTATGCCCTTCCCTTGTTGAAACCTGAACCTTTCGTAATTGTCCAGTTCATATTCCAACACCTCAGTCAACTCTTTCTGGATGCCTCCTGCTGCAAGTAACTTTTCCCCGTTTAAATGCTTCACAGTACTTTGATTCTTATGTGTTTTTGCCATACGATACGATCTTGTCCTCGTGGCATTCATGAGGATAGAAACTGTCTTTCCTGGCTTGCACAGTCTATTGCACCTAGAACAATGCGCACTGTATAATATGTGCTCCATGGATGTTTGAATAAATTAATGTTTGACTTTGCCCTTTAAATAAAGTCATTGTATTGTTCCAATTTACTATAGTAACAGCTGCTAATTGCTTCAAATTTATTACTTTCTGGTTCACATTAATATCAACACTAGTAATTCCTACCATGTATATAGGATTTTATAACTTAAAAAGTACTTTAACACCTCTGAATTTTAATCCATCCTGCAATCTAGTGGTATAAGAATTCTATTATTCCCATTTTACAGATATAGAAATTCGTGCTTAGAGAAATTTAAGTGACCTGCAAAAATATTCTTGCATGGAACAAACTTAAAGTCATCTAATTCCAAGGCTTGCACTCTTTCTGGTATCTTTTTAAAGCAGAAATAAGTGTCTTATATGAAGTCAAGAGCTATTTTCTCAAATGGTGTTTGTTGTAGAAGCCCTCCTGTACGATATACATTATCTTGAGTTATGCCTCCTCAGGGAGAAGGAATTGGCAACCCATTCCAGTATCCTTGCCTGGAAAATTCCATGGATGGAGAAGCCTGGCAAGTTACAGTTCATGGGGCTTCCCCGATGGCTCAATGGTGAGGGATCTGCGTGCAATGCTGGAGAATCGGGTTTGATCCCTGGGTTGGGAATATCCCTCTGAAGGAGGGCATGGCAACCCACTCCAGTATTCTTTTTTTTTTTTAAAGATTTATTTATTTATTTATTTTGGGCGGGGGTCGGGTTGGGGAGGGAGGGGAGCGGGTGGGCCACTTCTATTGGTCTTTCATTTCTCCATTTTCATCCATCTTTGTTCTCTGGCTCCTGTGGGCCTCCCATCGCGGTGGCGTCTGTGCAGAGAGCCAGCTCTGGGTGCATGCGCTCCAGAGCTCCGGCTCGGTGATTGGACACATGGGTCCAGCCGCTCCGCGGCACGTGGGATCTTCCCAGGCCAGGGATCGAACCGGCGTCCCTTGCACTGCAAGGCGGTGTCCTTACCCACTGGACCACCAGGGGACGCCCCCACTCCAGTATTCTTGTCTGGAGAATTCCATGGATGGAGAAGCCTGGTGGGCTGCAGTTCATGGGTCACACAGTGTTGGACACAACTGAAGCGACTCAGCAGCAGCAGCATGCTTCCTCAGATGAAGGCCTTGAAATCAGAGATGTAAGAAAGGAAAAATCAACCGAATTTGGTAATAGGTTGGTGAGGTGCTGGAGAGGATATGGGAGGAGTTTAAAAGGAGCCCCAGACTTGGATCTCTAATGGCTGGAGTTGTGATGTTGCTACTGATTCAACAGATAGTCTGGGGGCCTGGGAGAGTTAATGCGGTGGAGGAGGTGAGAGGTCAGGGTTCACCAACTCCTCTTTCTCCTGCTCCTATAGTGTGAGTTCCTTATGCTAAGGTGGAACATTATTCCCATTTTACAGATATAGAAATTCGTGCTTAGAGAAATTTAAGTGACCTGCAAAAATATTCTTGCATGGAACAAACTTAAAGTCATCTAATTCCAAGGCTTGCACTCTTTCTGGTATCTTTTTAAAGCAGAAATAAGTGTCTTATATGAAGTCAAGAGCTATTTTCTCAAATGGTGTTTGTTGTAGAAGCCCTCCTGTACGATATACATTATCTTGAGTTATGCCTCCTCAGGGAGAAGGAATTGGCAACCCATTCCAGTATCCTTGCCTGGAAAATTCCATGGATGGAGAAGCCTGGCAAGTTACAGTTCATGGGGCTTCCCCGATGGCTCAATGGTGAGGGATCTGCGTGCAATGCTGGAGAATCGGGTTTGATCCCTGGGTTGGGAATATCCCTCTGAAGGAGGGCATGGCAACCCACTCCAGTATTCTTTTTTTTTTTTAAAGATTTATTTATTTATTTATTTTGGGCGGGGGTCGGGTTGGGGAGGGAGGGGAGCGGGTGGGCCACTTCTATTGGTCTTTCATTTCTCCATTTTCATCCATCTTTGTTCTCTGGCTCCTGTGGGCCTCCCATCGCGGTGGCGTCTGTGCAGAGAGCCAGCTCTGGGTGCATGCGCTCCAGAGCTCCGGCTCGGTGATTGGACACATGGGTCCAGCCGCTACGCAGCACGTGGGATCTTCCCAGGCCAGGGATCGAACCGGCGTCCCTTGCACTGCAAGGCGGTGTCCTTACCCACTGGACCACCAGGGGACGCCCCCACTCCAGTATTCTTGTCTGGAGAATTCCATGGATGGAGAAGCCTGGTGGGCTGCAGTTCATGGGTCACACAGTGTTGGACACAACTGAAGCGACTCAGCAGCAGCAGCATGCTTCCTCAGATGAAGGCCTTGAAATCAGAGATGTAAGAAAGGAAAAATCAACCGAATTTGGTAATAGGTTGGTGAGGTGCTGGAGAGGATATGGGAGGAGTTTAAAAGGAGCCCCAGACTTGGATCTCTAATGGCTGGAGTTGTGATGTTGCTACTGATTCAACAGATAGTCTGGGGGCCTGGGAGAGTTAATGCGGTGGAGGAGGTGAGAGGTCAGGGTTCACCAACTCCTCTTTCTCCTGCTCCTATAGTGTGAGTTCCTTATGCTAAGGTGGAACTTGGTCTCCAAGTAACTGCATTGTGCCATGTCACATGAAAAACAGTGTTAGTTGCTCAGTCACGTCCAACTCTTTGTGACCCCATGGATCATAATCCTCCAGGGTCTTCCATTCATAGAATTCTCCAGGCAAAAATACTAGAGTGAGTGCCCCTTCCTTTCTCCAGGGGATCTTCCTGACCCAGGGATCAAACCTGGGTCTCCTGCCTTACAGGCTGATTCTTTACCATCTGAGCCACCAGGGAAGCCCACCCTGTCAGATGAGTGAGAATTAAACTTGGTTGTTTCAAGTCACTGAGACTTTGGGGTTGTTAGTAACTACAGTGTGACCTCTCATCTAGGTTACCCTGACTCAGAGGAGAGCAGCTGGTTGAGTGAGAAAACAATTCATGTTCTTAATTTACCCTCTGTTCTAATTTTATTCTCTCTCCTCATTGTTGTGAATGCACTCTCTATGGATCAGATTTACCAGAACAGCATCTGGAAGCTTTGCTGGCTTATCACTGATCCAGGCTGAGAAGTTTAAAAGACTTTTCACCAAGTTGTTAATGTAGTGTAGTAGAAAGATCTGAGATCTGAAGCTAGAAGTCCAGAATTATAATTTTGGTCCTTCTTTTCTATAGCTGTAAACTAAGGTAAGCCACTTCACTTGTCTGAAAGCAATTTATTAATCTACCAGCAGGTGAATAAAGCTATGCTGTTTATATGATTGTGAGGAGCCAGTGAATTGCTCTGAGTCAAAGTGAGTTGTTTCAGTATTCTATGGAGACATAGGTATTATTAGTGTGAGAACTGAACAAAAGACAAAATTAAGAATAGTCGTCATTGTAAATATCTACTTTAAAATAAATTATATGTTTTAAAAATTAAGACATATTTTTAATTTATTAATATCAGGATAATACAGTATTGACCACAAATCAGAGCTAGTGATAGTGATTCTTTTTTTGAAAATAATGGCTCTCATTTATTGAGCACCTACTGTGGGGCTAGACCTGTGATACGTGCTTTGTATAGTTGGATTTCAGTATAATAATGGTCTTTGCCACTTACCTTTGTATAAGAACAAACCAGACCTTTAATTTAAGGAAATGTATATTTTACTTCATTGTATTTTTTACTTTCCCCACAAATCTACATATCCATAGTTACTATACCTTTAAAATGATTTTGAAAAAGAATATGTTAGCACTCATTCCTGGTGTGTGCAGTCCACCATAACTTCTGGGAGACAGGACCATTCAGAGGACATGGCTAGGGTGAGATGAGGTGGGTGTCCTGCCTGGGGAGCAGCATTTAAGGAAGCACTACTCTCAGTTTTACATCCTCAAGAATGAGTGCCTCCTTAAATATTGTCCCCTAGGCACCCATGTTGCAATGCCTTAGTTCCAGTCATATTGTCCCTGCCCCCTGGTCTGTTATCGCTTTGCCAAAAAATTAACAAAAAATCCCTTAAAACATTGTAAATATGTACATATGTATTTTAAAAAGTTTAAAGCCTTTATGGGTTTTACATAATACTTAGTACCATTGTAAGAAGATTTGGAATTTAAGAAGATTAAGAGTAGTACACACTCTATGATAAACCAGTAGGGCAGGAAACTCTAAGAAATACTGAGATGACAGAAACGAACAGAAAGCACAAGCCCACAGATAAGTTTTGATCAAAGACTCAGTGCAAATGAACTTTCTCTGAATGTGTTCTTAGTATATGTCCCTACAGGCCAGATATATTCTTTCTTGTAACGTCTAGTCATGGGATTTCCCTAGAGAAAAAGCCACCACCTCTGTTTCCTGCTTCCTTCACTATTGTTGTTGTTCAATCACTAAGTCATGTTTGACTTTTTGAGACTCTATAGACTGCAGCATGCCAGACTTCCCTGTCCTTCACTATTTCTTGGAGTTTTCTCAAACTTAAGTGCACTGAGTCATGATGTCATCATTCTCTGTTGCCCCCTTCTCCTTCTGCCCTCACTCTTTCCCAGCACCTTGGCTTTTCCAAGGAGTGGGCTCTTCACATCAGGTGGCCAAGGTATTGGAACTTCAGTTTCAGCATCAGTTCTTCCAATGAATATTCATGGTTGATTTCCTTTTGGACTGACTGGTTGATTACCTTGCTGTCCATGGTAACCTCTAGAGTAGTCTCCAGCATCACAACTCAGAAGCATCAGTTCCTTGGTGTTCAGCCCTCTCCATGGTTCAACTCTTCACTGTTAAATGACCATATTACTCTGTAGGTTATAGACAATTTGTTTTCTTTCATTTTTCCATATTTTCCATTTTTTCTTTAATAAGTGTACATTAAACACTTGCAACAAATACATTTACAACTAGTGAGTTGGGCCTAGTTTGTTGGTGCTTGCTTTTGGCCTCAAATGAATATTTCACACAAGCTCTTCTGCCTGCATCTTTTCACCCTCTTGGGTGCTCCTGCATATTTTACTTTATTTTTGTCATTAGAACACTTGCCATGAAATCCACCCTCTTAAACAGTTTTCAAGTGTGTAGAAAATAATGTAGGGCTTCCCTGGTGGTTCAGCAGTACAGAATCAGCCTGTAATGTGGGAGACTCGGGTTTGATCCTTGGGTGGGAAAGATCCCCTGGAGAAAGGCATGGCAACCCAGTCTAGTGCTCTTGCATAGAGAATCCCATAGACAGAGGAGTTTGTCAGGCTACAGTCCATAGCATCGCATGGAGTTGAATCCGACTGAAGCGACTAAGCAGCAGCAGCAGAAAATAATACAGAAGTTTCTCAAAAAATTTAAAAAATAGAACTACCAAATGATCCAGCAATCCTACTTTTAGGTATTTATCCAGGATCTTGAAGAGGAATTAGCATTATCATTGTAGCATCATTTACAATAGCCAAGATGTTGAAGCAACTTAAATGCCCGTCAGTAGATTACACATGCAATGGAGTATTATTCGACCCTAAACAAAAAGGGAATTCTGTCCTTTGCAACAACCTGAATAAACCTTGAGGACATCAGGCTGAGTTAAATAAGCCAGTCACTGATCCTCCTTCTGTTGTCAAGGTCAGCGAACTTTCCCTCTCCCCAGAACCAAGCCTTTGCTGTGTGTGTGGGTTCTCCTGCCCTCTCTACAGCTCTTCTATAATTGACGGTTTTCTCTTTCCTGGGTCATCCCTGTCAACATGCACACATGCGCTTTTCCATATTTAAGATTGTCTTTTTGGATCTTCCATTTCCTCCTGTTCCACCATCCCATTTCTCCTTTGCTTTCAAAGACAAACCTCAACATTGGCTGTAGGCACTGTCTGTACTTCCTCAGTGCACTTTCTGCCTTCCACACCCCAGCTGAGCCTTCTTCCGGCCTCACACATCATTGAAAAGACGGCAGTCAAGGTCACAGTTTACCTCCATCATATTAAATTTGAAGGACACATGTCTCTTTTTAGCTCTTTCATATTCTTACTAGATTCAACACAGATGACTACTGTCTTTTCTTGAAACATTTTCATTCCCAATATCACCTTCCTTCATATTCAGATTTGCTTGTTTGCTACCTTAGTGGTCATTCATGTTCCATTTCCTTTTCTGGTGTCTCCCTGACAGTGAACTGGATCCTGGGACACCTTTTCCACTGTAAGCATATGTTTTACCAGGGGTCATCACCCAGCCCATGTTTTTGAATACCAATTGCAGACTTATACCTTCTTACTATGTATCTTTAGCTCTTCTGTCTCTCTTAATCTCCAGGTTCCTATCTCTGACTTCCAACTTAACATTGCTATTTGAATGTCTCGTAGCTTATTCGCAATTTCAGTGACCTATGCAGCCAGACTTGCGGATTCGACCTCTAAATCATATTTCAAATCTTGAAGATTGGACAGTACTAGCTTCTGGAGGACAAAAATAGAACTACCAAATGATCCAGCAATCCTACTTTTAGGTATTTATCCAGGATCTTGAAGAGGAATTAGCATTATCATTGTAGCATCATTTACAATAGCCAAGATGTTGAAGCAACTTAAATGCCCGTCAGTAGATTACACATGCAATGGAGTATTATTCGACCCTAAACAAAAAGGGAATTCTGTCCTTTGCAACAACCTGAATAAACCTTGAGGACATCAGGCTGAGTTAAATAAGCCAGTCACTGATCCTCCTTCTGTTGTCAAGGTCAGCGAACTTTCCCTCTCCCCAGAACCAAGCCTTTGCTGTGTGTGTGGGTTCTCCTGCCCTCTCTACAGCTCTTCTATAATTGACGGTTTTCTCTTTCCTGGGTCATCCCTGTCAACATGCACACATGCGCTTTTCCATATTTAAGATTGTCTTTTTGGATCTTCCATTTCCTCCTGTTCCACCATCCCATTTCTCCTTTGCTTTCAAAGACAAACCTCAACATTGGCTGTAGGCACTGTCTGTACTTCCTCAGTGCACTTTCTGCCTTCCACACCCCAGCTGAGCCTTCTTCCGGCCTCACACATCATTGAAAAGACGGCAGTCAAGGTCACAGTTTACCTCCATCATATTAAATTTGAAGGACACATGTCTCTTTTTAGCTCTTTCATATTCTTACTAGATTCAACACAGATGACTACTGTCTTTTCTTGAAACATTTTCATTCCCAATATCACCTTCCTTCATATTCAGATTTGCTTGTTTGCTACCTTAGTGGTCATTCATGTTCCATTTCCTTTTCTGGTGTCTCCCTGACAGTGAACTGGATCCTGGGACACCTTTTCCACTGTAAGCATATGTTTTACCAGGGGTCATCACCCAGCCCATGTTTTTGAATACCAATTGCAGACTTATACCTTCTTACTATGTATCTTTAGCTCTTCTGTCTCTCTTAATCTCCAGGTTCCTATCTCTGACTTCCAACTTAACATTGCTATTTGAATGTCTCGTAGCTTATTCGCAATTTCAGTGACCTATGCAGCCAGACTTGCGGATTCGACCTCTAAATCATATTTCAAATCTTGAAGATTGGACAGTGTACTAGCTTCTGGAGGACATCAATAATCTTCTAAATGGCCTCATTGCTTCTATTCTTACAAAGTCATACACTTCCACTTATATTTTCTAGGCAGCAGCCAAAGTAATCTTTTGAAAATGTAAATTAGGTCCTCTCCTAATGAAAACATTTGGGCTTCATTTCGGTCTCAGCTTAAATGTCACCTCTCCACAAAGGCTTTCCCTGATACTCAGTTTAAAGTAGCACTTGAGTCCCTCTGTCACCTTATCCTGTTTTATCATAATTGTTGCATTTACCCATAACTGATGGTTACCTGTTTGCTTGCATGCATGCTAAGTCGCTTCTGCCATGCGATCCTGTGGACTATAGCCCACCAGCCTCCTCTGTCCATGGCATTCTCCAGGTGAGAATACTGAAGTGGGTTTCCATGCCCTCCTCCAGGTGATCTTCCTGACCAGGGAATCTCACCAGCATCTCTTGCATCTCCTGCATTGACAGGAGGATTCATTACCACTGTGCCATTTGAGAAGCCATGTTCCATGTTTACTTACATGTAATCTTCATGTATGGAGGGAAATTGTCTGTTTTGATTGCTTTTGCCACAATGCGGTGTTTGGCATATAATATATGCTTAAAGATTAACTGAACAAATGAATGACTGAGCTTATTCAGCAACATCTGTTGTAATAGGTGGTGACCATTTCTTTTCTTTTTTTTTTTTTCCTTTTCGCTATGTCTATATAACAACTCATCCAGAAGGTTTTTCAATTTATTTGGAAAATCGGATGAGCCTCTCCTCAAGTAGCTAGAGCAATTTATTTGACGGCTTTACTCACATCTATGAAATGGTGGTGTTTCACTGAGAAGTGACTTCATGCATGTTACAGGGAGGCCCAAAGAAACACCATCTTTGCAATGCTTTTTTATAATCATCATATGTAACTTCGTACTTTTCTTTTTTTAAAAAAAAACCTTGTAGCCCCAATAGGGTGCTCCTTATTTTTGCTGATTTTTATTTCTTTATTTTCCATTTGCTTACCTACACATTTTGTGAGTGTGATGCTGGTCATTTCAACCCAGATGACTTGGGGGCATGTCGTTTACAGTCTTCAGCCCTCCTCCAAACAGCCATCTATGTCCAAATTCCCTGTTTGTCATTGTATAACTAAAGAATATTTCAAACCACAAAGTACAGTGACCTCACCTGGCTTTCAATACCTATACAGTTAGTAGAAGAGAGCTTCTCCACAAGTGTACTGCAACCACTCAACTTCAAACTGAGCTTCAAGTCACTTTGGTTTTATGATTACTGATAGACATGAGGTAACATTTGTGTTCCTACCCCCAGTGTGGGCGCTCTTACACCACTCTTGAGTTATTTCCCCTGAGCCCGCGGCCCTGGTGTACGAGTGGCTTCATTAAGAGCCTTTCCAAGGAGTGGTCTGTCTCCCCTTCAGAGAAACTTCATCTTCTGAAGTTCCAGACTAAGATTCCTCTCTGGTACAGTTAGAATTTCAGCCAAACACAGGGTAAGCCATGCCTTTATCACTGTTGAGAATGACTCCAGTCAGCAGAAGACACAGACATAGTCTACCTTTGTCTTCCTGAAGCTAACAGCTCAGGGTGTCGTAGGTCAGGCTCGCCTTTAACATTTGCTGCTGCTACATTCATCTGAGCCGATCAACTCCTGATGCTGGCCTGGCCCTCATTGTATTCAGAACCTTGACTCTCCCTACCATTCTCATCATCCAAATTTATTTAAGGATGAAACTATTAGAAACACAATTGGTGAATTAATGTCATAGGGACTGCTGCTGGCAGCTCATCCATTTTTGATATGCCACTCAGACAAATGAAACATAAGCCACCCAGAACAAGGGGACCTTTTGACACTTCAAAGGAAACCCCTATGGGTGGCTTCCTCTTGAAGCCACACTAAACTGGCTCAATCTCCTCAGCTGGAAGCTGCCAATGTCTCATTAACCCCTAAAAAGGCCCGGCATGAGCTTGTCTTTTCAGCTATAATTATGCCATGCACTCCTGTTATGCTGCACTGAATCGCAACACTGTCACCCGCACATTATAAACATCTACCCTAATTGAAAAGCAGATTAGACTCTTGTGTTAATTAGCCCAAAAGCCCGCCCACTTGCATGCATTATGATTGCCTCTTAAATACGGAGGATGTTGAAATCCCTCAGAAAGACAAGGCAGACTTAATTGCAATAACCTGCAAATTAAGTTTAATTTACTTTAAATTTACCGGTTTAGCAGGCTCATTTGATGGTGTTAATGTTCTAGCAAATTAATTATCTGAATTAGTCATGCCTGGTGGAGTTTTGCAGCCGAATACATTGTACAGTGGCCTATTAATAACAGACAAACAGGACAGGATTAATGAGAAGATTATGCTTGAGTTCTTAAAAAAAAAAAAAAAAAGGATCTTGCATGAATTCAAATATAATCACCAAAGTGCAAATACAGACCCAGAATATAAACAAACTGAGATTTATTACACTCTACGGCATGCCATCCAGGAGAAACAGTAAAACATGACCAGTGAGCCATCAGCCAGCAAGAGCCCTGTTCTCTGTGCTCCTGTGAAATGCTCCTTAAGGCAAACTGCTTCCTGCTGGCCTGTGGGAGGGCCCTGGACAGGCAGTGGATGGCAGGGGTGGGACCAATGGGTCCGTTAGAAATAGCTTCCCCCAGGTTAATTCTGTTGTCTTCTTAGTAGTTTATAACATAAGAAAATTTCCAGTACCCACTTGTAACCATTCGCTTTGGCCAGATCAAAATACTATGAAGAGTAAACCGTCTAAACACTGCCACTCCTATCTTTATCCCCATCCTTATCTGTCAAGGCTGGATGTGGGAAATTGAAGGAGGAGGAGATTGAGAAAGAGGGAAATGCAAAGGTTAGGGGGGACTTTTAGAAAGTTAACACCTTTGGAGAATCTTCCAGATTCACCCTTCTAGAAGGACTGGAAGTGACCCTTATTCCTTTTGAATCTCCAGATCCTAAGACAGGACCTGGAACATAGTAGGGGCTTCAAAGCATGTATATCTTTATTTGGAAGGGATGAAACACAACCTTAGCTGAGTGACTGTTTTGGAAGAAAAATGACTCAGCTTGGAAAATATTGCTGGGTACCACTCCTAACCAAAGTGGAATTTCTCTGAAAGTCCTGAGCCAGTGTTTGCATGATTACAAATAGTGAGGCTCTCTCCATTTGGTTCTGAAGATGCAAACACACACAGGCTTTCTGTCCTCCATCCCTAGCAGAAGGAAATCGCCTCTGGGTGTCAAACTAATCATCTTTGACTGGCTCGAATGGAATATGTCCATGCAGTGATTGACCTCAACATGCCAGATTATTGACTGGACGGGAGATGCCTGAGCCATCATTTTCCTGGAGCAGTCACGGCTTTTGTCTTGATCCGTCCACAGCTGTCACACGGTGGTGAGCCATTGAAAGAGCCACATTTGCATCCTCTGTGCCTTTATGCTTCTCGGCTTAAAATAAAAATGCCACCACTTGAAAGGGAGGCTGAACCATGGATTCTGGTTTTTAAAAAATTATCTCATTAAAAGCCAAGGGTATGGGTTGAGTTGGGAATGGTGGGGGCAGACATGCAGAATATGTAAGCTTGTTTTATGGGGCGTATTTAATTTGGGGGGAAAAATAATGAGAATAAAAATGGTTTCAATATGTTTTCTGTATTGTGTCAATATATCACCCAGCTCCTTTCTGGAGTCAAATTTGCTGTGAGGGTGGTTTGGTTTTTTGCTGTTTTTGTTGTTGTTGTTCTCTGTTGAATTACAATTTGCAGCAGTAAATGAAACTGGCACAAAAGCAGGTGTTATTAAAACTGGGCAGGAAAAGGACAATAACAACATAATTCCACTTTAAAGGCCGATATGTGTATGGTGGAAATGACTTTGGTTGGACCCCATAGGGAATAGAAAATACACCATAAAGAAAATGGATTTCAGTGACACATAAACAAAAGGCAAATGACTAATATATTTACATATAACATGTGGTGTATTCATTGCACACCATGGTGACAGAATTGTTTATTTCATTTATAATTTATACAGCAAAATCTTATTAAATGTGTAACTAGTTTGCCAGATGATAATATACGTAGGAGATTAGGCTTCTATTATAGAATGTCATTAACAACAAAAGATTTTCATTTGTGAGTTAATTTTTTTCCCAGTCCCTTCTTTTCAGCAGTGTATGCTCTGAAGAGAAGCTTGCCTCTTTTCAATCATAGTAGCTGTATGGAAAGAAGAGGATGCTTGGAAAATTCTGGAGAAAAGTCCTCACTGGTCAAAATAGGATTTCTCTTCTGCTAGAATATCAGTCTTCAGACTATGTAAAAGGCTTCTCTAGGGGGCTCAGTGGTAGAGTCTGCCTGCCAATGCAGGAGACACGGGTTCAATCCCTGGTACAGGCGGTTCCACATGCCTTGGAGCAATTAAGCCCACGTACCATGACTATTGAACTTGTGCTCTCGAGCCAGGAAATCACAATGACTGAGCCTACGTGGCACAACTACTGAATTCCTTGAGCCCTAGAGCTCATGCTCTACAGCAAAAGAAGCCACCACAATAAGCATCCCACACAAGAAATAACTCAGCACAGCCCAAAATAAAATTAATCCTTAAAAACATTAGCCTTTAAATAAAAAATATAGAGGATAATGGATAGGTGTATATGAACTTCAAGATGATTTCAGAGAGTCTAGGAACATTTTTCTCTGGCAAACAAAATTCTATCAAAGGCCAGAAAGACCTGATAGGATTTGAGACCTGACAAAGACGGCTTCGAAGACGAAAGGTTCCTGTGAGTAAGTATTGTACAGAACATCCCATTTCACTGTGCGGCCTTTCTTCTGATGGGGCATAGGGCTAGGGACTTAAGGAGGGTCCAGCCACTAAGGAGGCTTGCAGTTTTATGGAAGATAAACTTTCTCAAGATATTAACTGAGCAGGATTTTTTTTTTTTTTTTTGCTTCTAACACTACCATGTATACACGGTCTCCTGTGTGACACAAAAGTACTCTGCCCTCATTCTCATTATTTTCAGAAGAAAAGCATCCCACCCCCCCTTTAGAATTTTCCTTCATGCAGTGTTATTTAATGAGGATGAAACCATCTCAGAATGTTTGTAGTGAATCTCATTTCAACCCAGGAGAGGGAAGCTAGTGAGGGGCAAGGGGGTGGGTGGGGCTTGGGGTGGGGGTGGGGGTGGAAGTGAGGTGGCAGAGAAATGCTTTTAAACAATAAAATGTATTTTACTTTCAAGCCTTGAGCTGTCAGGCTTCATTCCAAATAATGTATCCTGACAGTTCATAGCGACTCTTAAAAACGGTGTGAAGCTTTTGCAGTTGCAAACTAGTGTGATAAAACATGAAAATACTTTATTCAGGTAAAGTGGAAATAGCTGTTCAGCCTGGTTACGTTACACAGAAACCTTTTTCTCTCTAAATTAATGTACTGTGCAAATATCTTGCCTGTGACACCCTAGCTGTCCACTTAATAAAAGCCCTTCCAGGGAGAACTGTGTTTCAGTGCATCAAAGCATTAGTGAGTGCTCCGAACCAAAAGCCAGATAAACTTGTACATTCAAAACAGAGATGTGAGGAAGTGGATTTTGTGTTGCCAGTAATAACTGGAAAATGCAGAGAACACATATTTATTCAGTCTCTACTCTTGGCCTGGGAGAAGACAGAAAACTACTGTTTTTATGTGTTGCACATTTTTCTATTCATTGGTTCCATAATTGCTCATGATGGGAGAGACAACTCAAGAGCATCTTCCTTTGGATACCAGAGAGTGTCAAAATAACAGCAGCAGAAACAACAGCAAAGAAACAAATTTAAAAATAGAAATAATGATGTTATCTTCTTTGACTGAGGCTCAGTGTAGCCAGGTGTGTGATAAGACTATTGCTAAAACAGCTAAAAGGTATCCAGGTTCAATTAACAGATACACAGAGTCTAGAATCTAGGAAGTGGTATTACTGCTCAGATCACATCTGGACTAATGGGCTCAAACCTGGGCCAAAGAGACCCAAACAAACTAGCTACTCTTTAGAGAAGAGTGAAAGAGGTGGTAGTAAAACATGAAGTTGTTACATGAGAAGGATTTTAGGGAACAGGAGAAATCTATGATTCAGAGACATTACATTCTAGTGGAAGATGCATGCAGGTCACTTGAAGGTTTTGAAGGACTTTACACATTTTCCTACCTCACTGAATAATAGTAATAATACTAATCTCAAGTTTATAAACTTATTCTTACAGCCATCATTTTGAGGAGAAATTATTATAATCTCTGCTTCACAAATGAGTAAATGGACTCAAAATAACCAAATTCCTCACTGAGAAGGATAGAGATAATGAAAGTCTTGTGACTGCAAGTCTACTGATTCCAAATCACAATGAGTAGCTGGGCCAGATTATCTATAAGATTCTTTTTAATCTTCACTTTTTAAGATTTTGATAAAATTAGAGATTTAGGGAAAATGCTCTTCTTATTCATTTATTTATTTAGGCAAACTCTTATCAAATTACTAAATGTCAACAACTGGGAAAGTACTGAGGCTTGTACTATGAATAAGGTATGATCAGTTCCACTGATGATCTTGCCTTGTGAAGGAGAACCAGGAAGTAGATCATTAGAATGCCAGGAGTGCACTATGGGAAAAGCTGAGCGAAATTATAGTCAAGTTATGTCATGAAGGCTGAAAAGAGAAAATGGAAAGAGGACTGTGTAGGAACTGGAAGACACTTTGGACAAAATTCCTTAAATGTCCTTAGGATTTGGATTCAGTGAATGTATTTGTGCCTTTGTAGGGTGATCAGCTCTTCTGAGTTTGGTAAGGACTTTCTCACTTTTAACAATGAAAGTTCACCATCTCATGGAACATTGCAATCCCAGGAAAGCCAGAATGGTGCTCACCCTGTCTTATGAGATTAATGTTGGACACAAGCAGTAAAATTATGCAGTTCGTGGAGGGTCCCAAACAGAGGTGGGCTTTGAAAGAATGAAGCATAAAATGTAGCCAAGGTACATTTGTTACAGACAAGATGATCATTTTGGTTCCATTTTTTCCCTCTATTGTCTTAAGAGTTAAATACTAGGTGATTTCTGAATGCTCATTTGTTCCCAGGAAGAAATAAAGAAAAAAAAAAAAAAACTAACTGATCATAGGCCAGTTCAATTTAGTTCATTTTAGTCTCTGAGTCATGTTCGACTCTTTGCAACCCCATGGACTGCAGCATGCCAGGCCTCTCTGTCCTTCATCATCTCCTGGAGCTTGCACAAAATCATGCCCATTGACTCAGTGATGCCATCCAACCATCTCATCCTCTGTCATCCCCTTCTCCTTCTGCCTTCTATTTTCCCCAGCATCAGGGTCTTTTCCAGTGAGGTGTTGCTTCACATCAGGTGGCCAAAGTATTAGAGACTCCAAAGTATTAGACTTTTTTTTTTTTAATTTTATTTATTTATTTATCTATTAGGGGGTGGGGTGGGGAGGGGGGGGGACGGGCGGGCCACTTCTATTGGTCTTTCATTTCTCTATTTTCATCCGTCTTTGTTCTTTGGCTCCTGTGGGCCTCCCATCAAGGTGGCCTTTGTCGCCGCAGAGCACCGGCTCTGGGCACATTTAGGCAAACTCTTATCAAATTACTAAATGTCAACAACTGGGAAAGTACTGAGGCTTGTACTATGAATAAGGTATGATCAGTTCCACTGATGATCTTGCCTTGTGAAGGAGAACCAGGAAGTAGATCATTAGAATGCCAGGAGTGCACTATGGGAAAAGCTGAGCGAAATTATAGTCAAGTTATGTCATGAAGGCTGAAAAGAGAAATGGAAAGAGGACTGTGTAGGAACTGGAAGACACTTTGGACAAAATTCCTTAAATGTCCTTAGGATTTGGATTCAGTGAATGTATTTGTGCCTTTGTAGGGTGATCAGCTCTTCTGAGTTTGGTAAGGACTTTCTCACTTTTAACAATGAAAGTTCACCATCTCATGGAACATTGCAATCCCAGGAAAGCCAGAATGGTGCTCACCCTGTCTTATGAGATTAATGTTGGACACAAGCAGTAAAATTATGCAGTTCATGGAGGGTCCCAAACAGAGGTGGGCTTTGAAAGAATGAAGCATAAAATGTAGCCAAGGTACATTTGTTACAGACAAGATGATCATTTTGGTTCCATTTTTTCCCTCTATTGTCTTAAGAGTTAAATACTAGGTGATTTCTGAATGCTCATTTGTTCCCAGGAAGAAATAAAGAAAAAAAAAAAAAAACTAACTGATCATAGGCCAGTTCAATTTAGTTCATTTTAGTCTCTGAGTCATGTTCGACTCTTTGCAACCCCATGGACTGCAGCATGCCAGGCCTCTCTGTCCTTCATCATCTCCTGGAGCTTGCACAAAATCATGCCCATTGACTCAGTGATGCCATCCAACCATCTCATCCTCTGTCATCCCCTTCTCCTTCTGCCTTCTATTTTCCCCAGCATCAGGGTCTTTTCCAGTGAGGTGTTGCTTCACATCAGGTGGCCAAAGTATTAGAGACTCCGAAGTATTAGACTTTTTTTTTTTAATTTTATTTATTTATTTATCTATTAGGGGGTGGGGTGGGGAGGGAGGGGGACGGGCGGGCCACTTCTATTGGTCTTTCATTTCTCTATTTTCATCCGTCTTTGTTCTTTGGCTCCTGTGGGCCTCCCATCAAGGTGGCCTTTGTCGCCGCAGAGCACCGGCTCTGGGCACATGAGCCCCAGAGTTCCGGCTCTGTAATTGGACACATCTGTCCAGCCGCTCCACAGCACATGGGATCTTCCCAGGCCAGGGATCGAACTGGCGCCCCTGGCACTGCAAGGCGGTGTCCTTACCCACTGGACCACCAGGGGAAGCCCAGGCTATATGGACTTTTGTTGGCAAAATGATGTCTCTGTTTTTTAACATGTGTTTTAGATTTGTTATAGCTTTTCTTCCAAGAAGCAAGCATCTTCTAAGTCCATGGCTGCAGTTACCATCTGAGATGGTTAGTTCAGTAGAATTAGCCACATTTGACCTTTATTACTAGTTTATAACACCATTTAATATATGAATGATCTTTTTTGGGAAACATATATAGATAATATGTCAGTGGTTACAATAAAACACATCCATAATTTGGGATTCTAGAAAATGGCTACTTTCTAAATGTTAAAATTGTTAGAAATCAACAAAAGGTACTGAATAGATATCTGAGAAAGAATCCTACCATAAGAGATGCCTGCTAACCTGTGAGATTTGGGAAACACCCAAGCCCTATCAAGGTGATTAGAAAATATATTCAGGTCTGACATGTAGGCTTGCTGTAGAATAATAGATTAACTAATAGTCAAATATGAGAATAGAATCCAGAAAGATAATATTAATATGTTGTATTTCTGGACTCCTTAATTGAGAAAGTACATGATTCAGCTAATTTATGTTCTTAGTAGCAATAATTTAACAGCCCTTGCTCATTCACCAACTACCAACTTAACTCTTCTTTGATTTGACATAGATGTTTGACTTTTCATGAACATTTTCCATGAGCAATTGACAGCCATCATACAAGGCTGTAAGTTTTATGAGGGAAGAAAATGTGTCTGTCATTCACTTTTATCTTATGTATATAGGATAGGGGATAGTACAATATGGAACTTATTACTGGTTGAATGTAATGGGTATAATTTTTTTTTTCCTAATCACTCTCAAACATTTGATTTTAGCATTGATTGATTCTGAGTTATTGAGGATCTTGAGATTGGAGTTCTGCGCACCAGAGTGTTGTGGGATGAATTGTATTCTAACCTCCACATCCCTCCCCAAAATTCATATTTGAAAGTCTTAGCACTTCATACTGTAGAATGTAACTGCATTTAAAGAGTAGGTCTTTAAAGAGGACATCAAGCTAAAATGAGGTCACTGGGGTGGGCCCTAATCCAAAGTGACTAAAGTCTTTACAAGCAGAAGAGATCAGGACACAGATAGGCACAGAAGGAAGGGCATGTGAGGACACAAGGGGAAAGTGACTATCTGCAAGCCAAGGAGAGAGGCCTCAGAAGAAACTAACCTGCCAACATCTCGATCTTGGCCTTCTGCTGTTTAAGTCATACTGTCTGCAGTACTTTGTTAGGACTGTCCTGGTAAAGCGATACACAAGGCCAGTCTGTGCTTCTGGGAGGGAGTACCACATGGCCTATTTCTTTGATTTATCTGTTCAGTCACAGAGTAAACAATGGTTAAAGAAAGATATTACTAGATCTTGTTTTCATATAATCACATCAGGGCTCAAAGAAGCTAGAAGTTAAATTAATTTCAAACATGATTGAGCAACTCATTCATTATTGTCTTTTAAAAGTTGGTTATTCAGAACATTATTTCTAGAAGATAAGTGGAAAAAGAATTCTAAGATCAAATATGTTTGGAAATACTGCATACAATTCTTCCCTCTTAGCAATTCAGAGAGCTGATTAGCATATTAAGTATGCTGTGATACTGTATCAATTTTGTTAAACCTATTATTTACCAAAATTAATTTTATTTTCATTTGGCATTTTATGACTGAAATACGTAGTCCTACCCACCCACCCCACGATAAAAATCTCATGCTGACCCCTCATCCTTCCCCCCCATGCCACAGAATTCCATAGCAAGGGCCTGGGCCAGTGCCACAGAAAAGCTGTAAGTTTTATGAGGGAAGAAAATGTGTCTGTCATTCACTTTTATCTTATGTATATAGGATAGGGGATAGTACAATATGGAACTTATTACTGGTTGAATGTAATGGGTATAATTTTTTTTTTCCTAATCACTCTCAAACATTTGATTTTAGCATTGATTGATTCTGAGTTATTGAGGATCTTGAGATTGGAGTTCTGCGCACCAGAGTGTTGTGGGATGAATTGTATTCTAACCTCCACATCCCTCCCCAAAATTCATATTTGAAAGTCTTAGCACTTCATACTGTAGAATGTAACTGCATTTAAAGAGTAGTTCTTTAAAGAGGACATCAAGCTAAAATGAGGTCACTGGGGTGGGCCCTAATCCAAAGTGACTAAAGTCTTTACAAGCAGAAGAGATCAGGACACAGATAGGCACAGAAGGAAGGGCATGTGAGGACACAAGGGGAAAGTGACTATCTGCAAGCCAAGGAGAGAGGCCTCAGAAGAAACTAACCTGCCAACATCTCGATCTTGGCCTTCTGCTGTTTAAGTCATACTGTCTGCAGTACTTTGTTAGGACTGTCCTGGTAAAGCGATACACAAGGCCAGTCTGTGCTTCTGGGAGGGAGTACCACATGGCCTATTTCTTTGATTTATCTGTTCAGTCACAGAGTAAACAATGGTTAAAGAAAGATATTACTAGATCTTGTTTTCATATAATCACATCAGGGCTCAAAGAAGCTAGAAGTTAAATTAATTTCAAACATGATTGAGCAACTCATTCATTATTGTCTTTTAAAAGTTGGTTATTCAGAACATTATTTCTAGAAGATAAGTGGAAAAAGAATTCTAAGATCAAATATGTTTGGAAATACTGCATACAATTCTTCCCTCTTAGCAATTCAGAGAGCTGATTAGCATATTAAGTATGCTGTGATACTGTATCAATTTTGTTAAACCTATTATTTACCAAAATTAATTTTATTTTCATTTGGCATTTTATGACTGAAATACGTAGTCCTACCCACCCACCCCACGATAAAAATCTCATGCTGACCCCTCATCCTTCTCATCCCCCAAGCAAGCCCTGCACAGGTGCCACAGAATTCCATGCCCACTGGCCATTTTGGAGTGTGCCCAATGGGTAGCCATGTGGAAACCACTCAGAACTTTGTGGAGAAAATGGAAGAGGGTGGCCAGGGGGCCCCAGGAGGGTCTTACTTGGAGGCTTTGGCAACTTGCTCATAGGTCAGCTCAAATTCCTCATCATCTGAACAGGTGGAGGCAAACTCTTCCCTACAGCATAGACACTGAACAGGTATCGATGTACTCATCAAAACACATACAGAATGGAGAATCCATGGTACTTCTTACATACCACCTGTACAATGTGGAGCTTGGACAACAGGTTGCCGTCAGTCAGTGTGACCTCATTGCCATTCAGAAATTTTGTCTGAGAGATGTCCTCATCCTCAGTGCTGGTCTCATCTATTTCATTTGGGAGGGCAGGGGTGGGGATGCCAGGTAGTTGTCTAATACTTTCAGGGCTTTCAGGAACCCCTTCTCCAGGTTATAATTGAGTGCTGGGTTTGAATTCTTGATGTAGGCAGAAAATTTGGCAAATATGTCCAGCCTAGCTGTGCTGCATACAGGATTCAAAGAGCTGTCAGTTTGAGGTACTTGGGAGAACACAGCACTGCTTCCAAAAATTCCTCAGCCTTGTTGGTGTCTGTGTGCACTTTGGAGCACACAGGAATGGGAGCTGCCCCCTGGCCACAGATTCTGTACCATCTCACTTCACCTCTTGGTGTCAACATTGGTGACACTGAAGGTGACTCTGTTGAGCCAGAGCACCACGAAGAGTTTCTGAGAGAAGGGAAAGTTCCCAATGTTGGCCCATCACTGCCAGACTTCAGGGACAATTTGACCTGCAATTGTGCTTCAGCCATGGTTGCAGTGGGGACCAGGAAATGGCCTCACTGGGGGAACTGGGAGAGACGTGGGCAGGGAAGGTGGTCTCACAGAAGAGATTCTTTCCCCCAGACCTAGGAGTGGCCCTTCAGAGCTACACAAGCCTGATCAGAGCCCCTCACTCCAGATGTGGCCTCTTGACCAGTCCAGTGTACTGCACATCAGCTGTCCTGGTATTTACCAAAAGTTTTGACCACAGAATTTGCTTTCCTATGACAAGTATCTCAGAAAATCTAGTACAATGAGTATTTTGTTGATGATATTTGACAATATTTCATAAAAACTATCAATTAGTGTCCATAGAATAATCTGCATTGCTGAAATGGAAATCAAATTCCAAGGTGAAAGGTACAAGCTACCAGTTATAATATAAATAAGTCTTGAGGATGTAGTAGACAACATGATGACTATAATTGATAATAATGTATGCTATATTTGAAAACTGCCAAGAGGCTGGATCTTAAAAGTTCACAAGTAAAATAATTATAATTATATTTAAGTAACATCTATGTTAACTAAACTTATTTTAGTAATCATTTCACAATATCAAATCTTTACATTACATACCTAACACTAGTACAATAGTATAATATCAATTGTATTTTAATTTTAAAAAAGAAAGAAAAACTAATAGGGAAAGAATATATATATAGCTAAATCATTTCATTGTACACTTGACACTAACAGTAATATATGTCAACTATAGTTTAATAAAAAATAATGAATGATAGATTTAAAAATTGTTATAATAAAGTGTCAACATTATTATTAATCCATGGGAGCACTGGCTTCAGTGTATCTCAAATAACTTAATGACGTAAGCCGTTTCCCTCTGGCCAGACTGTCCTGCCATACTTGTCTTCTTGGTCATATTTCAAAATATTTCTCAAATTTCATCTTGTGCAAACAGCCTTTCCTGCTCTTTCTTCTCTCCCTCTCTCCCAGCCCCCCAGTTATAAGACATAATAGATCATACTCTTTTCTGGATTGCATTCCAGAGCATGCAATTAGTGTCATTTGTATTGTACTTATTTGTAGTCTCTTTCTAGTTTGGGAGACTTTCAAGTGTAAGATGTGTGTCACACTCACATTGTATCTTTGGCACAAGCAGAATGTCTGACACATGGTGAGTGCCCAGGGAATAGAGGGACAATGAATCACCAGAATTTCGGTGCTGAGTACTCTAGCCAACTCACCTGGCTTACCTTTTAAAACATATTACACTCATGCAATAAATGTTTCTCCTCAATAGAATCTTCTAGAGAAAAGGGCCAACATCTTTAAAATTGTAAAATCAAAATTGGATTATTACATACCAGTTTTCATTAAAACAAAACAAAGAAAGCAATTGAAGCCGGTGTAATGGGTCATTTTTTTTGAACAATAGTAGTGCATTCTATCCCAAACATGAGCCAGGTCTGTGCTAAATGCTTTGCATATACTGTTTCTATATAATAATGACAGGTATTGGTTCTCTGTGGCCTTCATTTCCAAACAAAAGCACAGACACTATTGAAAACACAAGCTGAGCTTTCTTATCTGGGGAGTTATGAGAGAATAGGTAGTGCATGAACTGAAAACTTCCAGATGTACAAGTTGGATTTAGAAAAGGCAGAGAAACCAGAGATCAAATAGCCAACATATGTTGGATCATAGGAAGAGCAAGGGAATTCCAGAAAGAACATCTACTTCTGCTTAATTGACTATGCTAAAGTCTTCAACTGTGTGGATCACAACAAACTGGAAAATTCTGAAAGAGATGGGAATACCAAATCACCTTTCCTGCTCCTGCAAAACCTGTATGTAGGAAAAGAAGTAACAGTTAGAACTGGATATGAAATGATAGACTGGTTCCAAATTGGGAAAGGAGTATGTCAAGGCTGTATATTGTCACCCTGCTTATTTCATTTACATGCAGAGTACATCATGTAAAATACTGGTCTGATTGAAGAACAAGCTGGAATCAAGATTTCTGGGAGAAATATCAATAACCTCAGGTATGCAGATGATACCACCCTTATAGCAGGAAGCAAAGAGGGCTAAAGATCCTCTTGATGAAGGTGAAAGAGGAGAGTGAAAACGCTGGCCTAAAATTCAGAATCCAAAAAATGAACATCATGGCATGCAGCCCCATCACTTCATGGCAAATAGATGGGCAGGCAATGGAAACAGCAACAAATTTTATATTCTTGGACTTCAAAATCACCCTGAACAATGACTGCAGTCATGTAATTAAAAGACACTTGCTCCTTGGAAGAAGAGCTATGAAAAACCTACATGGCGTATTCAAAAAACAGACATCAAAATAAAAATAAAAAAAACAACAAAAAACAAAAAAACAGACATCACTTTGCCAACAGAAGTCTGTATAGTCAAAGCTATGCTTTTCCCAGTTGTCAGCTATGAATGTGAGAGCTGGACCATAAAAAAGGCTGAGCACCAAAGAACTGATGCCTTTGAACTATGGTGTTGGAGAAGACTCTTGACAGTCTCTTGGACTGCAAGGAGATCAAATTAATCAATCCTAAAGGAAATAAACCCTGAACATTCATTGGAAGGAATGATGCTGAAGCTGAAGTTCAAATACCTTGGCCATCCGATGCAAAGAGACGACTCACTGGAAAAGACCCTGATGCGGGGGAAAATAGAAGGCAGAAGGAGAAGGGGATGACAGAGGATGAGATGGTTGGATGACATCACTGAGTCAATGGGCATGAATTTGAGCCAGCTCCTGAAGATGGTGAAGGACAGGGAAGCCTGACGTGCAGCAATCCTTGGGGTTGCAAAGAGTTGGACATGACTGAGCAATTGAACTGACTGACTGACAGAAGGTTTTTAGTGAATGCTTAGAACTTCCCTGATGGCTTAGACAGTAAAGAATCTGCTGCAATGTGAGAGACCTGAGTTTGATTCCTGGGTCAGGAAGATCCCATGGAGAAGGGAATGGCAACCCACTTCAGTATTCTTGGCTTTATTTCTTTAAATGCAATGCATTTAGTTAGCATATTCCACTTTTGGAATTGTAACCAAGTGGTACCCTATGGAGCCTTCCTCTATAGATTCTCTCCCAAGTTCTCCACCTACCTCTATTTGTAGAAAAGTTTTAGCCTCCTAGACCTTCCCTGAGTTCCAAAGAACATATTTAATCAGAGAAGTGAAAAATTGCAGAAAATAAGGAAAACAGTCAAGCAAGACAAAAAAATAATACTTTAGTCATTAAACAGCATCCATAGATAGATAGATAGATAATGTTCTTAGCCATGTCCCATGAGCTGTTTTGCAGATACTTCTTCCACCTGGTGGAAGAAGTTAATGTATACTGCCCACAAGCATGTAGACTCCAGATCGGTTGGAACTAGAAGGTTGATGATGGTGACTCCCTATTACCTCACCACCAACCAATCAGAAGAATATCCATGAGCTGGTCACATACCCTGTAACCCTCTCCCTCACTCTATCTTTAAAAACCTTTCTCTGAAAGCCATGGTGGAGTTTGGGACTTTTGAGCACTAGCTTCCTGGGCTCCTTGCTTGGCACTAATGCAATAAATACTGCACTTTCTCATTCACCACAACCTGGTGTCAGTAGATTGGCTTTACTGTGGGTGGGCATGCAGACTCAAATTTGGTTAGATAACAGGAATACTTTTATATGCACTATATGAAATCTCACAGTCCCCTTGGGAGGCAGGAGTTGTTCTTCTTATTCTATTGCTAAAAAAATTGCAGCACAATGAGTTTAAATAACTTGCCTTCTCCCTTCACCGATGTGTGGCTGACTTAACCAAGTGGGCCACCTAAGGGTACCATATGTACTTCAAAGAGCGGATAAGTGGGCTGTGGAAGTCAGGATTTTTGGAGGAAAATCAAAAAATTAGTACTAAGATTTTTAAACAGTGCTGATGAAGAACAGCAATAAATTCTGGAATTATTATCTCTGGAGAAGTGAAGACTGAGGTGAATCCTTAATGATGGTATTAAAGGACGAAAAATGTGCGCAATCCCCAGGAAGATCCCATGGAGAAGGGAATGGCAACCCACTTCAGTATTCTTGGCTTTATTTCTTTAAATGCAATGCATTTAGTTAGCATATTCCACTTTTGGAATTGTAACCAAGTGGTACCCTATGGAGCCTTCCTCTATAGATTCTCTCCCAAGTTCTCCACCTACCTCTATTTGTAGAAAAGTTTTAGCCTCCTAGACCTTCCCTGAGTTCCAAAGAACATATTTAATCAGAGAAGTGAAAAATTGCAGAAAATAAGGAAAACAGTCAAGCAAGACAAAAAAATAATACTTTAGTCATTAAACAGCATCCATAGATAGATAGATAGATAATGTTCTTAGCCATGTCCCATGAGCTGTTTTGCAGATACTTCTTCCACCTGGTGGAAGAAGTTAATGTATACTGCCCACAAGCATGTAGACTCCAGATCGGTTGGAACTAGAAGGTTGATGATGGTGACTCCCTATTACCTCACCACCAACCAATCAGAAGAATATCCATGAGCTGGTCACATACCCTGTAACCCTCTCCCTCACTCTATCTTTAAAAACCTTTCTCTGAAAGCCATGGTGGAGTTTGGGACTTTTGAGCACTAGCTTCCTGGGCTCCTTGCTTGGCACTAATGCAATAAATACTGCACTTTCTCATTCACCACAACCTGGTGTCAGTAGATTGGCTTTACTGTGGGTGGGCATGCAGACTCAAATTTGGTTAGATAACAGGAATACTTTTATATGCACTATATGAAATCTCACAGTCCCCTTGGGAGGCAGGAGTTGTTCTTCTTATTCTATTGCTAAAAAAATTGCAGCACAATGAGTTTAAATAACTTGCCTTCTCCCTTCACCGATGTGTGGCTGACTTAACCAAGTGGGCCACCTAAGGGTACCATATGTACTTCAAAGAGCGGATAAGTGGGCTGTGGAAGTCAGGATTTTTGGAGGAAAATCAAAAAATTAGTACTAAGATTTTTTAAACAGTGCTGATGAAGAACAGCAATAAATTCTGGAATTATTATCTCTGGAGAAGTGAAGACTGAGGTGAATCCTTAATGATGGTATTAAAGGACGATATGTGATTATTATAACAGTATGATAGATTGTAAAGAAAAATGAAAATGTTCCCATCTTTGCTGGGTACAGAATTAGAATGAAATAGTTAGGGTTGAAGGCTACAAATATTTAACTTCCAGTTCTGGATAGAGCTTTAGAGAAGAAAAGAATGTACTCAACGGAAGCTCAGAAGGCCGGTTTAGGGGTCAATATAGTGTTTGATTCCGCTGAGATCCCTTGAAATCTCTTCAACTCTTCCTTCTCATGGACAATACCAAGCAGAATCAATGGCTTACAGTTCTTCTAGTTCACTGCTCATGGTTTAGTCATCATGAAGTCTAAACTTAGAGATTTGATAGTATACTAACTCAGAAATTTTTTCATCTGCAAACAGCTTACCATTGGACACTGAGGTGATAAAATAGTATGATATGATATGTGAAGGAACAGATCAGTTGCCTGTGTACCAGAAAAGATGAAGACAGGCTGAAATATTCTGGTTTTCTAAAATAAAATAAATAAAATAAAATAAAATCTCATTTGTCCACACTAGCTGCTGGCCATTTGGATTCTCTAAATTTGATAGAGCTAGGCTTTCTCTTGCTCCCTAAATATCATGCTCACCAAAGTATTTTAAGAACTCTTTCACTTTGTATTTTTGCCAGAGTTACTGTCTCAAAGCACACCTGATAACATCCTTCTCCCATCAGGGAATAAGACACAGTTACACAAAACACAGAATGAAACTTTGGTGTCTTGCTTGACATTCATGGCCCTTTGGAATTGAGCTTGAATCCCCTCCATATGCTTTGATTTTAGTGATATTGGAAAGATGTGAAACAGATACCAAACTGGATTCATTTTATTTCCCCGTTGCCTGGTGCAGGCTCTGACAAAAAGCAGGTGTCTAATGCATGTTCCCTGCATAAATAGATGAATGAAAGACAAAGGGAAGTTGTCCAACCATGTAAGCTTCCCGACCCCACCATAGCATCATGCACACTGCACATTCTAGGTAGATTTCTCTTCCTGGAAAGTCTTTCCCTCACATGTCCAATTTTATTTTCATTTATTATAACCCTATCTGTTCATGGTCCAGGTCAAATGCCCCTGCTGAGACTTTCCTGGATGTTGGAATTTGTCTCTCTCCTGTTTTCTGAATCCTCTTTGTGGGTGTTGCTTTTATGGTACTTCTGCACTCTGCCTTAGATTACAGCTTCTGTGCACATCTCTTTCTACCTCATAGAATGTGAATCTTGGGATACAGGAGAAATACATTACTAAACTTTACATCATCATAATACTTTGAGCCTGAAAGGGTCAAAGCAAACTTTATTTTAACCAGAATCCCCTCTTGCTGCACTCACCAACTTCTCACTTTGGTTCTTTATTTTCCTCATTTCACACCTCACAGTCCAATTTTAAGTGGCAGCCCCCAACTCAAGCCCAAGATGTCTCTCTTGCCTCCTCATCAGCCTCTTAACCACTCCTAAAAGCCTTGGTTGAGGCTGTCCTTTGTCTTTTGGGCTGCAATTTCTCTGCACTTTCACCTATCATGGGTAAGTACTTCAGCAGTAACAGTGACTATTTTTGTGACATAGGAAAGATACAGAGATGAGGCACAGAGATACAGAGAGGTAGATACGGAGATAGTGGCACTTTGTTCCTTGGAGTGATAATAAATGACACACACGTTATAGAGGAAGATTGTATCCCTCCGAGGAGGATGGCTCTCTACCTGACTTCTGCTCACATTGCTAAGGTTGACTTTTTCTTTGAGGAGGACCTTGCAAGACTTCTCTGTCTGTCTCCAAGAATCTCTAGATGACAAGTGGGAAGAAGTAGTAGGTTAGACAGCCAAGAAGTGGCTATGGCAGAAATGATGTGAGTAATAGTTTGGAGAGTGGGGCAGAGTCAAGGGGTGGTCCAGGCAGGAGGAGACCAGCAGCAGGGGAAGGGTGGCTGGGATGCTCCCTGCATTTCTGTGGTGAAGCTGTAGAGAAGACACAGTGAAGATGATCAAAGTTTATTTAGATCCATATCTTCCTATCACGATCAGTTCAACTTCCTTTTCTTCTCACTGTCCCAATAGTTCTTCCTTTCCTTTCCTTGAAATCTTGTTCCTTTCTCTTTTTCATCTTAACTTGGTCACCCTTCTGGAGGTTTTTCCATCAGGGCCTGCGCTTCTCAACTTTGTGGCTTTGGGGTCCAAGTTTGTCCACGTCATAACTCTGTCTGAGATGGCTTTATATCTTCAGCTGCTTCTTTTTTTTTAAAAAAAATATTTATTATTTATTTATTTGGGGGGAGCGGGTTGGGGAGGGAGGGGCAGGCGGGCCACTTCTATTGGGGTTTCAGGGTACTCTGCCTTAGATTACAGCTTCTGTGCACATCTCTTTCTACCTCATAGAATGTGAATCTTGGGATACAGGAGAAATACATTACTAAACTTTACATCATCATAATACTTTGAGCCTGAAAGGGTCAAAGCAAACTTTATTTTAACCAGAATCCCCTCTTGCTGCACTCACCAACTTCTCACTTTGGTTCTTTATTTTCCTCATTTCACACCTCACAGTCCAATTTTAAGTGGCAGCCCCCAACTCAAGCCCAAGATGTCTCTCTTGCCTCCTCATCAGCCTCTTAACCACTCCTAAAAGCCTTGGTTGAGGCTGTCCTTTGTCTTTTGGGCTGCAATTTCTCTGCACTTTCACCTATCATGGGTAAGTACTTCAGCAGTAACAGTGACTATTTTTGTGACATAGGAAAGATACAGAGATGAGGCACAGAGATACAGAGAGGTAGATACGGAGATAGTGGCACTTTGTTCCTTGGAGTGATAATAAATGACACACACGTTATAGAGGAAGATTGTATCCCTCCGAGGAGGATGGCTCTCTACCTGACTTCTGCTCACATTGCTAAGGTTGACTTTTTCTTTGAGGAGGACCTTGCAAGACTTCTCTGTCTGTCTCCAAGAATCTCTAGATGACAAGTGGGAAGAAGTAGTAGGTTAGACAGCCAAGAAGTGGCTATGGCAGAAATGATGTGAGTAATAGTTTGGAGAGTGGGGCAGAGTCAAGGGGTGGTCCAGGCAGGAGGAGACCAGCAGCGGGGGAAGGGTGGCTGGGATGCTCCCTGCATTTCTGTGGTGAAGCTGTAGAGAAGACACAGTGAAGATGATCAAAGTTTATTTAGATCCATATCTTCCTATCACGATCAGTTCAACTTCCTTTTCTTCTCACTGTCCCAATAGTTCTTCCTTTCCTTTCCTTGAAATCTTGTTCCTTTCTCTTTTTCATCTTAACTTGGTCACCCTTCTGGAGGTTTTTCCATCAGGGCCTGCGCTTCTCAACTTTGTGGCTTTGGGGTCCAAGTTTGTCCACGTCATAACTCTGTCTGAGATGGCTTTATATCTTCAGCTGCTTCTTTTTTTTTAAAAAAAATATTTATTATTTATTTATTTGGGGGGAGCGGGTTGGGGAGGGAGGGGGCAGGCGGGCCACTTCTATTGGTCTTTCATTTAGCTATTTTCATCCATCTTCGTTCTTCAGCCCATGTGGGCCTCCCATTGCGGTGGCTTCTGTTGCCTCAGAGCACTGGCTCTGGGCGCATGCGCTCCAGAGCTCTGGCTTGGTAATTGGACACATCGGTCCAGCCGCTCCATGGCACATGGGATCTTCCCAGGCCAGGGATCGAACCGTTGCCCCTGGCACTGTAAGGCGGTATCCTTACCCACTGGACCACCAGGGAAGCCCTCTTCAACTGCTTCTATTCCAGGAAGGAGATGGGAGAGGCTTATAGTCACATTCGTGGAATCACATTCCTGGAATCACATTCCAGGATTCTAGAGGGATCCCTGGAATATTCTTCCACCTTCTAGCTTTATATTAACCACACCATTTATAGCTGTGTGACCTCAGGCAAAGCATTCAGCCTCTCTGCATCTCAAATATTTGGCTCTAAAATGTGGGTCATGACAGTATTTTCCTCACAGAGTAGTGATGAGGTTGAGTGATGAGCTGACATATATGAAGAACTTAGAACTGCATCTGGAACATGGAGGCATCGGCTATGACAATTGTCAGTGAAGGACAGGGAAGCCTGGCATGCTGCAGCCCATGGAGTCACAAAGAGTGGAGCACAGCTTAGCAACTGAACAACAACAAAAAAGACTTATGTTCTAACCATACGTACCTGACATTGTCTGGGGTGCCAGACACCCAGAGAGTTGCCAGGGATACAAACATGAAAAAGCTGTAGAGAAGACACAGTGAAGATGATCAAAGTTTATTTAGATCCATATCTTCCTATCACGATCAGTTCAACTTCCTTTTCTTCTCACTGTCCCAATAGTTCTTCCTTTCCTTTCCTTGAAATCTTGTTCCTTTCTCTTTTTCATCTTGACTTGGTCACCCTTCTGGAGGTTTTTCCATCAGGGCCTGCGCTTCTCAACTTTGTGGCTTTGGGGTCCAAGTTTGTCCACGTCATAACTCTGTCTGAGATGGCTTTATATCTTCAGCTGCTTCTTTTTTTTTTAAAAAAATATTTATTATTTATTTATTTGGGGGGAGCGGGTTGGGGAGGGAGGGGGCAGGCGGGCCACTTCTATTGGTCTTTCATTTAGCTATTTTCATCCATCTTCGTTCTTCAGCCCATGTGGGCCTCCCATTGCGGTGGCTTCTGTTGCCTCAGAGCACTGGCTCTGGGCGCATGCGCTCCAGAGCTCTGGCTTGGTAATTGGACACATCGGTCCAGCCGCTCCATGGCACATGGGATCTTCCCAGGCCAGGGATCGAACCGTTGCCCCTGGCACTGTAAGGCGGTATCCTTACCCACTGGACCACCAGGGAAGCCCTCTTCAACTGCTTCTATTCCAGGAAGGAGATGGGAGAGGCTTATAGTCACATTCGTGGAATCACATTCCTGGAATCACATTCCAGGATTCCAGAGGGATCCCTGGAATATTCTTCCACCTTCTAGCTTTATATTAACCACACCATTTATAGCTGTGTGACCTCAGGCAAAGCATTCAGCCTCTCTGCATCTCAAATATTTGGCTCTAAAATGTGGGTCATGACAGTATTTTCCTCACAGAGTAGTGATGAGGTTGAGTGATGAGCTGACATATATGAAGAACTTAGAACTGCATCTGGAACATGGAGGCATCGGCTATGACAATTGTCAGTGAAGGACAGGGAAGCCTGGCATGCTGCAGCCCATGGAGTCACAAAGAGTGGAGCACAGCTTAGCAACTGAACAACAACAAAAAAGACTTATGTTCTAACCATACGTACCTGACATTGTCTGGGGTGCCAGACACCCAGAGAGTTGCCAGGGATACAAACATGAAAAAGGCATAGTCTTTACCCTTGAGGGATTTGTCATCTAGAAAACAGTAGATATGCACACTGGTGATTCTCAATCATTGTGTTAAGTGCATGGGTAGAGACGTCAAGCTGTTGTAAGCATATAAAGAGAGGACTGAGTGATTTTCCCTGGGAGAGTTGCTTAAGCAGGTGATGTTCAACTAGGACTCGAAGGATAAGCTCAAGGAAGCTCACCAACAGTCAGTACCTGGGAGTGAGTCTCTTTGGTGAATGATGCTGCAGCACTAGAGTGCCTAGATCATTTTATTGATTTTATTACCAAATAATAGCAGGATTTCCTAATCAGCTATGACCCAAGAGATCGCTTTACTAGATTTTTTACACAAAGGTATAAAGAGAAGGGAATTGAGAGGAAGAGAAAGGGTAAATAGAGAGAACTAAAAAGAAAAGGAAAGACCGTAATTCCCTCAACGGTAAATTAAACACGTGGAGGTAAAAAGGCTTTCTTGTCCAAAATCCTATTCGAAAGCAGTAATGTCTCTGTGGCTTATTTTGGTAAATTAATCAGACACACTGAAGCCAAGGAAAGAGCCGTGTCTTTCAGTGCTATGAATGAGAGGACTTTATTTAGAGATGAGCCCTCCAAGGAAACAATGCTATTTTAACGGATTTCTGTGTGACATCCGGATGCATCCCTCAATAGGCAATATACAGACATTTAAACTGCAGTTTGCCCAGTCCTGCTTCACTGGTCATTGGGGAAATTCCTCTAAAGCTGCAAAAAGGACTAGAAATGTTTGCATCATATTAATAAACGGGAAACCGAGGAAGCTGCCAACTGGCAGGAGAGTGTGTTGAGTGATGAGCTGACATATATGAAGAACTTAGAACTGCATCTGGAACATGGAGGCATCGGCTATGACAATTGTCAGTGAAGGACAGGGAAGCCTGGCATGCTGCAGCCCATGGAGTCACAAAGAGTGGAGCACAGCTTAGCAACTGAACAACAACAAAAAAGACTTATGTTCTAACCATACGTACCTGACATTGTCTGGGGTGCCAGACACCCAGAGAGTTGCCAGGGATACAAACATGAAAAAGGCATAGTCTTTACCCTTGAGGGATTTGTCATCTAGAAAACAGTAGATATGCACACTGGTGATTCTCAATCATTGTGTTAAGTGCATGGGTAGAGACGTCAAGCTGTTGTAAGCATATAAAGAGAGGACTGAGTGATTTTCCCTGGGAGAGTTGCTTAAGCAGGTGATGTTCAACTAGGACTCGAAGGATAAGCTCAAGGAAGCTCACCAACAGTCAGTACCTGGGAGTGAGTCTCTTTGGTGAATGATGCTGCAGCACTAGAGTGCCTAGATCATTTTATTGATTTTATTACCAAATAATAGCAGGATTTCCTAATCAGCTATGACCCAAGAGATCGCTTTACTAGATTTTTTACACAAAGGTATAAAGAGAAGGGAATTGAGAGGAAGAGAAAGGGTAAATAGAGAGAACTAAAAAGAAAAGGAAAGACCGTAATTCCCTCAACGGTAAATTAAACACGTGGAGGTAAAAAGGCTTTCTTGTCCAAAATCCTATTCGAAAGCAGTAATGTCTCTGTGGCTTATTTTGGTAAATTAATCAGACACACTGAAGCCAAGGAAAGAGCCGTGTCTTTCAGTGCTATGAATGAGAGGACTTTATTTAGAGATGAGCCCTCCAAGGAAACAATGCTATTTTAACGGATTTCTGTGTGACATCCGGATGCATCCCTCAATAGGCAATATACAGACATTTAAACTGCAGTTTGCCCAGTCCTGCTTCACTGGTCATTGGGGAAATTCCTCTAAAGCTGCAAAAAGGACTAGAAATGTTTGCATCATATTAATAAACGGGAAACCGAGGAAGCTGCCAACTGGCAGGAGAGTGTGTTTTGGTGGTTTGATAAGGCTACTAAAGAGTTTATGGTGTGACAGATGTTTCACTACACTATTGTGAAATGAATAGATGATGAGAAGTAATTAGATGTACATTGGAATCAATGCTGTTATCATCGAGGCCTTCGGGCGATGCAGTAGATGAGAGTCTTGGCAGCAGGTGGTCCAATGGCTCCGAGACAGGAAGACACACCGCGGGAGACTGAGTGACAGGTTTCACAGATCCAGGGGGTGAGAGATCTGAGCTGGGGCTTGCATTTGTAATCTTTACTCATGTATAAATAATAACAACTCCGCCATTGACTTCCTATGCTATGTCATAGCCTCTGTTACCTTCACACACATGTGGAAGAGGGCTGGATTCATCCACTCAAAGTTATTCTTGGTCTCCCTGTTTTCAAATATGCATATGTATGTTCGATCGTAACTGACAGCTCTATCAGTTTTGTTTTTTTTTTTTTTTGAGGGAAGACTCTTAGAGCTAATCATCTGACGATTACATTTATTTTTAATGCTTGGCATTGAGCCGCCATTGTACAAAACTTCCTATAGGTTGCAGATCAGAGGCTGGAAAGTACTTTTACTGCCTTTCATGAGGAAGGCGGTTTCTTCTCTCTGGCTCAATGACTAACATTTAAAGGGACACATTTGTCTCTCTGCTCTGTGAAATCCCTTTGCAGGGGTCTTGGCAGGGACTCATCTTAAAGGGTACCCTACAAATTAAACACGTGGAGGTAAAAAGGCTTTCTTGTCCAAAATCCTATTCGAAAGCAGTAATGTCTCTGTGGCTTATTTTGGTAAATTAATCAGACACACTGAAGCCAAGGAAAGAGCCGTGTCTTTCAGTGCTATGAATGAGAGGACTTTATTTAGAGATGAGCCCTCCAAGGAAACAATGCTATTTTAACGGATTTCTGTGTGACATCCGGATGCATCCCTCAATAGGCAATATACAGACATTTAAACTGCAGTTTGCCCAGTCCTGCTTCACTGGTCATTGGGGAAATTCCTCTAAAGCTGCAAAAAGGACTAGAAATGTTTGCATCATATTAATAAACGGGAAACCGAGGAAGCTGCCAACTGGCAGGAGAGTGTGTTTGGTGGTTTGATAAGGCTACTAAAGAGTTTATGGTGTGACAGATGTTTCACTACACTATTGTGAAATGAATAGATGATGAGAAGTAATTAGATGTACATTGGAATCAATGCTGTTATCATCGAGGCCTTCGGGCGATGCAGTAGATGAGAGTCTTGGCAGCAGGTGGTCCAATGGCTCCGAGACAGGAAGACACACCGCGGGAGACTGAGTGACAGGTTTCACAGATCCAGGGGGTGAGAGATCTGAGCTGGGGCTTGCATTTGTAATCTTTACTCATGTATAAATAATAACAACTCCGCCATTGACTTCCTATGCTATGTCATAGCCTCTGTTACCTTCACACACATGTGGAAGAGGGCTGGATTCATCCACTCAAAGTTATTCTTGGTCTCCCTGTTTTCAAATATGCATATGTATGTTCGATCGTAACTGACAGCTCTATCAGTTTTGTTTTTTTTTTTTTTTGAGGGAAGACTCTTAGAGCTAATCATCTGACGATTACATTTATTTTTAATGCTTGGCATTGAGCCGCCATTGTACAAAACTTCCTATAGGTTGCAGATCAGAGGCTGGAAAGTACTTTTACTGCCTTTCATGAGGAAGGCGGTTTCTTCTCTCTGGCTCAATGACTAACATTTAAAGGGACACATTTGTCTCTCTGCTCTGTGAAATCCCTTTGCAGGGGTCTTGGCAGGGTCACCCTCCATGCTTAAAGCAACCATATGGAGCCTGATGCTTTCAAGAGAAGGTTTTGGTTTCTGCCAGTTTCTAGGGTCAGCTATTAGCTCACGGGGGAATGTTGAAGTTTCCAAGCACAGAATGAAGATGGAGGGAAGAAATGGTGATTAGGGGAAATTAAGTAACTGATTCCCTATGCACATCTGGTAGCCCTTTAGGAAGACAGAATATCTGGTAGTATCATTTATTAGTCCCTATCTGCTTAAAACAGCAATGGTATTTATGTACAAAAGGGGGGCTTCATTGAATGATTTCAAAATAATATGTAGCTCCAATAATTAAAGGAGTCCTCATAGAAATTATGTAGCATATGGCTGTTTACTCACATCTGTGCAAAATTTTAATACTCTTTCTTATATGTCCATGTAATTAAGTAACTAATCCTTCTATTCATCCTTTAATAAATCTTCATTGTACCTTCACTATACCCCTATTATTTGTTGCTGTCTATATAAACCTAAATGATTGTCGTGTAGGACTTAATGATCTCTTTTGGCTTCTGTGTGTGTTTGTGTGTGTGTTTTACACTGTGCTCCTTTCATAAGAAGCTAGATGTTTTATTGAAAAGGTCTATTTTAGATATTTTCTTTCAGGTTGTTAAACATCATCTAGGGATTCCCTGGTGGTCCAGTGGGCAAGGACACTGCCTTGCAGTGCAAGGGGCGCCGAATCGATCCCTGGCCTGGGAAGATCCCACGTGCCGCGGAGCGGCTGGACTGATTATGTCGTTACCGAGCCGGAGCTCTGGAGCGCATGCGCCCAGAGCCGATGCTCTGCGACAACAGAGGCCACCGCGATGGGAGGCCCACACGGGTCAAAGAACAAAGATGGATGAAAATGGACAAATGAAAGACCAATAGAAGTGGCCTGCCTGCTCCCCTCCCTCCTCACCCCACCCCCACCAAAAAAAATCATCTAAAATACTTATTAGAACAGATCAGAAACTGGAACGATTTAATGACATAATATAAAGCTATAATATGAAAACTATTTTAAAAATAGACTATTAGTTCATGTTCTTACCAAACTCATGGATATTTTGGATTAACTAGCTGAAAATTCTAAAATGCTAAGGCTTTTTTCCTGATTAATAATCTGGTTAATAAATGTCTACAGAAGAGTCATCTATTCCACATGCCATATGTGAAACTTAAGTATGATAAAGATCTGAATGCACTAAGCTCAAAGCTTGCCTTTCAAAGGCCTGTTGTATCAGATATGCATGTCTGGGAATCTCTAGAGTAAACCACCAGCTTTGGTGATTTTGATAGAGCCCAAGGCTGGTCAGTCAGGACTTCCTGGGAGGGCAATAAAGCTTAATCCTTCATAGATAATAGGACCTTGTCAAGTAGGCACAAGGTGCAACCCAAAGAGGAACACTTTGTTCCATTGGTCTATCCCCAAATGAGCATGAACTTTCTTTAGTAACAGCAACCATTTAAGCAGGACTCTGCTAAGTGCTTTCCAGACATTATCTCCTTTAATCCTCACAATAGCCTTAGAAGGCAGATTCTATAATTATCTTCATTGTACCTTCACTATACCCCTATTATTTGTTGCTGTCTATATAAACCTAAATGATTGTCGTGTAGGACTTAATGATCTCTTTTGGCTTCTGTGTGTGTTTGTGTGTGTGTTTTACACTGTGCTCCTTTCATAAGAAGCTAGATGTTTTATTGAAAAGGTCTATTTTAGATATTTTCTTTCAGGTTGTTAAACATCATCTAGGGATTCCCTGGTGGTCCAGTGGGCAAGGACACTGCCTTGCAGTGCAAGGGGCGCCGAATCGATCCCTGGCCTGGGAAGATCCCACGTGCCGCGGAGCGGCTGGACTGATTATGTCGTTACCGAGCCGGAGCTCTGGAGCGCATGCGCCCAGAGCCGATGCTCTGCGACAACAGAGGCCACCGCGATGGGAGGCCCACACGGGTCAAAGAACAAAGATGGATGAAAATGGACAAATGAAAGACCAATAGAAGTGGCCTGCCTGCTCCCCTCCCTCCTCACCCCACCCCCACCAAAAAAAATCATCTAAAATACTTATTAGAACAGATCAGAAACTGGAACGATTTAATGACATAATATAAAGCTATAATATGAAAACTATTTTAAAAATAGACTATTAGTTCATGTTCTTACCAAACTCATGGATATTTTGGATTAACTAGCTGAAAATTCTAAAATGCTAAGGCTTTTTTCCTGATTAATAATCTGGTTAATAAATGTCTACAGAAGAGTCATCTATTCCACATGCCATATGTGAAACTTAAGTATGATAAAGATCTGAATGCACTAAGCTCAAAGCTTGCCTTTCAAAGGCCTGTTGTATCAGATATGCATGTCTGGGAATCTCTAGAGTAAACCACCAGCTTTGGTGATTTTGATAGAGCCCAAGGCTGGTCAGTCAGGACTTCCTGGGAGGGCAATAAAGCTTAATCCTTCATAGATAATAGGACCTTGTCAAGTAGGCACAAGGTGCAACCCAAAGAGGAACACTTTGTTCCATTGGTCTATCCCCAAATGAGCATGAACTTTCTTTAGTAACAGCAACCATTTAAGCAGGACTCTGCTAAGTGCTTTCCAGACATTATCTCCTTTAATCCTCACAATAGCCTTAGAAGGCAGATTCTATAATTATCTTCATTTGATAGACAAAAACACTGGAGTTTGGGTAGGCTAATCATTTTTTCAAATTTACCCAGGAAGTGGCAAATCCTGGATCTAAAGCCAAGTCTCTGATTCCAGTGCTCGTGTGCATTATCACTATCTTTCAGGTCAAACGGTATTTTTTGAGTCCTTTGCTTTCTCTATGTGATCTAAGGTCTGATTGGTTTCAAATAAAGGAGGATGTTATTCACAAGAAAATTCAAGTAATCCTATTATCTCAATTGAATAAAAAAAACCAATTCTACAAAACAAGACTTAACAATATACATATTTATATTTCTTAAGGTTCATATAATATTGACTTTACTCTCAGTATTGTAGAGTTTTGGATAGATTGTGCCCATGAGTTCTGGTGATTAGTAATTTCTCCCACTTCTGCCATGGTGATTAAATTAAATAAGATCATCAGGTGATTTTTAAGCACATCAAAGTTTGAAAGCAATTGTCTAAGTTTACCATTGCTTGGACATCCCCACTGATAGGAATGCCAAACATTATGCCTTGGGACAGATCTGACTCTTAGAAGGGTTTGAGCTAAACTTTGTCTCCCAATAGTTTTCATAGTTAGATTAACATTCTATGATGGAGCATTTTAAACTGAAGTTAGACAAGTTGATACTAAAGCTTATAAGTAACAACAGACATGGAAGAATGCTCATTAAAATGCTAGAAGAAAAACTGTCAGATATGAAAACATACTATAAGATCTTTGTAATTAAAACATTGTTGTGACCAGGGAGATAGAAAAGAAAGCCTAAAAGTAGACCCAATAGGTAGGTAAATGTAGTATAAAATAAAGATAGTAGCACAAATGACTTGAGAAAAGATAAATGTTTAAATAATTGCACAGAGGAACCATTTAGAAATAAATGAAACTAGATCTATGCTTACACCATATATAAAAATAAACTCCACATCTATCAAAAGCTGAAAAATGAAGCCTGTGTCAATACAAGGTGAATTCATAGATAAATTTCTTTTTTTTTCTTTTACTTCTTTTTGGCCTATTTTATTGGTTTTTTATTTATTTATTTTCATCCATCTTTATTCTTTGGCCTGTGTGGGCCTCCCATTGCAGTGGCCTCTCTCATTGTAGAGCACTGGCCCAGGGCACACGCGCTCCATAGTGCTGGCTCATGATTGAACACACCAGTTCAGCCACTCCATGGCATGTGGGATCTTTCCAGACTAGGGATTGAACCAGTGCCCCTTGCACTACAAGGTGGACTCTTTACCCACTGGATCACCAGGGAAGCCCTGTAGCTGAATTTGTTTTTAATCTAGGTATAGGAAGGTGTTTTTCAATTGTGACTCTAAATCTAGAAGCTAAAAAAGAACAGATTGCTAAGTTTTCTTACTATATTTTCCCATGGCAAAAACACCATAGGCAAAATCAACTAATACTGGAAAAAATATTTGCAACATATATCACAAAAGCTTGATATCCATAATATATTGAGAACTCTTAAAAACTGAAGGAAAAAAGACTAAAACCCCAATATAAAAGTGGAAAGACATAGGAGACGATTCACGAAAAGGCTATAAACTGGCTTTTAAAATGTGGAAAGATGTTCAAATTCATATCTACTTAGATAAGTACAAATTAACACAGCTATTTCTTACCCATCAGATTTAAAATAAATTTAAAGCAAGACATTACATTGTTCTTGGTCAGGCTATAGGGAAATGGGCACTGTCCAGCATTGCTGGCAAGAATGCAAACATACTATAAGATCTTTGTAATTAAAACATTGTTGTGACCAGGGAGATAGAAAAGAAAGCCTAAAAGTAGACCCAATAGGTAGGTAAATGTAGTATAAAATAAAGATAGTAGCACAAATGACTTGAGAAAAGATAAATGTTTAAATAATTGCACAGAGGAACCATTTAGAAATAAATGAAACTAGATCTATGCTTACACCATATATAAAAATAAACTCCACATCTATCAAAAGCTGAAAAATGAAGCCTGTGTCAATACAAGGTGAATTCATAGATAAATTTCTTTTTTTTTCTTTTACTTCTTTTTGGCCTATTTTATTGGTTTTTTATTTATTTATTTTCATCCATCTTTATTCTTTGGCCTGTGTGGGCCTCCCATTGCAGTGGCCTCTCTCATTGTAGAGCACTGGCCCAGGGCACACGCGCTCCATAGTGCTGGCTCATGATTGAACACACCAGTTCAGCCACTCCATGGCATGTGGGATCTTTCCAGACTAGGGATTGAACCAGTGCCCCTTGCACTACAAGGTGGACTCTTTACCCACTGGATCACCAGGGAAGCCCTGTAGCTGAATTTGTTTTTAATCTAGGTATAGGAAGGTGTTTTTCAATTGTGACTCTAAATCTAGAAGCTAAAAAAGAACAGATTGCTAAGTTTTCTTACTATATTTTCCCATGGCAAAAACACCATAGGCAAAATCAACTAATACTGGAAAAAATATTTGCAACATATATCACAAAAGCTTGATATCCATAATATATTGAGAACTCTTAAAAACTGAAGGAAAAAAGACTAAAACCCCAATATAAAAGTGGAAAGACATAGGAGACGATTCACGAAAAGGCTATAAACTGGCTTTTAAAATGTGGAAAGATGTTCAAATTCATATCTACTTAGATAAGTACAAATTAACACAGCTATTTCTTACCCATCAGATTTAAAATAAATTTAAAGCAAGACATTACATTGTTCTTGGTCAGGCTATAGGGAAATGGGCACTGTCCAGCATTGCTGGCAAGAATGCAAACTGATAGAACCTATTTGAAAGAGAATCTGGATATTAAACAAAACTACATATACACTCACTTTTGGACCTAGCAAAAGCATTTATAGGAATTTGTCTTGTAGCGACACCTTCAACAATACAAAGATTCTTTGCATAATGTTATTTACTGCATCATTGTTTGTACAGTTGACCCTTGACCAACATGAAGGCTAGGGGATTTACTCTCTGTGCCGTCAAAAATTCACAAATAACTTTACAGCTGACCTTCTCTTTCCTTAGTTCTATATCCAGATACGATCAATTTGGATCTCATAATACTGTAGTACAAAGTTAGTGAAAGAAATTCACGTAACCAATGCAGCCACTGTTAAAAGCAACTTAGAGGTGCTTCAAAAAACTAAAACTAAAACTACCTTATGATTCAGTATTTTCAGTTCTGGGTATATATATCTGAAGAAAAATGAAACATATTCAAGACAACCTAGAAGGATGGGATAGGGAGGGAGAAGGGTAGAAAGTTTAAGAGGAAGGAAACATATGTATACCTATGGCTGATTCATGTTGACGTATGGCATTAAACAACAAAACTCTGTAAAAAAAAAAATATATATATATTTATATAACCTTGATGAAAAAAATAAAAAGAGATATGCTCTAATGTTTATAGCAGTATTATTTAATAATAGCCAAGAAGATATGGAAACAACTTGTGTTCATCAACAGATGAATAGATAAAGATGCTGTACTACATATATACCTATAGGTATATATACAATGAAATTCTGCCATTTGCAACAAAATGAATGAATCTAAAGGGTATCATGCTTAGTGAAATAAAGAAAACAAATAAAGAAAACAAATAAAGACAAATACTATTTGTTACTGCTTACACGTGGAATCTAAAAAATAAAACAAAGAAACGAATACAACAGAAACAGACTTGCATATATAGAGGTTACCAGTGGAAAGAGGAGTGGAAGGAGGGGCAACATAGGATAGGGGATTAAGAGGTACAAATTAGTATGTAATAAAATAAATAAATTACAATGATATGTTGTACAGAACAGGTAAGATAGCCAATATTTTATAATAACATTAAATAGAGTATAATCATTAATGAAAAATAAAATTTTGAGTCACTATCTTATATACCTGAAGTTAATATAATTTTATAAATTACCTATATACATCAATTAAAAAGTTTCTCTTTTTTCAGCTCTACTGAAGTATAATTGATAAAATAGCACAATATTTAAAGTACAAAACATGAAAGTATTCCTTTCATTGAATTAAATAGTGCTCCATTATCTCACATATTTACCTTTTATTTTTTGTAAGAACATTTAAGTTCTTCTCTCCAACATACAATATGGAAAAGAGAGTCTTTGTAATGAATGGTGTTGGGAAAACTGGGCAGCCATTTATGCAAAGAAATAAAACTGGCCATCTATCTTACACCATGCATAAAAATTATCTGAAAGTGGGACAAGGACTTAAATCAAAGGTCTGACACTGTAAAACTCCTAGAAGGAAACACAGCTCAAACTCCTTGACATGAGGAGCCCTTCCTAAGGAGCTCCCAGTTTGTCAAATCTCCAGTAAAGGAAGTCTCTGGAAATTGGAAAGCTTTAGGCCTTAAGTATACCTATGGCTGATTCATGTTGACGTATGGCATTAAACAACAAAACTCTGTAAAAAAAAAATATATATATATTTATATAACCTTGATGAAAAAATAAAAAGAGATATGCTCTAATGTTTATAGCAGTATTATTTAATAATAGCCAAGAAGATATGGAAACAACTTGTGTTCATCAACAGATGAATAGATAAAGATGCTGTACTACATATATACCTATAGGTATATATACAATGAAATTCTGCCATTTGCAACAAAATGAATGAATCTAAAGGGTATCATGCTTAGTGAAATAAAGAAAACAAATAAAGAAAACAAATAAAGACAAATACTATTTGTTACTGCTTACACGTGGAATCTAAAAAATAAAACAAAGAAACGAATACAACAGAAACAGACTTGCATATATAGAGGTTACCAGTGGAAAGAGGAGTGGAAGGAGGGGCAACATAGGATAGGGGATTAAGAGGTACAAATTAGTATGTAATAAAATAAATAAATTACAATGATATGTTGTACAGAACAGGTAAGATAGCCAATATTTTATAATAACATTAAATAGAGTATAATCATTAATGAAAAATAAAATTTTGAGTCACTATCTTATATACCTGAAGTTAATATAATTTTATAAATTACCTATATACATCAATTAAAAAGTTTCTCTTTTTTCAGCTCTACTGAAGTATAATTGATAAAATAGCACAATATTTAAAGTACAAAACATGAAAGTATTCCTTTCATTGAATTAAATAGTGCTCCATTATCTCACATATTTACCTTTTATTTTTTGTAAGAACATTTAAGTTCTTCTCTCCAACATACAATATGGAAAAGAGAGTCTTTGTAATGAATGGTGTTGGAAAAACTGGGCAGCCATTTATGCAAAGAAATAAAACTGGCCATCTATCTTACACCATGCATAAAAATTATCTGAAAGTGGGACAAGGACTTAAATCAAAGGTCTGACACTGTAAAACTCCTAGAAGGAAACACAGCTCAAACTCCTTGACATGAGGAGCCCTTCCTAAGGAGCTCCCAGTTTGTCAAATCTCCAGTAAAGGAAGTCTCTGGAATTGAAAGCTTTAGCCTAAGTGGGATCTTAAAAGACTAAAGTGAAATTGTCATTTTCTTTGTTGTTTGACTCTGATAAGTGAAGACCAATTTCAATAAAATGCCAAGTGAATTAGATAACATTGTTGTCTCAAACTGAGATATTGTCTTTATAATGGTAAGGGGGTGATGGCCAAGACTGTTGAATCTTCAGTTGCCATGCTGTTTCCTGTATCCCACATCAATAGAGGTCTTATGAATCCTCCCTGCAGAATCTTATATTCATTCCCATTAAATTTTTCCTTGCTAGATTTTAGACCATTGCTGCAGCCTGTAAGATCTTTTTAGATTTTCCAGCTGTCATAAAATATATGAGACATTGTGCGATCTATAAATTTGTTGAGTAGACCTCCTATACCTTTTCCCGAGTCACAGATAAAAATGTTAAACAAAATTGAACTCTCTCTAGATTGACATCAATTATTTAAGCAGAACACCTTTTCCTTGTCCAAATTATTACTAACCCAACTCACACAAAAGATTCTGTGTACTCAGTCGATTGTGCTCCATTTTGCTACAGAGCAGGGTACAAGAGGAAAATTGTCAAGTTTGAAGTTTAGATCCTTCTCACCAGAGTTCTATGAATTAGTGTCCTACATTTGTTGTTTGGATGAGGAAGGCCTCTCATGGCATGTAGTATTACAGAGGTCAATTGAAGTCTGTTGAAAGTCTGGCTTCGTTTCTGCTCTGGCATACTTAGGATTGATCACTGAAAAACTGCCAACATATTGCTCCAAGTGGCGTCCAGAGAGAGAAGAGACACTGACAAGCCAGCAAGTATTTCTGTCATTCTTTTCTCCACACACTGAAAAGGTTAGATGAAAGGGGTGGATCATTTGTAATACAGGCAACTCAAGTTGTCCCTAGTCAGGAAAGACAGGCTTTTATTAAGCAAGGTCCTTTAATACTGTTTAAGTGAACACAATCCATTATTAGTCCTAAGGAAAGAAGAGTATTAAACTCAGTGTTTGTTCTCAGTGATTTTAATTCATAGGATGACCACAGTCAATTTAAAAGTAGCATTTATTATAAAGAGTTTTATGGAGACATTGCATTTCCTTGACATGAGGAGCCCTTCCTAAGGCGCTCCCAGTTTGTCAAATCTCCAGTAAAGGAAGTCTCTGGAATTGAAAGCTTTAGCCTAAGTGGGATCTTAAAAGACTAAAGTGAAATTGTCATTTTCTTTGTTGTTTGACTCTGATAAGTGAAGACCAATTTCAATAAAATGCCAAGTGAATTAGATAACATTGTTGTCTCAAACTGAGATATTGTCTTTATAATGGTAAGGGGGTGATGGCCAAGACTGTTGAATCTTCAGTTGCCATGCTGTTTCCTGTATCCCACATCAATAGAGGTCTTATGAATCCTCCCTGCAGAATCTTATATTCATTCCCATTAAATTTTTCCTTGCTAGATTTTAGACCATTGCTGCAGCCTGTAAGATCTTTTTAGATTTTCCAGCTGTCATAAAATATATGAGACATTGTGCGATCTATAAATTTGTTGAGTAGACCTCCTATACCTTTTCCCGAGTCACAGATAAAAATGTTAAACAAAATTGAACTCTCTCTAGATTGACATCAATTATTTAAGCAGAACACCTTTTCCTTGTCCAAATTATTACTAACCCAACTCACACAAAAGATTCTGTGTACTCAGTCGATTGTGCTCCATTTTGCTACAGAGCAGGGTACAAGAGGAAAATTGTCAAGTTTGAAGTTTAGATCCTTCTCACCAGAGTTCTATGAATTAGTGTCCTACATTTGTTGTTTGGATGAGGAAGGCCTCTCATGGCATGTAGTATTACAGAGGTCAATTGAAGTCTGTTGAAAGTCTGGCTTCGTTTCTGCTCTGGCATACTTAGGATTGATCACTGAAAAACTGCCAACATATTGCTCCAAGTGGCGTCCAGAGAGAGAAGAGACACTGACAAGCCAGCAAGTATTTCTGTCATTCTTTCTCTCCACACACTGAAAAGGTTAGATGAAATGGGTGGATCATTTGTAATACAGGCAACTCAAGTTGTCCCTAGTCAGGAAAGACAGGCTTTTATTAAGCAAGGTCCTTTAATACTGTTTAAGTGAACACAATCCATTATTAGTCCTAAGGAAAGAAGAGAGTATTAAACTCAGTGTTTGTTCTCAGTGATTTTAATTCATAGGATGACCACAGTCAATTTAAAAGTAGCATTTATTATAAAGAGTTTTATGGAGACATTGATCTTACGTGTATGTGTGTGCTCATTTGTGTCTGACTCTTTGCAACCCTGTGGACTGTAGGCCACAAGGCTTCTCTGATTTCCCAGGAAAGAATACTGAAGTGGGTGGTCATTTCTTTCTCCAAGAATTCTTCCTGGCTGGGGAGAGAACTTCCACCTCCTGCATTGGCAGGTGGATTCTTTACAACTGAGCCACCACGGAAGCTCAGCAATAATAATAACAGCCATAGTATTACCAGTAGTTTGTTCTACCCTATAAAATAATCTTCCAGTTTCAGGAGTAGTATGAGGCTAAATTGATTCCCCTCAGAGTAATATACTACTTATTTAAAGAAGAAAAAAGTTTTCAAAGAATGGTGAGCAACATTTAATTTATTGCTCTCTGTTTCTCTGGCATTAACGATAATCTATGGATCTTAAGGGCTTCCCAGGTGGGTTAGTGGTAACAAACAAACTTGTCTGCCAGTGCAGTAGATGCAGGCTGGACCCCTGGACTGAGAAGATCCCCTGGCAGAGGAAATGGCAACCCACTCTACTATTCTTGCCTGAAAAATCCTGGGGACAGTGAGTTACAGTCCATAGGTTCACAAAGAGTTGGACACAATTGAGTGACTGAGCACAAGGTTCTTAAAAATTTTGTGCCTCCTCATGTATTCAACTCACTATGAGAAGACTTCCTCTCTTTTCTTCATTGTTTTGATGACTAATCATTTTATTGTGGGATGAGGAAGTCCTCTCATGGCATGTAGTATTACAGAGGTCAATTGAAGTCTGTTGAAAGTCTGGCTTCGTTTCTGCTCTGGCATACTTAGGATTGATCACTGAAAAACTGCCAACATATTGCTCCAAGTGGCGTCCAGAGAGAGAAGAGACACTGACAAGCCAGCAAGTATTTCTGTCATTCTTTCTCCACACACTGAAAAGGTTAGATGAAATGGGTGGATCATTTGTAATACAGGCAACTCAAGTTGTCCCTAGTCAGGAAAGACAGGCTTTTATTAAGCAAGGTCCTTTAATACTGTTTAAGTGAACACAATCCATTATTAGTCCTAAGGAAAGAAGAGAGTATTAAACTCAGTGTTTGTTCTCAGTGATTTTAATTCATAGGATGACCACAGTCAATTTAAAAGTAGCATTTATTATAAAGAGTTTTATGGAGACATTGATCTTACGTGTATGTGTGTGCTCATTTGTGTCTGACTCTTTGCAACCCTGTGGACTGTAGGCCACAAGGCTTCTCTGATTTCCCAGGAAAGAATACTGAAGTGGGTGGTCATTTCTTTCTCCAAGAATTCTTCCTGGCTGGGGAGAGAACTTCCACCTCCTGCATTGGCAGGTGGATTCTTTACAACTGAGCCACCACGGAAGCTCAGCAATAATAATAACAGCCATAGTATTACCAGTAGTTTGTTCTACCCTATAAAATAATCTTCCAGTTTCAGGAGTAGTATGAGGCTAAATTGATTCCCCTCAGAGTAATATACTACTTATTTAAAGAAGAAAAAAGTTTTCAAAGAATGGTGAGCAACATTTAATTTATTGCTCTCTGTTTCTCTGGCATTAACGATAACCTATGGATCTTAAGGGCTTCCCAGGTGGGTTAGTGGTAACAAACAAACTTGTCTGCCAGTGCAGTAGATGCAGGCTGGACCCCTGGACTGAGAAGAGCCCCTGGCAGAGGAAATGGCAACCCACTCTACTATTCTTGCCTGAAAGATCCTGGGGACAGTGGGTTACAGTCCATAGGTTCACAAAGAGTTGGACACAATTGAGTGACTGAGCACAAGGTTCTTAAAAATTTTGTGCCTCCTCATGTATTCAACTCACTATGAGAAGACTTCCTCTCTTTTCTTCATTGTTTTTGATGACTAATCAGTTGTTATGGAAATATCCTATAAAAATTAAAATGAATGGACAATGTGTTAAACACACATGGTATATGTGTATCATGTGAAGTCAGTCTCTCTCAGTAAACCTGATAGTAATACGTTTGAGTAATATGGGGCTGCTTTTTAACTGGGAATGAAGAAGAGCTAGTGCTTTGTTGTTGAGTATAAGACACTGATGTATGCACTTGTCATTTTGTTTTAACCAAGTTGTATAATAATCGTATAACCTTTTCCTTTATTTGCCACTCAACAGTTAAGCTCAACTGTTCTTAAAGCTGCAATGACCAAATTTGTGTTGAATTTTGCTTCTCAATTCTCTAGCATAAAAAGAAAAATTTTGATAAGCAAAATGAAAAGTTTAAAGAAAATGACCATTTTAGCCAATTCTGAAGAAAACAACTGTACACAAATAAGAGTATAAACCTTCTGTTCTCTGATATAGCTTTGATAAGAGCCCTACTGGCAACACTTCTGTAATATTTAGGTCAAGTTTAGTTAAGCAGAAAGAGTAATGTAACTGTACTTGGTTTAAAATATATTTCCAACTTAACCACTAATCTGCTCAAGTCATTCAACATGAGTATTACTGATCAATATGTAAAAAAATGTGTACTCGAATAGAAAAATGGGCAACACACGTAGAATATGTCATTCTCAAAAAATTCCAAGATTCATTAAACATGGTTAGATATTCAATTCCATAATAATTAAGGGAATACAAGTGAAAATTAGATACATTTTGCCCTTCACCTTTGAAAAAATATGATCAAAATAATAACTTCAAAAGTTGGAAAGAAGTTGTGCATATGGAATTATTTGTATTAACGATAACCTATGGATCTTAAGGGCTTCCCAGGTGGGTTAGTGGTAACAAACAAACTTGTCTGCCAGTGCAGTAGATGCAGGCTGGACCCCTGGACTGAGAAGATCCCCTGGCAGAGGAAATGGCAACCCACTCTACTATTCTTGCCTGAAAAATCCTGGGGACAGTGGGTTACAGTCCATAGGTTCACAAAGAGTTGGACACAATTGAGTGACTGAGCACAAGGTTCTTAAAAATTTTGTGCCTCCTCATGTATTCAACTCACTATGAGAAGACTTCCTCTCTTTTCTTCATTGTTTTTGATGACTAATCAGTTGTTATGGAAATATCCTATAAAAATTAAAATGAATGGACAATGTGTTAAACACACATGGTATATGTGTATCATGTGAAGTCAGTCTCTCTCAGTAAACCTGATAGTAATACGTTTGAGTAATATGGGGCTGCTTTTTAACTGGGAATGAAGAAGAGCTAGTGCTTTGTTGTTGAGTATAAGACACTGATGTATGCACTTGTCATTTTGTTTTAACCAAGTTGTATAATAATCGTATAACCTTTTCCTTTATTTGCCACTCAACAGTTAAGCTCAACTGTTCTTAAAGCTGCAATGACCAAATTTGTGTTGAATTTTGCTTCTCAATTCTCTAGCATAAAAAGAAAAATTTTGATAAGCAAAATGAAAAGTTTAAAGAAAATGACCATTTTAGCCAATTCTGAAGAAAACAACTGTACACAAATAAGAGTATAAACCTTCTGTTCTCTGATATAGCTTTGATAAGAGCCCTACTGGCAACACTTCTGTAATATTTAGGTCAAGTTTAGTTAAGCAGAAAGAGTAATGTAACTGTACTTGGTTTAAAATATATTTCCAACTTAACCACTAATCTGCTCAAGTCATTCAACATGAGTATTACTGATCAATATGTAAAAAAATGTGTACTCGAATAGAAAAATGGGCAACACACGTAGAATATGTCATTCTCAAAAAAAAATTCCAAGATTCATTAAACATGGTTAGATATTCAATTCCATAATAATTAAGGGAATACAAGTGAAAATTAGATACATTTTGCCCTTCACCTTTGAAAAAATATGATCAAAATAATAACTTCAAAAGTTGGAAAGAAGTTGTGCATATGGAATTATTTGTATTACTTAAAAACAGAAAGAAAACTGGAAAGTAAATGCTCTTCAATAACAGATTAGTAAAGTAAATTATTGTATGTCTATAAATGGGACAATTTGTAACAATCAAAAATGGTAAGATTGATCATTTTGTTGCTGTATTGGGAATCTCCAATACCAACATTAGGTCCAATAACTTGCTGAGACTCAACTCAGAAAAACTTCTCTAGTCACTTTTACTGTTTACTTGGGCAAACAATACAGACTAAAGTAAATGAAGGGAAAATGTGCAACAAAGTCTGGGAGAAACCAGGTACAAGTTTCCAGTTGTCATCTCACTATGGAGTCACATAAACAGTATTTAATTTCCCTGCATTGATACATAACAACACATTCCAAGTGTTTGCCAAACTTACGGCTTCCCCGGTGGCTCAGATGGTAAAGAATCTAACTACCAATGCAGAAGACCTGTGTTCAATCCCTGGCTCTGGAAGATTCCCCGGAGAAGGGAAGAAATACCCACTTCTTGCCTGGAGAATTCCATGGACAGAAAAACCTGGGGAGGCTACAGTCCATGGGGTAAGAAAGAGGCAGACACAACCGAGTGGCTAACAAGGAAGTTTACCTGTCTTGGTGCCCAGAGGCCTTATTGGGGGTCAACATATGAAGCACCCACTTAACTTTAGTTGCTCAATCTCTAGCCCCATGGAGGTCAAGTATGGCTCAGTGCTTCTGGCACACAGAAGCAGGCATTCTCTATAAGCCACTAGTATATATATATATATATATATATATATATATATATATATACATATATACATACATACATATAAATAAATGTGATGGTTGCTAGCATAAACTGTGTGGCACAGCCCAAGCTCTTAGATATACAAAGACACTCTTATCAGGCAAGAAATTGCATGGACACAGAGATTATATTCCAGGATCCAGACAAAGGCCAGTCCTGAAGACCTTCCAAATGAGGCAACCTCAAAGCCTCTAGAGTTAGTCCTTTGTTGTTAATTCTGTTTTTCATCTCCCAATATAAACTCCAAGGCCACAGCACTTGCATGATTAGCAGTGATTGACTAGTGTAGAAGGGACCTCTTCAAGAAAATTAGAGATACTAAGGAGCATTTCACTCAAAGATGGGCACAATAAAGGACAAAAATGGTATGAATATAACAGAAACAGAAGATATCCAGAAGAGGTGGCAAGAATACACAGAAGAACTATACAAAGTTCAAGTTACTTCAAATCCTAAAAGATGATGCTATTAACATGCTGCACTCAATATGCCAGCAAATTTGGAAAACTTGGCCATGGCTAAAGGATTGGAAAAGGTCAGTTTTTATTCTAGTTCCAAAGAAAGACAATACCAAGGAATGTTCAAGCTACTGCACATTTGCACTCATTTTACATGATAGCAAGGTAATGTTAAAAATTCTTCAAGCTATAGGCTTCAGTTATGGTCTCTAACTACCAATGCAGAAGACCTGTGTTCAATCCCTGGCTCTGGAAGATTCCCCGGAGAAGGGAAGAAATACCCACTTCTTGCCTGGAGAATTCCATGGACAGAAAAACCTGGGGAGGCTACAGTCCATGGGGTAAGAAAGAGGCAGACACAACCGAGTGGCTAACAAGGAAGTTTACCTGTCTTGGTGCCCAGAGGCCTTATTGGGGGTCAACATATGAAGCACCCACTTAACTTTAGTTGCTCAATCTCTAGCCCCATGGAGGTCAAGTATGGCTCAGTGCTTCTGGCACACAGAAGCAGGCATTCTCTATAAGCCACTAGTATATATATATATATATATATATATATATATATATATATATATATATACATATATACATACATACATATAAATAAATGTGATGGTTGCTAGCATAAACTGTGTGGCACAGCCCAAGCTCTTAGATATACAAAGACACTCTTATCAGGCAAGAAATTGCATGGACACAGAGATTATATTCCAGGATCCAGACAAAGGCCAGTCCTGAAGACCTTCCAAATGAGGCAACCTCAAAGCCTCTAGAGTTAGTCCTTTGTTGTTAATTCTGTTTTTCATCTCCCAATATAAACTCCAAGGCCACAGCACTTGCATGATTAGCAGTGATTGACTAGTGTAGAAGGGACCTCTTCAAGAAAATTAGAGATACTAAGGGAGCATTTCACTCAAAGATGGGCACAATAAAGGACAAAAATGGTATGAATATAACAGAAACAGAAGATATCCAGAAGAGGTGGCAAGAATACACAGAAGAACTATACAAAGTTCAAGTTACTTCAAATCCTAAAAGATGATGCTATTAACATGCTGCACTCAATATGCCAGCAAATTTGGAAAACTTGGCCATGGCTAAAGGATTGGAAAAGGTCAGTTTTTATTCTAGTTCCAAAGAAAGACAATACCAAGGAATGTTCTAGCTACTGCACATTTGCACTCATTTTACATGATAGCAAGGTAATGTTAAAAATTCTTCAAGCTATAGGCTTCAGTTAGGCCTAGGTCTCAGTACATGAACTGTGAACTTGAAGATGTACAAGCTAGATTTAGAAAAAGGCAGTGCGACCAGGGATCAAATTGGCAACATATGCTGGATCATGGAAAAAAAAAAGGGAATTCCAGAAAAACATCTACCTCATTGAATATACCAAAGTATTTGTGTGGATCACAACAAACTGTGGAAAATTCTTAAAGAGATGGGAATATCAAACCACCTTACCTATACCCTGAGAAACCTGTTTGGAGGTCAAGAAGCAACAGTTAGAATCGGACATGGAACTGGTTCAAAAATGAGTATATCAAGGCTGTATTTGTCACTGTTCTTTTCAGAGTACATCAAGCTAAATGCCAGGGTGGTTGAAGCTGAAGTTGGAATCAAGATTGCTAGGAGAAATATCAATAACCTCAGGTATGCGAATGGCACCACCCTAATTGCAGAAAGAGAAGAGGAACAAAAGAGCCTCTTGATGAAGGTAAGAGAGAAGAATGACAAAGCTGGCTTAAAACTCAACATTTAAAAAATGAAGATCATGGCATCCGGTCCCATCACTTCATGGTAAACAGATGGGCAAACAATGGAAGCAGTGACAGACTTTATTTTCTTAGGCTCCAAAATCACCCTGGACAGTGACTGTAGCCATGAAATTAAAAGAGGCTTGCTTTTTGGAAAAAAAAGCTATGACAAACCTAGACAGTGTATTCAAAAGCACAGGTATCACTTTGCCTACAAATCTCCATATAGTCAAAGCTATGGGTTTTCCAGTAGTTATACACATATGTGAGACCTGGACCATAAAGAAGGCTGAGTGCCAAAGGACTGATGCTTTCAAACTGTGGTGCTGGAGAAGATCTTGAGAGTCCCCTAGAGAGTAAGGAGGTCAAATCAGTCAATGGAAAATCAGTCAAAGGAAGTCAACTTTGAATATACATCAGAAGGACTGATGCTGAAGCTGAAGCTCCAATACTTTGGCCATCTGATGAGAAGAGCTGACTCATTGGAAAAGACCCAAATGCTGGGAAAGATTGAGGGCAAGAGGAGAAGGGCGTGACAAAGGATGAGGTGGTTGGATGGCGTCAATGGGCATGAATTTGAGCAAACTCCAGGAGATAGTGAAGGACAGGGAGACCTGGTGTGCTGCAGTCCATGAGGTCGCAAAGAGTTGGGAACAAAAATGGTAGAAATTGGCAATAATTATTACGGAGGGATCTGTGTGTGTGGTTGGAAGAGAGGGAGATTGATAGAGGTATGTCCACAAAAATCATCCTAGCATCATTGGATATGTAGGTATTTGGTTTGTAAAAGTTTACTGGCCCAGCCCTGCCTTCTGTGGTTGCCAAACTTTATTTTTACTGCAGTTCAATAAATGAAATATTTTAGTTTGTAATTTACTGCATGCTTGCACTAAACAAACACACAAAACTGAAGCAAATTTAATGATAAAAATTCTTGTTATTATATGCAACACTCTCTGACATTTTACATTTTATCCTAGTCCTGTCTATCTTGTATTGTTCATAAAATGCTAGATGCATTCACCAAGTTGATTTCATGATTTACTGATAGATTATAGCTTTCACTATAAGAAATATCACACATGTACTGCTAAATTGTAGACATTCATTTTAAACATAGATCAAGTATTACAGATAAAAAGCAACTTCGAGTAACATATATTACCCTGCTAGAGTAACCTTTAATTGCTTTGGAAGTAATTCAAGGAGCTGGAATTTTGACTCTTCATTGAACTTTTTCTTTTCTAATTTACTTTTCCACACCAACATTTCTTCCTTTACAAAAACTAGGAAGCCACTTCTAAAACCAAAACAGTCTCAAGTATCAAGATTAGAAGGGTGACTAATAATCCTTAGGCATGTCAAACCTGTTTTCACTAGACTGATTGGACAGGACAACTACGATTTAGAATCAGTATCATTTTCCAAATATATCACAGCATTTGCTGAGGATAGTCAAGAGACAAACTATCCCTTTGTGGTATCATCAAACCTTTAAAAAAACCTATTGTATTAGATGCAAATAGGTCATAGTGATAATTAATATAAATAAAATGATTTGGAATATGATTTAATAAATGTTATGACATTAATAATCTTAAAACAAATGCAACTAAAACAGCTTTTTTTGTTATCTGACAAAGGGAACTTCTTCCTAGTCAATAACAATAAACTTTGGCAGTGATAATTTGTTACTATTATGATAACTTCAAAACACTGTAAGAGTCTTCATTCATTTAGGTGCCAGGCATTGGTGTTATATTTGAGTCCACTCTTGTGAAACTCAAAAAATAAAATTTCAAATGATAGTATTATCACATTTGGGATAATTTAGTGACTATACTATAGTACTTATGAAAAATTAAAAACTATATGGTGATTATTAGTTTAACTGAAACAAGTCATTTTTCATACAGAATACACCTGTGTACAGGTAAAGGAGCCCATCTATCCCCAAAGAAAACCTGTGCCTGAGCAACTTCCATTTCTTTCCACATCTTACCAAACCAGACACTAACCTAGGTGACAAATATGAAATTGATCAGAGAATTATCAAGCCTCATTAAAGAAATGATTCCTGATTCTCTTGCAACTGGATTCACCTTCCTAGAAAATCACCACTTTCTCTTATACCCATTGTAAGAAGTCTCTGGATGGATAAGAACATGCCAACAATGCCTTAATGTTTATTTGCACAGTTACTTCCCACCAAGATTACTTCCTTCTGTGAACACAGTGCAATTGATGAAGAGCCATATGCCTGTGTAAAATGTTCCCCTTCCTTCATTTCCCCAGGTATTAACCTTTTGTGGCTGAAAAAGTGTACCTCATTGTTGTATTTCCGTGTCTCAACTCAGAAAATATTTGATTTACAAAAACTAGGAAGCCACTTCTAAAACCAAAACAGTCTCAAGTATCAAGATTAGAAGGGTGACTAATAATCCTTAGGCATGTCAAACCTGTTTTCACTAGACTGATTGGACAGGACAACTACGATTTAGAATCAGTATCATTTTCCAAATATATCACAGCATTTGCTGAGGATAGTCAAGAGACAAACTATCCCTTTGTGGTATCATCAAACCTTTAAAAAAACCTATTGTATTAGATGCAAATAGGTCATAGTGATAATTAATATAAATAAAATGATTTGGAATATGATTTAATAAATGTTATGACATTAATAATCTTAAAACAAATGCAACTAAAACAGCTTTTTTTGTTATCTGACAAAGGGAACTTCTTCCTAGTCAATAACAATAAACTTTGGCAGTGATAATTTGTTACTATTATGATAACTTCAAAACACTGTAAGAGTCTTCATTCATTTAGGTGCCAGGCATTGGTGTTATATTTGAGTCCACTCTTGTGAAACTCAAAAAATAAAATTTCAAATGATAGTATTATCACATTTGGGATAATTTAGTGACTATACTATAGTACTTATGAAAAATTAAAAACTATATGGTGATTATTAGTTTAACTGAAACAAGTCATTTTTCATACAGAATACACCTGTGTACAGGTAAAGGAGCCCATCTATCCCCAAAGAAAACCTGTGCCTGAGCAACTTCCATTTCTTTCCACATCTTACCAAACCAGACACTAACCTAGGTGACAAATATGAAATTGATCAGAGAATTATCAAGCCTCATTAAAGAAATGATTCCTGATTCTCTTGCAACTGGATTCACCTTCCTAGAAAATCACCACTTTCTCTTATACCCATTGTAAGAAGTCTCTGGATGGATAAGAACATGCCAACAATGCCTTAATGTTTATTTGCACAGTTACTTCCCACCAAGATTACTTCCTTCTGTGAACACAGTGCAATTGATGAAGAGCCATATGCCTGTGTAAAATGTTCCCCTTCCTTCATTTCCCCAGGTATTAACCTTTTGTGGCTGAAAAAGTGTACCTCATTGTTGTATCCGTGTCTACCCTCATTTGTGTGGCTTCAAAGGCCAATATTCACTCAGAAAATATTTGATTTTCTCTTCATCTTGTGAAGATCTTCTTTTGTTGTGTAATTAAGGTGGCCTATAGCCAAACAAACATCTAACTGAATCTCATGGGAATTAATAAGCATGATTTCCCAATGATTTGGGATTAGTAGTGGTTTTTGAAGAACTGGTCTTAAGCTTAACAATGAAAATGTTGGAGTGTAACTGGATTACAATATTAAATGACCCCAGAGAATAAAGAAAGACCACATAACCCTAAGCTATATGCCACTTAAAGGTTATGATAGCTAAAGTATAAAATATAAAAATTGCATTGTAATTTTCATAATAAATTGTGTCCTAGTGAATTAATAAATTAATGTAAATTTTCTTATTTCATCTTTTCACTTAAGATAACATGCCCAAATCTAGTGGAGCAATTTTCACAGGCTTGTTGGATTATAATGCTATGATACTATTGTGAAGATAGGTTGTGTAATTTTACCTCAAACTCACTTTAATGAATTACTCCTCCCTTGCTTTTAGATATAACATATTGTATAAAAATAGAGCAAACCTACCACTCTATGTGTATGTATTCTATAATTCATTTGATAATCAATTCTGAATATTTAGTAACCTGCTCACAAGTCTGTTCTGTTTATGGAGGGAAATCTCATAAACATGTTTTAAAAATTGTAGATCAGCTCTGCTGAAGAAGACTTTTTTAAAAATTAATAAAAATCAATGTTCTAAAAATGATAATAAAGTTAGAAGCCATATGCCTGGAACAAATGGATTTTTTTCTCACCTTTGACTCAAGACCAAAAAACAAAAAAGAGAGAGAGGAGGTTTTAGTCACACCATATTTAATCCAATTTGCTTTGGGTTTAATCTCCAAAACAAGGCTGGCCTGCTAATTCCCAATTATAATGGCACATGTAATCAGAATCCTCATTAACAAAGACTGACTATATTGTCTATTAGTAATGAAAATTTGAAATGCAAATTCAGCAAATCAAAACGTTAAATGAGCTCCTACCCAAGATGCTTAGAGCTCCCGCCAGGGCAGACCACGCTGGCCGACACCTGCCCTGGATTTTTCCCTCCAGCTGAATGTCTCCTTCAGTTCCAGTCTTTGCCTCCTAATTGACCTGCTTATGATCTCTGCTACAATTAACATATGCTTATTAGTAATGGCTGGTTAAAGATTTCAACCGCTGCAGTTTACAAAGTCTAATAGAGATGGCGCGCCACAGGAAAGATGAAGCCACTGCTATTTCCCCCATCAGCAAAGTCACAATGGTGGGAGGTGTGTAGTAGAAATTACATGATTTTTCACACTGTCAGATGTATGGAAATCATTACTAATAGATCCTGGAAATCAAGACATATGTGACTCCGGGCCTCATATACACTGAGAAAGACGCAAACCCTTTCCTTCTTTAGGCAAGCAATTTCTATTTATGTTTTAGGAAGAAGAGAAAGTGAGAGAACACTCTAACTGGATGAATTTCTATTGGCCTTGGGTTTATTTTGATTTTGCCTTTTTCTTTAGAGTAATTTCATACAATGGAATGAGAAAATTTGCATTTGACAGAAACCTTCCATAAGTCTTAATAGTATGATGGTGCTTTTAAAAAATTATGTTCAGATTTTATTTTCTTGTCACCAAATATCCTTTCCTTGTTTCCAGTTAATGTCACCAGACTTGAGAGGTTGAAATGTTGGAATACCTTCCTTTCCTACTTTTAGTCCTATCATTTGATGGAAGAGAGGCTCTGTTTACTCAAGTTTCTTTTTACTCAGCACGTTTGACCAACTCTAAGTCTTAATTTTCAATTATCTCACTGATTGAGTAATAGTGATTTGACTATTGACCATTTCTAACCTCAGGGGCATTAATTAATAGCTTGATTATATACCTTGGTGCTGGCGGATCAAATACATTCTTAAAGCACCATCTCTAGTGATCATCTCTGCCTCTGATAGGAAGTAAAAGACTGTCCTGAGTCTCGGGAGGACTTAGGCTGTCACTCATTGACAGAAGATCTTGGACAAACGTATTAGTTTGCTGTGCCTGGGCAGCAAAATATTATAAACCCAACAATGTAAAGCAGCATCCATGTACTAGCACTCAGTATTGTAGGACAGAAGTCTGGGCATGGAGTAACTGGATTCTCTGCTCAAGATGGCACTGGGCTGAAATCCAGGTGTTAGACCAGCAGTTCTCCTCTGGGGCCTCGGGTTGTCTTCCAAGCTCACTGGTTGTAGGCAGAATACATTTCCTGTTTTGTAAGACTGAGTCTCCTGTTTCCTTGCTGGTTGTCAGTCAGGGTTGCTCTTAGCTGCTAGAGGTGCCCATTTCCCTTGCCACTGGGTTCTCTCTCTTTACACTAGCAGGAGCTCATTGAATCCTTCTTCTCCTTCAGTTCTTGACTTCTTTCTTTTGCAATCAATGATAGAAAACACTTTGCATTTAAAGAGTTTATGTGATTGGGTTACATTCACTCAGATAATCTATTTTAAGGACAACTGAGCTGTATCATGTAAGCTAATCATGCAAGTAAAGCCCATTCAGCTCACAGGCACAGGGATTAAACAGGATGTATACATATGGGAGGTGAGAAACCTTGAAATTCTGTCCACCACAGAAGGCCACTCAGTTTCTTCGGGCCTCCCTTTCCTAACACAAGTGAGGAGACTGAATTAGATCATCTCTAGCCCGTTTCCCCCATATCTCCACATTTCTAGGGCCAAATAATTAAAAACACATTACTCACAGACATAAATCCCTGTTAGATGTTATAATGCTCAGTATAAATTTTTTGATGGGTCAATTTATTTTTGCTTAAGTGATTGAGGGTTTTTTCCCAATAATTAAAAACACATTTAGTCTATCTTTGAGAGGCTCTGTTTACTCAAGTTTCTTTTTACGCCGCACGTTTGACCAACTCTAAGTCTTAATTTTCAATTATCTCACTGATTGAGTAATAGTGATTTGACTATTGACCATTTCTAACCTCAGGGGCATTAATTAATAGCTTGATTATATACCTTGGTGCTGGCGGATCAAATACATTCTTAAAGCACCATCTCTAGTGATCATCTCTGCCTCTGATAGGAAGTAAAAGACTGTCCTGAGTCTCGGGAGGACTTAGGCTGTCACTCATTGACAGAAGATCTTGGACAAACGTATTAGTTTGCTGTGCCTGGGCAGCAAAATATTATAAACCCAACAATGTAAAGCAGCATCCATGTACTAGCACTCAGTATTGTAGGACAGAAGTCTGGGCATGGAGTAACTGGATTCTCTGCTCAAGATGGCACTGGGCTGAAATCCAGGTGTTAGACCAGCAGTTCTCCTCTGGGGCCTCGGGTTGTCTTCCAAGCTCACTGGTTGTAGGCAGAATACATTTCCTGTTTTGTAAGACTGAGTCTCCTGTTTCCTTGCTGGTTGTCAGTCAGGGTTGCTCTTAGCTGCTAGAGGTGCCCATTTCCCTTGCCACTGGGTTCTCTCTCTTTACACTAGCAGGAGCTCATTGAATCCTTCTTCTCCTTCAGTTCTTGACTTCTTTCTTTTGCAATCAATGATAGAAAACACTTTGCATTTAAAGAGTTTATGTGATTGGGTTACATTCACTCAGATAATCTATTTTAAGGACAACTGAGCTGTATCATGTAAGCTAATCATGCAAGTAAAGCCCATTCAGCTCACAGGCACAGGGATTAAACAGGATGTATACATATGGGAGGTGAGAAACCTTGAAATTCTGTCCACCACAGAAGGCCACTCAGTTTCTTCGGGCCTCCCTTTCCTAACACAAGTGAGGAGACTGAATTAGATCATCTCTAGCCCGTTTCCCCCATATCTCCACATTTCTAGGGCCAAATAATTAAAAACACATTACTCACAGACATAAATCCCTGTTAGATGTTATAATGCTCAGTATAAATTTTTTGATGGGTCAATTTATTTTTGCTTAAGTGATGATAGAAGGCTTCCCTTACTAGGATTTCTAGGTAAAATAAAAGAGAATGATATGCATGGTCTCCAATTTTTAATAAACAGCAAAATAGCCTTGGAGACAACTTGTATAAAGGGCAATTATGAGATGAATATGTACTTATTCAGAAATGATAGCTTAATATTGGCTAGTGGAAAATAAAATATTGTCTTGGACAGCTACATGTAAAAACATGAAATTAAGACATTCTTTAGCATTGTACACAAAAATAAAATCAGAATGGATTAAAGACCTAAATGTAAGACTAGATAGTATAAAACTCTTGGAAGAAAACATAGGCAGAACACTCTTTGACATAAATTGCAGCAATATCTTTTCCAGTTTGTCTCCCAGAACAGTGGAAATAAAAAAAAAAAAAGTGAGACCTAATTAAGTTCAAAAGCTTGTACACAGCAAAGGAAACAATAAACAAAGGAAAAGACAATCCACAGATGGAAGAAAATATTTGCAAATAATGTGACCAACAAGGGATTAGTCTCCAAAACTTACAAACAGCTTTTACAATTCAATATAAAAAAAATCCAGTCAAAAAATGCACAGGAGACCTAACGAGACATTTTTCCAAAGAAGACATACAGATGACCAAGAATTATAAGAAAAAATTTTCAACATCACTAGTTATTAAAGAAATCCAAACCAAAACTACAATGAGGTTTTAGCTCACATGGGTAAGAATGACCATCATAAATATGCAAACAATGCATATTGTTTGTGCCGGAAATACCCAAAACTACAATGAGGTTTGTCCAGAAATGCTGAGTGATCATGTAAGCTAATCATGCAAGTAAAGCCCATTCAGCTCACAGGCACAGGGATTAAACAGGATGTATACATATGGGAGGTGAGAAACCTTGAAATTCTGTCCACCACAGAAGGCCACTCAGTTTCTTCGGGCCTCCCTTTCCTAACACAAGTGAGGAGACTGAATTAGATCATCTCTAGCCCGTTTCCCCCATATCTCCACATTTCTAGGGCCAAATAATTAAAAACACATTACTCACAGACATAAATCCCTGTTAGATGTTATAATGCTCAGTATAAATTTTTTGATGGGTCAATTTATTTTTGCTTAAGTGATGATAGAAGGCTTCCCTTACTAGGATTTCTAGGTAAAATAAAAGAGAATGATATGCATGGTCTCCAATTTTTAATAAACAGCAAAATAGCCTTGGAGACAACTTGTATAAAGGGCAATTATGAGATGAATATGTACTTATTCAGAAATGATAGCTTAATATTGGCTAGTGGAAAATAAAATATTGTCTTGGACAGCTACATGTAAAACATGAAATTAAGACATTCTTTAGCATTGTACACAAAAATAAAATCAGAATGGATTAAAGACCTAAATGTAAGACTAGATAGTATAAAACTCTTGGAAGAAAACATAGGCAGAACACTCTTTGACATAAATTGCAGCAATATCTTTTCCAGTTTGTCTCCCAGAACAGTGGAAATAAAAAAAAAAAAAGTGAGACCTAATTAAGTTCAAAAGCTTGTACACAGCAAAGGAAACAATAAACAAAGGAAAAGACAATCCACAGATGGAAGAAAATATTTGCAAATAATGTGACCAACAAGGGATTAGTCTCCAAAACTTACAAACAGCTTTTACAATTCAATATAAAAAAAATCCAGTCAAAAAATGCACAGGAGACCTAACGAGACATTTTTCCAAAGAAGACATACAGATGACCAAGAATTATAAGAAAAAATTTTCAACATCACTAGTTATTAAAGAAATCCAAACCAAAACTACAATGAGGTTTTAGCTCACATGGGTAAGAATGACCATCATAAAAAAATATGCAAACAATGCATATTGTTTGTGCGTTATGAGAGACTGTAGAGAGAGGGGTATCCTCCTATACTGTTGGTGGGAAATTGGTACAACCACTGTGGAGAACCATATAGAGGTTCCTTAAAAAACTAAAAATAGTGCTACCATATGATCCAGAAATCCCACTTTTGGGCATATATCTGAGAAAAATATGATTTGAACGGATACATGCACCACAATGTTCACTGCAGCACTGTTTACAGTAATCAAGACATGGAAGCAATCTAAAAGTCCTTCAACAGATGAACGGATAAAGATGTGGTACATAAATACGGTGGAATATTACTCAGTCATTGAAAAGAATGAAATGATGCCCTTTGCAGCAATATGGATGGACCTAGAGATTATCATACTGAGTGAAGTTAAGTCAGACAGAGAAAGACAAATATTGTATGATATTGCTTATATTGGAAATCTGAAAATATAATACAAATGAGCTTATTTAGAAAACAGAGACTCATAGTAAACAAACTTGTGGTCACCAAGGGGAAAGGGTCAGGGTGGGAGGATGGGTTGGGAGTTTGAGATTGACATATACACATTTCTATATTTAAAATAAATTAACTTCACTTAAAAAAAGTTAGACATTGTTCCTTGAACTTTCACCTTACTCTGCTATTAGCACAGGGTTCTAATAAGGTGATGCCCTTGGAATTTGGATGGACTTGTCTTCCTAGAGTTTTTCTGATACATTTCAAAATTTGTTACATTTCCTAATTAAAATCTGTCTGTTAAAACCTCGGTAAAGAGAACCTTTATCTTTACATTTGCCTAACCCTAAGTAAAGCGGACACATTTCAGTACATCTGGCATTCTAAGGAACAAGTTTGACTTCCAAATATCAGATCATTGAACTTTAAAACTTGAGAAACACATATGCATTCCTTTCCACTTTTAGATTACATTTCTGAAAGATACATTCTTCTTTTTAGGTGCTGAGCATTTATAAATGATCACATATACTGGTCTCAAAAAACATTGAAAACCCAAGTATTTGAATTCCTTAACCTTAATCTCTGGGTATTTAAGATTCTGTGCTCAGTTGTGTCAGGCTCTGAGACCCCATAGACTGTAGCAAGCTAGACGTCTCTGTCCATGGGATTCTGCAGGCAAGAATACTGGAGTGGGTAGGCATTCCCTTCTCCAGGGGATCTTCCTGACCCAGGGACTGAGCCTGTGTCTCTGTACTGAGGCAGATTCTTTACTATCCAAGCCACCGGGAAACCCCCAAAATAGTTCAGGTAGCGAATATTATGTTTAACCTACCAACTATAAGAAGCATTTCCATAACCTGAAAACTGAGAATTACATGGAAAGTGTGAGCAAAGGAATCTGGATTTACCTGGAACAGAACTAAAGAAATGCTCACCATTTTTCTTCTTTTTCTTCTTGGAATCACTCGTTGAAACTTACTACTCATTCAGAGTCAATCACTATCAACATTTCTCTCCCAGTCTTTTTCTTCATGGTAGTGCCCAAGCAACATACACTTGTAGATTACTCAGGTGCTTGCCCTGTTTCTGCCTCCAATCCTTAGACCAGATGGGTCTCTATTCCAAAGGTAGATCTCTAGATCAAAAGCATGCTCTATCTCAAGACCTTGGCTTGTCTTCATTCCTCTTGTCTGGATATGACTACATTTCTACATGAGGTCAGCAGAGCCAGAGAAAGTGTACTCTACATTGAAATGCCCAGAGTTGAGCTATAGATACTTTCTTTGCTTGAAGTGTATGCCACTCATATTGGTCCTCATCAGATATTTCTCTAGTTCACCTTAACAAATAACACGCTGAAAATTCAAAACCAAACTTGGTCATCATGAAAGTATTGCTTATATATTTGGTTCTAGAGACTTTTAACTGATTTAGAGGATAGTCTGGTAACCATCTAACAGAGCTTCTCAACCTTAGCTGGACACTGGAAGCACCTGGGTGGAGCTCTAGATCCCTGGGTCACTCTCCTAGAGGTCCTGATGTAATTGGTCTGCGATGAGGGATTATAAAGGCTCCCCAGGCAATTCTAATTGCCTTCAAGGTTGAGATCTGCTGATATAAAGAGAGTATAAATATTTGGGTAGTAAAACCAGAGGTACTAGACTCAAAGAGATTTTCTAGGGCTTTGTCACAGTCCTGACCCATACCATTGACTGCCTGCACTTCAGCCACACTGGGTTTCCCTCTATTCCTCTCATTTCCCTCGCTCTTCTCACTTCAACCCCTTTGCACAATCTGGTCCTTGTACCTGAGTCAGTAGACCCCTTTCTGCCTACATCAATGCCTAGTTCACATCCATTCAACCTTTACATCTTATGCCAATTGTAATTTCTCCCAAAAAAGCCTTGCTTGATCTCCTCCCAGACATCCTATGTGCCCTGTCATGGCTATGTCATATGCAGCAAGTTCATCTTACTATGACATGCTTCCCACTGGAGAGACAGGGTAACCAAGAAGCTTAGCACCTGCAGCTTGACCCAGATTGCCTGGGTCCATGTCCTGGCACATCACACCCTGGGTGTTAGATATAGACAAGTTGTTTCACTTTCCTTGCCTCAGTTCCAATATCTGTAAAATGGGTCTCTATTCCAAAGGTAGATCTCTAGATCAAAAGCATGCTCTATCTCAAGACCTTGGCTTGTCTTCATTCCTCTTGTCTGGATATGACTACATTTCTACATGAGGTCAGCAGAGCCAGAGAAAGTGTACTCTACATTGAAATGCCCAGAGTTGAGCTATAGATACTTTCTTTGCTTGAAGTGTATGCCACTCATATTGGTCCTCATCAGATATTTCTCTAGTTCACCTTAACAAATAACACGCTGAAAATTCAAAACCAAACTTGGTCATCATGAAAGTATTGCTTATATATTTGGTTCTAGAGACTTTTAACTGATTTAGAGGATAGTCTGGTAACCATCTAACAGAGCTTCTCAACCTTAGCTGGACACTGGAAGCACCTGGGTGGAGCTCTAGATCCCTGGGTCACTCTCCTAGAGGTCCTGATGTAATTGGTCTGCGATGAGGGATTATAAAGGCTCCCCAGGCAATTCTAATTGCCTTCAAGGTTGAGATCTGCTGATATAAAGAGAGTATAAATATTTGGGTAGTAAAACCAGAGGTACTAGACTCAAAGAGATTTTCTAGGGCTTTGTCACAGTCCTGACCCATACCATTGACTGCCTGCACTTCAGCCACACTGGGTTTCCCTCTATTCCTCTCATTTCCCTCGCTCTTCTCACTTCAACCCCTTTGCACAATCTGGTCCTTGTACCTGAGTCAGTAGACCCCTTTCTGCCTACATCAATGCCTAGTTCACATCCATTCAACCTTTACATCTTATGCCAATTGTAATTTCTCCCAAAAAAGCCTTGCTTGATCTCCTCCCAGACATCCTATGTGCCCTGTCATGGCTATGTCATATGCAGCAAGTTCATCTTACTATGACATGCTTCCCACTGGAGAGACAGGGTAACCAAGAAGCTTAGCACCTGCAGCTTGACCCAGATTGCCTGGGTCCATGTCCTGGCACATCACACCCTGGGTGTTAGATATAGACAAGTTGTTTCACTTTCCTTGCCTCAGTTCCAATATCTGTAAAATGGGGATCATAGCTGTATTTATCTCATAAAGTTGGTAAGAGCATGACATAAAGTAATAAACAGAGAATATTTAGATTAGTGCACTGTGGAATATTCTTGTTTAATGTTTGTGTTAAGTGTCTGTTACTCTCACTAGAATGTGGGCTCGCTAAAGGTAGGGCCACCCATGTATATTTTTTATCTTCTCTACTTTGTTGCTAATGTTACAGGTATATTAGAAATCTAATAAATGAGTATTGAATAAATGAATGAAATTAAAATAAGTTGATTATAAACCTGCTGTGCAGAATATTTCTCATGACATTATCTTGTAGCCATTCTCTCATCTTTCAGTGTTGTCTAAGTATATGGTTTTTAAAGCCTGGATAATTGCAAATGAATAATTGCTCAATAAAGAGGTTGTTCCTAAGTTTTAATAGAACTTCCAGCATAAAAATCACAAAAGCGATGTTTTTGTTTAATTTTCTTTCACTTGAAGAGCCAACATTTAGAATGAAATAAATGGTCCAAGGTTTAATTGTAGAATTGGGCAGCCTGTATAATTCAAACACTGGATAATTGGGTCTTGGGTAAATAGGAATTGATGGTATTTTGTTAGTGTGTAAGATATATTAAATAATAATAGCATCCATATAAAGTTTAGTATTTCTTATATATTTCATAAAACTAATAAACCATTGAACATCTACCTGAGGGCTACTGCCCCTTAACTTTTAATTTAAATTGATTTTATGTTTAATTTATGAATGTTCAAAAATATTATGAAATGTAAAGGAGAAATGTAGCCTCATAAATCAATGTGTTCTGGATTGCCAGTTTAATTTTTGTATTGATTTAGTGCCCAACCTGGTGGTATCTACAGGAAGGCATATAGAGTCATCATTGGATAAAGAACTTCCTCTGATTAATCTCTATAGAAGGACAAATAAGCACACTGATAGACTAGAACTTAGATTTTGGCTTATACCTCATTTTACAGCTTATATTAATAGAATCTTTCCCCCTCATTGTAACATACAACGGTGAGAAATATATTTGGTTTGATTTTTAAAAAATCTAATACCACTGAATTTCAAACATTTATTCACAATAAAAAATACTCTGCTTTCTAAGGCTTCCCTGGTGGTCCAGTGGGTAAACAGTCTGCCTTGCAGCGCAAGCGGCCCTGGTTCTATTCCTGGCCCAGGAAGATCCCACGTGCTGCGGAGTGGCTGGACCTGTGTGTCCAGTCATGAGCCAGCACTCTGGAGCACATGCGCCCAGAGCCAGTGCTCCGCAAAGAGAGAGGCCACTGCAATGGGAGGCCCACACAGGCCAAAGAATAAAGATGGGTGAAAAATATAAATAAAAAACCAGTAAAAGAGGCCAAATTTTTTAAAAAATATATTGTACTTTCTAATTATAAAGTAGAAATTTTCTTTCATGGCCACTAAATTTGGGAATTGTCATTAAGTTTCATATATATTAAGCAAACATATGTAAATATATATTAAATATATATCTTTTTAAAGGTGTTAGAGTTTTTTTTATTGGTAGCATAAATTTGTTTCTAATTTATATAAACATTGCATTCCATGTATCTCTGGATACAGAACAGTCTAACTAATAGCATAAATTTTGGAATCAAAATGATTGGATTTCTCTCTTGGCTGGATGATCTTGGTTAAGTTATAAAGTGAAATAATGCACATATAGCACTTCTCATCATACGAGACATATGGTAAGTGTTCAATAAATGTAAGCTCCACTGCCATAATAGAGCACCAACATCGTAACAACAGTAATGATAATAATAATACACTGTGACATAAGATTATTTCTGACTTCTATAAATGAGGTGTGTGTGTCTGTGTGTGCTCTGTCGTGTCTGACTCTTTATGACTTCATTGACTGTAGCCCACCAGGCTCCTCCATAGGATTTTCCAGACAAGAATACTGGAGTGGGGTGCCATTTCCTTCCCCAAGGGATCTTCCTGGCCCAGGGATCAAGCCTGCCTCTCCTGCCCTGGGAGCCAGATTCTTTACCACCATGCCACATGGGAAACCCTTTTATAAATGATAGCATTTATATTTTATTTAATTTTTATTCCTTTTAAATTTTGAATGCTTATTATGTGTCATCCATGATTTTAAACATTTCCCATGTATTTTTATTTAACCGTCACAAAAACCAAAGGGAAGAAAAAGTAAATATGAGAGGGGTTGGATGTGTTAGTTAACTTGATTGGGGGAATCTTTTCCCAGTGTATGCATATCAAATCATCATAAAGTTGTACACTTGAAATATCTTACAATTTTGCTTGTCAGTTATACCTCAGTAACGCTGGATAAAAAAGTCTTGCATCTTTATAAGTAAAGTATTAATAGACCTTAGGATCAGACAGTAGAATCTCAAAGTTCTGGGTGAAAAATATAAATAAAACCCAATAAAAGAGGCCAAAATTTAAAAAATATATTGTACTTTCTAATTATAAAGTAGAAATTTTCTTTCATGGCCACTAAATTTGGGAATTGTCATTAAGTTTCATATATATTAAGCAAACATATGTAAATATATATTAAATATATATCTTTTTAAAGGTGTTAGAGTTTTTTTTATTGGTAGCATAAATTTGTTTCTAATTTATATAAACATTGCATTCCATGTATCTCTGGATACAGAACAGTCTAACTAATAGCATAAATTTTGGAATCAAAATGATTGGATTTCTCTCTTGGCTGGATGATCTTGGTTAAGTTATAAAGTGAAATAATGCACATATAGCACTTCTCATCATACGAGACATATGGTAAGTGTTCAATAAATGTAAGCTCCACTGCCATAATAGAGCACCAACATCGTAACAACAGTAATGATAATAATAATACACTGTGACATAAGATTATTTCTGACTTCTATAAATGAGGTGTGTGTGTCTGTGTGTGCTCTGTCGTGTCTGACTCTTTATGACTTCATTGACTGTAGCCCACCAGGCTCCTCCATAGGATTTTCCAGACAAGAATACTGGAGTGGGGTGCCATTTCCTTCCCCAAGGGATCTTCCTGGCCCAGGGATCAAGCCTGCCTCTCCTGCCCTGGGAGCCAGATTCTTTACCACCATGCCACATGGGAAAACCTTTTATAAATGATAGCATTTATATTTTATTTAATTTTTATTCCTTTTAAATTTTGAATGCTTATTATGTGTCATCCATGATTTTAAACATTTCCCATGTATTTTTATTTAACCGTCACAAAAACCAAAGGGAAGAAAAAGTAAATATGAGAGGGGTTGGATGTGTTAGTTAACTTGATTGGGGGAATCTTTTCCCAGTGTATGCATATCAAATCATCATAAAGTTGTACACTTGAAATATCTTACAATTTTGCTTGTCAGTTATACCTCAGTAACGCTGGATAAAAAAGTCTTGCATCTTTATAAGTAAAGTATTAATAGACCTTAGGATCAGACAGTAGAATCTCAAAGTTCTGGGCTGTATCAGTTTTTCTAACTTCATCTGCTATCACTCTCTGGCCCTTTCCATGCTGTACCCTCATGCTGTACACAGAATCCTAGCATTCCAGGCATAGAATATCACTCTTTTCTCTGTCTATCATACTTTTCCACTTTATTGTCAAATCAACAAAGATTGGGAATTGTGTGGTGAGCCAGGACTCCATGCTTGCACTGCTGAGGCCACTAGCCAGTCCCTGATCTGGGACTAAGATGTCCCAAGCTGTGCAATGTGGCCAAAAAAAAATGAGTAATGATATATTCAATGCTGGCTGAAGTTGCCAGAACTTGATTTTGAGACTGAATGATCCATTCATTCACATCTATCTACCCACTAACTAACCCTGCATTCTTTCAGTTACTCAATGTCCATTGATTTGTGTCAGCTATGAGTTGGTTTATTAGTTTTCTGGGCTTCCCTCGTGGCTCAGATGGTAAAGAATCTTCCTGCAATGCAGGAGATCTTGTTTTGATCCCTGAGTCAGGAAGATCTCTTGGAGAAGAGAATGTCTATTCTCTCCAGGATTCTTGCCTAGAGACCTGCATGGACAGAGGATCCTGGTAGGCTACCATTCCACGGGATTGCAAAGAGTTGGACATGACTAAGTGACTAACACTTCTGTGTTAGTTTTCTATTGTTGCATAACAGAATTTTACAAACTTCTCAGTTTACAAACAACCATTTATTGGCTCATATTTCTGTAGGTCAGAAATGTCGGCATGACCTGACTGGGTTCTTTGCTCAGGCTCACAAGGCCAAAGTCAAGGTGTTAGCATATTTAAGTCCCTTTCTGGAGCTTCTAAGCAGGGAAATCTACTTCCAAGTCCATTCTTGTTGGCAGAATTCAGTTTCTTTGTAGGATTCACATCCCAGTATCTTTCCTAGCTCTCTGTCTGCAGCTTCTCTGAGATCCTAGAGGTTGCCTGGATTTCTTCACATGGCCTTCTTCATCTTTAAGCCAGCAAACATGCGCTCTTTCTTGTGCTTTGAATCTCTCACTGTCTATTCTGCAATCAGTCACAGGAAACTCTCTGTCTTTTTATTTTTCTGGAGAGGAAAGAAGAGGAACTATTTGTTTTTAAAAATTCTTTTCTAAGTTGTTATAAGATACTGAATGTAGTTCCCTGTGCTATCCAGTATTTCCTCATTATTTATCTATCTTATATGTAGTAGTTTGTATTTACTAATCCCAAACTCGTAATTTATCCTTCCTCACTTTTTCCCCTCTAGTAATCATAAATTTGTTTCCTTTGTCTTTGAGTCTGTTTCTGATTTGTAAATGAATTCATTAATATAATATTTTAGATTTCACATAGAAGTGATATCATATGAAATTTGTCTTTGTCTAAATTCAGTCAACATGGTAATCTTGTTACTACAAATGGTGTTATTCATTCTTGTTTATAGTTGAGTAATGTTCCAGTGTGTGTATTAACATGTATTATATATTTATCACATCTTCTTTATCCATTCATCTGCCAGTGGACATTTAGGCTGCTTCCATGTCATGGCTATTGTATACAGTGCTGCTGATCTTGCCTAGGGGACCTGCATGGACCCAGAGGATCTTGTTTGATCCCTGAGTCAGGAAGATCTCTTGGAGAAGAGAATGTCTATTCTCTCCAGGATTCTTGGCTAGAGACCTGCATGGACAGAGGATCCTGGTAGGCTACCATTCCACGGGATTGCAAAGAGTTGGACATGACTAAGTGACTAACACTTCTGTGTTAGTTTTCTATTGTTGCATAACAGAATTTTACAAACTTCTCAGTTTACAAACAACCATTTATTGGCTCATATTTCTGTAGGTCAGAAATGTCGGCATGACCTGACTGGGTTCTTTGCTCAGGCTCACAAGGCCAAAGTCAAGGTGTTAGCATATTTAAGTCCCTTTCTGGAGCTTCTAAGCAGGGAAATCTACTTCCAAGTCCATTCTTGTTGGCAGAATTCAGTTTCTTTGTAGGATTCACATCCCAGTATCTTTCCTAGCTCTCTGTCTGCAGCTTCTCTGAGATCCTAGAGGTTGCCTGGATTTCTTCACATGGCCTTCTTCATCTTTAAGCCAGCAAACATGCGCTCTTTCTTGTGCTTTGAATCTCTCACTGTCTATTCTGCAATCAGTCACAGGAAACTCTCTGTCTTTTTATTTTTCTGGAGAGGAAAGAAGAGGAACTATTTGTTTTTAAAAATTCTTTTCTAAGTTGTTATAAGATACTGAATGTAGTTCCCTGTGCTATCCAGTATTTCCTCATTATTTATCTATCTTATATGTAGTAGTTTGTATTTACTAATCCCAAACTCGTAATTTATCCTTCCTCACTTTTTCCCCTCTAGTAATCATAAATTTGTTTCCTTTGTCTTTGAGTCTGTTTCTGATTTGTAAATGAATTCATTAATATAATATTTTAGATTTCACATAGAAGTGATATCATATGAAATTTGTCTTTGTCTAAATTCAGTCAACATGGTAATCTTGTTACTACAAATGGTGTTATTCATTCTTGTTTATAGTTGAGTAATGTTCCAGTGTGTGTATTAACATGTATTATATATTTATCACATCTTCTTTATCCATTCATCTGCCAGTGGACATTTAGGCTGCTTCCATGTCATGGCTATTGTATACAGTGCTGCTGTGAACATTAGGGTGTATGTAACTTTTTGAATTACAGTGTTCTCCAGCTACATGCCCAGCAGTGGAATTGCTGGATCATATAGTAACTCTAGGAGAAGAATGATTTCTGCTTCAGTGTGGGCCCTTCTGAATTTGAACTGCTCAGAGCACATTATTCTTGGAGATGCCAGCAGGTATTTAGATATGCAAGTTCCAGAAGAAAAGAATGAAATTCACAGACTGGAGGTAGCAGAAACTACAGGAAGGGTGGACATGTTTCGTGGTAAATATTTAGAATAAGAAGAGAAGTGGGCTTAGAACAGGACCCTGGGATACTTTAGAACTACAAGTACACGCAGTGGAAGGAGGGGAACACAAAGGGGCAAATATGTAGAAAGAAATCTCCTGGATCAACCTTAAGGAGGAAAGAATTTAAAGAGGAAAGAGATTACTGCCTTTACCAAATCAGCAGATAAGGATGATGTTAAATAATTACATTTATTGAGTGCCTAAAAAGTATAAGATATTTTGCTGTCATATTATAAGCAGATTATTAACTTATAACACCTCCTAAGGGTAAATAATATCATTCCTGCTTTATATATGAATAAACTAAGGTCTAAGTAGCTGGCACAGGTTAGAGATAGCGACAGACCAAAGCTCTGCTGAGAAATAAACTCAGAGAAGTCTGAAATTGGAATACAATCTCTTTACCATACTGTGCTGCCTACTTACTATTACATCAAACAAGAACTAAAAAGAGTATTTCACTGACAACTGCAAGATCACTTTTCCAGTAAGAAAGATGACTTTTGGGTTGACCCAGGGCCAGTGTAGCCATGTATGTGCCTGCTTTGCTGGTACTTCAAACATCAGGACACTAGTATGAGTGAAAAAAAATGGAAGGTAAATAATTTGATGATACGAGGTATCCTAAGGCATTTAGCTATAAAGAAAGTGTGAGAGGTAATCAAGAAAGGAGGGCAATATTAAGAGAAAGTCATTGTGTTTTAATTAATATTGGTGGAGGTGTATTTTTATTGCAAGTTAACATATTATGCTGAGACATGTTTTGAGGAAAGCCTGAAAACTTTGGGCTTGCATATATCTAATGCTAACTCAGTCCTAGCTCCCTGGGTGACCTTTCACAAGTGTTTCCTCCTCTGTGGTAGGCATGATAACACCTACAGGAAGGGCTCCTGGAAGATTTAAAGGAGCCAATTTAGGGGAAGTGCCAAACACAGCACTGATAACTGCTTTGATGTCCACCCAACTATAAACATGCAAAGGGAGGTACTACTTATCTTTGTATCCCTACAGTTGAAAACAGAACAGGTACTCAATGAATGAATGGGAAAATGAATGATATGTACTGAATATTTGTTTATTGTCCTATACATCTTATTATAATGGTGGGGGATATGTCTTCTCCTCCTCAGAGCTGTTTGTTCAAATCTTCTACTGCTGAGTCCAGAATATGAACTCTATAAATGTTCCTTGATTGACTTAATGAAAAGCTAGGAGTCAGATTAATGTCAGACATTTGAGTATTAATCATACGTAATGGGTTGATCACTGTTCCTGGAATTAGTTATTTAGGCTAAAAATAGATGAACTGGATATCCAGACTATAGTAATGGATCCTCCTTAGGGTGTAACAGTTTTCAGTTGATGATATAAACATGTAAACAGAGAGGGAGAGAACAACCATTATTGATTGCTTTCCTATTGTTGGCTTCATACATAGAATTTAGCTGAAAGTATATATTTATGGTCATAATCAAATCAGCAGTAAGCAGAGTACTTGGGTGTTCTAATTTAATCCATTCACACAAGCAGAAATTGTGGGATGCCCAGTGCAACCTCCCCATACCACACATGGGGCCCAATTATGGAGCCACAGTGAATTAGAATCATCAAATCTTACATCAAGTTCAATTAAACCACACACAGGAAGATAAGGCTGATGTTGCAAAGGACAGACAAGATGAAAAATGGTGGAATAATTCTCAGACTGAATACCACACATGTACACTGTAGATCTACAGTCTTGTTCATAGCAGAATCTTTGGAAACTGAGGACAATACACAAATACAACTAAAGCTGGCACTTCTGAAAATCTCCTTTGGATCTTCATTTTTAAACTTTATTTTTTGCTTACCTATAAAAGAATATTGTTCTGTTTGATGTGTAGTCTTTACTGTCTAAACTGCTCAGCCTTTACTTGTCCAAGTACCACATCCTGGGATTTCTGGGATCTTCCCTTTCTTTCACTCCTACACCCAGTTAGTAATTAGGTCTAAATTTTTACTTGAATCTCTTGAAGATTTTTTCAGATCTGGTCTCTGAGTGCTCTTTTGGTATAATTTCAAGGGCAGTTCTCTGTCAATATTCCCAGCACTTGGCATATCCCTCAGCACTGAGCAGACCCCCAGCACACATTTGCTGAAGGTATGGATCACTTCTTTCACCCTATTTTTTCTGCCATTGCCTTTATCCTTATCATAGCTTGCTTAGATCAGTGCAATAATCTAATTATTTTTCTGCCTACTCTTGCCTTGGGTTTCCCTGTGGCTCAGACAGAAAAGAATCTGCTTGCAATGTGGGAGGCCCGGGTTCAATCCCTGGGTCAGGACAATACCATGGAGAAGGGAATGACAATACACTCCAGTACTCTTGCCTGGAGAATTCCATGGACAGAGGAGCCTGATGGGGTCTCATGGGGTCGCAAAAAGTTGGACACAACTGAACAACTAACAGTTTCCCACACTTTTGCCTTAGCTAGTTTATCTTTCTTATTGAGGTTGGAGTAGTCCTTTTAAAATACTAATTTGATCCAATCATCTTTAACAGAATTCCTTAAGAATTCTATTCAGGATTAAACTTCTTCAACAGATGGCTGTAACCTATAGGAGAAAACCTGAACTTTGTAGGATAACATTTAGGTTCCTTCATGTTTGAGTCCTTGGCCATTTCTGTTCATTGAACTTCTTCTTTTTTCCTTGCCATCCTCCTCCACCTTTTCCAGAATCCTGAGCATCAACCACACACAAGGAATTGAAGGTCTAGTGCGTGCCATGCTCACCACGTCCCACGTTCTTTTTATTTCACTTCATCCTCCTAGACCTCATGGCCCTTACTAGTCAGCCCAAGGACCATTTGTCTACTTCTCAAAAGCTTAAATTTATTTTCTTCTTTGAAGGAAATCCTGATCTTCAATCCCCAGAAAAATATACACATCCTTATTTAGCATTTTATCAGAGCACTTACTAATTTTTCCCTATTTTTGTTAATGTTCTGCTTGCTTAATTAATTTTTTACTTGTTAACATTCTGCTTCTTCTTACTACACTCTAAACCTTGTGCGCAGAGTTCCAGTCAAACTCATTTTTGCATTTTTAGTGCCTAGATTTTTAGGAGATAGTCAATAGATATGTGCTAAATGAAAATGGTTACTTTTGCTAAGTTATGGCTATTTTGTTGAGCTAAAAATTGAAGATTACAAGCAGAAATCATGCCTTACACTATTTGAGAATCCTCAGACATAACATTATTTTTGCACACAGTGGGTATTTATTATTATTCATCACTGTTGACATTGATTTTCTATAATCTTCAGAAGACTTGATATGCTTACTTTTCCATAAGGCATGGTGCAATTCAAAAAGAGGATTATGACCCACAATCTTAGCATAGTACTAGTACATATTAGTAGACTAATTAATCTATGTCAGATAATTAAATAACATGGAATGACCCTACATAGATATAAATGGTGTATTGTCTGTGACTTGGAACTTCTTTGGCTCTTGTTTTTTTTTTTTTTTTTTTTAAAGATTTTTTTATTTTTTTATTTTGGGGGGGGGTCGGGTTGGGGAGGGAGGGGAGCGGGCGGGCCACTTCTATTGGTCTTTCATTTCTCTATTTTCATCTGTCTCTGTTCCTTGGCTCCTGTGGGCCTCCCATCGCGGTGGCGTCTGTCGCTGCAGAGCACCGGCTCTGGGCGCATGCGCTCCAGAGCTCCGGCTGGGTAATTGGACACATCGGTCCAGCCGCTCCGCGGCACGTGGGATCTTCCCAGGCCAGGGATCGAACCGGCGCCCCTTGCACTGCAAGGCGGTGTCCTTACCCACTGGACCACCAAGGGAAGCCCTTCTTTGGCTCTTGTTACTGGCTTTCTCTTGTTACTGGTGCTACTGATGAAAGATCATTCACAAAAGCTTCTGCCAACACTCTAACACAGAAACACTAGGCTAAAAACAGAAACAAAAACCCTAATCATTCTGGTAGTTTAAATATGGCCATAAATTCCTTGAAGTTTCTCCCATAAAGTGGCAGAATTTATTTTACCAACTTTTACATCAGGGCAGACCCCATTTGGGACACATTTTGACCAGTAGGATGAACTGAAATGACATAGTGTGAGTTTGGTAACCAAGGCTTCTGTGACTTCCATTTTGCTTTCTTGGGATCTTTCCCAGGAATCACCTTGTGGAGAATCCAAAGATGAAAGGCCCCATGGAGAGAGAAGCCCAACCAGCCATCATTTAGCAAAGTTTTTTGGGCTATTTTGTTGAGCTAAAATTGAAGATTACAAGCAGAAATCATGCCTTACACTATTTGAGAATCCTCAGACATAACATTATTTTTGCACACAGTGGGTATTTATTATTATTCATCACTGTTGACATTGATTTTCTATAATCTTCAGAAGACTTGATATGCTTACTTTTCCATAAGGCATGGTGCAATTCAAAAAGAGGATTATGACCCACAATCTTAGCATAGTACTAGTACATATTAGTAGACTAATTAATCTATGTCAGATAATTAAATAACATGGAATGACCCTACATAGATATAAATGGTGTATTGTCTGTGACTTGGAACTTCTTTGGCTCTTGTTTTTTTTTTTTTTTTTTTTTTAAAGATTTATTTATTTATTTATTTTGGGCGGGGGTCGGGTTGGGGGGGGAGGGGGGCGGGCCACTTCTATTGGTCTTTCATTTCTCTATTTTCATCTGTCTCTGTTCCTTGGCTCCTGTGGGCCTCCCATCGCGGTGGCGTCTGTCGCTGCAGAGCACCGGCTCTGGGCGCATGCGCTCCAGAGCTCCGGCTGGGTAATTGGACACATCGGTCCAGCCGCTCCGCGGCACGTGGGATCTTCCCAGGCCAGGGATCGAACCGGCGCCCCTTGCACTGCAAGGCGGTGTCCTTACCCACTGGACCACCAAGGGAAGCCCTTCTTTGGCTCTTGTTACTGGCTTTCTCTAGTGCTACTGATGAAAGATCATTCACAAAAGCTTCTGCCAACACTCTAACACAGAAACACTAGGCTAAAAACAGAAACAAAAACCCTAATCATTCTGGTAGTTTAAATATGGCCATAAATTCCTTGAAGTTTCTCCCATAAAGTGGCAGAATTTATTTTACCAACTTTTACATCAGGGCAGACCCCATTTGGGACACATTTTGACCAGTAGGATGAACTGAAATGACATAGTGTGAGTTTGGTAACCAAGGCTTCTGTGACTTCCATTTTGCTTTCTTGGGATCTTTCCCAGGAATCACCTTGTGGAGAATCCAAAGATGAAAGGCCCCATGGAGAGAGAAGCCCAACCAGCCATCATTTAAGCTGAGATTAACCACCAGTAACAGAATCAGCTGGTGGTAAACACATGCATCTGTCCAGGTAATCCCCACAGAGGACTTTACCTAGTCAGAAAATAGAATAGTGAAAATTAACAAAGTTTCTTCAAAGCTACAAAATTATTAGGGTGGTTTGTTACACTGGTAGCTGATAACAGGTAGAGACGTGAAAACAAATGGCAGTTTCAAGATGCCTTTACCTAACAACCAAAGTAGAGGTATAAACAACTGTAATGAATTTTTTCTAGTGAACTTAGAGATCCTGAAGTAAGTAAAATTATGCACGTGATTGGGGCTTCCCAGGTGGCACTAGAGGCAAAGAACCCACCTGCCAATGCATGAGACCTAAGAGACGTAGGTTCGAACCCTGGGTCAGGAATATCCCCTGGAGAAGGGCACGGCAACCCACTCCAGTATTCTTGCCTGGACAGAGGAGCCTGGCAGACTACGGACCATAGGGTGGCAGAGTTGGACATAATGAAATGATTTACCATGGCCACATACCATGAGGTTATGAAAGCATTTTCAACTCATTATGACAAATGCAAAAAAGGCTTAAGAAAACACATGCTTATACACATTCATTTTGTAAATCTTCAATTCCTGGTAAGTGGGAGTAAAATATAAGGCATATCAAACTGATGTGAGAATCAGGTTAATTATTAAAAAGTTGCTTCAAAATTAAAACAGTAAAACTTTGGCCAATAAATGGTTAAAACCCAGGAAACCCAGAACTTTGAAAAAATGCTGAGAAACTAACAAACAAAAAAAAATCCATTAATATTCTATAATCTCCCCTCAACTTTTCCAGATGTGAAGGACTCAGTAATGGGGTCAGATCTCCCCTTGAGCCAGAATTGTCGTTCACTCAAAAAAAAAAAAAAAAAAGAACTCCCCACAAATGTAAGAAAACTAAAAGCAGAAGAAAGTCCCAACTAACTAAGATTAACAACAAAGTCTCTCAGAAAACTTTGTTACATTCTCCTTATGCCATATATAAATACGTGTAAATAAGGTTTAAAAATTCTTCTAGGTTCTCTGTTAAGAAGTTTGCTTCTCTAGTTACTTTTAATCAATCATAAACTGCTTTCATAACACAATGAATTTTGTAGATGAATATGAATCAATACATTTGAACTTGATATATGTTCAAGACCCAACAACTTGCAAAGCACTAGAATATTCTCAATTTCACACACCAATGTGGACTCAATTATCTTCTCCTATACACTTAAAAAAAAAAAAAAAAAAAGCAGCTCAGGAAGTTAATGGTTTCTCTAAATTTAATGGTGATTCAGCAGGTCAAAATTTGATTAGTACCCACATTTTCTTCCTGATCTCCTAGAAATGGATTGCATAATAATACTTATAGCCCTTATAGGCTTCCTTGGTGGTGCAGTGGTAAAGAATCCGCCTGTCTCATTTGCAGCAATATGGATAGACTTAGAGAGTATCATACTGAGTGAAGTAAGTCAGACAGAGAAGGGGAAATATCATATGACATCCCTTTTATGTGGATTCGAAAATGAAATGATACAAATGAACTTATTTATAAAACACAAAGAGACTCACAGACTTAGAAAAAACACTCATGGTTGCAGTGGGGAAGGGATGGTTGGGGACTTTGGGAAAGTCCAATACACACTGCCATGCTTGAAATGAATAACCAACAAAAATCTATTGTATCGCACATGGAACTCTGCTTAATGTTATGTATCATTCTGGATGGGAGAGGGTTTGGGGGGAGAATGGATGCATGTATATGTATGGCCAAGCCCTTTCACTGTTCACCTGAAACTATCACAAAATTGTTAATTGGCTATGCCCCAATAACAAATGTTTTTGGTGTAAAAAAAAAAGAAAGAAGAATCTGTCTGCCAATGCAGGAGATGGGAGTCCAAGCCCTGGGTTGGGAATATCTCCTAGAGAAGGAAATGGAAAACCATTTCAGTATTCTTGCCTGGAGAAGCCTATGCACAGAGGAACCTAGTGGGCTACAGTCCATGAGATCGCAGTGGGTTGGATATGACTTAGAGACTGAACACAAGGACAATAGCCCTTACAGTCTAGGCACTGTTATAGTACTCTACACATATGTTAACAAAGTTAGTTCTCATACCATAGTCTTATGAGGTGAACAGTGTTTACGTGCCCATTTTGCAGATAAGAAAGCTGATACAGAGATAGGTAAATTCATTTGTCCATGGTTACAAAGTTAATAATATGCACAGCATACATAGTTTGTAAGAGCTGGAATTTGAACACACAGAGTCCATCTTAAAGCATGTGCTCTTAACCATTGCTATATAATTTTTCTTCATGAAAATGAATGACATATATTTTTTTAAATATCATGATAATAATTTAAAATTTTTCCTGGGTCACAAATCTACTATAAGTCATTTAGTGTCTCTAACATTCCCATATTAGTTGAAAAGGGACTGACCCTTCACAGCTATATCCAAAGGGGGATCATGGGAATTGGTAGACCTTTTGTCCAGTGCATTAAAAAGGGAATATTGATATCATGAACCCATTATGTTCATGTGAATCTCAGCTCAAATTTCAAGGGTCCCAAAAGGCCAAATAAAATTGCTAAAGATGTATTTATTGATTGGTAGGGAACAATTACCAAGACATTAAAATCTTAGATTTTCACCTTTGTAACTGAATGTTGTCTCAAGAACAAGATGGAAAATAGACAATTGTATTGTGGCATACATGTGCCAATTCTGCCACTCAGCAGCTTAGAATATGTATCTACTATTACCTTTTATTATTTGATTTCCTATAATTTTTAGAAAGATAATTCAAAAGAGAAGGTATAACTTTAAAAATGTTTGACTTATAATTACTTTATATCAATTGGTAGGTGAAATGATATGTGAAATCTATCTTATTGCAGATTATTAAAACTTTGAGGATCAAGAGCTTTTTTGAGAGCCAGTTGAAATCATGAATCCCCTTATCCATCAAAATGTACACAAAATATTTTTTAGTTTCTTTCAAGGGGAGCAATGAGCACTTCAAAATCTATTTACAAGTTTTTAGATTAAATATCTCACTTTATCCTCTATATTTATTTATTTATCAAATAGAACTAATTAGAAGATCTAAACAAAATAACTCCTATATATTGATGTCAACAATGACATCAACACATCAGCAACATTGATAATATAATCCTTAGCATATTATTGGACATGTAATATATAACATACTTGTTGATCATATGACACAGATTCTAATAGGATCATCACTTTACATATCAGAAAACTGAGACATGGAAGGGTTAACTTCTTATAAGTAATTCTGAAAGCAAGTGTTTAAAACTGAAGAGACTGATTCCACAGATTATGCTCTTTACCAAGGAAATTAGCATATTGTAAGTGCTCAGTAAACATTAGTTGCAATTACTATTGATATTATTATTTGGAGATTAAAATGGTACTTGTAGAAAAACGCAACACGTATAAGGAAAAAGTCTTTTTTCTTGAATAAGTGAAAATGGATTTTTTTTTCCTTTGATTTAATAATTGTGCCCTTTTGCTCTAGGTTCTAATAGTTAGATAATGGATCTTGTCAACTGTTATATGTCTTCACTTTCAGCTGGGACACATAACTTTTATTGCGGTCCATTATCTGGCCATTAGAGGCCACAAGTGTGTCCCCTTACCCTCTACCTCACATTATGCTGAAGAAAAGAGTAGAAAATGTGGAGGCAGCAGCTTTTCTAGCATCAGACATGAAAGGAGCTGCAGAGCTCCTTCTTATATTGAGACCATTCATTTTCCTCCTGCTGTAAAGTTCATCATGCAATTCCCATGGATAAATTTAGTGTGCTTCTCCACCCAAATTCCAGCCTTTCCTTCTTGTTCTGTCTCCTCATGAAGTCAAATCTAGTAATAGCCAAACTTTACTCACAATCCTCAGATACTCTTCTTTGTAATAAAGGCTCAGAAGTTTTGATGATTACGTGTTCAGCTTAGAGGTTTGTATTCTTATCACACAAACTCTGGCCCCTAGATTTTAAAACTTTGAGGATCAAGAGCTTTTTTGAGAGCCAGTTGAAATCATGAATCCCCTTATCCATCAAAATGTACACAAAATATTTTTTAGTTTCTTTCAAGGGGAGCAATGAGCACTTCAAAATCTATTTACAAGTTTTTAGATTAAATATCTCACTTTATCCTCTATATTTATTTATTTATCAAATAGAACTAATTAGAAGATCTAAACAAAATAACTCCTATATATTGATGTCAACAATGACATCAACACATCAGCAACATTGATAATATAATCCTTAGCATATTATTGGACATGTAATATATAACATACTTGTTGATCATATGACACAGATTCTAATAGGATCATCACTTTACATATCAGAAAACTGAGACATGGAAGGGTTAACTTCTTATAAGTAATTCTGAAAGCAAGTGTTTAAAACTGAAGAGACTGATTCCACAGATTATGCTCTTTACCAAGGAAATTAGCATATTGTAAGTGCTCAGTAAACATTAGTTGCAATTACTATTGATATTATTATTTGGAGATTAAAATGGTACTTGTAAAAAAACGCAACACGTATAAGGAAAAGTCTTTTTTCTTGAATAAGTGAAAATGGATTTTTTTTTCCTTTGATTTAATAATTGTGCCCTTTTGCTCTAGGTTCTAATAGTTAGATAATGGATCTTGTCAACTGTTATATGTCTTCACTTTCAGCTGGGACACATAACTTTTATTGCGGTCCATTATCTGGCCATTAGAGGCCACAAGTGTGTCCTTCCCCTCTACCTCACATTATGCTGAAGAAAAGAGTAGAAAATGTGGAGGCAGCAGCTTTTCTAGCATCAGACATGAAAGGAGCTGCAGAGCTCCTTCTTATATTGAGACCATTCATTTTCCTCCTGCTGTAAAGTTCATCATGCAATTCCCATGGATAAATTTAGTGTGCTTCTCCACCCAAATTCCAGCCTTTCCTTCTTGTTCTGTCTCCTCATGAAGTCAAATCTAGTAATAGCCAAACTTTACTCACAATCCTCAGATACTCTTCTTAATAGTGGATGGCATTCAATGGCTCAGAAGTTTTGATGATTACGTGTTCAGCTTAGAGGTTTGTATTCTTATCACACAAACCTCTGGCCCCTAGACTTCAAGCTTTCAAATTGTTTTGTGACAGTCTCCTAATGGACTGGTGTAGCATATTTTTGTTTCCAAAATGAAAGTGAACTACAGTTCATTCCAATTACAGATTTCTCATTTAAAACTTCATGAACTTGGATTGGAGAAGCCCCTGAAGCTGCAAAAGATTAAGGGCAAGAGGAGAAGGGGGCAACAGAGGATGAGATGGTTAGCTAGCATCACGGACTCAATGGACATGAGTTTGAATGAACTCCAGGAGATAGTGAAGGACAGGGAAGCCTGGCATGCTGCAGTCCATGGGATCACAAAGACCTGGAGACAACTTAGTGACTGAACAACAAATTTGAATGATTATAAGCAAAATGGGATGCTCTGCTCAAAAGGTGGAAATTATTAAGGAGAGCCAGTGGCTGATAATAGTTCAAAGCAGCAGGAACAGATTTTATTTGGGAACTGTTACAATATAGGAAAAGAAACCTTGGTATAAAAGTGAACTCAATGTCTAACATAGCAAGAACAAGTGGGGCTTTATAGGCAAGGAACAAAGAGAGGGTGTTCAGTGACTGAAAAATTACTGAAAAGCAACATCATGGGTAGGAGGTTCTTGCTAAACTCATTTAATAGGATTTTTTTTTTTTTTTTTTGAAGGCAGGCCTGAGTGATTTGGTATGGAGACTGAGGATAAATTCTATTAGAAGTCAAGAATAATCAGCTATCAGGTCAGCTATTCTTACTAAACTGACTTAGGAGGATTTGAAAGTAGAATCTGTGAATATCTGATTATCAAAGATAAGCATATAAAGAAATTAAAAAGACCAAGAATAGATGCTAGGACAACACCTGTAATTAGGAGAATGAAAACAAGAGGGATCTAGAAGATACAAAGAAGAGAGGTTAAAAAGCTCAGAGGAGAACAAAGATGCTTCATAGAAGCCAAGGAAGAATGACCTTTTCAAGGATATCTGTGGCATACTTTGGTACAAAATGAAAGTGAACTAAAATGACTTATTTTCAAAATTTATTTTTCAGAACACTTAAGATGACTGAACATCCAATTCTCCAGGGTGAAACAAAATTAAGAATGATAAAAAAGACTATTGGACTTGGCACGTCCTGATGACCCTTAGAGAGCAATTTTAGTGGTGTCAGATCCACACTGTGAGGGAACAATAATTGAATAAGAAGTAGGGGCACAGACTATAGATTTCTTTCTTCCTTAAAAAAAAATCTATTGGGTAGTTTGGCAGTGAGTGAACAGAGAGAAAAGAGAATGACTGCTTAAAAAGGTAACGAGGAGAAAGAGATTTTTATTTCCTTACTTGTTTATACTATGATGGGGAAAACTTGAGGAGAGTCAGAGTCACAGGATCACTGGACAGAAGAGATTCTTAGGAGAGCAAGGCTCTGGGCAAGACAGGCAGGCCCAGAACAGAGAACTAGCCTTGCACAGAAGGAGACTGTCTGAGACATGAGTAGGAAAGCAGAAAAGGTCACTTACCCACAAATACTAATCGTACACTTAGGTGACAGGCACTGTTCTTTCCATTAGGGATAGAGCCAAAAAGGCAAAAATTCCTGCTCTGGTAAAACACTCTAGTGAGGCAGAGAAAAGAGATATTGACATATTTTGTTATGGATATAGATTTGCTTCTGCATGCTAAGTCACTTCAGTTGGGTCTAATTCTTTGAGACCCTAAGGACAAAGCTCTTTTGTCCAGGGAGTTTTCCAGGCAAGCATACCAGAGCGGGTTGCCATGACATCCCCTAGGGGATTTTCCCTATCCAGGGGTCAAACCTGCATCTCTTACATTTCCTGAACTGACAGGCAGGATTTTTACCACTAGTGACACCTGGGAAGCCCATAGATCTGTACATAACGTTAGGTAATGAAGTACTACAGGGCATAAAAAAATAAAAGAAAAAACACCCTGTAATTAGGAGAATGAAAACAAGAGGGATCTAGAAGATACAAAGAAGAGAGGTTAAAAAGCTCAGAGGAGAACAAAGATGCTTCATAGAAGCCAAGGAAGAATGACCTTTTCAAGGATATCTGTGGCATACTTTGGTACAAAATGAAAGTGAACTAAAATGACTTATTTTCAAAATTTATTTTTCAGAACACTTAAGATGACTGAACATCCAATTCTCCAGGGTGAAACAAAATTAAGAATGATAAAAAAGACTATTGGACTTGGCACGTCCTGATGACCCTTAGAGAGCAATTTTAGTGGTGTCAGATCCACACTGTGAGGGAACAATAATTGAATAAGAAGTAGGGGCACAGACTATAGATTTCTTTCTTCCTTAAAAAAAAATCTATTGGGTAGTTTGGCAGTGAGTGAACAGAGAGAAAAGAGAATGACTGCTTAAAAAGGTAACGAGGAGAAAGAGATTTTTATTTCCTTGCTTGTTTATACTATGATGGGGAAAACTTGAGGAGAGTCAGAGTCACAGGATCACTGGACAGAAGAGATTCTTAGGAGAGCAAGGCTCTGGGCAAGACAGGCAGGCCCAGAACAGAGAACTAGCCTTGCACAGAAGGAGACTGTCTGAGACATGAGTAGGAAAGCAGAAAAGGTCACTTACCCACAAATACTAATCGTACACTTAGGTGACAGGCACTGTTCTTTCCATTAGGGATAGAGCCAAAAAGGCAAAAATTCCTGCTCTGGTAAAACACTCTAGTGAGGCAGAGAAAAGAGATATTGACATATTTTGTTATGGATATAGATTTGCTTCTGCATGCTAAGTCACTTCAGTTGGGTCTAATTCTTTGAGACCCTAAGGACAAAGCTCTTTTGTCCAGGGAGTTTTCCAGGCAAGCATACCAGAGCGGGTTGCCATGACATCCCCTAGGGGATTTTCCCTATCCAGGGGTCAAACCTGCATCTCTTACATTTCCTGAACTGACAGGCAGGATTTTTACCACTAGTGACACCTGGGAAGCCCATAGATCTGTACATAACGTTAGGTAATGAAGTACTACAGGGCAGAGTGAAGTAGAGAAGTGGGTGGGCAGGTGTCATTGTCAGTGGGGTTAAAATTTAGTTTAAGACTGATTAAAACAAAGGTGTTACCAAGGAAATGAACTTCAAGACAGACTTAAAGGAGGTAGGACAATAAGTCAAGTCTCTATCTGGGCGAAAAGATTGAAGGCCGTAGGAAAGACAATGAGAAGGCTCTAAGGCAGGAACTATCTAGTGGGTTGCGGGAAGCCAGGTGTCTGAAGGAGAGGAAGTCAGAGAGGAAAGGGGTGAAATTTTGTAGGAAGTTATAGATCATGTTAAGGATCTTGTCCTCTGAATGAGATATGGAGGCATAGATATTCTGAGCAGAGGAGTGGATGACATTTTAGCAGCATCCCTTGGCTGCCATCTCAGGATGGATGTTAAGAGGACAAAGCTAGTTAGGACGCCATAGCAGTTACCTAGATGAGACATGATAGGATGCTGTGGTAGCAGTGGAAGTGGTGAGAAGTGATCAGATTCTGCATAAATAGTGATGCTAGATCTGACAGTATTGATGAATAGACCAGATGTGAGAAAGAGGATAATTCTAATAGTTCTGATCTGAGCATCCAGAAGAATGGAATTCTTATTTATTGGGATGGATAAGATTGAAAAGGAGCATGGATTGAGGGAGGAAGTACATGTAAGTACCTCAGTTTGGGGCATATTAAGATTTTGAGAGAACTGCTAGATATCCAAGCAGTGATATCAAGTACACAATTCAATATATAAATCTGGAGTTCAGGAAAGAGGGGTAATTTAGGAGATGCCAATATTTGGATATTTAAAGTCTCAAGAATGAATGAGATCATCATCAAGAAAGTGAGTGCAGATGAAAAAGAAAAGAGGTCTGAGGACTGAACCTCAGAGGACTCAACTGTTGAGAAGTTAAATAAGAATTGATGCTTTTGAACTGTGCTGTTGGAAAAGACCCTGACTGCAAGGAGATCAAACCAGCCAATCCTAAAGGAAATCCAAAAACCTAGGGACCTATTGCCAGGGGTCAAAGCATCTCTTACATTTCCTGAACTGACAGGCAGGATTTTTACCACTAGTGACACCTGGGAAGCCCATAGATCTGTACATAACGTTAGGTAATGAAGTACTACAGGGCAGAGTGAAGTAGAGAAGTGGGTGGGCAGGTGTCATTGTCAGTGGGGTTAAAATTTAGTTTAAGACTGATTAAAACAAAGGTGTTACCAAGGAAATGAACTTCAAGACAGACTTAAAGGAGGTAGGACAATAAGTCAAGTCTCTATCTGGGCGAAAAGATTGAAGGCCGTAGGAAAGACAATGAGAAGGCTCTAAGGCAGGAACTATCTAGTGGGTTGCGGAAAGCCAGGTGTCTGAAGGAGAGGAAGTCAGAGAGGAAAGGGGTGAAATTTTGTAGGAAGTTATAGATCATGTTAAGGATCTTGTCCTCTGAATGAGATATGGAGGCATAGATATTCTGAGCAGAGGAGTGGATGACATTTTAGCAGCATCCCTTGGCTGCCATCTCAGGATGGATGTTAAGAGGACAAAGCTAGTTAGGACGCCATAGCAGTTACCTAGATGAGACATGATAGGATGCTGTGGTAGCAGTGGAAGTGGTGAGAAGTGATCAGATTCTGCATAAATAGTGATGCTAGATCTGACAGTATTGATGAATAGACCAGATGTGAGAAAGAGGATAATTCTAATAGTTCTGATCTGAGCATCCAGAAGAATGGAATTCTTATTTATTGGGATGGATAAGATTGAAAAGGAGCATGGATTGAGGGAGGAAGTACATGTAAGTACCTCAGTTTGGGGCATATTAAGATTTTGAGAGAACTGCTAGATACCCAAGCAGTGATATCAAGTACACAATTCAATATATAAATCTGGAGTTCAGGAAAGAGGGGTAATTTAGGAGATGCCAATATTTGGATATTTAAAGTCTCAAGAATGAATGAGATCATCATCAAGAAAGTGAGTGCAGATGAAAAAGAAAAGAGGTCTGAGGACTGAACCTCAGAGGACTCAACTGTTGAGAAGTTAAATAAGAATTGATGCTTTTGAACTGTGCTGTTGGAAAAGACTCGAGCGTTCCTTGGACTGCAAGGAGATCAAACCAGCCAATCCTAAAGGAAATCAACCCTGAATATTTATTGGAAGGACTGATGCTGAAGCTCCAATACTTTGGCCACCTGATGTGAAGAGACGACTCACTGGAAAAGATCCTGATGCTGGGAAAGAAAGAAGGTAGAAGGAGAATGGGACAACAAAGGATGAGATGGTTGGATAGCATCACTAAGTCAATGGAGATGAGTTTGAGCAAGCTCTGGGAGATGGTGAAGGACAGGGAAGCCTGGCATGCTGCAGTCCTTGGAGTCACAAAGAATCAAACACAAATGAGTGATTGAACTGAGTGACTGACAGAAGGTTTTTAGAGAATTCTTAGGACTTCTCTGGTGGCTTAGACAGCAAAGAATCTGCCTGCAATGTGGGAGACCTGGGTTTTATTACCGGGTTGGGAAGATCCCGTGGAGAAGGGAATGGCAACCCACTCCAGTATTCTTGGCTGAGGAATTCCATGGACAGAGAAGCCTGGCAGGCTACAATACCTGGGATCTCAAAGAGTCAGACACGACTGACTAGGGATTAAAAGTGGAGAAGCTTAAATATCTTTGACTTCTCCCTCTGTAAAAACTAAAGCTGAGTTGGTCAGTTTCTCTGGAAAGTCTTTCACGTATCCCCAAAATCTACTCTGGAATTTATTATGGAACAAACTGGTTAGCTTATGTACACATTGTCCAGCTATGTCTAATGCCAGACCTACTTTACAGCACAGGGGAACTATACTCAATAACTTATAATAACGTGTAATGGAAAAAAATCTGAAAAAGAATATATGTATATTTGTATATATGTATAATGAATCATTTTGCTGCATATGTAAAATAACACAGCATTGTAAATTAACTATACTTCAATAACAAATTACCATAGAATTTACCATTTTGCCCTCTTTAAAATAGTTTAATGGTATTTTGAATATTCACATTGTTATGAAATAAATCTCCAAAATCTTTCAACTTGCCAGAAACTTGGTACCCACTGTGTGATAGCTCTCCTTTTCTCTCTATTCCTAGCCTTGAAAACCCCCCATCATCAAGAAAGTGAGTGCAGATGAAAAAGAAAAGAGGTCTGAGGACTGAACCTCAGAGGACTCAACTGTTGAGAAGTTAAATAAGAATTGATGCTTTTGAACTGTGCTATTGGAAAAGACTTGAGCGTTCCTTGGACTGCAAGGAGATCAAACCAGCCAATCCTAAAGGAAATCAACCCTGAATATTTATTGGAAGGACTGATGCTGAAGCTCCAATACTTTGGCCACCTGATGTGAAGAGACGACTCACTGGAAAAGATCCTGATGCTGGGAAAGAAAGAAGGTAGAAGGAGAATGGGACAACAAAGGATGAGATGGTTGGATAGCATCACTAAGTCAATGGAGATGAGTTTGAGCAAGCTCTGGGAGATGGTGAAGGACAGGGAAGCCTGGCATGCTGCAGTCCTTGGAGTCACAAAGAATCAAACACAAATGAGTGATTGAACTGAGTGACTGACAGAAGGTTTTTAGAGAATTCTTAGGACTTCTCTGGTGGCTTAGACAGCAAAGAATCTGCCTGCAATGTGGGAGACCTGGGTTTTATTACCGGGTTGGGAAGATCCCGTGGAGAAGGGAATGGCAACCCACTCCAGTATTCTTGGCTGAGGAATTCCATGGACAGAGAAGCCTGGCAGGCTACAATACCTGGGATCTCAAAGAGTCAGACACGACTGACTAGGGATTAAAAGTGGAGAAGCTTAAATATCTTTGACTTCTCCCTCTGTAAAAACTAAAGCTGAGTTGGTCAGTTTCTCTGGAAAGTCTTTCACGTATCCCCAAAATCTACTCTGGAATTTATTATGGAACAAACTGGTTAGCTTATGTACACATTGTCCAGCTATGTCTAATGCCAGACCTACTTTACAGCACAGGGGAACTATACTCAATAACTTATAATAACGTGTAATGGAAAAAAATCTGAAAAAGAATATATGTATATTTGTATATATGTATAATGAATCATTTTGCTGCATATGTAAAATAACACAGCATTGTAAATTAACTATACTTCAATAACAAATTACCATAGAATTTACCATTTTGCCCTCTTTAAAATAGTTTAATGGTATTTTGAATATTCACATTGTTATGAAATAAATCTCCAAAATCTTTCAACTTGCCAGAAACTTGGTACCCACTGTGTGATAGCTCTCCTTTTCTCTCTATTCCCTAGCCTCTGATAAACACCATTCCACATTTTGTTCCTATGAGTTTGGAATTATGCAGTGTTTGTCATTTTTTGACTGGCTGACTTCACATAATGTCCTCAAAGTTCATCCATGTTGTAGCCCTTGACAGGGTTTTTTCTTTCTTTTTCATTCTCACTAGGTACTCTTGATTCTGGCCTTAGATAATTAGACAGATAATATAGGAAATGAATGAAGACTACAGCCCTAAGTTTTGAAATTTGCTGCCATAATTATCCTACATCTTCTAATTTCTGGAAAAAAGAGATGCTTTCCTAAAAAACCACTTTGGAATTTATTATGAAATAAACAGTTTAGTTTATTTAGAATCATACTTGTGGTATATGCTAGGTTTCAAATAGAAGGATAATACTTTTCTTTCCTCCAAGCAAATATAATTCTTCATGGACAGGGGATACTTTTTATACATAAAAATTTACAACAAAAATGGGTCTTCAGTGATAATGGGTTTTTATAATAATACTGTGCCAATAAATTTATATATTCCAGTATTCAGAATGACAGTAAGAAAGTAAAATTAGAAAACCTACTAAGATGTGTGATTAAAAATATACTACAGCTTGAAGGAATTAAATGTTACTATAGCTGAATATATTCATATATTCTCTGTTCATCCATCCATCCATCCACCTATCCATCCATTCATGAGCTGATGCTTTTGCAAAATGAATACAGATATAATCTATAAAAAATAAATTCTTTAAAATAAAATAACTCATAATTTTCCTTTCTGCAAATCTAAACTATCACTGTTAGCAAGTTGCTTTCTACATGGTGGGTATGAAATCCTGTAGCATTTGATTAAGAAATAAAAATTAAAGCAACATATTTACACCTTTGGTTGTAACTGAAATAAATCACTTCTTTATGAAATCAACAAGGGCAAGGAGGCCCAAGTAGGTAAACGAGTGAGGTCTTAGAACACCTCTGATCTTATGAAGTGTATATTTGTTGTGATCTGTTTTAAAATTTTCTGGACAGCTCTATCCTGCCCCCTGGATGGATCAGAAACAGAAAGGCTATATTTGACGCACAGTAGGAATATTGGATTACTCAGTGGATTGCTTGTGGCCCTCTGGCTGGAAGCGTATGGAGATTTCAGAGCATCCTGTGATCTTATTAGTAAAGTTTTCTGATGGGAACTGATGGCGTTGAGAAAAGAGTAAGCTCATTTACAACTTCATTCTGATTTAGAAAAAGCCCATGAGCCGATGCTACAGCCAAACTTCATGTTCCGGAATACTGGATCTATCTTGGGATCAACTTCAGAGCATATATAATTCTCCTGTCTCTAGTTCTATAGTCAATTCCCTGACTTCTCCTCCTCTTTCTGTTTGTTTCCATACTGTTTCTTGAATTATCTTGATTTATCAATATTTCCCTGCTTCAGCCCACAGAACTTGTCTTTTTTGTTAGTGTGGTATCTATTCGTGTTCTTGAGAATCTGTCCAATGGGGAGCCCTGGATATAACATTCCAAAGACAATCTCTTTTTTGCCCCACTAGTTTTAGCCTGGGAGAAACATGTATATTAATTCAATCAGTGGCTATTTACTGTAATTCAGGTATATTCACATACAATTTCTCCAATGCTATAGGAAAATCTTTACAGGTCTCCACTAAATCCCTGAATTTATTGTCTAATTGTCATAATCATGGTGTATAGTATGTGGACCAGCAGGTTTATGGCCCTTTGAGAGGGCCCCTCCTGGTCAAGTTGGTGTCTGAAGAGAGATGGGACAGAGTGTGTTGGCAAGGGAGAAACAGTAGTAGGGTTTGCCCATCTGAAGGTTCTGCAGGTAAAAATAAATTCTTTAAAATAAAATAACTCATAATTTTCCTTTCTGCAAATCTAAACTATCACTGTTAGCAAGTTGCTTTCTACATGGTGGGTATGAAATCCTGTAGCATTTGATTAAGAAATAAAAATTAAAGCAACATATTTACACCTTTGGTTGTAACTGAAATAAATCACTTCTTTATGAAATCAACAAGGGCAAGGAGGCCCAAGTAGGTAAACAGTGAGGTCTTAGAACACCTCTGATCTTATGAAGTGTATATTTGTTGTGATCTGTTTTAAAATTTTCTGGACAGCTCTATCCTGCCCCCTGGATGGATCAGAAACAGAAAGGCTATATTTGACGCACAGTAGGAATATTGGATTACTCAGTGGATTGCTTGTGACCCTCTGGCTGGAAGCGTATGGAGATTTCAGAGCATCCTGTGATCTTATTAGTAAAGTTTTCTGATGGGAACTGATGGCGTTGAGAAAAGAGTAAGCTCATTTACAACTTCATTCTGATTTAGAAAAAGCCCATGAGCCGATGCTACAGCCAAACTTCATGTTCCGGAATACTGGATCTATCTTGGGATCAACTTCAGAGCATATATAATTCTCCTGTCTCTAGTTCTATAGTCAATTCCCTGACTTCTCCTCCTCTTTCTGTTTGTTTCCATACTGTTTCTTGAATTATCTTGATTTATCAATATTTCCCTGCTTCAGCCCACAGAACTTGTCTTTTTTGTTAGTGTGGTATCTATTCGTGTTCTTGAGAATCTGTCCAATGGGGAGCCCTGGATATAACATTCCAAAGACAATCTCTTTTTTGCCCCACTAGTTTTAGCCTGGGAGAAACATGTATATTAATTCAATCAGTGGCTATTTACTGTAATTCAGGTATATTCACATACAATTTCTCCAATGCTATAGGAAAATCTTTACAGGTCTCCACTAAATCCCTGAATTTATTGTCTAATTGTCATAATCATGGTGTATAGTATGTGGACCAGCAGGTTTATGGCCCTTTGAGAGGGCCCCTCCTGGTCAAGTTGGTGTCTGAAGAGAGATGGGACAGAGCGTGTTGGCAAGGGAGAAACAGTAGTAGGGTTTGCATTCTCTACCAGGGTGTCATGTAAGGAGGGATTTCTGAGCAGGCATTTAACTTCTTTCACCTCAGGTCCAGGGCCTTGGGCCCAGCCGGAGCATCACAGCACAAGTGAAAACGTGGCACAAATCTCACTCCCAGAAGTCCGAGTTTACGAGTTGGTCATCAGGCCTATATAACTAATCAAATTACTCCATTCATGTTTTCATTTGTCCCCATCCTCTGGGGTGGGACTGGAGGATTTTCAGAACTGGACAATTGTCAGTTCTTTCAGAGAAACAATGCTCCCAACAATTCTTTGGTTTACAAAAAAAAAAAAAAAATGATGCTTAGGAAATATTCCGGAAGCTGCTAAAGGAAAAGGGAGAAGACTATAATTTCTTTCTTTAGGAAAGTTTGTCTCAGGGGACATCTGTGTGAGTCCTATCACCTGGCTCTCTAGGAGATCTTGCTCTCTGAAGCCTTGTGTGCTGTCAAATGCCTTAAATTTCAAGACTAGGATGGCCTAAGAAAGGTCCATCATTTTCTAGAAACCCTTGCATACCACTTGGGCAATGGCTAGCTGCTTTTCTTGCGAGGTAGTAGGATGCATGCTTCAGGCTGCAGAAATACACTGTTTTAAAGCCACTCTGAATGAATCAGGTTCAACGTGATTTGGGCCAGGACCCAAGGAAGATCTTGAGATTATTCATGCCAGGCGAGTGGAAAGCTAAAGACAGTCCAACACTAAGCAGGCCCAGGGAGGTTCTAGAGTTTACCACACAATGAAGCAACTGTGTGGGGGCTTTTTGGGGTTTCCGTGTTCTTGAGAATCTGTCCAATGGGGAGCCCTGGATATAACATTCCAAAGACAATCTCTTTTTTGCCCCACTAGTTTTAGCCTGGGAGAAACATGTATATTAATTCAATCAGTGGCTATTTACTGTAATTCAGGTATATTCACATACAATTTCTCCAATGCTATAGGAAAATCTTTACAGGTCTCCACTAAATCCCTGAATTTATTGTCTAATTGTCATAATCATGGTGTATAGTATGTGGACCAGCAGGTTTATGGCCCTTTGAGAGGGCCCCTCCTGGTCAAGTTGGTGTCTGAAGAGAGATGGGACAGAGTGTGTTGGCAAGGGAGAAACAGTAGTAGGGTTTGCATTCTCTACCAGGGTGTCATGTAAGGAGGGATTTCTGAGCAGGCATTTAACTTCTTTCACCTCAGGTCCAGGGCCTTGGGCCCAGCCGGAGCATCACAGCACAAGTGAAAACGTGGCACAAATCTCACTCCCAGAAGTCCGAGTTTACGAGTTGGTCATCAGGCCTATATAACTAATCAAATTACTCCATTCATGTTTTCATTTGTCCCCATCCTCTGGGGTGGGACTGGAGGATTTTCAGAACTGGACAATTGTCAGTTCTTTCAGAGAAACAATGCTCCCAACAATTCTTTGGTTTACAAAAAAAAAAAATGATGCTTAGGAAATTTTCCCGGAAGCTGCTAAAGGAAAAGGGAGAAGACTATAATTTCTTTCTTTAGGAAAGTTTGTCTCAGGGGACATCTGTGTGAGTCCTATCACCTGGCTCTCTAGGAGATCTTGCTCTCTGAAGCCTTGTGTGCTGTCAAATGCCTTAAATTTCAAGACTAGGATGGCCTAAGAAAGGTCCATCATTTTCTAGAAACCCTTGCATACCACTTGGGCAATGGCTAGCTGCTTTTCTTGCGAGGTAGTAGGATGCATGCTTCAGGCTGCAGAAATACACTGTTTTAAAGCCACTCTGAATGAATCAGGTTCAACGTGATTTGGGCCAGGACCCAAGGAAGATCTTGAGATTATTCATGCCAGGCGAGTGGAAAGCTAAAAGACAGTCCAACACTAAGCAGGCCCAGGGAGGTTCTAAGAGTTTACCACACAATGAAGCAACTGTGTGGGGGGCTTTAAATGGTAGAGCTTAGGAGTTAGATATTTTTTAGAAACAGAATTGAGGGTGTGATGAAGTTTTGTCTAGGAGGGGCCATATGAAAGACAGTGCCAGAGCAACTCAACCAGGACACAGGAAACAAAGGAAATGTCTCAGTCTGTGATCTTGGACAAGCCTCAACAAAAACAGAGCATAATCCCCTTTTCTCATTGCACAGTTAGTTACTATGAGGATCTGAAGACACAATTCAAGAGCAGTGATAAACCACGTTGCACACTGCAGTTACCCCAGGATCTGGTCTCTACTGCCATAACACTCAAAGACTACTGAGAATCTTCTTGTGTCTAGTATATAACTCAATGTAAGATACTGTAAAGAAAACCATCTTTTCTGCATAGAACCTGCAGAGCAATGGGAAAGTGAGTCAGAGGCTTATGGGTGCATTGCCCTAACAACAGAGCTACTAGAATTTTCTCCCACTTCCTTGGAAGCCACAGAGACCTTTCTTCAGCTCTTTTCATTCACCTGAATGGACGGCAAGCTCTTTCTCTGCTGTATGTATTTCTTTATTTAACAGCAATGGTTCTGAATCTTAATGAGACATTAAACTATCTCCTTATCTTCCCAACCACAAATTTTGTGACAATGAATTCACTTTTTGAAAGGCTGACATAAATTTTCAGTGGTTAATTTATGTAATGAGCAGTATGTCAGCAGCAAGGCAAGAAGCAAGAACTTCAGTTCCGGCACTAGGATGTCACTCCACTAATGCTAAACTAGTTCATTAAATCAGAGCTGCTCCCCATGAAGAACTTTTTAGTTCAAGACTAGGATGGCCTAAGAAAGGTCCATCATTTTCTAGAAACCCTTGCATACCACTTGGGCAATGGCTAGCTGCTTTTCTTGCGAGGTAGTAGGATGCATGCTTCAGGCTGCAGAAATACACTGTTTTAAAGCCACTCTGAATGAATCAGGTTCAACGTGATTTGGGCCAGGACCCAAGGAAGATCTTGAGATTATTCATGCCAGGCGAGTGGAAAGCTAAAAGACAGTCCAACACTAAGCAGGCCCAGGGAGGTTCTAAGAGTTTACCACACAATGAAGCAACTGTGTGGGGGGCTTTAAATGGTAGAGCTTAGGAGTTAGATATTTTTTAGAAACAGAATTGAGGGTGTGATGAAGTTTTGTCTAGGAGGGGCCATATGAAAGACAGTGCCAGAGCAACTCAACCAGGACACAGGAAACAAAGGAAATGTCTCAGTCTGTGATCTTGGACAAGCCTCAACAAAAACAGAGCATAATCCCCTTTTCTCATTGCACAGTTAGTTACTATGAGGATCTGAAGACACAATTCAAGAGCAGTGATAAACCACGTTGCACACTGCAGTTACCCCAGGATCTGGTCTCTACTGCCATAACACTCAAAGACTACTGAGAATCTTCTTGTGTCTAGTATATAACTCAATGTAAGATACTGTAGAGAAAACCATCTTTTCTGCATAGAACCTGCAGAGCAATGGGAAAGTGAGTCAGAGGCTTATGGGTGCATTGCCCTAACAACAGAGCTACTAGAATTTTCTCCCACTTCCTTGGAAGCCACAGAGACCTTTCTTCAGCTCTTTTCATTCACCTGAATGGACGGCAAGCTCTTTCTCTGCTGTATGTATTTCTTTATTTAACAGCAATGGTTCTGAATCTTAATGAGACATTAAACTATCTCCTTATCTTCCCAACCACAAATTTTGTGACAATGAATTCACTTTTTGAAAGGCTGACATAAATTTTCAGTGGTTAATTTATGTAATGAGCAGTATGTCAGCAGCAAGGCAAGAAGCAAGAACTTCAGTTCCGGCACTAGGATGTCACTCCACTAATGCTAAACTAGTTCATTAAATCAGAGCTGCTCCCCCATGGACAGATCAGCAGGTTTAGTTCATGTTGGCAAGAAGGCTGCAGGGAGCAGGAGGCACTGACGAGTCAAAATTAGCCTGAGTCAGTGAGAGGAAGAAGGAAAGGGTCTTCTGAACCTGGAGGTGAGAGATCATAGCATTTGGGGAGGCCCAAGTGAAAGTAGGACATTGGGGAAGTCTCTGATGAAAGCTAAGACCAGAGAAGCATAGTATTAAGTACCCTGAATACGACTTGAAAGAGTTCAATGTGGATATTAAGCCCAGGAGGATTTAAGCAGATGAGTATGAGATTGAATTTGTGTTTAGAAAGATCATTCTGATATCATTATAGGGTTGGCTGTTTGACAGAAGAGGATCTTCATGCATGGAGCCCCCCACAGAAATCTGTTGCAGCAGTGCAGGTAGGACCCTATCCAGGGCTTCTCAACTTTAATACCATTAACATTTGCGCCAGAGAATTCTCTGTTGCCCGACTCTTGACAGGGTAGGTGGAGTTGGGGAGAACAGGACCTCTTTGAGAGATGTGAAGGTAATAGAATATAAACAAACATTACAACTCACAGAATATGGGGGTAAATGAAAGAGAAAGGCGAGTAAAATAGCACTGAGCAGAAGGAAAGAACAGAATGAAGCCAGATGGCTCTCATCTGCTGAGTCCTCCTTTAGAACAGTGGCCTCGACATGCTTGTCATCCAGTAACCCTGAGGCAGACAGCCCTTGACAATGCTGGACGAATATAAAGCAGGGTGGTTGACTCTTTTATCTGCATCCAACGGTGAATAAGACTGCTGCCTGGGCAGCTTGTAAAATTAAGCAGGTTGTGTGCTTGGTAGATAGAGGCAAAAGGGATCATTAAACCAGTGCTCTGGCCCACCGGAAAAAGAAAGCCTTTTTGTTAATTTGCTCAAAGCCATCTAGTCAGTGATACTTGGTTATTTTTTTGACTTAATAAAGACAAACTTCTTCCTAGGTTTGAGGACCATTATTAGACTTTTTCCAATCAAAAAAAGGAAAGACATTTTGGCTACCTAACTTCTTCCTGATCTAATTTCTATGAACTTATAGCCTACTGATTGCTGTACTTTTAAATAATAGGACAGCATCAGCGAACAAGAGCAGTAACAGAGTCATCCACAGGGGCATAGACTTCCCATTACTTACCCTCACATCCTTTCCGTTTCTCTCTTAGGAAAAAATTCAGCTCAGTAAATTGTGCTGCCAGAAAACTACATTTCCCAATGTCTATTGCAGCAGGGTGTGGCCATGCAACTGAGATTTAACCAATGCGAAGCCAGTGAGACTGTTGATCTTTAAAGAGGAACAGACACATCCTCTATGGATCCTTTTACTTCTTACTACCTGGATGCAGATAAAATGACAAGAGCTAGTGCAGACATTTTATCCTTTAGATTTGTGGCCCTATGCCAAGGGGATCAGAGAGTAAGTTGGAAGAAGTCTACATCCCTGACAATAGGAAGCCACACTACCAGTCCTGTATTGTAACTCTGGGCTTTATTACATAAGACAGAAAACAATCTTCCATTTTGTATTCTAAGCCACTCTTATTTAGAGTTTTATGTCACAAGTAAACCTAACTCTAACTGATTTTTAAACTCTTTGACAGTCACAACTGTCAATAAATTGGACTTTCAACAGAAATTAAAATAAAGTCACTGGGAAAATCAGTCATCTAACTGATTCTTTTCCATTAAACTCTGAGATTCTTAAGGGAGAGAAGACAGCAAAATCTCTGTTGAGTAGAGTACTGTAGGAGTGCCATATTTTATGTGTTAATATATACAAAGTATTAATAAAATGACATTTAGATTCAGAGCAAATGGATCATGATAATATTTCCTGGCTTGCTTTAGACAGTCTGGTAATTTCCAGGGATATTTTTTTCTGGTCTTTGATAAAAATGCAGTCTCCCAAGTTGAACTAAATCCAAAAGTCTCTGTCAAAGAAATAGCAATTTATAGATGCTCTCATTTATATTGCAGACAAATGCTCATGAGTTCAGTAACAGAACGTGCAGAGCAAATGAGCCCCTCAATCAAATCTAGAAAATAATTCTTAAAATTTAAAACTTGGGACTTCCCTGCTGGTCCAGGGGGTAGAGAGTATGCCTTGTCATGCAACGGACACCAGTTCGATCCTAGCCCGGGAAAATCCATGTGCTGTGGAGCCACTGGATCAGTGTGTCCAATTATGAGCCAGCACTCTGGAGCACATGCACCCAGAGCCAGTGCTTGGCAATGGGAAGGGGCCACTGCAATGGGAGGCCCACACAGACCAAAGAATAAGATGGATAACAATAAATAAATAAATAACCAATAACAGAAACCAAAATTCCAAAGTGAATCACTTAGAAAAAAATTTTTAAACATGAAAAATCAATTACCAAAATACCTAAGCACAAGTTTTCTCATAGAATTTACTTGAATTATAATGTAATATGGTTATTTAGTGACCAGTATCTATTTCCCTTTTTCCTTTATATTTTAAATAAAGACCCAAGTGTTTGTGTCTCACTTTTGCTCATGCTCAGTCACTTCATTTGTATCTGACTCTTTGCAACCCCATGGGCATTGGTGCACCAGGCTACTCTGTCCATGGTGTTCTCTTGGCAAGAATACTAGAGTGGGTTTCCATTAACTTCTCCAGGAGATCTTCCCAACCGATCATCTTCCCAGCCCCATCTCCTGTGTCTCCTGCACCACAGGTGGATTCTTTACCACTGAGCCACTAGCGGAGCCCATGTCTCACCTTAGAGACATGGAATTAGCGGAGGCACTGCCCACATAGGGATGTGAGAAGGTTGGATGTTCCAGGGATCAGATAGCATCGGGAAGAACAGACATGCCAGAGTGAGAATTTTAAGTCTACAAAAGAAGTAATGATAATAGCTTGAGAGATGGGAAGTATTTGGTCCAAGGGAGTGGGCAAAAGAAAGCTGAACCACAGCCTGGAAACCAAGGGAATTAGTGTCATGTAGAATTCTTGATTGTGACAAGAAGTATAGTGATCTGTGCAAGTACGGGTTAACTTCAATGTGATTTTGGTTTATAACCTTGAAGCAGGTATTGTATGAATACTGTATAGCCTATAGAAGAGGAATACTGTTACTCCTAGGGACATTTTCCATGGCAAACCTGGTTGTCTTCAGTGGAATTTTCCACATTATAGTATTTCCTGATGTCTGTCGAAAAGAACTCACTGAGTCTTGGATCACAGAATGTCACAATCATGCCAGTGCAAGTCTTATCAGTTTATTAGAGATAGGCTCTTAGACATTTTGATTTAATTAATTGTTTTAAAATCTTCCTATTACCAAGAAGTACTAGGCAAATAGTAGCTATCTAAAGATGCCTAGGGAGCAAGCATAACTATACGAATGCAAAGCTTTATGAGTCACCAAATGATGAAGAAAAACTACGACTTCATAGTCTCTCATTAGAGAACTAATGATAATGCTTATGCTAAGTGAGAAATCTTTGTTACCCTAAACTTGCAACTTGGCACACATTAACAAGCTAAAATGAATACAGAACCACTAGATGCATCAACTTTGTATAATGGTGGTAGGCCTACTATTTCTAACACAATGACTAGTTTATACTATATCTTAACCCACTGAAAATTGATTCTAGAAATAAATGGTCCAATCTCTGAGTATCTAACATTGATGTTAGGTTTATTTGTTAACATTTTGCCAAAAAATCATGATATCATTACTAAAAATATCTCTATTCCATTTTGTTTCCAGAGAATCTTTGTGTCTCATATTTTACAAATTCGTTCTCCGTCATTCCACGTTGCAAAATTACAATGGGAAGGCTCCACATTATTTAGTCTCTAGAATGTAGGACCTGAGAGATAGAGTGTTAAAAATAATGTAGATTAGAGGTTTCCCTGGTCCAGTGGTTAAGAATCTGCCTTGCAATGCAGAGGAATCTGGTCTGGGAAGATCCCACAAGCTGCGGGGAAACAAAGCCAATGAGCCACAACTATTGAAACTTGCCCACCTAGAGCTTATGCTCTGCAGCAAGAGAAGCCACTGCATTAAGAAGGTCTAATACTGGGGCTTCCCTGGTGGTCCAGTGGGTAAGGACACCGCCTTGCAGTGCAAGGGGCGCCGGTTCCATCCCTGGCCTGGGAAGATCCCACGTGCCGTGGAGCAGCTGGACTGATGTGTCCAACTACGTAGCTGGAGCTCTGGAGCACATGAACCCACAGCCGGTGCTCTGTGGCGAGAGAGGCCACTGTGATGGGAGGCCCACACGGGCCAAAGAACAAAGATGGATGAAAATAGATAAATGAATGACTAATAGAAGTGGCCTTCCCGTCCCCCTCCCTCCCCAACCCGCCCCTCCCAAAAATTTTTTTTAAAAAAAGAAGGTGTAATACCACAGTGAAGAGAAGCTCCCTGCTCACTGCAACTAGATGAAGACCATAACAGCAACAAAAACCCAACACCATCAAAAATAAATTAATTAAAAATTTAGACTAAGAGCAGTATAAGAAAAGCTGAGGTAAATTGGGCGTAATTTCTCTATTTTTTACCTCATATTTTTTTACTACATTTATATGCTATAAATAGTAGCCTAAATTTTAAAAATAATCTCTGCAACCTGCCCTAATAAAGCATACCTTCTTCATTCTTCAGTTTAATTACTGTTTTCAGATATTTAGTCTTTCTTTTTATAGACTTCTTAAATGTTTCCTAAATGGTGTCATTCTGTCTTGAGCTGTAGGGCAAAGCCTCTTTATAATTAATCAGTGAAGGTTTATATCTGAAGCCATCCAGAGAAGAAACAGTGAAAAACCAATACAATAAACCAAAGCCTCAAATATATAAAAATTTCCTTATCTTGTATACGTGGAGGTTTAACACATTTTTCTCATGAAGTGCTTTTTGACTTCACATTCTTCAGATTCTTCATTACCTATGTGCATCAGTTTGTGCTAATGGCTGCTTCTCAGAACCATCTTCCTGTCAACTTGACCTAAACTAAGTCCTGAGTGTGAGTGATCATAAGTGGGCACGCTGATCTGCCTGTTTGTTCTGATTCTGTCCTACTCTAAACTGTATTTCTCCTGCTTCCGTGACTAGGTTTCAACATTCAGTGACGACATTTCACTCGTTGCAAAGGGGACATCAAAAGAGCAGTGCCACAAAAACAGTTCTGAAATAAATAAGGATTTTAAGTGTTCTTTCATCTTATGTATTGATTTTCTTTATGCATGTAATGTTAGAAATTTTGAAAATGTATTAAAAGAAAGTAGAGTGGTTTTGGGGTGACAGAGAAGGAGATGGTTGGATGGCATCACCGACTCAATGGACATGAGTTTGAGCAAACTCTGGGAGATGGTGAAATACAGGGAAGCCTGGCTTCCTGCAGTTCATGGGGTTGCAGAGCTGGACATGACACAGCAACTCAACCACCACAAAATGTTTTGAATAGCTTTTGAATATTATCTGCTTCTCAGATAATCCCTCCTCCCACTTTACTTACCCTTTTTATTCCTTAAATCTCCTTTGATCTGAATGTGATTTTTGCCTAAGGCTTCATAAAATTCAATAGCTATTAAACTTTACTTTCTGCCTTGTATGCATTCTTTATTAAATTACTGAAGACTTCATACCATATTAAAAGTATCAGCATTATTTGATATATCAATGTCTTTGACTCTTAAATCTGCATCATAAAGATAAAACAAATGAATAAAATTTGTGCCTTGTGTCTTTTAATTTTTCTTTGGCAAAATTGAGGGTGGGGAGTTTTTTTTTTTTTTTTCTTTTGGTTGTTGTTTAAAGTTATTTCCTAATTTTATTCATCAACTAGTTGTTTCATTCTTATGATTAATAAAACAGTTAATATTATGATGTAAAAATTTACTTAGGCATTTTTCCTTGTCCTCATGGGCAAAAAGTGCGAATCAATAAGTTGACTCAGGGACTCCTCTGGTGATCCAGTGGCTAAGACTCTGTGATCCCAATGAAAGGGCCTGGGTTTGATCCCTGAACGTGGATCTAGATCCCACCTGCCACAGCTAAGAGTTCACATCCTGATAGTAAAGATGCCATGTGCTGCATCAAAACCTAGTGCTGCAAAATAAAGTAAATAAAAATAAAATTTTAAAAAAATGAGTAGATTCATATGTAAACAGTTCAAAGAGGATAGAGGCAAGGACAGAGGGAGGAGAGAAATGGGACAGAGAGAAAGAGACAACGATGAACCAGAACGTGTGGACTGGGCTGTGGAGGAGTGCCTGGCACCTTTGCCATCCTGCTCTATGAAATCCCCAGTTTGATTTTCAAATGCAAGTGCTGGACTGGTGTTAGTCCATGGGAGTATGTGAATACCCATCAGTCAATCAATAATAACAATGGTTTTGGGGTGACAGAGAAGGAGATGGTTGGATGGCATCACCGACTCAATGGACATGAGTTTGAGCAAACTCTGGGAGATGGTGAAATACAGGGAAGCCTGGCTTCCTGCAGTTCATGGGGTTGCAGAGCTGGACATGACACAGCAACTCAACCACCACAAAATGTTTTGAATAGCTTTTGAATATTATCTGCTTCTCAGATAATCCCTCCTCCCACTTTACTTACCCTTTTTATTCCTTAAATCTCCTTTGATCTGAATGTGATTTTTGCCTAAGGCTTCATAAAATTCAATAGCTATTAAACTTTACTTTCTGCCTTGTATGCATTCTTTATTAAATTACTGAAGACTTCATACCATATTAAAAGTATCAGCATTATTTGATATATCAATGTCTTTGACTCTTAAATCTGCATCATAAAGATAAAACAAATGAATAAAATTTGTGCCTTGTGTCTTTTAATTTTTCTTTGGCAAAATTGAGGGTGGGGAGTTTTTTTTTTTTTTTCTTTTGGTTGTTGTTTAAAGTTATTTCCTAATTTTATTCATCAACTAGTTGTTTCATTCTTATGATTAATAAAACAGTTAATATTATGATGTAAAAATTTACTTAGGCATTTTTCCTTGTCCTCATGGGCAAAAAGTGCGAATCAATAAGTTGACTCAGGGACTCCTCTGGTGATCCAGTGGCTAAGACTCTGTGATCCCAATGAAAGGGCCTGGGTTTGATCCCTGAACGTGGATCTAGATCCCACCTGCCACAGCTAAGAGTTCACATCCTGATAGTAAAGATGCCATGTGCTGCATCAAAACCTAGTGCTGCAAAATAAAGTAAATAAAAATAAAATTTTAAAAAAATGAGTAGATTCATATGTAAACAGTTCAAAGAGGATAGAGGCAAGGACAGAGGGAGGAGAGAAATGGGACAGAGAGAAAGAGACAACGATGAACCAGAACGTGTGGACTGGGCTGTGGAAGAGTGCCTGGCACCTTTGCCATCCTGCTCTATGAAATCCCCAGTTTGATTTTCAAATGCAAGTGCTGGACTGGTGTTAGTCCATGGGAGTATGTGTGAATACCCATCAGTCAATCAATAATAACAACTTGGTCTTCCCTGGTGTTCCAGTGGGTAAAGAGTCCACCTTGCAGTGCAAGGGACACTGGTCCGATCCCTGGCCTGGGAAGATCCCACGTGCCGCAGAGCGGCTGGACCGACCGGTGTGTCCAATTACGAGTCAGGACTCTGGAGCTCATGGGCCCAGAGCCGGTGTTCTGCAGCGAGAGACCACTGTGATGGAAGGCCCACACAGGCCAAAGAACAAAGATGGATGAAAATAAATGAAAGGCCAAAATTTAAAAATAACAACAATAATAATAACTCCCATTTTCTGAGCACCAGTGTTCAGGCATAATTTCATTTCACTCTTCCTAACCATTCTAAGCCATAGGTGTTATTAGCTGTTTTAACTGAGTAAAGTGAGGTCCAAAGAGGTAGTTCGATCTGTCTGAGCATAATCATTCAGCCAACAAGTGGAGGAACATGGATAAACCACTGCCAGTTTGATAGGGGAACCCATTTTTGTGCCATTTCCCTCCGATCCTAGCAGTGACAAGTAGATAGAAAGACCTTTTGCCTTTTTTGGAGGGGAGGGGGCGGGTTTGGGAGGGACAGGGGTGGGCGGGCCACCTCTTTGGTCTTTCATTTATCTATTTTCATCCATCTTTGTTCTTTGGCTCCTGTGGGCCTCCCATCGCAGTGGCCTCTGTTGTTGCAGAGTGCCGGCTCTGGGCGCATGCGTTCCAGAGCTCTGGCTCGGTAATTGGACACATCAGTCCAGCTGCTCCGCGGCACGTGGGATCTTGCCAGGCCAGGGATAGAAGCCCCTTGCACTGCAAGGCGGTGTCCTTACCCACTGGACCACCAGGGAAGCCCAAACTTTTGCCTTTAAGATAGGAAACAAACTGAATTGGAATGAGTGCTCTTAAATGCCATCCTAACCATGTGATACAAGGGAAGAGGGTTCCTGAGTCTGGAGAAGAGGCTTTCATAGCATAACATACAGAACGGTTTCATCAAGTTGTTATTATTTAGTTGCTAAGTCATGTTAGACTCTTGTGACCCCATGGACTGTAGCCTGCCAGGCTCCTCTGTCTGTGGGATTTTCCAGGCAAGAATACTGGAGAGAGTTGCCATTTCCTTCTCTAGGGGATCTTCCTGACCCGGGGATCAAACCCTCATCTCCTGAGTTGGCAGGCTGGTTCTTTACAACGGGTTCACTTACTCTAATAAACCTGCATAGTTTATGCTAGTTAAGAAAATGTTCTGTAATATTCTTAGCTATATGATAGAGTTATTTTCTTTGTTCTCATCTAAGTATGAAATTTGGAAACAGGATGACTTTGTTATTAAGGAACCAGATTGATCAATACTTTATCTGAATTTTTTAAGCTTCTTCCCTTTGAGAATAAAATAGGGGAAATATCCATCTAAAAGGTGGTTCTGAGGACTAAATAAGATTAGATAGGCAGTGCATGAGGTCATATTTAAGATATTTGTAACAGTAAATTGCCAAAAGAAACCCATGGTAAGTACCCAATCTCCTTAACCTATAAAATTGTTATTAATAATGAGTCTTATTCCTACTCATATTTGTGGTTCCTGACTTCCTATTTTACCTCTTATTTCTAGTGATACTGGATGAAATGAGGCCATTTTAAATTTAGAAATCTTCAGCACTGCTGAGAAAGACGACTTCTTTCCTGGCTCATTTACTACATGAAGCTCCCAAAAATTCAGGCCAAGACAGCTCTGGCTCTGCTTAGAGTCAAATTACATTAAACACAGGACTCATTTGCAAATTATTATTACTCTTAGACTCCAGATTTCTTTTATTCCCCTGCCTGGAAAGAATTCAAACCATTTCGTCCATATTCAGTCATTTACATTTTCGAAGGCCAAGTTTCTTTTCATGTAGAGAGTTCTAACTTCTCTGGGTTATATTTCTGGTGTCCCTGGTGTTTGGTCCTCCTCCCAAGCTAGGATCATCTTAAGATTTTATGACTATGTTTTGAGACCTGCATCTTCTCCCAACACATTAATAAAAATGTTGAATCGGAAAGAACCTTGCACACAGCCCCACAGTAGTCTCACTACAGCTCACCAATTTAACAAAACCTCCACAAGAATTTACTCAATTCATTTTCATGAAAAGAGTCTTTTTAAAATTTTTATTATTTGTTGTTGTTTTGTTTGGTTGTGCCACAGGATGTATGGAATCTTAGTTCCCTGACCAGCAATCAAACCTGTGCCCCCTACATTGGAAGCACAGGATCTTAACCACTGGACCACCAGGGAAGTCCCTATGAGAGCTTTGTTTATACCAGGAGCCAGAAGGAAAAAGTTGAATAAGCCCACGTTCCTCATTTCCAAACTTTTCACAAGTGGATTGCCATAGGAAGTGACTTAGCATCTGAGAACCATCTTATACATTTCTGGTCAGTGTACATATGGGACAAAGTATCTCACTTGCTTAGAGCCAGCACAGTGCAAATATTAAAGAATTTCTATTAATCTACTAAATGTGGAGATTATTGGGTAGCTCTATGCATTTGCACAATTTATATTATTTGTAGGTTGAATCATAGTTGAAGAAAGGAACACTTTTGAAACAGGGCAGTTGAGAGACACTGACAAGATTATTTGCTATGAAACCTCGGAAGCTTAGAGAGAGTAGGATTGTCTGAACAGAATCCCGGGAAAGCTAGAGTTTATTCCTACTCATATTTGTGGTTCCTGACTTCCTATTTTACCTCTTATTTCTAGTGATACTGGATGAAATGAGGCCATTTTAAATTTAGAAATCTTCAGCACTGCTGAGAAAGACGACTTCTTTCCTGGCTCATTTACTACATGAAGCTCCCAAAAATTCAGGCCAAGACAGCTCTGGCTCTGCTTAGAGTCAAATTACATTAAACACAGGACTCATTTGCAAATTATTATTACTCTTAGACTCCAGATTTCTTTTATTCCCCTGCCTGGAAAGAATTCAAACCATTTCGTCCATATTCAGTCATTTACATTTTCGAAGGCCAAGTTTCTTTTCATGTAGAGAGTTCTAACTTCTCTGGGTTATATTTCTGGTGTCCCTGGTGTTTGGTCCTCCTCCCAAGCTAGGATCATCTTAAGATTTTATGACTATGTTTTGAGACCTGCATCTTCTCCCAACACATTAATAAAAATGTTGAATCGGAAAGAACCTTGCACACAGCCCCACAGTAGTCTCACTACAGCTCACCAATTTAACAAAACCTCCACAAGAATTTACTCAATTCATTTTCATGAAAAGAGTCTTTTTAAAATTTTTATTATTTGTTGTTGTTTTGTTTGGTTGTGCCACAGGATGTATGGAATCTTAGTTCCCTGACCAGCAATCAAACCTGTGCCCCCTACATTGGAAGCACAGGATCTTAACCACTGGACCACCAGGGAAGTCCCTATGAGAGCTTTGTTTATACCAGGAGCCAGAAGGAAAAAGTTGAATAAGCCCACGTTCCTCATTTCCAAACTTTTCACAAGTGGATTGCCATAGGAAGTGACTTAGCATCTGAGAACCATCTTATACATTTCTGGTCAGTGTACATATGGGACAAAGTATCTCACTTGCTTAGAGCCAGCACAGTGCAAATATTAAAGAATTTCTATTAATCTACTAAATGTGGAGATTATTGGGTAGCTCTATGCATTTGCACAATTTATATTATTTGTAGGTTGAATCATAGTTGAAGAAAGGAACACTTTTGAAACAGGGCAGTTGAGAGACACTGACAAGATTATTTGCTATGAAACCTCGGAAGCTTAGAGAGAGTAGGATTGTCTGAACAGAATCCCAAGATGAGTTAGGCAAACAGCTAGTAGTATTGCATCATTTACTTGCTCTGGGCTGTACTGCCTTTGGAAACATTGCATCTGTGTTTAGTATGTCATTCTCCCTTAGAAAGCAAACTCTTCAAGGATCAAGTTGATCTGGGAGTAGACCTTGCAGAGATCCTATCATATGTTGAGTGTTAAATGTGAATTGACAATATATGCAGTATTGATTTATAATATTAAATAGCAGTTGTGTAAGTTTGTAAGAATGTTGCGGCAGAGATGCCTAGCAATGCATTAACACTTCTGCAGGACTGAGTAATTGCTTGGAAGTGGCTGCTCAGCTAAGCATAAATGTCAGTCGCTCAGTCATGTCCAACTCTTGCAACCCTATGGACTACAGCCCACCAGGCTCCTCCATCCATGGGATTTCCCAGGCAAGAATATTGGAGTGGTTTACTATTTGCTTCTCCAGGCGATTTTTTGGACCCAGGGATCAAACCCAGGTCTTCCACTTTGCAGGCAGACTCTACCACCTGAGCCACCAGGAAAGCTCCTAATAAGACTTCCCAGCTACAAACTATATTTTTCAACCTCCTTTGCATTTGGATGGGGCCAGTTGGGTAATTCCCAACCATTTGTGGAAAATAAGGTGTGCCAATTCTGGACAAGAGTGTTAAATAGTGAGCCTGACTTTTAATCTCTCTTTCTCTTTTCCTCCTGGGTGTAAAAGACATGAAGATCTTTAAGGCGATGATGGAGCACAAAACAGTAAGAAACTCAGGGTCTGAAATTTTCAAGTAGAAGGAAGTCACATCCTGATCAATAACACCTGCATTGTTAGATGAATTTTTTAAAAGTTTCACTGTGTTAACATGATTGGGAAGGTATTATTTGTAACTAGATAAAATTACCTAAAGAATATGGAAATTATTGAGGAAGTCCCTCAGGGTAAAGGATTAGGCAAATTGAAGGTGTTGGACTGTGTACATTGAAGGGCATTCAATTGCTTGCTTTTTGAAATGACTTTTCATTCTAGTTTCCTATTCCTCTCTAATTGATTCTGTCATAGACACTGACAAGATTATTTGCTATGAAACCTCGGAAGCTTAGAGAGAGTAGGATTGTCTGAACAGAATCCCAAGATGAGTTAGGCAAACAGCTAGTAGTATTGCATCATTTACTTGCTCTGGGCTGTACTGCCTTTGGAAACATTGCATCTGTGTTTAGTATGTCATTCTCCCTTAGAAAGCAAACTCTTCAAGGATCAAGTTGATCTGGGAGTAGACCTTGCAGAGATCCTATCATATGTTGAGTGTTAAATGTGAATTGACAATATATGCAGTATTGATTTATAATATTAAATAGCAGTTGTGTAAGTTTGTAAGAATGTTGCGGCAGAGATGCCTAGCAATGCATTAACACTTCTGCAGGACTGAGTAATTGCTTGGAAGTGGCTGCTCAGCTAAGCATAAATGTCAGTCGCTCAGTCATGTCCAACTCTTGCAACCCTATGGACTACAGCCCACCAGGCTCCTCCATCCATGGGATTTCCCAGGCAAGAATATTGGAGTGGTTTACTATTTGCTTCTCCAGGCGATTTTTTGGACCCAGGGATCAAACCCAGGTCTTCCACTTTGCAGGCAGACTCTACCACCTGAGCCACCAGGAAAGCTCCTAATAAGACTTCCCAGCTACAAACTATATTTTTCAACCTCCTTTGCATTTGGATGGGGCCAGTTGGGTAATTCCCAACCATTTGTGGAAAATAAGGTGTGCCAATTCTGGACAAGAGTGTTAAATAGTGAGCCTGACTTTTAATCTCTCTTTCTCTTTTCCTCCTGGGTGTAAAAGACATGAAGATCTTTAAGGCGATGATGGAGCACAAAACAGTAAGAAACTCAGGGTCTGAAATTTTCAAGTAGAAGGAAGTCACATCCTGATCAATAACACCTGCATTGTTAGATGAATTTTTTAAAAGTTTCACTGTGTTAACATGATTGGGAAGGTATTATTTGTAACTAGATAAAATTACCTAAAGAATATGGAAATTATTGAGGAAGTCCCTCAGGGTAAAGGATTAGGCAAATTGAAGGTGTTGGACTGTGTACATTGAAGGGCATTCAATTGCTTGCTTTTTGAAATGACTTTTCATTCTAGTTTCCTATTCCTCTCTAATTGATTCTGTCATAGACAGATTCTCCTCATTTAAAAACATCTCAAAGACACATCAGCTCCTCAAGGGTAGTTTTTTCTGTCATCAGAAGAACGAAAATGCTTTCAAAAAGGAACCTAAGAAAAGGGTGTGGTAAAGTCATTAATGCTGTCCTATATGTGTGTGTGTGTATATATATATATATATTTTTTTTTTTTCCCCCCATCATGGCTCGATTATTTTTTTATATTTATTTTCATCCATCTTTTATTCTTTGTCACGTGTGGGCCTCTCACAGCAACGGCTTCCCTCGGTGCAGAGTACCAACTCTGGGTGCATGTGCTCCAGAGCACTGGCTCGCAATTGGACACACCAATCCAGCTGCTCCGTAGCACACAGGACCCTCCCAGGCCAGGGATCAAACTGCATGGTGGACTCTTCATCCACTGGAGCACAAGGGAAGCCCCAAGTTCTATACTTTTTACCCTCCTTAAACCCATGGTAAGACCCTACTGGTTGCTCTCTTGCAATTAGCAAGAATAGCATGACTGGTTCCAACCAAAACTTGAGAAGAAATGAAGTGAAATATGTCACTTCATACATATATATATATATATATATATACATACATATATTGCTCCCATATATATGTGTGTGTGTATATATATATATAAGGGGTAATGTGTGATATTCCCCCATCAGGGATCACATTCATACCCCCATTGGGAGTTTGGAGTCTTAACTACTAGATTTCCAGGGAAGCCTGAATCATGTCACTTTTGAGGCAAAGAATTCAAGGGCTAATGTGCCACCTCTCAGCTCTTTCTCTTCCCTAAAGTGGTTTCCTTGGAAATAGTTGTTACCTTGAATATTAATGTCATCAGTTGGAAGAAACCTGGAGCCCTGAGACATCAGATGAAGCAAAGGCTCTTCCAACTCAGCCAACTTTGTGAGCCTAGAATATGGAAATTATTGAGGAAGTCCCTCAGGGTAAAGGATTAGGCAAATTGAAGGTGTTGGACTGTGTACATTGAAGGGCATTCAATTGCTTGCTTTTTGAAATGACTTTTCATTCTAGTTTCCTATTCCTCTCTAATTGATTCTGTCATAGACAGATTCTCCTCATTTAAAAACATCTCAAAGACACATCAGCTCCTCAAGGGTAGTTTTTTCTGTCATCAGAAGAACGAAAATGCTTTCAAAAAGGAACCTAAGAAAAGGGTGTGGTAAAGTCATTAATGCTGTCCTATATGTGTGTGTGTGTATATATATATATATATTTTTTTTTTTTCCCCCCATCATGGCTCGATTATTTTTTTATATTTATTTTCATCCATCTTTTATTCTTTGTCACGTGTGGGCCTCTCACAGCAACGGCTTCCCTCGGTGCAGAGTACCAACTCTGGGTGCATGTGCTCCAGAGCACTGGCTCGCAATTGGACACACCAATCCAGCTGCTCCGTAGCACACAGGACCCTCCCAGGCCAGGGATCAAACTGCATGGTGGACTCTTCATCCACTGGAGCACAAGGGAAGCCCCAAGTTCTATACTTTTTACCCTCCTTAAACCCATGGTAAGACCCTACTGGTTGCTCTCTTGCAATTAGCAAGAATAGCATGACTGGTTCCAACCAAAACTTGAGAAGAAATGAAGTGAAATATGTCACTTCATACATATATATATATATATATATATACATACATATATTGCTCCCATATATATGTGTGTGTGTATATATATATATAAGGGGTAATGTGTGATATTCCCCCATCAGGGATCACATTCATACCCCCATTGGGAGTTTGGAGTCTTAACTACTAGATTTCCAGGGAAGCCTGAATCATGTCACTTTTGAGGCAAAGAATTCAAGGGCTAATGTGCCACCTCTCAGCTCTTTCTCTTCCCTAAAGTGGTTTCCTTGGAAATAGTTGTTACCTTGAATATTAATGTCATCAGTTGGAAGAAACCTGGAGCCCTGAGACATCAGATGAAGCAAAGGCTCTTCCAACTCAGCCAACTTTGTGAGCCTAGAATAATGGTTGGATCAAGTCATTGAGATTTTGGAGGGGGATATATATACTGCTGCTTATGCTTCCCTTGTTGATGGAAAAATGTAAATTAGTCTCAAGGTTTATTCTTAGCTCTGCTCCCCCAAGTCCGCCTCCTTCATGAACCTTCATGCAGTCGGTTACTGTACAAGATAACAAAGAGTAACCACTGCAGTAGAAAACATCTTGGAGAACTACTTGAATTTTTAAACAATACAAGTATTACTTTGATAGAAATCATTTAGAATATAAGAGAATAAATGGGCCTAACTCTGTACCATTAATAGAAAAATGTACACTCAAATTGTTACAAATGTATATGTGGTGAAAGAGAGCTGGGATTCTATCAGGTAACTTTCAGAACCAAGACCACAGCTCATGGAAATGTGAGCCTATTTGTGTGTTGTCCATTAGAAGACTGATGATGTGGGTCTGTTTTCCATGATTAATGCATGAATAAGCAAAGGGAATTATAAATAGGGCGACGACAATTAGTTCTGAGAAATTAGCATTGATAGTTCACTTCTGTGGCTAAAATAATACATTTACTTTTCCCAAGCTTTCCATACAACCCAGAGTTACCTGATTAAAGGGGAACAATATATTTAAAATTACATGGTCATATATATATATATATATATATATATATTTTTTTTTTTTTTTAGTATTTTTTGGGGGGGCGGGTTGGCAAGGAAGAGGGGTGGGCAGGCCACTTCTATTGGTCTTTCATTTATCTATTTTCATCCTTTTTTGTTCTTTGGCCAGTGTGGGCCTCACATCGCAGTGGCCTCTGTTGTCACAGAGCACTGGCTCTGGGCGCATGCGCTCCAGAGCTCCAACTTGGTAATTGGACACATCGGTCCAGCCGCTCCGCGGCACGTGGGATCTTCCCAGGCCAGGGATTGAACTGGTGCCGCTTGCACTGCAAGGCGGTGTCCTTATCCACTGGACCACCAGGGAAGCCCGGTCATATACATTTTCCTGCTACATGAATACCTCTATTGATTTGTTATATTTTTGTATTAGAAATAAATTTAATGTAATTTTTGATAAGAGGTATTTTTAAGTATTGGATTGGCCAAAATGTTTGTTTGGATTTTTGAGTAACAGCTTATTTAAAACCTGATCAAACTTTTTGACCAACTCAATATTTTAGGACTCTTTTCTATTTGTTTATATTATAATCTCTGAGACTATAGAAAAGTTACTTTACTTCACTGAGCTATAATTTCTAATATCAGGAAAATAAATGAGATGTATGTGAAATGGCTCGTTTAGACCTTAGGAAATAGTGAATAATACGTAATAAATAATTGTGATTATTGGTCTTTATTATTGGGGCTTCTCAGGTGGTGCTAGTGGTAAAGAATCCACCTGCAATGCAGGAGCTACAGGTTCAATCCCTGGGTCAGGAAGATCCTCTGAAGGAGAATATGGAAACCCACTCTAGTATTCTTGCCTGAAAAATTCCATAGGCAGAGGAGCCTGGCGGGCTACAATCCATGGGGCTGCAAAGGGTCAGACACAACTGAGTGACTGAGCAGAAATTCTTTATTATTATTTTTATTTTCTGTATCTCTTCTTGGGACAACACAAAGTATTCCAATAAAGAGCATAGCTGCCCATGAAGCTGCACCTGGGATACCTTAGGATTCACTTTCCAAACACCCATATTACTCTTAGTGAATGACAGTCCCTCAGTCATGTCTGACTTCTGTGGCATCATGGACTATGACCCACCAGGCTCCTCTGTCCATGGAATCCTCCAGGCAAGCCTGCTGGAGTGGGTTGCTGTTCCCCTTCTCCAGGGGATCTTCTCTAACCAGGGATTGAACACAGGTCTCTTTCATTGCAGGCAGAGTCTTTAATAATCTGAGCCACCAGGGAAGACTTTTGCTCTTATGCAAAAGCGTTTAAACAGTCAACCGTCTACCACACTTTCTTAAAAAGTTAGGCCATTGGTAGATTCTTAAGCAAACTCTGTTGTGAGGTCGTAGGGAGAGAGAGATGTTTTTAAAAGATGTTTTCTCCCCTAGTCTCTTTACAATGGTATAAATATTGTTTGAGTGAACAGCCAAACCATAGTCATCATCCCTCATAGATGAGGCCACCAAACTGGAGTTACGCCCCTGCTGAGTCATGTCCTATATGTCGTAGCCGTGGGATACAGGCTACATAAAGGGACATTGCCTACCCATCAGTACCTGAGGAAACAGGAAGAAGAAAGTAAAAGTTAGAAAGAGAACTAGAGATCTGTGTTTTCCAACTAGTCACCAGAGTTCTCGAAATTCTGCTCACAGCCTGAACAGCTTCAGATTTACGTATGATGTTCATGAAGATAAATCTATTCAATTTGACATAAAGTGAAATTCATTCAAAAATTATGTGCTTCTGTACTTTTTTATAGAAGTGATTTGCACTGATTTTCTAAAGATTACTCACGATTTATAAAACGATTCATAATTTAACATGTCTAGTGTTGAAAATACTGTACAAAAGTATCTAAAGTTACCACCTGCAATGCAGGAGCTACAGGTTCAATCCCTGGGTCAGGAAGATCCTCTGAAGGAGAATATGGAAACCCACTCTAGTATTCTTGCCTGAAAAATTCCATAGGCAGAGGAGCCTGGCGGGCTACAATCCATGGGGCTGCAAAGGGTCAGACACAACTGAGTGACTGAGCAGAAATTCTTTATTATTATTTTTATTTTCTGTATCTCTTCTTGGGACAACACAAAGTATTCCAATAAAGAGCATAGCTGCCCATGAAGCTGCACCTGGGATACCTTAGGATTCACTTTCCAAACACCCATATTACTCTTAGTGAATGACAGTCCCTCAGTCATGTCTGACTTCTGTGGCATCATGGACTATGACCCACCAGGCTCCTCTGTCCATGGAATCCTCCAGGCAAGCCTGCTGGAGTGGGTTGCTGTTCCCCTTCTCCAGGGGATCTTCTCTAACCAGGGATTGAACACAGGTCTCTTTCATTGCAGGCAGAGTCTTTAATAATCTGAGCCACCAGGGAAGACTTTTGCTCTTATGCAAAAGCGTTTAAACAGTCAACCGTCTACCACACTTTCTTAAAAAGTTAGGCCATTGGTAGATTCTTAATCAAACTCTGTTGTGAGGTCGTAGGAGAGAGAGATGTTTTTAAAAGATGTTTTCTCCCCTAGTCTCTTTACAATGGTATAAATATTGTTTGAGTGAACAGCCAAACCATAGTCATCATCCCTCATAGATGAGGCCACCAAACTGGAGTTACGCCCCTGCTGAGTCATGTCCTATATGTCGAGCCGTGGGATACAGGCTACATAAAGGGACATTGCCTACCCATCAGTACCTGAGGAAACAGGAAGAAGAAAGTAAAAGTTAGAAAGAGAACTAGAGATCTGTGTTTTCCAACTAGTCACCAGAGTTCTCGAAATTCTGCTCACAGCCTGAACAGCTTCAGATTTACGTATGATGTTCATGAAGATAAATCTATTCAATTTGACATAAAGTGAAATTCATTCAAAAATTATGTGCTTCTGTACTTTTTTATAGAAGTGATTTGCACTGATTTTCTAAAGATTACTCACGATTTATAAAACGATTCATAATTTAACATGTCTAGTGTTGAAAAATACTGTAGTCCATATATGTATGTATCTAAAGTTAGATGGTTTCATGGAATAATAAACAGTCTTTCCATATCAACCAAAATCTTCCTCAAAGAGGGCTCACTATTCATTTATGAATGTTTTTCAAATGAAGCTGTTAATGTTTTTCCACACTGCTGGCAACTGGCTTTCAACTTTTATTTTTGGGCTCAGCTGCATTCTGCTGCCATTTACAATATTTCAGAAAACTCCACTCATACCCTTAGTCATCTAAGAAGCTACAAACACATCTGCATTTATTTTTATTGTTATTATATATTATAACATTCTGCATTAGATTGGAGTGTTATGAGCTGCAGTTTTTTCCCCCAGATTTCATTTCTCTAAGGATGTCATCTGTAATGTATTCTGAGATCGCTTCTCCTAGATACCATTCTTTTTTGGAGTTCAGAGATCCCGTCTCTTTTACAGAGCAGGTTACTCCTATTATTAACAAGTTGGGTTTGGTGTTATACACTAGTATTTAATGTCTATTTTTTTTTCCCTCATAAGTGGTTTCAAAGATAGTATATTTGTCTTCTGGAAAAGAACAAACTCAATTCTCTAATGCAGTTACCACTCCAGCTCAACATATCCCGAGGCTGCTCTGGCAAAAAGCTGTAAAAGATTGGTATTGATATTCTGTGGCATTCAAATTGTCAAGCTCTCAACAGAAGGAAGAGCATTTAGACAATCTGGCCATGCGGCAGCTAATTACACCATTATAAACTAAATTTACAACAGGTGACTTGTAGGCTATGCATTGACAACAGCACCCAAGCTTTTCTTTGATCTTTTTCTCATAAATCGACAGGCAAGAGCAGCATTCTTTGTGGACCTATATCAATGCAGATATCTTAAATGTATTGCACAAATCCTACACAGTTTTCACCGCCTTGCATTTAATTTCTTTGGTGTTCATCTATTTTAATTATTTTCTTGCAACGCGTGATCCCTGTGTTCCTCATGATTTTTAAACTGAAAAATTTACTTCAAGTTATTAGGATACAACAAAAGGAGATGATCTACAAAACACGAAAAAACTCTTGGAGCTTCCTTCAGTGGAACTTTGTATATTCTAAGCACAGAACCGATCTTTAAATCTGAAGTCAGCTTTTGAAATTCTTGTCCTTCAAAATGTATCAAGCACCTAGGGGAACGTGTGCTTTACATTCAGGCTTGGTCCATGTGTCATTGACGGCAGAGATCCAACGTGCTATGGAAATTTCCTGGTGCATATTATAAGCTGGTGTTTGCATCTTGGCTCAACGATCTTGCCTCCTCTATTGGAGAGCTGTTTCAGCCGCACTGTCAACACTAGAGGAGGTTCCGGTCGCTTTGCCTAGAATATTATCTAAAAGCAGTCAAATGTTCAGGATTATAAGCACATTAAATGTTCTGTAAGGTTTCAGGCCTATCAGTATCTGTGAAGGAGATTTAACGTCAAGTTTGTCCGCATTCTGCTTTATATTTCTTCCCTCTTCCTTCTAAGATCTCAAAACAGTATGACCAAAATGTTATGAGAGCCAGTTCTTTGTGTGAGAGGAAGAGATATTGGCAGGTTTATCTGGGTACTCCTATAAATGTTGGAGCAAGCACATTTTAAAATAAAAAATGGGCTAATTTGTCTTATTAGCTTTCAGAATTAAATATGCACTCCCTTTATTTCCCAGCCGTAGAATTCCAGTATATCAACAAAGACTTTTCACATTGGGAAGATCCAGCTCAACATATCCCGAGGCTGCTCTGGCAAAAAGCTGTAAAAGATTGGTATTGATATTCTGTGGCATTCAAATTGTCAAGCTCTCAACAGAAGGAAGAGCATTTAGACAATCTGGCCATGCGGCAGCTAATTACACCATTATAAACTAAATTTACAACAGGTGACTTGTAGGCTATGCATTGACAACAGCACCCAAGCTTTTCTTTGATCTTTTTCTCATAAATCGACAGGCAAGAGCAGCATTCTTTGTGGACCTATATCAATGCAGATATCTTAAATGTATTGCACAAATCCTACACAGTTTTCACCGCCTTGCATTTAATTTCTTTGGTGTTCATCTATTTTAATTATTTTCTTGCAACGCGTGATCCCTGTGTTCCTCATGATTTTTAAACTGAAAAATTTACTTCAAGTTATTAGGATACAACAAAAGGAGATGATCTACAAAACACGAAAAAACTCTTGGAGCTTCCTTCAGTGGAACTTTGTATATTCTAAGCACAGAACCGATCTTTAAATCTGAAGTCAGCTTTTGAAATTCTTGTCCTTCAAAATGTATCAAGCACCTAGGGGAACGTGTGCTTTACATTCAGGCTTGGTCCATGTGTCATTGACGGCAGAGATCCAACGTGCTATGGAAATTTCCTGGTGCATATTATAAGCTGGTGTTTGCATCTTGGCTCAACGATCTTGCCTCCTCTATTGGAGAGCTGTTTCAGCCGCACTGTCAACACTAGAGGAGGTTCCGGTCGCTTTGCCTAGAATATTATCTAAAAGCAGTCAAATGTTCAGGATTATAAGCACATTAAATGTTCTGTAAGGTTTCAGGCCTATCAGTATCTGTGAAGGAGATTTAACGTCAAGTTTGTCCGCATTCTGCTTTATATTTCTTCCCTCTTCCTTCTAAGATCTCAAAACAGTATGACCAAAATGTTATGAGAGCCAGTTCTTTGTGTGAGAGGAAGAGATATTGGCAGGTTTATCTGGGTACTCCTATAAATGTTGGAGCAAGCACATTTTAAAATAAAAAATGGGCTAATTTGTCTTATTAGCTTTCAGAATTAAATATGCACTCCCTTTATTTCCCAGCCGTAGAATTCCAGTATATCAACACAGACTTTTCACATTGGGAAGATCAGCTTATGAAAATCCACAATAAATTTGAGAAGGAAATTTTTATTATAGTTTCTATGATAAAAAGCAAAGCTCCCGAGCATGACTATAACCGTTCATATTAAAATGTATTTACTTTTAAGTTGTGAAGATTTTATTATAGCATTAAGAGATAATTGATTCTTCTTATTATAGGTTATGAACGCAGTGGGCATTAGCAGAGGAATGGTAGATATTGGCAGCCTTTGAACATTTCAGACTAGTAAGCTGTGTGTTTGAAAGGTGATTCAAGGTTAGTGCATCTCTCCCATCCAAGTAATAACTGGGCCTGACCCTGCTTAGCTTCCGCGATCAGACAAGATGGGGCATGTTCAGGGCGGTATGGCCATAGACAGTTTAGTGCATCTCATTGGTAACTAATGTTGAATTATTTTTGTAGCAAGCTTTCCGCATCTCGTGAGTCAGATTTCAGAGTTTTATCATCTTTTCAAAATAAAATCAGTTAGACGGTAGATTTACATAATTGAGAGGTCTTCATGATGAATTCCACCCCACCCATTGCAAGATATCCCTGCATCCTTTCTACCTGGGGGTCCACTTCTGTAATCCTTCCTTTGATCTTCTCACTTTCCTGTTACTATCTACATCCAAATAATTATTTGCATTTAGGGCACTGAACACTTAATGATGTTATAGTGAGTATCCAAAATTTAATCCTTAGGGTTTTAGAAGTCAAATCCTTCTCAGAAATCACACACATTTGCATTGTTCAGTCCAAGTTTTAATTTATAGAACAACCTATATGGAATCAAGTTTTACTTCCCTGATTACATCTTAAGTTTATAACTGCAAAATTCATTGAAAGAAAGTAAAGTTAGTCATGTCTGAATCTTGACTACGGACTTGCTCAAAACAGTATGACCAAAATGTTATGAGAGCCAGTTCTTTGTGTGAGAGGAAGAGATATTGGCAGGTTTATCTGGGTACTCCTATAAATGTTGGAGCAAGCACATTTTAAAATAAAAAATGGGCTAATTTGTCTTATTAGCTTTCAGAATTAAATATGCACTCCCTTTATTTCCCAGCCGTAGAATTCCAGTATATCAACACAGACTTTTCACATTGGGAAGATCAGCTTATGAAAATCCACAATAAATTTGAGAAGGAAATTTTATTATAGTTTCTATGATAAAAAGCAAAGCTCCCGAGCATGACTATAACCGTTCATATTAAAATGTATTTACTTTTAAGTTGTGAAGATTTTATTATAGCATTAAGAGATAATTGATTCTTCTTATTATAGGTTATGAACGCAGTGGGCATTAGCAGAGGAATGGTAGATATTGGCAGCCTTTGAACATTTCAGACTAGTAAGCTGTGTGTTTGAAAGGTGATTCAAGGTTAGTGCATCTCTCCCATCCAAGTAATAACTGGGCCTGACCCTGCTTAGCTTCCGCGATCAGACAAGATGGGGCATGTTCAGGCGGTATGGCCATAGACAGTTTAGTGCATCTCATTGGTAACTAATGTTGAATTATTTTTGTAGCAAGCTTTCCGCATCTCGTGAGTCAGATTTCAGAGTTTTATCATCTTTTCAAAATAAAATCAGTTAGACGGTAGATTTACATAATTGAGAGGTCTTCATGATGAATTCCACCCCACCCATTGCAAGATATCCCTGCATCCTTTCTACCTGGGGGTCCACTTCTGTAATCCTTCCTTTGATCTTCTCACTTTCCTGTTACTATCTACATCCAAATAATTATTTGCATTTAGGGCACTGAACACTTAATGATGTTATAGTGAGTATCCAAAATTTAATCCTTAGGGTTTTAGAAGTCAAATCCTTCTCAGAAATCACACACATTTGCATTGTTCAGTCCAAGTTTTAATTTATAGAACAACCTATATGGAATCAAGTTTTACTTCCCTGATTACATCTTAAGTTTATAACTGCAAAATTCATTGAAAGAAAGTAAAAGTTAGTCATGTCTGAATCTGTGACCCTATGGACTATAGCCCACCAGGCTCCTTCTTCGGTGGGATTCTCCAGGCAAGAATCCTGGAGTGGGTTGACATTCCCTTCTCCAGGGGATCTTCCTGAGGCAGGAATCAAACCCAGGTCTCTCACACTGCAGGCAGATTCTTGACCCATCTGAGTCACCAGGAAAGCCCTCAAATTTTATTAGTTATCTCAATTAGCAGCTCTATGTTACAAACTCAGGCCAGAACTTTTGTCAAGTGAAAGGAAAGTCAATGCATTTGGAGGACCTGGGACACATTTTACATGCCCAGAGATACAGGCCAAATGTTCAAAATATCAGATATTGAAAACAAAAATATTAACAATTTATCCAAATTTAGAGATATTTTAAATATAATTCACTTAGTTTTTTTTTCTTTTAACATTGATTCTTCCTTTTAGAGGGAATTTTTCAAGGCGTCTGGGGTATGTTTCTCCAGATGGGAGCAGAGCCCTGAGGGGCTGGCAGTTCGGCTAATGGGGAGGAGGAGAAAGAGAAATGATTCTGGAACATGTGTCATGGTTCAGGCATCACAGGTCAGAATGGGGGCCAAGCCTGCAGCAATTAGAGGGATGGATCCAGGAAGAAGTGGAGAGATCATAACATGGCTGTACAATTGATCTTTCAGTCGTATTTTCTCCCTTTTTTGCTTAGTCCTTGTTCTTGGATGTATATTCCTTAACAGACTAATTTACTGATTTGAATACACTAAAAGAGGAAAATATTTCTTTTTCATACATTATTTTAACCTTACAGATCATCTTTTATTATTCGATTGGCATCTTGATGTTATAGAAAGTCTGGAAGCTAGGAGAAATGTGTCTTTTTTTTTTTTTTTTTAAAGATTTATTTATTTTGGTGGGGGGGGGGTGGGGAGGGAGGGGAGCAGGCGGGCCACCTCTATTGGTCTTTTATTTGTCCATTTTCATCCATCTTCAGCCTGTGTGGGCCTCCCATCGCGGTGGCGTCTGTTGTCGCAGAGCACTGGCTCTGGGCGCATGTGCTCCAAAGCTCCGACTCGGTAATTGGACACATCGGTCCAGCCGCTCCGCGGCACGTGGGATCTTCCCAGGCCAGAGATCGAACCGGCGCCCCTTGCACTGTAAGGCGGTGTCCTTACCCACTGTGCCACCAGGGAAGCCCGAAATGTGTCTTGTTCCTGTTCTCTTGGGTCTGAGTTAGCTGAGATCCGAGCTCTCTGATCCTCTGCTGCCCCACATGAAGAATGGAGGCAACACTATATAGTTATGAAAACAATATAGTTAGCACTTTAAAATATTATTGGAGAATTCAAATCTCCTATGTTTTTAAAGATATAACTCTCTCAAATCTTTTTGTAGATATGTTAATATAATTCTTTCTTTTTAAAAAGATTCACTACTAATCTACTGATGCCTAATGAATTAAAGAGACAGTGCTCCATTTCCTCCAACATAGTTCTCTTCCTGGCAGCATAGAACTCTGGAGTCCAGAGCTCCCCCATTGCCTAGACTAGGAAATTTTATAGCCCTTTTAGGAGGAAAATGGATGATTATTTAGGGAGTAAGATAATCTTCAATTCTGTATCCTCTGGACCTACAGGGTATGTAGGTAAAGAAAATAATACAGTGATAATCTTGGGTGTGAAAATTATTAAACCCAGCACAATGACAAGTGGTTTATGAACAGTAGGGAGAAGATAGTCCATCTTAAGCAGTTACTCTTCATCAAAAGTAGGCCAAGCCTGCAGCAATTAGAGGATGGATCCGAAATATTATTTTTTCCCCTTTGTACCTTGTTCTTGGAGTTTCCCTTAATTTACTGATTTGAATACACTAAAAGAGGAAAATATTTCTTTTTCATACATTATTTTAACCTTACAGATCATCTTTTATTATTCGATTGGCATCTTGATGTTATAGAAAGTCTGGAAGCTAGGAGCAAGGTGTCTTGTTTTTTTTTCTTGTTCTAGATTTATTTATTTTGGGGGGGGGGGGGGGGGGGGGGAGGGGAGCAGGCGGGCCACCTCTATTGGTCTTTTATTTGTCCATTTTCATCCATCTTCAGCCTGTGTGGGCCTCCCATCGCGGTGGCGTCTGTTGTCGCAGAGCACTGGCTCTGGGCGCATGTGCTCCAAAGCTCCGACTCGGTAATTGGACACATCGGTCCAGCCGCTCCGCGGCACGTGGGATCTTCCCAGGCCAGAGATCGAACCGGCGCCCCTTGCACTGTAAGGCGGTGTCCTTACCCACTGTGCCACCAGGGAAGCCCGAAATGTGTCTTGTTCCTGTTCTCTTGGGTCTGAGTTAGCTGAGATCCGAGCTCTCTGATCCTCTGCTGCCCCACATGAAGAATGGAGGCAACACTATATAGTTATGAAAACAATATAGTTAGCACTTTAAAATATTATTGGAGAATTCAAATCTCCTATGTTTTTAAAGATATAACTCTCTCAAATCTTTTTGTAGATATGTTAATATAATTCTTTCTTTTTAAAAAGATTCACTACTAATCTACTGATGCCTAATGAATTAAAGAGACAGTGCTCCATTTCCTCCAACATAGTTCTCTTCCTGGCAGCATAGAACTCTGGAGTCCAGAGCTCCCCCATTGCCTAGACTAGGAAATTTTATAGCCCTTTTAGGAGGAAAATGGATGATTATTTAGGGAGTAAGATAATCTTCAATTCTGTATCCTCTGGACCTACAGGGTATGTAGGTAAAGAAAATAATACAGTGATAATCTTGGGTGTGAAAATTATTAAACCCAGCACAATGACAAGTGGTTTATGAACAGTAGGGAGAAGATAGTCCATCTTAAGCAGTTACTCTTCATCAAAAGTACTCGTGGCTATAAATTGTTTTTGATTTCACGTGTCTTCGGTTTCTCCTGGACTGATGACAGGTATGATAATACCAATAAGCCAAGACTCCCATAGGCAAAAGGCTTTGGGATCCTGGCTGACTTGAGAGATGTGTGGGATTTTTTGAGAGTGTCTTTGTAGTCATTTTTCCACTGCAGGGCCCCACTCTCCGGGGAGCTCTGAGGGCCACCCGCCCCCTGGACAGACGGTGGTAACCGTGCAAGGTCAGTCTTGTGAAAGTTGAAGGGAATGGTTTCTCTGGCATTGCTGATGGTTCCGTGTGGCCATAAAAGGACCACGATCAGAAGAAATTCCCCACATCTGAGCCCACTAAAGTGCCCAGAAGTGAGAAATCAGAGCATTCATAGCAGCAAAGAAATGCCTGCTTGATTTTAACACGCAGAGAGGCTTTTGTCAGTGGATCTTTTTTTCATGTGTCTCAGTGAGACTTTGAATCTTCTTTTCTCCTCTGGGCTTCCATTTTTCTTCTCTCAGGTTCACAGTTTCTCCTTCTCTATTCAACCAATTTTCTGGAACTTCCCCAGATGGGATGCCGGGAAATAATTGGGGACTTTCTACCCCAGCAAGAGTTAAAAGAGAAGGAAGGAGTATTCCCTGAGAAGGAGAAAATAAGTCTCTCTTCAGCTTGCCAATGCCCTCACTTATTTTTTTTTCTTGTCTTGCATATTACAAGGCAGTCAAGTGTTAATTTTTGATATTCTATATGCTGTATTCAGAAGTAGAAATCGGGGAGGGCTGGCACTTTACTCATCAGCTGTTTTCATGGAAATCTTTGTGCTAGAAACTTTTCTATGCTCATCTGAAGTCAAGTAAAACTACTACTGCTACTAACAATAATAGTAATAATAATAATAATAATAGTACTTTGCTAACATTTATCTAATGCCATGTGCAAGGGTTTCCCAGGTGGCTCAGTGCTAAAGAATCTGTCTGCCAATGCAGGAGATGCAGGTTCGATCCCTGGGTTGGGATGATTCCCTGAAGAAGGGAATGGAAATCCACTCCAGTATTTTCGCCTGGAGAATTCCATGGACAGAGGAACCTGGCAGGCTATAATATAGGAAACTGCAAAAGTACAGTCCAAGAAATTGCAAAAGAGTAGGGAACAGCTTAACAACTCAGCAACAACATGTGCAAGAAACTGTTTTAAATGCTTTCACTTATTTAACTCTCACACTGTGAGGTATCATATGTATTCCTATCATACTTATTATGCTTATTCCCATTCTGCAGATAAGAATGCTGAGGCACAAGGAGATTAGGTGATTTGCCCAATTGAAACTAGCAGAGTCGGATATGATAAAAAAAAAAAAAATCACGGTGTCTTCACTCTCACACAGTAAGTGTTGTACTAAGATTTCACCTGTAACTTTTCATTTTTAATATAAATCTGAAATCCTTCAACCTAGTAGTCCTTGAATTGAGCATTTGAAAATGGAAATGATCTCAAAGAGTGATTCCCTGAGCTTTTATCATTAAAATGAAGGCTGCTAACATTATTCATAGACTGCTAAATATAGGGTAACTAGACACCCCAGGTTGTTTGAAACAGTCCTGATTTATAGCTGCTATTTCAAGCCTCTTTCAGGTTCAAAAGTGTCCTGATTCCCATAAGAAGTCATGGAGCTACTCTAAATTGAAACAAAGATTATCTTTGGAAGAACAAAAAGTAAATTGCTGTTTTGGTCATTGGACTTTTTTTTTTTTTTTTTTAAGAAACGGAATCTTTTTGTACTTTGCCCAATTTCTAATTCTGAATTCTGGTTTGGAGCCAGACACTTCTCTTGTGTGGAATGGGTGTATTTGTAAAAGAATGTTGGAGTAGGAGGGATTGCCGTGTTCTCCTGGGAGAGAGGGCTGTTTGATTCATTATTTTTTTTCCAATGCTGGTTTTGATGTAGGGAGTCTCACTGAAGGAGTTGGGGTAGTTTTGTTTGTTGTGGCTCTTTCTTAAGGAAGGATGGGTTGTTGGCTGAGGTGAGGAAGTGCCTTGACAGCAAAGAATAGAGGGCGAGCTTCAGTGTGAATAGGGAACTGAAACAAGAAAAGCAGGAATGGAAATCACTCCAGTATTTTCGCCTGGAGAATTCCATGGACAGAGGAACCTGGCAGGCTATAATATAGGAAACTGCAAAAGTACAGTCCAAGAAATTGCAAAAGAGTAGGGAACAGCTTAACAACTCAGCAACAACATGTGCAAGAAACTGTTTTAAATGCTTTCACTTATTTAACTCTCACACTGTGAGGTATCATATGTATTCCTATCATACTTATTATGCTTATTCCCATTCTGCAGATAAGAATGCTGAGGCACAAGGAGATTAGGTGATTTGCCCAATTGAAACTAGCAGAGTCGGATATGATAAAAAAAAAAAAAATCACGGTGTCTTCACTCTCACACAGTAAGTGTTGTACTAAGATTTCACCTGTAACTTTTCATTTTTAATATAAATCTGAAATCCTTCAACCTAGTAGTCCTTGAATTGAGCATTTGAAAATGGAAATGATCTCAAAGAGTGATTCCCTGAGCTTTTATCATTAAAATGAAGGCTGCTAACATTATTCATAGACTGCTAAATATAGGGTAACTAGACACCCCAGGTTGTTTGAAACAGTCCTGATTTATAGCTGCTATTTCAAGCCTCTTTCAGGTTCAAAAGTGTCCTGATTCCCATAAGAAGTCATGGAGCTACTCTAAATTGAAACAAAGATTATCTTTGGAAGAACAAAAAGTAAATTGCTGTTTTGGTCACTGGACTTTTTTTTTTTTTTTTTTTTAAGAAACGGAATCTTTTTGTACTTTGCCCAATTTCTAATTCTGAATTCTGGTTTGGAGCCAGACACTTCTCTTGTGTGGAATGGGTGTATTTGTAAAAGAATGTTGGAGTAGGAGGGATTGCCGTGTTCTCCTGGGAGAGAGGGCTGTTTGATTCATTATTTTTTTTCCAATGCTGGTTTTGATGTAGGGAGTCTCACTGAAGGAGTTGGGGTAGTTTTGTTTGTTGTGGCTCTTTCTTAAGGAAGGATGGGTTGTTGGCTGAGGTGAGGAAGTGCCTTGACAGCAAAGAATAGAGGGCGAGCTTCAGTGTGAATAGGGAACTGAAACAAGAAAAGCAGGCATAATGTTTGAAATGCATGAGCGAGGAGGAGAAAAAAACTTGAAGTCTCATGTGATGGTGTGGATTTAACATGAGGAACAGGAAGTTCAGGAGGAAGTTTGAAGGCAGAGAAAGGTGGAAGTTGAAGAGCCAGGTGGTCAGAAGTGTAGACATGTTCACGAATGTGTGTGTTACTTTTCCACAATTTACTAAATCATGTTATAGTCTTTGGATGCATTACTCAAACAAAACCTGGATTAAAAGTTAAGCTGCAGAGTAAGAGGAAAAATGGACACAGATAGTAATCTCAAAAAAAAAAAAAAAGGTAAATAATATGGGCAAAGGGGTTGGAGGTCATTGTCTATGCTTTGGGGCGAGAATTTTAGATGCTATTAAACTCAGCAAGCGTGCAGTGAGGGTATCTCTGGAGTGATAAACTAAGAGATTTCTATTATTTTCTCATTTTTAGGTTTCCTGTCTCTCTTGATTGAAGTAGTCATGTGTAATGGGTTAAAGACTTCTGAGATCTTAGATGAGTATAAGAAAGTGCTTATTGCAATATTTTAGGTATATCTCACATCCTTCTACAATATTTTTTGATCAATTTCTTCTGTTCCTCCTTCCCTACCTGCACCCCAATTCAGGCAAATCAGATTGAAGACCACTATTTTAACTGAGTTTCCCTAAATAACTGAGGGCATTCCCTGAGAGACTGAGGCTAGGTGAAGTTAAACTCATTAAACAAACAAATAAAACCATTTCACTTTGACTTTGAAAATGTCAAACCAGCTTAATAGGGGAGTGAAATCTCCCAAGGCAACAAGAAGGAGAGAAAAGGGAATGAGTCCCAGAAAGATGGAAAGAAAAATACCAGGTGTTTTGCTCCTGTGTCTACAGACACTGCTTCAGACAGTTTCCAGCCAGGATGTAGGAAAAGCTGTAACTCAGGCTAGTCTGTAAGAAGGAATTTATCTGCTGTATTACCTGGTCTCGGCTCCCATTGGTCTGTGTGCCTCCTGAAGTGTCCACTTCCCCAAGTTTTGGATTATATTACTCGACCTGTTGGAAGTGCCTTGACAGCAAAGAATAGAGGGCGAGCTTCAGTGTGAATAGGGAACTGAAACAAGAAAAGCAGGCATAATGTTTGAAATGCATGAGCGAGGAGGAGAAAAAAACTTGAAGTCTCATGTGATGGTGTGGATTTAACATGAGGAACAGGAAGTTCAGGAGGAAGTTTGAAGGCAGAGAAAGGTGGAAGTTGAAGAGCCAGGTGGTCAGAAGTGTAGACATGTTCACGAATGTGTGTGTTACTTTTCCACAATTTACTAAATCATGTTATAGTCTTTGGATGCATTACTCAAACAAAACCTGGATTAAAAGTTAAGCTGCAGAGTAAGAGGAAAAATGGACACAGATAGTAATCTCAAAAAAAAAAAAAAAGGTAAATAATATGGGCAAAGGGGTTGGAGGTCATTGTCTATGCTTTGGGGCGAGAATTTTAGATGCTATTAAACTCAGCAAGCGTGCAGTGAGGGTATCTCTGGAGTGATAAACTAAGAGATTTCTATTATTTTCTCATTTTTAGGTTTCCTGTCTCTCTTGATTGAAGTAGTCATGTGTAATGGGTTAAAGACTTCTGAGATCTTAGATGAGTATAAGAAAGTGCTTATTGCAATATTTTAGGTATATCTCACATCCTTCTACAATCTTTTTTGATCAATTTCTTCTGTTCCTCCTTCCCTACCTGCACCCCAATTCAGGCAAATCAGATTGAAGACCACTATTTTAACTGAGTTTCCCTAAATAACTGAGGGCATTCCCTGAGAGACTGAGGCTAGGTGAAGTTAAACTCATTAAACAAACAAATAAAACCATTTCACTTTGACTTTGAAAATGTCAAACCAGCTTAATAGGGGAGTGAAATCTCCCAAGGCAACAAGAAGGAGAGAAAAGGGAATGAGTCCCAGAAAGATGGAAAGAAAAATACCAGGTGTTTTGCTCCTGTGTCTACAGACACTGCTTCAGACAGTTTCCAGCCAGGATGTAGGAAAAGCTGTAACTCAGGCTAGTCTGTAAGAAGGAATTTATCTGCTGTATTACCTGGTCTCGGCTCCCATTGGTCTGTGTGCCTCCTGAAGTGTCCACTTCCCCAAGTTTTTGGATTATATTACTCGACCTGTTGGAAGTCATTGGCTGTGGCGCTTCATCTAGACTAGGACTGCCTGGAGATGCCCAAGGCTCTGGGCATAGAACTAAACTGCCTCAGGTGCCAGTCTCTATGAGCCAGGAGGGAGTCTGTGGCCTTGCTGCAATCAGAGGTGAGCAACTATCCAAAGTCATGGAACAGAGGAGTAGAGAGAATCTGAAGAAGCATTTGGACACAATTCACACCCACCTCCCCTGTAGACTCAGAGCACTTAGAGCTCTGAGTTTGAGAGCAAGCATCTTGACTTTCTGTGCTTGCAGACCTTAGCACAACATCTTCACATAAAAATAGTTAATTAATGTTTACAGAATAAATTTCTACCTCAAAATGCAAAATTCCAAGACCCCATGGAAAAGAAAATGGCAACTGCTCCAGTAAAATTTTTTGCCTGGAGAGTGTCATGAATGGAAGAGCTTGTTGGATTATAGTCAGTGAGGTCGCAAAGAGTTCGATATGACTGATCAGCTAACACTTTCGTGCTCAGGATGGATTTTCTCACCCCAAGTCAATCTTTGGGGAACTGCCTCATTTTGCACTGCTTTGTGTAAAAATAAAGACTACTGTTTAAGACAAGAAAATAATAAACCTTAAAATTACACACTGCCAAATAAGATATCTAAATTCTTATGACATTTTATTCACCATATATCCAGACATCAGAAATTCATAGCTGAAACAATAGTCAGTGGGTCTTTATAATTCCTTTGATAACTTAAACTCATTAAACAAACAAATGAAGCCACTTCACGTTGGCTTGTAAAAAGTCAAACTAGCTCTAGGTATAGATTTTTAAACCATGGCTAGGGACAAAAATGAGCATCTTTGACATTCAATGCTCAGAAAATTATCTGTTTCTTCTTTTCAATTTCATTACATTAAAGTTTGGGAATAATAACTAATAATTATTTTTAAACAGATTCATTGTTTCACACTATTCCTTACAGATGAAAAGTAAAAAAAAAAAAAAAGTTAAATAGTTTGTCCAGTGGTACAAAGGTAGAGAGGGAGGAAGTTTCAGGAAATGCTTATTTTTCAGTATGTTTTCTACAAAAACACATGCCAACTAGCAGATGAAGTATCCAACGTATTTTAATGCCACTGTTGCCCAATGCCTGATATAAAGCCATAATGCACTGTATTAAAAACAATCACAGGAAGTAATAAATTTAGGAAATGATACTAGCAAGGCTGGAGTGACGTATGTCAAGGAAGTAGCTTAAAAGAAAACTACCATAGATGGATAAAGAAAGAAATAATGTCAGCCAGTACCGAAATACTGCTTCCAGCAATACAAACCACATGGTGTACCTCAGAATAGACGCCTACAGTGCCATCCTTGCAGCTTTTCTACCTAAGTACAGAAGTCAAAATTAGTTTTTGTTTTTGAGGGAACAAATATTCATACATAGTCAAATAATAGGTGTGTTCAAAAAGATAGAATTGTAGATTTGGAAAGAAAATTCTTGCTTGTGGGTCTGAAAAGATACTATAACTAACAGAGGGCTTCCCAGGTGGTGTTAGTGGTAAAGAATTCCCCCTGTCAATGCCTGCAAGAGACATAAGAGACATTGGTTCGTCTCTGAGTTAGGAAGACCCCCTGAAGGAGGGCAGGGCAACCCAGTCCAGTATTCTTGCCTAGAGAATCCCATAATCAGAGGAACCTGGCGGACTACAGTCCATAGGATTGCAAAGAGTCAGACCTGACTGAAGTAACTTAGCACGTGACTAACAGATACACGTTTCAGGTATGTATGTATCCAAAAACATGGGAAAATGGATAATATTAAGATAGAAAAAGCAAAACAGAAGCAAATCTTTCTGTCAATTACTGGAAAGTACATTCCAAAGCAGGCGTTGATGGTCAGTAGATATTCTATATAGATCAGAATTTTAAGGGAAAAGAGGATAGGTTTTCAAGGACTCAGTTATAGATTAGATAGGCATTTGCCTTCTGTGTGTATATAGGAATATGCATCCTTTTGCTGTTCTGAGCAAAACATCTTTATCCAGCACAGTGAAAAGGCACTGAGAACCAGAAATGTGTACAGTGAGGTCACCATCAACTTGCACAGACCAGCGACTTTCTTCAGTGCTGGCGCGTGAACTCCTATGTCATCAGACATGAAAATCAAACTGTTCAGCATTTCTGTTCATTTGTTTTCTTTCTTGTGTAGTCAAAAGAAAAAAAAATTGTACTATCTTAATATAAGAAAGACTAAGAAATAAAAATAATTCAAATTCAGATCTGGTCCAAGTTAACTTAAAGGTTATTTATCATATAAAATTCTGATGGAACGCCTACTTCCAAGGTAATGAATTTCAAATTCTGGCAAAGTTTTTTCGAGTTTTATACAGTTAGCATGCAGTCACAGTGACACTTGGTGTTCACAGTTAGGGAATGCAGCCCAGGAAAGTGCAGGATGAAAGGATACCGAAGGCATCACACTGGGGAATATTACTACAGAGTTCATCTTTGGGAGATCCAGGGAGAGAATGAGGAACAAAGCAAGTTCAAATGAAACAGGTCAGAATGAAACCTATAAGCTCAGCCTGACTGGGACAACCTAATTACAATGGGTGATTAACACACTGAGTATCTTCAAACTTACTGATATTCTTCGTATTGTTTGCTAGAGTGTGCTCTTTCTCCTTTTTTAAGTTGACTGGCCTGAAAATCTCTGTATCTAAAGTATCTATTGTACATCATTTGGTTAGTGATGTTGCCGCAGGCTATTTCAATTGTTTGTTAAAATCTCAATGGGTAGTGGGAACTACCTTTGAAATAATGTCTCACAGAAACTTATTTTGTTTTCAAAATTGTGGGTTTTTTTCTTAAAATGGTGCATTTCTACTTGTATCTGATGAATAGTAACACATTTCAATGACTGATAGCAGAAGAGACAACATTATGAATCCAGATATCCAAATGTATAATTACACACCATCTGGATATTTGCATTTTTTTAGTGTAAAAGAATATGTTCTTCTAACACTGCAGTTATCTTGATAAAGATTGTGTAATGTAGACTTAGAGAAAAAAATCATTTTTAAGCCAACAAGTAAAAGTTGAATTTACTAGAACATTTATAATAAAATAGTTTGAAAATACATTTCAAAATCTTTCAACAATCACTCACAGAAAGAAAGTGAAAGTGAAATTTGTTCAGTTGTGTCTGACTCTTTCTAGCCCCATAGACTCATGGACTGTAGCCAGCTAGGCTCTTCTGTCCATGGGATTCTACAGGCAAGAATACTGGAGTGGGTTGCCATGCCCTCCTCCAGGAGATGTTTCCAACCCAGGGATCAAACCCGTGTCTCCCACATTGCAAGTAGACTCTACCGTCTGAGTCACCAGGGAAGCCAAAATAAGTTTATGGAACTAGATTTTCAATGAAAGTAAAAACTTAAAGGTTATTTATCATATAAAATTCTGATGGAACGCCTACTTCCAAGGTAATGAATTTCAAATTCTGGCAAAGTTTTTTCGAGTTTTATACAGTTAGCATGCAGTCACAGTGACACTTGGTGTTCACAGTTAGGGAATGCAGCCCAGGAAAGTGCAGGATGAAAGGATACCGAAGGCATCACACTGGGGAATATTACTACAGAGTTCATCTTTGGGAGATCCAGGGAGAGAATGAGGAACAAAGCAAGTTCAAATGAAACAGGTCAGAATGAAACCTATAAGCTCAGCCTGACTGGGACAACCTAATTACAATGGGTGATTAACACACTGAGTATCTTCAAACTTACTGATATTCTTCGTATTGTTTGCTAGAGTGTGCTCTTTCTCCTTTTTAAGTTGACTGGCCTGAAAATCTCTGTATCTAAAGTATCTATTGTACATCATTTGGTTAGTGATGTTGCCGCAGGCTATTTCAATTGTTTGTTAAAATCTCAATGGGTAGTGGGAACTACCTTTGAAATAATGTCTCACAGAAACTTATTTTGTTTTCAAAATTGTGGGTTTTTTTCTTAAAATGGTGCATTTCTACTTGTATCTGATGAATAGTAACACATTTCAATGACTGATAGCAGAAGAGACAACATTATGAATCCAGATATCCAAATGTATAATTACACACCATCTGGATATTTGCATTTTTTTAGTGTAAAAGAATATGTTCTTCTAACACTGCAGTTATCTTGATAAAGATTGTGTAATGTAGACTTAGAGAAAAAAATCATTTTTAAGCCAACAAGTAAAAGTTGAATTTACTAGAACATTTATAATAAAATAGTTTGAAAATACATTTCAAAATCTTTCAACAATCACTCACAGAAAGAAAGTGAAAGTGAAATTTGTTCAGTTGTGTCTGACTCTTTCTAGCCCCATAGACTCATGGACTGTAGCCAGCTAGGCTCTTCTGTCCATGGGATTCTACAGGCAAGAATACTGGAGTGGGTTGCCATGCCCTCCTCCAGGAGATGTTTCCAACCCAGGGATCAAACCCGTGTCTCCCACATTGCAAGTAGACTCTACCGTCTGAGTCACCAGGGAAGCCAAATAAGTCATGGAACTAGATTTCAATGCAAAGTATTAATTAGTATACCTAGACATTAAACACTTAATTAATCTGTGCTGGAAAGAAGTACATCAATTACTTGAGCTGAAAGACCCAAAGCCAAAAAAGGGCCACTTGGGTATCTGAAGTGTCACTCTCAGATGCCTGATACAACCTTGTCTAAACATAATTTGGAAACAGCTGGAAAATAAGAACTATCTAAATAGATAACAAGGGCTATACGGTGACTCGATGGAAACTTCTAACAATTCAGATGAGATATATATATATATATGTGTGTGTGTGTGTGTGTGTGTGTGTGTGTATACACAAACATACATCTATTTGAACACAGTATTTGTATGAAAACAAATTTAAATTAATTTTCATCCTTGTAGATTAAGTCAATTGTGGAGTTGAATAGAAAGGTATATTAGAGACAAAGTAGAGTTTTGGAGTGTGAAAAATATGCAGATTAACTGTATTATATTTATTTAAATTATTAGGTAATATCTTTACTTTCTCTCTTAGGTTACCTCTAGATAAATTTTTTAAAAATTGTAATTGAGAGCTTCCCTGGTGGTCATTGCTTAAGAATCCACCTGCCAATACGGGGGACACAAATTCAACCCCTGGTCCTAGAAGATTCACAGAACTCCACCTGGGTGAGGTGGAGCATAACTACTGAGCCTGTGCTCTAGAGCTGGGAACCACGACTACTGAGCCCATGTACCACAACTTCTGAGCGCATGTGCCTTAGCGCCCATGCTTAGCAACAAGAGAAGCCACAGCAAGAAGGAACCCTCACATTGCAACTAGAGAGTAGCTACTGCTCACTGCAAAATAGAGAAAGCCCATTCACAGGGATGAAGACCCAGTGCAACCAAAAATTAATTAATTAATTAATTTAAAAAATTGTAACTGAAACTCAATAAAACTTGCTCCAAAGCTGGCAACTAGTAAGGGGTAGAGCAAGAATTCAAACCCAGAGTCAGTTGTCACACTTTTTTCCAGGACATTACTGGGATCTTCTTAATTTACTTAGATTTATATCTAAGAAGATGTGACCAATTGATAACTTGTAAATTAAATCTCTCTTCAACAGTGATTTGCTTGAATTTGAAAGAATTCTTAAATTATTTCATTTCCAACCTTTAATATTTACCAATTCACTGCAGTTTCCAAAGAGGGATATTTGTTCTTACATGAATGGATTCCTTTGCAGCAAGTAATCAATAAGTGTCATATTGCAGAACAAACGTAAGATAATGAAACCATGGGTTAAAAAAATTGTCCCTAAAACTACAATTATGTCTTTTCAAAATCAGCCACCCACAATTTCATAGTAATAAGTGAAAAGTTATAACAGTCTATCATTGGCTCACCTGCCACATTTTGAGATTAAAAGAGGTTTTCTCAATAATTATATCAGAACAACTGGAATACACAGGGACAGTCCCCAAACCAATCCTGCTATTTATGAGGACAACTCTACTGATGTAAATTTCATTCTGCATTTACATCATAGTATGCCGTCAACTTGTATTTACTTATATTTTAGGAACAAGTTAGAATCATGGCAGTATAATTTTTAATTTTGTGAGCAAAGCAAAACAGAAGTGGTCAAGCATATGACAAAAAATTACAAGGCACTTCACGCTCGTAAAATAAGAGAAAGAGCTAAAAATGAAAATGACAAGTTTGCTTTAAAGTATTATTGTTGGTAGGTGAAGGAAGGAAGTGCTAAATAAATATAAACCTAGTAAAAATAAGGCTATTATTATTGTCCTTCTATTGAATATTTATTATGTACTAGAAACTGTTACATGCTTCACAAACAATATCTCATGTAATTATCATAAAATATATAAGTAAACTCGATTGTCCCTAATTTACATAAGGGGAAACTGAGGCTCAGAGAGATTAAGTAATTTTTCAATATCAACTTGGAAATGGCACAGCTGAGATTTGAAACTAGATCATTTTTTTCTCTAAAGCCCATGCTTTTCACTAAAATGTACAAATAAAAAATATCTTGGTATCATAAGTGACAGCTGAGTCGTGTACTCAAATGAATTACTCTTAATGAATTACTCTTAATGTTATTAGTGTGACATCTGATCTATAATTAAAAGCAGGTGATAAGCTATAGTAGTAAGATCATTAGATGGGGATTCAGAATATAAAAACCAACTTCTGGTCCTTACACTATTTGTGTGGAGTTAGGCAAGTCTCTGCTACTTGCCTCAGTTTCCTTAGCTATAAAATAAATTAATTCAGTTGGTACACATTTGTTGAGCCCATCTTCAATGAAAGGTACCATCTCTAATATGTGCAACCCAGAAATTAATGAGACATGACTCAAAGTCTGTATTATAATTCCATTTGGAATAGCTGAGACTTTTACATAATTATTTGTGGAGTTTTGATGGATGAAAAATAACATTTTAAAAAATCTGCAAATTCTGGAAATACAAACTTAACCTATAATATGCTAACATTTCTTAACTGCTTAAAATCTGTCATGTCACCTAATTAACTTATCATAAATATACCATGAGATAGGTCCTATTAGTTCTATGTTGTACAACAAATGAGGAAAGCAAGGTTTAGATACTAAATTACCTTTCTCAATTCTTAGTTTTTTATTTAACATTTTATGAGGACAACTCTACTGATGTAAATTTCATTCTGCATTTACATCATAGTATGTCAACTTGTATTTACTTATATTTTAGGAACAAGTTAGAATCATGGCAGTATAATTTTTAATTTTGTGAGCAAAGCAAAACAGAAGTGGTCAAGCATATGAGAAAAAATTAAAAGGCACTTCACGCTCGGAAAATAAGAAAAAGAGCTAAAATGAAAATAGACAAGTTTGCTTTAAAGTATTATTGTTGGTAGGTGAAGGAAGGAAGTGCTAAATAAATATAAACCTAGTAAAAATAAGGCTATTATTATTGTCCTTCTATTGAATATTTATTATGTACTAGAAACTGTTACATGCTTCACAAACAATATCTCATGTAATTATCATAAAATATATAAGTAAACTCGATTGTCCCTAATTTACATAAGGGGAAACTGAGGCTCAGAGAGATTAAGTAATTTTTCAATATCAACTTGGAAATGGCACAGCTGAGATTTGAAACTAGATCATTTTTTTCTCTAAAGCCCATGCTTTTCACTAAAATGTACAAATAAAAAATATCTTGGTATCATAAGTGACAGCTGAGTCGTGTACTCAAATGAATTACTCTTAATGAATTACTCTTAATGTTATTAGTGTGACATCTGATCTATAATTAAAAGCAGGTGATAAGCTATAGTAGTAAGATCATTAGATGGGGATTCAAAATATAAAAACCAACTTCTGGTCCTTACACTATTTGTGTGGAGTTAGGCAAGTCTCTGCTACTTGCCTCAGTTTCCTAGCTATAAAATAAATTAATTCAGTTGGTACACATTTGTTGAGCCCATCTTCAATGAAAGGTACCATCTCTAATATGTGCAACCCAGAAATTAATGAGACATGACTCAAAGTCTGTATTATAATTCCATTTGGAATAGCTGAGACTTTTACATAATTATTTGTGGAGTTTTGATGGATGAAAATAACATTTTAAAAAATCTGCAAATTCTGGAAATACAAACTTAACCTATAATATGCTAACATTTCTTAACTGCTTAAAATCTGTCATGTCACCTAATTAACTTATCATAAATATACCATGAGATAGGTCCTATTAGTTCTATGTTGTACAACAAATGAGGAAAGCAAGGTTTAGATACTAAATTACTTTCTCAATTTTGCATAACTAGAAAGAAGAAAAATCAAAGATCAGATTAGATCTATCTTTATCCCAAGTTGATGCTTTCCATTCATTCATTTATTTATTAAACTAACATCATTGAGTGCATAATAATGTGCCAGGCATTGGACTAAATGCTTAGAAAAGAGATCAAATCTCTCCCAAGATGAAACTTACAGTCCATTGGAGAAATCATGCATTAAAAGCATATACCTAAGAAGTATGCTTGAGTGCCCAGTTGCTTCAGTTGTGTCTGACTCTTTGCAACCCTCTGGACTGTAACCCTCCAGGCTCCTCCGTCCATGAGATTCTCCAGGCAAGAATACTGGAGTAGGTTGCCATGTCCTCATCTAGGGGATCTTCCCTACCCAGGGACCAAACCTGGATCTCCTGCTTTGCAATGGATATTTTAACTTCCTAGCCACCATCTAAGAAGTATAGCAGTATAAATTGTTAAAAATTTTGCAAAGGAAAATTACAGGATGCTATGAGAAAGAATAAGAGGGAAAATAACTTAGATTGGTTTGTCAAGAAATGAACCACAAGGAAAAGCTTAAACTCCAAGATAATCCAAATTTCAGTTTTGGCCTCATTTCAGCTTTTTAACAGGGCCAATTCATTTAAGCAAAATGCTATCCAGTATGGTCCTTACACCTTTTATTTGTGTGGAGTTAGGCAAGTCTCTGCTACTTGCCTCTGTTTCCTTAGCTATAAAATAAATTAATTCAGTTGGTACACATTTGTTGAGCCCATCTTCAATGAAAGGTACCATCTCTAATATGTGCAACCCAGAAATTAATGAGACATGACTCAAAGTCTGTATTATAATTCCATTTGGAATAGCTGAGACTTTTACATAATTATTTGTGGAGTTTTGATGGATGAAAAATAACATTTTAAAAAATCTGCAAATTCTGGAAATACAAACTTAACCTATAATATGCTAACATTTCTTAACTGCTTAAAATCTGTCATGTCACCTAATTAACTTATCATAAATATACCATGAGATAGGTCCTATTAGTTCTATGTTGTACAACAAATGAGGAAAGCAAGGTTTAGATACTAAATTACTTTCTCAATTTTGCATAACTAGAAAGAAGAAAAATCAAAGATCAGATTAGATCTATCTTTATCCCAAGTTGATGCTTTCCATTCATTCATTTATTTATTAAACTAACATCATTGAGTGCATAATAATGTGCCAGGCATTGGACTAAATGCTTAGAAAAGAGATCAAATCTCTCCCAAGATGAAACTTACAGTCCATTGGAGAAATCATGCATTAAAAGCATATACCTAAGAAGTATGCTTGAGTGCCCAGTTGCTTCAGTTGTGTCTGACTCTTTGCAACCCTCTGGACTGTAACCCTCCAGGCTCCTCCGTCCATGAGATTCTCCAGGCAAGAATACTGGAGTAGGTTGCCATGTCCTCATCTAGGGGATCTTCCCTACCCAGGGACCAAACCTGGATCTCCTGCTTTGCAATGGATATTTTAACTTCCTAGCCACCATCTAAGAAGTATAGCAGTATAAATTGTTAAAAATTTTGCAAAGGAAAATTACAGGATGCTATGAGAAAGAATAAGAGGGAAAATAACTTAGATTGGTTTGTCAAGAAATGAACCACAAGGAAAAGCTTAAACTCCAAGATAATCCAAATTTCAGTTTTGGCCTCATTTCAGCTTTTTAACAGGGCCAATTCATTTAAGCAAAATGCTATCCAGTATGGTCAATTCAACATTAGGCCAATGTTAAGGTCTAGAAAATGCAGTTGTGTTTATATTAGCACATACTTGCCTATCTGCACAATGACAGGCAACTTAATCAATATGTGAAAGTGCTTTGGGTATTGTGGGTGTGTGTATGGAGTGGGTCAGATAGGCAGGTAAAAAGAGGGCATAATTTGAGGTAGTCAGTTCACTGGTTAACATTCTCTGATCTTGTCACCTTTCGAACAAGAAAATGCTATCTTCACCTTGTGCTATGATCTATGATTTTCCTAACGTGGGATTTAGCTTTCTCCTTCTTCTCTCATCATCTTTGCAAATCTGCTTGCCTCATAGCAGGGTTCTAGGGGTTAATCATTTATTTAGTATCTAAAAAAGTACTTTGGGCATCTCAGAAGAAATACCTTATAAGGTACAGAATAAATAATACAATAATAACAAGTCAGTGAATTGTAGTTGGTGTGCCTCTCTCATCTCAAGTCTTCCCTGGACCCTATCAGTTATTCCTCTGTGGGCAAGCAGGGTGAATTCCTGAAGTAAAAACACACACATTACTCCTGGCCCAAAGAGTATGTCCAATGCATAACAGCAGAAGGGCTCTGAAGAGTTGAACTGAAGAGGGGAAGATAAATAGAAAAGCAAGATAATCCCAAAAGTGGATTCTTAGCTTTTTTAATCAAGAACATTCTAGAACTTTCATAAGGGCTGTGCAGGGTATTGTGGGCTCTATTTCTTTTTTTATGGGTTCTGAACCTCAACTCTCAGTTTACTTTTGAATATACACTAGTGACCAGTTGAAACCCTTTTAAAAGGTAATATATAAGCACTTTTCTCCTTAAATGGATTTGCATCAGTAATCTTCAAAGACAGATCCATATATCAATAAGACCTTCCCAGTCTGTGCTGACCAATGGAAGCAAAATTCTCTTCCTCATCACGTAATCATGAATATCGCTACCTCCAATCTTCCCTGATCTTGGAGAAGGAAATCCTGAGACATGAGCACATAACCATACACAATAGATGAATCATCCATGGAGCCCGATAAGACACAAACTAAATTTAGATAGGAGCTTTGCAGGCCTCCCCTGGTGGCTCAGATGGTAAAGAAGCAACCTGCCAATGCAGGAGACCTGGGTTTAATCCCTGGATCTGGAAGATCCCTGAAGGAGGGCATGACAACCCACTTCAGTATTTTTTCCTGGGGAATTCCACAGACAGAGGTAGCTGGTGGGCTACAGCCTGCAGGGTCCCATAGAGACAGACATGCCTGAGTGACTGACACTTTCACTTTCACAGGAGCTTTGGAAGCCTTTTCTCCATTCACAGCCCTGTGATCTGATTCCATCCAGGTTCCTCAGAGCTAAAGCCTGTAGTTAGGTCCATCCACGGCAGTCAGACACATGCAAACTCAGAGTCACGTCTGATCACCCCTCTGGTGGACATGGCTCTGTTAAGCTGTCATTGGTAGGGAAGATTGTTCACACCCTTGGAGGAACTAAAGTCAGTTTCTTGCTTCCTTTGTAACTCTGTTTTTGCTCATCCCTGCTGGGAAAGTAGGGATGTTGTTGGAAGAAAGAGGGAGAGGAAGAAGAGTTAACTGTTGGAGCAGAGGTAATTTGAGAAATGCCAGTAGAAGGTTTAGTTCTCCTAAGTCTCTACTGCCATAACTAGATCCTCCCCTACTTCTGAGAAAGAATTAGTCTGATCCAAAAACAGCACCGTTATGGGTGCTCTCCAAACCCGGAAGAAGTTGTACCATAAGTGCTGGAGCGGGCAGCTAGAACCTCCAATGGCAATGTTGTTAGGGTCTGTAATTGTGTGGAGGGTCAGTGTTGACTATTCCTAGTAACATAAAGCCCAAAGGGAGGGCTTGATTTAAACATCCTCCTTCTCCACCTCCAAGTGCATAAAACCTCTCCAATTTAAAAGGTAATAAATATAAAGCACTTTTCTCCTTAAATGGATTTGCATCAGTAATCTTCAAAGACAGATCCATATATCAATAAGACCTTCCCAGTCTGTGCTGACCAATGGAAGCAAAATTCTCTTCCTCATCACGTAATCATGAATATCGCTACCTCCAATCTTCCCTGATCTTGGAGAAGGAAATCCTGAGACATGAGCACATAACCATACACAATAGATGAATCATCCATGGAGCCCGATAAGACACAAACTAAATTTAGATAGGAGCTTTGCAGGCCTCCCCTGGTGGCTCAGATGGTAAAGAAGCAACCTGCCAATGCAGGAGACCTGGGTTTAATCCCTGGATCTGGAAGATCCCCTGAAGGAGGGCATGACAACCCACTTCAGTATTTTTGCCTGGGGAATTCCACAGACAGAGGAAGCTGGTGGGCTACAGCCTGCAGGGTCCCATAGAGACAGACATGCCTGAGTGACTGACACTTTCACTTTCACAGGAGCTTTGGAAGCCTTTTCTCCATTCACAGCCCTGTGATCTGATTCCATCCAGGTTCCTCAGAGCTAAAGCCTGTAGTTAGGTCCATCCACGGCAGTCAGACACATGCAAACTCAGAGTCACGTCTGATCACCCCTCTGGTGGACATGGCTCTGTTAAGCTGTCATTGGTAGGGAAGATTGTTCACACCCTTGGAGGAACTAAAGTCAGTTTCTTGCTTCCTTTGTAACTCTGTTTTTGCTCATCCCTGCTGGGAAAGTAGGGATGTTGTTGGAAGAAAGAGGGAGAGGAAGAAGAGTTAACTGTTGGAGCAGAGGTAATTTGAGAAATGCCAGTAGAAGGTTTAGTTCTCCTAAGTCTCTACTGCCATAACTAGATCCTCCCCTACTTCTGAGAAAGAATTAGTCTGATCCAAAAACAGCACCGTTATGGGTGCTCTCCAAACCCGGAAGAAGTTGTACCATAAGTGCTGGAGCGGGCAGCTAGAACCTCCAATGGCAATGTTGTTAGGGTCTGTAATTGTGTGGAGGGTCAGTGTTGACTATTCCTAGTAACATAAAGCCCAAAGGGAGGGCTTGATTTAAACATCCTCCCTTCTCCACCTCCAAGTGCATAAAAACCTCTCCAATTCTGTAGGGGATTTTTTTCTGACATTTTTATTCACCTCTTGTCACCCATCTTAGTATGTCCATCGAGCCTCCTGCTCTGTAGAACAAGAGTAGAAGCTGGCCTCATGGTCCTGGGTGGGAGGGAGAGTCAAGGGGGAAGGGGCAGGCAGGGTGACCCATCTTCTGAGATCCTGGACCCTGAGATTTCTGTGCTCAGACAAAAACCAACTGTCACCTTTTTCTATTGTCTGGTAATCTAGTTTCTCCAAAGCAGGCTCTAGCAGAACAAAATGGCAGCAGCCAATAACCATTTTGAGGAGGAATTTTTCTTTTTTTGTAACTGAGTCAGTTTTTTTTTTAATTGAATTTTTTAAAATTTTATTTGGAGGGTAATTGCTTTATAATGTTATATTGGTTTCTGTCATAGAACATGTGTGAGTGCTGTAACTGTCATGTCCCACTCTTTGTGACCTCGCAGTGTAGCCCAACAGGCTCCTCTGACCATGGGATTCTCAGACAAGAATACTGGCATGGGTTTCCATTCCCTTTTCCAGGGGATCTTCCTGGTCCAGGGATTGAACCTGGGTCTCCTGCATTGCAGGCAAATTCTTTACCTGTTGAGCCACCAGGAATGTCCTACAACAGCGTGAATCAGCCATAAATCTCCTCCCTCTTGAGTCTCCTTTCCACCTCCCCAATTGCATCCGAACTAAAGTCAGTTTCTTGCTTCCTTTGTAACTCTGTTTTTGCTCATCCCTGCTGGGAAAGTAGGGATGTTGTTGGAAGAAAGAGGGAGAGGAAGAAGAGTTAACTGTTGGAGCAGAGGTAATTTGAGAAATGCCAGTAGAAGGTTTAGTTCTCCTAAGTCTCTACTGCCATAACTAGATCCTCCCCTACTTCTGAGAAAGAATTAGTCTGATCCAAAAACAGCACCGTTATGGGTGCTCTCCAAACCCGGAAGAAGTTGTACCATAAGTGCTGGAGCGGGCAGCTAGAACCTCCAATGGCAATGTTGTTAGGGTCTGTAATTGTGTGGAGGGTCAGTGTTGACTATTCCTAGTAACATAAAGCCCAAAGGGAGGGCTTGATTTAAACATCCTCCTTCTCCACCTCCAAGTGCATAAAAACCTCTCCAATTCTGTAGGGGATTTTTTTCTGACATTTTTATTCACCTCTTGTCACCCATCTTAGTATGTCCATCGAGCCTCCTGCTCTGTAGAACAAGAGTAGAAGCTGGCCTCATGGTCCTGGGTGGGAGGGAGAGTCAAGGGGGAAGGGGCAGGCAGGGTGACCCATCTTCTGAGATCCTGGACCCTGAGATTTCTGTGCTCAGACAAAAACCAACTGTCACCTTTTTCTATTGTCTGGTAATCTAGTTTCTCCAAAGCAGGCTCTAGCAGAACAAAATGGCAGCAGCCAATAACCATTTTGAGGAGGAATTTTTCTTTTTTTGTAACTGAGTCAGTTTTTTTTTTAATTGAATTTTTTAAAATTTTATTTGGAGGGTAATTGCTTTATAATGTTATATTGGTTTCTGTCATAGAACATGTGTGAGTGCTGTAACTGTCATGTCCCACTCTTTGTGACCTCGCAGTGTAGCCCAACAGGCTCCTCTGACCATGGGATTCTCAGACAAGAATACTGGCATGGGTTTCCATTCCCTTTTCCAGGGGATCTTCCTGGTCCAGGGATTGAACCTGGGTCTCCTGCATTGCAGGCAAATTCTTTACCTGTTGAGCCACCAGGAATGTCCTACAACAGCGTGAATCAGCCATAAATCTCCTCCCTCTTGAGTCTCCTTTCCACCTCCCCAATTGCATCCCTCTAGGTTTTCACAGAGCCCCAGATAGGCTCCCTCTGTTATCCAGCAGCTTCCTGCTAGCTATTTATTTAACTCATGGTACATATGTCAATGCTACTTTCTCAATTTGTCCTATCCTCTCCTTCACCTGCTGTGTCCACAACAGAGGAGGATTCCTGGTGCTGCCAGGCTTTGGGTAGGGATGCTCCTTAAAGGAGCTGGGGTGAAAATTTGTGGAGACAGCAGAGTATGGTTCTGCTGGAGGACAGACCTGAGGATACATTTCAAGGCCAGGCCCTGGAAAGATTTGGGAGCAGAGAAGACAATTAGAGGAAGTGGACATTCCTTCCCCGTGTACCTGGGAAGGTGCTATTGCAGGTCCTCTGGGCATAGGAAGGGGGCAGGGGACCATCTCTTAAGGGCATTTTGTACAGAAGGTTGACTCTTGTTAGCAGTGTGGAACCCTCTCACTCCCTCGAGCCCCCTAAGGAGAGGCAGCACATGGACCTTTGGGATCCACTGTGAGGCTTTTGTGCCAGCAGGATCCTCCTGGCTCATCCCTTCAGGAGTGCAGTGAGCTCTTCCAGAGGCTGGCCAGACCTACAAGTCTAGTTGTTCCTCCATCACCTCTCATGTTTCTCAAGTCCACTTCTCTCAATGTATTTGAGCCACCCCTAAACTCCCTGGAGTGGGTTTTCTTCCATGACAGAAAATTGTTAATGTTGCCCTTCCCATTTCAAATAGAAAAGAAAGCAGCTTCCTGTTCAATAAACTAAGTATCTGTGGAAGGAAGGGAGGTGGGTGGTAATATTATCAATAATCAATAATCCAAATATTAGCAGGCTTCCCATCCTCTTAATAGCCTCATGTTCAATTTTTCTTACTCCAGAAAAACTTTCATTTCTTTCAATGAGAAATCTCCATGTAGAATATACATCCCATGCCTAAGGCAAGGGCTACATGATTCTAAAATCTAAATAGTTTGTAGCTGTATGAAATAGCCTGTTTAATTCCCAATATTAAAAAATATTGTTTTTTAATAGAACCATTAACCTCTTACCATCAACTGTAGTTGCTTATTTATTCATTTAATCACTTAAAGCCATGGATCAGTGGGGATACAGTGATAATATAATCACTGCAGTATAATACTTGACTTTTTCATTCATGCTGATTACAGCAACAGATTGGAAATCGAGTGTCCAGGAAAGTTACGTCAAAGTTTCACCAAGGCATAAAAGGAAAGGACTTATTTCTTTGTTCTCTGGACATTTCCTTATTTAGTGACTGACTCAGATAAATCGAGCTGTACAAACTCTCAGTATAATTCTGATGATATTGACTCCAGCTGACTATCATTTTCTCTTCCTGGTTTGAGCAACTTGTAGAGAAGGCATAGACATGGAATGAGCCGCTGGTGTTTGCATGTCCTTTTAGAACTGACAAAGTGCTTTCATAGATTTAATTTTTGGGGTCCTCTGAAGAACCTTCTTGGGTAGATAGGACAGCTAAGTAAAGCAGTTTTAACCATTCCCATTTTACAGTTAATGAAACAGATCCAGAGAGGAAAGGAGAGGCAGACCCAACAAAAGATAGGTGTTACCTTTCCCGAAGTATTGTGAGCATAATTCACATGTCTGTTCTTTTTCTTCTCCTTTTGCTCAATGGCTAATGAACACCATTTGAAACAAAGCTTATTTTGGCCATTGTTAGAAAACAATAACTTTGTAAGGACTCAGACCTCTTCCGATCCTGACTTTGACCCCTCCCAGTCCACACCCCTCCCCTTCTCCATCCGTCTTCCCTCCAAGTCACAGGATCCTAATCAATTTATACTTCACTTGCTGTCACATGTTCCCCAGTGAGGCATCAACATCCAGACCACCGATTTCAAAATAACTTTAGAAAACGATCAAAAGTAGATCTTTCTATTGGAACTAATAGGTATTCCTGGGCGATTCCTTCCATATTTTTGCACAGCGTAGGCTGTTCATAAATAATGTCAGAAGCAGGCCTTCACTCCTTTGGTAAGGTGGTCATTTAATGTAAGTAAATCCACATTAAATATTGAAGATCAGAAAAAAGCAGCCTCTTCAAAGAGGTCACATTTAAGTGAAAAAACAAAAAAAAAACAAAAAAAACAGCACAATGTGTGGCAAGAAGACCAGCTCAGTGCTGGGTGGCACAGAGTTAATGGCTCATAGAGAGCATATACATGTTTTTTAAAGATGTTTTATTGCTTACAAAAGGAAGTAGTCTTGAGAGACTAGGTACATAAACTGGCTCCAGCCAGCTGTGGCTGTCGGACTAGGAAGGATCCTGTTCAATTAGTGCTGTAAAATAAAATACTTTGTAAAGGAAATAAACACTGTGCGAGCTAAGATTCATGCTTTCAAATATACACAAGGTTTGAATTTTTAATTAGGGCTGCTAATTACAGTCATCAGAAAGCAGAACAGAATAGATTTTACCTTACATTTAGCAGACAAGCCTTCAACCCCAGTGTATTTCAATTTCAAATTTAAATTGGTGGTTTTTTTTTGACAACTTGTTTTGAGAAGCCCAGCATAGGACACTGTAGAAATGAGGGCCGCTGGTGTTTGCATGTCCTTTTAGAACTGACAAAGGGCTTTCATAGATTTAATTTTTGGGGTCCTCTGAAGAACCTTCTTGGGTAGATAGGACAGCTAAGTAAAGCAGTTTTAACCATTCCCATTTTACAGTTAATGAAACAGATCCAGAGAGGAAAGGAGAGGCAGACCCAACAAAAGATAGGTGTTACCTTTCCCGAAGTATTGTGAGCATAATTCACATGTCTGTTCTTTTTCTTCTCCTTTTGCTCAATGGCTAATGAACACCATTTGAAACAAAGCTTATTTTGGCCATTGTTAGAAAACAATAACTTTGTAAGGACTCAGACCTCTTCCGATCCTGACTTTGACCCCTCCCAGTCCACACCCCTCCCCTTCTCCATCCGTCTTCCCTCCAAGTCACAGGATCCTAATCAATTTATACTTCACTTGCTGTCACATGTTCCCCAGTGAGGCATCAACATCCAGACCACCGATTTCAAAATAACTTTAGAAAACGATCAAAAGTAGATCTTTCTATTGGAACTAATAGGTATTCCTGGGCGATTCCTTCCATATTTTTGCACAGCGTAGGCTGTTCATAAATAATGTCAGAAGCAGGCCTTCACTCCTTTGGTAAGGTGGTCATTTAATGTAAGTAAATCCACATTAAATATTGAAGATCAGAAAAAAGCAGCCTCTTCAAAGAGGTCACATTTAAGTGAAAAAACAAAATCAAAAAAAAACAGCACAATGTGTGGCAAGAAGACCAGCTCAGTGCTGGGTGGCACAGAGTTAATGGCTCATAGAGAGCATATACATGTTTTTTAAAGATGTTTTATTGCTTACAAAAGGAAGTAGTCTTGAGAGACTAGGTACATAAACTGGCTCCAGCCAGCTGTGGCTGTCGGACTAGGAAGGATCCTGTTCAATTAGTGCTGTAAAATAAAATACTTTGTAAAGGAAATAAACACTGTGCGAGCTAAGATTCATGCTTTCAAATATACACAAGGTTTGAATTTTTAATTAGGGCTGCTAATTACAGTCATCAGAAAGCAGAACAGAATAGATTTTACCTTACATTTAGCAGACAAGCCTTCAACCCCAGTGTATTTTTCAATTTCATTAATATTTTATGAAAATGGCCCTTGCAGCTTCAGCCTATTCTAGTCTCCTACAAAACTACCCCACATTATGGATGCCAATGCCTTTAAGCCATGTGCATTAGTGGTGATGACAAAATGCAAAACAGCGTCCTGTCAACCGTCGCACCGATTGATTCTATTAGATAGTGTAAAAACAGTTGGGTGTGAGTTATCCTCTCTGTGACACTAATGATGAAGCAAGACACTGGCTGAGACCAGCCATTAGCTATAAGCCAGAAATTAATGATTCTAATATTTTTGAACAAATTAACCTTAATGAACTGGTCTGGCAAATACTGTATTATCTTCAGATAAGTCAGAGACTGGAATGACCCCGCTCCATGCACACGTGGTAAACGTATATAAATAGGGATATTAAGTAAACAAAATCCCTGTATGTCCGGATTTTATAGGTTTCCCCATCTCTCATGCCTGTTTGTGTCTCAGAGACAATACAAATCCAACATGTCACGCCTTTGATTCTAGTGAAATCAGTAGGGATCAAATATTTTATAAAATTGCCTGTAACAGACTGGAAGTATAAATAAAATAACCACCCAAAGTTAGAGGATAACTGATCTTTAAAAAATTAAATTTTATATTTCATATGCAAAGGATTTTCTTAAGTGTAAAGTGAATCCTTTTGTAAGATAATTACTCTTTCTGTTATTGTGAAGAATAACACCCCTTCTCATTGCTTGTTCATCTGTTTTGTTAGGTTTGGAGTTTTGTAAAATGGCTTTTCATAAAACAAGTCACACCTGCGGTACTCCTTGGAATGAAGCATGCATCTCCCCTCAGTAACTATTTTGGAAAAGTTCATTACAGTGATCCAAAACTAGATATTTGTAGGATGACTTTGAAACATAAAACAAAGAAAGACAGGAACACTTTGGCTAACCATCCCTGCAGAAGAGCAAAGGACTACACAGCACAATTTTGACTCATTCTTGCATTTGCTGTAATTGTTAGTGTGCCAAAACTCATGGCCTTTAGCTAGTGGCAGTACATTCAACAGACAACTCAAGTGAAATACAACCCTCCACCCCCACCCCAAGATAGTTCACTGACAGATTCAACTGCAGCTCAAAAAATGTAATGATACTGTAACAGTCGTTTTGCTAGGAGAATTTCTTGTGTGTCTCTTCCACACAATGTGACTTCAGTTTTCTCTCTTCACCCAGAACACTGCACTTAGACAACCACACTTTTCATCACAAATCATCTTTCCTTTTGCTTAAAAGCATTTAGTACCTACTCAAATCTGTGGTCCCCAATCCTAGAAACCCATTCACAAATCCCATACGAAACTCAGATGGCTAATTTAAAGTAGAGGAAACAAAGGAAAGGCACTTGCCAACAACAGTTTGTTGACTTAACTTTGACTTGCTTTCCTGGGAAGGAAGAAAACAGAATTTTCAATGTGAACTGTCAACCCTAGTTATGACAGAAGCTCACTAGTGAGAGATGTGGAGTCTCCTTTCCATTGGCAGAGAAGCACAGAAACCCTCCAAACAGAGTTCTTTCAAGCTTCCTCTACAACTTCACTTAAATAATTTACTTTTTTTTTCAGACTATTCTTTTAAAGTTGGCTGACATGTCACGCCTTTGATTCTATAAAATTTTTTGCCTGTAACAGACTGGATAATAAAATAACCACCCAAAGTTAGAGGATAACTGATCTTTAAAAAATTAAATTTTATATTTCATATGCAAAGGATTTTCTTAAGTGTAAAGTGAATCCTTTTGTAAGATAATTACTCTTTCTGTTATTGTGAAGAATAACACCCCTTCTCATTGCTTGTTCATCTGTTTTGTTAGGTTTGGAGTTTTGTAAAATGGCTTTTCATAAAACAAGTCACACCTGCGGTACTCCTTGGAATGAAGCATGCATCTCCCCTCAGTAACTATTTTGGAAAAGTTCATTACAGTGATCCAAAACTAGATATTTGTAGGATGACTTTGAAACATAAAACAAAGAAAGACAGGAACACTTTGGCTAACCATCCCTGCAGAAGAGCAAAGGACTACACAGCACAATTTTGACTCATTCTTGCATTTGCTGTAATTGTTAGTGTGCCAAAACTCATGGCCTTTAGCTAGTGGCAGTACATTCAACAGACAACTCAAGTGAAATACAACCCTCCACCCCCACCCCAAGATAGTTCACTGACAGATTCAACTGCAGCTCAAAAAATGTAATGATACTGTAACAGTCGTTTTGCTAGGAGAATTTCTTGTGTGTCTCTTCCACACAATGTGACTTCAGTTTTCTCTCTTCACCCAGAACACTGCACTTAGACAACCACACTTTTCATCACAAATCATCTTTCCTTTTGCTTAAAAGCATTTAGTACCTACTCAAATCTGTGGTCCCCAATCCTAGAAACCCATTCACAAATCCCATACGAAACTCAGATGGCTAATTTAAAGTAGAGGAAACAAAGGAAAGGCACTTGCCAACAACAGTTTGTTGACTTAACTTTGACTTGCTTTCCTGGGAAGGAAGAAAACAGAATTTTCAATGTGAACTGTCAACCCTAGTTATGACAGAAGCTCACTAGTGAGAGATGTGGAGTCTCCTTTCCATTGGCAGAGAAGCACAGAAACCCTCCAAACAGAGTTCTTTCAAGCTTCCTCTACAACTTCACTTAAATAATTTACTTTTTATTTTTTTCTCAGACTATTCTTTTTAAAGTTGGCTGACATGTGCGTTGACAAGCATGCTTTACTGCATAAGATGACTTGTGTATTTGGAAAGGGAAAAAAGAAATCACCAAATCCCTCCAACTCTGAGAGGACTAGAACTACTGTATTTACTTTGGGGAAAAACCGTCTGAACTGTGTCTTCAGTTAAGGGGCACTAAATATAAACTAATATAAGTAAAAGAGCTGCTCTTTGGGAAGGTGCTTTCCTAATTTAAGAACCAAACCTGTGGCTGTGTGCCTAATTCAGCAAGCTTCCTGGGCATAGAACTGTTAGCTCCAGGCAAAAAGACCTTAAATCCATTCATTAGAACATAATACATCATTATTTAATCCATGAAAGCATAATTCTAAAGTCCATCCTTTTAAAGTTCTGACATTTACTGGAGAGGGTCGTAGATGAATAAAATGGTGTGAAAATAATGGCTTAAGTGGAGCTGCTGATATTCTAAGTCCCTGTTTTCACACTTTAATATTTATGATGATCTGCAGAGACTAAATAGAAGGTTGGAAGAAAATAAGATGGAAGATGGAAAGACAAAAGGTTAGCTAGGTCACTCATATGTTTTTGGATCATAAATGGAATGACTGACCTGGTCTTGCTGAGTATTTTCACATTGATAAATTACAAAAAACTTTGCTACACATCTAACGGTAAAAGAATTCAGAAAACACAATCTTTTGCTTTTGCTTTTACTAATCCAGAAAATAATACTCTCTGAAAACAAGACAGTTGTGTGTTTGGGGAATAAAATATTCTTTCAGTAAAAAAATAATTTCTCCCCCTCCACCCTTGAAAAAAAATTTTATGTAATGCCTTTTTGAAATGGTTCACAGAATTCTATCTGGTGTACTATTTCACATTATATAAAACATACTTCATAAGATAGCATATTATTATAGATGTCTTTACATTGCTTTTTCATAAAATCTTCCTTTATTATAAATCTTTCAGTTGTTACTGGCGGGAGAGGAGGAACCTGGCAGGGAGAACGGTTCTTAGCTGTAGGTGTTTTGCATTAACCATTTCTGTCTACAAGGTCTTCACTATTGAATGGGAAAATAGAGCACAGTGGTTTATTTGCTACCAGACCTGAAATTATATTCAGACCAAAGCAACAAGCAGCAGAGTTGCTCTAGAATAAGCTGCTCTAAAATATTCTTTACACTTGCAATGGAAAATATTCCTAGAATTATTTTGAGATTATGAGAAAGAATGAGTCTATGCAAGCCCATTTTTTTCTCTAAAGACCTATAAAGCAGTCAGTTTACAGTGACATACTCTCAGTTTTATAGTTAATGAATACTTGGGAATCTAAATGCAAATAGTTGGTGAAATATTTTTGATGAGCTGATCCTCCAAACAATAAAAGATATCATACAAGTTAAGTGATTCAAAATTTGACATATACTGGTTTTCCTCATTCCATGCACCAAGTCATGTTCTGTTGAAACATCTTCATAGTTTATAATCTCTGTCTAGGCAATAAACACAGAGTAATTACTTTTATATCTTCTTTGATATTTGTCATTCATTCATTTACCTATGTTTATCACATCTCTTTTGTCTAGCATAGACTAAATAGAAGGTTGGAAGAAAATAAGATGGAAGATGGAAAGACAAAAGGTTAGCTAGGTCACTCATATGTTTTTGGATCATAAATGGAATGACTGACCTGGTCTTGCTGAGTATTTTCACATTGATAAATTACAAAAAACTTTGCTACACATCTAACGGTAAAAGAATTCAGAAAACACAATCTTTTGCTTTTGCTTTTACTAATCCAGAAAATAATACTCTCTGAAAACAAGACAGTTGTGTGTTTGGGGAATAAAATATTCTTTCAGTAAAAAAATAATTTCTCCCCCTCCACCCTTGAAAAAAAATTTTATGTAATGCCTTTTTGAAATGGTTCACAGAATTCTATCTGGTGTACTATTTCACATTATATAAAACATACTTCATAAGATAGCATATTATTATAGATGTCTTTACATTGCTTTTTCATAAAATCTTCCTTTATTATAAATCTTTCAGTTGTTACTGGCGGGAGAGGAGGAACCTGGCAGGGAGAACGGTTCTTAGCTGTAGGTGTTTTGCATTAACCATTTCTGTCTACAAGGTCTTCACTATTGAATGGGAAAATAGAGCACAGTGGTTTATTTGCTACCAGACCTGAAATTATATTCAGACCAAAGCAACAAGCAGCAGAGTTGCTCTAGAATAAGCTGCTCTAAAATATTCTTTACACTTGCAATGGAAAATATTCCTAGAATTATTTTGAGATTATGAGAAAGAATGAGTCTATGCAAGCCCATTTTTTTCTCTAAAGACCTATAAAGCAGTCAGTTTACAGTGACATACTCTCAGTTTTATAGTTAATGAATACTTGGGAATCTAAATGCAAATAGTTGGTGAAATATTTTTGATGAGCTGATCCTCCAAACAATAAAAGATATCATACAAGTTAAGTGATTCAAAATTTGACATATACTGGTTTTCCTCATTCCATGCACCAAGTCATGTTCTGTTGAAACATCTTCATAGTTTATAATCTCTGTCTAGGCAATAAACACAGAGTAATTACTTTTATATCTTCTTTGATATTTGTCATTCATTCATTTACTTGTTCCTTCTTTCATGTATTCTTATCACAGGCATGAACTGAGCATTTGTAGCTATAGCTACATGTGTCTCTCTAGCACCTGATGTAACATTAGTCTCAGTTGGATGTGCTATCTTCCCTAATGCCTCAGCAGGTAAAGAATCTGCCTGCCAATGCAGGAGACACAGGGGACGCAGGTTCAGTCCCTGGGTGGGGAAGATCCCTTGGAGAAGAGCATGGCAACCCACTCCAGTATTCTTGCTTGAAAAATCCCATGGAAAAAGCAGTCTGATGGGCTACAGCCCATGCGGTCACAAGAGAGGGGCACACAGTTGAGCACAGACATGGCATAGCCGGAAAAACAAGTGTTTTACACTGATTATTGAAACGATAGTACTTTGGATCTATTGTGTTAAATAAAATATATTGTTAAATTAATTCCTTTTTTATACATGACTACTAGAAAATTGAAAGTTGCCTATGTATCTTTCATGCTAACCTACAGGGCAACAAGCACAGTGATAGGTTCTGGAGATTCTAAGAAGAAAACAACAGCAGTCTGGTCTTCAAGGAACTTAGTTTGGTGCTGATTTGAAACATCTGGGGTGCTAATTCCAACTGTACTATTTCCCTGCGGCTTGACATTCCAAGCAAATGCCTTTTATATTGTTCACTTTGCTGAATCAGTATTCCTGCAATGTAGAAGTCATCTGACTTGGAAATGTTCTACAAGGCTCCCTCCTTTCATCAGCACAGAGTTTGGATAACTTGGTGACCAAGTCAAGGTAGCCTGCTGTGCTAACCTCTTCTGGAGACTTTGTCACTCCTGAGGACCTCAGACTCCCTGGAGAGTTATCTGGAGCTGGTTGCCCAGCAGTGATTGCCCTCGCAATTGGCATTTAACATCCACACTCTGCTTCCAGTCGATGACAAGGCATGTCTGAGGACAATGAGTCTACCCCTTTAAAGTTTTGCATTTTTTTTCGGATCTAAAGTAGTTGGTGAAATATTTTTGATGAGCTGATCCTCCAAACAATAAAAGATATCATACAAGTTAAGTGATTCAAAATTTGACATATACTGGTTTTCCTCATTCCATGCACCAAGTCATGTTCTGTTGAAACATCTTCATAGTTTATAATCTCTGTCTAGGCAATAAACACAGAGTAATTACTTTTATATCTTCTTTGATATTTGTCATTCATTCATTTACTTGTTCCTTCTTTCATGTATTCTTATCACAGGCATGAACTGAGCATTTGTAGCTATAGCTACATGTGTCTCTCTAGCACCTGATGTAACATTAGTCTCAGTTGGATGTGCTATCTTCCCTAATGCCTCAGCAGGTAAAGAATCTGCCTGCCAATGCAGGAGACACAGGGACGAGGTTCAGTCCCTGGGTGGGGAAGATCCCTTGGAGAAGAGCATGGCAACCCACTCCAGTATTCTTGCTTGAAAAATCCCATGGAAAAAGCAGTCTGATGGGCTACAGCCCATGCGGTCACAAGAGAGGGGCACACAGTTGAGCACAGACATGGCATAGCCGGAAAAACAAGTGTTTTACACTGATTATTGAAACGATAGTACTTTGGATCTATTGTGTTAAATAAAATATATTGTTAAATTAATTCCTTTTTTATACATGACTACTAGAAAATTGAAAGTTGCCTATGTATCTTTCATGCTAACCTACAGGGCAACAAGCACAGTGATAGGTTCTGGAGATTCTAAGAAGAAAACAACAGCAGTCTGGTCTTCAAGGAACTTAGTTTGGTGCTGATTTGAAACATCTGGGGTGCTAATTCCAACTGTACTATTTCCCTGCGGCTTGACATTCCAAGCAAATGCCTTTTATATTGTTCACTTTGCTGAATCAGTATTCCTGCAATGTAGAAGTCATCTGACTTGGAAATGTTCTACAAGGCTCCCTCCTTTCATCAGCACAGAGTTTGGATAACTTGGTGACCAAGTCAAGGTAGCCTGCTGTGCTAACCTCTTCTGGAGACTTTGTCACTCCTGAGGACCTCAGACTCCCTGGAGAGTTATCTGGAGCTGGTTGCCCAGCAGTGATTGCCCTCGCAATTGGCATTTAACATCCACACTCTGCTTCCAGTCGATGACAAGGCTGCTCAGGGACAAGGCCACACTCCATTGTCTGAGGACAGAGTTTTTCTCTGTGTGAGCCTAATTGGCCTGTACAGGAAGGATAGCTGTAAATTTGGCCTCATTAATACCATACTTGCACCATTATTGATCTGGATCCAATTGCTAACAGTTAAGTATGCTCTCCTTGGAAAAGACACATCCAAAGGAGAGCTTTTACTTTATAAAGAAAGTCATATCTCACTCATGTTACATCATGACATCACTGGACCATGCTATTTATTTTTCTGGAACGAACTAGCTAATTTAGCTTACCAAGAAACAACTTTATTTCCATCGTAGTCATATGCTCTTTTGGTACAATTATTAGCAGTTTCCATTTTTTCATATTTTTTTCAGAATAGCTTTAAGTTAATTAACATATGCTTGTACCTAGATAAAACTTTATTTCAAAGAGGGGTAAAGGATTTTTCTGACTACAATGACATTGTCTTTCTGACAACTCCAAAATGTTTTGCCTGGGGGAAAAAGGGTGGACTTGGTATTTGGCAGTCATTAAGTCCAGTGCAGTCTTGTAAGGGTAGTCAAATCCATTTGTTCTGTGTTATACTCTGGTCTCCTCTCCCCAGCCAACTACTTGATTGGCTAAAGCTTGGAATTGACTGACAAGTATAACAAAGGTCACAGGGTCATCTCTTTGTGATGGGAACTGATGACTCTGTAAATATAACCCTTCACCTTCAATACCTTTAAATATCCAATGATTAACCTAAAGTATCTCAGCTTCTATTTTCATTTTAAGGAACTTAGTTTGGTGCTGATTTGAAACATCTGGGGTGCTAATTCCAACTGTACTATTTCCCTGCGGCTTGACATTCCAAGCAAATGCCTTTTATATTGTTCACTTTGCTGAATCAGTATTCCTGCAATGTAGAAGTCATCTGACTTGGAAATGTTCTACAAGGCTCCCTCCTTTCATCAGCACAGAGTTTGGATAACTTGGTGACCAAGTCAAGGTAGCCTGCTGTGCTAACCTCTTCTGGAGACTTTGTCACTCCTGAGGACCTCAGACTCCCTGGAGAGTTATCTGGAGCTGGTTGCCCAGCAGTGATTGCCCTCGCAATTGGCATTTAACATCCACACTCTGCTTCCAGTCGATGACAAGGCTGCTCAGGGACAAGGCCACACTCCATTGTCTGAGGACAGAGTTTTTCTCTGTGTGAGCCTAATTGGCCTGTACAGGAAGGATAGCTGTAAATTTGGCCTCATTAATACCATACTTGCACCATTATTGATCTGGATCCAATTGCTAACAGTTAAGTATGCTCTCCTTGGAAAAGACACATCCAAAGGAGAGCTTTTACTTTATAAAGAAAGTCATATCTCACTCATGTTACATCATGACATCACTGGACCATGCTATTTATTTTTCTGGAACGAACTAGCTAATTTAGCTTACCAAGAAACAACTTTATTTCCATCGTAGTCATATGCTCTTTTGGTACAATTATTAGCAGTTTCCATTTTTTCATATTTTTTTCAGAATAGCTTTAAGTTAATTAACATATGCTTGTACCTAGATAAAACTTTATTTCAAAGAGGGGTAAAGGATTTTTCTGACTACAATGACATTGTCTTTCTGACAACTCCAAAATGTTTTGCCTGGGGGAAAAAGGGTGGACTTGGTATTTGGCAGTCATTAAGTCCAGTGCAGTCTTGTAAGGGTAGTCAAATCCATTTGTTCTGTGTTATACTCTGGTCTCCTCTCCCCAGCCAACTACTTGATTGGCTAAAGCTTGGAATTGACTGACAAGTATAACAAAGGTCACAGGGTCATCTCTTTGTGATGGGAACTGATGACTCTGTAAATATAACCCTTCACCTTCAATACCTTTAAATATCCAATGATTAACCTAAAGTATCTCAGATTTGCTTCTATTTTCATTTATTTCCGCTTTTACCACAGACATAAGGCCCCCACAGACAAGAGTACTCACTGCAACACTTGTCAACTTAATTTATTTTCTATAAATTTTGATTAAGAATGCTAATATTATATTTTACTAAAATGTATACTTGGTTCCATAGTACAGAGTCAATTATCTCACACTTCTGACATACAACCAACTTAATATGGTTAGCTTTCCACAGATATAATTATTAAGAATCATTGTTATAATATTAACTAGAAGAAAATAATATTAAACCCACAATTTACTCTTCCTTTCTCAGTATGTGCAATAATACATTATTTATTGTGGATCACCTTCATTATTTGAATGAATGCAAATCTCCTTTGAAGGGATTTATCACAATGGTCAATAAGATAAGGTTTAGTTTTTCAGGATGAAATTTTTTTATCAAAAAATCTGGTGTGAAATATATACAAATTAAACATTATCTTTAATTCTATGTGTTGTTCTATTATAATAAAAGTTGGTCGAGCTAGCCATTTTTCAGAGGCAGATGAAAGAAAGTACTTGCTGAAAGCCTAAACATGCAAAACCTCCTCCAAGTATCATTTATATTCCAGTGAGAATAGTGTTTATATTACAATTATTTTAGAAATCCTGATCATTTAGAAATTCTACAACTGACTTTAACCAAATCAAAGCAAATTTTAAAGATATTTTTTCAGAATAGCTTTAAGTTAATTAACATATGCTTGTACCTAGATAAAACTTTATTTCAAAGAGGGGTAAAGGATTTTTCTGACTACAATGACATTGTCTTTCTGACAACTCCAAAATGTTTTGCCTGGGGGAAAAAGGGTGGACTTGGTATTTGGCAGTCATTAAGTCCAGTGCAGTCTTGTAAGGGTAGTCAAATCCATTTGTTCTGTGTTATACTCTGGTCTCCTCTCCCCAGCCAACTACTTGATTGGCTAAAGTTTGGGAATTGACTGACAAGTATAACAAAGGTCACAGGGTCATCTCTTTGTGATGGGAACTGATGACTCTGTAAATATAACCCTTCACCTTCAATACCTTTAAATATCCAATGATTAACCTAAAGTATCTCAGATTTGCTTCTATTTTCATTTATTTCCGCTTTTACCACAGACATAAGGCCCCCACAGACAAGAGTACTCACTGCAACACTTGTCAACTTAATTTATTTTCTATAAATTTTGATTAAGAATGCTAATATTATATTTTACTAAAATGTATACTTGGTTCCATAGTACAGAGTCAATTATCTCACACTTCTGACATACAACCAACTTAATATGGTTAGCTTTCCACAGATATAATTATTAAGAATCATTGTTATAATATTAACTAGAAGAAAATAATATTAAACCCACAATTTACTCTTCCTTTCTCAGTATGTGCAATAATACATTATTTATTGTGGATCACCTTCATTATTTGAATGAATGCAAATCTCCTTTGAAGGGATTTATCACAATGGTCAATAAGATAAGGTTTAGTTTTTCAGGATGAAATTTTTTTATCAAAAAATCTGGTGTGAAATATATACAAATTAAACATTATCTTTAATTCTATGTGTTGTTCTATTATAATAAAAGTTGGTCGAGCTAGCCATTTTTCAGAGGCAGATGAAAGAAAGTACTTGCTGAAAGCCTAAACATGCAAAACCTCCTCCAAGTATCATTTATATTCCAGTGAGAATAGTGTTTATATTACAATTATTTTAGAAATCCTGATCATTTAGAAATTCTACAACTGACTTTAACCAAATCAAAGCAAATTTTAAAGATATTTTTAGAAACTTGAAAATTAAAAATAAAATTTTTGTATATATATAAAAATGAATGGATTCTGTAAAAGTCATATCAAATTTGCATCTTGAGAATATTTTATCATTTAAGTAAACTTATATTTGTATATACTAACATTTTAATGATAAACAAAGCATGAAGAGTGCAAGGTCAAGTTGAAAATCATGTAAGCCATCATGCTCTTTAGGTGGTTAATAGAAGCAAAATTCTAATAACTTAATTATATCCATATTAAAACTTAATTAGAAAACAAACCAGTTAATTACATGAATCCACAAACTTACATTGTAGTATCACTTTGTGCATTAGGAATGAATTACTAATATTTTCTACTGTTAATACATGGTTAATTAATGATTAAATAGTGTTTTACTGTTCACTCATTAATGATTTATTACAGTTACTTAAATAGTTTCCCATATCTGAGAGCTTTAAATAGACATGTTAAGATTACTTTTCAGGTTTACCTTCTTTCTAATGTCCTGGTTACTACATTTTCTATTGTATTACTCTGATCTCCTTTCAACTGTGAATATCAAATATCTAGATTACCTGACGAGTGAGATCTAATCCATTGGCTCGGATGAATTCAACCAATTGAACTGAATATAAAAAGAAGCACAGATCTTTGTGTGTAATATCAACTCTGCTCTCCTTACCATGGACATGTGCTCTTAAACTGAGTGGGAGAAAGGACCACAAGATGTTACACCCAAGTAACCTAACTGGCTCCTGTCTTAGATTCTGCTCCCTGTTCCAGCAGGTGAGTTGCCTTCATGCTGATGACAGTGCTGCCCGAGAAAAGCATGCTGTCTAGATCTGTTTTGGTAAAGAGACCTTATTTCTTGGTGCTCATTTTTGGGACCACAGCAGCCTTCTCTTGGTCATACAGCCCAGGTAAAACTTAAAAAATAAAATTCTTTAATTCTATGTGTTGTTCTATTATAATAAAAGTTGGTCGAGCTAGCCATTTTTCAGAGGCAGATGAAAGAAAGTACTTGCTGAAAGCCTAAACATGCAAAACCTCCTCCAAGTATCATTTATATTCCAGTGAGAATAGTGTTTATATTACAATTATTTTAGAAATCCTGATCATTTAGAAATTCTACAACTGACTTTAACCAAATCAAAGCAAATTTTAAAGATATTTTTAGAAACTTGAAAATTAAAAATAAAATTTTTGTATATATATAAAAATGAATGGATTCTGTAAAAGTCATATCAAATTTGCATCTTGAGAATATTTTATCATTTAAGTAAACTTATATTTGTATATACTAACATTTTAATGATAAACAAAGCATGAAGAGTGCAAGGTCAAGTTGAAAATCATGTAAGCCATCATGCTCTTTAGGTGGTTAATAGAAGCAAAATTCTAATAACTTAATTATATCCATATTAAAACTTAATTAGAAAACAAACCAGTTAATTACATGAATCCACAAACTTACATTGTAGTATCACTTTGTGCATTAGGAATGAATTACTAATATTTTCTACTGTTAATACATGGTTAATTAATGATTAAATAGTGTTTTACTGTTCACTCATTAATGATTTATTACAGTTACTTAAATAGTTTCCCATATCTGAGAGCTTTAAATAGACATGTTAAGATTACTTTTCAGGTTTACCTTCTTTCTAATGTCCTGGTTACTACATTTTCTATTGTATTACTCTGATCTCCTTTCAACTGTGAATATCAAATATCTAGATTACCTGACGAGTGAGATCTAATCCATTGGCTCGGATGAATTCAACCAATTGAACTGAATATAAAAAGAAGCACAGATCTTTGTGTGTAATATCAACTCTGCTCTCCTTACCATGGACATGTGCTCTTAAACTGAGTGGGAGAAAGGACCACAAGATGTTACACCCAAGTAACCTAACTGGCTCCTGTCTTAGATTCTGCTCCCTGTTCCAGCAGGTGAGTTGCCTTCATGCTGATGACAGTGCTGCCCGAGAAAAGCATGCTGTCTAGATCTGTTTTGGTAAAGAGACCTTATTTCTTGGTGCTCATTTTTGGGACCACAGCAGCCTTCTCTTGGTCATACAGCCCAGGTCAAGGCGATCTATGTATCACAAGGCATCTTGGTGGTGAGAAAATCTTTCACTGAGTAGTTCATTTAGAAATGGCCCTTCCCTTGAGATATAATAGCAATGTAGTTTGTAAGCACTGGGGACTGAGTCTTTAGATTCTTTATTACAAGCATGCTTTTCATGGCTTCTGGATTCGCCTAGAGTCTCCCAGAATGCAATTACTTCTTCTGATGTGTACCTGACAACCAGATTGAGGTGTTTTTCTCCCATTTTGAAAAGCTACATGGAAATAGCTTCCAGGGTGTGACATTGCAATCTTAATGCTTGTCTTTATGTAACTATTTGTCCTTATCAGGGGTCTCTGTGGCTGCTGGGAGATGGTGTTTAGTTGGTTTAGAAATGACAGTAATGCTCTGGAAATGGCTTTTCTTTTCCAAAAAAAAAAAAAAAATGACAAGTATGGGATGGTGTGAAACTACTAAAATTATCTCTCTTTCTCCTCACCTTTCAAAAACACAGAGCTTTAAAAGTATAGACAGTCAGAGGGAGTGAATTTATTTTGCATTTGCTAAGGAAAGACAAGAGAAATCTAATTTTGACCAGAATAGCCTTAGAAACAATGATAAGCTTTACCCAGTGGAAACTTGACTATATTCAAGCACTGTGAGCTATTTTGTAATTTGCTGTGAAATATCTATTTTTTTAAATCGTGTTATTTTATAATTTTGATTTATTTGTGTCTGCCTTTAAAAACTTTTATAATTTCAAGGTAAGTTGACTCTAGGAATAGAAAAAAAAAAATTATATGCCAAATTTGAACTCAGGATATTGTAAGATGGTTTCTATCTTCCCTGAAGAGAAAAATGAAAAAGTAGAATGAATATCCTAACCTGGCTACCTGTCTTAGTTTGCTCCCTGTTTCCAAGCTAAAAAAGGTTTGTGTGTAATATCAACTCTGCTCTCCTTACCATGGACATGTGCTCTTAAACTGAGTGGGAGAAAGGACCACAAGATGTTACACCCAAGTAACCTAACTGGCTCCTGTCTTAGATTCTGCTCCCTGTTCCAGCAGGTGAGTTGCCTTCATGCTGATGACAGTGCTGCCCGAGAAAAGCATGCTGTCTAGATCTGTTTTGGTAAAGAGACCTTATTTCTTGGTGCTCATTTTTGGGACCACAGCAGCCTTCTCTTGGTCATACAGCCCAGGTCAAGGCGATCTATGTATCACAAGGCATCTTGGTGGTGAGAAAATCTTTCACTGAGTAGTTCATTTAGAAATGGCCCTTCCCTTGAGATATAATAGCAATGTAGTTTGTAAGCACTGGGGACTGAGTCTTTAGATTCTTTATTACAAGCATGCTTTTCATGGCTTCTGGATTCGCCTAGAGTCTCCCAGAATGCAATTACTTCTTCTGATGTGTACCTGACAACCAGATTGAGGTGTTTTTCTCCCATTTTGAAAAGCTACATGGAAATAGCTTCCAGGGTGTGACATTGCAATCTTAATGCTTGTCTTTATGTAACTATTTGTCCTTATCAGGGGTCTCTGTGGCTGCTGGGAGATGGTGTTTAGTTGGTTTAGAAATGACAGTAATGCTCTGGAAATGGCTTTTCTTTTCCAAAAAAAAAAAAAAAATGACAAGTATGGGATGGTGTGAAACTACTAAAATTATCTCTCTTTCTCCTCACCTTTCAAAAACACAGAGCTTTAAAAGTATAGACAGTCAGAGGGAGTGAATTTATTTTGCATTTGCTAAGGAAAGACAAGAGAAATCTAATTTTGACCAGAATAGCCTTAGAAACAATGATAAGCTTTACCCAGTGGAAACTTGACTATATTCAAGCACTGTGAGCTATTTTGTAATTTGCTGTGAAATATCTATTTTTTTAAATCGTGTTATTTTATAATTTTGATTTATTTGTGTCTGCCTTTAAAAACTTTTATAATTTCAAGGTAAGTTGACTCTAGGAATAGAAAAAAAAAAATTATATGCCAAATTTGAACTCAGGATATTGTAAGATGGTTTCTATCTTCCCCGAAGAGAAAAATGATAGTGATGGAATTGAAAATAGTTCAGAATAGAGAAGAAAAAACAAATTAAATATTGGTGATTAGTTCTATTTATTAGTCATAGTCCCAAACTATAAAAACTGATCCTGGTTACATAGAGGGATCAAGGGACAACGATTTTAGGGTTATAAAATGTTGTAATATAGGTTTGGTACTCATATACATTGACTAATGAGAATTTGTGTGTGTGTGTGTGTGTGTGTGTGCTCAGTTGTGTCCAACCCTTTGCCATCTCATGCGCTATAGCCAACCAGGCTCAACTATCCATGGAATTTCCCAGGCAAGAATATGGGAGTGGGTTGCCATTTCCTCTTCCAGGAGATATCTCCCACCCAGGGATAGAATCCATGCCTCTTGTGTCTCCTACATTGGCAGGTAAATTCTTTACCTCTGTGCCACCTGGGAAGCCCAAAGAGAATTTATTTATATGTAATAAAAAAATAAATATTACTGTACATTTCTAGACACTGAAAGTAGTCATATTTACCCATACAATTTAAGTGTTGCTTGGATTTCAAAAGTATAGCTAGCACCTGTTGCCAGCAGTTTTGCCGGAGGTAAATTTCTTTTTTTTAATTTATTTGCATCTCATCCACTGTCAATCTCTGGCGAGGTACAAATTGAACATTTGGAAGTGTAAAGAAGCATATACAAGCAGGGAATGAGAAGAAAAGTAAGAGCAAGTGCTGTTTAAAATGTTTTGCAAATTTCATACTAGTTTGAAATCAATGAGTGATAGAAAATTATCTCTCTTTCTCCTCACCTTTCAAAACACAGAGCTTTAAAAGTATAGACAGTCAGAGGGAGTGAATTTATTTTGCATTTGCTAAGGAAAGACAAGAGAAATCTAATTTTGACCAGAATAGCCTTAGAAACAATGATAAGCTTTACCCAGTGGAAACTTGACTATATTCAAGCACTGTGAGCTATTTTGTAATTTGCTGTGAAATATCTATTTTTTTAAATCGTGTTATTTTATAATTTTGATTTATTTGTGTCTGCCTTTAAAAACTTTTATAATTTCAAGGTAAGTTGACTCTAGGAATAGAAAAAAAAAAATTATATGCCAAATTTGAACTCAGGATATTGTAAGATGGTTTCTATCTTCCCTGAAGAGAAAAATGATAGTGATGGAATTGAAAATAGTTCAGAATAGAGAAGAAAAAACAAATTAAATATTGGTGATTAGTTCTATTTATTAGTCATAGTCCCAAACTATAAAAACTGATCCTGGTTACATAGAGGGATCAAGGGACAACGATTTTAGGGTTATAAAATGTTGTAATATAGGTTTGGTACTCATATACATTGACTAATGAGAATTTGTGTGTGTGTGTGTGTGTGTGTGTGCTCAGTTGTGTCCAACCCTTTGCCATCTCATGCGCTATAGCCAACCAGGCTCAACTATCCATGGAATTTCCCAGGCAAGAATATGGGAGTGGGTTGCCATTTCCTCTTCCAGGAGATATCTCCCACCCAGGGATAGAATCCATGCCTCTTGTGTCTCCTACATTGGCAGGTAAATTCTTTACCTCTGTGCCACCTGGGAAGCCCAAAGAGAATTTATTTATATGTAATAAAAAAATAAATATTACTGTACATTTCTAGACACTGAAAGTAGTCATATTTACCCATACAATTTAAGTGTTGCTTGGATTTCAAAAGTATAGCTAGCACCTGTTGCCAGCAGTTTTGCCGGAGGTAAATTTCTTTTTTTTAATTTATTTGCATCTCATCCACTGTCAATCTCTGGCGAGGTACAAATTGAACATTTGGAAGTGTAAAGAAGCATATACAAGCAGGGAATGAGAAGAAAAGTAAGAGCAAGTGCTGTTTAAAATGTTTTGCAAATTTCATACTAGTTTGAAATCAATGAGTGATAGCTTTTGAAGGTCAGTTTAGACATCTTTGTTTTGTAACATCAGTGGATGTTTCCATTATCTACTACGATGGTATCTTGAGTTGTAGACTCAAGCTTCATTCACTCACTCATTCATTCAGTGATTATTGTTGGGTATCTTGACAGGCTTTGGACTGATCAAGGGTAGGAAAGTTGATTTGAAAATGAAGCCTCAAGAAATGAGGCAATATTGTGGAATTCTAGACAAATTTAATACAATTCAGTAGCAAACCAAAATATGAGTTTCCCAGCAAAAATCAGTAGTCAAATGACTCTTCATATTTTGCTTCTTTTATTATTATAATGACCTACAAAGAATCTGATAAAAGTGATATCAGGTGTTGGCAGGCCCACTATCTAAACTACTTTGTTTAGTGGTTCCTTCTGCTGTAGGGGCCCATGGATAAATCCTCCAACAGTAACCTCAGGGAGATATGTTCTACACGGTTGAAGGAAAAAAGTGAAGAGAGTTCTAGGAGATTCAAGTCTCCATTTTAAAAACAAAGACATCGGATCTCTCTTTTCAAATATCCAGTCCTTTCACGAATTGCTCCTCATAGAGCTAAACTACAGTGTACTTTGTGTGAGGGTCTTCTTCCATGAGAAGAAACAACACTCTTGACTGCCCTCTTTAGAAGGCTAAACCATGACCAAGGGACCTTGCATGATGTTAGAGAAAGAAGTGAACAAACATATTGCTTGGGTTCTTATTTGCCTTTAGTATGAGGAAAAAATAAGTAAGAACTATACAAGCTTGAGGGCAAATTACATTTTCCTTACTAACTAAGAGGATGCAAATGGAAGATTTTTAATCTGTTATCCCTGGATCTATATAAATAGGTTTTACATAATTTGAATGCATTTGAGTTTTTCAAGGAGGGGTCTATAGCTTTCATCAGATTTAAAAGAGTCTGCCCCTTCAAATTAAAAAAAAATTGCTTTTAATAAGTCATTTGAGTGATAGGACTATTATATTGAGATATATTTCTCTTAATTCTTGAATTTCAAGCTTTTTAATAAGAAACTGTTTCCTTCAGTCTAAGACTATGCAAAATCTGGTCAATACCTGTTATGAACTGATGAAGCTAAGGATAGAGAGCTAACTTCCATTCCTCTGGATCACATAAGTTCATTTTCGTATTTTGTTCTAACCCGGCTATGCAGACATGACCAGAAACTCTTTCTCATTGAAGGAAAAGAAAAGAGAGTTTTAAAGTCTTGTTTTGGTGCACTGATAGGCTCCATAATCTAAAATAATTTCTTTGGTTTTATTGATGTACTTGCCAGGTGGCTCAGTGGGAATGAATCCACCTGCAATGCAGGAGACATGGATTCGATTCTTGGGTCAGGAATATCTCCTGGAGGAGGGCATGGCAACCCACTCCAGTATTCTTGCCTGGAGAATCCCATGGAAACAGGAACCTGGCGGGTTACAGTCCATGGGGTCGCAGAGTTGGACACGACTGAGCAACTGAGCATGCATGTAGAGACCTTAGTATCACTTTCTAAACTTAGCAGTTTTAATATTCCTCAGGCAACTGATCATGAAAAAGTCTCCATCTTCAAGTAGGGGTAAAATAGCATCTATTTCTATATCTCTCATTATGGAGAGATAGAGTTCGTTCTTCTATCAGCATATTTTTGTGACCTCTCCCTTGTTATCTGAAAACTTCGCACAGTAATATTTTATTCTATCCCAAAGGCACCATATGTCACCTCCCACCTTCCTAAGATAGACACCAGGTGTCAGCAAATGGCAGGCTCTCAGTAGGTAAAATTGAAGGTAATGGTCTTTGGCATGTCTAAATGCACTTTAAGAAAAAAAGTTTTTTCTATGAATAAAAGATGTGGCAAAGTCAGTCATGCTAAGATATCCTTTTTAAGCACATAATTGTGAGCATGAATGAAAATTTTCCTGTAAGAGTAAGGTACTTGGATTTTATTAAGTAAGTAATCTTATACATAAATTAGTTGATCCAATCAGATTAAAATTGTATAAAAAAGTATGAAAAACAACAAACACAGTAAAAACACCCCACAACCAACATATCATTTCTTGGGCTAGATGTGATGGAATGTATTCATTCTGGCATTGAGCTTTGACAAGTGTGGTTATGTGGAAGCATTCTAGAAAAGAAAGCAGAAAGCATATTTATTCCAATCTAAATTATGTCCCTAGATAACATGATGGTGACTGAATTTATCACATCAGCTCTTGAAATTTCCATTAAAGTTATCACATATAGGCAAAAAGCTCAAATTACTTGTAGGTACAATACTTTAACAGGGGAAGTCCAGATGGAACTTTTATAGATTCACAAATAGCATGGCTCACTCTACTGGAATACTGGGTCCAAATGGCACATCCCTTTTGGGGTTACAGTTTAGAGTAAAACAGATTTATTAATAATCAATGCACTCATATGACCAAGAATGTTATCAGCTCATTCAAGATGGAAAACAACAGGAAACTTAAGCCAAGACTTATATTTTTGCCCTTCTTACTGTATGCATTGGAAAAGAACCCCATTGGCCCTTTTTTTTTAGCTAGTAATGTCTAATGCAGAAAGACAGGAATAAGCAGAGTAGAAAGCACCTGTCAGCTCTATTTCCCACTCTCCTTGATTAGCATGAAACATTAATAGGGCTTTCAGAAATTCTGGCCTGAAATGGGCTTTGCCTGAGAACGTGTCTGTCCTTACTGCATAAAAGCCACTATCATTAAAAAAGGGCACATAACTAAAGAAGACTCTTTCTTGAAATTTATACCTTTTTTTCATACAATGACAAATTATTTTAATAATAGGAATCACATACACTGCAATTTGTATAATGTTTCCCATAAAATTTCCAAATTTAATGTCTCCCCATTAAATTTACTCCTTTTACCTGACTCATCTCTTTTTCAAAAAGAATGACACACACAAAATGATACATCATGCTTTCTTTTCATACAGTAATGGGCTTAATACAATTTCTTTTCATTTTTAATTGAAAACCAGGGAAGAGTAAGGTACTTGGATTTTATTAAGTAAGTAATCTTATACATAAATTAGTTGATCCAATCAGATTAAAATTGTATAAAAAAGTATGAAAAACAACAAACACAGTAAAAACACCCCACAACCAACATATCATTTCTTGGGCTAGATGTGATGGAATGTATTCATTCTGGCATTGAGCTTTGACAAGTGTGGTTATGTGGAAGCATTCTAGAAAAGAAAGCAGAAAGCATATTTATTCCAATCTAAATTATGTCCCTAGATAACATGATGGTGACTGAATTTATCACATCAGCTCTTGAAATTTCCATTAAAGTTATCACATATAGGCAAAAAGCTCAAATTACTTGTAGGTACAATACTTTAACAGGGGAAGTCCAGATGGAACTTTTATAGATTCACAAATAGCATGGCTCACTCTACTGGAATACTGGGTCCAAATGGCACATCCCTTTTGGGGTTACAGTTTAGAGTAAAACAGATTTATTAATAATCAATGCACTCATATGACCAAGAATGTTATCAGCTCATTCAAGATGGAAAACAACAGGAAACTTAAGCCAAGACTTATATTTTTGCCCTTCTTACTGTATGCATTGGAAAAGAACCCCATTGGCCCTTTTTTAGCTAGTAATGTCTAATGCAGAAAGACAGGAATAAGCAGAGTAGAAAGCACCTGTCAGCTCTATTTCCCACTCTCCTTGATTAGCATGAAACATTAATAGGGCTTTCAGAAATTCTGGCCTGAAATGGGCTTTGCCTGAGAACGTGTCTGTCCTTACTGCATAAAAGCCACTATCATTAAAAAAGGGCACATAACTAAAGAAGACTCTTTCTTGAAATTTATACCTTTTTTTCATACAATGACAAATTATTTTAATAATAGGAATCACATACACTGCAATTTGTATAATGTTTCCCATAAAATTTCCAAATTTAATGTCTCCCCATTAAATTTACTCCTTTTACCTGACTCATCTCTTTTTCAAAAAGAATGACACACACAAAATGATACATCATGCTTTCTTATAAAGAATTGAAAATGAACATACAGTAATGGGTTAACACGCATTTTAATACAATTTTCATTGTTGTGCATTTTTCTTTCCAATACTGAAAACCAGGGATGTTCCAATAACCTCAGGCAATGCCTAAGGATAAAACAAATCACATGGCGGTGAACTATTTTCACCTATTTATTCCTCTACAGGAAAAATATTCATAAATAGAAAGAAAATCAGATGAGTACCAAAAAATGATGTTCAGTCTTAATACTCTTTTTCACATACTGTATGTTTCTACATACTAAAAATAAAACAAACAAAAAAAAAGCATTATGGATTTCTAGAATTTTTTGAGGGTTTAGTCTATTGTTAATTTTTATTAAAGGTGAGTTTCAGACTGCTTTCCATTTTCCAAAATGGCCACAAAAAAATTCAAAAGACGTAACTGGATTCAAATAAGAAGGTCATAGATCTCAAAATATAGCTCTCAGTCTCTTAATAAAAACTCTGCTCAGATCTGCAATTCGAAGCGTAAGTTTTTAGGTCTGGAAACTTTTGAGTTGAGCACTTGTTATATTTATGAAGCCATTAGTTTACAAAGAAATATGCATGTTAGGGAGGCTCTCCTTACATTATGTGAATGTCAGCCAGTACCACCCCCCACATCCTTGCACAAGTTTCCTAAAAGAGTAAAGATAGGAGAGAATTGCCCTAGATGAAATGAAGTGTCTACCAGAATTTCATCAAAAAACAGCACTTTCTGGAAAAATCATGCTGATTGTCCCACATTCGCCACCCAGCTACAATGAGGTAGCCCCAAATTAAACAAGGTGCACATCATAAAAGTGTTTCCATTTCCTTCTGGTGATTCTGTAAGTGTGCAACTCCTGCAGCATCTGACAGGCAGATTCAAAAGACACTGAGGACAAGCAAAGTTAAAACAATAATGCACTGTAGATTTTGTTAAGAAGAGCTATTATTTAAAATATTGAAATTAAATGTCTCCCCATTAAATTTACTCCTTTTACCTGACTCATCTCTTTTTCAAAAAGAATGACACACACAAAATGATACATCATGCTTTCTTATAAAGAATTGAAAATGAACATACAGTAATGGGTTAACACGCATTTTAATACAATTTTCATTGTTGTGCATTTTTCTTTCCAATACTGAAAACCAGGGATGTTCCAATAACCTCAGGCAATGCCTAAGGATAAAACAAATCACATGGCGGTGAACTATTTTCACCTATTTATTCCTCTACAGGAAAAATATTCATAAATAGAAAGAAAATCAGATGAGTACCAAAAAATGATGTTCAGTCTTAATACTCTTTTTCACATACTGTATGTTTCTACATACTAAAAATAAAACAAACAAAAAAAAAGCATTATGGATTTCTAGAATTTTTTGAGGGTTTAGTCTATTGTTAATTTTTATTAAAGGTGAGTTTCAGACTGCTTTCCATTTTCCAAAATGGCCACAAAAAAATTCAAAAGACGTAACTGGATTCAAATAAGAAGGTCATAGATCTCAAAATATAGCTCTCAGTCTCTTAATAAAAACTCTGCTCAGATCTGCAATTCGAAGCGTAAGTTTTTAGGTCTGGAAACTTTTGAGTTGAGCACTTGTTATATTTATGAAGCCATTAGTTTACAAAGAAATATGCATGTTAGGGAGGCTCTCCTTACATTATGTGAATGTCAGCCAGTACCACCCCCCACATCCTTGCACAAGTTTCCTAAAAGAGTAAAGATAGGAGAGAATTGCCCTAGATGAAATGAAGTGTCTACCAGAATTTCATCAAAAAACAGCACTTTCTGGAAAAATCATGCTGATTGTCCCACATTCGCCACCCAGCTACAATGAGGTAGCCCCAAATTAAACAAGGTGCACATCATAAAAGTGTTTCCATTTCCTTCTGGTGATTCTGTAAGTGTGCAACTCCTGCAGCATCTGACAGGCAGATTCAAAAGACACCGAGGACAAGCAAAGTTAAAACAATAATGCACTGTAGATTTTGTTAAGAAGAGCTATTATTTAAAATATTGAAATATTGAGAGCACTTTCCATCCTATGAGGAAACATTTTTTTAAAATCAGGTCTCAGAGGCAGGCTACTGGATAAAACTGCTCTCAAAGCAAGATGAGGAGCAAGTACAGGGAAGGAAGGCAGTTTAAAAAAGAAACAAAGCACTAAAAAAGTCAAATCTTACCCAAATGATATTGTACAAGTCCCAGTCAACTGTCATCAACCTATAGAGACTATAGAACACATCCTGAAACATACTTCAATGTTTATAATGCTTTTCCCCCCGCCCCCTTCCAATTAGTGTTTTGCTTCATGGATTAAAAACAAAGTATGTAACAGGTACATATCTAATTTCTCTATATCCTTGTGTTAAGCAAGTCTGTGCCCAAGACACACAACACACAGTCTAATAAAGCAAGACACACCCTTCATTAATGCTGACAACTGAAGCTGACTTTCAGAACTGGGACCGTGAAGAGGAACTCTTCCAGTCATAAGTCCCAATGAAGTCCCTGGCGACATTACCTGGTGTCCTAATTTTCAGGAAGGCAAGTTAAGATTTCTCAGCATAGCATTAAACCCTTTCACAGTCCTAAGGAGACACACGAAAACCTCATGTATTTGAAACACTAATGTGAAAACAGGCTGTGAAGAATGGCTGTGGGACTCCAAATTATTATCACAGAGAGGGAGGGAGCCAGGAGTGGGCGCACGTACATCTCCAGCTAAATAGTAATCAATAGGTCCATAGAAACATCAAGCTTAATTCCATAACTATTAATGTGGAGCAATAGAATAAGAGGAATAATGCATATTCACTGCTCATGCTGCATTTTCTAGTAAAAATGCGTTGCACTCTGCTAGCTTGTCAATCTTTAATAGAAACTCATCAATTATTTGTAGGCAGGAGATTGAAATGGCTAATAGCTCAAATATAATTCTCCATTTCATTGCATCAGTAGCTCTAAATTAATGCCTGCCTTTTTTCCCCCCTCAAATTAAGCTTTTTCAAAAAATAAAATGGAAATGGATGCTTTATTTTACAGGCAGATTCAAAAGACACCGAGGACAAGCAAAGTTAAAACAATAATGCACTGTAGATTTTGTTAAGAAGAGCTATTATTTAAAATATTGAAATATTGAGAGCACTTTCCATCCTATGAGGAAACATTTTTTTAAAATCAGGTCTCAGAGGCAGGCTACTGGATAAAACTGCTCTCAAAGCAAGATGAGGAGCAAGTACAGGGAAGGAAGGCAGTTTAAAAAAGAAACAAAGCACTAAAAAAGTCAAATCTTACCCAAATGATATTGTACAAGTCCCAGTCAACTGTCATCAACCTATAGAGACTATAGAACACATCCTGAAACATACTTCAATGTTTATAATGCTTTTCCCCCCGCCCCCTTCCAATTAGTGTTTTGCTTCATGGATTAAAAACAAAGTATGTAACAGGTACATATCTAATTTCTCTATATCCTTGTGTTAAGCAAGTCTGTGCCCAAGACACACAACACACAGTCTAATAAAGCAAGACACACCCTTCATTAATGCTGACAACTGAAGCTGACTTTCAGAACTGGGACCGTGAAGAGGAACTCTTCCAGTCATAAGTCCCAATGAAGTCCCTGGCGACATTACCTGGTGTCCTAATTTTCAGGAAGGCAAGTTAAGATTTCTCAGCATAGCATTAAACCCTTTCACAGTCCTAAGGAGACACACGAAAACCTCATGTATTTGAAACACTAATGTGAAAACAGGCTGTGAAGAATGGCTGTGGGACTCCAAATTATTATCACAGAGAGGGAGGGAGCCAGGAGTGGGCGCACGTACATCTCCAGCTAAATAGTAATCAATAGGTCCATAGAAACATCAAGCTTAATTCCATAACTATTAATGTGGAGCAATAGAATAAGAGGAATAATGCATATTCACTGCTCATGCTGCATTTTCTAGTAAAAATGCGTTGCACTCTGCTAGCTTGTCAATCTTTAATAGAAACTCATCAATTATTTGTAGGCAGGAGATTGAAATGGCTAATAGCTCAAATATAATTCTCCATTTCATTGCATCAGTAGCTCTAAATTAATGCCTGCCTTTTTTCCCCCCTCAAATTAAGCTTTTTCAAAAAATAAAATGGAAATGGATGCTTTATTTTAGCATACATTTAGCATATAGGTAAATGAGTACATATTAGCTATTGTCCTCTGACCATTTAAAAAATAGAAACAGACTTTTTTTTTTTTTTTTAGCAAGCAGATGAATGTCCAAAAAGAAAGGAAAAAACTACATTTGCACTTTTTCGACATTGAAATCCTTAGAACAATTCAGCTTAACTAAAATCTCATGAAATAAGCACAGCAAAGACAAGGCTCAAAACTTACTTTGCTTCCTTCATATGACTGACATCACCTGATAACCTGTGTTATGCCAAGTATACATCAAAATAACACGTAGTGGAAATGCAGAGCGTTCCCCATAAAACAAAGTCTACTCGATTCTACCTAATTAAAAATGAAGCTTCTCTGACATTAATAGGCAGTAAAGCAAATGTATAGGCAGACACAGAACATTTCACTCAAAAAAGTTAGCCTACAACTTGAGAGAAGACAGCTTTTGCCAATCACATGCCAAGAAGCTACCCTCTCTGACCCCAGTCATGTCTCAGATAGCGGATACTGGCATTCTCTGCACATCAGAAATACGCCAGCAGAGACCATTCATGAGGGAAATAGGAAAGCAAGTCACATTTGAGCAGACAACAAATGCTCCCAAACCTCGACCCACTCCATGCAACAGTCAGTGAACCGCGCGCACCCAGCACCCAGCCCCGTGAGAAAGAACGCGCACTGCAGCTAACTCTAACCTACTCCCTGTCCTGCTGCAGGGTGCTCTGTGCCCTGCACACAAGCAGGTTTGTTAAAAAAATAAATAAATAAAAGGAGATTTGCATTATCATTACAAGCTAGTACCCGCACAACAGAACAGATGACACACTTACTGTAATGTCCCATGAAGCAAAGTTCCCATCTAGAGAGAGGCACTGTTTGTATTATTCCACTCCCTGAAAAAGGGTTAACCATTATGAAGAAACATTATGCCAGACATTAGCAGACAGCCTACTTAGAGATTACATTTTTCCATACATGATAAATCCTGGGTAAACCTGTTTTTCTTTTTAAACACCTTGCAGAATGAAGCCTAGCCCTGCATCTAGTTGCCAAAGCACAATCAATATGGAAGGAGCGGTATTTTATGATTGGAGAAGTTGTTGTGTTTTTGGTGGTGAAATTCATTATTTAGTATCTGAACCCTCAGCATTTCAGTATCATTTATTCATAAAGTCCCTTTTTGCCAGGAGGAAATGGATACAGCTGTAGAGAGAGAGAGAGAGAGTGCGTGAGAGAGACGGAGAGAGAGAGAGAGAGGGAGAGGGGGTGAGACGGATTGATGATATTGATCAGGTACCATCTTGAAACAAAGGCTAGGTGCTCTATTATAGTTGACAACTGTGACACATAAAAAAACAAGCAAGAGAGGGGGAAGGCTAGGGCCTTGAACACCACAGGCTTTAAAAAGCGTTTGAAGAAACCATTATGACAAGCAGGTCTAGGGAAGCTGCTGCAAAAATGTATTCAGAAGAGTCATTAAAAAATGATGCTTTGTTTGCCTTGTGAATATGAGGTTTCCAGCGCACTGCAGCACTCGCTGCTACAGAGGAAATGAGGAGGTCTGTGCACCGCAGTTACCTCGCTCTCTTTCTTGGTGTGGGCTAGGGGATGAGAAAGCGGGTGGGAAGGGGCTTATGGAGGGAAGGTCCAACCTTTTCTTCCCGTTCAGCCTAAATGTTTCTCTGGGCCTCCTCCTTCTCTGGGATGTTTCTCATCACCAATGGCTCTCCCAAAAGTTGACTATTTTTTTTAACAGAATTATTTATTTCTCATGAAACAGTTGAATAATTTAAACATCTTCGAAGGGGTTAACTAACATTGTGGCTTCCTTGTACGGTTTTGAGTACAGAGAGTGTAGAAAGAAAAGTATTTGAGGAGCAGGCAGCTCCTGGCATCAGATCACAGACCGTATCTCCTCCTGTCCAATCATCCATGTGGACGGATGCCATGGGGGCTCATCAACATTGGGCAGAGATTCATTATTTGCTCAATCTGAGAAGAAGCCTGGAGATCTGAGTAACTTGTGAACTGTGGGAGATGATGTTCTGCTGTAGGTTTTGTGGATATCTCTCCGGATCTTGGTGTGTATTTTCACAAAGAAAACATCTTGGAGGCTGTCCAAGTCAGCCAAGGGAGGGCCTTCTTTGGAGTTCAGGGATAAATGTCTGATGGTCTTAAAGCTCGTAGTACCACCAACTGCTTCTGGGCAACTAGAACCAAGGAAAGTACATCTATTTCTCTTCTGATGCCCACCTGCACAGGCAAGATTTAATTTGTTGTCTAATTGTTGCTGTTATTTAGTTGCTAAGTCATGTCCGACTCTTAGCCACACCATGGACTGTAACCCACCAGGCTCCTCTGTCTATTAGATTTTCCAGGCAAGAGTACTGGAGTGGGTTGCCATTTCCTTCTCCAGGGGATCGTCCTGACTCAGGGGAAGAACATGTTTCTTGCATTGGCAGAGGGACTCTTTACCACTGAGCCACCAGGCTCACCAAGACCTGAGTCACCAGCCCAGCCAAGATCTAACAGAGGCGGAAAAATCTGGGTTATCAGTGATCCAAAATTGTTTTCCATAGTGTTCCTTTCCCTGGGATTGAGGTGAGCGGGAAGAAGGAGAAAGGTCATTTCTTTACTCTCCTCTTTAGCTACCATATGGATATTTACCAAAATCGGAATGCAATTGCTGTACAAAGGCCTATTTTCTAAATTGGAATGTGGTAAAAGGTATGGAGAAGGTGTGGAGAAAAGAGAACCCCCCTACACTATTGGTGGGAATGTAAATTGGTGCAGTTACTATATAGAACAGTATGGATGTTCTTTAAAAAACTAAAAGGGGAGCTATCATATGATCCAGCAATCCCACTCCTGGACATATATCTAGAAAAGACAAAAACTCTAATTCAAAAAGATACATGCACTTCAATGTTCATTGCAGCAATATTTATAGTAGCCAAGACTTGGAAGCAATTCAAGTGTCTGCTGGCAGATGAATAGATAAAGAAGATGTGGAGTATATATGTAAGTGTGTCTATTTATGATGGAATATTACTCAGCTATAAAAAAGAATGAAAATGCCATTTGCAGCAACATGGATGAACCTAGAGATTTTCATACTAAGTAAAGTAAGTCAGACAGAGAAAGACAAATATCATAGGATGTCAGTTATATGTGGAATCTTTAAAAATGATACAAATTAACTTAAAAAAAATTTTTTTTGGCCACTTCTATTCATCTTTCATTTATTTATTTTCATTCATCTTTGTTCTTCAGCCTGTGTGAGCCTCCCATCGCAGTGGCCTCTCTCTCCGCAGAGCACTGGTTCTGAGCGCATGCACTTCAGAGCTCCCGCTCAGTAGTTGTGCGTATCAGTCCAGCTGCTCCGCAGAACGTGGAATCTTCCCAGGCCAGGGATTGAACCAGCGCCCCTTGCATTGCAAGGCAGTGTCCTTAGCCACTGGACTACCAAGGAAGCCCACAAATGAATTTTTTACAAATCAGAAGGCTTACAGGCATAGAAAACAAATTTATGGTTACCAAAGAGGAAAGGAGCTGGGGAGAGGAAAGGCTGGGAAATCTGGATTAACAGATACATACTATTGTATATTAAATAGATAAAAAAGAAGGATCTACTGTATAGCACGAAGAACTATATGCAATATCTTACAATAACCTATAATGTAAAAAAATTTGAAGAACATACACACACACACATACACACATATATAACTGACTCCCTTTACGGTACACCTGAAACATTGTAAATCAAGTATACTTCAATTAAAGAAACAGAAAACAAAAAATAAGTAAGTTGGCATCTATAACAATAGACATATTAATGTATATGCAGTATATAATTTTGAAATAAAATTAAATAAATACTGAAAACATTTGACTCTAAGATTAAAGTTAAGTGAAATGAAATCACAAAACAAAGTCACCTAGACTGGACTAGACTAGACTTTAGGATTTATGAAGCCAAGGATTTTCATTTCATATGATCACTGCTATGGGCTTCCTTGGTAGTGCAGATGGTAAAGAATTCTCCTGAATGCAGGAGACCCGGGTTTGATACCTGGCTTGGGAAGATCCCCTGGAGAAGGAAATGGCAATCCACTCCAGTATTCTTGCCTGGGAAATCTCATGGATAGAGGAGTCCTACAGTTCATGGGGTCCCAAAGAGTTGGACACAACTGAGTGACTAACACACACCCACATGCACACGCACACACATGCACACACACACATACACACACACACACACACACACACACTGCTGTAGCCCCAGTGGCTAGAAGCACACCAGGCATGGAAGTGATTTGGTAAATGAAATGCTGAAGGCATTCCCACCTTCTGCCACCCTTTTTGTCAGAGGAGAAATTTCCTCCACTGTGGCCTTGCCTCTCCTGTCTTTCCTGCTTCACTTTCTCTTCCCTGTGCACTGATAACCATATTTAATTTAACTAACGACTGCTTCTTTCAACTCTAGCATCTCCTCCTAATCACTTCTGGAATATTGTTCATGGAAATACAGCCTCAGTTTTTGGTTCCTTTTATCCATAACTCTCTGTAGTCTCTTCCTTCCATTCAATAATTTCTTTCAGTCCTCTTATTTACTGACATTTTTTTTGCAGCATTTTACAGTGGTGATTATTCCTGTTTTAATTGTTTTCTCTGGAGCTTGCATCTTTTACTTCTAACTCTGGTTGTCTTTCTTCTTTCTGTGACTGGTTTTTGCTTCTCTGACTACCCCTTCAATTTCCAAGATGCCATCTTCAATTCTCTTGCCTTTCACTCTAAAACTCTAATCACACAATCTCAACAAATCCTTAGCTTCAATCACTAACTACAATAGACAATTCTTAAATTTATGTTTTCTGCCTGGAGCCTTTTCCTGAATTCTGGTATTAGATTTCTCACCAATGTGCCATCCAGTTGAAGAAGAATGTGATACAGACAATACAAAATGTGATTAGGGCCACTGCAGGAAAAAACAGTTATGGGTCCTTCCACTTTATTAGTTAACATGACTTGCAAACATTATGTGAGCTCTCTTCTCATCAATAAAATGGGAAGAATTGTAGTACCTACTTGATAGGGCTTTTGATTAGATGAAAATTTAATATAGCATTTAAAACATTACCTAGAGCTAAGGAGTCAATAGGTGTCAACTGATGTCATTATTTAGAATTTTTAGCACATAGAGAGGTATTGAAACCATATGAAGATTTTAGGTAATGTTTCCTGAAGGCGGTTATCTGTGGGCTGAATTTTAAAGAATGAGGAAGAGATGAATCAGTTGAAGGCAGGGAGCAAGGACATGTCAGGCCCTGGAAACAACTTACATAAAACAAAAGATGGAATCGTATATTGTGTAGGATAAAATTAAAGCAGGTAGACATTTCTAGAGTATAAATAACAAGGCAGCAAAAGATAAGAGGTAAAACTAGAAATTACATCAACACCATGTCGTGGAGACTCTTGACTGCCTTACTAAGGCGTATGCTTAACCCCAATACAAAAAAAAAAAAAAAATTATGATATTTTATGTTTAAACCAGATTTCCCAACAGGATATTCCCTGTTTTGATGAATGCAGTGGGACTTAGTCAGGTCTTAACCAGATTCATAGAAAAGTAATTCAAGTTGCCATCTTTTACTTCTAACATGGAAATACAGCCTCAGTTTTTGGTTCCTTTTATCCATAACTCTCTGTAGTCTCTTCCTTCCATTCAATAATTTCTTTCAGTCCTCTTATTTACTGACATTTTTTTTGCAGCATTTTACAGTGGTGATTATTCCTGTTTTAATTGTTTTCTCTGGAGCTTGCATCTTTTACTTCTAACTCTGGTTGTCTTTCTTCTTTCTGTGACTGGTTTTTGCTTCTCTGACTACCCCTTCAATTTCCAAGATGCCATCTTCAATTCTCTTGCCTTTCACTCTAAAACTCTAATCACACAATCTCAACAAATCCTTAGCTTCAATCACTAACTACAATAGACAATTCTTAAATTTATGTTTTCTGCCTGGAGCCTTTTCCTGAATTCTGGTATTAGATTTCTCACCAATGTGCCATCCAGTTGAAGAAGAATGTGATACAGACAATACAAAATGTGATTAGGGCCACTGCAGGAAAAAACAGTTATGGGTCCTTCCACTTTATTAGTTAACATGACTTGCAAACATTATGTGAGCTCTCTTCTCATCAATAAAATGGGAAGAATTGTAGTACCTACTTGATAGGGCTTTTGATTAGATGAAAATTTAATATAGCATTTAAAACATTACCTAGAGCTAAGGAGTCAATAGGTGTCAACTGATGTCATTATTTAGAATTTTTAGCACATAGAGAGGTATTGAAACCATATGAAGATTTTAGGTAATGTTTCCTGAAGGCGGTTATCTGTGGGCTGAATTTTAAAGAATGAGGAAGAGATGAATCAGTTGAAGGCAGGGAGCAAGGACATGTCAGGCCCTGGAAACAACTTACATAAAACAAAAGATGGAATCGTATATTGTGTAGGATAAAATTAAAGCAGGTAGACATTTCTAGAGTATAAATAACAAGGCAGCAAAAGATAAGAGGTAAAACTAGAAATTACATCAACACCATGTCGTGGAGACTCTTGACTGCCTTACTAAGGCGTATGCTTAACCCCAATACAAAAAAAAAAAAAAAAATTATGATATTTTATGTTTAAACCAGATTTCCCAACAGGATATTCCCTGTTTTGATGAATGCAGTGGGACTTAGTCAGGTCTTAACCAGATTCATAGAAAAGTAATTCAAGTTGCCATCTGATGTATTAAAAATAAAGGAAACGTGGGATTTTCCCTCCGTTTAAAACTTAAAAAAAAAAAGTTAATTTTTTAACCATGAAAATGAAAGTGTCACTCTCTCAGTTGTGTCTAACTCTGTGACTCCATGAAGTAGCCCAACAGGCTCCTCTATTCATGGGATTCTCCAGACAAGAATACTGGAGTAGTAGCCATTCTCTTCTCCAGGGGATCTTCCTGACAGCATAATCAAACTCAGGTCTGCTGCATTGCAGGCAGATTCTCTTTTTTATTCTCATTCTACATAGAATTGCTTTAGCAGTACACAGTATGATGCCATTAAGACAAAAAGAATTTAAAAATCAAAAAGTAAGGCATAAATGATAAGAAAACCTGAAAGGACTGTGTTCATAGTAAGATGTATGGCATCTCTTAGGAAGTCCCCAAAATAATGGGGAATTTTGAAGCATGACGGAGGTGCCACACTAGTTATCTGGGGCAAAGTCTAAGACATGGTGAGGTGAACCATTTCTGTGGCTGGATCAAATGCAGGTTACACAATTAATTCTGCTGCTGTTGCTTAGTCACTTTAGTCATGTCTGACTCTGTGTGACCCCGTGGACTGTGGCCCATCAGGCGCCTCCGTCCATGGAATTCTCCAGGCAAGAATATGGAAGTGGGCTGCCATGCTCTCCTTCAGGGGGATCTTCCCAACCCAGGGATGGAACCCAGGTCTCTTGCACTGCAGGAAGATTCCTCACCACTGAGCCATCAGGGAAAGCCTATAGAAATATACATACATTTAAGACCACATGGACTGTAGTTGGCCAGGTTTATCCGTCCATGGAATTTTCCAGGCAAGAATACTGGAGAGGATTTCTATTTCCTTCTCCACAATTAACTCGAATGTGTACAAATATGGTGAGTGTAAGTATAGAACTGTAGGTACAATGGGGACAAAAAGAATTCATTTAGGGAGGCAGAAACAGAATGGAAGTAGATGTGAAATTCTAAACTGTACCTAAGGAACATCTACTGTGGCTAAGACACAGTGAGAAATATAGAGAGGTGGTATAAAATGAAGCTTAAGCACAGCTTGGGGGTAACTGTGAAAGGCATTTACTGTCTTGCCAACAATTTTTAGTTTTCTTCCATATGGGTAATATAAATTGGTATTTTATCATATTTATTGGTTTCTGAATGTGTTTTATTTATTGTTATGGAATAATGGAATGAAAGAAATGAAATTGCTATGGAGATACATAAAATTAAATGCCGGACATCATATTTGAATTCACATCTACATTTTCTGATTATATGTATTAGGTAGCAGATTTAAATCTCCTTCACTTCAGGAAATAGGAGAAAGGGAATACCAATCAAATGAGAACTGAGGTCTTAACATTAAAATGTGTTTTACAATATCTTCATTACATTTGTAACTGACCCATATAATAGGTTGACCATGTTTATTGCAGTTATTAATTCAGCATGTCTACAGCACTAGGGTGAAGTAAGATGTCAAAACCATTTAGTGAAGTCTCTATTCTGATTAAGAATATGTGTGCTGAGTTGTTCATTCATTCAAAGTAATAATAATCCATCTTATGTTTATATGCCATATTTAATCATGAGAGAGATTAGAGCTTTTGGTAAACTAAAATTATTCCAGGGTTCAACCATAACAATAATTATACTGAGTGAGATAGCATGATACACACTATGAGAACCTGAAAAGATCTTATATATTCACATGCTGAAATGTATGTTTTAAAATAAATACTGTGAGCTCAAATTAATGATCTTGTTTATATACAAAATAAAGTCTTAGAATCATAGAATCTTAATGAAGCATGAAGAGACCTTGGCAATCACCTTCTGCAACCATTTCATTTTACAGATGGGGAAACTAATTTCTACTATTTTGATTTTTTGCTAGTTCTACTAAATTGCCATGTTATCTTCATGCTATTGCTTATAGCAATAATGTGATATTGTTCACTAAAGTGATATGAAAAGGATGTATAACTGAATTTGTACTGCTACCATCACCACCAGCAGCACTCAATTCAGAAATTCTGATCTTACAAGCTCCAAGTATGTGCTCAAGATGGTGCCAAGTTCATTGCCAAGAGGACCCTCTAAATGAGAGTCAGAAATGGGTCAAGGTAAGGACAGATGTGAGTTGTATAAAGTTAGAGTTCCTTCCCATCCTCACATTCCCTCCCTAAATCTGTGCTTGTGACTCTTTACTTTAGGGAAACAGTTGATGACAAGCTCTTTGTCATCATTTGGAGGCTGCAGAGAGCCTCCAGAAGACATAATGCCACATAGGTTGTCCCAGCATTTGAACTGGTAATATTTTTTAAGAGTTACACAATCTTATAAAAAACAATAAATATTTCAAATCATTTAAAAAAAAAGAAAAAAAGATATATACAATCTTTTATTAAGTTTATAAGTAAATCTCCTTCACTTCAGGAAATAGGAGAAAGGAATACCAATCAAATGAGAACTGAGGTCTTAACATTAAAATGTGTTTTACAATATCTTCATTACATTTGTAACTGACCCATATAATAGGTTGACCATGTTTATTGCAGTTATTAATTCAGCATGTCTACAGCACTAGGGTGAAGTAAGATGTCAAAACCATTTAGTGAAGTCTCTATTCTGATTAAGAATATGTGTGCTGAGTTGTTCATTCATTCAAAGTAATAATAATCCATCTTATGTTTATATGCCATATTTAATCATGAGAGAGATTAGAGCTTTTGGTAAACTAAAATTATTCCAGGGTTCAACCATAACAATAATTATACTGAGTGAGATAGCATGATACACACTATGAGAACCTGAAAAGATCTTATATATTCACATGCTGAAATGTATGTTTTAAAATAAATACTGTGAGCTCAAATTAATGATCTTGTTTATATACAAAATAAAGTCTTAGAATCATAGAATCTTAATGAAGCATGAAGAGACCTTGGCAATCACCTTCTGCAACCATTTCATTTTACAGATGGGGAAACTAATTTCTAATATTTTGATTTTTTGCTAGTTCTACTAAATTGCCATGTTATCTTCATGCTATTGCTTATAGCAATAATGTGATATTGTTCACTAAAGTGATATGAAAAGGATGTATAACTGAATTTGTACTGCTACCATCACCACCAGCAGCACTCAATTCAGAAATTCTGATCTTACAAGCTCCAAGTATGTGCTCAAGATGGTGCCAAGTTCATTGCCAAGAGGACCCTCTAAATGAGAGTCAGAAATGGGTCAAGGTAAGGACAGATGTGAGTTGTATAAAGTTAGAGTTCCTTCCCATCCTCACATTCCCTCCCTAAATCTGTGCTTGTGACTCTTTACTTTAGGGAAACAGTTGATGACAAGCTCTTTGTCATCATTTGGAGGCTGCAGAGAGCCTCCAGAAGACATAATGCCACATAGGTTGTCCCAGCATTTGAACTGGTAATATTTTTTAAGAGTTACACAATCTTATAAAAAACAATAAATATTTCAAATCATTTAAAAAAAAAGAAAAAAAGAGTTATACAATCTTTTATTAAGTTTATAAGTAAATACAAGAGCTATAAGAAAAAGAGTATAAGATATCACCAAAGGGCATAAAGCTGGACCTGCATGAATGGAGAGACATATCATATTCATGAAAGAAAATCTCAGTATCATAAACAGGCAACCCCTTCTTAAAATTATGTGTATAAATTGACTGTAATTCCAATGAGCATCAAGATAACATTTATTTTTTTGTTCCATGTTGAATAGAGTGGGGTTAAGCTGATTTTATTTTAAATAGATATAAACAGTAAATATGAATTATTTTATTGGAATTATTAGAATTACCGTGGAATTATTTTTAGCACCTGATTTCATCTGTTGACTCTGATATGTTAAGGGTAGTTTCTGAAGTTGAAAGAATTATCCAACAACACTGGTTAATTTTAGGCAACTTCTTTCCCCCTTTTTCCTGCCTTACTTTTTTTTTTTGAATAAAAATATTGATTCAAAGTCCTTCTATGAACCTCTGGCTACATGTGGAGTTTTATCTTCTCTTCCCCATTTTTGTACATTTAGATCTTTTCTATTCTAAAGCTTCCAACCCATAATTCCTGTTATGTCTTAACCATCCCAGCCAGCGGATCCCAAAGAGTCAGATATAACTGAGCAATTAACACACATACACATTATCTTTCTGTAATCTCAGGGATTTACAATACACAAATTACCTAAAGTGATATGAAAATGATGTATAACTGAATTTGTACTGCTACCATCACCACCAGCAGCACTCAATTCAGAAATTCTGATCTTACAAGCTCCAAGTATGTGCTCAAGATGGTGCCAAGTTCATTGCCAAGAGGACCCTCTAAATGAGAGTCAGAAATGGGTCAAGGTAAGGACAGATGTGAGTTGTATAAAGTTAGAGTTCCTTCCCATCCTCACATTCCCTCCCTAAATCTGTGCTTGTGACTCTTTACTTTAGGGAAACAGTTGATGACAAGCTCTTTGTCATCATTTGGAGGCTGCAGAGAGCCTCCAGAAGACATAATGCCACATAGGTTGTCCCAGCATTTGAACTGGTAATATTTTTTAAGAGTTACACAATCTTATAAAAAACAATAAATATTTCAAATCATTTAAAAAAAAAGAAAAAAAGAGTTATACAATCTTTTATTAAGTTTATAAGTAAATACAAGAGCTATAAGAAAAAGAGTATAAGATATCACCAAAGGGCATAAAGCTGGACCTGCATGAATGGAGAGACATATCATATTCATGAAAGAAAATCTCAGTATCATAAACAGGCAACCCCTTCTTAAAATTATGTGTATAAATTGACTGTAATTCCAATGAGCATCAAGATAACATTTATTTTTTTGTTCCATGTTGAATAGAGTGGGGTTAAGCTGATTTTATTTTAAATAGATATAAACAGTAAATATGAATTATTTTATTGGAATTATTAGAATTACCGTGGAATTATTTTTAGCACCTGATTTCATCTGTTGACTCTGATATGTTAAGGGTAGTTTCTGAAGTTGAAAGAATTATCCAACAACACTGGTTAATTTTAGGCAACTTCTTTCCCCTTTGTCCTGCCTTACTTTTTTTTTTTTTTGAATAAAAATATTGATTCAAAGTCCTTCTATGAACCTCTGGCTACATGTGGAGTTTTATCTTCTCTTCCCCATTTTTGTACATTTAGATCTTTTCTATTCTAAAGCTTCCAACCCATAATTCCTGTTATGTCTTAACCATCCCAGCCAGCGGATCCCAAAGAGTCAGATATAACTGAGCAATTAACACACACATACACATTATCTTTCTGTAATCTCAGGGTATTTTTTTTTATCTGTCTCACTTTATTTTATGTGACTGTAATCTGTTGCTTGTCTGTATCCTGGCAATGGTTGTTTAAATTCTGTAATCATCTCCTAAAGGACAAAAACCTGTATGTCTTTCATATTCCTTCAGTGCGTACCAACATCCTAAAGACATTCCTAAGCCTCAGTAAACAAATTTGGGGTCACAAAGAGTCAGACACGACTTAGCAACTAACACTAATGGAAGCTAGGAAGTTTCTAAGGTGAAGAATAGGTTAAGAAGCAGCAGATTCCAGGATCGGAGAAGGAAGAGCAGAACTGGGTGCCATGCTGGATGTGAGTACATCAGGTGTCCCCAACTATTTTGACACCAGGCATCAGTTTCGTGGGAGACAACTTTTCCATGGATTGGAGCAAGAGGGATGATTTGGGGATGACTACAGCACATTGCACTTCTTATGCACTTTATTTCAATGACTGCTACATCAGCTGCACCTCAGATCATCAGGCATTAGGCCTTGGAGATTAGGGACCCCTGGAGTAGATGTAAGACTTCATTAGTAGTGGAGCTTCCCGATTAAATAGTCCCAGAAAGAGTTTTAAAGAAAGAAATGTATGGCTGTTTAACGAAGCCTGATAGTATAGAAGGGTCTATCACAGTGCTTGGAACTCAAGAGGCCCTCGAACTCGTTCAGTCGCTAAATCGTATCTGACCCTTTGCCACTCCAGAAACTGCAGCACACCAGACTTCTCTGTCCTTCCCTATCTCTCAGAGTTTGCCCTTATTTTTAGCACCTGATTTCATCTGTTGACTCTGATATGTTAAGGGTAGTTTCTGAAGTTGAAAGAATTATCCAACAACACTGGTTAATTTTAGGCAACTTCTTTCCCTTTGTCCTGCCTTACTTTTTTTTTTTTTTGAATAAAAATATTGATTCAAAGTCCTTCTATGAACCTCTGGCTACATGTGGAGTTTTATCTTCTCTTCCCCATTTTTGTACATTTAGATCTTTTCTATTCTAAAGCTTCCAACCCATAATTCCTGTTATGTCTTAACCATCCCAGCCAGCGGATCCCAAAGAGTCAGATATAACTGAGCAATTAACACACACATACACATTATCTTTCTGTAATCTCAGGGTATTTTTTTTTATCTGTCTCACTTTATTTTATGTGACTGTAATCTGTTGCTTGTCTGTATCCTGGCAATGGTTGTTTAAATTCTGTAATCATCTCCTAAAGGACAAAAACCTGTATGTCTTTCATATTCCTTCAGTGCGTACCAACATCCTAAAGACATTCCTAAGCCTCAGTAAACAAATTTGGGGTCACAAAGAGTCAGACACGACTTAGCAACTAACACTAATGGAAGCTAGGAAGTTTCTAAGGTGAAGAATAGGTTAAGAAGCAGCAGATTCCAGGATCGGAGAAGGAAGAGCAGAACTGGGTGCCATGCTGGATGTGAGTACATCAGGTGTCCCCAACTATTTTGACACCAGGCATCAGTTTCGTGGGAGACAACTTTTCCATGGATTGGAGCAAGAGGGATGATTTGGGGATGACTACAGCACATTGCACTTCTTATGCACTTTATTTCAATGACTGCTACATCAGCTGCACCTCAGATCATCAGGCATTAGGCCTTGGAGATTAGGGACCCCTGGAGTAGATGTAAGACTTCATTAGTAGTGGAGCTTCCCGATTAAATAGTCCCAGAAAGAGTTTTAAAGAAAGAAATGTATGGCTGTTTAACGAAGCCTGATAGTATAGAAGGGTCTATCACAGTGCTTGGAACTCAAGAGGCCCTCGAACTCGTTCAGTCGCTAAATCGTATCTGACCCTTTGCCACTCCAGAAACTGCAGCACACCAGACTTCTCTGTCCTTCACTATCTCTCAGAGTTTGCCCAAACTCATGTCCATGGAGTCAGGGATGCTGTCTAACCCTTTCATCCTCTGTCACCCCTTTTCTGCTTGCCCTCAGTCTTTCCCAGCATCAGGGTCTTTTCTAATGAATCAGCTCTTTGCACCAGGTGGCCAAAGTACTGGAGCTTCAGCTTCCGCTTGTAAAGTCTTCCAAATCTTCATGGTTTGTGTTTATCCCAGTTCATAGCAGCCTGCTAGAGCTGCAGATGGGCTTTTCTTCTAGATCCCAGGCTGCCACGTATTCACTGTGAGTACGGCTAACCCCTCTGATCTTAGCTTCCTTTTTGGTCAAGTGGGGTCAGGGCATCTCATAAGGGGAAAGTGACTAAAACAATATATAAAACACTGATCTTAATGCCTGGTGAGAGAAGTTCTTCCCATGTCTTAGCCCCCCTAATCTCTTCAGTAGCAGTAGGAAAGACTCCAAATCCCCCTTAATCCTGTTACACTATTAATAGTGAAAAACTTTTAAGTAGAAAATGGATTTTTACCTCTCCAATATCCACACAGCCCTAAAAACTCTGAGCCTCTTGGAATATTGACTCCAGAATGATGCTACTATAGCAATACAGTGCACACCTCACACCTGAACTTGGGAAAGTTACTTTAACCCACAGTTTTCTCATCTTTAAAATAGGTATAGTCATGGCATCTCCTTCTCAGAGTTGTTGTAAGGATTCAGTGTGCAGTTCACAATGTAAATGTAACTATGAAGCACTTAACACAGTACTCATCATATGGTATGTACTCAATAAATATTAACTGATGTTAAGATTATTTAAGCTTCTGTTTAGTGCCCCATATAAACCCTAGTAAAGTGTCAGGCAGTAAAGAGTCTGCCTGATAAAGAGTAAAGAGACCTGGGTTCGAGCTCTGGGTTGTAAAGATCCCATGGAGAAGGAAATGGCGGCCCACTCCAGTATTCTTGCATGGGTAATTCCACAGACATAGGAGTTTGGTGGGATACATTCCACAGGGTCAGAGATTCAGACACAACTGAGAAGCTAAGATTTTCACTTTTCATTTTACTGCCCTGTAGACTGGGCACTATAATATCTATTTTGAAGGATATTTTGAGGATTAAAGTGAAGATTATGTACATATATGTAGATGAATAATTGGTACATAAAAAGCACATAGCCAATGCTGCTTTATTTCTTCTGTGCATAGATCATTGTTTATTAAGATAGGGCTTAGAACAAATGCTAGCCTTTATGATTCATGAGTACCTGGTATTCATTCTGAAAATGATTAGGAAGTGGCCCTGAAGTATTCAAAATCTGAAATCGATGTAGAGCTGCAGATGGGCTTTTCTTCTAGATCCCAGGCTGCCACGTATTCACTGTGAGTACGGCTAACCCCTCTGATCTTAGCTTCCTTTTTGGTCAAGTGGGGTCAGGGCATCTCATAAGGGGAAAGTGACTAAAACAATATATAAAACACTGATCTTAATGCCTGGTGAGAGAAGTTCTTCCCATGTCTTAGCCCCCCTAATCTCTTCAGTAGCAGTAGGAAAGACTCCAAATCCCCCTTAATCCTGTTACACTATTAATAGTGAAAAACTTTTAAGTAGAAAATGGATTTTTACCTCTCCAATATCCACACAGCCCTAAAAACTCTGAGCCTCTTGGAATATTGACTCCAGAATGATGCTACTATAGCAATACAGTGCACACCTCACACCTGAACTTGGGAAAGTTACTTCTTTAACCCACAGTTTTCTCATCTTTAAAATAGGTATAGTCATGGCATCTCCTTCTCAGAGTTGTTGTAAGGATTCAGTGTGCAGTTCACAATGTAAATGTAACTATGAAGCACTTAACACAGTACTCATCATATGGTATGTACTCAATAAATATTAACTGATGTTAAGATTATTTAAGCTTCTGTTTAGTGCCCCATATAAACCCTAGTAAAGTGTCAGGCAGTAAAGAGTCTGCCTGATAAAGAGTAAAGAGACCTGGGTTCGAGCTCTGGGTTGTAAAGATCCCATGGAGAAGGAAATGGCGGCCCACTCCAGTATTCTTGCATGGGTAATTCCACAGACATAGGAGTTTGGTGGGATACATTCCACAGGGTCAGAGATTCAGACACAACTGAGAAGCTAAGATTTTCACTTTTCATTTTACTGCCCTGTAGACTGGGCACTACAATATCTATTTTGAAGGATATTTTGAGGATTAAAGTGAAGATTATGTACATATATGTAGATGAATAATTGGTACATAAAAAGCACATAGCCAATGCTGCTTTATTTCTTCTGTGCATAGATCATTGTTTATTAAGATAGGGCTTAGAACAAATGCTAGCCTTTATGATTCATGAGTACCTGGTATTCATTCTGAAAATGATTAGGAAGTGGCCCTAGAATCAAAAGAAGCAGTAGTTAACTAAATGTGTTTATCGGTGGACAAGCAAAGAAACATGAAGAAAGACTGAAGATACAAGAAGAGCACATGTTTGATACCAAGATATGAGAAAATAAGAATATCTGGTTGTTTTGGGGAGCAGATGCAGATGATTTAAGGAAAAGTAAATCAATTTATTTTGTAAGACCTTATCTTCAACTGCAAAAAGAAATTTAAAATTCCTAATTGCCAATAAACATGAAATAGTGCTTAAGGTGACATCAATAAAGCAACTGTCCCAGGCTGTAGTGTCCTGGCTATGCACATGCGAGTGCACACCTGCAGAGCAACACAGACGACTCCAAAAGAGATGGCGGCCATCTTGCCTCGCTCCCCGACTTCTTTGAGAACAAAGGAATTATTCAATGCTGTATAGTAACTTATTAAATGTTAACTATAGCCCTTCACTCTCTCTCTCTCTCTCTCTATGTGTGTGTATGTATGTGTATATATATATATATATATATATATATATACACATATATATGGTATATATATATTCACTATATATATGTATAGCCATTCACTATGCATATATATATATATATATATACACACACACACACACATACACATGCATATATATGTAAGCTAGGTTAGGTTATCCAATAAATTCTGGTGTAGGTTCAGAGATTGATGAAAGCAATATTCCAAGTTGGCTGAAGTGCTTTCAGCTTGTTGTTTTTCTACTGAATCAGATGGTCAACCATGTGGACTCAAGTGCTGAGTTCTTATCAGTAGTCTGTAACAGAGTAACAGAATCTTCAAGGGTCTAACTTCGTCATATACTCGAGTTCTTGCTTTTGGGTTCTTACCGTCTCATCTAGGTTGCAGAGCAATGTGGCCCTGCACAGCCTGCTAAAATATGTCACCACCCACTTTGCAGCTTACAGTAGACTTTGATCATCAGCTTGTAATAATTTTTGAATAGTTATTCACCTGTATATAAAGAATTGCAGAATAAGTATTATTCTTGTTGTGGATCTTTTGCATAGAAAGTACCCATGAGTAAAATATTGGCATTTAAAATTAAAGGAATAAAAGATGCATAAGCTGTAAGCTGTTTAATGTATAGATAAAAGGAGAATTCAAAGTTTTCTTCACAAGGAATTCATTTTCTAAGAAGCAACTTCAATTAAAAATATCTGATAAATAAAAACACAGAATTTTAAAGCATTTTGACAAAAGAGTTAATAATTTAACAACATTTTCCTTTTTTTCCTTTGAAAGAATGTAAAAATGTAAATCTGGTTTAGTTAACTGTGGAAATGCAGCCCTATAGAATTGTTTTTAAAGTGAGAAAGAGTCCTAAAGTTATTTTATTAGACAAGTCTAGAGACGGAATACAACAAAGAAAAGCAAAATTGAAAGTATTGTGGAATGAAATCAGGTGGATGATTGACAGATAAATCTATAAGAAGACAGCCAAACACTAATGAAGAAGAACTCAGAAAAAAAGACACAAGCTTTGTTGTGGTTGTTCACTCAGTCGTGTCTGACTCTTTGCAACACCATGGACTTGCAGCACGCCAGGCTTCCCTGTCCTTCACCATCTCCCAGAGTTTGCTTAAACTCATGTCCATTGACTTGGTGATGCCACTTTTATGGAAATTTAGAGAAATATTAAAATTGCTAAGCCTTAAACCAAGAAGTAACAGTTGGGACAAGCTGGAAACAATTCCAAGAAATTTTTAAGAATGTTTCCTTTGAAAGAAGCATCTGTGAATCTGACATCTTGATAGGTGGTAAAGTTGTGCAAATGTGAACGTGAATTTCCATTCAAACTCCCTAGTAGAGATCTGGTGAATGTTTCTCGCTTGTTTCATTCCATGACAGAAGGAAAGCTTGCAGTCCATGTGCACATGCTCTCACCTGTACTTGGAAATGAGGGAAGAAAAGAGGAAGTGGCTTTGGCTCTCTCTGTTGCTGGGACTTGTATTTCTGATCCTGATTGTGTTACATGGAACAAGTACTCTAGTAGATCAGAAAAGAGGCTGGAGCAACAAGAGAGTTCTTGAAATGGCAGTGGATGAACATCAACCAGCATATTTGTCATGCACCTGGGTCCTGGTGGCTCAGACAGTAGAGAATCTGCCAGCAATGAGGGAGACCCAGGTTCGATCCCTAGGATGGGAAGATCCTCTGGCAAAGGGAATGACAACCCACTCCAGTATTCTTGCCTGGTGAATTCCATGGACAGAGGAGCCTGGTGGGCTATAGTCCATGAGGAACTAACACTTTTGCTTTTTTGTATGTCTACTAAAGTCAAGGGATTTCCATGAGACAATTGGTTCCCAGAGGTGCTTAACTACTTACAGGTACTTCCTTTAGCTACCTGAGTGTGACTCATCATCATTATCACCATCACTGATATTCAATAACCAAAAAATTGTTCTGTACATAAATATTTACCTGTTGGTCAACTCCTGCATTAAGAATATGAATTTCTACTGTACTTTGGGAAACTATTGCTGATTTAGGACAAAATCATTTTAGCATTTTTTTAAGAATCTGCAGAAAGCAAAACATTAAAATAAGAGAACTTAATTTTTTTTATTAGTTTTGTCTCTTCTTTATTCTGTATTTATAGAATGACTCCTGAAGATGAGACAAGTAGTATATTAGTTGCACAAAATATTATTCTTACATTGACATCAAAATAGACAAGACAATTGATTTAAATGTCTCGACTGATTCACTTTGTTGTACATCTGAAACTAACACAATATTGTAATTTGATTATTCTTCAATAAAAGATTACTTTTTTAAAAAACAGCATAGAACATGATTTCTAAGAATTAATAATATTTTCCGTGAAAACAATGTGGGATTCTATGAGAAACAGCTGATTCCAGCTGGAAAGTAAAGATACAAGGTGAATCTTTGGAAGTGAAATCCTAAGTATGGAAGTGCAAAAGAGATCAGACTTCTGGGAACACGTCAAAGAGAGGCAGGAACCTATTTAAAGAGAGCCCACTAACCTTAGACTAGACAAATGCAGTATGAAAATAATGATTGTAATAGATTAAAACATATCAAATATTTTCAAACTCCAGGAACTTGTGATTAACAACAACAAACCTTTACTGATCACCACTAGAGGTTGCTGGGGTACCAACTTAGTAGCCTAAAAAATGTTTTAAAACAGAAGTTGGAGTAGGAAGAATTGAGTATGTATACCAAATTTCCTATATGCACGGCATTTTATGTAATGAAAGAAAAATTTATTTTATTCAATAAATTCTATATTGAAAAATTTTAGCTAATGAAAACAAAAGGAATGCTAGAATTAAAAGCACCATTTTGCACCTTGTAATGAAATGTATCAAGTCAGTAATAATCAATGGCTGTTAAGACTCTGATCTGAAAAGCCAATGAGGAAATTTGAAATGGAGGATCCAGGGCCCGAAATCTTAAATTTATACATTCTAAGTGATCAAAGGTACTTCCTTTAGCTACCTGAGTGTGACTCATCATCATTATCACCATCACTGATATTCAATAACCAAAAAATTGTTCTGTACATAAATATTTACCTGTTGGTCAACTCCTGCATTAAGAATATGAATTTCTACTGTACTTTGGGAAACTATTGCTGATTTAGGACAAAATCATTTTAGCATTTTTTTAAGAATCTGCAGAAAGCAAAACATTAAAATAAGAGAACTTAATTTTTTTTATTAGTTTTGTCTCTTCTTTATTCTGTATTTATAGAATGACTCCTGAAGATGAGACAAGTAGTATATTAGTTGCACAAAATATTATTCTTACATTGACATCAAAATAGACAAGACAATTGATTTAAATGTCTCGACTGATTCACTTTGTTGTACATCTGAAACTAACACAATATTGTAATTTGATTATTCTTCAATAAAAGATTACTTTTTTAAAAAACAGCATAGAACATGATTTCTAAGAATTAATAATATTTTCCGTGAAAACAATGTGGGATTCTATGAGAAACAGCTGATTCCAGCTGGAAAGTAAAGATACAAGGTGAATCTTTGGAAGTGAAATCCTAAGTATGGAAGTGCAAAAGAGATCAGACTTCTGGGAACACGTCAAAGAGAGGCAGGAACCTATTTAAAGAGAGCCCACTAACCTTAGACTAGACAAATGCAGTATGAAAAATAATGATTGTAATAGATTAAAACATATCAAATATTTTCAAACTCCAGGAACTTGTGATTAACAACAACAAACCTTTACTGATCACCACTAGAGGTTGCTGGGGTACCAACTTAGTAGCCTAAAAAGTGTTTTAAAACAGAAGTTGGAGTAGGAAGAATTGAGTATGTATACCAAATTTCCTATATGCACGGCATTTTATGTAATGAAAGAAAAATTTATTTTATTCAATAAATTCTATATTGAAAAATTTTAGCTAATGAAAACAAAAGGAATGCTAGAATTAAAAGCACCATTTTGCACCTTGTAATGAAATGTATCAAGTCAGTAATAATCAATGGCTGTTAAGACTCTGATCTGAAAAGCCAATGAGGAAATTTGAAATGGAGGATCCAGGCTGGCAATATCCAACCTGATTTTAACAGTACTGAAAGTGGGACAGCCAGATATTATACATTTCCTGAAGTGAATCAAAGGAAATACTGCCTCCTAAAATCATCTAAGCCTTATTACCCACCAAATCTAAAAACAATTAACAAAAATTCCAGGGATAGAGGAACATAGCACAGAGACCCACGAGGATGAAATCAGCCAAATTCTGAACATGGGTGACTGTACGTGGGAAATGACCCAGATACTCTGACAAGTAAATAACATGGAAAAATACAGATAGGAAGACATACGATTGGTTAAAAGAGACACCACAGTACCCAACAGAGGCAAACCACACATGGATCCTAGTTTGGACAAAGTAACTATTAAAAAAAAAAAACACCTATGTTTGAAAAATATGGGCATAAACTGAACATTAAATAAATTTTAAAATATTGATTTTGTTAGCTGTATCAATGTGTTAATGTGTCAAGGTTATATTTTTTAAAAAGTATCTTTCAGACTTCAATACTGAAGCATTTATGGGAGAAATACAGGGATTTTGATTAAAATTCTTCAACAAAAGATGGTGGGATGATTAAAACAAGACTGAGAAAATGCTGATAATTGTTGAAGCTGGATGCCAGGTATAAGGAGATTCATTACACTATTATTACCACACATTTAAGATATCTGAAATTTGCCTAACACAATTTTTAAATAAATTTAAAATAAAATAAATAAAAATGGGGGCAGGGAACTGCTTCAGAGACCATGCCTTCCTAATGTGGATCCATATTTTTTTTCCATTTTAAATTTTACAGACTCCAAAGTCACCATATCTGGGGGACTGGTCTTTCCTTGGGTCCATGTCTTTTCCACTGACTTTCAAGTTCTCATATTTCATAGTCTGCTTACGTGATACCTGCCTAATCTCAGAACATACTAGTTTCTGAATACTGAGATTCAAGATAACCCTATGGACTGCCTATATCCCTACTATCTGATGGCTTTTTAAGGAATGTTTGGACTGTGGTTCCCTGATCTTCAAACAACCTGGATTTTCTCATCATGACTCTGCAAACAGTACTAACTACATACTTTGGGAGTTCTAGTGGAAAATGAAAATGTGACGCCCCTTGTTAAAAAATTGTAACCTTTCAGACAGTGACGACAGTGTTAAATAAAGAGTGGGTTCCTTCTGAGTACAAGGTGTTGTGTGTGATGACACCGGTTGCTCACTCACGATGCCAGTCTTGTCTGAGAGTGGCTGCACAGTGAAGCTCGATGTGTCTGCTGAGCATTAGAGACTATGTAGGACATGTGTTTCTGCTCAGCATGGATTAGGGAGTAAATGAATGGGTGAAATCAGCCCCTGATAAATATTTTAATTAATAAATGAAAACAGTAGCAAAATACTTGCTTATGACATCTATATATGTCTACTAGCAACAAATCTAAATATTTGAAAAAGTTATTTTCAAAGTTGGCTTATCCATATTTAATACAGAATTTAATTTATATGGTCTGGGCATCTTTCAATCAGTGATTCTATGTATCTGGCTAGAGGTTCATATGCAGCAAATATAAATACACCGCTTGCTGTCATTTGAAATATTTATCTTCTAGGCTTCAAGCCACTGACTTCTCATCCCTTCCAGCTGTTCTGTTAGCGCTCACTGATCTTGGTTCATTTAGCTTCCTAACCCACAGATGAGTGTGATCAGTGACCTCATCTGCCGATCAATATGGTCCCGTCATGTTGTGAACTTGGACTAAACACAGAAGCAACATCTCTGCCCTTGGTGAGGAGAGAGAGAAAGGCAATGAGAAGGAAGGTGGGCAGAACGGTGGAAGTATTTCATTTCCCTAAACTGGAAGCAATGATTGCAATTACAGGTAAGAAATAGCTCCTTCCCTCAAGGAGCTTTCTACTGTAGAGACCAACAGAGATACAAACTGTTGCCAAAGTGGATATACTACTCTAGTTTACTTTCCCTGCTGTCTTCCTCTTGAAATGCTTCCTGACTTATTCATTTCAGTCTGCTTACGTGATACCTGCCTAATCTCAGAACATACTAGTTTCTGAATACTGAGATTCAAGATAACCCTATGGACTGCCTATATCCCTACTATCTGATGGCTTTTTAAGGAATGTTTGGACTGTGGTTCCCTGATCTTCAAACAACCTGGATTTTCTCATCATGACTCTGCAAACAGTACTAACTACATACTTTGGGAGTTCTAGTGGAAAATGAAAATGTGACGCCCCTTGTTAAAAAATTGCAACCTTTCAGACAGTGACGACAGTGTTAAATAAAGAGTGGGTTCCTTCTGAGTACAAGGTGTTGTGTGTGATGACACCGGTTGCTCACTCACGATGCCAGTCTTGTCTGAGAGTGGCTGCACAGTGAAGCTCGATGTGTCTGCTGAGCATTAGAGACTATGTAGGACATGTGTTTCTGCTCAGCATGGATTAGGGAGTAAATGAATGGGTGAAATCAGCCCCTGATAAATATTTTAATTAATAAATGAAAACAGTAGCAAAATACTTGCTTATGACATCTATATATGTCTACTAGCAACAAATCTAAATATTTGAAAAAGTTATTTTCAAAGTTGGCCTATCCATATTTAATACAGAATTTAATTTATATGGTCTGGGCATCTTTCAATCAGTGATTCTATGTATCTGGCTAGAGGTTCATATGCAGCAAATATAAATACACCGCTTGCTGTCATTTGAAATATTTATCTTCTAGGCTTCAAGCCACTGACTTCTCATCCCTTCCAGCTGTTCTGTTAGCGCTCACTGATCTTGGTTCATTTAGCTTCCTAACCCACAGATGAGTGTGATCAGTGACCTCATCTGCCGATCAATATGGTCCCGTCATGTTGTGAACTTGGACTAAACACAGAAGCAACATCTCTGCCCTTGGTGAGGAGAGAGAGAAAGGCAATGAGAAGGAAGGTGGGCAGAACGGTGGAAGTATTTCATTTCCCTAAACTGGAAGCAATGATTGCAATTACAGGTAAGAAATAGCTCCTTCCCTCAAGGAGCTTTCTACTGTAGAGACCAACAGAGATACAAACTGTTGCCAAAGTGGATATACTACTCTAGTTTACTTTCCCTGCTGTCTTCCTCTTGTTCTTTCTTTAAAAAAAAAATTATTTTTGATTGTGCCTACTCTTTGTTGCTGTGCAAGCTTTCCTCTAGTCGTGACAAGCAGGGGCTACTCTCTAGATGCAGTGCATGGGCTTCTCATTGTGGTGGTATCTCTTGTTGTACAGCGCAGGCTCTAGAGCATGACAACTTCAGTAGTTGTGTCGCACAGGCTTAGTTGCTTCTAGGCATGGTGAATCTTCTCCAACCAGGGATTGAAGCCATGTCCTCTGCATTGGCAGGTGGATTCCTAGCCACTGTACCATCAGGGAAGTCTCCCCATTCCTTCGCGTACTTCCCACTGCTACCTCGCCCTTTCCCCTTGCCCTTTACCCCATCACTCCTTCATCATGACCAATTTCAAACAACAATTCTGAATTTTGTGAAAATAAAAAGACGTCCTTCTCACAGATCTGTTAGGGAGCCCTACTCTGACCACTGCTGAATGTATGAAATTCAGACAAACAAGCAGAAGTTCTTCTGGCAAAGAAAATGGGTATTGAAGGCTCAGCCAGACTTTCTCATAGAGGGAAATGGCAGAGTTCTGTCACATTCTATGGAAATAGACTGGTGGGCCTGATGCTGTCCTTACATTTCTGTCAGCTTTCCTGCTTCCTTAGATAGAAAAGCTCTTTGAAAAAGCTCTGACTCATTGCAGTATGTCAGACTGTCTAGCTCTGTGCTGTTGGGGCAACAGAGGAGATGCTTGTGAAACTCACAAGGTGTTGGAAGAAAAGTTCTGTAAAACTAACGTCTGCTAGTAAGTCATGCTTGCCACCTGGGATCAACATTCATTGATGTGTTCAAAACACAACACAAGATCTGACTCTGAGAACTGCTTTCCACTTCTTTTTATTATCATATTTAAAATTTCCCTTCCTGTTGTTTCCCACCAATAATATCTCATCAGTGTATTCTCTAGTATAGCTATTTTCTAGCTTCTAAACAGATTGATTAAAAGAACCAGTAATAGAGAGAAGTAGAAAGACAGAGTTTTTAAAATGGTGGCCTAAATCTTACATGTCATCCTGTTACCTCCTTCTCAGTTCGGTTCAACTTAGTCACTAAGACGTGTCTGACTCTTTGCAACCCAATAAATGGCAGCACACCAGGCTTCCCTGTCCTTCTGGAGTTTGCTCAAACTCAAGTCCATTGAGTCAGTGATGCCATTCAACCATCTCATCCTCTGCAATTCTCTTCTCCTGCCTTCAGTTTTTCCGAGCATCAGGGTCTTTTCCAATGAGTCAGCTCTTCATATCAGGTGACTAAACTGCCTTATAATTAAAAGTTGAACTGTTTGAGGGGAATATTCTTGTGAAGAAAACCATTTGTTTGCCAGTATCACTGTCTTCTGAGTAACAGTTTCACAAGGTGCTACATAACCTTCCTGGATGAAATCACAGGAAATCAAGACCTGAGTGCTGGTTTCTCCTGCATACTGTCCATATCCAGGGCAGAAAGTGAGAATGCAAAAGTGGAGGAAAAGAGCAACACCATGTTAAAACAGAGACCAGAAATTTGAAATAATCTCCCCATTTTGAAAAAAATCTGAATTAAGATTAAAATTAAGGAGGTATTTTCTCATCTTTAGTTCTATACTTAGCTAATTACTATACAGAAAAAAAATGGGTATTGAAGGCTCAGCGTTTCTCATAGAGGGAAATGGCAGAGTTCTGTCACATTCTATGGAAATAGACTGGTGGGCCTGATGCTGTCCTTACATTTCTGTCAGCTTTCCTGCTTCCTTAGATAGAAAAGCTCTTTGAAAAGCTCTGACTCATTGCAGTATGTCAGACTGTCTAGCTCTGTGCTGTTGGGGCAACAGAGGAGATGCTTGTGAAACTCACAAGGTGTTGGAAGAAAAGTTCTGTAAAACTAACGTCTGCTAGTAAGTCATGCTTGCCACCTGGGATCAACATTCATTGATGTGTTCAAAACACAACACAAGATCTGACTCTGAGAACTGCTTTCCACTTCTTTTTATTATCATATTTAAAATTTCCCTTCCTGTTGTTTCCCACCAATAATATCTCATCAGTGTATTCTCTAGTATAGCTATTTTCTAGCTTCTAAACAGATTGATTAAAAGAACCAGTAATAGAGAGAAGTAGAAAGACAGAGTTTTTAAAATGGTGGCCTAAATCTTACATGTCATCCTGTTACCTCCTTCTCAGTTCGGTTCAACTTAGTCACTAAGACGTGTCTGACTCTTTGCAACCCAATAAATGGCAGCACACCAGGCTTCCCTGTCCTTCTGGAGTTTGCTCAAACTCAAGTCCATTGAGTCAGTGATGCCATTCAACCATCTCATCCTCTGCAATTCTCTTCTCCTGCCTTCAGTTTTTCCGAGCATCAGGGTCTTTTCCAATGAGTCAGCTCTTCATATCAGGTGACTAAACTGCCTTATAATTAAAAGTTGAACTGTTTGAGGGGAATATTCTTGTGAAGAAAACCATTTGTTTGCCAGTATCACTGTCTTCTGAGTAACAGTTTCACAAGGTGCTACATAACCTTCCTGGATGAAATCACAGGAAATCAAGACCTGAGTGCTGGTTTCTCCTGCATACTGTCCATATCCAGGGCAGAAAGTGAGAATGCAAAAGTGGAGGAAAAGAGCAACACCATGTTAAAACAGAGACCAGAAATTTGAATAATCTCCATTTTGACTCCTACCACCTAAATTAACATAATCAAGTTGAAACAACAATCTGAATTAAGATTAAAATTAAGGAGGTATTTTCTCATCTTTAGTTCTATACTTAGCGGTAGAGTAGAGATGTTATAATTATCTAGTAAATTGACTCTCTCTATATGAGCAAATTGAACCATTCAGGGCTAGGACGGCTTCTGAATTATCTGGATGGCTTACCCACACTAATCATGAATATTTATGAAATCTGAACCTCACTTTGTGCTCTGTAAACACAGCCTGAATTATTCAGATTGTTTGTCTATACTGTAATAAATGCTGAATTTTCCCTGCACCTTGTTTTTACTATTAAAAAAATGGGCACTCTAATGTCTTGAGTCTAAGGACAAAATAAGACAAAGGCATTTACCTCCCCTCATGTTAGAGCCCCATTAGCTGTGTTTGTATCTGGGAAATGATCTGTTTATATTAAACATATATTTTGTGTTTGTCAACTCAACAGTGTTCAACCTATGACTATGCTTCACATTAGTTAAATCTTTAAAACATATCAGTGATGGTGTAATTCAATCAGACTGCCTGGCAGGGGATTAATTGGAAACATACATGACAGAGTGGCATCTTAAGTGCCTGCCATAGAATAAGAAGGGATTCATTTGGAGCAGCTCCAAAGATGGGTTGAGCAGTGGTCGGCACATTTGGAAAGCAGCTAAGGCAGTCCCACCATCAGAGACCCCGGAATTAAGATTCTGATCCCCTGAAGAGTCTTATTTCAAAATCAGGTCAAACCATAACAAGTTCTTAACCAGAAAGAATGAAGTCTTAAAACAGATTCCAAATAAAGACCCTAGAGTTTCAAAAGGCAAAGAGAACAGAAGCTCATGCAGGAGGCAGACTTTTCAACTCCAGGGTAGGATGATAAAAGCAGTGGGTGTCAACAGGCTTAATGTAGCTACTGTACCTACTTGTGCCTACCAGCCTTGGAATGGTTGAGGGTCCTCTCTAGATTCCTACACACACCACCAAAACATTGACCTAAAACAGATAGACTGCCTATTACTGTTCCAGCAAAAAAGGATTTACTTGGGATCAGCAAAGCATTGCAATTTGGTGTCTGCAAATATAAGCAAACCATGTGTAAGTCCCTACAAAAATGGACAGAACCATTTTCTGAAGGGGGAAAAGGCATTTGGGAGGGCTAGAGTAATCAGAGTCCATGGTTTTTTCATTGAGTTGTGGCAGTCTCTCATTGGCTGAGATCTTGTCAGGAAAGAAGAAATCTTTCTTTTCCTTGTTGGAGTCTGCTATCCTTGTAAAGCATGACAGGTCCTCTGGTCTCATGATTCTATTTAATTGAGATTTCTTCATTGTTTTACATTTACAAATGAGAAAAACACTTTATCAAGTACTCTTCAAAACTTTCTTACTGAGAGACTTTTATCATGAATGGATGCTTAATTTTCTATCTCTGTTGAGGTGATTATATGTTTTATTATCTCCTGTAGTCTATTGATATGACAAACAATGTTTCCAACAGATTCCTGAATAACCAAGCTCAGAAAACTACTACAGAGATACAGGAAATATAGGAAGCTATCATATTCCATGAAAGTTGGAGGAATCCAGAGAGAAGAGTCTGAATTTGAGCTAGTAGGAATTGTAAGGCCATAAGTTTGACTCCAAGAATCATTCATCAGAAAGAGTCTTTTTGGGCTTCCCTGGTGGTTCAGTGGGTAAGGACACCACCTTGCAGTTCAAGGGGTGCTGGTTCGATCCCTGGCCTGGGAAGATTCCATGTGCTGTGGAGTGGCTGGACTGATGTGTCCAATTACTGAGCTGGATCTCTGGAGCATATGCGCCCGAGCCGGTGCTCTGTGACAACAGAGGTCACTGCGATGGGAGGCCCACATGGGCCAAAGAACAAAGATGGATGAAAATAGAGAAATGAAAGACCAATAGAAGTGGCCCCCCTGCCCCCTTCCACCCCTCTCCCCAAAGAAATGTTTAAAAATAAATAATAATAAAAAATAAAACAGTTTTTTCCCTCAATAGAAAGAAATAAAATCTCAGGAAACATGAAAGAACATCATGACCTAGAAAGTCTTCAGACTAGATCCTTTCCATACAGAAGTGAGAGGTATCTTGAACTCTCTCAGATATGTGATCTGTAACCAGAAAGAATTTCCAGCTGGATGGTAAAATGTAGATATATTTGAAAAATCACAGAGACAGAGTCTATCACTGAAGACTCTCTCTTACATATTTTTCTACTGCCAAGACAATATACACTCTCTTTTTCAATACAGAAGTGAGTGTGTACTTTGGTTTGCTCCATTAAGAAACTTTAAATTTTGGACAAAAAAAGAAAACCTTTGTTTTAAGTCTCAGGGAAACAGAATAGCTACTCTTCATGAGGGAACTTCAAATTCATAGTTCACTTCCTGCTTCAGATTGATGGAAACATTTATTTATTAAATTTATTTATTTATTTATTTTTGCCTGTTAGGTTGTAACCACTGCTCCCCGTTTTTATCAGATGCAATTTCTTGTGAATTGTTTGTGTAGATATTTCAACCAGTGACCTTAAGACCATGAGATAATTTTAAATAAATCTGAATAATTCTTTAAAAAGTTATTTTAACCAAATTCTTAAAATTTTAAGTTTAAAAATCACAATAAACTTTTAACATATGCATATTTTAACTAAACCAAGCTCAGAAAACTACTACAGAGATACAGGAAATATAGGAAGCTATCATATTCCATGAAAGTTGGAGGAATCCAGAGAGAAGAGTCTGAATTTGAGCTAGTAGGAATTGTAAGGCCATAAGTTTGACTCCAAGAATCATTCATCAGAAAGAGTCTTTTTGGGCTTCCCTGGTGGTTCAGTGGGTAAGGACACCACCTTGCAGTTCAAGGGGTGCTGGTTCGATCCCTGGCCTGGGAAGATTCCATGTGCTGTGGAGTGGCTGGACTGATGTGTCCAATTACTGAGCTGGATCTCTGGAGCATATGCGCCCGAGCCGGTGCTCTGTGACAACAGAGGTCACTGCGATGGGAGGCCCACATGGGCCAAAGAACAAAGATGGATGAAAATAGAGAAATGAAAGACCAATAGAAGTGGCCCCCCTGCCCCCTTCCACCCCTCTCCCCAAAGAAATGTTTAAAAATAAATAATAATAAAAAATAAAACAGTTTTTTCTCTCAATAGAAAGAAATAAAATCTCAGGAAACATGAAAGAACATCATGACCTAGAAAGTCTTCAGACTAGATCCTTTCCATACAGAAGTGAGAGGTATCTTGAACTCTCTCAGATATGTGATCTGTAACCAGAAAGAATTTCCAGCTGGATGGTAAAATGTAGATATATTTGAAAAATCACAGAGACAGAGTCTATCACTGAAGACTCTCTCTTACATATTTTTCTACTGCCAAGACAATATACACTCTCTTTTTCAATACAGAAGTGAGTGTGTACTTTGGTTTGCTCCATTAAGAAACTTTAAATTTTGGACAAAAAAAGAAAACCTTTGTTTTAAGTCTCAGGGAAACAGAATAGCTACTCTTCATGAGGGAACTTCAAATTCATAGTTCACTTCCTGCTTCAGATTGATGGAAACATTTATTTATTAAATTTATTTATTTATTTATTTTTGCCTGTTAGGTTGTAACCACTGCTCCCCGTTTTTATCAGATGCAATTTCTTGTGAATTGTTTGTGTAGATATTTCAACCAGTGACCTTAAGACCATGAGATAATTTTAAATAAATCTGAATAATTCTTTAAAAAGTTATTTTAACCAAATTCTTAAAATTTTAAGTTTAAAAAAATCACAATAAACTTTTAACATATGCATATTTTACTGGGGGGCTTCCCTACTGTTTCAGACAGTAAATAATCTGCCTGCAATGCAGGAGATCCAAGTTTGATCTCTGGGTCTGGAAGATCCTCTAGAGAAGGGAATGGCAACCCACTCCAGTATTCTTGCCTGGAGAATTCCATGAACAGAGGAGCCTGGTGAGCTACAGCCCATGGGGTCTCAAAGAGTCTGACACAACTGAAAGACTAACACTTTCACTATTTCACTGGATTTTAAATTGGGTGACTTTATTGAAGAATGAGTGTTTCCTATTTAAAATGTGGCCTTGAAAAGAGTAAGCCATTTTTATGATTCTCTTTAAAGAAAGTTTTCTATTTTTCAGTTCTCTGGGGTGACTGGAGACTACAAATATATTTGAAAATAAATGATTGGTTCAGACATAGATTACACAGGTCACCATATCTGGATGCAAAGTAAATATGTGTCATATAGGAAAATTCACTACATCTTAAGTAACCTCTTCAGAGGAATCTTTGGTTTTTGAGCCTACTGACTAGCTTGAGGAGAGGCAGGTGTGGACCCTTAGGGCATGCAAGATACAGAATTCTAGAAAAGGTGTACTCCAGTACTCAGCATATTGAAGACTGGGACAAAGACTTCCTCATCATTACAGACCTTCAGCTCTCCTCATAGACTTCCTGCAGAGACCACAAACACATTTCTGACAAATTCCAGACAGTTTATTTGTCAGATATTTTATTCAAATTGCTTCCTTCTCCTTGTAGAGTACGCAGAAGAACAACAATATCACACTCCCCTGTACCTCCTAACTGCTATTTCAAGGGATAATGAGCAAATTTAGATCTTCATTACAATGTTTGTACCACAGACCTAGTTATTTTTCTCTACCTTGCTATTGTAATCACCAAAACAAGAAGACTGACTCTGGATAAAAGTATTTACTTGGGGCCAATGTTGCAAAAATATTCGTCTGTTGAAATGGTAGGGACTGTTGACCTTAAGACCATGAGATAATTTTAAATAAATCTGAATAATTCTTTAAAAAGTTATTTTAACCAAATTCTTAAAATTTTAAGTTTAAAAAAATCACAATAAACTTTTAACATATGCATATTTTACTGGGGGGCTTCCCTACTGTTTCAGACAGTAAATAATCTGCCTGCAATGCAGGAGATCCAAGTTTGATCTCTGGGTCTGGAAGATCCTCTAGAGAAGGGAATGGCAACCCACTCCAGTATTCTTGCCTGGAGAATTCCATGAACAGAGGAGCCTGGTGAGCTACAGCCCATGGGGTCTCAAAGAGTCTGACACAACTGAAAGACTAACACTTTCACTATTTCACTGGATTTTAAATTGGGTGACTTTATTGAAGAATGAGTGTTTCCTATTTAAAATGTGGCCTTGAAAAGAGTAAGCCATTTTTATGATTCTCTTTAAAGAAAGTTTTCTATTTTTCAGTTCTCTGGGGTGACTGGAGACTACAAATATATTTGAAAATAAATGATTGGTTCAGACATAGATTACACAGGTCACCATATCTGGATGCAAAGTAAATATGTGTCATATAGGAAAATTCACTACATCTTAAGTAACCTCTTCAGAGGAATCTTTGGTTTTTGAGCCTACTGACTAGCTTGAGGAGAGGCAGGTGTGGACCCTTAGGGCATGCAAGATACAGAATTCTAGAAAAGGTGTACTCCAGTACTCAGCATATTGAAGACTGGGACAAAGACTTCCTCATCATTACAGACCTTCAGCTCTCCTCATAGACTTCCTGCAGAGACCACAAACACATTTCTGACAAATTCCAGACAGTTTATTTGTCAGATATTTTATTCAAATTGCTTCCTTCTCCTTGTAGAGTACGCAGAAGAACAACAATATCACACTCCCCTGTACCTCCTAACTGCTATTTCAAGGGATAATGAGCAAATTTAGATCTTCATTACAATGTTTGTACCACAGACCTAGTTATTTTTCTCTACCTTGCTATTGTAATCACCAAAACAAGAAGACTGACTCTGGATAAAAGTATTTACTTGGGGCCAATGTTGCAAAAATATTCGTCTGTTGAAATGGTAGGGACTGTTCACCACTGTCCTGGAAGGAGAAGACTGAACACTCATGTCTCAGCCACACGGAGCAGTGATGATTATCTGTACTCAGGTGGCATCTAAATGAAGAGTATTTTTACATAAACTTTCTCCTTCAGTGTTTCCAAACAGGCAACAATTATCCCTAATGTTTTGTTTTGTTTTCTTTTGGAGCTGGAATCTCAGTTTCAAATATCACCTTCCTAGGACCTTGTATAAATCTTGTCAATAGAGTTCAAGGTAAATACTTAAGACATGATCTAATAGAAATACTAAGGCAAGTGAATGCAGGAGATTAAAAAGCCCTGGGGTAACTGAGACTTAATTTGACTCATAAGAAATGTTGGTTCTAAGGAACAGCATGGTGACTATAGTTAATAATATGATATTGTAAACTTGAAAGTTGTTAAGCAAGTAGATCTTCAGTGCTTCAAAACACACACATACACATCAAATCACACACACAAGTTGACTATGTGAGGTTCTGGGTGTGTTAGCTATCATGATCATGATAATCATTTCACAAAATATATTTATGTCAAATCATCACATTGTACACTTTAAATGCTTACAATTGTATTTTTTGATTATTCCTGATAAACTGATGCTGAAGCTGAAGATCCAATACTTTGGCCACCTGATGCAAAGAGATGACTCATTGGAAAAAACCTTGATCCTGGGAAAAATAGGAAACAAAAGGAGAAGGGAATGACAGAGGATGAGATGGTTGGATGGCATCACCGACTCAATGGGCATAAGTTTGAGCAAGTTCTGGGAGATGGTGAAGGACAGGGAAGCCTGGCATGCTGCAGTTCATGGGGCTGCAAAGAGTCAGACACAACTGAGCAACGGAACTGAATTGATTATTCCTCAGTAAAGTTAAAAAACAGAAATGTTAGTATTTTAGAAAGAATAAAAGCATTCTGAGATAATAGCAATCACATTAAGACTCTAATTTGTATAGCTGGCATTTATAGTTTATAGTTCATTACAATGTTTGTACCACAGACCTAGTTATTTTTCTCTACCTTGCTATTGTAATCACCAAAACAAGAAGACTGACTCTGGATAAAAGTATTTACTTGGGGCCAATGTTGCAAAAATATTCGTCTGTTGAAATGGTAGGGACTGTTCACCACTGTCCTGGAAGGAGAAGACTGAACACTCATGTCTCAGCCACACGGAGCAGTGATGATTATCTGTACTCAGGTGGCATCTAAATGAAGAGTATTTTTACATAAACTTTCTCCTTCAGTGTTTCCAAACAGGCAACAATTATCCCTAATGTTTTGTTTTGTTTTCTTTTTGGAGCTGGAATCTCAGTTTCAAATATCACCTTCCTAGGACCTTGTATAAATCTTGTCAATAGAGTTCAAGGTAAATACTTAAGACATGATCTAATAGAAATACTAAGGCAAGTGAATGCAGGAGATTAAAAAGCCCTGGGGTAACTGAGACTTAATTTGACTCATAAGAAATGTTGGTTCTAAGGAACAGCATGGTGACTATAGTTAATAATATGATATTGTAAACTTGAAAGTTGTTAAGCAAGTAGATCTTCAGTGCTTCAAAACACACACATACACATCAAATCACACACACAAGTTGACTATGTGAGGTTCTGGGTGTGTTAGCTATCATGATCATGATAATCATTTCACAAAATATATTTATGTCAAATCATCACATTGTACACTTTAAATGCTTACAATTGTATTTTTTGATTATTCCTGATAAACTGATGCTGAAGCTGAAGATCCAATACTTTGGCCACCTGATGCAAACAGATGACTTTGTTGGAAAAAACCTTGATCCTGGGAAAAATAGGAAACAAAAGGAGAAGGGAATGACAGAGGATGAGATGGTTGGATGGCATCACCGACTCAATGGGCATAAGTTTGAGCAAGTTCTGGGAGATGGTGAAGGACAGGGAAGCCTGGCATGCTGCAGTTCATGGGGCTGCAAAGAGTCAGACACAACTGAGCAACGGAACTGAATTGATTATTCCTCAGTAAAGTTAAAAAACAGAAATGTTAGTATTTTAGAAAGAATAAAAGCATTCTGAGATAATAGCAATCACATTAAGACTCTAATTTGTATAGCTGGCATTTATAGTTTATAGTACAGTTGCAAACTATGCAGGTTTAAAAAACTCCTTTTAGCGGATCAGGGAAAAGTATATATTTCTTAAAAATTAAGTAGATTTCTATAACCCAGAGGGGAACCTAGATATTTTAGGGGATAAACGTTCAGCAGAAGAAATTTCCTTTCTAATGTTATCCTTCCACAGGATAATCGGCACTTCCTTTTCTTCCGTTTCTTCCTTGGACTTTTTCTCTTCATAATGTATTCACATTCTGTTTTATTATTCTCCTGACCATCAAATCTATAGGCCCATCTAAGCATTTCTAATTCATATTAATATTTATTAAGTGCAATAGTTACTAAGACTTAATTCTGGATATGAGAAGTAGAATGAAGATCACTGATTCAAAAAATTCTAGGCAAAAATTTCCTGATATAAAGAAAGACATGAGAAGTTTTATTGCTGGGGACTTCTCATGATTAAAAAAAGGAATTGGAAAAAAAAGACCACAATTAGATGCATAGGGTGAGAGAATGTCAAGCATGAAGATAGTTTCATGCATCTTCCAGAGAGATAAGGAATTACTAATAGGGAAATAAAAATAAAATCAACATAAAATTCTTTATCAGTAACACTTAACTATGGAAGGAAAAAGAGCAGTGCCTTCAAATTTCTAAGGGCAAGTGCCTATAAACCTAGGCAATGAATGGCCCCGAAAGACATTCCCAAGCTAATCTCTAAAACCTGTAAGTATATTACCTACCTAGCAAAGGGGACTCCACAGATATAATTACATTTGTGGTCCTTGAGGTAGGAAAGATTATCCTGGAATGTCCATTCAGATTCCACTTTTTTAGAAGACCTTATCTGGTTGAGTCAGAGACAGATGTGATAGAAGAAAGATCAGAGAGAGGTGATGTGGCATTCATCCTGCCATTGCTGAGTTTAAAGATGGAAGCAGGGGGCCAAGAGTGGAGAGGATCACAGTAGTTTCTGGAAATCAGGGATAGCCTTTAGGTTTACTAACAACCAGCAAGAAAATGGAGATCTTGGCACCAGGAAGCCCTGGTGGCTCAGACAATAAAGAACCTGCCTGGTCAATGCAGGAGACGTAAAAGACTTGAGCTCAATCCCTGAGTTGGGAAGTTCCCCTGAAAGAGGGAAAGGCTACCTACTCCAGTACTGTCATGGAGAACTCCATGGACAGAAGAGCCTGGTGGGCTTCATCCGTGGGGTTGCAAAGAGTCAGACACAACTGAGTAACTAACAACAACAATGTAGACCAGATAAAGGAGATTTTATTAGGCTCCTAGAATGGCATTTAAATATTATCCACCTTAACAATGTCTGAAAAAACTAAGAAGATGGGTTTGTAGATAGAGGAAGAGAGGAAAGAAATGAGTTGGTAATGTCCCTTCTACATAGAAGTCAGGGCAGAGTCCACAGAATATGTCAAATTTTAAAAAAAAGTGCAATAGTTACTAAGACTTAATTCTGGATATGAGAAGTAGAATGAAGATCACTGATTCAAAAAATTCTAGGCAAAAATTTCCTGATATAAAGAAAGACATGAGAAGTTTTATTGCTGGGGACTTCTCATGATTAAAAAAAGGAATTGGAAAAAAAAGACCACAATTAGATGCATAGGGTGAGAGAATGTCAAGCATGAAGATAGTTTCATGCATCTTCCAGAGAGATAAGGAATTACTAATAGGGAAATAAAAATAAAATCAACATAAAATTCTTTATCAGTAACACTTAACTATGGAAGGAAAAAGAGCAGTGCCTTCAAATTTCTAAGGGCAAGTGCCTATAAACCTAGGCAATGAATGGCCCCGAAAGACATTCCCAAGCTAATCTCTAAAACCTGTAAGTATATTACCTACCTAGCAAAGGGGACTCCACAGATATAATTACATTTGTGGTCCTTGAGGTAGGAAAGATTATCCTGGAATGTCCATTCAGATTCCACTTTTTTAGAAGACCTTATCTGGTTGAGTCAGAGACAGATGTGATAGAAGAAAGATCAGAGAGAGGTGATGTGGCATTCATCCTGCCATTGCTGAGTTTAAAGATGGAAGCAGGGGGCCAAGAGTGGAGAGGATCACAGTAGTTTCTGGAAATCAGGGATAGCCTTTAGTTTACTAACAACCAGCAAGAAAATGGAGATCTTGGCACCAGGAAGCCCTGGTGGCTCAGACAATAAAGAACCTGCCTGGTCAATGCAGGAGACGTAAAAGACTTGAGCTCAATCCCTGAGTTGGGAAGTTCCCCTGAAAGAGGGAAAGGCTACCTACTCCAGTACTGTCATGGAGAACTCCATGGACAGAAGAGCCTGGTGGGCTTCATCCGTGGGGTTGCAAAGAGTCAGACACAACTGAGTAACTAACAACAACAATGTAGACCAGATAAAGGAGATTTTATTAGGCTCCTAGAATGGCATTTAAATATTATCCACCTTAACAATGTCTGAAAAAACTAAGAAGATGGGTTTGTAGATAGAGGAAGAGAGGAAAGAAATGAGTTGGTAATGTCCCTTCTACATAGAAGTCAGGGCAGAGTCCACAGAATATGACAATAGAGAAATTTAAAGATAGGAATAAAGAGCTACATCTTCAAGGTGAGATGAATACAGGGGAAAACAAGAGACTTTTTGTTGCTGACAGATTCAGCCCCGTCTATGTGATTTAATTAATAGTATTATTATTATTGTTTTGTGAGTGTACCACCTACATATTTTGTAAATGACCTCTTCATTATTGAAGATTCAGCTTTAAATCATCTCTTGTGTGTCTGTTATCTGAAGAGAGTAAACAGTCACACTTCTCTACCCCTTTTACACCAAACTCTATTATAATTGAACTCAGCACCTTTAAAATTTTTTGTTTACACAAGTCTTTCCTATAAATTTTAAGTTCATAGGAGGCAGAATTGGTTTTTAAATTTAGTCCAATGCCTAGCTCATAAGAGTTCTTTATTCCTCTACCCTCACTTTTCCTTTTTTGTTCTCTTTCTTTTAAATAAATAAACAGAAAAATAAATAAGCAAGCATTAAATGAATAGATGCCAACTGAAGTCCCAATGTTCATGTCATCTGCAAAACTGAATTCCCCAAAGCATATGCAACAGATAACATAGTAAATTCAAGGATTGTTTTATATTTAGTAGTTTTATGTTTAATCTGAAAATATTAAGTTTGGAAGACATCTCCAGCAAGTAAGGTCAGTTGACTCATTTTATTTCCAGATTTCAGAGTTTCACTCACATCTAGATCTGCCTGTCCTCATTTTTACATGATTCAAAATATTCACAACTAATACTCTTGCATGTCATATTGACTAAAAATCTGGAAATCCATTTTAATAAAATGAACCCACTTCTAGTCCTAGTACACTCATTAGGAACATTTTGATCTTAAGGCAGATGATTTTGATCTGAAATTGCCTTCATCTACAGTTTGTGCCTTAGTATTCAAACAGTGAATTTGGGAATGACTATGGACATGTGGTTGTTTACATAACAGTCCAGAACATTCTATGATTTTTCTAATGTGTGCAAAGTGAATAGTTTTAAGCAAAATGTCCAATCCAATCACAATGCGTAACTTACAATAAAGATCTCCTCATCTGTCTTTGTAGTACATCATGCACTAGATATTGTAGAGAAAGACGTGCTTCCTTTCTGGCTCCAAATGGATCAAAAGGCTTCTAGAGAACAGAAGGGAGTCAGGGGTCATAACCTACTAGACACTGTACTTTTGAGGCTGCCTCTGGACTAGTTACCACTAAGGGGTTAAAGTGTAATCCCTCGGAGAGCACATTGACATTACATCACGAGATGCAACACTTCTTATGAAGACTATCTGTAAACGGAGGAGGTGCCAAGTAAGTGCAAGATTCTGCCTCTTGGTATCTGGCTGAGCCTTTTTTTTATTTATTGCATTTTTTTACATTATCTGTAGTGGAGCCAAACTGTATTTTTTGACTGGGAATAACTCTCTTTTGGAGAACATCATTGGTTTAATGAAGATACGCTTGCAAGTACTCTACGGCGCAGCTGAAATTTCACTTACCTTTTAGCTTGAGGCCATTGGTTTAAGTCCAAGTTGACAATTTCAGCTTGTTACATCCCTGGTGGACAGATATCCACAACATAAACCCATTGTACCTAATCTTGTAATTTTGGCAGTCTGTGCACTGGAGAGCCTGAAAGGGATACTAATGCAGAATACATTACTCTGAACAAAAGACAAGGAGGCACCTGAGAGCAGCACAAATGAGTAAATTCAAGGATTGTTTTATATTTAGTAGTTTTATGTTTAATCTGAAAATATTAAGTTTGGAAGACATCTCCAGCAAGTAAGGTCAGTTGACTCATTTTATTTCCAGATTTCAGAGTTTCACTCACATCTAGATCTGCCTGTCCTCATTTTTACATGATTCAAAATATTCACAACTAATACTCTTGCATGTCATATTGACTAAAAATCTGGAAATCCATTTTAATAAAATGAACCCACTTCTAGTCCTAGTACACTCATTAGGAACATTTTGATCTTAAGGCAGATGATTTTGATCTGAAATTGCCTTCATCTACAGTTTGTGCCTTAGTATTCAAACAGTGAATTTGGGAATGACTATGGACATGTGGTTGTTTACATAACAGTCCAGAACATTCTATGATTTTTCTAATGTGTGCAAAGTGAATAGTTTTAAGCAAAATGTCCAATCCAATCACAATGCGTAACTTACAATAAAGATCTCCTCATCTGTCTTTGTAGTACATCATGCACTAGATATTGTAGAGAAAGACGTGCTTCCTTTCTGGCTCCAAATGGATCAAAAGGCTTCTAGAGAACAGAAGGGAGTCAGGGGTCATAACCTACTAGACACTGTACTTTTGAGGCTGCCTCTGGACTAGTTACCACTAAGGGGTTAAAGTGTAATCCCTCGGAGAGCACATTGACATTACATCACGAGATGCAACACTTCTTATGAAGACTATCTGTAAACGGAGGAGGTGCCAAGTAAGTGCAAGATTCTGCCTCTTGGTATCTGGCTGAGCCTTTTTTTTATTTATTGCATTTTTTTACATTATCTGTAGTGGAGCCAAACTGTATTTTTTGACTGGGAATAACTCTCTTTTGGAGAACATCATTGGTTTAATGAAGATACGCTTGCAAGTGCTCTACGGCGCAGCTGAAATTTCACTTACCTTTTAGCTTGAGGCCATTGGTTTAAGTCCAAGTTGACAATTTCAGCTTGTTACATCCCTGGTGGACAGATATCCACAACATAAACCCATTGTACCTAATCTTGTAATTTTGGCAGTCTGTGCACTGGAGAGCCTGAAAGGGATACTAATGCAGAATACATTACTCTGAACAAAAGACAAGGAGGCTAGTGAGAAGGATGGAAAGCCCCTTGAGAGCAGCACAGAAAATGTAATGAATCTGGTATCTCCTTCCCACAATTACCATGCTTTCCTTTGAATATTGACATCTTTTTAATTAAAATAAAGAAGACTACCTTGATTCTAATTTTACACCATAGATATTTAGAATATAAAGAGTTTACACACTGTGTACACATGTTTTAAGTCCACTGATGGAAAACTATGCTAATAAATAAAGTGTCATTTTTTATGTGAATAACACTGATTAAGAAAAAACTGCAAAATCATGTAAAACTGCACCAACTAAATTATAGTTTTGAGGAAATGATAAATTTAATTCCAAACACATTTATAAAATTAGCAAAATGCTTGAAGTAGGAAAATATTTTTTCAACATAAATTCACTGTGGATTTCCCAATAAATTTATACAACATTTTGCAAAATGAGGGCAACTGGTAAATTCCTATTTTTAAAGTCTAGAATTATTAATAAAATAGAGAACTAAAAATGTTTTTTTTTTTTAATTTACCTGTTTTAATTGGAGGATAATTACCTTTCAATATTGTGATGGTTTTTGCCATACATCATATGAATTGGCCATAGGCATACATGTGTCCCCTCCATCCTAAACCCCACCATACCTCCGTCCCCACCCCACTAAAAATGATTTTATTCCTTAGTAAAATGTTGCATGGAAACACAAGCAACGATTCTAATACATTTGATAAATTTCCTATTTTAAAATCTAGAAATTTCATTAAAATAGGGAAGTAATAGGAATGGGTTTTTATTCTTTAGCAAAATGTTTAATGGATAACCAAGCAGCATCCAATTTCAAGCAATTATTAAGTCTAGGTCAGTCCTTTACTGCAGGATACATAACTGGCTTTGGTGATAAGAAACAGCTATAACCACTTCAGAGAAATTGCTAACATATAACATCATTTTATACCTTGAACTGAGATTTGATTGAGAAGTTGAACGAAGACAATATATACATGACCATGTGTAAAATAGATAGCTAGTAGGAACATGCTATCAAGCACAGGAACTGGCTTTTGGGACAGATATCCACAACATAAACCCATTGTACCTAATCTTGTAATTTTGGCAGTCTGTGCACTGGAGAGCCTGAAAGGGATACTAATGCAGAATACATTACTCTGAACAAAAGACAAGGAGGCTAGTGAGAAGGATGGAAAGCCCCTTGAGAGCAGCACAGAAAATGTAATGAATCTGGTATCTCCTTCCCACAATTACCATGCTTTCCTTTGAATATTGACATCTTTTTAATTAAAATAAAGAAGACTACCTTGATTCTAATTTTACACCATAGATATTTAGAATATAAAGAGTTTACACACTGTGTACACATGTTTTAAGTCCACTGATGGAAAACTATGCTAATAAATAAAGTGTCATTTTTTATGTGAATAACACTGATTAAGAAAAAACTGCAAAATCATGTAAAACTGCACCAACTAAATTATAGTTTTGAGGAAATGATAAATTTAATTCCAAACACATTTATAAAATTAGCAAAATGCTTGAAGTAGGAAAATATTTTTTCAACATAAATTCACTGTGGATTTCCCAATAAATTTATACAACATTTTGCAAAATGAGGGCAACTGGTAAATTCCTATTTTTAAAGTCTAGAATTATTAATAAAATAGAGAACTAAAAATGTTTTTTTTTTTTAATTTACCTGTTTTAATTGGAGGATAATTACCTTTCAATATTGTGATGGTTTTTGCCATACATCATATGAATTGGCCATAGGCATACATGTGTCCCCTCCATCCTAAACCCCACCATACCTCCGTCCCCACCCCACTAAAAATGATTTTATTCCTTAGTAAAATGTTGCATGGAAACACAAGCAACGATTCTAATACATTTGATAAATTTCCTATTTTAAAATCTAGAAATTTCATTAAAATAGGGAAGTAATAGGAATGGGTTTTTATTCTTTAGCAAAATGTTTAATGGATAACCAAGCAGCATCCAATTTCAAGCAATTATTAAGTCTAGGTCAGTCCTTTACTGCAGGATACATAACTGGCTTTGGTGATAAGAAACAGCTATAACCACTTCAGAGAAATTGCTAACATATAACATCATTTTATACCTTGAACTGAGATTTGATTGAGAAGTTGAACGAAGACAATATATACATGACCATGTGTAAAATAGATAGCTAGTAGGAACATGCTATCAAGCACAGGAAGCTCAGCTCCATGCTCTGTGATGACCAAGAAGGGTGGGATGGTGCTGGGCAGGAGGGAGGGGGTATATGTATACATATAGTTAATTCACTTCATTGTGTCGCAGAAACTAACACAACATAGTAAAGCAATTATGTCAAAAAAAACCCCACTCCTTCAGCCCTGTGAACCAACTTACCTCCAATCACAACCTCTCTGACAGATGACTATGGGCAAATGACAGGCTTACTGAGCTTCAGTCTCTCTTGCAGTAATACACAAGTTTCACACAATCCACTTGCCAATGTAGATGACACAAGAGACACGGGTTTGATCCCTGGGTCGGGAAGATCTCCTAGAGTTGGAGATGGCAGCCCACTCCGGTATTCTTGCCTGGAGAATCCCATGGACAGAGGAGTCTGGTGGGTTCCAGTCCATGAGGTCACAACGATTGACTGAGCAACAGAGTGCACACATGCCAATGGAAGTGAAACAGCTGAAACAGACTGGCCTGCACTATCCCCTAAAGACAGAGGGCTCCATCATAGCCCAGGTTCTCAAGAGCCTGGTAGGAAGGTGAAAGAAAGAAAAGTATTTTAATTGCTCAGGCATGTCCGACTCTCCAGGGGATCTTCCCCACCCTGGGATGGAACCCAATCCTCCTACATTGTAGGCAGGTTCTTTACCATCTCCACCACCAGGGAGACACAATAGGAAGGTAAACTTTACTAGGTGTTTTCTCTTTCCTTCCTCTGCTTTCCTCCCAGATTACTTTCTACTGCTTCTCTCCAGATATGCAGCTTTACTGGCAGAATGATCCAACAGAAGCCAAGGCTTCTTATCCTCTTGCAGATGTAGGGAACTAACAAGTGAAATCTCTCTAATATTGTCAACTTAATTCCCCTTATATATAGATAACTTCCCATCCATTTGTCATTTTCATTGATAAAGGCCATCCAACAAGAAATGGGGAACAATGGGAAAGGAGTGAGAGGGCAGAAAGGGGTGGGGTAGAGGGATTGAAAAAAAAAAGAAATGGGGAACAGATAAACCCAAATTTATTAGTTTTGTTTGCAAGATGTGCCTTTTCCAGGGTTCACTGTTGTAATATATGTGATTTTATCCTTTAATCCAGGTCCATCATTCCTCATTTGGCAAAAGCCCCTCCAATGACACAGCTCAAACTGTGAATCATTACTTTCTCGGTTGTTTCTTTCTCAGAATCCTTAAATAGAGTGATCTGTCCTTACTGAAACCATACCTGGAAGACTGTTCCAAACCTTCTGTCACCTGTGAGTAGTTTATCATTTAGCTTAATATATCTAAAACGTGTAAGGACTTGGTACAAAGTAGAGATCTCAAAACATGTTTTAAAAGTAATATTAAATAATTAATGTTCAATAAGGATTGTTTGAATGAATAAATGAATGAGCAAATACTATATACTCAATACAACTTGCTTATAGAAAGCAGAATCATCAGTTTTCCTTGAAGGCTTTGGTTAGTAACAGAGGTAACACTAACTGAAAACATGTGCATAAACAACATCTCTATCCCACTATACCATAACATTCATGAGGCCAGCCACCACCTCTGATCTCCTCACTAGGAAAACCCTACTATTTGCTAAAGTGTTCAGTAATAACTAATCGCAAGAGATCAAATGAGAGTTCTTATATCCTTAATTGTGACTTACATATTCATTACTAAATTTTAAAAACCTCTGATCAAGTAAAGACATAGACCAGTCTTAAACGACCAATTGAATTGATTTAACCTTTGGCACCAAAGGTGCTAAACATCATTCAGTAAAGGAAAAAGGAGTTGGAATGGTCAGTATGATGTGTCAACTTGGCTAGGCTGCCTGGTACTCAGTTATTCAATCAAACCTTAATCTAGATGTTACTCTGAAGATATTTTATAGATGTGGTAAATATTTACCATTAAAATTGACTTTATGTAAAGAAGATTATCCTGAAAAATCTCAGTAAGCCTGATGCAGTTAGTTGAAAGGCCTTAGGAACAGAATTAAAATTTTAGCTTCTACGAAAAGAGTTTCCAGACTGCTTTTCCAAATGACTTTATGGATAAATTCCAACTTGCCTAGCCTCAACTGTGTAAGACAATGCCTTGTAATAAATCTCTTTACATATATGTCCAACTGATTCTCTTCCTCTAATGGAACCCTCATAGATACAGATGTATTGTCCCAACGTTGATTTTGACAAAATTTGTTATATCAGACTTTTCTACACTAGTTCCTCAGGGTTTCTCTACTCTCAAATGAAAGCTTTGTTTTTTCCGTCACTCCCTTCATCTCCTGGAGGAAACCCCTTAATTTAATTATATTGTTGGGGGGAGGGTGGAATACTTCTATTGGTCTTTCATCCATGCATTTTCATCCATCTTTGTTCTTTTGGCCTGTGTGGGCCTCCCATTGCAGTAGCCTTTTGCTGCAGAGCACTGGCTCTGGGCACATGTGCTCCAGAGCACTGACTCAGTAATTGGACACAACAGTCCAGCCACTCCTCAGCACGTGGGATCTTCCCAGGCCAGGGGTTGAACCAGCACCCCTTGCACTGCAAGGTGGACTCTTTACCCACTGGACCACCAAAAGCTGAACCATGAGCAAATACTATATACTCAATACAACTTGCTTATAGAAAGCAGAATCATCAGTTTTCCTTGAAGGCTTTGGTTAGTAACAGAGGTAACACTAACTGAAAACATGTGCATAAACAACATCTCTATCCCACTATACCATAACATTCATGAGGCCAGCCACCACCTCTGATCTCCTCACTAGGAAAACCCTACTATTTGCTAAAGTGTTCAGTAATAACTAATCGCAAGAGATCAAATGAGAGTTCTTATATCCTTAATTGTGACTTACATATTCATTACTAAATTTTAAAAACCTCTGATCAAGTAAAGACATAGACCAGTCTTAAACGACCAATTGAATTGATTTAACCTTTGGCACCAAAGGTGCTAAACATCATTCAGTAAAGGAAAAAGGAGTTGGAATGGTCAGTATGATGTGTCAACTTGGCTAGGCTGCCTGGTACTCAGTTATTCAATCAAACCTTAATCTAGATGTTACTCTGAAGATATTTTATAGATGTGGTAAATATTTACCATTAAAATTGACTTTATGTAAAGAAGATTATCCTGAAAAATCTCAGTAAGCCTGATGCAGTTAGTTGAAAGGCCTTAGGAACAGAATTAAAATTTTAGCTTCTACGAAAAGAGTTTCCAGACTGCTTTTCCAAATGACTTTATGGATAAATTCCAACTTGCCTAGCCTCAACTGTGTAAGACAATGCCTTGTAATAAATCTCTTTACATATATGTCCAACTGATTCTCTTCCTCTAATGGAACCCTCATAGATACAGATGTATTGTCCCAACGTTGATTTTGACAAAATTTGTTATATCAGATTTTTCTACACTAGTTCCTCAGGGTTTCTCTACTCTCAAATGAAAGCTTTGTTTTTTCCGTCACTCCCTTCATCTCCTGGAGGAAACCCCTTAATTTAATTATATTGTTGGGGGGAGGGTGGAATACTTCTATTGGTCTTTCATCCATGCATTTTCATCCATCTTTGTTCTTTTGGCCTGTGTGGGCCTCTCATCGCAGTGGCCTCTTTCGCTGTAGAGCACTGGCTCTGGGCACATGTGCTCCAGAACGCTGGCTCAGTAATTGGACACAACAGTCCAGCCACTCCACGGCATGTGGGATCTTCCTAGGCCAGGGATTGAACCAGCACCCCTTCCACTGCAAGGCGGTGTCTGTACCCACTGAACCACCAGGGAAGCCCAACCCCCTAATTTACTTTCCAGCTAACAGAACCCTTAGAAGCCTTTTCCAAAAGCTTTTTACTGGTCTGCTATGTACGTCCCTGTGTGTAAATATACATTCCTTTTCCTTTTTTTTAATTGAATAGAAATTGGTAATGATAACTGATAGTTTCTGTCTGCAAACATTTTTCCTAAAGAATTAAAAAACCCAAGAATTTTCAGAAAGCCATCACTGTTGAGAAGTAACTTCCCATTACACCATGCTCTTCATTCTTATAGATTCTGGTATTACTATGAATAAGCTTTAATTTTTAATATCTACTCATGCTCCCCATTTCTTCAGTAGATTTCAGAGAACCTGCTTTTCGTGGCAGAGTTATTAGCTTAGCATTATGTTGACATTGCTAAATGTTTATCTAAGTGATGTCTATAGTTTTAGAAACATTCAGGAGAGGAATTCTTAATGCCTTTTAATCTGACTACCAAACCCCAAGCAGAACTAAGTGCTGGGGTGAACCAGGCTCAGAGGATCTATTTCTTAAAAAAAAAAAAAAAAAGTTCTCATTCTTCTATAAAGCTCACAGATTGTCTTTTAAAATCCAACTTTGGTACAATTACCAGGCATGAGTAAGCATCTTATTCAAAATAGCAATAATACCAAACATACTGGAAAAAAATAGCTTAACTGATTTTAATTTATCATTGCATAGAATCCAAAGACTCTTCTTTGCTCCGTGGTCATCTTTATTGATTGGAAGTTAGGATTATTACACTTCTGTTTTGCTTATTCCCCTTTGCATTCTGAGTAAGTTTTGGTTGTGCTATAGGAGGTCGTTCAGTATTTATTAAGTCTGTTAAAACTTGAAATGACTCATCACTTTATAAATTCTGATGGGAGAATTATGTCAAACCTACTGAACATTGCAGTAATTTATCACCCTAGATAGTTCCTGAAGACAACAAAATCTCATGATGCAGCTGTTGAAATGGGGAACACCATGCAGGACAGAACATCATGCACAAATGGGACCACCTGCACATCCCAATCTCTGCTTAATTGGACAGAGGTTGTTTGAATTTTATACAACTTGTGTATTTGCCTCTTAAAAGGAGAAATTCCATTTATAAAAAAGGAAATTCTCATATTCCTATTTAGAAGACTTTATTCTGCAGAAAAATCTAAATTTTATTCTGAGAAATATTCCACACTGAAACAGAAGATGTCAAGAATATTGGACAAATGGAAACTTTAAGATTTTAATGTGAAATGGGTATACTACACATGGTGAGATAGCATATTTAATAGCAGATCTTGGAGTGTTTAACATGCTGTGTGCACCTATGTCTCCAAGAGGAGTCTAGGATTGACAGATCTTTACTCCTAGAGGGTTTTGAGAGACACTGATCTATAGGAATCAAATCCATAGTTTCTTGTTGGCATTCAAGGTCTGCTACTTTTGCTTCAGAAATAGTTTCAGCTGCTTTCTTACAGACTCTCTGTTGGAGTCAGAATGGTCAAATCATGGTTCCCCAAGCCCATTTCATTTATTGACAATATTAAGTCTTTTTAGATGTTTATGCCTAGCCTAAAAGACTTCTTTTTTCTATTTATAGAATCCTAATGAGTTTTCAAGACCTATCCACATTCTGACTTCCTCTATTGACTATGGTATTTATGATATACTTAGTTTCAATCATATCTATTTTATTGCTTTTCAACTTGTGTATATGTGTGTATTTTTCTAATAAGACAGCTAATTCTTAGAGGCCAAGGACCATCTTTATATTTTCTTTAGTGCTCTACTTGCATTTGCTACATTTTATGAATATAGCCATTATTTAGTTTCTCCATGAATGATTAGATGAACATTTGAACAGAGACATTCTTCACAGCTAAAAAGAACTAAACCCATTCTCTAGAGATGGTTGGCAAATCTGAGGGTCCCAGACCTGAATCTTAGCTTGAATTATTTAGGTTTTCTGACTTCAGAAGACATCTTATTATTCCTCATCACTTAGTTTGTTTCTTATTTGTTAGAGAGAAAAATAGAAGAGGAATTTCAAAGATGCTGAAGAAGAGATAAGCCTAAAACCATAAATTTCAACATGAAATGAAAACAAACATTTAGCCTTTTATATATAAACTAATCCACACTGGATTTCAAATGGCTTGATTACTCTTTACTCCCATGAAATGGTTTCCCCAAAGCAGGATATCTATTAGTACAACTTAATGAACATAGATTTGGGACCCATTTGTTAGTTCTATCTGTACAATAGAAAGTGGCAATTTAAATAATAGAACAAAATCATTTTCTGCTAAAAGATTACTTGGAAGTGAATTGGTAAAAATAAATAACAATTCAGATGGATATAAAAGGAAACACTCAGCCAATGTTAGGAACTGGATGCTATATAAACATCTGTTTCTTCTCATATCAGTTCCGTTCAGTCACTCAGTCCTGTTCGACTCTCTGTGACCCTATGGACTGCAGCACACCAGACTTCCTTGTCCTTTACCATCTCCCAAAGCTTGCTCAATCTCATGTCCATTGAGTCGCAGATGCCGTCCAACCATCTCATCCTCTGTTATCCTCTTCTTCTTCCTTCTCTTTTTCCCAGCATCAGTGTCTTTTTCAATGTGCTGTGATTCTTCTCATATAGCTCAGTAATTTTAAGCAAACATGATGGCCACTGAGGACCAGATTCCTTTATAACTTCTAAGGATGGTTTCTGGTACTAAAATTCTATGACTCAATGAATAACAGGAATTTCTGCTTCTATTTATATGAGGGCACAATCATGTACATTTTTAAAAATGACCATATTATCATTCAAAAAACAAGAGGAAAATTGACCTTTTCGTCTGATGATAACATAGCATAAATAGTGGATAACATGGGCACATAGTATGGCAAGGTTTCCCAGGTGGCTCAGTGGTAAGGTCCTCCTGCCAATTGCAGGAGTCATAGTTTCAATCACTGGGTCAGGAAGATCCCCTAGAGGAGGAAATGGCAACCCACTCCAATATTTTTGCCTGGAGAATCCTATGGACAGAGGAGCCTGGCAAGTCACAGTCCATGGGGTCACAAAGAGTTTGACATCACTTAATGACTGAGCACGCACACCTACACATAGTATGGGAAGTCTTCTTACCACTTCCGTGTGATACTTATCTGCGATACCCCTATGGTGGACACATGCATATCTGGTCAAACCACTGCAGACAAGGAGAGCAATCTTTTATTTTACAAAATACCCATATGAGTTTGAAAAGTTTGAATAACATTGGCCATGTTGCTATCTCCATTGATAAATGAAACCTAATTAGTGCTATTTTGAATTTCACCACTCTGAAACATTTTACATGGCTACACATGAATCGTGGCTTATTTATTTTAAAATAAACCTTTCATATGTGTTTTTAAAAATCAGCCTGTAGTGTGATCTCAAAGATCAAGGCAAAACCCCACACTTCCCCCTAGTGATCAAAGTTTGATGACCTCCAAATAACAGAAAACACAATAAGTGGACTTCAGATCACAAGAACAAAAAAATACCCAGAAGCTACACAAGTCACTGCTGGTGTTCTTTACTTAGGATCCTTTTTATGAGAGAAGAATAAAGCACAGGCTGTCAGGAGGCAGCAACTTCCAATTCCTTGGTCTGAAGCCTCTGTCTGAGGAACCAAACAAATAGGTTATATATATATATATATACTCGGGAGAAAAGATATAAAGCCACAGGGGGGGGGGGCAAGCCTCAAGAAATAAGATTTGAAGAAGAAAATAAAACAAGGTCAGAAGCAGAAATTTAAACTTGAAATTTGTAGTCACGTAGCTCACCCAGTTTAGCTCTACTAAAGAACTTCAGAGTTTGTTTCATTAACAGAGGTAGAATATTTTTATAGACAATACAATTTGTGAATTATGAGGGATTAATTTTGTTCTTATCCTTGAAACAGTTAATAGCTCATTTCAGAATAATGTGATCACTACAGATCAAGACAGTTTTCATTGAAGGCCTCAGTCGCTCACAAATATATCAACATCTTGTGCAAAACTGAAAAGTTTACAATTAAAATTTGCTAATTTGAGAATGATTGGTTTCTTATGAACACAATGTTTAGACTTCAATTTATCTCTGCCTGCAGTTCGAAATACAAACAGGAAATCTCATTTGTCAAAAGAAAGCACTCTTTCAGAAAACACTAGAGTTGCTATTAACAAACAGTTGAACTATATCATTCTTGTTTCTTCAGAAAAGTATGTCTACTTGATAAAATCTTCCCCTGTATTTCCCAAACATGGGTCTAGTTGTGTGTCTTACCACTAGCATCATCACCAGTGACATTACCTGCTCTTTATAACATACGCAGTGAACTCACGAAAAAACGTGAATAGACGTAAATAGACGAAATATTTATATAGACGAAAAAACGTGAATAGACGAAAAAACGTGAATAGACGTAAAGACATTGTGGAGACCGAACAGTGGGAGGGAGGCACAGAGGGAGTAACATGGAAACCTATACTGTCATGTGTGGAAAAGATAGCTATTGTCATTGTGCTAGGGGAATAGGAGTACCTACAACCACTTGGGGCCATGGTCTGGAGGGATGGGAGGCGGGGAACTGGGTCGGGGGAGGGTCCAGGGATATGCATATGAATGATCTGGGAACATACATGTAAAAATTAAAAAAAAAAGACCACAGGGTATTTAAGTCCTGACTGTCTGACTGTTACCAAATCTGGGTGGGTGTTCCCTGATCCAAGAGTGGTTTCTTCTCTGACCCAACTTGCACAATCTCGACACCATTGTCTCCCTCCGATGTAGCTCATATAACATCAATCTCCAATTCATACCCATTCAATGTGTATCAGAATGAATTATAAAAGTTGATTACGGCAGTTGGTATATTTCTCTCTCTACTCTCCTAACACACCCAAAAGCCAAACCTGCTTATTTTTTTTCCCGATTCATCTATACTCTTTCCATACGCTTTCTTTGACTCATCTCTTTTTCTGAAATGTAGAACTTCTAAATTCTTACTTTCCTTTAAAGATTCATAGGTCATTTTTTCCAGGAAGCTTTTCAAGCTCTTCCTCCTCTCCAGACCACCTCCATCATACCATCTTCCTGGTTGATTTTCTCATCACATGGCAAGTGTCCTCCAAGGGGGCCTTTTGCCACACCTGTTGTGGGCACTACTTGATCAAGACAGTTTTCATTGAAGGCCTCAGTCGCTCACAAATATATCAACATCTTGTGCAAAACTGAAAAGTTTACAATTAAAATTTGCTAATTTGAGAATGATTGGTTTCTTATGAACACAATGTTTAGACTTCAATTTATCTCTGCCTGCAGTTCGAAATACAAACAGGAAATCTCATTTGTCAAAAGAAAGCACTCTTTCAGAAAACACTAGAGTTGCTATTAACAAACAGTTGAACTATATCATTCTTGTTTCTTCAGAAAAGTATGTCTACTTGATAAAATCTTCCCCTGTATTTCCCAAACATGGGTCTAGTTGTGTGTCTTACCACTAGCATCATCACCAGTGACATTACCTGCTCTTTATAACATACGCAGTGAACTCACGAAAAAACGTGAATAGACGTAAATAGACGAAATATTTATATAGACGAAAAAACGTGAATAGACGAAAAAACGTGAATAGACGTAAAGACATTGTGGAGACCGAACAGTGGGAGGGAGGCACAGAGGGAGTAACATGGAAACCTATACTGTCATGTGTGGAAAAGATAGCTATTGTCATTGTGCTAGGGGAATAGGAGTACCTACAACCACTTGGGGCCATGGTCTGGAGGGATGGGAGGCGGGGAACTGGGTCGGGGGAGGGTCCAGGGATATGCATATGAATGATCTGGGAACATACATGTAAAAAATTAAAAAAAAAAAAAGACCACAGGGTATTTAAGTCCTGACTGTCTGACTGTTACCAAATCTGGGTGGGTGTTCCCTGATCCAAGAGTGGTTTCTTCTCTGACCCAACTTGCACAATCTCGACACCATTGTCTCCCTCCGATGTAGCTCATATAACATCAATCTCCAATTCATACCCATTCAATGTGTATCAGAATGAATTATAAAAGTTGATTACGGCAGTTGGTATATTTCTCTCTCTACTCTCCTAACACACCCAAAAGCCAAACCTGCTTATTTTTTTTCCCGATTCATCTATACTCTTTCCATACGCTTTCTTTGACTCATCTCTTTTTCTGAAATGTAGAACTTCTAAATTCTTACTTTCCTTTAAAGATTCATAGGTCATTTTTTCCAGGAAGCTTTTCAAGCTCTTCCTCCTCTCCAGACCACCTCCATCATACCATCTTCCTGGTTGATTTTCTCATCACATGGCAAGTGTCTCCAAGAGCTTGCCACACCTGGCTTGTGGATGCACTACTGATAGATGATGAATGCGTGGGGGCAAGCCTCTAGACCTTGTTTACTTTGCATCCCTCAGACAGTGGTACATACTGTAGTCACAGTGCCCTCTGATACATATGTATCAAATTTAAATAGATAGAAAGTGTTTCATTTAGTTTGTTTCAACATGTTACCATGAACTTCAGGTATCATATAGCAAGCATTTTAAAATTATGGCATTAACTTGTGATATTAAAGAAACAGCTACCACCAACACTGTGTTTTAGTTTCTGATGATCAAATAGAAAACAAAAAATACCATGTTTTGTAATCCCCCTTTAAACTATCATTATAGTTAAACAACAAAATGAATACGTCTGTAAATTATTGGTGCTTTACGTTTACTGAAAATAACAAAGGAAGTGAGGAGGAGCTCAGATAAGATCCTGCTTTGGAAATAGTTTAAGAGTTTTCAGGATAAGACTCTTTATAAACCTGACATTATTATTGGTAATTTATCCCCTTATGAACTATCTTGTGCTCACATTGAAATATTTAAGATGTTAATGGCATGCCACTAGAGTGAAAAAGAAGCCAGAGACCGACTTTTCATTCTGTGATCCTCTAATAGAAAATTCCTCTCTTCTCACAGAAATATGACCACCTCGAATGTGGGTTATAATATCAGGGAACACTTAGGACTTCTCAGCAGGTCTATAATGGGAGACAATGTGCCACCAGAAGGGAGAGCTAGACACATTTCCAACTCTGCTCTGAAGTGTTATTTACAAAACTCCCTTGGGAATAATGAGGATTATATGTATAATCCCCTGAAAATACAAATTGATAATTAGTGCTGAATTGTGAAAACAGCACCCATCAATGATTACGGATTTATATTTCTCTACTCTCCTAACACACCCAAAAGCCAAACCTGCTTATTTTTTTTCCCGATTCATCTATACTCTTTCCATACGCTTTCTTTGACTCATCTCTTTTTCTGAAATGTAGAACTTCTAAATTCTTACTTTCCTTTAAAGATTCATAGGTCATTTTTTCCAGGAAGCTTTTCAAGCTCTTCCTCCTCTCCAGACCACCTCCATCATACCATCTTCCTGGTTGATTTTCTCATCACATGGCAAGTGTCTCCAAGAGCTTGCCACACCTGGCTTGTGGATGCACTACTGATAGATGATGAATGCGTGGGGGCAAGCCTCTAGACCTTGTTTACTTTGCATCCCTCAGACAGTGGTACATACTGTAGTCACAGTGCCCTCTGATACATATGTATCAAATTTAAATAGATAGAAAGTGTTTCATTTAGTTTGTTTCAACATGTTACCATGAACTTCAGGTATCATATAGCAAGCATTTTAAAATTATGGCATTAACTTGTGATATTAAAGAAACAGCTACCACCAACACTGTGTTTTAGTTTCTGATGATCAAATAGAAAACAAAAAATACCATGTTTTGTAATCCCCCTTTAAACTATCATTATAGTTAAACAACAAAATGAATACGTCTGTAAATTATTGGTGCTTTATGTTTACTGAAAATAACAAAGGAAGTGAGGAGGAGCTCAGATAAGATCCTGCTTTGGAAATAGTTTAAGAGTTTTCAGGATAAGACTCTTTATAAACCTGACATTATTATTGGTAATTTATCCCCTTATGAACTATCTTGTGCTCACATTGAAATATTTAAGATGTTAATGGCATGCCACTAGAGTGAAAAAGAAGCCAGAGACCGACTTTTCATTCTGTGATCCTCTAATAGAAAATTCCTCTCTTCTCACAGAAATATGACCACCTCGAATGTGGGTTATAATATCAGGGAACACTTAGGACTTCTCAGCAGGTCTATAATGGGAGACAATGTGCCACCAGAAGGGAGAGCTAGACACATTTCCAACTCTGCTCTGAAGTGTTATTTACAAAACTCCCTTGGGAATAATGAGGATTATATGTATAATCCCCTGAAAATACAAATTGATAATTAGTGCTGAATTGTGAAAACAGCACCCATCAATAAACACATACAGACACCAAACTGTTTATCAAGGTGAAGAGATCATTCTTCGTTGGAGTAAACCTTTTGCTTGCAAGCAGACAAATGGGAATTATTCTCTATAATATATTATATTCATGGCTGATAATTTTCTTCCAGATGCATGGATTCATGTACACATGGAAGTTTAGAAAATAAAAAGTCATGTATATTTATACCCATCTTAAATTAACATATTTTATTGATGGTAAAATTTTTTCTTTGCTGTTTCTATAGAATACTATCTATCTTATAATGTAAAGAAACAAATACTGTTTTGATATCTATAGCCAATTCAGTGTAGGTTTCTAAATATTCTTTTCCTCCAGCAAATATTCACTGAATTTGGCTATTAACTCCCATATTATTTGTTGATGTGAAATACTTAAACAATTAAATTACACTTACAACATGAATCTATTTATAGATGAATTTTACTTTTTAGCACAAAATTCAGAGTATATTAGTATTAACTAAAGTAGAAAAAAAGTCTGTTCTGTATAAAACAGACTTCATGTGGGGCTCATCCAATAAGAACGACATAAATTTACACAATTTTTCCAAAAGAATAAAATGTTTGAATACGTTATTGCTATCCTTGCTATTTTTATTGGTACAAGCTATTAACTCCACAATAATCATATCTTGAAAAGTCAGTCAGTCAGTCAGTTGTAGCAGACTCTTTGTGACCTCATGAACAGTGGAGCCTGCCAGGCTCCTCTGTCCATGGGATGTTCCAGGCAAGAATACTGAAGTGGTTTGCCATTCCCTTTTCCAGGGGATCTTCCTGACCAAGGGATTGAACCCAGGTCCCCTGAATTACAGGTAGACTTTACCGTCTGAGCCACCAGGGGAACCCAAATGTATCTTAAATTTGTATAATAATTTGTGATTTAAAGAAAAATTCAAGGCCTTTTTTCATACTTTCTTTACAACTTCACTTCAACATTGACTGTATAAGAATTATTAGTTTCATTTTACAGGTAAGCAAGTCAAGGTTAAGAGAGGTGTGAGACTTGCCCAAGTTTGCCATGAGAGTGGTGGAGCTGGGATTCGGACTTGGCTCTTCTGGTATCATCTTGTGCCTTACTCATCTCTTCACCGATTTCCAAGCTTAGTGGTATAGACAAGTTGATTACCTCTTTTCCGAATGGTGACATCTCAACCCTTTTTTTTGAAGAGTAGATGTTTTAGGGCCTCCTACCTGAGTGAACATTTATACCAAAAATAGTAAAGGGTGGTTTATTCCTGCATCACCCTAGGAATCAGGGCTATCTTCACAGATGTAAAACCCACGTGGCTGTGCGGTACTGTGCTCTTGATTTCATGCTCTAATGTTACAGTTGGATCTTAGTAATGTTTGAACGTGAACCGTACCTTGCACTGGAGTTCAGAATAATGTAACTGATTCTGCCAAGAAGATTTCAATCATTTTCCTAAAGCCAAAGTAATACAAAATAGAATACAAATGACATAAGATTATGTCATAGGACTCTTCTAATGATTTTACTAAATTCTTTCTGGTATCACACTTGTTTGAAAGTGTGGCTTTCCCGTAACAAATGTTTACTGAAGAGCAGCTAACACCAAAGTTAGCAGGCAATGGAGGGGTGGTGTTGAGAAAGAGATGCGTGTCTGTGTCAGAGAAAGCTCCCTGTCAGCCACATGTATCTCCAGGAACACAAGAGATCCAGAGCTGAGAAAAAGAGTTCTTTTCCCTCACTTCATAATGAATACCTTAAATTTATTTGGATGTTCTCGACCAATTTAAGGCTATAAAGTAAACTATCATCGTAACATCATAAACCTGAGTTGGCCTTAATTTTGATGTTTTTTTTGTGACACCAGTTTTTAACCTTTCATATTTAGAGGATTATTTGTTGTTTGCTTATTTTTAAAGCAGTTAATTATCCTCTGCTGTATCCTTTTGCATATCATGTGTTTATTCAGGTATATTTTTGTTTGTTTATTTTAACTATAGCCATATCTGGGCAACTCAAAGTAGATAAGACCCTAAATTTCTGTAAAACAATGGGCTCTTTCTATAACACTTCTATTTATTCACTCATAGTATTAATTTCTATCAATGGCTTCATAATTGTCATCAGATTTATGTAGGATTTTAAGCGACATTTTATTTTGTACAGTGGCCTTATTTAGTGACTTTCAGGTCATTTAATAATATGCTCTCTTGAACATATTCTTCCCTCTGTCTGGATCACCATGAACCTTTACCTCGTTCAATGACTTTCAGCTCTTCCTCAGACCTAGCCTCTGTTTATATGTCTTCATCCCTTAAAGACCATCCTTGACATTAAGGACCAGATAAGGTGTGTTTAAGCACCCTGACCTTTCTCTTATCATTACACTTGTAAAAGGTGTGACAGTATAAGTCACTCAGTTGTGTCTGACTCTCTAGGACCCCGTGGACTGCAGCCTGCCAGGCTCCTCTCTTCACGGGATTTCCCAGACAAGAGTACTAGAGTGGGTTGCCATTCCTTTCTTCAGGGGCTCTTCCTGACCTAGGATTTGAATCCGGGTCTCCTGCATTGCAGGCAGATTCTTTACTGGCTGAGTCACCAGGAAACCACTGTACTTAGCACATTGCATTTAATGGTGTATCTTTTCTTTTTTAATTAAATTTTGGTCTCTTTTATTGGTTTTATATTTATCTATTTTCATCCATGTTTATTCTTTGGCCTGTGTGAGCCTCCCTTGCAGTGGCCTCTCTCATTGCAGAGCACTGGCTCTGGATGCATGTGCTCCAGAGCGCTGGCTCGCAATTGGACACACCAGTTCAGCTGCTCTGGGATCCTCCCGGGCCAGGGATCGAACCAGTGCCCCTTACACTGCAAGGCACACTCTACACCCCCTGGACCACTCAGGAAACCCCCAATGGTGTATCTTTCTTCCTACACAAAACCATTCATCTTCATATCTTTAAAAACCAATTATCTATATGTATACCTATGGCTGATTTATGTTGATGTTTGGCAGAAAAGAACAAAATTCTGTAAAGCAATTATCCTTCAATTAAAAAAATAAATAATTTTTAAAAAGTCAATTATCTTACCTTGTCTCATAGTAAGTGTAATTCAGAACATAGTTGACGGATAGGTGAATGAACGCTGAGAGTAGAAGTAAATGAATCTTTACAACATTTCTCAGGAAACTAGTCCATTGCTCACCAGATGATACTATCCAATTAGAAGTTTAAAAAAAATCAACTCTCTTCCTCATATAACTGGTTTTGACTCAATTAATGGTTCATTTGTTATTAATTTATCCAAAATATATGGATTAAGTACCTGCTGTGCACTAGCTATGTTGCTAAACACTGAACTCATGAGGGGTGATCTCTACCCTGGGATACTTTGAGCAAACTGCATGGTATTTTCTAAAGACAGTACAAATCACAACCCATCCACCCGGTGAACAAAACAAGATAAACGACGGCAAAGACTGACTTTCAACCTGTGGCTGGGTTGTATAGTTCAATATTATGTGTCTCCACTTTATGATACGTGTTATTTCTCAAAGCACTTACAAGAATCTACCATATATTTGATACCTTGAATTTAACTATCCATCCAAATATATGCGTATTTCCTACTTACAAAATGTTAACAGTGGAAATACCTATTTCGTTGGAAGAAATGGTAATGAAAATTCAAATGTTCTTAACTAGGCAGATAAATAACATTAAAATCTTTCTTAATCTAACAAGCAAGATTTTAGTGACTGATTGTTATTGCCGTTCAGTTGCTAAATTATGTCCAACTCTGTTACGAGTCCATGGATTGAAACCCAACCAGGTTACCCCATGGGACTCTCCAGGCAAGAATACTGGAGTGGTTTACCATTTCCTCCTCCAGGGGATCTTCGCCACCCAGGGATCAAACTCACACATTCTGCATCTCCTGCATTGGCATGGGACTCTTTACTACTACAATGCCAGTTTAATTTTGTTAATAGCATTCTCAGATGAGCAGGATATGCTGTTTATAGTAAAGTCATTTCTCAGACACTGAGAAAGCAAACAAGGAGGAGTCAGATCCCTGAGGTGAGGGCGCCACTGCCTACAGATGTGTAGGCTCAGCTCTGTGCTGCGGCTACTTTGCTTGTGGAAACTGCTACTCCAACTTTGGTGTTGACATTACTCTGTTCCCTCAGACACTGGTTTTCCTATATTTGTTTTCCCATTGGAAACTAACCACAACTATTATTTTCTATATGTTTCATTATTTTCTTTGAGATGGCAAAGCAACCTATGCTTTAGACAAAGAAGAGCTAAGGAGATTCCAAACAAATTGAAGTAGATGATTAATTTATTATTAAATTTTTTATAACCAATTGTTACTCTATAGTGAATTTCCAGCACTGCAGGAGACCTGGGTTCAATCCTTGGCTTGGGAAGATACTCTGGAGAAACCAGTGACAACCCACTCCAGTATTCTTGCCTGGAGAATCCCATGAACAGAGGATCCTGGTGGGCATGGGGTCACAAAGAGTAGGACATGACTGAGCAACTAATGCTTCTCACTATTTAATTATTCATAAGGATCTTACACCTTAGACACGAAAAGTGAATGCATTCATCTGCTAACAATAAACAGAGTGTGTTGTAGTATCAAAATAAGGGATTTATAGTAGGAAAAGGGGCTTCCCATGTGGGAAAGTGGTAAAGAATTTGCTTGCCAGTGCAGGAGATGCAGGAGATGTGGGCTCAATCCCTGGGTTGGAAGATCCCATGGAATAGGAAGTGGCAACCCACTCCAGTATGCTTGCCTGGAAATTTCCATGGACAGAGGTGCCTGGCAGATTACAATCTAAGCGGCTGCAAAGTTTTAGACAAAGAGCATAAATATAGTACTGAGAATGGTTTGATTTGAAGTTTTACTTTTTAAGTAACTTTTCTTTTTCTTGACTGTGATGAGTAAACGTGAAAACTAACTCCCAAGCCCAGTGGAGAATTTAATGATTTTTTTCTGGACTAACGCCACTTTGTTGTTACCTTCCATGAGTACTTTACTCAGTAGTTAATTTGGCCATACTCTTTCAGATTTATCTTAAACCTTTTTAAATTTATTTGTCATTAGTTAACCTGAGCCTGTGGTCAATACCTCTCATTTGGTTTGAAACAAATTGTGTAGAATATTTTCTGGCAAAAGTAATTGAAGTCCTAATAGAAATGTATCCACTTTTGGATAGCAGCATGGAGGTATTCAAGAGTGTCAGCAACTTGTTAACCAAAATTTATACCAATAAGTGAAGAATGCCAAATTTAAAATAAAATTTAAAAATAATGGAAGAAAAAATACAATTACCCAACTTGGGATACTGATAGAGCACTAATACTTTTTGAAAACACATCAACCTCTCCTTAACAATTAAAATCTCAGTCTGTTTGAAGATTTCACCCTTACTTAGCACATCCAACGGGGGAACTCCTCTTGAGGGTGCTGGTCCCCCCTGCGCCCAGGCCAGCTGAAGAGCGCCACCTGCTGCAACTTCATCACTGTCCTTTCTACACCAGTGAGAATACTTTCTGGCAATTCATGGACCAGTTATGGTGTATTGCAATAATCCTTTTCCTTTCTATTGTAGCGCCTTCATCTGAGTTCTGCCAACACAGTTCACACAGCATCAGACGATGCTTAATAGTTGAAAACAATCAGTTGCAAAATTAATAACCTCAGGTCAGTCAACATATTTAAGCTTTCCAGTGCAATAACATTGCAAAACACGTGTTTTGTTTAATGCTTGTCCCTCTCTAGAGTTCTAGCTGGGTCACCCTCTATTTCCAGTTGACATGAATTTGTTTCTCTATGTCATTTGAATAACTTCACCTTTGATATTCATTTGGTTTGTCTTCTTCCCACCAGGAAAAAGAAACTCTTCTTAGAGCAGTCTCATTTTTAGACGCTGGGAACAAAGGTTTTTATGTTTGGAGGACTGGAGTCCAGTGAATTTTAAAATGATATTTCCTCAACAAATCAATAGACGACATCGTAAATTGAGCTCATCTCATTCCCTCTGCTTCTGCTCTTTCCACCTAGAGCTGAATACAGAAAATATTCTGCCTGACAGCCAAAAGGAGATTATCTCTCCTTCAAAAGAGTTGCAGATAGAGGGAGAGGTTAATTGCACATTAGCAGGTACCTCAGAATTATATTTTGGGCCTCCAAAGAATATGGAGGGTTAAACCTTTTTAAATTTATTTGTCATTAGTTAACCTGAGCCTGTGGTCAATACCTCTCATTTGGTTTGAAACAAATTGTGTAGAATATTTTCTGGCAAAAGTAATTGAAGTCCTAATAGAAATGTATCCACTTTTGGATAGCAGCATGGAGGTATTCAAGAGTGTCAGCAACTTGTTAACCAAAATTTATACCAATAAGTGAAGAATGCCAAATTTAAAATAAAATTTAAAAATAATGGAAGAAAAAATACAATTACCCAACTTGGGATACTGATAGAGCACTAATACTTTTTGAAAACACATCAACCTCTCCTTAACAATTAAAATCTCAGTCTGTTTGAAGATTTCACCCTTACTTAGCACATCCAACGGGGGAACTCCTCTTGAGGGTGCTGGTCCCCCCTGCGCCCAGGCCAGCTGAAGAGCGCCACCTGCTGCAACTTCATCACTGTCCTTTCTACACCAGTGAGAATACTTTCTGGCAATTCATGGACCAGTTATGGTGTATTGCAATAATCCTTTTCCTTTCTATTGTAGCGCCTTCATCTGAGTTCTGCCAACACAGTTCACACAGCATCAGACGATGCTTAATAGTTGAAAACAATCAGTTGCAAAATTAATAACCTCAGGTCAGTCAACATATTTAAGCTTTCCAGTGCAATAACATTGCAAAACACGTGTTTTGTTTAATGCTTGTCCCTCTCTAGAGTTCTAGCTGGGTCACCCTCTATTTCCAGTTGACATGAATTTGTTTCTCTATGTCATTTGAATAACTTCACCTTTGATATTCATTTGGTTTGTCTTCTTCCCACAAGGAAAAAGAAACTCTTCTTAGTGAAGTCTCTTTTTTAGACGCTGTGAACAACGGTTGTTATGTTTGGAGGACTGGAGTCCAGTGAATTTTAAAATGATATTTCCTCAACAAATCAATAGACGACATCGTAAATTGAGCTCATCTCATTCCCTCTGCTTCTGCTCTTTCCACCTAGAGCTGAATACAGAAAATATTCTGCCTGACAGCCAAAAGGAGATTATCTCTCCTTCAAAAGAGTTGCAGATAGAGGGAGAGGTTAATTGCACATTAGCAGGTACCTCAGAATTATATTTTGGGCCTCCAAAGAATATGGAGGGAAGGATCTGGGTGTCAGTCTCTTTTTGTGAAAAACTGATGTCTGGGATGGGAAATACAGTGTATCAGACATAGTTCCCAATGTGAGGGGCTTTAAAAATGAAATTGTTCAGAAAACTTCAAGGGTGCCTGATTTCCCAGTTAGGGTCAGTTTTCTGCTAGTGTCACCTATGATTGAAAAATGAAAAAAAAAAAAAAAAGCGCACAGAGAACCTTTATAATTTAGTTTTAATTTACACCCTGAGGATTATCTTCTTTAAGAAGGTTGGTATTTCTGATTGAAAATGAAAATTAACCATTACCAACCAGCATGTGAACAGAGTGACTAAAAAGCCTTTTTAAGGAGATCTCCACAAGTCACACCTCCAGATAGACTCCTAGGTTGCCTCTTGATTTTTGTGACAAAAATCTGAAAATATGAAATTTAGTGACACCATTCACACGATGCTGCTAACAGTTCCCCAAAATATCTTTGTTTAGGGACCTAATAAAATTGGTCATATAAAGAGGAAATGAGATTTTTAATGCAAAATGAAGCTGACAGTGCTCTTCTATTACCAGGGTCTTATTAGGGAAAAATTCTCTGACATCTGTTTATCCCCTGCAGCCAACCTTGTATTCAGAATACAGTAATTGATTCACAGCATCCACTGGGGATCTCACTGGCTCACTTTTCCACACCGTACTACACAGGTATCTCGGCAGCTAATTCTGAATGTACATCTACATCGTTATCTCCTGGTGAACTGTGACCCTAAACACTTTGGAGGCCCAGATGAAAGTGCTTCCTCCACCCTCCAGTGCTCGGGGTGTAGCGGATTCTGCAGCATGGCAATTCACACAGGACATCCAATCAGAACCATCCCCTTTGAAGCCCTTCTCAGCTGGGAGACCATGAATGATTCATAGCTTCTCTACACAGACTAAAGAGGAAGAGCAAAGCTAGTGTGTATTATTCAGGACTGCATCCTCAATAAGTCTCCATGTTCAGCAAATTGCTACAATGTTTTTTTGCTTAGTTTTTACTTCCATACAACATCTCTTTTGTGTACAAGTTTTAACAAAGAAAGAGCATCTGTTTAACCAAACTTGGTGATTGGGTTGTTCTCTTCCCCTTTAATGAATGTTGGTGCAGTCCCAGATGGAAGGCAAAGGAAAGTGCCTAGCCAGGACAGTTACTCGTTTTGGTCCTCCCCCAAAGTTAATTGGACAAAACTGATGTCTGGGATGGGAAATACAGTGTATCAGACATAGTTCCCAATGTGAGGGCTTTAAAAATGAAATTGTTCAGAAAACTTCAAGGGTGCCTGATTTCCCAGTTAGGGTCAGTTTTCTGCTAGTGTCACCTATGATTGAAAAATGAAAAAAAAAAAAAAAAGCGCACAGAGAACCTTTATAATTTAGTTTTAATTTACACCCTGAGGATTATCTTCTTTAAGAAGGTTGGTATTTCTGATTGAAAATGAAAATTAACCATTACCAACCAGCATGTGAACAGAGTGACTAAAAAGCCTTTTTAAGGAGATCTCCACAAGTCACACCTCCAGATAGACTCCTAGGTTGCCTCTTGATTTTTGTGACAAAAATCTGAAAATATGAAATTTAGTGACACCATTCACACGATGCTGCTAACAGTTCCCCAAAATATCTTTGTTTAGGGACCTAATAAAATTGGTCATATAAAGAGGAAATGAGATTTTTAATGCAAAATGAAGCTGACAGTGCTCTTCTATTACCAGGGTCTTATTAGGGAAAAATTCTCTGACATCTGTTTATCCCCTGCAGCCAACCTTGTATTCAGAATACAGTAATTGATTCACAGCATCCACTGGGGATCTCACTGGCTCACTTTTCCACACCGTACTACACAGGTATCTCGGCAGCTAATTCTGAATGTACATCTACATCGTTATCTCCTGGTGAACTGTGACCCTAAACACTTTGGAGGCCCAGATGAAAGTGCTTCCTCCACCCTCCAGTGCTCGGGGTGTAGCGGATTCTGCAGCATGGCAATTCACACAGGACATCCAATCAGAACCATCCCCTTTGAAGCCCTTCTCAGCTGGGAGACCATGAATGATTCATAGCTTCTCTACACAGACTAAAGAGGAAGAGCAAAGCTAGTGTGTATTATTCAGGACTGCATCCTCAATAAGTCTCCATGTTCAGCAAATTGCTACAATGTTTTTTTGCTTAGTTTTTACTTCCATACAACATCTCTTTTGTGTACAAGTTTTAACAAAGAAAGAGCATCTGTTTAACCAAACTTGGTGATTGGGTTGTTCTCTTCCCCTTTAATGAATGTTGGTGCAGTCCCAGATGGAAGGCAAAGGAAAGTGCCTAGCCAGGACCAGGTTACTGAGGAGAATCCTAAGCTCTCAAGTTCACAGTGAACTTATAAAATGTATTTGGTGTCCGCTTTCCTTTTTTTTTCTTTCATGGTTAACGTCAATATATTAATTTGGCAGTGTACCCAAGTGCAAAAGTTGACTTCATAATACCACATGTAAAACCCAATGAAATATTTTACCCTTTGGAAAATACTTCCGCCAGCCAAGACTGGAGCTATCTATGAGGCCGAATTCAGCATCCATACTGAACAATCTTCATGATAACGATCACTAAGCATATTTCCTGTCCCAGGATTCTGCAGACACAATAACTGGATATTACCCCCCAAAGAAACATCAATTCTGAAAGCTTCATAATTAAACAAGCAAGATTTTCCTGTCATCATTCACAGAGGTTTATTTTCCAAGCTGAAATATAAGCACCAGGAGAAAACTTCTTGAAGTCCTACCTGAAAGTGTCATGTCACTCAACTTCGTGGAGGTTTTGTTCTATAAATACAAAGTTTTGTTTGTTTGTTTCTTTGTTTTTACCTTGCAACCATGTCTGTGGATCTGATGTTGATGTTCTTAGCTATAGCTTTGGTATTTCCAAGCATCTTTTAGCAATCCCGAGTTTTAAGAATTTCTAAACATCTTTCATTTTGTTGCATTCACATATGTAAGAATGTTTTCAGAACTCATACATGTCAATAGTTTCTTAGAATCAGTTAACCACAGAGTATTACTTGGTAGTTGGAATTACTTTAACCTAGATTGAAAATTTGAAGAAACCACCAAGAAAGATTAAAATTAAACGAAAATTCCCAAAATGTAGATTTTTTTTAAAGTTCTTAAAAGATGATCAACTGTATTTGTTAAAATGTCCAAACTGCTTGTATTCAGAGAATGCAATATGCATTTTTGAAAAATATTGCCTTAAAAATAAATCCATGAGGTTTTCATCCACCTTACATCACCTTGCTGTTTTTGGCCCAGGTTCCCAAGTGGACTACCTGATTTGCTTACTGCTGGAGCTGATTGACAGGTATGGTGACAAAAATGCAAATGATATGCAAATAGACATATTAGGGCAGTTCTTTGTAAATAAAATTGCTGCTTATGTGCATATGGAAATTTTCAACAATGGACTTCTACCTTTGTAAATGAAAACACTCAATATCCACAAACTACTAAATGTTCAGATTTAGTTCTACTATTTTGAAGCCATATGCAAGGTTAGTAGATCACTAGATATGACTTGTGGGAACAACTTCAATATACAGGTTTCTTTTTCCATAATTGTACACACATAAAGTGTCTTCACTTCTCTTATTATATCGATGTATTTTGTGTATGTGTGTATGTTTGAGTGATGGTTATGGTAATGTCTGAAGATATGGTTATAAAGTGTGGGCCTGTTAGGATGAAATTTTATTGCAAATAGAATCATTTTAGCTTAATTCTTGTATTTTGGGATTCTAAATTTTTCTTTTGATTCTTTTTTGTATCTTCTACTCCTGTGCTAAAACTTTCTATTTTTCCATTGGTTTCAAGAGTGTTCATGATTGCTTGAAGTAGCAATTTTATAATACTGCTTTAAAGTCATTGCAAGATCATTTTAACATCTGTGTCAACTACATGCATTTGTGCATATAGACTGCCATTTCCTGAGATTTTTTTCTTCTGCTTCTTATGTTGTGTTATATGGGATTTTGCACTGGATGCCTTGAGTATCATTTTATGAGACACTAAATCTTACTTAATACTGTGCAGAGTGTTAATAGTTTTATTCAAGTAGATAGTTGATCTGGTTAGGTTCAGAGGGTGAGTTCAAAACTTCCTTCTTTGGGTTGCCAGTTCAGTTTTCATGACCTTTGTAGTACTGTTTGGATCCGACCTGAATATGTGCCACTCAGCCTACGTTGTAGGCATTGGTCTATTTTTTAGTTCTTATCTCAAAGCCTTCAGTAGGACACAGAGAATCAATTTCATGTACGTAAGCTCAGAGTTGAGCCTATAAATTCACAAATGACTTTGTGGAATCACTTTCCCAAATGTCCTCCCCTTCATAGTCTCTCAGTACTTCTCCATTTCTGACATTCATCATTTTGGTCTTTTGGCTAGAAACATGGGCCTTTCCTCTCTCTGCTTTACTGTGCACTTCTGTAAAGGTGTCTTCATCTGGTACCAAGTGTCAGGAAGAAAACAAAAAGAAAACAGGCTTATCCCTCTTGGATCAGGAAGCCCACTGAATAGAGAGGAAGTCTCCCTTTCTTGAGAGTTTTTTTTTTTTTTAATTAACTTTTGTTGGGGTCTATTTGCTTTACAATGCTGTGTTAGTTTCTACTGTACAGAAAAGTGAATCAGATATACATAGCCCACTTTTGTGGACTTCCTCTCGATTTAGGTCATCACAGAGCGTTGAGTAGAGTTCCCTGTGCTCTGCAGTAGGTTCTCGTTAGTTATCTGTTTTATACCTAGTGACATGAGTGGTATATATGTCAATCCTAATCTCCCCGTTCTGTCTCCTGTAGACTTCTGTTGACAGTCACTGCTGCACCTATCACAGAAGAATGGAGAAAAGAAAGAAAAAAATACATGAAAGATTCTCACATTCTTTCTGTGTCATGTTTATTTTCCAGTTCTTTGATTAAGAACTGAGAGCTTTTCCTTGAATTCCTTTGGGCCGCACTCCAGTGCCTACTTCTACAATGACTCAGAAATAATGGAAGAATTTTTTTATTATTATTGGTAAAATCATTTTTTCAATGGTAAGCTCATACTGGTTCAATGGTTCTTAAATTCAGGTTTCATCTAAAAGCCCCCTGCTACTGTTCAGTTTCAGAGTTCTCATATAGGTGGCTTGATGGTTTCTGTCTTGTATTCAGCGGAAGCAAAAGGGTAGAGTGTGTTTACTCCATCCTACCAAGACTCTTGAATTACTTTAAATGTGATGATATTCTTAGTGCTTATCGGGAGAGAAAAAAATTGTTTATTTTCTTAACTAAAAATCAGTACTGAGAAGGAAAGTGATAATTCAAGTTACCATGTGGTTCTGGAATATATTGGTTGTGATGTTGCTCACAGAAATGCAAGAAGCCTACGAGGAAGCTACAAGTTGATTCTGAGAGAGATGATGCCTTCCACCAGAAATCAGACAGGAACCCAGGCATGGTTTCTACAAGTTTAGTCAGACCTGTTGTCTCTTGTAAGACAGTTGATGGATGGATCTCAGAGTTCAGGCTAGCCTTGGATGAAGGAAAAAGTTGGAGGAATTAAAGTAGTAATATATATGTGATAAACCTACTTCTTCATCTCTTTTTTCCTATTTCATCTTATTTAAAAATTAATGAAATCTTCTGGAAATGTATCCAAGTTTCTCTGTAAAGGTGTCTTCATCTGGTACCAAGTGTCAGGAAGAAAACAAAAAGAAAACAGGCTTATCCCTCTTGGATCAGGAAGCCCACTGAATAGAGAGGAAGTCTCCCTTTCTTGAGAGTTTTTTTTTTTTTTAATTAACTTTTGTTGGGGTCTATTTGCTTTACAATGCTGTGTTAGTTTCTACTGTACAGAAAAGTGAATCAGATATACATAGCCCACTTTTGTGGACTTCCTCTCGATTTAGGTCATCACAGAGCGTTGAGTAGAGTTCCCTGTGCTCTGCAGTAGGTTCTCGTTAGTTATCTGTTTTATACCTAGTGACATGAGTGGTATATATGTCAATCCTAATCTCCCCGTTCTGTCTCCTGTAGACTTCTGTTGACAGTCACTGCTGCACCTATCACAGAAGAATGGAGAAAAGAAAGAAAAAAATACATGAAAGATTCTCACATTCTTTCTGTGTCATGTTTATTTTCCAGTTCTTTGATTAAGAACTGAGAGCTTTTCCTTGAATTCCTTTGGGCCGCACTCCAGTGCCTACTTCTACAATGACTCAGAAATAATGGAAGAATTTTTTTATTATTATTGGTAAAATCTTTTTTTCAATGGTAAGCTCATACTGGTTCAATGGTTCTTAAATTCAGGTTTCATCTAAAAGCCCCCTGCTACTGTTCAGTTTCAGAGTTCTCATATAGGTGGCTTGATGGTTTCTGTCTTGTATTCAGCGGAAGCAAAAGGGTAGAGTGTGTTTACTCCATCCTACCAAGACTCTTGAATTACTTTAAATGTGATGATATTCTTAGTGCTTATCGGGAGAGAAAAAAATTGTTTATTTTCTTAACTAAAAATCAGTACTGAGAAGGAAAGTGATAATTCAAGTTACCATGTGGTTCTGGAATATATTGGTTGTGATGTTGCTCACAGAAATGCAAGAAGCCTACGAGGAAGCTACAAGTTGATTCTGAGAGAGATGATGCCTTCCACCAGAAATCAGACAGGAACCCAGGCATGGTTTCTACAAGTTTAGTCAGACCTGTTGTCTCTTGTAAGACAGTTGATGGATGGATCTCAGAGTTCAGGCTAGCCTTGGATGAAGGAAAAAGTTGGAGGAATTAAAGTAGTAATATATATGTGATAAACCTACTTCTTCATCTCTTTTTTCCTATTTCATCTTATTTAAAAATTAATGAAATCTTCTGGAAATGTATCCAAGTTTCTCTGTGGGAATGGAAAACAGTGAAAGGATATTTTTTAAAAAATTCAGGAGCTTCCCCGGTGGTCTAGTGGGTAAGGACTCTGCCTTGCAGTGCAAGGGGTTTTGGTTCAGTCCCTGGCCTGGGAAGATCTCACGTGTCGCGGAGTGGCTGGACTGGTGTATCCAATTAGGAGCCAGCACTCTAGAGCACATGCGCCCAGAGCCAGTGCTCTGCAGTGAGAGAGGCCACTGAGATGGGAGGCCCACACAGGCCAAAGAACAAAGATAGGTGGAAATAAATAAATGAAAGACCAATAAAAGTGGCCAAAAAAATTTTTTTTAAATATTCAAGTAAAGTTGCTTTGCAATATTGTGTTAGCTTCAGATGCTCCAAAAAGTGATCCAATTATATACTTTTCAGTTTCTTAGGAAAGGAAAATTTAATTCAATACTTATTCTACAAAGATTTATGGAGGATTTGTGAAGTGCCAGCATTGTTATAGGCATGGACATCAACTAGTGAAAAAATTTTTGATTTCATACAGTTTCAGGATATTCTAGTTCTTTTATTTCTGGAGTATGCCCCAAAGTGTAATCAATAGAAGACAATGGGATGATCCTCAGGGATAAGTGTGAGGCTGTGATCAAGAGAAGGTGACTTACCTGGTGGTCTAGTGATTAAGACTCCACACTGTTAATGCAGGGACCAGGTTCAATCCCTGTTTAAGGAACTAAGATCCTACATGCCACCTGGTGCACACAAAAGATTCAAAACATAGCAGCTCCACTGAAAGATTTTTAAAATAGAGAGAATAATACAACAAAAGAGAGAATACAGACCTTAGGTGGACAAAGCAGATCTGTTGTCTCTTGTAAGACAGTTGATGGATGGATCTCAGAGTTCAGGCTAGCCTTGGATGAAGGAAAAAGTTGGAGGAATTAAAGTAGTAATATATATGTGATAAACCTACTTCTTCATCTCTTTTTTCCTATTTCATCTTATTTAAAAATTAATGAAATCTTCTGGAAATGTATCCAAGTTTCTCTGTGGGAATGGAAAACAGTGAAAGGATATTTTTTAAAAAATTCAGGAGCTTCCCCGGTGGTCTAGTGGGTAAGGACTCTGCCTTGCAGTGCAAGGGGTTTTGGTTCAGTCCCTGGCCTGGGAAGATCTCACGTGTCGCGGAGTGGCTGGACTGGTGTATCCAATTAGGAGCCAGCACTCTAGAGCACATGCGCCCAGAGCCAGTGCTCTGCAGTGAGAGAGGCCACTGAGATGGGAGGCCCACACAGGCCAAAGAACAAAGATAGGTGGAAATAAATAAATGAAAGACCAATAAAAGTGGCCAAAAAAATTTTTTTTAAATATTCAAGTAAAGTTGCTTTGCAATATTGTGTTAGCTTCAGATGCTCCAAAAGTGATCCAATTATATACTTTTCAGTTTCTTAGGAAAGGAAAATTTAATTCAATACTTATTCTACAAAGATTTATGGAGGATTTGTGAAGTGCCAGCATTGTTATAGGCATGGACATCAACTAGTGAAAAAATTTTTGATTTCATACAGTTTCAGGATATTCTAGTTCTTTTATTTCTGGAGTATGCCCCAAAGTGTAATCAATAGAAGACAATGGGATGATCCTCAGGGATAAGTGTGAGGCTGTGATCAAGAGAAGGTGACTTACCTGGTGGTCTAGTGATTAAGACTCCACACTGTTAATGCAGGGGACCAGGTTCAATCCCTGTTTAAGGAACTAAGATCCTACATGCCACCTGGTGCACACAAAAGATTCAAAACATAGCAGCTCCACTGAAAGATTTTTAAAATAGAGAGAGAATAATACAACAAAAGAGAGAATACAGACCTTAGGTGGACAAAGCAGATCTTCTGTCAATCACCATGGCCCACTCTACAGATAACATTTTCTGTCCACTAAATTTTGGAGGTTCTGGATTCTAATGCTAAAAGAAAAGTTATAGTGCTATTTTTCTAGAAAATGTGTATTTTCTCTCCTTACTATAAACTCTTTATAATGATGACTTCATTTCTACAATTAAATTTTCCCAGTCTGACTCTAGGGGCTGCCCTTCTGGTTCAGAGGATAAAGAACCTGCCTGAAATCAGGAGACCTGGGTTCCATCCCTGGGTTGGGAAGATCCCCTGGAGAAAGAAATGTCAATCCACTTCAGTATTCTTGTCTGGAGACTAGCCTGACAAGCTACAGTCCATGAGGTTGCAAAGAGTAGGACACGACTGAATGATTGACACTTTCACTTTCAATCTGACTATAATTTGCTCTACAAATGTGTTCGCTCCTTACTTAGATTTCTCAAGAACTGGGGTTAGTAAAGGAACCAGAGGGATAAGTCAAATAGTCCCAGCACCCAAAAAGAGAACATTCTAATGAAAAAGATTGTGAGAAAAAGATCATTTCAATCCAAAGTCTAAAATCACAGGTTTTACTGTACACTAAGAGTGCTTTGAGAAAGAACTGCTAACTGAATTTAAGCTTGAAAACACAGTTGAATAAAACAGGATGACCATTTATCTCAGATAATACAAACAACATTTTTTAAAAGACAATAAAAGAAAGAAAGAAAAAAGGTCTCAGTATTGTGATTTTTTAAATAATAATATGCACTTTGGTGGAGAGGAATCTGGGTTTGGATTCCAGCTTAATTATTTACTGACTATATGAGCTCTGGTAGCTCAGTGATAAAGAATCTGCCTCCAATACAGGAGACATGGGTTTGATCCCTGAGTCAGAAAGATCCCCTGAAGAAGGAAATGGCAACTCACTACAGGTTCCTTGTCTGGAAAATCCCATGGACAGAGAAGCCTGATGGGCTACATTCCATGGGGTCACAAGAGTCAGACATGACTTAGGTATTAAACAACAATGTGAACAGAGGCAAAAAAAAACCTTTCTTCTTCATGCCTTAGCATTCACATCTATAAACTAGGTAAAAAATAGCATCACTTCAAGGATCTTTCATTAAAAAATTCATTAAAATATAAATGACATCATATAATATTTGTCTTTCTCTGTCTTATTCTACCCATGCTAAATGAGTAAGGGCACATTAACTGAAAAGGAGAGTACTCAGGGAGAAATAGCTTGTGGGTAAAAAGTCATGGAATCAGGGGAAAAAACCCATGAGATTGAGGTCAGCGCCAACATGTACCCAAGCATCCGAGTAGTCTAGAACTCATGAGAGATGTAAAAACTAGAGCTACCCATGGAGGAGACAAACAGAAAATCCCATAAGAGTGGGTGAAGGACAGATGGATGGATGGATGGATGGATGGATAGATGATCAATAGATAGATAGGTAGAAGAGTGATAAAAGCAGTAGGCTAAGAATTGAACCTCTTAATAATATTTCAGAAACAGAAATAAAGTGTGCCTTCTCTTCTTCTTCTTCTCTTCTTAGATCAACAGCACAGAGTTCATGGATCTGTGACTTTGAGTTTCAGTCCTCTAAGTCCCTGGTATCTCTGATACAGAACTGACTTCCCCTGATGTGCCCAGTCACTCAGGCATGTCCAACTTTTCACAATGCCGTGAACCATAGCCCATGGGCTTCTCTTTCCATGGAATTTTTCAGGCAGGAATACTGGAGAGGGCTGACATTTCCTACACTAGACATACACTTAGGAGGCCACAAAACTGTCCACTGGGACCAAAGCAGAAAGAAACCCTTTCTTTCCATTTATCTTTTTTTTAATCTTTTTTTTTTTTAACATCTAAGTCATCATTTATTTTTCATCCATCTTCTTATTTTTTGGCATGTGTGGGCCTCTTATTGCAGTGGCCCCTCTTATTGCAGAGCACTGGCTCTGAGCGCACGCGCTCCAGAGCGCTGGCTCCTAATTGAACACACTGGCCCAGCCATTCTTCAGCCTGTGGGATCTTCCCCAGCCAGGGATCAAACTGGTGTCCCTTGCACTGCAAGGCGGACTCTTTACCCACTGGACCACCAGGTAAGCCCTTCGTTTATCTTTTGATCCATGGAATGTCATCTGTATTTTATCAGTACTCCTCCCCATCCCACCCCTCTAGACATGGAGCTAGAAAGATTAGAGACAGATATTATCCTAAATGGATTTACAAACTAGCTGGGTAGATCAGATATAACCAAAAGAACTATAGAATAAACAAAACAGATCTTTAAGGAAGAGCTCAAAACCCATAGCAGAATAATTGTCATCAGAAAATATTTGTCATTTGAACATTACAGACAATTGTGTTCTGTTACACTTTAGAGGTAGGAGTTGTCAGTCCAGATGGAGGCAGAGAGAAAAGAGGTAAGATTTTAACGTGTTTTAAAGGACAGGTTGGGTTTAGACAGATGGAGAGGAGAGGACCTGGGGGATCAAATGCTCCGACGCAAAGAAGCCTGGGAGTGTGGGGAATACAGAGTAAGCCATCAGGTGCAGTAGAAGCTTTTTTATGTTGAGGAAGAGTGGGAAAGGAGTCTTAAAGGGTAGTATCCCAAATGAGAAGAGTCTTCAATTTTCAAGTAAGCACTATGGACCTCTGGAAGATTTCTGATTATGTAAATTGATGGAGTGCTTTAGAGTTTTAGGAAAATGTGACATGTATCAATAATCCAATATATACGGATAAAGAAAGCTATAAATTAAAACATACATTTATTGAGTCCTTAATTGTGTGGTTCTATGCCAAACAATTTTGTGCATCATTTAATTTACTCAAGGTCATTGATTGAATTAGTAGCAGACCTGTAAGTCAACCCAAACATGGAGTCCAAAATCCACTCTATAGTGAAGTGTGCTAGGTACAAAAAGGTATCTGACCAAACCCTGGGACCAAAGCAGAAAGAAACCCTTTCTTTCCATTTATCTTTTTTTTAATCTTTTTTTTTTTTAACATCTAAGTCATCATTTATTTTTCATCCATCTTCTTATTTTTTGGCATGTGTGGGCCTCTTATTGCAGTGGCCCCTCTTATTGCAGAGCACTGGCTCTGAGCGCACGCGCTCCAGAGCGCTGGCTCCTAATTGAACACACTGGCCCAGCCATTCTTCAGCCTGTGGGATCTTCCCCAGCCAGGGATCAAACTGGTGTCCCTTGCACTGCAAGGCGGACTCTTTACCCACTGGACCACCAGGTAAGCCCTTCGTTTATCTTTTGATCCATGGAATGTCATCTGTATTTTATCAGTACTCCTCCCCATCCCACCCCTCTAGACATGGAGCTAGAAAGATTAGAGACAGATATTATCCTAAATGGATTTACAAACTAGCTGGGTAGATCAGATATAACCAAAAGAACTATAGAATAAACAAAACAGATCTTTAAGGAAGAGCTCAAAACCCATAGCAGAATAATTGTCATCAGAAAATATTTGTCATTTGAACATTACAGACAATTGTGTTCTGTTACACTTTAGAGGTAGGAGTTGTCAGTCCAGATGGAGGCAGAGAGAAAAGAGGTAAGATTTTAACGTGTTTTAAAGGACAGGTTGGGTTTAGACAGATGGAGAGGAGAGGACCTGGGGGATCAAATGCTCCGACGCAAAGAAGCCTGGGAGTGTGGGGAATACAGAGTAAGCCATCAGGTGCAGTAGAAGCTTTTTTATGTTGAGGAAGAGTGGGAAAGGAGTCTTAAAGGGTAGTATCCCAAATGAGAAGAGTCTTCAATTTTCAAGTAAGCACTATGGACCTCTGGAAGATTTCTGATTATGTAAATTGATGGAGTGCTTTAGAGTTTTAGGAAAATGTGACATGTATCAATAATCCAATATATACGGATAAAGAAAGCTATAAATTAAAACATACATTTATTGAGTCCTTAATTGTGTGGTTCTATGCCAAACAATTTTGTGCATCATTTAATTTACTCAAGGTCATTGATTGAATTAGTAGCAGACCTGTAAGTCAACCCAAACATGGAGTCCAAAATCCACTCTATAGTGAAGTGTGCTAGGTACAGGCTAGGTTAAAAGGATGATAAAGGGCTTCCCCTGGTGGTCCAGTGGATAAGGACACCGCCTTGCAGTGCAAGGGGCACCGGTTCGATCCCTGGCCTGGGAAGATCCCACGTGCCACTGAGTGGCTGGACTGATGTGTCCAATCACCGAGCCGGAGCTCTGGAGCGCATGCGCCCAGAGCTGGCGCTCTCCAACAGACGCCACTGCGATGGGAGGCCCGCAGGAGCCAAAGAACAAAGGCAGATGGAAAATAGAGAAATGAAAGACCAATAGAAGTGGCCCGCCTGCTCCCCTCCCTCCCCAACCCGACCCCTGCCCAAAATAAATAAATAAATAAATCTTTAAAAAAAAAAAGAGGATGATAAAGAGTTGGGATGGTGACTCAGAGGAAGAAAACAAGATTTTTGAAAATTATTGTGATAAAGGTAACACAGACCTGAAAATCTGTAAGCAGCAATTCAGAAAGGAAAAAAAAATGGATATGAGAAACACGTTAAGGGTAGCACATTGCCTTGATCAGTACACAGACCTTACAACCGTGCCTTGTAGACTGTCAATATATAGTGCATATACGAATAAATGAATGAATGAATAAGTGGAAATGTTTTAGAAGTAAGGATAATAGAGTGCTAGACAATGATGGAATCATTAACCAATGTCATAGCAATATAGCTTTATATATTACTATTGCAATAACTAAGACCATTATTTGAATTGAGGCTATAGTGGAGGAAACAACCCAATCCAAACTTGTACAAAGATGGGTGTAAAAAAAGAAAACTGATTTTGAATCATTCAAGATTATACAGGCATAATAAACAAAGGACAATGATTTCAATGGGCATGTAATGGCTTTTACTGGAGCCACTGTGTCATTTACTTTCTTATTTGATAGAAATAGTGACAGGTGTTTGCAGTGGGTGCACCTGTAAAAGCACGGTATTTTAATTGGTGGAAAAGAAACATGAAGAGAAATAAGATTTTTCTCCTTTGAAATGCTGTCTCTTCTCCATGCATGCTAAGAAGAAGCAGGAAAGACTGTACCTGCATGTCTATATGACATCAGTTCTTTTTCCCAAGGAAAATTTAAGAGTGTATATTTATAGTCTGAAATCAAGAAAGAAATGAGAATCTGTATTCCGGTGCCACAAAATAGTATTGCATTAATTCACTAGACTTTTTATTTGAGCCAAAGCCATATTACAAGGGAAAACATTATATTGCCTACAAATCCCCTTTGTAAAATTAAAAGCTTATTAAAGAATCTCTTGGTTTCCATTTAAGTCTTAAATATTTGGCAAGATTTTAAAATATTTAGCAGTGATAATCTGACTTTTGTCTAAATCAGAAAACTCTAACTTTCATAACTCAATCAGAGTAATGGACAAGATAAATCCATTGTTATCAGTTTATCTTGAAAAATATTATAAATTTACTAAGAAGGTTTTATACTTTATTTTTCTAAAAAGATTCTAATTGAAACTAAATTCTAGGACCCCCCTGGTGATCCAAGTATGAAGACTCTGAGCTCACAGTGCAGAAGGCAAGGCTTGATTTCTGATCAGGGAAGGAGATCACACATGCCACAACTTAGAGTTCACACACTGCAACTAAGACCTGGAGCAGCCAAATAAATACATTTAAAATTTTTTTGAAATTTTCTCTTGCCTTAGATAGTCTGGATTTACTTTGATACAGATTAGTCTGATCTTGAACTGAGGTACCTCCTTATAAAACTTACCTCTGGGGGCTTCCCTGGTGGTCCAGCGGGTAAGGAGTCCGCCTTGCAATGCAAGGGGCACAAGTTTGATCCCTGGCTGGGGAAGATCCCTTGTGCCGCAGAGCAGCTGGACCTGTGTGTCCAATTATGAGCCAGCACTCACAATCACATGCACCCAGAGCCAGTGCTCTGCAACGAGAGAGGCCACTGCAATGGGAGGCCCACACAGGCCAAAGAATAAAGATGGATGAAAGTAAATAAAGAAAATACCAATAAAAGAGGCAAAAAAAGCCAGCAAAACCTTACCACTGGACCCCCCCCCCCCCCAGATATAGGGAGTTAGACACCCAGGACTGGAATCCAAGAATTGCAGCAGTACGTCTGAAGTGATAATCTCTAGGTCAACCATGTTACTACAGATAGCATTATTTAGTGAAATAAACAATCATGCTTCTAATAGTCCAGTACTATTTCATTGTATACATGTACCACACTGACTTTATCTATTCGTCTATTGATAGACATGTATATTACTTCCATGTTTTGGTGTTTGTAAATAGGGTTTTGGATACATATATCTTTTCAAATTGTGATTTTCTCTGGATATATGCCTCAAAGTGCAGTTGCTGAATCTTATCTACAAAATAGTATTGCATTAATTCACTAGACTTTTTATTTGAGCCAAAGCCATATTACAAGGGAAAACATTATATTGCCTACAAATCCCCTTTGTAAAATTAAAAGCTTATTAAAGAATCTCTTGGTTTCCATTTAAGTCTTAAATATTTGGCAAGATTTTAAAATATTTAGCAGTGATAATCTGACTTTTGTCTAAATCAGAAAACTCTAACTTTCATAACTCAATCAGAGTAATGGACAAGATAAATCCATTGTTATCAGTTTATCTTGAAAAATATTATAAATTTACTAAGAAGGTTTTATACTTTATTTTTCTAAAAAGATTCTAATTGAAACTAAATTCTAGGACCCCCCTGGTGATCCAAGTATGAAGACTCTGAGCTCACAGTGCAGAAGGCAAGGCTTGATTTCTGATCAGGGAAGGAGATCACACATGCCACAACTTAGAGTTCACACACTGCAACTAAGACCTGGAGCAGCCAAATAAATACATTTAAAATTTTTTTGAAATTTTCTCTTGCCTTAGATAGTCTGGATTTACTTTGATACAGATTAGTCTGATCTTGAACTGAGGTACCTCCTTATAAAACTTACCTCTGGGGGCTTCCCTGGTGGTCCAGCGGGTAAGGAGTCCGCCTTGCAATGCAAGGGGCACAAGTTTGATCCCTGGCTGGGGAAGATCCCTTGTGCCGCAGAGCAGCTGGACCTGTGTGTCCAATTATGAGCCAGCACTCACAATCACATGCACCCAGAGCCAGTGCTCTGCAACGAGAGAGGCCACTGCAATGGGAGGCCCACACAGGCCAAAGAATAAAGATGGATGAAAGTAAATAAAGAAAATACCAATAAAAGAGGCAAAAAAAGCCAGCAAAACCTTACCACTGGACCCCCCCCCCCCCAGATATAGGGAGTTAGACACCCAGGACTGGAATCCAAGAATTGCAGCAGTACGTCTGAAGTGATAATCTCTAGGTCAACCATGTTACTACAGATAGCATTATTTAGTGAAATAAACAATCATGCTTCTAATAGTCCAGTACTATTTCATTGTATACATGTACCACACTGACTTTATCTATTCGTCTATTGATAGACATGTATATTACTTCCATGTTTTGGTGTTTGTAAATAGTGCTGTGATTAACATTGGCATACATATATCTTTTCAAATTGTGATTTTCTCTGGATATATGCCTCAAAGTGCAGTTGCTGAATCATATGGTAACTCTATTTTTAGATTTTGAAAGAATCTCCATACTGTTCTCCATAGGGCTCCACCAGTTTACATTCCCATCAACAGTGTAGAAGAGTACCCTTTTCTCATACCCTCTCCAGTATTTATTATTTGTAGACTTCTTGATGATGGCCATTCAGACCAGTGTGAGGTGATATCTCATTGTAGTTTTCATTTGTATTTCTCTCATAATTAGCAATATTAAGCATCTTTTCTTGTGCCTATTGGCCATCTGCATGTCTTTTTTGGAGATAATGACTATTTAAGTCTTCTTCCCATTTATTGATTGGATTGTTTGGTTTTCGACACTAAGCAGGATAAGCTGCTTGTATATTTTGGAAATTAATCCCTTGTCATAATATCATTTACAAATGTTTTCTCCCAGTATGGAGGTTGTTTTAATGTTTATTTTTTAACTGTAGATGGGAAATAATTGTGAGTTATATCAATAAAACTATATCATGACACGTGCTTAAATACGTTAATTATAATAAAGCAATGTTTATCAACAATAATTTTAATTTTCTTTGACACATAAAATGCAGATAATTTGCTACATTTTAGGGGTTCTCTTGGGTAATGATGAGAAGTGTTATGAATTGTTACTGAGCAACTCAGTTGCTCAGTCTTTTCTGATGCTTTGCTGCCATGTGAACTGTAGCCATCAGGCTTCTCTGTCCATGGAATTTTGCAGGCAAGAATCCTGGAAACAGGTTGCTATTTCCTTCTCCAGGGGATCTTCCCAACTCAGGGATAAAAAGCCAGCCCTTACCACTGGACCCCCAGATATAGGGAGTTAGACACCCAGGACTGGAATCCAAGAATTGCAGCAGTACGTCTGAAGTGATAATCTCTAGGTCAACCATGTTACTACAGATAGCATTATTTAGTGAAATAAACAATCATGCTTCTAATAGTCCAGTACTATTTCATTGTATACATGTACCACACTGACTTTATCTATTCGTCTATTGATAGACATGTATATTACTTCCATGTTTTGGTGTTTGTAAATAGTGCTGTGATTAACATTGGCATACATATATCTTTTCAAATTGTGATTTTCTCTGGATATATGCCTCAAAGTGCAGTTGCTGAATCATATGGTAACTCTATTTTTAGATTTTGAAAGAATCTCCATACTGTTCTCCATAGGGCTCCACCAGTTTACATTCCCATCAACAGTGTAGAAGAGTACCCTTTTCTCATACCCTCTCCAGTATTTATTATTTGTAGACTTCTTGATGATGGCCATTCAGACCAGTGTGAGGTGATATCTCATTGTAGTTTTCATTTGTATTTCTCTCATAATTAGCAATATTAAGCATCTTTTCTTGTGCCTATTGGCCATCTGCATGTCTTTTTTGGAGATAATGACTATTTAAGTCTTCTTCCCATTTATTGATTGGATTGTTTGGTTTTCGACACTAAGCAGGATAAGCTGCTTGTATATTTTGGAAATTAATCCCTTGTCATAATATCATTTACAAATGTTTTCTCCCAGTATGGAGGTTGTTTTAATGTTTATTTTTTAACTGTAGATGGGAAATAATTGTGAGTTATATCAATAAAACTATATCATGACACGTGCTTAAATACGTTAATTATAATAAAGCAATGTTTATCAACAATAATTTTTATTTTTCTTTGACACATAAAATGCAGATAATTTGCTACATTTTAGGGGTTCTCTTGGGTAATGATGAGAAGTGTTATGAATTGTTACTGAGCAACTCAGTTGCTCAGTCTTTTCTGATGCTTTGCTGCCATGTGAACTGTAGCCATCAGGCTTCTCTGTCCATGGAATTTTGCAGGCAAGAATCCTGGAAACAGGTTGCTATTTCCTTCTCCAGGGGATCTTCCCAACTCAGGGATTGAATCCATGTCTCCTGCACTGGCAGGTGGATTCTTTACCAGGGAGCCACCAGGGAATCCCTTTAAAACATTAAGCTTTTATAAATAACTGGGTCATGTTTCAGGGATTAATTAAATGATCAAGTTAAGAAAGTGTTTTAAACAATTTTTTTTTTTTTAAGATTTATTTATTTATTTATTTTGGTGGGGGAGGGGTGGGGAGGGAGGGGAGCAGGCGAGCCACTTCTATTGGTCTTTCATTTCTCCATTTTCATCTACCTTTGTTCTTTGGCCCGTGTGGGCCTCCCATCGCAGTGGCCTCTGTTGTTGCAGAGCACCAGCTCTGGGCGCATGCGCTCCAGAGCTCCGGCTTGGTAATTGGACACATCAGTCCAGCCGCTCAGCGGCACGTGGGATCTTCCCAGGCCAGGGATCGAACTGGCGCCCCTTGCAGTGCAAGGCGGTGTCCTTACCCACTGGACTACCAGGGAAGCCCCTTAAACAATATTTTAAATAAAAGAAAACATAAGTATAAATGTGTTTTGTAATTAATACTCATTTTATCCACATGGAATTAGAAGAAAACTATTGACATTTCAATGACTAGAAAGACAAAACAGTTAAAAATGAATAACTCATCTCCTCATAAAGCTATTATCTACGGTTCTAATCACATGACCTCTCTAAATAATGATTTTGGTGGATTCAAGCTAATCATCAGGGTCTTGACCTTGCAGGATAAGCTGCTTGTATATTTTGGAAATTAATCCCTTGTCATAATATCATTTACAAATGTTTTCTCCCAGTATGGAGGTTGTTTTAATGTTTATTTTTTAACTGTAGATGGGAAATAATTGTGAGTTATATCAATAAAACTATATCATGACACGTGCTTAAATACGTTAATTATAATAAAGCAATGTTTATCAACAATAATTTTTATTTTTCTTTGACACATAAAATGCAGATAATTTGCTACATTTTAGGGGTTCTCTTGGGTAATGATGAGAAGTGTTATGAATTGTTACTGAGCAACTCAGTTGCTCAGTCTTTTCTGATGCTTTGCTGCCATGTGAACTGTAGCCATCAGGCTTCTCTGTCCATGGAATTTTGCAGGCAAGAATCCTGGAAACAGGTTGCTATTTCCTTCTCCAGGGGATCTTCCCAACTCAGGGATTGAATCCATGTCTCCTGCACTGGCAGGTGGATTCTTTACCAGGGAGCCACCAGGGAATCCCTTTAAAACATTAAGCTTTTATAAATAACTGGGTCATGTTTCAGGGATTAATTAAATGATCAAGTTAAGAAAGTGTTTTAAACAAGTTTTTTTTTTTTAAGATTTATTTATTTATTTATTTTGGTGGGGGCGGGGTGGGGCGGGAGGGGAGCAGGCGAGCCACTTCTATTGGTCTTTCATTTCTCCATTTTCATCTACCTTTGTTCTTTGGCCCGTGTGGGCCTCCCATCGCAGTGGCCTCTGTTGTTGCAGAGCACCAGCTCTGGGCGCATGCGCTCCAGAGCTCCGGCTTGGTAATTGGACACATCAGTCCAGCCGCTCAGCGGCACGTGGGATCTTCCCAGGCCAGGGATCGAACTGGCGCCCCTTGCAGTGCAAGGCGGTGTCCTTACCCACTGGACTACCAGGGAAGCCCCTTAAACAATATTTTAAATAAAAGAAAACATAAGTATAAATGTGTTTTGTAATTAATACTCATTTTATCCACATGGAATTAGAAGAAAACTATTGACATTTCAATGACTAGAAAGACAAAACAGTTAAAAATGAATAACTCATCTCCTCATAAAGCTATTATCTACGGTTCTAATCACATGACCTCTCTAAATAATGATTTTGGTGGATTCAAGCTAATCATCAGGGTCTTGACCTTGACAGATTTCTATACTTCATCTTTTACCCAAACCACCACTCATTCATATATTCAGTGGATTCTGACCCTAGATACCAGACAGGATGTAGACAACTTTAACGCTCTTGAAACAAAACAGAACAAAACTATTGCAAAAAAAATTATGTAGGAGTAGGATTCTGCTCAAACTCATGTTCACTGAGTCAATTGACTTGAGTTTGAGCAAGCTCCAGGAGATGGTGAAGGACAGGGAAGGCTGGCATGCTATAGTCTGTGGGGTCACAAAGAGTCAGACATGACTGAAAGACTGAACTGAACTAGGGATTCTGTGCACAGGAGCAATTCCTAGGGATTTGTAAAATTGTACTTTTGTCTAAATTTTGAAAAATTTCCAAAATATTTGCAAGTCTGAGTCAAGCCACCAATAACAAAAACTAGGTTTTTTAATACCCACTTAGAAGTTCCAAGAACTTTCAAGATCACTTTCACATGTCACACAGTGAAGAGATTTCCATTTGCACTAAATGCTGGGAGACGATTGCTCACTTTAAAGTTGAGAATCAACTTCCATTGACTTACAAGTAGTCTGCGTTTAATTCCTCATATCACTCATTACAGATCATGATGAAAAAAATCTTCAAGGGCATTACATGTATTTGTTATTAGAATCACTGATATGTGAGCAATTTCTCCCCATTTTATGAGGCATATTGAGAAACTGGGATTTTCCTTTTCATCATAGGCTATTTGCTGCTTCATAATGGATAGTGGCTAATTAAACTTGCGATGACCTTGTTGTTCTAGTTGCAAATACAATGGTGTCTTGAGTCATTTACTGAGATGTCAGTGATGGATGGAAGTGCTTCTCAATAATTAGGTGGTAAACAATGGTAACTGAGCGGTAATTCACACTAGCATGGCAAAGGTATTTCACAGAAACACAGCAAATGACCCGTCACTGCCATCTTTGTAAAATGGTGCTGGCCCCTCAGGAAATCATATTCTTCATTGGTACAGAAGACATAAGAAGATTATCATATTTCAGATAAGCCAAAGAACATATTCCTCTCTCAAATTTGTCCTATGTACAGAAAGGGCTTTCTCTTAAAGGCAGTCCTGATTTGCAACACAAATCGGCAACTTTTCCAGAATGGCAAGACAGATGGTGAACATTTTTATTACACTGGCTTGCTTGTCATAGTTGACATGAGGGACAGGACAAGAACACAGTGGAGAGAATTCTAAGAGTCAGGACAAACATTTGGAAAAATAATAAATTAGATAATGTAAATTTGCTGATTGGAACAAATATTTTCCCTTTTTATTGATTCAGTTATCTTCTCTTTGAACAATCCCACATACTTTGGCATCCAAGTCTGTACAGTGGGCATGATTTTTTAATAATCCTCTTATTTCTCTTAAGGTTTGGTAGACACACTCCTTTTCTCTGTTTCTGTGAGATAATGTGGTTAAATGGCAAAGCTGACACAGTGAGGCAATCAGTACCAGCCTTTAGATTTCAAGTTCAAAGTCACTGTAATAGATATTATATTTCTCAAAACAGATATGTAGTATTTGAGCTCATCCTAAAAAAAGGCAAGTGAAGAGATTTCCATTTGCACTAAATGCTGGGAGACGATTGTATTGTTGAGAATCAACTTCCATTGACTTACAAGTAGTCTGCGTTTAATTCCTCATATCACTCATTACAGATCATGATGAAAAAAATCTTCAAGGGCATTACATGTATTTGTTATTAGAATCACTGATATGTGAGCAATTTCTCCCCATTTTATGAGGCATATTGAGAAACTGGGATTTTCCTTTTCATCATAGGCTATTTGCTGCTTCATAATGGATAGTGGCTAATTAAACTTGCGATGACCTTGTTGTTCTAGTTGCAAATACAATGGTGTCTTGAGTCATTTACTGAGATGTCAGTGATGGATGGAAGTGCTTCTCAATAATTAGGTGGTAAACAATGGTAACTGAGCGGTAATTCACACTAGCATGGCAAAGGTATTTCACAGAAACACAGCAAATGACCCGTCACTGCCATCTTTGTAAAATGGTGCTGGCCCCTCAGGAAATCATATTCTTCATTGGTACAGAAGACATAAGAAGATTATCATATTTCAGATAAGCCAAAGAACATATTCCTCTCTCAAATTTGTCCTATGTACAGAAAGGGCTTTCTCTTAAAGGCAGTCCTGATTTGCAACACAAATCGGCAACTTTTCCAGAATGGCAAGACAGATGGTGAACATTTTTATTACACTGGCTTGCTTGTCATAGTTGACATGAGGGACAGGACAAGAACACAGTGGAGAGAATTCTAAGAGTCAGGACAAACATTTGGAAAAATAATAAATTAGATAATGTAAATTTGCTGATTGGAACAAATATTTTCCCTTTTTATTGATTCAGTTATCTTCTCTTTGAACAATCCCACATACTTTGGCATCCAAGTCTGTACAGTGGGCATGATTTTTTAATAATCCTCTTATTTCTCTTAAGGTTTGGTAGACACACTCCTTTTCTCTGTTTCTGTGAGATAATGTGGTTAAATGGCAAAGCTGACACAGTGAGGCAATCAGTACCAGCCTTTAGATTTCAAGTTCAAAGTCACTGTAATAGATATTATATTTCTCAAAACAGAATGGTTTTTTGAGCCAAACAAAACATGTCCCCAAAGTAAATTTAGGAGAAACTGAAGAAAAGTCTTTTTTTTTTTTAATTTTTTTGACTAATTTTTTGGTCTCTTTTATTGATTTTATTCATTTATTTATTTATTTTTCTTTATTCTTCGGCTTCTGTGGGCCTCCCAGAGCTCCGGTTCAGGGCGCATGCGCTTCAGAGCGCTGACTTGTAAGTGGACGCACCGGTCCAGGCATTCCGCAGCACATGGGATCTTCCCGGCCCAGGGATCGAACTGGTGTCCCTTGCACTGCAAAGCGGACTCTTTACCCACTGGACCACCAGGGAAGCCCCTGAAGAAGAGTCTTTATCAAAGGACAAGGCAGTCTAGACTTTCTCAAAATTGTCAGCTTTAACCTATCTCTTTATTTTCTAAGTAGGTACTTATCATAGTCTGTCTCTTATATGTAAAACATACCTCTCAAAACACCTCTCCCTCAATTTCCCTTAAAGTTGTCCCTCCCTATTAACTGGTTCAGGATTCATTATTTTTCACCTGGACTGTCATATTAATCTCCTAAATGTCTTCTCCATGAAGTTAGAAATTCCTTCTCTTTCTAATTGCCAGCCTCCAGCAGAGTGCTAAGTTCTCAAAAATTTTGATTAAATAAAATTCAAGACTGGCCAGATACCAAAACAGATCATCAAATGCCTACTTCTATAAGTGGACCTCAGGATCCAGAAGCCTGATTCTCAGAAACCTGAGAGAACATTATATGGTGGTGAGGAAGCAACAAAAGAGATGCCCACTTCATTGCTAGTTTTGATTGCAACTGATACCTATGAACCTTGCTTCAAGAAATTTTAAAAGTACATTTATCTATGGAAAAAATGTATTAATCTCATGAAGGAAAATCTTGATAATTACACTGAAAACTATCACTTATCATGGATTTTATAGAGATGTTTGCTGCTTTAGTATAGATATAAATGTCAAAGTCTGTCACTGTTTTCATTGTCTTCCCATCTACTTGCCATGAAATGATGGGACCCGATGCCATGAACTGTCTTTTGGATGTTGAGTCTTAGGCCAGCTTTTTCAGTCTCCTCTTTCACCTTCATCAAGAGGATCTTTAGTTCCTCTTCACTTTCTGCCATAAGGGTGGTGTCATCTGCATACCTGAGGTTATTGTTATTTCTTCCAGAAATCTTGATTCCAGCTTGTGCTTCATCCAGACCAGCATTTCGCATGATGCATATAAATTAAACAAGCAGGGTGACAATATGCAGCCCTGTAGTAATCCTTTCCCAATTTGGAACCAGTCCGTTGTTCCATGTCCAGTTCTAACTGTTGCTTCTTGTCCTGCCTACAGGTTTTGCAGGAAGCAGTTCAGGTGGTTTGGTTTCTTTCAGAATTTTCCACAGTTTGTTATGACCCACCCTGTCAAAGGCTTTGGTGCAGTCACTGAAACAAAAGTAGATATTTTTCTGGAATTCGCTTGCTCTGTCTATGATCCAACTGATCTCTGGTGGCTCAGAAGGAAGTTAGAAAATTACTTATCCAATAGAAAGGGCATCATTTCTAAAAATTCCTCAGATTTTTACTCAGATCAATTTAACATGTTTTTAAGATCTGTATTTTTTTTTCATTACTTTCTTTATAAATTTGAAGGAAAAAATTCAAAACCAGATGAAACTAAAAGATGAATACTCACTTTACATTTTAGGGTTCTTTTGGTAAATATTTTGGAATATGACAGTATGTTTTAAAGATTTCTAGAGGGCAGGGACTAAGTACCACTCAACTTTAAATTGCTGGGGTCACTGTAGTTCTTGATATGTAACTAGGATTTACAAATATTTTTTAAGAAGAAAGATACAAGGGAATGAGGGAATGAAAGTAACATATTAGGGTAGGCAGCTGAAATTTAGGGCAGGCTCAAAAACAGAGGAAGGCATAAACTGGTCCCACCCCTGATACCTTACACAGAAAATATATAAGCGTAGCCAATGCAAGATATTTGGTTTATGGTAAAAGAGTGAACCTCTGAGAGATGGCATTCCCCTCTCCCTTCCTTTCCAAATTTAAGACGATATACAAAGACCTTAAGCTCATATATAATGCTCTGACCTGGTGATTCCCTCTCATGTATGACTGGTATGACCACTAACTCTGGGTCCACATTTATAAGGAATCAATATCCTGGGAACCTGAGTCCTCTCTCAAGTCCATGCATCCTTAGTCATGAATATGCCCCTGATATGGCCTGTTTGTTAATTTAATAATAAATAATAAGAAATGTTACCCTCATCCCTTATCAGTGAGCATTCTTGCCTATTTGCAAATCTAGACCAAACTCTGTGAGGTCCAAACTCATACATCAAGAAGTCAGGAAAAATAAATATTAATGCATGTAAAATAGAACTTGAATTTAACTAACTTGAAAGTTTTATTAAAATTCCAGTTGGGACATATTATAAGAATATTCTTCACTTGAATCAAATAAGCTACAGGGAGATACTTCTGTGCTAAACACATCTCTTGTATATGTTTCTAGGGACTCATCTCTTAAACTCTGTACTCTATTCTCTTAGACACATTCTTGTCAAAGGCTTTGGTGCAGTCACTGAAACAAAAGTAGATATTTTTCTGGAATTCGCTTGCTCTGTCTATGATCCAACTGATCTCTGGTGGCTCAGAAGGAAGTTAGAAAATTACTTATCCAATAGAAAGGGCATCATTTCTAAAAATTCCTCAGATTTTTACTCAGATCAATTTAACATGTTTTTAAGATCTGTATTTTTTTCATTACTTTCTTTATAAATTTGAAGGAAAAAATTCAAAACCAGATGAAACTAAAAGATGAATACTCACTTTACATTTTAGGGTTCTTTTGGTAAATATTTTGGAATATGACAGTATGTTTTAAAGATTTCTAGAGGGCAGGGACTAAGTACCACTCAACTTTAAATTGCTGGGGTCACTGTAGTTCTTGATATGTAACTAGGATTTACAAATATTTTTTAAGAAGAAAGATACAAGGGAATGAGGGAATGAAAGTAACATATTAGGGTAGGCAGCTGAAATTTAGGGCAGGCTCAAAAACAGAGGAAGGCATAAACTGGTCCCACCCCTGATACCTTACACAGAAAATATATAAGCGTAGCCAATGCAAGATATTTGGTTTATGGTAAAAGAGTGAACCTCTGAGAGATGGCATTCCCCTCTCCCTTCCTTTCCAAATTTAAGACGATATACAAAGACCTTAAGCTCATATATAATGCTCTGACCTGGTGATTCCCTCTCATGTATGACTGGTATGACCACTAACTCTGGGTCCACATTTATAAGGAATCAATATCCTGGGAACCTGAGTCCTCTCTCAAGTCCATGCATCCTTAGTCATGAATATGCCCCTGATATGGCCTGTTTGTTAATTTAATAATAAATAATAAGAAATGTTACCCTCATCCCTTATCAGTGAGCATTCTTGCCTATTTGCAAATCTAGACCAAACTCTGTGAGGTCCAAACTCATACATCAAGAAGTCAGGAAAAATAAATATTAATGCATGTAAAATAGAACTTGAATTTAACTAACTTGAAAGTTTTATTAAAATTCCAGTTGGGACATATTATAAGAATATTCTTCACTTGAATCAAATAAGCTACAGGGAGATACTTCTGTGCTAAACACATCTCTTGTATATGTTTCTAGGGACTCATCTCTTAAACTCTGTACTCTATTCTCTTAGCTTCTTCATTACTCTGTAATTCAGGGTCATACTGATTTCATGGTTGATGGATTTTTTTCATGGCTGATTTTCTAAACTAGCACAAAATCTTTTCCTTAATATCATCTGATGTCCTTGGTGGAATGTGAGTGATAGAGAGAGAAGTATGAAAGTCATAGTCAATAAATTACCATAAAATGAACACACACAGGTTGACTACCATGCAGAGCAAGAAACAGATTACCAGTGCCTGGAATTCCGATTTGGATCCCTCATATTCCTTGTACCAACATCTATTTCCTCTTTCTTCTTCCAAATCAATCAATCACTATCCTGACCTCCTGACCTCTAACACCTTGGATTGTTTTTTGCATGTGTTAACTTATACAAATGGAGTCATTTTACATACATATACATATATATCTATGTATATGTCATGCATGCATGAGTACTAAGTCACTTCAGTTGTGTCCGACTCTTTACAACTATAGCCCACCAGGCTCCTCTGTCCATGGGATTCTCCAGGCAAGAATACTGGAGTGGATTGCTATACCCTCCTCAGGGGATATTTCCCACCCAGGAATCGAACCTGTATCCCTGCATTGCAGGCAGATTATTTCACTGCTGAGCCACTGGGGAAACTCCATATGTATGACATGCATGCATGCTAAGTTGCTTCAGTTATGTCTGAATCTGTGTGATCCCATGGACTGCAGCCCGCCTGGCTCCTCTGTCCATGGGATATAGCCTTCCACATCTGACTTCTCTGGCTCAACTTTACATTTGTGAGATTAATTTAAATTTTTGCATGCAGTGTTGGTTTTTCTCTACCATTTTCATTATGTATAGTAGTTCATAACCCTATCACCATTTATCTGATCTGTTCGTGTGTAGGAATGAAATTCCCAGTTATATAGTACGTGGTTACCTAATTAGTTATACCCAGTAGTTATACCCAGTATTCAAGATGGTTGTACAAATATTCGTATTATATGAACAACTGTCATTACCTATATCTCTGCCAACACAAGACAATGTCAGTCTTTCATTTCAGCTATTGCAATTGGTATATAGTTTTACAGAACCATCTTCAGTGGGTTTACTATCCACTGATATATTATCTTTGGTGAAATTCCTTTTCAAATTTCTCACCCCTGTCTCTATTGGCTTGTTTCCCACTTTTCTACTGATCTATAGGTCTGTTTAATCTATTTTGGATATGAATTCTTCATCATTTATATGTGTTGCATATATTTATACCTATGGCTTGCCTTTTTACGATACATGAAATTTTATCTTTAATACAGTCTATTTTATAAATATTTTCTTTATGGGCTTGCCTTTCATATTTAGATCTATCATATACATAGAATTACATATGATATGAGGCAAATGAATTGTTTCTATATGAATATTCAACAGACCTAAGACCATTTACTGAAAAAGCGACTTTTTCCTTGATATTCTGGAGAGAAATTTTTTTTTACAAGATGTACATATATGAATGAAAGCTGACGTATTTCTTCTGTAAAGAAATGAGAAGTTACACTTTATGTCTGAACAGCTGATTTTAAACATCTGGGGCACAGTACCAGAAAAGATCCTGAGGTCATGTCTGAGCTTAGTCAAAGAAAATCACCATTGAACAATAGTGACCGCCATTGCCTCAGGACACATGATGAAGGAAACAGTATCTCTTTTATGTCCTTAGACTAAACAATTGCAAAGGGAAATAAAATCATGCGATGAAAGAGGGATTAAACTATATTTTATAAGCTTTAATATCTTAGTTTTGTTCTTTCCTAATTCCCAGCTTCCTTTCACAGTGTAATACCTGAAAATAAAGTAAAATTCTCAAAGACCTAAAAATTCCCTGACTTCTACCCACAAGACCATGAAGCCAAGAGAGAGCAGATTTTTTCTCTCTCTACCTAATATCAACCTCGACTTCTGCAGTAAGCAGCCTCCAAAGTGGCATGCAATTTGTCTTCACTCCTTAATTTTTGCTTCTGAAGTTACGTTATCAAAAGGCCCCAATCTACCTTATAAGCTCACACTAGGTCTTGATTCACTTGCTCTAAGGAAAACCAGCTGTCTTTCTAGAGGGAAGAGACCCATATAAGTGAGTTTGGAAAGTGTCTCCTTGTTCGCACTGTTGACTGAACCCAGAGCAGGCAAGGCACAAGCGGAGAAGCTGGAAGAAGATGTAAGAAGCTGTAGGGACTGCAGACATATTCATTCTCTCCTGCCCAGCATGTCCGCACAGGGATTCTCAGGTAGAACTTATATAGAAATGCAGAGCAAAAATGGCCAGCAGTCAAGTGAGTACATTGTGACGCACGTGCACAGTGTTGTGAATGATCTCAGCTGTCATGTAATCATTTTTTACAAAACATAGGGCGAGAGTGTGAGGCCATGGGGGAGAGAGCCTGACTACCAACATCTCGGCTAATTTGCTCTTTCCATTCAGAAGCTCAATCTTCCAAGGTTCGCCAACAGCAAGAAGCAAATCCAGACAACGGGAACAAATCCTCCTTTGACTGGTCCTTAGAAATGACTTCACTGTGCTTCTCCTGAGAACCCTAAGCCCAACCCACTTGTTCTTTTTTTCTTTTTTTTTAAGATTTATTTATTTATTTATTTGAGGGGGGGATGGGGGGGAGGGGAGCAGGCGGGCCACTTCTTTGGTCTTTCATTTGTTCATTTTCATCCATCTTTGTTCTTCGGCCCATGTGGGCCTCCCATCACAGCGGCCTCTGTTGTTGCAGAGCACCAGCTCCGGGCGCATGCACCCCAGAGCTCCGGCTCGGTAATTGGACACATTGGTCCAGTCGCTCTGCGGCACGTGGGATCTTCCCAAGCCAGGGATCGAACTGGCGCCCCTTGCACTGCAAGGCGGTGTCCTTACCCACTGGACCACCAGGGAAGCCCCCACTTGTTCTTTAAACTGCTCCTGGATGCCACTGAGACTATGAGGTAATAACCCTTTGCTGTTTTGAGTTACTAAATCTGTAGATTATTTATTCCACAGAATAGTCAACTGAGATACTGTCTCAGTTCTGGTTTATGTCCTGAGCACTCATCTCTAAAAACCACTATCTTCAGAATTCTGTTGTCATTCAGCTGCTAAGTTGTGTTCGACTCTTTGCAACCCCATGAACTGCAGCATGCCGGGTTTCCCTGTCCTGCATGATCAGAATGCTGTAACCTATAACAGATTCACCAACATCTATAAGACATATAAACCCCCAGAAAATGTGTCAGGGTCTCTTTACATGTGTCATTATCACCTCCTTGTTTTTATAAAAATTTTTAAAATTTATTTAAAAATTTTTTTGACTGCATTGTGTCTTCATCATTGCACATAGACTTTCTATTTGCAGAGAGTATGGGCTACTCTCTAGATGCAGTGCACAGGCTGCTCATTGTGGTGGCTCCTTGTGTTGGAGGCAGCATGTCCGCACAGGGATTCTCAGGTAGAACTTATATAGAAATGCAGAGCAAAAATGGCCAGCAGTCAAGTGAGTACATTGTGACGCACGTGCACAGTGTTGTGAATGATCTCAGCTGTCATGTAATCATTTTTTACAAAACATAGGGCGAGAGTGTGAGGCCATGGGGGAGAGAGCCTGACTACCAACATCTCGGCTAATTTGCTCTTTCCATTCAGAAGCTCAATCTTCCAAGGTTCGCCAACAGCAAGAAGCAAATCCAGACAACGGGAACAAATCCTCCTTTGACTGGTCCTTAGAAATGACTTCACTGTGCTTCTCCTGAGAACCCTAAGCCCAACCCACTTGTTCTTTTTTTTTTTTTTTAAAGATTTATTTATTTATTTATTTGAGGGGGATGGGACTTCTATTGGTCTTTCATTTGTTCATTTTCATCCATCTTTGTTCTTGCCCATGTGGGCCTCCCATCACAGCGGCCTCTGTTGTTGCAGAGCACCAGCTCCGGGCGCATGCACCCCAGAGCTCCGGCTCGGTAATTGGACACATTGGTCCAGTCGCTCTGCGGCACGTGGGATCTTCCCAAGCCAGGGATCGAACTGGCGCCCCTTGCACTGCAAGGCGGTGTCCTTACCCACTGGACCACCAGGGAAGCCCCCACTTGTTCTTTAAACTGCTCCTGGATGCCACTGAGACTATGAGGTAATAACCCTTTGCTGTTTTGAGTTACTAAATCTGTAGATTATTTATTCCACAGAATAGTCAACTGAGATACTGTCTCAGTTCTGGTTTATGTCCTGAGCACTCATCTCTAAAAACCACTATCTTCAGAATTCTGTTGTCATTCAGCTGCTAAGTTGTGTTCGACTCTTTGCAACCCCATGAACTGCAGCATGCCGGGTTTCCCTGTCCTGCATGATCAGAATGCTGTAACCTATAACAGATTCACCAACATCTATAAGACATATAAACCCCCAGAAAATGTGTCAGGGTCTCTTTACATGTGTCATTATCACCTCCTTGTTTTTATAAAAATTTTTAAAATTTATTTAAAAATTTTTTTGACTGCATTGGGTCTTCATCATTGCACATAGACTTTCTCTATTTGCAGAGAGTATGGGCTACTCTCTAGATGCAGTGCACAGGCTGCTCATTGTGGTGGCTCCTTGTGTTGAGGAGCATGGGCTCTAAGATGCATGGGCTTCAGTACTTGTGGCTCATGGGCTTAGCTGATCTGTAGCATGTGGAATCTTCCCAGATCAGGAATCAAACCCATGTTTGGCAGACAGACTCTTATCTGCTGTACCACCAGGGAAGCCCCCTTTCCCTGCTTTTAAACATTCTTTTCCACTACCTGCAATCTCAAACTTGCTGTCTACCTCTTGGCTGCTTCTGCTGCTAAGTCACTTCAGTTTTGTGTGACTGCTCCAAGCAAGAATACTGGAGTGGGTTGCCATGTCCTCCTCCAGGAGATTTTCCTGACCCAGGGATGGAACATACATTTCCTAGGGCTCCTGCATTTTCAAGCAGGTTCTTTATCCCTAGCATCACCTGGGGATCGCTAAGTCTACCTCTTTACTTACTACTTATCCTTGAAGTCCTCTTACATAAAAGCTTCTTTTTACTATCAGAACAAACTATCTCATCATATTTAAGATCCTGTGATATATAGTCTGCACAGTACAGTTGAGCAGTAAAACGTCTTATGCTGTTTTGTCAGCGCGATCCGTTTTAGTCTCATTGTCATAGTTAAGCTATCAGTACTTGATGAGCTATTTGAGGAGAGCTGTCTTATTTTATAATAGTCCAAATCATCTAGCTTTATGTTAAATACATACACTATCAAACTATCTTACACTTAACCTTCACAGTATCGAGAAAGTTCCACTTTGCTCTGTCATCATCTCACCATGGCCTGTCTGGGAAACAGCATTAATATGAGAATATTATGGAATCTTAGTAATGTTTGATTCAAGGTAATAACTAAAAGAGCATGTTTATAAAAAAAATAAGAATGAACACAATCAGAAATAACTCTGTATTGCTTTTTATTAATAATAAAGTGTGTGTGTGTGTGTGTGTGTGTTTGCGCTGTGTACCATTTGGATGGAATGATATTAGAAAGAAACAATGTAGGCTTCACTAACTGTGATGTTCCAATCACAAATAGAAGTAAAGACAGCTATTTAGACATAATTTACCGATAGGATAGCTCAAGTGGAAACTTAATGATTTATAAAACGCTATTTTTCTTTCTAATTTCCCATGGGTCATATGGAGACTTTAGTCAAGGTTGAAGCAAGCAATGGACATTTCCGTGCAGCATGGGTTTTCCTTTGCTCCACAACTTTACATTACACTCATAAGGGCCAATTTTAGCCCACTGATGCATATGCATGACCCTGTCTTTTACGAGGAATATTCAGTTCGCAAAGAATTCTACTACTACCTATACAGATTTCCAATTAGAGTATTTCTTAATTATTCAAAATGTATTACATACTGAAGCACTACTAGCCAACCTTACCTGGAACACATCTAAATATGCAGATTACAAGTATCATTTGGAGGATGAGTTAAGGCGGAAATATGACAAGAAGTGTTGTGCAGGGGTCAGCGTTCCAGTTTAGTGCTATTTAATGTGTTTTCAGTGACCGGGATGATGGAAGACCAGGTATGTAACATCAGGTAGAAAAAATAGCCAATATCTTGGTGAACAGATTTAGAATTAAAAATGGCAATAATGTGTGTGAACAGTGCTCAAAAATGGAAAGAACAAAGTTGAATGTGTATGGTTTCCTGTTGTATATGAAATGTACAAGTAAGATAGCAAAAGAAAAAGAAGATACAAACCAACCAGAAAGACTTGATATTTTTAAGGTATGAGGAAATAATTCAAATGAGATATTAACTTCATTTTGAAAGTCATTTGCTTTTCTATAAAAAGGAGCAAAGTAACTATGAGAGTGGCAACTTAAAGTTGTTAGGAACAAATATGAAGTGTTTGCATAAGAACCTGTCTGTAGCCAAAATAACTGCTTACTATAACAATGACCTATCCTCATGTCCTGTCATTTCACAAAGTCGATTACCTACCTAAGATGACAACCACTTAAGTGAAACAATAGCAAAATGGGAGCATTCACACAAAATTTTTAAAAGTTATGCATATGGTTTTACTCGTCTGAGTTACTGTATGTAAAATTTTGACTAAACAAAATACTTCACTAACTGTGATGTTCCAATCACAAATAGAAGTAAAGACAGCTATTTAGACATAATTTACCGATAGGATAGCTCAAGTGGAAACTTAATGATTTATAAAACGCTATTTTTCTTTCTAATTTCCCATGGGTCATATGGAGACTTTAGTCAAGGTTGAAGCAAGCAATGGACATTTCCGTGCAGCATGGGTTTTCCTTTGCTCCACAACTTTACATTACACTCATAAGGGCCAATTTTAGCCCACTGATGCATATGCATGACCCTGTCTTTTACGAGGAATATTCAGTTCGCAAAGAATTCTACTACTACCTATACAGATTTCCAATTAGAGTATTTCTTAATTATTCAAAATGTATTACATACTGAAGCACTACTAGCCAACCTTACCTGGAACACATCTAAATATGCAGATTACAAGTATCATTTGGAGGATGAGTTAAGGCGGAAATATGACAAGAAGTGTTGTGCAGGGGTCAGCGTTCCAGTTTAGTGCTATTTAATGTGTTTTCAGTGACCGGGATGATGGAAGACCAGGTATGTAACATCAGGTAGAAAAAATAGCCAATATCTTGGTGAACAGATTTAGAATTAAAAATGGCAATAATGTGTGTGAACAGTGCTCAAAAATGGAAAGAACAAAGTTGAATGTGTATGGTTTCCTGTTGTATATGAAATGTACAAGTAAGATAGCAAAAGAAAAAGAAGATACAAACCAACCAGAAAGACTTGATATTTTTAAGGTATGAGGAAATAATTCAAATGAGATATTAACTTCATTTTGAAAGTCATTTGCTTTTCTATAAAAAGGAGCAAAGTAACTATGAGAGTGGCAACTTAAAGTTGTTAGGAACAAATATGAAGTGTTTGCATAAGAACCTGTCTGTAGCCAAAATAACTGCTTACTATAACAATGACCTATCCTCATGTCCTGTCATTTCACAAAGTCGATTACCTACCTAAGATGACAACCACTTAAGTGAAACAATAGCAAAATGGGAGCATTCACACAAAATTTTTAAAAGTTATGCATATGGTTTTACTCGTCTGAGTTACTGTATGTAAAATTTTGACTAAACAAAATACTTCTCCGTAAATTTTTATTCATATGTCTTGTCTCACCAACAAGACCACAGAATTTTTCAAACACAAAGACGAACTTACAAGCATTCAAAAATCATTAAATGTAGGAATCATATTTTTCAGATAGTTATTTGCAATAGTGGAATTTTCTAGTTTAGTTAGGTCGTTCTTTCACATAGCACCATACTAATGTCGTCTAAGTTACCTAGCAAGTGGTAATAGGCAATATTTCTTTTGAACATCCAAGTAGTTCATTAGTTTTAGTCTTTGGGGGCTAATAAGTTAAGGGTTTACTATTTTTGTGTTCATCTGCACCATGGAGGTTACTTTCATTATCCTAGTGGTTCTCGGGGTGCTCATCAAAACCGTTTGTGGAGATGCATGAGATTCAAAGTATTTTAAAAATAAAACTAAGATTTTTTTTCACATTTTCAACCTACCTCTCTTACAACTGTGAAGTTTTCCATCTGTGTGCTATTGCAACAGAGTAAATGTAGAAGAGATTGGAAAATGAGCTGCCTTCTGTTAAGATACACACTTGCAAAAATTCAAAACATGACTTCATCCTTCACTTATATTTTTCATTTAGCAAAATACAAATTTTTATCAAATTGTTTGAACATGTAATGAGTTTGTTGCTTTCATCTTGAAATTAATTAATACTTTAAAATATCAGTTTTAATTTTTAATAATGTAAATGTCCAGACATAGCAAAAACTGTTCCATAGTCTTTAATGGTGAAAACAAGTGTATGAAAACCAGTGAATTACCCCAACAGTTTCTAATTTATTAGGAACTTCCAGTTTCAGGGAATCATTTCAGACTGCCTTGTAGGGAGCAAGGAAGATAAGAAGGTTGGCATAGATCAGTAGATCTTAACCTTGGCTGCACAGTAGAATCACCTGGAGAGTTTCAGAATAATTATTGGTGCCAGGTTGTTGCCTTACATTTATTATCATTATTTTTGGAGGCAGGGCAGCGGTGGGTTTCTGTAAACAATCAAATGACAATGCATCACACAAAATTTTTAAAAGTTATGCATATGGTTTTACTCGTCTGAGTTACTGTATGTAAAATTTTGACTAAACAAAATACTTCTCCGTAAATTTTATTCATATGTCTTGTCTCACCAACAAGACCACAGAATTTTCAAACACAAAGACGAACTTACAAGCATTCAAAAATCATTAAATGTAGGAATCATATTTTTCAGATAGTTATTTGCAATAGTGGAATTTTCTAGTTTAGTTAGGTCGTTCTTTCACATAGCACCATACTAATGTCGTCTAAGTTACCTAGCAAGTGGTAATAGGCAATATTTCTTTTGAACATCCAAGTAGTTCATTAGTTTTAGTCTTTGGGGGCTAATAAGTTAAGGGTTTACTATTTTTGTGTTCATCTGCACCATGGAGGTTACTTTCATTATCCTAGTGGTTCTCGGGGTGCTCATCAAAACCGTTTGTGGAGATGCATGAGATTCAAAGTATTTTAAAAATAAAACTAAGATTTTTTTTCACATTTTCAACCTACCTCTCTTACAACTGTGAAGTTTTCCATCTGTGTGCTATTGCAACAGAGTAAATGTAGAAGAGATTGGAAAATGAGCTGCCTTCTGTTAAGATACACACTTGCAAAAATTCAAAACATGACTTCATCCTTCACTTATATTTTTCATTTAGCAAAATACAAATTTTTATCAAATTGTTTGAACATGTAATGAGTTTGTTGCTTTCATCTTGAAATTAATTAATACTTTAAAATATCAGTTTTAATTTTTAATAATGTAAATGTCCAGACATAGCAAAAACTGTTCCATAGTCTTTAATGGTGAAAACAAGTGTATGAAAACCAGTGAATTACCCCAACAGTTTCTAATTTATTAGGAACTTCCAGTTTCAGGGAATCATTTCAGACTGCCTTGTAGGGAGCAAGGAAGATAAGAAGGTTGGCATAGATCAGTAGATCTTAACCTTGGCTGCACAGTAGAATCACCTGGAGAGTTTCAGAATAATTATTGGTGCCAGGTTGTTGCCTTACATTTATTATCATTATTTTTGGAGGCAGGGCAGCGGTGGGTTTCTGCTTAGGCATCAGGATTTTGGAAACCTTCCCACAAAGCTCTAATATGCAGACAAAGTTGGGTGAGCATTGGATAGACCATCCTTCATCTATGCCTGTCTGAGAGAGGCATTAGACTACTACCAATCCACATAGTGATGCCTCCTCAAATCGTGTTGCCCAACCAAACCTGGGTCCACTTGTAAAGCCAATCCACTGACAACAGGTTGTGGTGAAGGGAAGTCCACTGTTGTAGGGTGCCAAACAAGGGGTCCAGGTAGCCAATGTTCAAAGGACCCAAACTCCTTGGTAAATAGGGGCAAATGACGGTAAATAGGTTACCACAAACAGTGTCAGATTCTTGATCTCCAAGGGTGGAGAATTCACATTGGGAACAAAAAGGCTTGGCTTTGGTCACTCAGAGCTTTGTGAAATAAAAATTTATTAAGAAAAGAGGAGAGAGAGAGAGAGAGCTTCCAGCATAGACACTGTAAGGGTGATAGACGAGAACCCCCTTAGCTAGTTTAGGCATCATATTTTATACTTTTTCAGTTGGTTATTAACAATAGTTTAAAAGAATATTTTGAGGTGATAAAGGTCTTACCAGGTCCACACCTACAACAAACATCTTTAGATAACATAGGTGCAACTTAAGAAGGAGAAACATGTCCTCCAGCAAGATATATTGTTATAAACATTACCTTTGGGATTAAAGAACATCTTAGGCAAAAATGGATCATTGTCATCGGCGTGGCAATCAAGGTGAAAGCACCTTGGCTGAAAATGTTTGCTCTGCCCATTCCTCCTTTTCTGTGGAACCCACTGGACTCCTTACCAAGTCTTCCTGTTCACCTCTTTCAATATGTGATGAGCTTGTGGAGATTCTTCTGAATTGCTGGTGGTGAGGTGGTCGGGAGTCATATATTAGCCTTCAGATTCTAACCCAGTTGGGGTCCATGTGCTTGTGGACAAAGTATTGGAGCTTCAGCTTTAGCATCAGTCTTTCCAATGAATCTTCAGGGTTGATTTCCCCTAGTATTAACTTATTTTCTATCCTTGCTACCCAAGAGACTTTTACGAGTCTTCTTCACCTCCACAATCTGAAAGTACCAATTCTTCAGCACTCAGCTTTCTTTATGGTCCATTTCTCACATTTGTGCATGACTCATGGAAAATCCATGGCTTTGACTATACAGGCCTTTGTTAGCAAAGTCATGTTTTTGCTTTTAATATGCTGTCACATAGACTACTACCAATCCACATAGTGATGCCTCCTCAAATCGTGTTGCCCAACCAAACCTGGGTCCACTTGTAAAGCCAATCCACTGACAACAGGTTGTGGTGAAGGGAAGTCCACTGTTGTAGGGTGCCAAACAAGGGGTCCAGGTAGCCAATGTTCAAAGGACCCAAACTCCTTGGTAAATAGGGGCAAATGACGGTAAATAGGTTACCACAAACAGTGTCAGATTCTTGATCTCCAAGGGTGGAGAATTCACATTGGGAACAAAAAGGCTTGGCTTTGGTCACTCAGAGCTTTGTGAAATAAAAATTTATTAAGAAAAGAGGAGAGAGAGAGAGAGAGCTTCCAGCATAGACACTGTAAGGGTGATAGACGAGAACCCCCTTAGCTAGTTTAGGCATCATATTTTATACTTTTTCAGTTGGTTATTAACAATAGTTTAAAAGAATATTTTGAGGTGATAAAGGTCTTACCAGGTCCACACCTACAACAAACATCTTTAGATAACATAGGTGCAACTTAAGAAGGAGAAACATGTCCTCCAGCAAGATATATTGTTATAAACATTACCTTTGGGATTAAAGAACATCTTAGGCAAAAATGGATCATTGTCATCGGCGTGGCAATCAAGGTGAAAGCACCTTGGCTGAAAATGTTTGCTCTGCCCATTCCTCCTTTTCTGTGGAACCCACTGGACTCCTTACCAAGTCTTCCTGTTCACCTCTTTCAATATGTGATGAGCTTGTGGAGATTCTTCTGAATTGCTGGTGGTGAGGTGGTCGGGAGTCATATATTAGCCTTCAGATTCTAACCCAGTTGGGGTCCATGTGCTTGTGGACAAAGTATTGGAGCTTCAGCTTTAGCATCAGTCTTTCCAATGAATCTTCAGGGTTGATTTCCCCTAGTATTAACTTATTTTCTATCCTTGCTACCCAAGAGACTTTTACGAGTCTTCTTCACCTCCACAATCTGAAAGTACCAATTCTTCAGCACTCAGCTTTCTTTATGGTCCATTTCTCACATTTGTGCATGACTCATGGAAAATCCATGGCTTTGACTATACAGGCCTTTGTTAGCAAAGTCATGTTTTTGCTTTTTAATATGCTGTCTAGGTTTCTCATAGCCTTCCTTCCAAACCTACAGTCAAATTCTTCTATTTGGTGAATTTACAGTAAAATTCTTCTATTTGGTGGGGGTTTCATAATTTGTAAAACAGTTCAAAGGGTTAGCATGTTATCTGTAACCCCTGAGGAAGAACTAAAGGTCCCTGACTTTGTTTAATGGCTAAATTATTATTATTTTCTCTTGCTTGACCCTTTTTCTTTATCTCTACATTTCCTCACTTCTTGATTACATGTATCCTTTGGAACTTGAGGAAGGCCTAGGAGGTTAAAGTTTTTCCACAAACAAGAGGCAGGTGGAGGACGTGGAGGGAGGTCATCTGTTCTGAGGAGACCCCACAGTGTCCTGCACAGTTATGATAAAACAGAGTCCAGGCAAGCCTTAATCATTTCTGGTGCCATCATCTCTGGGTAATGCCTGTGAGGTCCTAAGTCAGTATGTGCTTTGTCTCTCTCTTTTTTGAAAAATATTGCTTGTAAATTTCAAGTGGTTTATGATTGTGCGTATGTTTTTCTTTATGATTCAAAGTACTGAACTTAAAAATTATAATGTGTGTTTTGTGTGCTCAGTCTTGTCTGACTCTTTGCAATGCCTTGGACTGTTGCCTGCGAGGCTCCACTGTCCATGGAATTCTTCAGGCAAGAGTCTTGGAGCGAGTGCTATTTCCTAGCCTAGGGAATCATCCGGAACCAGGGATGGAACACCTGCCTCCTGCATCTCTTGCAACTGGAAAGCCATCCCTGGTTTAAAAGTTAAAGATTTAGCTCCCATTTTTCAAAACAAAAGCATAAAGAATGATTTGATATTTTGCAAAATGTAAGCAAAATAACTTTTTCCTTTCTTACATCAAACTAAGAAGGCAGGCTAAAATTTCATTCCTGAAAGAGCATGTTATTTTAAGTATAAAGCAAGTAACTGGGTGAATTTCACCTCCCATTTGACATTTACTGATTAAGTGGGTTTCAGATATACTGACTCCCTCAAGCTGTGGCCAATTCCATAAAGTCATAAAATGACAACTTCAATTTAATGGGAATTTAGAGAATTTAGATTTGAGCTTGATACCTCTCCCTTCTCATTTTTGCCCTCTGTCCGTTTTAATATAAACTATTCATAATGAATTCAGTCACTATCTGTGAATTTCATCTTCTCATTCACACTGACTCTATATGAGTCATTTAGTATACATGTTGCCATATATTTATGCTAATTTCATAATATCTGGTATTTAATAGAATAAATAATATCTTTAAATATTAGATCAAAAATTTGGATATTAAAAATGGTTGTACACCTTTATCAGGTATCATAGCCAAGATGGTAGCTGCTATATTATTTATCAAAATAACTTTTTAAAAAACTGCATGTTTTGAAATCTATCACTTGGATTATTCACACAAACCTGAATAAACATTGCTCAAAAGTCACTAATGTATGAATATTTCAGTGTGGTGTTTTCTGATAAAGTATGGGATCTCTTGTGAAATAGTATGTACAGATGAAAATATACTATTCTATAAATTATTTTCCATTTGCAGAGAAAAAAGTATTGAGTCATTTAATTTTCTCATATTCACACTCAGTTCCAAATTTCTCTGTCTTATGGAATGATTCCTAATTACTTTTGTTGTCCTTCAAAATGCAGTTTACTACAAAAGAGGCATCTTTTATTAAAAGATTGTTAATAAAATTTTAAATCACCCATTAAAATATTTTAAATGATTTTTCTATATGTGAGCTATGACACAAATAAAAGAAAACTTTCTTAATATGCAGCAAATTAACCCTTTTAAAGTATTAATGCATAATAGGGTGAAGAGAAATATGTTTACCAGGCACATATACGCATAAATATATATATTTTATTAGGTATAGTCTTTGCATAATTTATATTTTATATCAGTTTTTAAGCAATTAGTGAGGAAAGCAAAGATCTTACTTTGTGATTAAAACATGATATTATTTTGAAGTATATCATGATTTTAGTATACTATTTTCTTCCCTTTTTCTTCTTGATTACTATTTTCTTCTTTATTATGCTATAAAAGAGTCTGTATTTCTTAAAATAAACACCTTCATTCCTTCTTATGCTCATTTAACTTGCTGCTCATGAATTATAACCTATTTTTCTATCCCTTAATAAATAAACATGAAATATTAATTGTCAACAAGTGAAGCTTCTAAAAGGTATTGTGCACAATTATATAACAGCTATATGGGAAAACTTGGTCTCACAGCACATTTCTTGGGGCTGATAAGAAAGTTCCCATTAACATAGAATTCTCTGGCAAGATGAATGAATAACATTACATAAAGACAATCAGGTAATGAAGACTCTAAGAATATGGAAAATATATTCATTAAATAAAAAGTTTATGAATTGCTTGCTAGTGAGTGTCTGGATTCACTTTTTGTTGTTATTCTTTATTATTTACTCTTTCAGGAGAATTTTTTTCATTTATTTGTCTACCCTCTACTGCACAATGGTTTTAAACATTATAAAAGAGCAATGCCAAGCTTCTTTCTTCACTTTTTACTAGTTTACCATTTACAAATCATTTTGTTGGTTTCCCCTAATTTCATGTTGCCTTATGTTTTGATATCACCCACTGTGCTTTGTATGGGATCTCTTGTGAAATAGTATGTACAGATGAAAATATACTATTCTATAAATTATTTTCCATTTGCAGAGAAAAAAGTATTGAGTCATTTAATTTTCTCATATTCACACTCAGTTCCAAATTTCTCTGTCTTATGGAATGATTCCTAATTACTTTTGTTGTCCTTCAAAATGCAGTTTACTACAAAAGAGGCATCTTTTATTAAAAGATTGTTAATAAAATTTTAAATCACCCATTAAAATATTTTAAATGATTTTTCTATATGTGAGCTATGACACAAATAAAAGAAAACTTTCTTAATATGCAGCAAATTAACCCTTTTAAAGTATTAATGCATAATAGGGTGAAGAGAAATATGTTTACCAGGCACATATACGCATAAATATATATATTTTATTAGGTATAGTCTTTGCATAATTTATATTTTATATCAGTTTTTAAGCAATTAGTGAGGAAAGCAAAGATCTTACTTTGTGATTAAAACATGATATTATTTTGAAGTATATCATGATTTTAGTATACTATTTTCTTCCCTTTTTCTTCTTGATTACTATTTTCTTCTTTATTATGCTATAAAAGAGTCTGTATTTCTTAAAATAAACACCTTCATTCCTTCTTATGCTCATTTAACTTGCTGCTCATGAATTATAACCTATTTTTTCTATCCCTTAATAAATAAACATGAAATATTAATTGTCAACAAGTGAAGCTTCTAAAAGGTATTGTGCACAATTATATAACAGCTATATGGGAAAACTTGGTCTCACAGCACATTTCTTGGGGCTGATAAGAAAGTTCCCATTAACATAGAATTCTCTGGCAAGATGAATGAATAACATTACATAAAGACAATCAGGTAATGAAGACTCTAAGAATATGGAAAATATATTCATTAAATAAAAAGTTTATGAATTGCTTGCTAGTGAGTGTCTGGATTCACTTTTTGTTGTTATTCTTTATTATTTACTCTTTCAGGAGAATTTTTTTCATTTATTTGTCTACCCTCTACTGCACAATGGTTTTAAACATTATAAAAGAGCAATGCCAAGCTTCTTTCTTCACTTTTTACTAGTTTACCATTTACAAATCATTTTGGGGATTTCCCCTAATTTCATGTTGCCTTATGTTTTGATATCACCCACTGTGCTTTCACCTTTTTATTTCTTAAGTAGGAAAGAATACATTCTATTCCTCATGGTTGCTTTTTCCTTACAGAATTCCCCTGGCTCGCCACTGACAGATCTTGATATCCAAGAGGGAGTCGGCTTGCAGGATTAAAGGCAAGAACCTCAATTAGACACTCTCTGATTTCTTCAGATGTTTTTTCTAATCTTTTAATATGGGATTATAGGCAGCTAGAACCTAGGCTGCTGTTATAAAAATAGTGAAGACTCTTTGTTCTAAATCATAAGCACTCGACATTTTTAAAAATGTCTATTTTTCTTAATTGGAATTAATTCTGGTCTAGATGAGGATAATGAACTTTGGTCAGCTCTTTGCGGTTCTGAGTACAAAACAGCTTGATGAGCATCACGAAGCACACACACTCTCCTCAGAATCTGCTGGAAAACTCCCTCAGAGACTGATTAGCCCATGCTTGTCACAAATAGGGGAGATAATTATGGGGCTTAACAGTCTACGTGGTGGATCTTTTGAGAGGCAATGGGTAGATCTAAGACTGTCTTTGGATCAACCCTAATTCTTATTATTGCACATATCTTGTGAGTCCGTGTGTGTGTTAGCACATCCCCAGAGACTAAACATTGTCTCTTCCCAGAGGGTGACATCACATTTCTTTTCCAGAAGATAAAATTGTCCAAATTAGATTATCTTTAATTAGTCTAATCTTATGAGATGAGCCATCCCATAAAGTTTATTGCGCCCGTGCTGGCACCATATTACAAGATTCTTATTGAATGAACTAATTTTTTGCCACAGAAATGAGGCTTATAAACAATGCTGCTGATTTCCTTTATCACAATAAAGATTTCCTCATCTGAAGCTTCAGGTTTCAGTAACTATTTTACAGGGAATATCAATTAAATAAAAAGTTTATGAATTGCTTGCTAGTGAGTGTCTGGATTCACTTTTTGTTGTTATTCTTTATTATTTACTCTTTCAGGAGAATTTTTTTCATTTATTTGTCTACCCTCTACTGCACAATGGTTTTAAACATTATAAAAGAGCAATGCCAAGCTTCTTTCTTCACTTTTTACTAGTTTACCATTTACAAATCATTTTGGGGATTTCCCCTAATTTCATGTTGCCTTATGTTTTGATATCACCCACTGTGCTTTCACCTTTTTATTTCTTAAGTAGGAAAGAATACATTCTATTCCTCATGGTTGCTTTTTCCTTACAGAATTCCCCTGGCTCGCCACTGACAGATCTTGATATCCAAGAGGGAGTCGGCTTGCAGGATTAAAGGCAAGAACCTCAATTAGACACTCTCTGATTTCTTCAGATGTTTTTTCTAATCTTTTAATATGGGATTATAGGCAGCTAGAACCTAGGCTGCTGTTATAAAAATAGTGAAGACTCTTTGTTCTAAATCATAAGCACTCGACATTTTTAAAAATGTCTATTTTTCTTAATTGGAATTAATTCTGGTCTAGATGAGGATAATGAACTTTGGTCAGCTCTTTGCGGTTCTGAGTACAAAACAGCTTGATGAGCATCACGAAGCACACACACTCTCCTCAGAATCTGCTGGAAAACTCCCTCAGAGACTGATTAGCCCATGCTTGTCACAAATAGGGGAGATAATTATGGGGCTTAACAGTCTACGTGGTGGATCTTTTGAGAGGCAATGGGTAGATCTAAGACTGTCTTTGGATCAACCCTAATTCTTATTATTGCACATATCTTGTGAGTCCGTGTGTGTGTTAGCACATCCCCAGAGACTAAACATTGTCTCTTCCCAGAGGGTGACATCACATTTCTTTTCCAGAAGATAAAATTGTCCAAATTAGATTATCTTTAATTAGTCTAATCTTATGAGATGAGCCATCCCATAAAGTTTATTGCGCCCGTGCTGGCACCATATTACAAGATTCTTATTGAATGAACTAATTTTTTGCCACAGAAATGAGGCTTATAAACAATGCTGCTGATTTCCTTTATCACAATAAAGATTTCCTCATCTGAAGCTTCAGGTTTCAGTAACTATTTTACAGTTCTCGGTAATATCAGATGACTTTGTTTTAATGAGAATGTTGACTTACTCCAAATTTCACTTGTTCCTGAGTTATTCTACTGTAAAATGCCTTCACAGTGAGAGAAGGTAAATAATTAAAGTTTCAGAAAATGTCACTTTTACAAACAGTAATTCAGGATAATGTTATCTCCTGTTTTATCTCAGTGACTATCCTCTTCAGTTTCATTCAGTCTTGCTTTTTGGCGAGAGAATGCAGTTGCCTAGATTGAGGGGCATGTACTCACACACCACATAAGAAGACCCCATTCATTAAAAGGCAGGTTTTAGACAGAGAGATAAAACATAATTCCATCACTAGAGAGTATGCCCCAGTGGTATTTTATTCAATCCATTCTCTGCCTCAACTACTATCTGCTTCAAACTTTATCTAGGATGCTTCACAAAAATGTGGTTATACTTTTTTAAGTCATTGATGAAAATGAATGACAATCTCCATTGTTGACCTGATGATATTAATGACATTCCAAATCAATTGAAAATGTCTCTGGTTTAATTCTTATACTCTTTCAAAGCCTTTTATATTCCTCCATGCCAAGATTTTCATTCTTATTTTAAGACTTTCAATTGCTTTGTGATCTGGGTCTAGTCCCTTAACTTTGTGGGTTTCTGATCCTTATAATTAAATAGTTGAAAAACATGGTTTGAAAATTTCTAAAACACTCTGTATTCTATGATATAAAATGATGTTGTTCTCTGGGAACTCTTCTTCCCAGGAAATGTTGCCCAGTTATTGAGAGTTAATGGAATTAACTCTCTTTTGCCAACAGGTTCCTTAGTTTCTTGAGTGATTGTAGTACTTTAAGTTGTGTAACTTCTGACAGAATTATCTTAACACCTGACCTAGTCTCTTAGACCTATTTCTTTATATAATAAGCTTTCCTAGGGGCAAGAAATATCCCTTCAAATGAAATAGATGATTGCCTCTTTTCTATAAAAGCACCTTCAAAATGAAATTAGACCATTCTTCTTCCTTACTTCTAACCCATATTTCAAGAAGGATCATTAGTATATTTTGTACTATTACGGTGTAGACAGAGGAAAACACCTTGTTGCATCAGAATAAGCATGTTTTCTTCACAGAAGTTTTTACAGAATGAAAAATGAGAAAGGCCATATATTCAGTTTTGCTTTATGTTCCTGAGTTATTCTACTGTAAAATGCCTTCACAGTGAGAGAAGGTAAATAATTAAAGTTTCAGAAAATGTCACTTTTACAAACAGTAATTCAGGATAATGTTATCTCCTGTTTTATCTCAGTGACTATCCTCTTCAGTTTCATTCAGTCTTGCTTTTTGGCGAGAGAATGCAGTTGCCTAGATTGAGGGGCATGTACTCACACACCACATAAGAAGACCCCATTCATTAAAAGGCAGGTTTTAGACAGAGAGATAAAACATAATTCCATCACTAGAGAGTATGCCCCAGTGGTATTTTATTCAATCCATTCTCTGCCTCAACTACTATCTGCTTCAAACTTTATCTAGGATGCTTCACAAAAATGTGGTTATACTTTTTTAAGTCATTGATGAAAATGAATGACAATCTCCATTGTTGACCTGATGATATTAATGACATTCCAAATCAATTGAAAATGTCTCTGGTTTAATTCTTATACTCTTTCAAAGCCTTTTATATTCCTCCATGCCAAGATTTTCATTCTTATTTTAAGACTTTCAATTGCTTTGTGATCTGGGTCTAGTCCCTTAACTTTGTGGGTTTCTGATCCTTATAATTAAATAGTTGAAAAACATGGTTTGAAAATTTCTAAAACACTCTGTATTCTATGATATAAAATGATGTTGTTCTCTGGGAACTCTTCTTCCCAGGAAATGTTGCCCAGTTATTGAGAGTTAATGGAATTAACTCTCTTTTGCCAACAGGTTCCTTAGTTTCTTGAGTGATTGTAGTACTTTAAGTTGTGTAACTTCTGACAGAATTATCTTAACACCTGACCTAGTCTCTTAGACCTATTTCTTTATATAATAAGCTTTCCTAGGGGCAAGAAATATCCCTTCAAATGAAATAGATGATTGCCTCTTTTCTATAAAAGCACCTTCAAAATGAAATTAGACCATTCTTCTTCCTTACTTCTAACCCATATTTCAAGAAGGATCATTAGTATATTTTGTACTATTACGGTGTAGACAGAGGAAAAAACACCTTGTTGCATCAGAATAAGCATGTTTTCTTCACAGAAGTTTTTACAGAATGAAAAATGAGAAAGGCCATATATTCAGTTTTGCTTTATAAGTTCCCTAGAATGAAAAAAAAATTCAAATTAAAGGTTACTTTGGTGGTTTTTTTATTTTTAAATTTGCTTACTAAAACTAGAGGGGGAAATGGAAATGATCATTATTGGGTATTTTGAGTGCTTTTCAAAATTAAAATATTATCTCATCAATGCAATTCTTAGCAAAATGATAAAATCACCTTACATATTTGATCACAAAAGTCATCTCTTTGAATTCTCATTTCTTTATATTTTGTTGTTGTTTTCTCTCTGTCTTCCTATTCCCTCCCTAATATTTGAATTTAAAAGGAAGAGGCCGCTGCTGATTTCTGTCTGACTTGGTTTGTGTAAGTAGAGAAGATCAGCATTAGGCTTTTCCACAGAGTAATTGAGACTCAGTCAATCAGACTCAGTTCATTGATTTTTGGACCTGAGCTGCAATGGTGCCTGTTACCGTTACCCACCCTGGTGAAGCTGAGCAAGGCCTCTAATCCTCTTAAACAGCAGTCAAGAAATTGAGATAAAAGCTGGTAATTCAAATTGTTCAAATAACAGATTTGACAAATTAGGGGGGTTCAACCCTTTGACAAAAACAAAGTCAATCTTGGGAGTTATTATATGCTATGATTCAATAATGTAGGTGAGATGCAGATCAGGTCATTATATAGGCATTGTTAGACATACTAATAAGAAAAGTAATTCACTTTATTGTGTAAACATAATGAAAAGAAAATTATAATATAAATGAAATAGTAGCATAATAGAAAAATCCTCAGAATTCTAAAAGTTAAAAATTAGTCAGAGCACATTGATTATTAAAAAGAAATTAGAGCACATTGATAATTTCTATGTCCACTTCTGTGAGTGAAAAAAAACCATGAAAAATAAAGGTAAAATTTAATAAATACTTATTTTTCATATCTTAAACTAATGTCATTTTAATTTGTTGGTAAATGAAACACTAGAACCTGAGCAGTTTTAGTCTCTACATAATAAATATAAATAGTGGAAATAATTATTCAATAATTAGTTGAATAATTCAAATAATTGAATAAATCCAGCCAGGCAGCTTAGCTGCTAATTTCACTGAATTTACTAAAATTATTGTTCCTTTCAGTCAAAGAAAAGTTGAGATTTCTGTTTGAATAGACATAGATGAAGGGATTTTTACTGAGAATTGTGGTTTACTCTTGGAGAGATCACAGACATATTCTGAAATAGTTTTTACATTATCCTACATTGTGTTTACAAATGGTATAGGATGCCCTGTATATGTGAGTGGTGTGAAAAAAAAAGAACCTTAAATTTTAATTCTAATATTTTCCTTTTATGTTTATCTTAAGAAAAGAGAAAATAAAGAGAGAAAAAAATGTCTTTCCATCTCACAGAAAGGCATTTCTGCAAAATTTAATTGTATGTGGGTTAATTCTATATCTCCCAAGCTTAACCATTTCAAACTTTTCATGTTTTCTTTGTTTCTACTTTTTTCATTTCTATCTTTGTATACCCAACACTTAGAATATTGCCCAGAGTATAAGTTGCTGGATCACTGCTTTTCTTGCTGAATGAATGGATGCATGCATGAATGAATAAATTAACGAAAATTTTTGGACCTGCCAATGGTGCCTGTTACCGTTACCCACCCTGGTGAAGCTGAGCAAGGCCTCTAATCCTCTTAAACAGCAGTCAAGAAATTGAGATAAAAGCTGGTAATTCAAATTGTTCAAATAACAGATTTGACAAATTAGGGGGGTTCAACCCTTTGACAAAAACAAAGTCAATCTTGGGAGTTATTATATGCTATGATTCAATAATGTAGGTGAGATGCAGATCAGGTCATTATATAGGCATTGTTAGACATACTAATAAGAAAAGTAATTCACTTTATTGTGTAAACATAATGAAAAGAAAATTATAATATAAATGAAATAGTAGCATAATAGAAAAATCCTCAGAATTCTAAAAGTTAAAAATTAGTCAGAGCACATTGATTATTAAAAAGAAATTAGAGCACATTGATAATTTCTATGTCCACTTCTGTGAGTGAAAAAAAACCATAAAAAATAAAGGTAAAATTTAATAAATACTTATTTTTCATATCTTAAACTAATGTCATTTTAATTTGTTGGTAAATGAAACACTAGAACCTGAGCAGTTTTAGTCTCTACATAATAAATATAAATAGTGGAAATAATTATTCAATAATTAGTTGAATAATTCAAATAATTGAATAAATCCAGCCAGGCAGCTTAGCTGCTAATTTCACTGAATTTACTAAAATTATTGTTCCTTTCAGTCAAAGAAAAGTTGAGATTTCTGTTTGAATAGACATAGATGAAGGGATTTTTACTGAGAATTGTGGTTTACTCTTGGAGAGATCACAGACATATTCTGAAATAGTTTTTACATTATCCTACATTGTGTTTACAAATGGTATAGGATGCCCTGTATATGTGAGTGGTGTGAAAAAAAAAGAACCTTAAATTTTAATTCTAATATTTTCCTTTTATGTTTATCTTAAGAAAAGAGAAAATAAAGAGAGAAAAAAATGTCTTTCCATCTCACAGAAAGGCATTTCTGCAAAATTTAATTGTATGTGGGTTAATTCTATATTTCCCAAGCTTAACCATTTCAAACTTTTCATGTTTTCTTTGTTTCTACTTTTTTCATTTCTATCTTTGTATACCCAACACTTAGAATATTGCCCAGAGTATAAGTTGCTGGATCACTGCTTTTCTTGCTGAATGAATGGATGCATGCATGAATGAATAAATTAACGAAAATGTTTTAATTTAGATGGATTTTAGGAATCAAAGTAGTTGTGTAACTCCTATTTGGCAATTGAAATGCCATTTATTTCTTTAGCACAAGTAAAGCTCAACATGTTGGTTCTATATATTGAAATATCAAATATTCTATAATGACTCAGAAATTAACACTTGACCAAACCTATCAGACATCATCCATGTGGAGCCACTACTACTGTATGTTCCTTATGACCAGGGGTTCAGTCTAATTTGTCCATTTATTTCCAGCGCTTTAAATGTGGGAAGAACACAGTACATATTAATTAAATGAATGGATGTGAAAATGAGTAAATAATCATGTCATCAATTGAATACCCCCAATATTAGTTTTATCTATTACACAATTGCATTGAAAAGCTGTGAGCTAATTGGTCCAAATCTGCTGCCTAGGGAGGAAGGGCAGTTGAGGGCAGTCAATGCTTATTCAATTTGACTTTCTATACATTTATTGAACAAGTATTGATCATGTGTCCACCCTACACTGCATTCTATAGTTGACCTATAAGAAGATACATAGATATGAAGGGTTTGTGTATAGTAAAGAGAACAAATGAAGACAGAAGTGGGCTTAAGAATGAATTAGAGGAGCACTCCTAGATACACCACCAGAGGGACTGCAAAGTGAGAACAATGAGAGAATAAGGATGACCACTGTTTCAGATGCTCATCTATTGAAGTGATTTGAGATACACACTGGCCCCCAACATCCTACGTTTCTCTTCTTGCTAGTGTATTACCTTCTTTGGCCATTATTCCTTTATCACAGATCTACTTTTAAATTAAAATATCTCAACAAGGGTTTTCCATGTTTTCTGAAAGAGAAAATAAAGAGAGAAAATGTCTTTCCATCTCACAGAAAGGCATTTCTGCAAAATTTAATTGTATGTGGGTTAATTCTATATTCCCAAGCTTAACCATTTCAAACTTTTCATGTTTTCTTTGTTTCTACTTTTTTCATTTCTATCTTTGTATACCCAACACTTAGAATATTGCCCAGAGTATAAGTTGCTGGATCACTGCTTTTCTTGCTGAATGAATGGATGCATGCATGAATGAATAAATTAACGAAAATGTTTTAATTTAGATGGATTTTAGGAATCAAAGTAGTTGTGTAACTCCTATTTGGCAATTGAAATGCCATTTATTTCTTTAGCACAAGTAAAGCTCAACATGTTGGTTCTATATATTGAAATATCAAATATTCTATAATGACTCAGAAATTAACACTTGACCAAACCTATCAGACATCATCCATGTGGAGCCACTACTACTGTATGTTCCTTATGACCAGGGGTTCAGTCTAATTTGTCCATTTATTTCCAGCGCTTTAAATGTGGGAAGAACACAGTACATATTAATTAAATGAATGGATGTGAAAATGAGTAAATAATCATGTCATCAATTGAATACCCCCAATATTAGTTTTATCTATTACACAATTGCATTGAAAAGCTGTGAGCTAATTGGTCCAAATCTGCTGCCTAGGGAGGAAGGGCAGTTGAGGGCAGTCAATGCTTATTCAATTTGACTTTCTATACATTTATTGAACAAGTATTGATCATGTGTCCACCCTACACTGCATTCTATAGTTGACCTATAAGAAGATACATAGATATGAAGGGTTTGTGTATAGTAAAGAGAACAAATGAAGACAGAAGTGGGCTTAAGAATGAATTAGAGGAGCACTCCTAGATACACCACCAGAGGGACTGCAAAGTGAGAACAATGAGAGAATAAGGATGACCACTGTTTCAGATGCTCATCTATTGAAGTGATTTGAGATACACACTGGCCCCCAACATCCTACGTTTCTCTTCTTGCTAGTGTATTACCTTCTTTGGCCATTATTCCTTTATCACAGATCTACTTTTAAATTAAAATATCTCAACAAGGGATAACACAACAAACCTCCAATGCTTGGGCATCTCCTTTCCTTTGTTAGAACAACAGTCTCCACAAAAGAGGCTCTGAGACATGGACTGTGAGGGAGAAGGAAAAAATAAATTTGACAGAGGAGATGAGAGTTTGCTATGAGTAACTTTCTTATTTCCAGGTGCGGGGTCCAAAGTGGTATTAGAAAAGATTAAGTCTCATCATTGGGAGTAGGAAATGGCAACCCACTCCAGGATTCTTGCCTGGAAAATTCAACGGACAAATGAGTCTGGCATACTACAGTCCATAGGGTCACAAAAAAGTCAGACATGGCTGAGAAACTGAGCACAACCTCATCAGTAAGAACACAAATGCTCTTGGTTGAGTTCATCGTTTTCTCAGAATAATCTTGCCCTGGGCCATTGAGGGACTGTCACAAATGAAAATAAGATTAATAATATTTGATGACTACTATATATTTACTTACCTAACAAAGCTAGTAAGATGACCCAAACTATTATCGTCTTTTCTGCTATGGATAAAAATAATAAAACCCCAAATAGTGGCATCTTCTTTGTCTTCATTAACCTAAAGTAGAGGGAGGAAATTTGCTGAATCTGGTATTTTCACCACCTATTGAAGACAATCGCAATAATCATCAAATATTCCCAAAAGAGACTTTTCAGGCAAAAGATGTCACTATACTGATCAAATCAATGGAAATAAGAAAAGTACACTTGAGTATATCTCTTAAGGAAAAATATATTTGTACAATTTAATGAGAATAGAATAATTTGACCAGAATAGAATTCTATCAATGTGGCTTATTATTTGGCATCATAAGCAAAATTGCCTGAGTCAAAACTCGTGTTGCCTAAATTATAACATGACAGAGTCTAATGTAGAAACTAACCCTAACTTATTTTTTAAAAAACATGTGTAGCAAGAAGATAAAACCATTTAAATTAGTCAAACTAGTATGGCATGACCAAGGTCACTGAACACTGGCAAGGTTTTACTATTTGAAACAAAAAACTAGGCAGTGCTAGTCTGTTCTTGGCTTTATGATACAGACAATTTGAATTAATCATAAAAATTGATGCTCATCTATTGAAGTGTTTAACACAAAATTCTTTTCAATTTTTTGATCTACTTTTAAATTAAAATATCTCAACAAGGGATAACACAACAAACCTCCAATGCTTGGGCATCTCCTTTCCTTTGTTAGAACAACAGTCTCCACAAAAGAGGCTCTGAGACATGGACTGTGAGGGAGAAGGAAAAAATAAATTTGACAGAGGAGATGAGAGTTTGCTATGAGTAACTTTCTTATTTCCAGGTGCGGGGTCCAAAGTGGTATTAGAAAAGATTAAGTCTCATCATTGGGAGTAGGAAATGGCAACCCACTCCAGGATTCTTGCCTGGAAAATTCAACGGACAAATGAGTCTGGCATACTACAGTCCATAGGGTCACAAAAAAGTCAGACATGGCTGAGAAACTGAGCACAACCTCATCAGTAAGAACACAAATGCTCTTGGTTGAGTTCATCGTTTTCTCAGAATAATCTTGCCCTGGGCCATTGAGGGACTGTCACAAATGAAAATAAGATTAATAATATTTGATGACTACTATATATTTACTTACCTAACAAAGCTAGTAAGATGACCCAAACTATTATCGTCTTTTCTGCTATGGATAAAAATAATAAAACCCCAAATAGTGGCATCTTCTTTGTCTTCATTAACCTAAAGTAGAGGGAGGAAATTTGCTGAATCTGGTATTTTCACCACCTATTGAAGACAATCGCAATAATCATCAAATATTCCCAAAAGAGACTTTTCAGGCAAAAGATGTCACTATACTGATCAAATCAATGGAAATAAGAAAAGTACACTTGAGTATATCTCTTAAGGAAAAATATATTTGTACAATTTAATGAGAATAGAATAATTTGACCAGAATAGAATTCTATCAATGTGGCTTATTATTTGGCATCATAAGCAAAATTGCCTGAGTCAAAACTCGTGTTGCCTAAATTATAACATGACAGAGTCTAATGTAGAAACTAACCCTAACTTATTTTTTAAAAAACATGTGTAGCAAGAAGATAAAACCATTTAAATTAGTCAAACTAGTATGGCATGACCAAGGTCACTGAACACTGGCAAGGTTTTACTATTTGAAACAAAAAACTAGGCAGTGCTAGTCTGTTCTTGGCTTTATGATACAGACAATTTGAATTAATCATAAAAATTGATGATATCTTAGCTGTCAGTCCTCTTACATCTCATCTGTCTTTTGTCACTGAAGTAAAAAGTCAGACTACTTACTGAGCACCTAATATTTCCCAGCTGTTTGCATGCTCACAAGTCACACGAGTTAAGTAGCATTGTCTGTATTTTATACTGTGAAAATAAAAATATTTTATAATGTGGAAAGCTAAGTGTTGATGGAGGCACCAGCAATATTAAGCCCATCCTGGTCTTCACTTCTTTGACATTACTATTTCCCTTCAGTTGAAGACTAAACCCATAAAACAAAATTTGAGTCCAAATATTAGTATCCATAGTTAGTGTATAGACATACCTTGGAGATTTTAGTAGTTCAATTTCAGACCACCACAGCAAAGCAAGTCACAGGATTCTTTGATTTCCCAGTGAATATGCAAGTAATGTTTACAATATAGTGTAGTCTATTAAGTGTGCAATAGCATTAAATCTTAAATAATGTACATACTTTACTTTGAAAATAGCTTATTGCTAAAAAATTATTAACCATCATCTGACAATACAGGATTTCTACAAGCCAATGTTTAAAAAAAATAGTATCTGAAAAGTGCAATAAAGTAAAACACAATAAAATGAAGTATGCCTGTATAAATAAATAGTGTAAATAGTGCAAAAATTAGTGTCCAAACATTTCTTTAATCGCCTAAGAGAAATGAGTCTTCCTAATAAGAGCAAGCCCCAGGAAATGGTAAAGAACAGGGAAGCCTAGCATGCTGCAGCCCATGGGGTCACAAAGAGCTGGACACGACTGAGTGACTGAACTGAACTGAAGAAGGGGTGATATCCCAAAGTGAAAAATAATTTCAAAAAATACAACCTAGTGTTTCTTCAGGTGGCGTAGAGAACCTATCTGTTAATGCAGGAGACACAAGGGATGTAGATTCAATCTCTGGGTCAGAGATCCCTGGAGAGGGCGTAGTAAACCATTTAATGCAAACTATAGGCATGACCAATCTGAACACTGGCAAGGTTTTACTATTTGAAACAAAAAACTAGGCAGTGCTAGTCTGTTCTTGGCTTTATGATACAGACAATTTGAATTAATCATAAAAATTGATGATATCTTAGCTGTCAGTCCTCTTACATCTCATCTGTCTTTTGTCACTGAAGTAAAAAGTCAGACTACTTACTGAGCACCTAATATTTCCCAGCTGTTTGCATGCTCACAAGTCACACGAGTTAAGTAGCATTGTCTGTATTTTATACTGTGAAAATAAAAATATTTTATAATGTGGAAAGCTAAGTGTTGATGGAGGCACCAGCAATATTAAGCCCATCCTGGTCTTCACTTCTTTGACATTACTATTTCCCTTCAGTTGAAGACTAAACCCATAAAACAAAATTTGAGTCCAAATATTAGTATCCATAGTTAGTGTATAGACATACCTTGGAGATTTTAGTAGTTCAATTTCAGACCACCACAGCAAAGCAAGTCACAGGATTCTTTGATTTCCCAGTGAATATGCAAGTAATGTTTACAATATAGTGTAGTCTATTAAGTGTGCAATAGCATTAAATCTTAAATAATGTACATACTTTACTTTGAAAATAGCTTATTGCTAAAAAATTATTAACCATCATCTGACAATACAGGATTTCTACAAGCCAATGTTTAAAAAAAATAGTATCTGAAAAGTGCAATAAAGTAAAACACAATAAAATGAAGTATGCCTGTATAAATAAATAGTGTAAATAGTGCAAAAATTAGTGTCCAAACATTTCTTTAATCGCCTAAGAGAAATGAGTCTTCCTAATAAGAGCAAGCCCCAGGAAATGGTAAAGAACAGGGAAGCCTAGCATGCTGCAGCCCATGGGGTCACAAAGAGCTGGACACGACTGAGTGACTGAACTGAACTGAAGAAGGGGTGATATCCCAAAGTGAAAAATAATTTCAAAAAATACAACCTAGTGTTTCTTCAGGTGGCGTAGAGAACCTATCTGTTAATGCAGGAGACACAAGGGATGTAGATTCAATCTCTGGGTCAGGAAGATCCCCTGGAGAAGGGCGTAGCAACTCACTCCAGTATTTTTGTAGAGAATTCCATGGACAGGGGAGCTGGACCAGCTACAGTCCCTGGGTTTGCAAAGAGCTAGACATGACTGAAGTGACTTAGTACACATACACACTGTTGCTTCAGTGGCCACATGTGTGTTCTTCCTCCTTCTATGGAAAAGTAACCCCTCTCCATTCCCTGATTCCAACACCATGAGGCCAGCACAGTGATTGGTCTAGGGTCAGCACCTGACCAAGCTCAACCAATTATAGGACCTTTGTCCTGCCATGACATAGAGAAAGCTGATTGAGGGTGGGAGAGTTTGAAGCAGCTCTGAGGGTAAAGAAGAGTGGAAAGGTACAAAGGGATTGCTACTCCCAATCTTTGATCCAAGAGTGAAAAGGTACAAAGGGATTGCTACTCCCAATCTCTGATCCAAGCTTTCTATTTCACCAGTGCACTCTAGCAGTTTAAATATAGAAGCTAATACATGCCATGTTTGGGCTTCCCTCATGGCTCAGATGGTAAAAAAAATCTGCCTGCAATGCAGGAGACACAGATGTGATCTCTGGATCAGGAAGCTCCCCTGGAGAAGGGAATGGCTCTCTACTCCAATACTCGCCTAGAGAATTCCATGGACAGAGGAGCCTGGTGGGCTACAGTCCATGGGGCTCCAAAGAGTCAGACATGACTGAACAACAAGCAGGAAGATGAATGCCATGTTTTGCCCAATTTAATTTTATCTGTGGTTGTGACACTTGACAATCAAGGCATTCTTACATACTGAGTAGTACAGCCATCGTTTTAAATTTTACTTTTCCACTTCTACCACTCGTTCTGCCTGATCTGAAAAATCTGACAAATAAAGTACTTGGAGCTAGAGCAGCAGTACTAATTAGCATGCATCAGAGATATCGAAGGATTATTTAAATAGATAGACAGGCGTCTGTCTAGAGACAGAGTTTCTGATTCAGTGTATGTGGAGTGGGGCTTGAAAGTCTGCAATTTGTAGTAAGGTCCCAGATATTATTGGACCAAGCCCCACACTTTGAGAATCACTGGATTATATTAAGGTCTATGTGTCTCAAAAGCTCAAACAATACACAACACCACGCCATTTCCCCAAACTGTGATTCATGGAGCTCCAAGTACCAGTATTTAGCAAGTGTTACCAGTCAATTCTAAAGGAAATCAACCCTGAATATGCATTGGAAGGACTGATGCAGAAGCTGTAGCTCCAATATTTGGTCACCTGATGTGAAGAGACGGCTCTTTGGAAAAAACCCAACTCACTGGAAAAGACTCTGATGCTGGAAAGATTGAGGGCAGGAGAAGAAGAGGGTGACAGAGGATGAGATGGTTGGACAGCATCACTGACTCAATGGCGATGAGTCAAGCTCAGGGGGCTAGGGAAGGACAGGGAAGGCTGGTGCACTGCAGTCCATGGGATGGCAAAGCGTCAGACATGACTTAGCAACTGAACAACAACAACAAAATTGCATAAAAAGAGGGCGGATTAAATTATGTTTAAATTGACATTGTCACTGTAAGACTCTTCAAAGCCTTTAATATGCTAATGGACACATCTTCAAGAGGTAAAGCCTTCTATGCAGTGTTTCCCAAACTTATCTGACTCTGAAATCCCCCTTTTACATTGAAGAGCAAGTCCTAGAACTGGTGTTCTACATGAACTGGGTAGAAAATATCCTGAAACATAAGTTTTAAAGAGGGAGTTGTTTTTAATGAACTAGTAAGAAAGGATATCACACACACAAGAAAGGGTCTTCTGAAATACAAGACAAAAACAAGTAGCTATAGCTGGTCCACGGGTTCAGCCGACACATACTAAGTGAGAAGATTACATTTGCTTAAACCTATAAATTGAATATCATTAATTACAGGCACAGTCATATAAAACATTTGACAATCAAGGCATTCTTACATACTGAGTAGTACAGCCATCGTTTTAAATTTTACTTTTCCACTTCTACCACTCGTTCTGCCTGATCTGAAAAATCTGACAAATAAAGTACTTGGAGCTAGAGCAGCAGTACTAATTAGCATGCATCAGAGATATCGAAGGATTATTTAAATAGATAGACAGGCGTCTGTCTAGAGACAGAGTTTCTGATTCAGTGTATGTGGAGTGGGGCTTGAAAGTCTGCAATTTGTAGTAAGGTCCCAGATATTATTGGACCAAGCCCCACACTTTGAGAATCACTGGATTATATTAAGGTCTATGTGTCTCAAAAGCTCAAACAATACACAACACCACGCCATTTCCCCAAACTGTGATTCATGGAGCTCCAAGTACCAGTATTTAGCAAGTGTTACCAGTCAATTCTAAAGGAAATCAACCCTGAATATGCATTGGAAGGACTGATGCAGAAGCTGTAGCTCCAATATTTGGTCACCTGATGTGAAGAGACGGCTCTTTGGAAAAAACCCAACTCACTGGAAAAGACTCTGATGCTGGAAAGATTGAGGGCAGGAGAAGAAGAGGGTGACAGAGGATGAGATGGTTGGACAGCATCACTGACTCAATGGCGATGAGTCAAGCTCAGGGGGCTAGGGAAGGACAGGGAAGGCTGGTGCACTGCAGTCCATGGGATGGCAAAGCGTCAGACATGACTTAGCAACTGAACAACAACAACAAAATTGCATAAAAAGAGGGCGGATTAAATTATGTTTAAATTGACATTGTCACTGTAAGACTCTTCAAAGCCTTTAATATGCTAATGGACACATCTTCAAGAGGTAAAGCCTTCTATGCAGTGTTTCCCAAACTTATCTGACTCTGAAATCCCCCTTTTACATTGAAGAGCAAGTCCTAGAACTGGTGTTCTACATGAACTGGGTAGAAAATATCCTGAAACATAAGTTTTAAAGAGGGAGTTGTTTTTAATGAACTAGTAAGAAAGGATATCACACACACAAGAAAGGGTCTTCTGAAATACAAGACAAAAACAAGTAGCTATAGCTGGTCCACGGGTTCAGCCGACACATACTAAGTGAGAAGATTACATTTGCTTAAACCTATAAATTGAATATCATTAATTACAGGCACAGTCATATAAAACATTTAAAACATGAAGTAGAACTTTTCTATTATAACTCCTTCCTCTTTTTAAATCAATAGGCTATTTCAAATCCTTTCCAAGATTACTTGTACATCTTTGGTGATAAAAGCACAAGAAGGCTTTGAATGCGACTGGGGACTTGGTTGTCAGCAACGCTCATAAACTGGTCTGTGACAAAGACACAGCAATGTCCGCTGAGGAGCAGGAGCCACCACTGTTCACTAGTTTAGATTTGTTCCGAGTAAGGAGGACCCAGGCTTAAACCAGATGGAACCAACAGGTTGCAGAAATATCTAAAATTTCCATTAAGTCCAATTGTGCCTGTCCAGACAAGACTGGGAATGAAACAACCACCATGAATACCTCATTGTAACAGTTCTTTAGGTAAGAGACTGGGAATAAGAGATGAATGCAAAATAGATAAACAAGGACCTACTGTATAGCACAGGGAGCAATGCTCAGCATCTTGTAATAACCTATAAGGGAAATGGAGAAGGAAAGGGCACTCCGCTCCAGTATCCTTGCCTGGGAATTCCCATGGACAGAGGAGCCTGACTGGCTATATAGTCCATGGGGTCACAAAAGAGTCAGGCAAGACTGAGCGACTAAAACAACAGCGAATAAGGAAAAGGAATCTAAAAAAGAATATATATAAATTACGAGCATGGGCATATAAAATATTTAAAATATGAAGTAGAACAGTAACTGAATTCATTGTGCTAATACAGCATTGTAAATCAACTATTTTTGTTTAGTTACTAAATTGTGTACAACTATTTTGCGACCTCATGGACTCTCATCTGCCAGGTTCCTCTGTCTGTGGGATTTTCCAGGCAAGAATACTGGAGTGGGTTGCCATTTCTTTCCCCAGTAATTCAAATATAAGCCAAGTCCTAGAACTGGTGTTCTACATGAACTGGGTAGAAAATATCCTGAAACATAAGTTTTAAAGAGGGAGTTGTTTTTAATGAACTAGTAAGAAAGGATATCACACACACAAGAAAGGGTCTTCTGAAATACAAGACAAAAACAAGTAGCTATAGCTGGTCCACGGGTTCAGCCGACACATACTAAGTGAGAAGATTACATTTGCTTAAACCTATAAATTGAATATCATTAATTACAGGCACAGTCATATAAAACATTTAAAACATGAAGTAGAACTTTTCTATTATAACTCCTTCCTTTTTTTAAATCAATAGGCTATTTCAAATCCTTTCCAAGATTACTTGTACATCTTTGGTGATAAAAGCACAAGAAGGCTTTGAATGCGACTGGGGACTTGGTTGTCAGCAACGCTCATAAACTGGTCTGTGACAAAGACACAGCAATGTCCGCTGAGGAGCAGGAGCCACCACTGTTCACTAGTTTAGATTTGTTCCGAGTAAGGAGGACCCAGGCTTAAACCAGATGGAACCAACAGGTTGCAGAAATATCTAAAATTTCCATTAAGTCCAATTGTGCCTGTCCAGACAAGACTGGGAATGAAACAACCACCATGAATACCTCATTGTAACAGTTCTTTAGGTAAGAGACTGGGAATAAGAGATGAATGCAAAATAGATAAACAAGGACCTACTGTATAGCACAGGGAGCAATGCTCAGCATCTTGTAATAACCTATAAGGGAAATGGAGAAGGAAATGGCACTCCGCTCCAGTATCCTTGCCTGGGAATTCCCATGGACAGAGGAGCCTGACTGGCTATATAGTCCATGGGGTCACAAAAGAGTCAGGCAAGACTGAGCGACTAAAACAACAGCGAATAAGGAAAAGGAATCTAAAAAAGAATATATATAAATTACGAGCATGGGCATATAAAATATTTAAAATATGAAGTAGAACAGTAACTGAATTCATTGTGCTAATACAGCATTGTAAATCAACTATTTTTGTTTAGTTACTAAATTGTGTACAACTATTTTGCGACCTCATGGACTCTCATCTGCCAGGTTCCTCTGTCTGTGGGATTTTCCAGGCAAGAATACTGGAGTGGGTTGCCATTTCTTTCCCCAGTAATTCAAATATAAGCCAAAAAATAAATACATAAAAAACCAAACACTGAACATTTCCATAACTACAGCAATAACAAAAAATCCTTAAGTAAAAGAATGGTTTTAAGTTAAAATACTTTAGGGTCCTGATATTTAAATTGATTTTAAATTATTTTAAATAAACACTCTTGCTCCACAGACAAAAATTTTATTGGGAAGCTAAGTTTATTTGGAAGTTTTATTTTCTCATTTTGTATTTTTTAAGGATAATAATTCCCATCATATAGAATACTCCCATTTCAATCAGCATACATATTGAAGCACTTCTCACAGAAAATGTATAAGGCAAAGAAAAATCCTAAGAATTAGTAAGTCTCCAGAATGAGAAGCTAAATTGCATCATGTAACATCTGGGTTGCCCAACAATGGTATGGTCAATCTTGGGAGAATATCTGAGTACTTAAAATATGCAAAAGAGCATAGATGTCCTAAAGGAAATCTTGAGAATACTACTGTTGGCATTTAAACCTAATTTCTTTATCTTTTTGCATCAGAATGGCTGGTATCACAAACAAATCATGATCCCACCAAATTACCTACAAGACTCCATTATCAGCCGTGAAGATTCAAGTATATCAATTCATATCTCATATGATGGGAAATCTCCTGACATAAGAACCAACTTGAAAATTCACTGTGTTTACCCAGAGGCTCTGGCAAGTACAACTCTCTAAAAATCAAATGAATATGCAAATGATAGGAGAAAGGAAGTTTTAGCAGTTCAGTGAAGTTGATAAACATTTCAGATTAGCGTTTAAGTGTTAAAGACTCAATACGATTGAAATAAGTTGGTCCAAAGGGAAATTTAATTCTTTACTGATGATTTTGCTTATGAATCCTTTTCCTAAGCTGGCATTTTATCCACAAATTTGTATATAATTACGAGCATGGGCATATAAAATATTTAAAATATGAAGTAGAACAGTAACTGAATTCATTGTGCTAATACAGCATTGTAAATCAACTATTTTTGTTTAGTTACTAAATTGTGTACAACTATTTTGCGACCTCATGGACTCTCATCTGCCAGGTTCCTCTGTCTGTGGGATTTTCCAGGCAAGAATACTGGAGTGGGTTGCCATTTCTTTCCCCAGTAATTCAAATATAAGCCAAAAAATAAATACATAAAAAACCAAACACTGAACATTTCCATAACTACAGCAATAACAAAAAATCCTTAAGTAAAAGAATGGTTTTAAGTTAAAATACTTTAGGGTCCTGATATTTAAATTGATTTTAAATTATTTTAAATAAACACTCTTGCTCCACAGACAAAAATTTTATTGGGAAGCTAAGTTTATTTGGAAGTTTTATTTTCTCATTTTGTATTTTTTAAGGATAATAATTCCCATCATATAGAATACTCCCATTTCAATCAGCATACATATTGAAGCACTTCTCACAGAAAATGTATAAGGCAAAGAAAAATCCTAAGAATTAGTAAGTCTCCAGAATGAGAAGCTAAATTGCATCATGTAACATCTGGGTTGCCCAACAATGGTATGGTCAATCTTGGGAGAATATCTGAGTACTTAAAATATGCAAAAGAGCATAGATGTCCTAAAGGAAATCTTGAGAATACTACTGTTGGCATTTAAACCTAATTTCTTTATCTTTTTGCATCAGAATGGCTGGTATCACAAACAAATCATGATCCCACCAAATTACCTACAAGACTCCATTATCAGCCGTGAAGATTCAAGTATATCAATTCATATCTCATATGATGGGAAATCTCCTGACATAAGAACCAACTTGAAAATTCACTGTGTTTACCCAGAGGCTCTGGCAAGTACAACTCTCTAAAAATCAAATGAATATGCAAATGATAGGAGAAAGGAAGTTTTAGCAGTTCAGTGAAGTTGATAAACATTTCAGATTAGCGTTTAAGTGTTAAAGACTCAATACGATTGAAATAAGTTGGTCCAAAGGGAAATTTAATTCTTTACTGATGATTTTGCTTATGAATCCTTTTCCTAAGCTGGCATTTTATCCACAAATTTGTATATTTTAAAACAATAGCTAAGGGAAATTTACAGAAATTTAGCATAACAGAAATTTCAACTTAAGACTTGTTTTTAGAACAGTTAGTTTTTTATGCATGTTTTTCAATGAAATTTTTCCAGAATGGAAAAAAAGGAAATGAGCTTCTTTGGGGGGACTTTAGGGCAATATTTGAGTCAGAACAAAGCCTAAGCTAAAATACTAACTCCAGTCTTGCTCTAAATCTAAATCTACATGCTCCAGATTCAGTTTTCTCATTTGTAAAAAGGAAATAATTAACTGAGAAGACTCTTAGAGTTTCTTATATCTCTAAGAAGTTATAGAAGAGTAGTTATTCCATTTTTTAATCAAAAGAAAATTTAAATTAGGAGGAAATTTCACCTCCAAAAAGGTAAGTCATTTCAAGATTTGAAGTCTATGATCATTAAAGACATATTCTCAGTGTTGTTACATGAACAATGCATAAAATTGCTTTTTCACTGCCCTTTTTTGCTATTTATTTCTGGGCATCATTCCCAGAATCTCAGCTTCTATAAAGCAGAAGACTGAGTTGGGTAGTCTCTCTCACTGTGAATTCAAATAGAAACCTATGGAGTACAGCTTTCAAATATACTTAATCTATTTGTTCTCTTTTGTTTCTAATGGTCCTGGTCTTCCATATCTGCCGCTATTGAATGTATTAGTCTTTCTAAAAGAAAATAAGACCACATCTGGAAAACTATCGACACAGAATATAATACCTTTATATTTCATATTTTAAAATATAGTATAGAATATTAAAAGCTTATAATATAAAAATAAGAAAAGTAAAGCGCTTTATGTAAGGAAATAATAGGGAGCCGTAGTGTTTTTTTAAAGACATACAGTTGGAAAACTCAATGAAATACAATATGATAAATACCAGATGAATTATAGGACTACATCAAATCCCTTGGTTTATCAGAAAGAATGTGGAACCCCAGAGGTGGGAGCCAGTTTGTTACTGAATTGACTTGCTATCCAGTAATCACTTCAGGTGGTGTTGAAATGGTAAGAGCCGAAAGGTCCTTAATGCTACATCTTACCAGAAATGGCAGCATAATTCAAGACCGTAGATTTCTCATGCCCAGGGTCTTCAGGGAAGGTGGGAAGAGAAGTAAAGAAAACCAAGCAAATATTTCTCCATGGGACCCTATGTAAGCATGTGTGTATAGGCGTGGATGAGTGATGGCTCTCAGCAAGGGGACCACAGCCCGAGCAGCTGCAGTGGAAAAACCAAACTCATATTTCCAAAACAAAGACACACAGGGAGGCAGCAGGAGGCCTGACAGAGAAGCAGCACCACTTAGGAAACTGGAGGCAGCGTGCTATTAAGGTTCCCCTCCACAGGGGATGGTTCTGGTAAGAGATTACTGTGCAAAATATAAACCTTAGCAAAAGCCACATAATCCAAAGGCAGGGTCATCTTTTCCCCTGTAGATGAACACCTGTGAGGAAGAGAGGCCCCAGGATATTTGAGATCTGGAGCCTAAGGGCTTTTCCGTTTCTTCCTATTAATAAAAATTTAGAAAACTTTTATAATTCTATGTGGACAATGGGCTTTCAAAACGATCGTCTCCATGCTCAGCTAGAAATGGAATTGTCGCTCATTTGACTTTTAACGGCATCTTTTTTAATTCAGAGAATTGAAGCACTAAAGAAAAATTTAAAGGGTCCTCTATAGCCCAAACCTCTTCAGATTACCGGTGAGAATATTTGTATCAAGAACGGTAGAGAAACTTTTCTATTTTTCAGATTATAGGGCTTCTTAGGTTCAGAGCTAGGTCCAAAGCCTTTCTTGGCTCCCTTCTCTAACTAATACTCTTTTTTCAATACCAGTTTATTAAGATATTTTATCAGGAGGCTCACTGGTTAAAAAAAAAATCCACCTGCAATGCAGGAGATTTGCAGGAGATGTTGGTTAAACCCTTGGGTTGGGAGGATCCCTGGAGAAGGAAATGGCAACCTACTTCAGTATTTTTGTCTGGAGAATCCCATGGACAGAGGAGCCTGGTGGAGTACAGTCCAGGGGAGTCACAAAATAGTCAGACATGACTGAGCACAACACAACAACAACAATCATAGATATGCTTCATTAAAATTTTAAAACTGCTTATTATCAATAGGATATTCTGTTCTGCCAGATTATTTTTGAAACTGATGTTCCTTTCCCTACAATGTAAGTTACATAGCGAATAAAATTTAAGAGACCTAAAGAGGGGATCGTAGCCTGATAATCCTTGATGACACACTGATTGCTTTAAAATATGTTCACAAGTGATGAAATGTGGCTTATATTTAGCCGGGGCAGAAGGCAGGTGGACAAATAACTTTTTCAGCTTTGGGTAGAGACTTTAGATTGATTGTTCAAATCAGGAACATGGTTACAAAGTTGTCCTCACAAAGGTATATAAAATATTTAGTCCATGTTATGTTCTTTCTTAAAGTTACAATAAAAGAGGTCTCTTACACAATACCCAGAGCCCACAGGTGACAGTGGCCGAGGAAGAAACAGGGCTCCATGTAGAAATGCAGCGGAGAGCGAGCAGGCCTAGCCATGAAAATAAACCTTAGCAAAAGCCACATAATCCAAAGGCAGGGTCATCTTTTCCCCTGTAGATGAACACCTGTGAGGAAGAGAGGCCCCAGGATATTTGAGATCTGGAGCCTAAGGGCTTTTCCGTTTCTTCCTATTAATAAAAATTTAGAAAACTTTTATAATTCTATGTGGACAATGGGCTTTCAAAACGATCGTCTCCATGCTCAGCTAGAAATGGAATTGTCGCTCATTTGACTTTTAACGGCATCTTTTTTAATTCAGAGAATTGAAGCACTAAAGAAAAATTTAAAGGGTCCTCTATAGCCCAAACCTCTTCAGATTACCGGTGAGAATATTTGTATCAAGAACGGTAGAGAAACTTTTCTATTTTTCAGATTATAGGGCTTCTTAGGTTCAGAGCTAGGTCCAAAGCCTTTCTTGGCTCCCTTCTCTAACTAATACTCTTTTTTCAATACCAGTTTATTAAGATATTTTATCAGGAGGCTCACTGGTTAAAAAAAAAATCCACCTGCAATGCAGGAGATTTGCAGGAGATGTTGGTTAAACCCTTGGGTTGGGAGGATCCCTGGAGAAGGAAATGGCAACCTACTTCAGTATTTTTGTCTGGAGAATCCCATGGACAGAGGAGCCTGGTGGAGTACAGTCCAGGGGAGTCACAAAATAGTCAGACATGACTGAGCACAACACAACAACAACAATCATAGATATGCTTCATTAAAATTTTAAAACTGCTTATTATCAATAGGATATTCTGTTCTGCCAGATTATTTTTGAAACTGATGTTCCTTTCCCTACAATGTAAGTTACATAGCGAATAAAATTTAAGAGACCTAAAGAGGGGATCGTAGCCTGATAATCCTTGATGACACACTGATTGCTTTAAAATATGTTCACAAGTGATGAAATGTGGCTTATATTTAGCCGGGGCAGAAGGCAGGTGGACAAATAACTTTTTCAGCTTTGGGTAGAGACTTTAGATTGATTGTTCAAATCAGGAACATGGTTACAAAGTTGTCCTCACAAAGGTATATAAAATATTTAGTCCATGTTATGTTCTTTCTTAAAGTTACAATAAAAGAGGTCTCTTACACAATACCCAGAGCCCACAGGTGACAGTGGCCGAGGAAGAAACAGGGCTCCATGTAGAAATGCAGCGGAGAGCGAGAGCAGGCCTAGCCAGGTTTGCATATGAAATCAGAGCCACGCTATAAGGAAATACATAGCCCAAGGTTATGAGACATCAGTGATTCATTTATCAAGAAAGGGTGAAAAAAAGAGAAATACCTCATTGCATATTATCAGTCTCAAATTTTACCAATAGATTTATGACTTTATGTTAGTAAGGAGGGTAATAACCATGTCACTTAGGATGCTATATGTTATATATGTAAGTATGCCTGTACTTAATAGAATTCATCAGGCAGTAGGTTTGGGCACCATTTAAAACATGGGTCAGAGGGGCATTAATTCTATTCAAAATGTCCATCTGTTGCTGCCCAACCTGCACAGAAGGTTGCATAGCAACCCATAGAACAGCACGGATCTGGTTGGCCTCCCTCCGTTGCTTTTGTTTGCCCTCTGAGAGAGTTGCCCTTGATGGAGAAACAGTAGGTGTTCTTTTATTTATATATTTATTTATTTTTTTGGCTGGAGCTTGGCCTGGTGAGTGGGGGCTCATTATAGCCTGCTGAGCTAGATAGCATTGTGAGGCAATATCTGACATATGAATGTAATTTATCTTCCTGGCATGATTCTTAGTCCCAAATTGATTCCCAAATTCCTAGAACTGTGGAAGTAGAGCAATTAAAAAGAAAATATTAGGACCTTTTTCTTTTATACCCTAGAAAAACGCTCAGCAGTGCAGGCAGAGAGAAGGTTCCAGAAGTTTGAGTTCTTTTTGCAGCACTTAGTCACAGTTAAACAATACTTGGCTTAGCATATTTCTGAGCTTTGTAACTCCATGTACCACAAATTGTGTTAAATTACAAGATGTCTCCAAAAATCGGACATTCTTCAAAACCTCTTTGCAACATGTATCAATTTTAAAGCCTACCTGTTCTTGGCTATTATATTTCTTAACTATTCAGTAAAACTTGCAGTATGTAATCTCACATAAAATAAGCATTTATTTCCAGTGTCGCTGTGATTTAGGAGTAAAGTAACTAGTTCCTATGTCTTCCATAGGTGTCATGGGTGTGACGGTGGGCCACTGATGAATATCATTCTTAATAGATCTTTGCAATCAAAGCCATCAATAAAATGCTCCTGAAAAAAGCAAAATTTTGACAGAACTGAAAGCACCATATTTGAGGAAAATTATTACAGTGTGCTAATATGTAATCATGACACCAAAATATTTTCTTTTAATTGTTTTCATTAACTTGATATGGGACTTCCCTGGTGTCTCAGATGGTAAAGAATCTGTCTGCAATGCAGGACGCCACAGTTGATCTCTGGGTTAGAAATATCCCCGGAGAAGGGAATGGCTACCCATTCCAGTATTCTTGCCTGAAGAATCCCATGGACAGAGGAGCCTGGCAGTCCATGGAATCACAGTCAGACACAACTGAGTGACTAACTCTTTCTTTCTTTTATAATTCACTTTAGCGGTTTATACTGATGGCACAGACTAAGAAATGCTTTCCTTTAACTCTGAGGAATCTAAGTATTTCAATTTTAAGCAATTCTAATGCCTACTTCTTACAGTTAATAATCTTTAAATTAATGTTTAATAAAGACCTAGTTATCAAGAAAACTCTTGAGAACATTTTCTAAGTGTTTTTTTGTAGGTAGTTGGGTAAGTAAGTAGATAATATGAATAATACTCTTTACCCTAACTGTTATTAAAACTGGAAAAATCTCAGAAATGAACCCACACTCGTATGATCAATTAGTCTATGACAAAGGAGGCAAGAGTATACAGTGGGGAAAAGACAGCCTCTTAGATAAATGGTGTCAGGAGAACTGCTGAGCTACATGTGAAAAATCAAGCTGGACTATTTTCTTGCACTATATACAAAAATAAATGGAAGATGGATTAAAGAATCAAATGTAAGACTTGAAACCATAAAACGCCTAGAAGAAAACATAGACAATATGTTCTTTGATATTGGTCTTTGTGATATTTTCAGGGTTATATTTCCTTAGGCAAGAGAAACAAAAGCAAAAATAAATAAATAGGACTACATCTCACTAGATTGTTTTTGCACAGAGAAAAAAAACTACCAAAAAAGAAAAAAAAGGCTGCCTACTGAATGAGGGAAGATATGTTCAAATGATTCTTCTAATAAGGGGCTAATACCTAAAAATATACAAAGAACTCATATGACTCAACATGAGGAAAACAAATAACCCATGTCCATTGCACACTGCAGCATTGTTCACGAGAGCCAAGATATGTAATCGGCTTAAGTGTCCTTCAAGGGATAAATGGCTAAAGAAGATGTGGTATACATGTATGTATGTGTGTGTGTGTATATATATATATATATATATATATATATAAATATATAAAATGGATATTATTTAAGTAAGAGAATGAAGGGAATTCTGCTGTTTGCAGTAACATACATGGAACTTGAGGGCATTATTGTTAAGTGAAATAACTCAAACAGAGAAAGACAAACACTGTATGGTCTCATGTATGTGTATGTGTTAAGTTACTTCAGTCTCTTTGAGATCCTCTGGAGTGTAGCAACCAGGCTCCTCTGTCCATGGGATTCTCCCGGCAAGAATACTGGAGTGCGGTCGCCATGCTCTTCTCCAGGGAATCTTCCTGACCCAGGATTGAACTTGGGTCTCCTGCATTGCAAACAGATACTTTACCTTCTAAACCACAATTATCTTAAACACCTTATTCAAAACTAAGTTCCATGTGAGTGAAAGAACTAAATTCTTAAAAATCAGAACAAAATATTTACAATTCAGATGACGGACAAAATGATTAGTATTCACAATATGCAAAGAATTTCAGTTTCTTCACAAACTGGAAATAAAGTGAGTGTCCATCAATAAAGAAAATAAGTGAAAGAGTATGACCCATATTTCACTGGTTATTACAAAGTCACTACATATGAATTAGACCTATATCAATTAACTCAAAGGAATTTTTGCTAGTCATTAGCCAGCAGAAAAGAAAACAAGCAACAGAAAAATGAGCTTATACACGTCTATAGAAATTTTGAAAAATTGAAGACATCTATTATTGGAAGGTCTACAAGAAAAGAGAGTTTCTCTGGTAGCTCAGGGGTAAAGAATCTTCCTACCAGTGCAGGAGATGCAGGTTTAGTTCCAGGGTTAGGAAGATCACCTGGAGAAGGGAATGGCAACCCTCTCCAGTATTCTTGCCTGGGAAATTCCATTGACAAAGAAGCCTGGCAGGCTACAATCCATTGTGTGCAAAAGAGTCAGACACGCCTTAGTGACTAAACAAAGACAACAAAACTACAAAAAAAGTTGTGTGCATCCACTGATTTTTAAAATTCCAAGTTTTGGGCTTCCCCTGGTGGTCCAGTGGGTAAGGACACCGCCTTGCACTGCAAGGGGCGCCAGTTCGAGCCCTGGCCTGGGAAGATCCCACGTGCCGCGGAGCGGCTGGACTGATGTGTCCAATTACCGAGCCAGAGCTCTGGAGCGCATGCGCCCAGAGCCGGTGCTCTGCGACAACAGAGGCCACCACGATGGGAGGCCCACAGGAGCCAAAGAACAAAGACGGATGGACATAGAGAAACGAAAGACCAATAGAAGTGGCCCGCCTGCTCCCCTCCCTCCCCAACCCGACCCCCGCCCAAAATAAATAAATAAAAATAAATAAATTAATTAAAAAAAATTCCAAGTTTTACATCTTTTGTTGAAAGTATGTGACTTTAAATTCAACTAGTTAGAATTCAGTTGGCTCAAAAAGAAGAAAATGCAAGTTCCCATTTTCTCCCTCAGATGTTATTTTGCAAACAGAAGGACTGAATAGAAGTAAATAACTACAAGCTACGTTAAGAGAATATAGAAAGGAGGTCTGAACTTTTAAATATAAACTTTTTGGATTATTTAAGTTGCCTTATTTTAAAGTGCCCAACATTTTCTTTTATATAATTTCCTCAGTTTCATAAAAAGGTGTTCTTTAGGAGTCCCTTGCAGTTAGCACTTCATTACCTTAAAGGTTAGTCACTCGGTCATGTCCGACTTTTTGCAACCCCACGGACTGTAACCCAAGAGGCTCCTCGGTCCATGGGACTTCCCAGGCAAGAACACTGGAATGGATTGCCATTTCCTTCTCCAGGGAATCTTTCTGACCCAGGGATTGAACCCACATTCTCCTGCATCTCCCGTGTTAGCAAATGGATTCTAAAACACTGAGCCACCTGGGAAGTCCTAAAGCATCGTTGACACTCGCAGCTTGTGAACAATGCATCCACTTGTTCCAGCATTATAGATACATGGTATCCATTTAACACTATATGCTTATTTGTTTTGATTTGTTTTTATTTGAGTGTTAGTCAGAATCAACAAGGTTATTCTGCACTAACAAAGCAACCTGGCAATCTCAGTGGCTTATCAAAACCGAGGTTTATTTCTCACTCCTGCTGTGTAACTCAAAGTCCTACTGCAAATAGTCACTCAGGGGCCCTAGTTTCTGGACCTCCAGCATTGTTTTACTCAGCTGGAACACACAGCCCTTTATGAAAAGACCCATTGGGTTGTTTGGCAGGGGAGAAGAATTGGCGGGGATTCTCTCACTGGTAATTAAATTCTTTGACTTGTCTGCTTACAACTTACTGAATAGAACCAGACACGTGGTAGCACCTGACTGTAGGAGAAAATGGAGAAAAACTGTCTATGTTCTCAGAGGAACTAAAAATGGTTGATTCTGGGAATTCTCTTCCAAAGTTTGTTCAGCAGACTTAGAATTTTGTTTGTGTTTTATAAGTCTAATTCATAGATGGTGGTCATGGAGGAGAAATAAATTTATAAGTAATAAATAATATATAAAGAATCGACTTAACAAGTAAGATTTTTATAAGGGAAATTTAGACACCTGTTAAGGTGGTTGAAAAGAAAGGAGATGAAATGTTTCATGGTAGCTCTTCTTGAAGAATTTATTCACAGTAAAAAATAAGCCATGGGGGGCTTCCCTGGTGGTGCAGTGGGTAAAGAGTTCCCCTTGCAGTGCAAGGGGCACTGGTTCGATCCTTGGCCTGGGAAGATCCCACGTGCCGCAGAGCAACTGGACCAGTGTGTCCAATTAGGAGGCAGAGCTCAGTTCTCCTGCTCTGCAATGAGAGAAGCCACTGCAATGGGAGGCCCACACAGGCCAAAGAATAAAGATAGATGAAAATAAACAAATAAAAGACCAACAAAAATGGCCGAAAAAAAAAAAAAAAAAAGCTACTGGATTACATTAGGGAAAAAAAAAAAAAAAAACACTTGAAGGTGTTGCAGAGGAGGGGCAAAGCAACTAAGAAAGATTTTAAAAGCAGAGGAAGGTGCTATCAAAATTATGAGACATAATATGACATTTAAAAATGGGACAGAAGGGAAGAATAGAGCTGAATAGACCTACACTGCTTAGACTGAATTTCCACAGGGGTAGCTGCTGCAGGGTTCTCTTGTTTATAGGAAACATTATGGGACTTTTTGGGAGGGAAGGTGGGGGGCAGGCCACTTCTATTGGCCTTTCATTTGTCTATTTTCATCCATTTTTGTTCTGTGGGCCTCCCCTCGCGGTGGCCTCTGTTGTCTCAGAGCACCGGCTCTGGGTGCATGTGCTCCAGAGCTCCAGCTCGGCAGCTGGACACATCCGTCCAGCCGCTCTGTGGCACGTGGGATCTTTCCAGGTCAGGGATCGAACCGGTGCCCCTTGCACTGCAAGGCGGTGTCCTTACCCACTGGACCACCAGGGAAGTCCTATGGGAAACTTTAAGCCCAGTTCACGTCTTCAGATTTAGCCCGAAGTCAGGCAGTTACCTTCAGCACTGAATTCTGAATAAGATATTTAGTTTGCTTCAACTTGAAATCTCAAGGTGTTCCTGAAGTTCGTTTTCTCTTAAAATGCCACAGTTACAAAAGCTTGACAAGAGAGTTCATTTATGTCCTTTTAATTCCATTTTGCCCAGAGATGGGCAGAGGGGTGGGATTAGCTCGAATTAACTTTAATGATGTCATATTTTCATTCTTCAAGCTGGTATCTTCTGACATTTTGCTTTATATCCTTATATGCATCTAATGTGAACAATAAATTTATCCGCTGAACCATGTCTGCAAATAGCAGGGCCTGGGACCTGGGAAGATCCCACGTGCCGCAGAGCAACTGGACCAGTGTGTCCAATTAGGAGGCAGAGCTCAGTTCTCCTGCTCTGCAATGAGAGAAGCCACTGCAATGGGAGGCCCACACAGGCCAAAGAATAAAGATAGATGAAAATAAACAAATAAAAGACCAACAAAAATGGCCGAAAAAAAAAAAAAAAAAAAGCTACTGGATTACATTAGGGAAAAAAAAAAAAAAAAAACACTTGAAGGTGTTGCAGAGGAGGGGCAAAGCAACTAAGAAAGATTTTAAAAGCAGAGGAAGGTGCTATCAAAATTATGAGACATAATATGACATTTAAAAATGGGACAGAAGGGAAGAATAGAGCTGAATAGACCTACACTGCTTAGACTGAATTTCCACAGGGGTAGCTGCTGCAGGGTTCTCTTGTTTATAGGAAACATTATGGGACTTTTGGGGAAGGAAGGTGGGGGCAGGCCACTTCTATTGGCCTTTCATTTGTCTATTTTCATCCATTTTTGTTCTGTGGGCCTCCCCTCGCGGTGGCCTCTGTTGTCTCAGAGCACCGGCTCTGGGTGCATGTGCTCCAGAGCTCCAGCTCGGCAGCTGGACACATCCGTCCAGCCGCTCTGTGGCACGTGGGATCTTTCCAGGTCAGGGATCGAACCGGTGCCCCTTGCACTGCAAGGCGGTGTCCTTACCCACTGGACCACCAGGGAAGTCCTATGGGAAACTTTAAGCCCAGTTCACGTCTTCAGATTTAGCCCGAAGTCAGGCAGTTACCTTCAGCACTGAATTCTGAATAAGATATTTAGTTTGCTTCAACTTGAAATCTCAAGGTGTTCCTGAAGTTCGTTTTCTCTTAAAATGCCACAGTTACAAAAGCTTGACAAGAGAGTTCATTTATGTCCTTTTAATTCCATTTTGCCCAGAGATGGGCAGAGGGGTGGGATTAGCTCGAATTAACTTTAATGATGTCATATTTTCATTCTTCAAGCTGGTATCTTCTGACATTTTGCTTTATATCCTTATATGCATCTAATGTGAACAATCAATTTATCCGCTGAACCATGTATGCAAATAGCAAAAACCAAGAGCAGATTACCAGGAAAACTAGACTTGAATAGTAGATATACTTTTGGATTATACCATGGATTATGAATTTACATAGCATAACATCATCTAAAACTTTTAAAGACATAAACTCACCACTCACTATTAATTTACTTTCCTTACAATAGGTTTCTGACTATAGTTTCTACTATAATAATTTTAAAGTATGTTAAATATATTGCTTACATCTTCATCACAGAATATTATTACACATATTTAAGCTTCCCTAATGGCTCAGTGGTAAAGAATCCACCTGACAGTGCAGGAGACTTGGGTTCAACCCCTTGGTCAGGAAGATTGACTGAGGAAGGAAATGGCAACCCACTCCAGTATTCTTGCCTGGGAAATCCCATGAACAGAGCAGACTGCTGGGCTGCACTCCACGGGGCCGCAGAAGAGTTGGACACAACTTGCCAACTAAACAACAATAAACTGGACTACTCCATTCATGTTCTAGTCAAAGGATATTCATTAAGTTTAGCTTAAAATCAGATTTGAGAATGTAACTCATTACCATAGACAATTAAATGGGAAAATTTTAATACACACACTTGAACAAACACACTTTTGAAGACTGATAAATCTTTACCAAAAGCACATTTTTTGTAAAGTAAAAGTTTAGACAAAGGGCTAAAAGCCGATTTTAGTCATTGAAATCGGTACTTTCTTTGTGCCTCTTGACTTCTGAAATGTGACCATTATATGTTCCCCTAACAAAAAGATGGTAAGGGATTTTTAAAAAGATCTTTAAAATAAGGGCAATCTGAGTCATTAATTGTCCCAGCAGTTCTATGTTTTTAAAATATAATTTTTATCATATATTTTTGCTAATAAGTAAAATTAGCTTTCATACATTTTGTCAATAAAGCTGAGCTTTAAGTGTAAGAACAGAGGGGTTGAGGCTTACTATTTTTAGCAGATCATTTCCATGATGAGCAATTTTAAGTGATGGAAGAATCGAGGTTAAAATTAAGAATTTGTTTTTTATTTTTATAATAATTTTAAAAAAGTATGTTCAAATAGCAAAACCAAGAGCAGATTACCAGGAAAACTAGACTTGAATAGTAGATATACTTTTGGATTATACCATGGATTATGAATTTACATAGCATAACATCATCTAAAACTTTTAAAGACATAAACTCACCACTCACTATTAATTTACTTTCCTTACAATAGGTTTCTGACTATAGTTTCTACTATAATAATTTTAAAGTATGTTAAATATATTGCTTACATCTTCATCACAGAATATTATTACACATATTTAAGCTTCCCTAATGGCTCAGTGGTAAAGAATCCACCTGACAGTGCAGGAGACTTGGGTTCAACCCCTTGGTCAGGAAGATTGACTGAGGAAGGAAATGGCAACCCACTCCAGTATTCTTGCCTGGGAAATCCCATGAACAGAGCAGACTGCTGGGCTGCACTCCACGGGGCCGCAGAAGAGTTGGACACAACTTGCCAACTAAACAACAATAAACTGGACTACTCCATTCATGTTCTAGTCAAAGGATATTCATTAAGTTTAGCTTAAAATCAGATTTGAGAATGTAACTCATTACCATAGACAATTAAATGGGAAAATTTTAATACACACACTTGAACAAACACACTTTTGAAGACTGATAAATCTTTACCAAAAGCACATTTTTTGTAAAGTAAAAGTTTAGACAAAGGGCTAAAAGCCGATTTTAGTCATTGAAATCGGTACTTTCTTTGTGCCTCTTGACTTCTGAAATGTGACCATTATATGTTCCCCTAAAAAAAAGATGGTAAGGGATTTTAAAAGATCTTTAAAATAAGGGCAATCTGAGTCATTAATTGTCCCAGCAGTTCTATGTTTTTAAAATATAATTTTTATCATATATTTTTGCTAATAAGTAAAATTAGCTTTCATACATTTTGTCAATAAAGCTGAGCTTTAAGTGTAAGAACAGAGGGGTTGAGGCTTACTATTTTTAGCAGATCATTTCCATGATGAGCAATTTTAAGTGATGGAAGAATCGAGGTTAAAATTAAGAATTTGTTTTTTTTTAAATTTTCTATTTGAAAAATATGACTAATATAAAAGAAAATACTGCTCCTAAGATATAATCCTTTATGTTATTGTTTGTTAAAAAATATTAAAAAAAAGTATTTAAAAATATTTTAAAAAAGTATTTAACCAGAATAACTTGGAAAGACATAAGATATCCTCTAGGTGGATTCTTTTCTCTCTTCACCCAATACCTGAGTCCTCAGTTCCACAGCATTTCTCCTGGTCCTGTTCCACCATAACTCTGCTCACGTTCCTGAGGAGACCTAGCCCACTCCCCCTCTTTTCATTAGTATCTACCTGCTGATGACTTTCAAACTTTAGTGCTCTTGATCGTAAATTTCAAGCCTTCAGGAACTCTCCGCCTCACTGTCACATAATGTGAACTTCCTTCCCTTAGTCGTATCCAATTCTTTGCCACCCTTTTGACTGTAGCCCACCAGGCTCCTCTATCCACGGGATTCTTCAGGCAAGAATACTGGAGTTGCTATGCCCTCCTCTAGGAGATCTTCCAGACCTGAGGCTCAAACCACAGTCCCCATGTCTCCTACACTGCAGGAGGATTCTTTACCGGCTGAGCCTGCAGGGACACTGTCCCTGAGTGACTCAGACGCAATCATTTCAAAGTTGACTTCATCATCCTCCATTTCTGACCCCTACCTTGGCCGCCAGAACCATGCTACTTAGATGACATTTCAGTGAATCATACTATCATACACTAAATGACTTGGAATCACACTGTTCTTATCCCCTGTTCATACTTTCTGGTCCCAACAGATATGTTTTTAATTGAAGTATAGTTGATTTACAATGTTTTATCTAATTTTTGCTGCACAATGACCTGACTCAGTTTTATATAAGTATATATATATTCTTTTTCATGTAAGAATATAATTCCTAGTATATAAGCATATGTATTCATTTAAGGATGTAATTCCTAACATACAAGTACATATATATTCTTTTTTCATGTAAGATTATATCCCTGTGGTATACAACAGGACCTTGTTGTTTATCCTTCTTATCTGCAGCACTTCACATCTGTTAATCCCAAACTACTATGTCTAAAATATGACACAAATAAACATATCTATGATACAATAAGATTTACAAATATAGAGAGCAGACTAGTGGTTGCCAAAGGGAAAGGGGTGTTGGGGAAGGAAGGACTGGGAGTTTAGGGTTAACATGTTTACTTATTATTCTGGAATACTCGAATACTGTAGAAACAATATAATTAAATTTGAAAAGAAATGGACAAATATCTATAAAATTGCCAAACTAATCCATCATCTTTAAAAGAATAAATAAATTATAGTATAGCCTTCCAACTGGATATTATCCAATACTGAAAATTAATAAATTCTAGCTATTTTTCAACATGAATGGATTTAGAGATTATCATACTGAGTGAAATGAGTCAGATAGAGAAGGAGAAATATATATCTCTTATCTGGGGAATCTAAAAGTAAATGATACAAATGAACTTATTTACAAAACAGAAACAGATTCACATACTCTAAGACTCAGAGAACAAATACAGTTATCAGGTGGGGAGGATTTGGGGAAGAAATAGATAGGGAGTTTGGGATCAATATGTACACATTGCAATGGTTAAAATGAATAATCAACAAGGACCTACTGTATAGCACAGGGGGCCCTGTTCAAGCTTATGTGGCAGCCTAAACAGGAGGAGAATGGATTCATGTATATGTATGCTTGTGTCATTCTGTTGTGCACCTAAAACTATTACAGCATTGTTTTTTTGGGGGGGAGGGAGGGGGACCAAAGGGCCACTTCTATTGGTCTTTCATTTCTCTATTTTCTTGCATCTTTGTTCTTTGGCCCATGTGGGCCTCCCATTACGGTGGCCTCTGTCGTCGCAGAGCACCGGCTCTGGGCGCATGCGCTCCAGAGTTCCGGCTCGGTAGTTGGACACATCGGTCCAGCTGCTCCGCGGCACGTGGGATCTTCCCAGGCCAGGGATCGAACTGGCGCCCCTTGCACTGCAAGGCGGTGTCCTTACCTACTAGACCACCAGGTAAGTCCCTATCACAGCATTGTTAACTGGCTATACTCCAATAGAAAATAAAAATTTTTAAAAATAAAAATAAAAGGAACCAATTCATCCAAAGATGCAATAATGGTAATTGTGTATACATCTACTAATTAAACCACATATAATGTTGACAAAAATCGAAATAAATTCCAGCTGTTTTCAACAAATTTCAGCGGTTTTCCTGGCTGAATCTCAGGAAGGCACTTTTTTTTATACCTAAAACCCAAACAAGGGTGTATGTTTTATAAAGTGATCAATATCCAAAACAGAATATGGTTCAAGGTAGAAACATATATAAAAAATATATATAGATACAAAGAAAAACCATAAAGATAAGCACAAGTTTGTAAGACTGATTAATGCTGAGGAGGGCTGGAATGGGGGGAAGGGTGGGATGAGAAAATAGCAAAGCAGTCATGTGATGTTCCTTAAGCACATACCAGGGATACGAGTGTGTATCAGACAATTATTCTTTAATCTTTATAAAGTACATATACTTTGTAAATGTTCTTTAGCCACTTCTGAATATTCAATTTATAAAAATAATATTTAATAAGAAAAATTTATAGTTCTTTAAAGACCATGTTTTGTAAAAGAACACACAAATGAGTGTCTGCTTTTGTAAATCTGTGGTACTGGGTCTTTTCTGACAATCTGCGGTGAATATTTCATACTTTCCCAGACGTCTCTGTTCTGTGGGTTAATAGCTATTGTTAATTTAACTATTGTATTTTAATTTAGTACAATTTTATACAAGTTAGCATCAGAGTTACTTTGCCATTAGAACTGTGTCTTTCCTCACTATGGACCTGATTTTGGTTAAAATCATAACCTTATTACATTAAGCCAACAGCATGGTATTTCCCTCTCATTTAATATTGCTTTCTTTTTCTAGTAACCAGTTTTCTCTCTAGTGAATTGTTTTTATGTTTCCACTAAACATTTTCCATGCTTCTCCTCATTTTAATAATTATATTGGTAAAGCTCTAATTACTATCTCCAGTATAAGAATTTTAGGCAGCATAATCAATTCACATTTTAATATATTTTGCTGTCTTTGTGCTTTGTAAAATTTAATATGATGTCTTATATTTAACAGTATGTTACTACATTATTTCTGCCACAGAATGGCATCTCTCTTTCTATACAGTCTCTCATTTATCATGGTGAAATACTTTCCCTCCAATTAATTATTAATATAATTTTAGCATGAATAGATTCTGTTTTATATCACTTGATTTTATAATAACTGCCTTCTCATGAAAATAATCTTTTCAGAAAACTGAAAAGATTTTTGTGCATAGCAAATTATAGAATCTTAATTGCAGATGCTGTTTAGAAAATGTGATATTAAGGAAAATTATAAATTCAGTTACAAAAGTTTTTTGAAATAGGCAAAAATCCTTCCTGTTTTTCTCTTTCTCTTAGTTAAGATATCTTAAGGAAAAAGTAGCTTGAGTATTTCATCTAAAATCTTCACTTGCATAAACAGAGAGAGAGGGCGTTCTGCTAGTATTTTGGATTATTTGTGTCTAGGAGAACTACTTAAATTAAATTGCTTTCTTAGGTCCCTAAAAGGACATTATGTTATTTAAGAAAGGATAGCAAAAGGAATAGATGCGAAAGAAGATGAGCAGATAGATCATTTTCTTTCACCTATCTTGTTTTGATTTTGAGATATTGCCAGTTAGTGAGAAAATCTAGTGGCCAGAGGACTTAATCTGGTCAGGGAAGGTCTATGATGAAGCCTCATGCTGATTTCTCATCCCCAAATTCTAAACCAACAGCAATAGCTTTAAGCTGCTGGGTAATAAAACAGACATTCCAATGTAAGAAACAAAACAAGCCTAGTTAGTTCTGTGTCAATACCTCATTAACATCCAGAGACAGCCTTGGGGGAGAACGATAAAGTTGCTTTGATCAAGCTTCCCCTGCACGGTCTGTACCAGACTATTCTGGAAATACCTATTTGTGTCTATTCCTTATAAAGTCAAATCAGTTTTCTACAGGCATTCCTTAACTGTGCATACTCTAGAACTGCCAGATGACCCTGGTTAACCCCTGAAAACTCCAGGGAGCTCAGAGATTCTCCCCTGAGTATAAAATGTAACCAACTGATGTCAAGGAGGGGAAGTCAGTGTTGTTACCTCACTGCCTGTGGCCCCCATGTGGAACGTTGTCTTTAAGCCAAGCTTTGACTCAATGTCTATATTTTTCGCCACAGAATGGCATCTCTCTTTCTATACAGTCTCTCATTTATCATGGTGAAATACTTTCCCTCCAATTAATTATTAATATAATTTTAGCATGAATAGATTCTGTTTTATATCACTTGATTTTATAATAACTGCCTTCTCATGAAAATAATCTTTTCAGAAAACTGAAAAGATTTTTGTGCATAGCAAATTATAGAATCTTAATTGCAGATGCTGTTTAGAAAATGTGATATTAAGGAAAATTATAAATTCAGTTACAAAAGTTTTTTGAAATAGGCAAAAATCCTTCCTGTTTTTCTCTTTCTCTTAGTTAAGATATCTTAAGGAAAAAGTAGCTTGAGTATTTCATCTAAAATCTTCACTTGCATAAACAGAGAGAGAGGGCGTTCTGCTAGTATTTTGGATTATTTGTGTCTAGGAGAACTACTTAAATTAAATTGCTTTCTTAGGTCCCTAAAAGGACATTATGTTATTTAAGAAAGGATAGAAAAAGGAATAGATGCGAAAGAAGATGAGCAGATAGATCATTTTCTTTCACCTATCTTGTTTTGATTTTGAGATATTGCCAGTTAGTGAGAAAATCTAGTGGCCAGAGGACTTAATCTGGTCAGGGAAGGTCTATGATGAAGCCTCATGCTGATTTCTCATCCCCAAATTCTAAACCAACAGCAATAGCTTTAAGCTGCTGGGTAATAAAACAGACATTCCAATGTAAGAAACAAAACAAGCCTAGTTAGTTCTGTGTCAATACCTCATTAACATCCAGAGACAGCCTTGGGGGAGAACGATAAAGTTGCTTTGATCAAGCTTCCCCTGCACGGTCTGTACCAGACTATTCTGGAAATACCTATTTGTGTCTATTCCTTATAAAGTCAAATCAGTTTTCTACAGGCATTCCTTAACTGTGCATACTCTAGAACTGCCAGATGACCCTGGTTAACCCCTGAAAACTCCAGGGAGCTCAGAGATTCTCCCCTGAGTATAAAATGTAACCAACTGATGTCAAGGAGGGGAAGTCAGTGTTGTTACCTCACTGCCTGTGGCCCCCATGTGGAACGTTGTCTTTAAGCCAAGCTTTGACTCAATGTCTATATTCCAGGAGGAAGCTTCTGTGAAGAGAGTGTTTACACGTTCTGAAATTTCCTACACTGAGCACTCATACTCCAAGCCTCTCTTCTCTCCCAGATCACTGTATCATTATCTCCAGAAAGTACCATGGAGGCTCTGTTTCTAGGCTAGCCTGACTCTAGACAACCCAGGAGCAGAACTTAGTAGCCTGTGACATTTTCTGAGCAACCTAAATGCTCCAGAGAGTTCCAGAAGCAAAATACCCCTCCTATGGGTTGTCTTTGCTGTGGCACTAGTCTAGAAAATAAATCCCTCTACCTACAGTGAGTCATCATTCTTTTGGATGAATCTTGAGAAAACCCAAAGTAAAGGTGGACTTGCCTGCAGATAAGCATCTCCTTGCTTTCTGAGAATTCTGGTTGTATTTGTCAGCTTTATTTAAGCAAGAAATTAGATGGTCATTTTACCTTTCCTCATCCTGACTCTTCTGAAAAAAAAAATCCCAGGCTATCATGCATCTGGATAAGTGGGACACGATATAATAGACTCACGGAGAAAGAACGGGCAGGCCAGCTGCAATTAAAATGCTGTTGTGTCCTTGTATCATGTTTCTTTCCCTTCTATGGTACACTGACGGTTCCAAAGTCCATTTCCCGTCCCCCACCCCGCCCCCAGTGCCTCAGGGTACTGGACATATTTTCAGCAAGGGATATTTGCATGCTTCTTTGGACGTGTGTCATTGTCCTCTCTGCATACTGAAAATAATTAAAATGCCTCAGAAAGGTACCGCCCGAGGCACTAGCTCTTTGCTGCTCACATTCACCTGCCTGTAGGAGACCAGCTCCAATTCCTCTGGCCAGCCAGGGAGGAAGGGTGAGCTGTTATAAATGATTTTAATAAATGCAAACTACAAACCAACATTTTAGGTCTTCTAGGGTGACTCTTTAAGTTGATTATCAGTTTACAAGTTATTTGGTAAATGGCATGCATGAATTTTATAGAAGTAGTTGATCACTCTCATTTATCAGTGCGAGGAGCTAGGGAGCTCAGAGATTCTCCCCTGAGTATAAAATGTAACCAACTGATGTCAAGGAGGGGAAGTCAGTGTTGTTACCTCACTGCCTGTGGCCCCCATGTGGAACGTTGTCTTTAAGCCAAGCTTTGACTCAATGTCTATATTCCAGGAGGAAGCTTCTGTGAAGAGAGTGTTTACACGTTCTGAAATTTCCTACACTGAGCACTCATACTCCAAGCCTCTCTTCTCTCCCAGATCACTGTATCATTATCTCCAGAAAGTACCATGGAGGCTCTGTTTCTAGGCTAGCCTGACTCTAGACAACCCAGGAGCAGAACTTAGTAGCCTGTGACATTTTCTGAGCAACCTAAATGCTCCAGAGAGTTCCAGAAGCAAAATACCCTCCTATGGGTTGTCTTTGCTGTGGCACTAGTCTAGAAAATAAATCCCTCTACCTACAGTGAGTCATCATTCTTTTGGATGAATCTTGAGAAAACCCAAAGTAAAGGTGGACTTGCCTGCAGATAAGCATCTCCTTGCTTTCTGAGAATTCTGGTTGTATTTGTCAGCTTTATTTAAGCAAGAAATTAGATGGTCATTTTACCTTTCCTCATCCTGACTCTTCTGAAAAAAAAAATCCCAGGCTATCATGCATCTGGATAAGTGGGACACGATATAATAGACTCACGGAGAAAGAACGGGCAGGCCAGCTGCAATTAAAATGCTGTTGTGTCCTTGTATCATGTTTCTTTCCCTTCTATGGTACACTGACGGTTCCAAAGTCCATTTCCCGTCCCCCACCCCGCCCCCAGTGCCTCAGGGTACTGGACATATTTTCAGCAAGGGATATTTGCATGCTTCTTTGGACGTGTGTCATTGTCCTCTCTGCATACTGAAAATAATTAAAATGCCTCAGAAAGGTACCGCCCGAGGCACTAGCTCTTTGCTGCTCACATTCACCTGCCTGTAGGAGACCAGCTCCAATTCCTCTGGCCAGCCAGGGAGGAAGGGTGAGCTGTTATAAATGATTTTAATAAATGCAAACTACAAACCAACATTTTAGGTCTTCTAGGGTGACTCTTTAAGTTGATTATCAGTTTACAAGTTATTTGGTAAATGGCATGCATGAATTTTATAGAAGTAGTGATATTACATGGATCCAACTCTCATTTATCAGTGCGATGTCTCATGACCCAGTACTTAATATTTATGGCACAAGAAGGTTTTAATAGTTAGAAACTAAAAATAAAATTTAGCCTTGATTTAACCAAAGTGACATTAAGTGTCAATATTTCAGTCCAATTGCTCGATGTATATCTATTTTTTCCTCTTTGTAGGTGGGTTGATAAAGGCCATTCACTTTTACTTAGCATCCCTTATGGTTTTGTGATTCTCTTTTATGTGAACTGGAAGCTCTATTTATAGTTTTTCCTTAATTGCACATTCAACCCTGTTCGCATTCCTTATTGCAAGTATGTGGTTAAATCTGAGGGGTTTTTATTCACACCTTCACATTTTCCCTTCTGGGTATAAAAGAAATCTTTTTAAAAACTGAAGTGCAAGGAATTGTATGTTCATTAGAGTTGACCTGATGGAGATATTTGATTGGATAGTCTCCATATGTTACAGTGTACAAGGCATGCAACATATTTTGTCTATATTATGGAAGGAACAGGACCCACTTGAATTTCTCTAGCTTTATTTCAAGGGAACTGCACCAGTAGAGGGTGGTTAGATATTTTATATGATCATTAACTCACTTGTGCTTAAAGTTTGAGTACAAGGATGCTAAACAGTCTTAAACTGGTTAACTTCTCCTTATAGAGCTTTGTTTTTTTCTTTATATTTCCTTTATGGTTAAGAACATCACAAAGAAAATTTCTTACTGAAATGAATATTATTGATGGTAGTAATAACAGGTAGAAAATATTTAAAATAGATTAAATTGATAGTAAAAAATTGAAAACATGCTTCTTTGGACGTGTGTCATTGTCCTCTCTGCATACTGAAAATAATTAAAATGCCTCAGAAAGGTACCGCCCGAGGCACTAGCTCTTGCTGCTCACATTCACCTGCCTTAGGAGACCAGCTCCAATTCCTCTGGCCAGCCAGGGAGGAAGGGTGAGCTGTTATAAATGATTTTAATAAATGCAAACTACAAACCAACATTTTAGGTCTTCTAGGGTGACTCTTTAAGTTGATTATCAGTTTACAAGTTATTTGGTAAATGGCATGCATGAATTTTATAGAAGTAGTGATATTACATGGATCCAACTCTCATTTATCAGTGCGATGTCTCATGACCCAGTACTTAATATTTATGGCACAAGAAGGTTTTAATAGTTAGAAACTAAAAATAAAATTTAGCCTTGATTTAACCAAAGTGACATTAAGTGTCAATATTTCAGTCCAATTGCTCGATGTATATCTATTTTTTCCTCTTTGTAGGTGGGTTGATAAAGGCCATTCACTTTTACTTAGCATCCCTTATGGTTTTGTGATTCTCTTTTATGTGAACTGGAAGCTCTATTTATAGTTTTTCCTTAATTGCACATTCAACCCTGTTCGCATTCCTTATTGCAAGTATGTGGTTAAATCTGAGGGGTTTTTATTCACACCTTCACATTTTCCCTTCTGGGTATAAAAGAAATCTTTTTAAAAACTGAAGTGCAAGGAATTGTATGTTCATTAGAGTTGACCTGATGGAGATATTTGATTGGATAGTCTCCATATGTTACAGTGTACAAGGCATGCAACATATTTTGTCTATATTATGGAAGGAACAGGACCCACTTGAATTTCTCTAGCTTTATTTCAAGGGAACTGCACCAGTAGAGGGTGGTTAGATATTTTATATGATCATTAACTCACTTGTGCTTAAAGTTTGAGTACAAGGATGCTAAACAGTCTTAAACTGGTTAACTTCTCCTTATAGAGCTTTGTTTTTTTCTTTATATTTCCTTTATGGTTAAGAACATCACAAAGAAAATTTCTTACTGAAATGAATATTATTGATGGTAGTAATAACAGGTAGAAAATATTTAAAATAGATTAAATTGATAGTAAAAAAGCAATTTTAAGTAATGCCTTTGTGTTGGTCTCTCACTCTTTATGCCCGAGGGTAGGTATCTGAAGGAATACACGCATAAATCTTATTAGTGTTAATAGTCTCAATACCTGAATTCGTTGGCATGTCTCTGAATATGTAAGTCAGATTGTAACAAAATCATGTACTTGTTCACTTTGCAAAGGTGCACTGGGATGATAAAATGGCAATAACTTATTTTATCTGTAAGGTTTGAGGTTAAGCAATATTAATGGTTGGTTAATGGCTTAATGAGTGGGCTACAAACCATTTAAGCATGCAATGAACCTTAGCTTTTCAATGACTTTCCTAATGAAAGATCTATATGACTGCATGTCTTCTGTCACAATAGAGATTGTAGGGAAGGTACCTAATCAATGGTGATGGTAAATCAATTGATCTGTAACCCTGTTTTCATACAGTGAGAAAGATATGGAGAGAACATTTTACTATAGCTTTATTTTCAGCTGAAGATCAATAAATAAAAGAGACAGCTCACTATTTGAAAATGTTCCCTGTTACTTGGCTTCGAAAGCCAAGGCAGGCAGATTGATGTCCAATTTCATAGATGTGTCAGTTTCCTTTGTCACGTCTCAAAGATTTAAAGTTCTTCAGAATTAAATAGATGATAGAGAATATCTGCGAATCTAGACTTTATTGTCATGACGAAGCTTTAGATTGAAGATAAAGCTGTGGCATGATAAAAAATTTCTATTTGGCTTTATAATATTCATGGATACCATTTCTAAATTGTCTATTGAAGAAAAGATTCTATTCTTCTTATTGGCTGACTTTCAGAAAAATGTGGAACATATGAAACTAATCATAAAACTAGTAATGCTAGCATTTCAAAATGTAAGAAAATGAAAACACAAGCCACAAACTGCAAGGAAAGATACGCAAAACACCTATCTGATATGGAACTTACATCCAAAATACACAAAGAACTCTGAAAATTCCACAATAAAAAAATAAAATTCAATTTAAAATTGAGCAAAAGAGCTGAACTGATACTTGACCATAGATAACAAATAAACACATGAAAATACAGTCAATGCCATTAGTGATTAGGGAGAGAAATGAAAACTTCAGTGAGAGAGTATTGAAAGAAAGACTAAACTAAAAGGAGCTGAGAATACCGAGTGATGGAGAGGTGTGGAGCAATCGGAACTCTCATAAGACGTCGGTAGAAATTCAGTCAGTGCTACAGCTTTTGGTAAACAGTTTGGCAGGGTAGGAACCGGAATCACTTGTTCACTTTGCAAAGGTGCACTGGGATGATAAAATGGCAATAACTTATTTTATCTGTAAGGTTTGAGGTTAAGCAATATTAATGGTTGGTTAATGGCTTAATGAGTGGGCTACAAACCATTTAAGCATGCAATGAACCTTAGCTTTTCAATGACTTTCCTAATGAAAGATCTATATGACTGCATGTCTTCTGTCACAATAGAGATTGTAGGGAAGGTACCTAATCAATGGTGATGGTAAATCAATTGATCTGTAACCCTGTTTTCATACAGTGAGAAAGATATGGAGAGAACATTTTACTATAGCTTTATTTTCAGCTGAAGATCAATAAATAAAAGAGACAGCTCACTATTTGAAAATGTTCCCTGTTACTTGGCTTCGAAAGCCAAGGCAGGCAGATTGATGTCCAATTTCATAGATGTGTCAGTTTCCTTTGTCACGTCTCAAAGATTTAAAGTTCTTCAGAATTAAATAGATGATAGAGAATATCTGCGAATCTAGACTTTATTGTCATGACGAAGCTTTAGATTGAAGATAAAGCTGTGGCATGATAAAAAATTTCTATTTGGCTTTATAATATTCATGGATACCATTTCTAAATTGTCTATTGAAGAAAAGATTCTATTCTTCTTATTGGCTGACTTTCAGAAAAATGTGGAACATATGAAACTAATCATAAAACTAGTAATGCTAGCATTTCAAAATGTAAGAAAATGAAAACACAAGCCACAAACTGCAAGGAAAGATACGCAAAACACCTATCTGATATGGAACTTACATCCAAAATACACAAAGAACTCTGAAAATTCCACAATAAAAAAATAAAATTCAATTTAAAATTGAGCAAAAGAGCTGAACTGATACTTGACCATAGATAACAAATAAACACATGAAAATACAGTCAATGCCATTAGTGATTAGGGAGAGAAAATGAAAACTTCAGTGAGAGAGTATTGAAAGAAAGACTAAACTAAAAGGAGCTGAGAATACCGAGTGATGGAGAGGGTGTGGAGCAATCGGAACTCTCATAAGACGTCGGTAGAAATTCAGTCAGTGCTACAGCTTTTTGGTAAACAGTTTGGCAGTTTGATATACCATTAAACAAACACCATACATCCAGCAATCCAACTCCTAGGTATTTACCCAGGAAAAATACAATCTACATTTAAACAAATGCTCATGAATGTTTACAATTTACTCATAAGGGCAAAAAATAGAGACCACCCCAAGAGCTGCTTGGAAATATTCATGCAATGGAATAAAGCAAGAAAGAGCTATAAACTCCTGATATCTACCCTATTGTATATACATCTCAAGTGTGTTATGCTAAATGAAAGGAGTCAAACACAAAAGGCTACACAGTGGATGATTTCATTTCCATGAAATTCTTGAAAAGAGGGCAGAAAACAGGTGAGCTCTTGGCAAGAGCTAGGAACTGGGGAGAGCTTGACTATTAAAGGCCATGGGGAAAGAACTTTTCTCTATCTTAATGATAATAGGATTTCATAAATGTACGTATTTGTCAAAACTCATGGAATGTTATACTAAAAAGGGTATATTTTATTACATGTAAGATATAATTCTATAAGCTTAAAATTGCAATAACAGAACTAGCAAAAGAAGTTATCAAAAATTATGATCTTTCAAAAATTGAATATATACATGTTTTAACCCTTTACCTGCAGAGGAGATAGTTAACCTCTGACTAGTCTAGGGTAGGGGTTGACAGACGTCAGCCCATAGGCCAAATACGTTCCCCCCTGCCAAACTTTTTTTTTGGCCTCACTCCACAGATTGTGGGATCTTACTTTCCCCACCAGGTATTGCATCTAAACCCTCAGCAGTGAGAGTGTGGAGTCTTAACCACTGAACTGCCAGGGTATTCTCCACTTATTTACATAAATAAAGTTTTATTGGAACATAGTCAAACTTTGTTTATGGATCCTTTCACATTCCAATGGCAAAGTTGAGAATTTGTGATATAGATCCTATGGCCCATAAATCCTCAGATGTTTATCATCTGGCCTTTTCCAGAAGGTCGTTGACCTCTGGCTAAATATCACATTCTTTAAAACTTGATAGCCTTATGTAATTTACTATGTTCTTAAAGATACTCATGGTGGCTCAGTGGTAAAGAATCTGCCTGCAATGCAGGAGACATGGAGGCGCAGGTTCAATCCCTGGATCCAGAAGGTCCACTGGAGAAGGAAATGGTAACCCACTCCAGTAATCTTGCCTGGGAGATCCCATGGACAGAGAAGCCTGGTAGGCCACAGTCCAAGCGATCACAAAAAAAACAGACACAACTGAGTCACTAAACAGCACATTCTATTCTGTATCACACTTCTCTCAATTAGAAGCAGAAATGTCAACTGATATGGAGAATATGACTTGCATTTCAAAGTCACAAGTATGATGTGTCTCCAGCTTTTTGTGAAGTTTAGATTACTATCTGGATATTATTTATTATGTTTTAGTCTGGCACATATATCATTATAGATCACATTGCAACATAGAAACATTCTTTGGGAGCTTTAAGCTCTATATCACCTTTAGAGATCTTTGGGTATGTATAGAGTTTCTCTAGAGCAAGCTGGTGCACGACCACCTTCAGAAGTCAGACTACGGATCTGGAGCCCTGTGCTGACAGTGCAGTAGACTCATCAATATATTTTGTGTCATCTCATGTGTACTGAAAAGCTAGAAACATAATCTCCCCACAGGCCACTGGAGATATAGAACAAATCACACAAAATACTGTCAACACAACGTAATACGACTAGCTGTACCTCCCACATGCTCAGCAAGCCCAGCCTGGCTCATGAATACAAACCTCTAGGTGGGAAGAAGCCTATCAGCTTCCAGAATGTGGGCTCAGGATGACAGGGGGGAAAATGCTTTCATCAATTTAATGACAATGAAGATACTTGGAGGCTGTTGTGGGCACTATTCATTGGATGACATACTGCTCAGGTCACATCTTTTATCTCCCTGGTACCTAGTATCATATATTAGTCTGATTTCAACAGAAAGTATTTGATACAAAGAATGTGTAGATCATATTTTCATGTAGCAGAGAAGTATTGAGGTACTCAAACATTGATAGAACGTTTTTGTCACCATGTTTTCTATCAATGGCAATAATCATAAACCTTTGGAAAGCTGCACAATAATAATAATAATAGAAGTTGTCATTTATTTATCTCCTGTCACATGGCAGGCCCACCTTTATGCATGAATACTGAATGAGTACAGGCAAAATACATGGTGTAGAAATCTTAAAACTATGAGTGTCTGCATTTTTTCATGTTTGTTTAGATAGCTTTGACTTTTCAATAACATTTGCAGATTATCAAGTTGGTGTTAAGCAGGTTTGCCTTCCAGTTTTCTTACGTTAATAGCTTACTGAATCCTCTTTGATGATCTTAAAAGCTTTATGACTTCAAAATTTTTAAGATTTAGAAGAGTTTGTCTATGTTAAATACGCACTCTAAAGCCAAAGCATTGTAATTCTCCACAAAACTCAAAATCAGTCTTATGACTTCTGAGCTTGCTTGTCTGAAACATCAACTTCTGTGAGTGCCTGGGCACTGACTGTCTATAGAACAGTGAGTTGTATATTTGCAGGAGGCAGAAAATGAATAAGAGATCATTCTCTTTCCTCTTTGGAAGTGTACATGCAATGTCTTCATTATAATATGAAGTACATTCTCGCTCCCTGTTCCTGCTACATAATAAGGATGTCAGTCAATCACAGCAGCCTAGCTAACTTTGTACTACCAGAACCCAGAAAGATGCATTTCTCCTAAGGGTTGACTGCTAACAGTGTCAGGGACAATGTCAAATGGTATCTCAAAAATTACTCATTAAATCCACATGTAAGAAGCTATCTGTAAATAAGTTATTTTCTAGGACAACAAATATGGCTCAAGTTAAACATGAAATAAAGAAATTGAAATGTTAAACTGTGTGTCTGCCCTTTCTACAGTCCTTGTCCTATTGTGAACAACAGGTAACTGTTGTAATCTGTAAGTGTGCTTTCTTTAAAATGTGGGTAGAAAATCCTTAAGCATTTCAGAACTATCTTGAATTCTTACAGATACCTGGAAGTGTCTTAAGTGTCTTAAGACACAAGAGCTCTTAAGAAAAACTAGCCTGGGAATAGATAGCTAAGATCTGATTCATAAATCATGAGTGATAGTGTAGTGGCCTCTCTTTTCAAATGATAGTGAAAAATATTTGATTACATTTTCTAAACTAAAGCTTACCCTTTCTTCTGAAATAAGGCAGAGAGGGGATTCTTCCCATCTTGCAGATGCATAAACAAATTCAGAAAAGGTAGCAAATATACCCACTACTGAGAAATGCACTACCATTAAGGGGGCAGTGTGGCAAGTTAGACTTTAAACTAAATCACTGAGGAATGAGGAAGGAGATGAGGGAACAACTGAGAAACAAAAGAATTAAAAATTAAATGGAAATGTGTTATCTTGGAAGCCCCATAATGTAAAAAAATACTTCTAGAAATTACTTCCATAAAGATTTCCTAACATTTACATACATAGGAAAGTAGAGATTTTTCCATGCTGTAATTCTTAAATTTATTTTTTTATGTATACCTCTTAGTAATGTGATAGCAACATGGAAAATAATTTTTTGAAACTTTTTTCTTAGAGAGGGGACCAAATTTAGCACGCAGATGACTTGTGCTAAGTGATGGAAGCAAGGGAAGTTTCCTCGTGTGTTCAGGGTAAGGATTCTATTGCTATCACAACTGCATCCGATTCACAAAACAGAATATTAGAACTATTTAAAATGTTATATGATCTAAACTAATTGACCCTATTGCAGGTGGGAAATCTGAGTTCAAGACAGTGAAGTTACTGACATAAACCTGGGTTTTGTTCAGTGTGTCAAAATGTTGATGTCTGATTTGTTTTCCTTAATATTTTTTTTCCTGTCTTTTCTTTGCCGCATAGCCTCAGTTCCAGGATGTTTTTAAAAAAGACAAAATATGGCTCAAGTTAAACATGAAATAAAGAAATTGAAATGTTAAACTGTGTGTCTGCCCTTTCTACAGTCCTTGTCCTATTGTGAACAACAGGTAACTGTTGTAATCTGTAAGTGTGCTTTCTTTAAAATGTGGGTAGAAAATCCTTAAGCATTTCAGAACTATCTTGAATTCTTACAGATACCTGGAAGTGTCTTAAGTGTCTTAAGACACAAGAGCTCTTAAGAAAAACTAGCCTGGGAATAGATAGCTAAGATCTGATTCATAAATCATGAGTGATAGTGTAGTGGCCTCTCTTTTCAAATGATAGTGAAAAATATTTGATTACATTTTCTAAACTAAAGCTTACCCCTTTCTTCTGAAATAAGGCAGAGAGGGCATTCTTCCCATCTTGCAGATGCATAAACAAATTCAGAAAAGGTAGCAAATATACCCACTACTGAGAAATGCACTACCATTAAGGGGGCAGTGTGGCAAGTTAGACTTTAAACTAAATCACTGAGGAATGAGGAAGGAGATGAGGGAACAACTGAGAAACAAAAGAATTAAAAATTAAATGGAAATGTGTTATCTTGGAAGCCCCATAATGTAAAAAAATACTTCTAGAAATTACTTCCATAAAGATTTCCTAACATTTACATACATAGGAAAGTAGAGATTTTTCCATGCTGTAATTCTTAAATTTATTTTTTTATGTATACCTCTTAGTAATGTGATAGCAACATGGAAAATAATTTTTTGAAACTTTTTTCTTAGAGAGGGGACCAAATTTAGCACGCAGATGACTTGTGCTAAGTGATGGAAGCAAGGGAAGTTTCCTCGTGTGTTCAGGGTAAGGATTCTATTGCTATCACAACTGCATCCGATTCACAAAACAGAATATTAGAACTATTTAAAAATGTTATATGATCTAAACTAATTGACCCTATTGCAGGTGGGAAATCTGAGTTCAAGACAGTGAAGTTACTGACATAAACCTGGGTTTTGTTCAGTGTGTCAAAATGTTGATGTCTGATTTGTTTTCCTTAATATTTCCCCTGTCTTTTCTTTGCGCATGCTCAGTTGTATCCAACTCTTTGCAACCACAGGCACTGTAGCCCACCAGGCTCCTTTGTGCATGGAATTTTCCAGGCAAGAATACTGGAGTGGGTTGCCATTTCCTTCTCCATGGAATCTTCCCAAGCCAAGGATCTTACCCACATCTTCTACATTAGCAGGCAGATTCTTTACCACTGGGCCACCTGGGAAGCCAATATCTTCTCATTAGGCAGTGGCTTAATGTAGTACTAAGAGTGGCCTCTTAGTTGTTTGTAATTTACAGATGATGTATTTCATTACTAAATGTGTTTAATGAAATTAATTTTTTTTTACCTAGACTAGAAGGTCCTATAAAAGGAAAATGTTCCCAACTGCATTGTCTGGGCAGCAGTAACGGTGTAAAAATGGACAAAGTAAAAAGTGGCACAAGGACTGACCTTTTGATGAAATGGTGGGAGAAACTAAAGTTACTCTTTCACTACCTTCCTAGACACTGTTCTGTCCCTTTCTAAGCCTATAAACTATCTGATAGTCATCATCATTTTGGAGAAAATTTCTGTCCATATTGTTGTAAACTAAGATCAACAAAGTATTGGAGCTTCCCAGTGGCTCAATGATAAAGAATATGCCTGTCAATACAGGGGACATGGGTTCAATCCCTGGTCTGGGAAGATCCCACATGCCATGGGGCACCTAAGTCCCTATGCCACGACTACTGAGCTCATGCTCTAGAGCCCAGGAGCTACAATTACTGAGCCCACATGTTACAAATAATGAACTTGGGTGCCTTAGAGTTCATACTCTGCAGCAGGAGATGCCACCAAAATGAGAAGTGTATGTACCACAATTAGAAAGTAGCCCAAGCAGCAACAAAGACCCAGCACAGCCAAAAATAAATAAATAAATTTTAAAAAACAATGAAAGAATGGCTTGTCTGAGTATATATCTCCTCATGTATATAGGTCCATCAAAAGTTTCAAAATCATTCACTGATCCTCAAAGACAGAAAAATTCTTACAATCTAAAGGAATGGGGATATGTTCAAATCGATGACATGTCAAACAATATGATTCGGTTCAGATTCACAATTGTTTGTTGAAGCCCTGATGTGTTCACATTAAATATACAGAAGTAAACTACTTTGTATCTAGTTTGTGTATGCCTTCTAAGTCATTCAGTCATGTCTGACTCTTAGCAACCCCGTGGACCCGTAGCCCACCAGGCTCCTCCGTCCCTGAGATTCTCCAGGCAGGAATACTGGAATGAGTTGCCATGCCCTCCTCAAGGGGATCTTCCCGACCTAGGGATCAAACCTGTGTCTCTTATGTCTCTTGCATTGGCAAGCAGGTTCTTTACCACTCATGCCACCTGGGAAGTTGACGTCTTCTTTAGCACTGATATATTGCAGGGAGGCACTGTGACTTGTTCCCCTCTAGTAGACAAGAAAATCACCAAATCTACTGGAAAAGTGTAGTTTAAAAGTTAATTCCTAAATGCATGGAACCAGATTCTAGCTCTGCCACTTTCTAGCTGTATTACCTTGGTAAACTCTCTTAATTTTGATGGGTCTCTTACCTAGGGTGACGGCATTATCTGATCCCAAGGCAGTCCTGGTTCATAAGTGTTGTCCTTGATTGTCCTGTCTCTCCCTCTCAACAGTTTCTCATTATTTATATTCATTTGATCACCTTACACCTTATTTCATCTTTAAAAATTAGATTGACCATGCCAACATCAGAAGTGGTTGTAAGAACTGAACAAATGTGTGTGTGTGTGTCTGTGTGTGCACGAAAAATATTGCCTAAATGTATGTAAATAGAAGGTTTCTGTGGTAGTTCAGATGATGAAGAATCTGCCTACAATTCTTTTGCAGGTTGAACCCCTGGATTGGGAAGATTCCCCCAAAGGAGATGGTTACTCACTTCAATATTCTTGCCTGGAGAATTCCATGGAATTTTTAAAAATAAGAAATACAACTAATGAATATCAGATTACTGGAGAATGGAGATTTAATTGCTATTTTTAAATATATCCTCCTTAGCATGTGCACAAGGTTATTCCCTGATCCTGAATTTATTTTTCATAGTATGAACTTATATATTAACAGTTTTTACCAATATCTCTACATGGCAGAAATATATCCCATGTCCAAATAAGTATATTTCAGATCCTCAAAGACAGAAAAATTCTTACAATCTAAAGGAATGGGGATATGTTCAAATCGATGACATGTCAAACAATATGATTCGGTTCAGATTCACAATTGTTTGTTGAAGCCCTGATGTGTTCACATTAAATATACAGAAGTAAACTACTTTGTATCTAGTTTGTGTATGCCTTCTAAGTCATTCAGTCATGTCTGACTCTTAGCAACCCCGTGGACCCGTAGCCCACCAGGCTCCTCCGTCCCTGAGATTCTCCAGGCAGGAATACTGGAATGAGTTGCCATGCCCTCCTCAAGGGGATCTTCCCGACCTAGGGATCAAACCTGTGTCTCTTATGTCTCTTGCATTGGCAAGCAGGTTCTTTACCACTCATGCCACCTGGGAAGTTGACGTCTTCTTTAGCACTGATATATTGCAGGGAGGCACTGTGACTTGTTCCCCTCTAGTAGACAAGAAAATCACCAAATCTACTGGAAAAGTGTAGTTTAAAAGTTAATTCCTAAATGCATGGAACCAGATTCTAGCTCTGCCACTTTCTAGCTGTATTACCTTGGTAAACTCTCTTAATTTTGATGGGTCTCTTACCTAGGGTGACGGCATTATCTGATCCCAAGGCAGTCCTGGTTCATAAGTGTTGTCCTTGATTGTCCTGTCTCTCCTCTCAACAGTTTCTCATTATTTATATTCATTTGATCACCTTACACCTTATTTCATCTTTAAAAATTAGATTGACCATGCCAACATCAGAAGTGGTTGTAAGAACTGAACAAATGTGTGTGTGTGTGTCTGTGTGTGCACGAAAAATATTGCCTAAATGTATGTAAATAGAAGGTTTCTGTGGTAGTTCAGATGATGAAGAATCTGCCTACAATTCTTTTGCAGGTTGAACCCCTGGATTGGGAAGATTCCCCCAAAGGAGATGGTTACTCACTTCAATATTCTTGCCTGGAGAATTCCATGGAATTTTTAAAAATAAGAAATACAACTAATGAATATCAGATTACTGGAGAATGGAGATTTAATTGCTATTTTTAAATATATCCTCCTTAGCATGTGCACAAGGTTATTCCCTGATCCTGAATTTATTTTTCATAGTATGAACTTATATATTAACAGTTTTTACCAATATCTCTACATGGCAGAAATATATCCCATGTCCAAATAAGTATATTTCAGGTATCCAATGACATTGACTTTATTTTTTATGTATTTTAAAGTCATTTAAGATATAAGAAATATAGCAATATGAATGACATTTTTTTGGTAAAATCCAATGGACTTTGTGATCATTTATTTCTTTATCTCCCACAAGAGGGCAGGTAGCCTTTAATATTCTCTCTGAATTACCTATAAAAAAAGCACAGACCTCATTTCTTAAGCTGCAGAATCCCAGAGACTTATTCTGCTAAACAGCTTTTGTGAAAATATCTCCAGAAAAGAATATGACTTATAAAGGAAGACCCAAGATGACCCTTTAATTACCAACATTTGGACTCAAGCTCTTGGAGACTTGGGAGTCTCTCACTTCAATACTTAGCTAAACAGATTAAGATTATGCAATAGACCAAACAAACTCAGTATTGATATTGTTTATTAAAAATGGAAAAATAAGTACAAAATTGGTATGCATGCTTCTATAAAGACAGCCTTCAGATATTCACTTAGATGAAAGTCAAAATGAATCCCTCATCTTTCTGACCTATGTAGCAATAACCTGGGTTTATGCCTGCCCACCTCAGGAAGGGGTAATAACAGCCATTATTTTCTGTGAAGCAATGCCGGTAACCATGTCATTTTCTGATAAATCATACCAATTGCATCTTATTATCTCGCCGATGGTTCAATTAACTCACATCACCACTCAATTTATCAAATTAAAAAGGAAAGGTTTTGTGTGTTCTAATAATTGTTTCATTAACATAAAACTAGTTAAGAACCAGGAGGCTTCAGATCTCGATTCATATTGTCTTTACGCAATTTTGTTTTGATTTGTTCTGATGGTCGTATAGTGACATAGCTCATGTCTTCTATTATTGTCATGATTGTCATGATTATTCTTTCATTAACATACATATGACTATTGAATGTGGTAGGATTTTGCAGAAGATGAACCCAGTATGATAGAAGAAAATGGTAACCATAATTTTGAAAGTCTGGGCATGTGTTTAAGCATTCTAAAGATTTTAAAGAGCATTGCTTTAAAGAGCATAAAGATTTTAAAATGAGCATTGCTACCCGTTCAGTAGGGGAGTGTCGTCTTTATGAAAGAGCTATGTCAGAATAATATATTCAAAGACTTTTTAAGTTTTGAGGTCAAGAAATTTTATAGTAAATTTGAAATGATTCTTGAAACCTTTTGTCTCAGCAGAATGGACAGAAATTCTGTTGTTCCACTTTACATAAATGTATCAAGTCAAAGAAATATTTGAGAGGTGTTTGTTCAATAAAATATAATTTTGGAAATTTTAAGTCAGATGATTATAGAGGATGTCACCCATGTTTCAGTCATCTCGTAGTTATCTCTTCCTAAAAGAACAGTACAAACCCATATTTAAAGCAGTGTGCTGATCATCAAGCACTAATAATAACTAATTTGTTCCACTATACAAAATTTTTCACAACTCTTTCACACGATTTAAATCTTACAATAACCACATAAATTAAAATGATCATTCCCACCTTGTAAAGTAGCAATTAACTGCCGATAATGAGTTGCTCAACTATGTTAAAACGGGGAGGTCGCCCAGTATATGCTTCTATTGATATTGTTTATTAAAATGGAAAAATAAGTACAAAATTGGTATGCATGCTTCTATAAAGACAGCCTTCAGATATTCACTTAGATGAAAGTCAAAATGAATCCTCATCTTTCTGACCTATGTAGCAATAACCTGGGTTTATGCCTGCCCACCTCAGGAAGGGGTAATAACAGCCATTATTTTCTGTGAAGCAATGCCGGTAACCATGTCATTTTCTGATAAATCATACCAATTGCATCTTATTATCTCGCCGATGGTTCAATTAACTCACATCACCACTCAATTTATCAAATTAAAAAGGAAAGGTTTTGTGTGTTCTAATAATTGTTTCATTAACATAAAACTAGTTAAGAACCAGGAGGCTTCAGATCTCGATTCATATTGTCTTTACGCAATTTTGTTTTGATTTGTTCTGATGGTCGATAGTGACATAGCTCATGTCTTCTATTATTGTCATGATTGTCATGATTATTCTTTCATTAACATACATATGACTATTGAATGTGGTAGGATTTTGCAGAAGATGAACCCAGTATGATAGAAGAAAATGGTAACCATAATTTTGAAAGTCTGGGCATGTGTTTAAGCATTCTAAAGATTTTAAAGAGCATTGCTTTAAAGAGCATAAAGATTTTAAAATGAGCATTGCTACCCGTTCAGTAGGGGAGTGTCGTCTTTATGAAAGAGCTATGTCAGAATAATATATTCAAAGACTTTTTAAGTTTTGAGGTCAAGAAATTTTATAGTAAATTTGAAATGATTCTTGAAACCTTTTGTCTCAGCAGAATGGACAGAAATTCTGTTGTTCCACTTTACATAAATGTATCAAGTCAAAGAAATATTTGAGAGGTGTTTGTTCAATAAAATATAATTTTGGAAATTTTAAGTCAGATGATTATAGAGGATGTCACCCATGTTTCAGTCATCTCGTAGTTATCTCTTCCTAAAAGAACAGTACAAACCCATATTTAAAGCAGTGTGCTGATCATCAAGCACTAATAATAACTAATTTGTTCCACTATACAAAATTTTTCACAACTCTTTCACACGATTTAAATCTTACAATAACCACATAAATTAAAATGATCATTCCCACCTTGTAGATATAGGAACTGAGGTTCAGAGGGGTTACACTGCCGATAATGAGTTGCTCAACTATGTTAAAACGAAGGTGCATACCGCCTAGTCAAAGACAATACCCTTGGAATCAGAAAATCAGCTTTGATGCTTTTAACTGAGAAATCCTAGTTAATTCACTTAAAATCTCTACTGTGGGGCTTCTCTGGTGGTCCAGTGGGTAAGGACACTGCGTTGCAGTGCAAGGAGCTCCGGTTAGATCCCTGGTCTGGGAAGATCCCACGTGCCGCGGAGGGCTGGACCGATGTGTCCAACTACTCAACCGGAGCTCTGGAGCGCATGTGCCGAGAGCCAGTGCTCTGCAGCAAGAGAGGCCACTGCGATGGGAGACCCACACGGGCCGAAGAATAAAGATGGAAGAAAATAGATAAAAGAAAGACCAATAGAAGCGGCCAAATAATAAATTTTAAAAAATAATAATTGCTACGTCTCTCAATTCTAAATTAAGGGTCCTGCCACTTACATAATGACTGTGTTAAACAAAATGTGTGAATGAAAGCACTTGGTAGGTTGTGTACACACTCAATAAATACTGTCTTTATTTCTCCTGTGTGATACCTTGTTGCCTTCCTTATTTATTTCAAATGAAGCTTCTCTGGTGGCTCAGATGGTAAAGAATCTGCCTGCCATGCAGGAGACTCAGGGAATTCAATTTTGATCCCCGGATCAAGAAGTTGGTATTTCTGCCTGGGACTGAAGTGGAGGCTCCAGCCTGTGGGGCTGCAGAGTCACTCACTTGAGGTCAAGAAATTTTATAGTAAATTTGAAATGATTCTTGAAACCTTTTGTCTCAGCAGAATGGACAGAAATTCTGTTGTTCCACTTTACATAAATGTATCAAGTCAAAGAAATATTTGAGAGGTGTTTGTTCAATAAAATATAATTTTGGAAATTTTAAGTCAGATGATTATAGAGGATGTCACCCATGTTTCAGTCATCTCGTAGTTATCTCTTCCTAAAAGAACAGTACAAACCCATATTTAAAGCAGTGTGCTGATCATCAAGCACTAATAATAACTAATTTGTTCCACTATACAAAATTTTTCACAACTCTTTCACACGATTTAAATCTTACAATAACCACATAAATTAAAATGATCATTCCCACCTTGTAGATATAGGAACTGAGGTTCAGAGGGGTTACACTGCCGATAATGAGTTGCTCAACTATGTTAAAACGAAGGTGCATACCGCCTAGTCAAAGACAATACCCTTGGAATCAGAAAATCAGCTTTGATGCTTTTAACTGAGAAATCCTAGTTAATTCACTTAAAATCTCTACTGTGGGGCTTCTCTGGTGGTCCAGTGGGTAAGGACACTGCGTTGCAGTGCAAGGAGCTCCGGTTAGATCCCTGGTCTGGGAAGATCCCACGTGCCGCGGAGGGCTGGACCGATGTGTCCAACTACTCAACCGGAGCTCTGGAGCGCATGTGCCGAGAGCCAGTGCTCTGCAGCAAGAGAGGCCACTGCGATGGGAGACCCACACGGGCCGAAGAATAAAGATGGAAGAAAATAGATAAAAGAAAGACCAATAGAAGCGGCCAAATAATAAATTTTAAAAAATAATAATTGCTACGCTCTCAATTCTAAATTAAGGGTCCTGCCACTTACATAATGACTGTGTTAAACAAAATGTGTGAATGAAAGCACTTGGTAGGTTGTGTACACACTCAATAAATACTGTCTTTATTTCTCCTGTGTGATACCTTGTTGCCTTCCTTATTTATTTCAAATGAAGCTTCTCTGGTGGCTCAGATGGTAAAGAATCTGCCTGCCATGCAGGAGACTCAGGGAATTCAATTTTGATCCCCGGATCAAGAAGATCCCCTGAAGAAGAACCACTCCAGTATTCTTGCCTGGAGAATTCCATAAACAGAGGAGCCTGGCAGGCTCCAGCCTGTGGGGCTGCAGAGTCAGACACAACTGAGCAACTAACACTTTCACACTTTCACCACCAAATGGACTTGAACATTTGCATCATCTCACTAGTATTGTTCACAGCTGATTTGATCCTGATCTTTGTCCTTTGTATTCCTAATAGTGAATTTTCATGTTTATATCCAAGGAAATAATTGAGAATAGTACCTTTGATCATTTCCACTGGTGTGTGTGTACTCAGTCCCTTCAGTTGTAGCCTGCCAGCTTCCCTGTCCATGGGATTCTCTAGGCAAGAATACTGGCATGGGTTGCCATATCCACCTCCAGGGGATCTTCCCAACTCAGGGATCATACTCACATTTCCTGCATCTCTTGCATGGCAGGCAGAAGCTAAACCCACTGAGCCACCTACGAAGCCCACTGGAGAAACCATAAACTCAGGATTTCTCATAATGAATTCATCACCTTCTTATCTTACTGGTTGTTATTTAGAATTCTTCTCATGACAACCCTGTAATCCGAGTATTCTTGGTTTTAGTTTAAACTTATTTTATCATCATTGTCTCAGTCTTGGAGACCAGAGCTTCTGGGCTATTTTCTACTCCCCTCCCTGTTTTCTTCCCCAAATCCAATTATGTGCAAAGTCTTAACCTGACAATTTCAGTTTTGAAAAATGCAAAGTACTTTAAGCGCTTTAAACCCCATTTCACTGGCCGAAGAACAAAGAGGGAAGAAAATAGATAAAAGAAAGACCAATAGAAGCGGCCAAATAATAAATTTTAAAAAATAATAATTGCTACGTCTCTCAATTCTAAATTAAGGGTCCTGCCACTTACATAATGACTGTGTTAAACAAAATGTGTGAATGAAAGCACTTGGTAGGTTGTGTACACACTCAATAAATACTGTCTTTATTTCTCCTGTGTGATACCTTGTTGCCTTCCTTATTTATTTCAAATGAAGCTTCTCTGGTGGCTCAGATGGTAAAGAATCTGCCTGCCATGCAGGAGACTCAGGGAATTCAATTTTGATCCCCGGATCAAGAAGATCCCCTGAAGAAGAACCACTCCAGTATTCTTGCCTGGAGAATTCCATAAACAGAGGAGCCTGGCAGGCTCCAGCCTGTGGGGCTGCAGAGTCAGACACAACTGAGCAACTAACACTTTCACACTTTCACCACCAAATGGACTTGAACATTTGCATCATCTCACTAGTATTGTTCACAGCTGATTTGATCCTGATCTTTGTCCTTTGTATTCCTAATAGTGAATTTTCATGTTTATATCCAAGGAAATAATTGAGAATAGTACCTTTGATCATTTCCACTGGTGTGTGTGTACTCAGTCCCTTCAGTTGTAGCCTGCCAGCTTCCCTGTCCATGGGATTCTCTAGGCAAGAATACTGGCATGGGTTGCCATATCCACCTCCAGGGGATCTTCCCAACTCAGGGATCATACTCACATTTCCTGCATCTCTTGCATGGCAGGCAGAAGCTAAACCCACTGAGCCACCTACGAAGCCCACTGGAGAAACCATAAACTCAGGATTTCTCATAATGAATTCATCACCTTCTTATCTTACTGGTTGTTATTTAGAATTCTTCTCATGACAACCCTGTAATCCGAGTATTCTTGGTTTTAGTTTAAACTTATTTTATCATCATTGTCTCAGTCTTGGAGACCAGAGCTTCTGGGCTATTTTCTACTCCCCTCCCTGTTTTCTTCCCCAAATCCAATTATGTGCAAAGTCTTAACCTGACAATTTCAGTTTTGAATTACCTATCACACCCTTTTCATTCTTTATGTTTCCAATTCCCAACTCTGGTTTAGGCCCTTTGGCTACATAGCTGGGCTATTGCAAAAACCTTCCAATTTGTTATCCCACCTCTGACTAATCCCTGTATCAACCTTATCATGTTTATTTCTAAATTAACCTTCTAAAATAGTATTTGAATCATGTCATACTGTTAAAAACTTGTGTCTTCGTAATGCCTTCCACATCAAGTCTAAACTCCTTAACGCCGCACTAAAGATCTGACATCACCTTTGTCATTTTATCTCCCCATGCACCCATATAAAATAGGTCTCCTCTAATCTCCAAGGCACATATGAGAGTTGTGTAACTGTGAAATTTTATTCTCATCAAATTTTCTACTTGGAATTATTTTGATTCTTCTCCCTGACTTTCTAAAACCAATCTCTTCTCTGCCACAACTAAGATTTCATCTTAGTGAAATAATAATGGATACATCTTGCCCTATTTAATTTATTTTTTCTCCCTTTTTACTACTCCCTTCTCTCCTCAATGTATACTAAAAAGTTTAAGGACTATGAGTTTCCTTGCTCTCTGCCCCCACAGAGTGTGCACTACAAAGCCATGCCAATTAAACTGCAGAAAGCCATGAAGGTAGCTAAACGGATATGAACAGATGCTCAATATAGATTTCAACTTAATTTAAAATAAGGTACAACTCTTTTACAAAGAACCAAAAAGTGAATTTTATCTTTGCAATGTAAATCTCAATTTTAAGATAGAAGAATGGGTATCAAGATCCACTACCAGTCTCTTAATCTGCACCAGAAATTAGCCCTCCACGGAGCCCTCTATACTTAAAAAATATATGACAGATGCACAGCTACAGCTACTGTGTAGGTACTCACAAGCAGAAGAGAATAATCAACCTAATGATCTAGTCAATCTGAGAAAGACATACTTTTGTGGCACTTAACTCTCATCTCTATTTGAACCATTAAAGGAACCCTTATTCAAGACTAAGGGTTACCGGGGCGAGGAATGGGGGGTGGGAGTGGGTATAGGGGAGGGGTGGATTTGGAATTTGGGATTAGCAGCTGGTAAGGATTATATATAGAATGGTAGACAACAAGGTCCTACTGAACCCAGGTCTCTTGCATTGCAAGCAGATTCTTAGTCATCTGAGACACTAAGGAAGCCATATAGCACAGGAAACTCTATTCAATATCCTGTGAGTAAACCATAATGGAAAAGAATCTGAAAAAGAATGTATACATACGAGGAACTTTACTAAATCCTCTGTGGTGATCTAAATTGTAAGAAAATCCAAAAAATAGGGTGTATGCACACACACACACACACACACACACCCCTAGAGTTGATTCACTTTTGCTGGCCAATAGAAACTAACACAACTGCAAAGCAACTATACTCCAATAAAGATTAGTTTTAAAAACGCTCTATAAAAAATACAGTCAGAAATAAAAAAGGACCATATTTTAATCTCTGGGTTTTACACCTAGTTACAAGTTCACTGTTGAGCAACACAGATAGAGATAAAATATGACTCCTCAGTGTTCGACTCTTCATTCTAGTCTAATATACAGTAATGAAGACTCACGTCAAAATAAACAAACATACAAAACAAACAAGAATATACACATATGTATAACCAAATCACTTTGCTGTACAGCAGAACTTAACACAATATTACAAACCAACTAGACTTCAATGAAATTAATTTTAAAAAATGAACCCTTCCTAATCGTGACCAAAGTGTTGATAACACAAGAGAAGACAACAGATGCGTCCCAGTGCTAACATATGCAGGGACTTGCTCCTTCCGGGGTCACTGCCAAACCAAATCCTTGGTGGGAATATTTCTAGTTGCTCTATACAGATAATTTTAAAAAATAAGTTTAAAGCCTGCATGTTTGAAAGTATTTTGACAAGTTTCAAAGACTGTGCTGTTCATCTGAATGTGCCATTTCCTTCACATCTCTCAAGTGGGAAATCACCAGAGATCTAACCAGTGATTTAGTGCTCATCCGTGCTGGAGAGAAGCTTCAATGGTTCATTAATGAAGGCTGATTCCCACTCCTGCTGCCTTTGATTCTGGTTTTAATATAGGCTTCCTATCCCTGTGACTGTCACAGGCATCACACAAGCACAGAGACAGCAGCTGAGAAACCAGAAAGGTATTTTTAAATTGCATTCATTGGCAGCCTCATTCATTATACCAAAAAAAATGCATTACTACTACTACTAAAAAATGTAACATTTGCATATCCCCCAAGTGACTCTTGCGTGTATTGTTTCTAAGTGGTTGTCCAGGTGTGAAGATCTCTCCTGTTGTACGTGAAATAAAATGTGATTTTTGTCCCGAGATCCTTTTTTTTTCCCTCAGAAATGTACATTAATTCTGTACTATTCTTCTCCATTCTGTATTATTTTTTTTCCAGCTAACAATGATTTTGCATGACCAATAGAGAATTGCTGCACCTTTGGCTGTGTAGGTCCTGAATGACTTACAAGGTTGGAAAAATAACAAGGAAACAAAATAAAACAGTCAACATGGGACTATCTGGATTTTGTATATCAAAACCTTTTAATGGTAAGGAGACTTTGCTATTTTTCTCAGAGAGGCAATGGTTCACTCACTGGATAAACCAAACACTAATGAAAAGGAACAGGGTCAAAGGAGGCTTCTAAAATTCGTTTGCCTCTTCTCAATGACAAAGTATTAATACTACCTGGAGTTCTTCAGATTTTGATTTTTTAATCAGAAGGGATGAAAAAGTCTCTTTAAGTAACTCAGTGAGGAAGGGGAGCAGAGAAGTTAGGAATGAACTTAAAGTATTAATGCAATCTGAGTATCCCAGGCCCAAGTCTGATCAAGAGGGGTTCTCACGTGACCCAACACCCAAGAGATTTGCATTAAGTATCTGGGCTTTGCGGGTGGTTCACAGCAAAGCAAATGGACAGTGGAAGATGGAGTACATGATGCTACATCACCTTTCAGTATTAATTGGATAAAAAGAGAAGGGTACAAAATGAACTATAGGGTCCTAGATTGGATCCTAGAACAAAAACAAAAAGAGTGTTAATGGGGAAAAAAAAAAGAAACAACAGTGAAATCTGGACATTCTTGATGACTCAGTGGGAAGAGCCCACCTGCTAATGCAGGAAACATGAGTTCTATCCCTGATCCAGGAAGATCCCACAGGCTGCAAGGCAACTAAGCTTGTGTGCCACAACTACAGCCCAGGAGTCTCAACTACTGAGTCCATGTGCTGCCAGTACTGAAGACCATACTCCCTAGGGACTGTGCTCTGCGACAAGAGAAGCCACTGCAAAGAGAAGCCGCTTCTAGAGAGTACTGCCTGCTTGCCTCAACTAGAGAAAAGAGTTCGCAGGAATGAAAACCCAGTACAACCAATAAATGAATAAATAAACTTATAGTAAAAAAAATGGTGAAAAACCTTTTTTAATTTCCATGTATTATTTTCTTCTCCATTCTGTATTATTTTTCCAGCTAACAATGATTTTGCATGACCAATAGAGAATTGCTGCACCTTTGGCTGTGTAGGTCCTGAATGACTTACAAGGTTGGAAAAATAACAAGGAAACAAAATAAAACAGTCAACATGGGACTATCTGGATTTTGTATATCAAAACCTTTTAATGGTAAGGAGACTTTGCTATTTTTCTCAGAGAGGCAATGGTTCACTCACTGGATAAACCAAACACTAATGAAAAGGAACAGGGTCAAAGGAGGCTTCTAAAATTCGTTTGCCTCTTCTCAATGACAAAGTATTAATACTACCTGGAGTTCTTCAGATTTTGATTTTTTAATCAGAAGGGATGAAAAAGTCTCTTTAAGTAACTCAGTGAGGAAGGGGAGCAGAGAAGTTAGGAATGAACTTAAAGTATTAATGCAATCTGAGTATCCCAGGCCCAAGTCTGATCAAGAGGGGTTCTCACGTGACCCAACACCCAAGAGATTTGCATTAAGTATCTGGGCTTTATGGTGGTTCACAGCAAAGCAAATGGACAGTGGAAGATGGAGTACATGATGCTACATCACCTTTCAGTATTAATTGGATAAAAAGAGAAGGGTACAAAATGAACTATAGGGTCCTAGATTGGATCCTAGAACAAAAACAAAAAGAGTGTTAATGGGGAAAAAAAAAAGAAACAACAGTGAAATCTGGACATTCTTGATGACTCAGTGGGAAGAGCCCACCTGCTAATGCAGGAAACATGAGTTCTATCCCTGATCCAGGAAGATCCCACAGGCTGCAAGGCAACTAAGCTTGTGTGCCACAACTACAGCCCAGGAGTCTCAACTACTGAGTCCATGTGCTGCCAGTACTGAAGACCATACTCCCTAGGGACTGTGCTCTGCGACAAGAGAAGCCACTGCAAAGAGAAGCCGCTTCTAGAGAGTACTGCCTGCTTGCCTCAACTAGAGAAAAGAGTTCGCAGGAATGAAAACCCAGTACAACCAATAAATGAATAAATAAACTTATAGTAAAAAAAATGGTGAAACCTGAATCATGTTCGTAATTTAGTTAATAGTATTTTCCCAAAGTTAATGTTTTGAGAAATGTATCATGTTAAGTAATGTGTTGGGGCTTCCCTGGTGGCTCAGCAGTAAAGTATCTGGCTGCAATGCAGGAGACGGAGAAGACTTGGGTTCGAGCCCTGGGTTAGAAAGATTCCCTAGGGAAGGAAATGGCAGCCCACTCCAGTAGTCTTGCCGGGAAAGTCCCGTACACAGAGGAGCCTGGTGGTTACAGTTCATGGGGTTGCAAAAGAGTCGGACATAACTGAGTGACTGACACACACCTGTAACATGTTCACCTGAGAGAAAACTAGATGAAGCATTGACAGAAACTCTTGTGCCATCTTTGCAACTTTTTCTAAATCTAAAACTATTCCAAAAATAAAAACCTAACAAAAAGAGCGATGACAGAGGTAGCAAAGATGGTGCTTTTCGATTCCTCTTCAGCTGTTGGATTGTTGTTGACATACAAAATCTAAAGTAAGATAAGCACTCCATAACACATGCCAGCAACATGCACAGAAATTATAATGCCAACAATTTCCATAACTGACAAAGGAAAAGACAACTGACTCCTGTTAGGGGGAGTTCACTCGTGTCCAAATTTCATTTTTCTCCTTCAAACTGGTGTATATGGTCTAAGTCATCATTTCACATTTGCCTAGAAAATATAAGTTGTATGTTCTAGACTGCAACAGATTAAAGCAATTGAGAGCCCACTGTGTATACTTGCCATTATTTAGAACAAACATGAGGTTTGGTGAGAAAGCCAAGCAGGAAGGAGTGAAATTAGAGCTGAAGAGAATTCAACATGTGTTACCATTGGGGAGTTCTTATATAGGTTTCCATAATGTTTGTTTCAGTTTTTAGGTAGTCTGTCAAACTAATTGTGGACTTCCTTGGTAACTCAGCTGGTAAGGAATTCGCCTGCAATGCTGGAGACCTCGGTTTGACTCCTGGGTCAGGAATATCCCCTGGAAAAGGGATAGGCTACCCATTCCAGTATTCTTGGATTTCTCTTGTGGCTCAGATGGTAAAGAATACGCCTGCAATGCAAGACACCCTGGTTCAGTCCCTGAGTCAGGAAGATCCCCTGGAGGAAGGCATGGCAAGCCACTCCAGGATTTTTGCGTGGAGAATTCCATGGACAGAAGAGCCTGGCCAGCTACAGTTCATAGGGCCACAGAGAGTCGGACACGATTGATCAACTCAGTCTAATGGATGCTTACAACCCTAAGCAAAATGTACCAATGCTAACCCCAACTGATAACTAACTAGATAATCTGACCCATTTCTATTGCTTGGGCTGGGAGAATTTGAAACAGAGGATTTAGAATTTGTAGACAATATATTCTCTCAGAATAATAGATGTTGTCAGTCTTCTGCTTGGAAACTTCGACAGCAGGTGTTTGACTTCTTGGGTGGATGGGCCTGCTCAGTTTTGGATCTACCTCTTCCCAAATTGTAGCCTTTGGGGGCCTTTCTTACCTCCAGAGACACCATCACAAGGTTTAAATTGACCGACACAATGATGTCCTTCCCCATGGGGCCACTTCCTTAGGGAAGGTAAAAGCAGGGCACCCAGGATAAGATCAGTACCCGTTCGCGAGTTAGAAGCAGTACTGGGAAATACAGCGTCTCCAGCTCTTTAGTCTTTTTCCCTCTTATTTTTGTTCTGAGGTCACAGCTTGACACACTATCTGCTTAAACAATTCTGCCATCTAGTGGGCACATCTGCCATCCTGCTGTTTGTGCATTTGGGCTTCCCTTGTCCTATTGAGGGGCTAGTTGACGATCATGCTCAAAGCGTGGGGGGCCAATGGTAGTTGGTGGGCAAGTGAGGGAGGGAACCCGTAACCCTCCCATAAGAAAATGATCTGTGGATAAAACGGGAGAAGCTCCTGGGCCCTTAACTTCAGAAAACCAAACAGGTGGGAGTCCTGCTGAGCTGTGTGTCTTCAGATCAGCGGACTGCAGAGACCACCTGTTAAGCAAAATCCCCAAATCTTCAAAGCAATGTGTTACCTTTTCTTATATAGGTTTCCATAATGTTTGTTTCAGTTTTAGGTAGTCTGTCAAACTAGGGATTTGGTCTAGTGGAAGAATTCCCTCTGGGGAGAGGAAGGCCCAAAATAGGCTACCCATTCCAGTATTCTTGGATTTCTCTTGTGGCTCAGATGGTAAAGAATACGCCTGCAATGCAAGACACCCTGGTTCAGTCCCTGAGTCAGGAAGATCCCCTGGAGGAAGGCATGGCAAGCCACTCCAGGATTTTTGCGTGGAGAATTCCATGGACAGAAGAGCCTGGCCAGCTACAGTTCATAGGGCCACAGAGAGTCGGACACGATTGATCAACTCAGTCTAATGGATGCTTACAACCCTAAGCAAAATGTACCAATGCTAACCCCAACTGATAACTAACTAGATAATCTGACCCATTTCTATTGCTTGGGCTGGGAGAATTTGAAACAGAGGATTTAGAATTTGTAGACAATATATTCTCTCAGAATAATAGATGTTGTCAGTCTTCTGCTTGGAAACTTCGACAGCAGGTGTTTGACTTCTTGGGTGGATGGGCCTGCTCAGTTTTGGATCTACCTCTTCCCAAATTGTAGCCTTTGGGGGCCTTTCTTACCTCCAGAGACACCATCACAAGGTTTAAATTGACCGACACAATGATGTCCTTCCCCATGGGGCCACTTCCTTAGGGAAGGTAAAAGCAGGGCACCCAGGATAAGATCAGTACCCGTTCGCGAGTTAGAAGCAGTACTGGGAAATACAGCGTCTCCAGCTCTTTAGTCTTTTTCCCTCTTATTTTTGTTCTGAGGTCACAGCTTGACACACTATCTGCTTAAACAATTCTGCCATCTAGTGGGCACATCTGCCATCCTGCTGTTTGTGCATTTGGGCTTCCCTTGTCCTATTGAGGGGCTAGTTGACGATCATGCTCAAAGCGTGGGGGGCCAATGGTAGTTGGTGGGCAAGTGAGGGAGGGAACCCGTAACCCTCCCATAAGAAAATGATCTGTGGATAAAACGGGAGAAGCTCCTGGGCCCTTAACTTCAGAAAACCAAACAGGTGGGAGTCCTGCTGAGCTGTGTGTCTTCAGATCAGCGGACTGCAGAGACCACCTGTTAAGCAAAAATCCCCAAATCTTCAAAGACCTTCCAATGCCAAAAACCTGTGATGAAAATCCTCCTGGGTTTCAACCATCCTTGCAGGCAGCCCCTTGTAAGCCCTGCCCCCTCCGTTAGCTGGAAGCTGAGTGTGACCCACTCTGGGCTCCATGCTGACTTTTTTGAAGAAGAAAGGCGGGGGTGGAGCTAAGATACGGCGTAGAACGAAGTGCACTCATCTCTCCTGCAAAATCGCCTGAATTGCAACGAGTTTCTGAAAAATCATCGACAGGAGAAGGTTGGATCTGATCACAGAGAGATACCCCACATCGAAGAACAAAGGAGACGCCGCAACAAGACAATAGGAAGGGCGCAATCGCGCTTTTAAAAGTCAAACCTCATAACCTCCAGAGATGCCGGGTGGGCCAAAGGTGCAAAACCAAGACCCGGGAAAGGAGCGGTGACGCCCACAAGGGACTGAGCCAGACCTGCTTTGGAGGGTCCAAGTGCCCCCTTGAACTAGAAGTGCCCTTGAGCAGACCTCGGAAGGATGGCACTCAGTTCCCTTTGGAGGAGGTTACCATTAACCCGATCATAGAGCCACCGAGGACTGAAGAAGTAAGGCTATTTCTTCTTCTGCAGATATGCAAATATATATATATATATATATCACATATGTATATATAATCTATATATATTATACATATGATCACCTCTAATGCAACACTCTGCTTTCTAATGTAATTTACCTATCTTAGGTTTGAAAACTCTCATATTAATGAATTTTCATATTTTAATCAAGCTATAAAAATGTCCTGATAAAAAATATCAACTCATAATTGATGGTCAAATATTAGTTCTGAGGTCACAGCTAAATCTGCTTAAACAATTCTGCCATCTAGTGGGCACATCTGCCATCCTGCTGTTTGTGCATTTGGGCTTCCCTTGTCCTATTGAGGGGCTAGTTGACGATCATGCTCAAAGCGTGGGGGGCCAATGGTAGTTGGTGGGCAAGTGAGGGAGGGAACCCGTAACCCTCCCATAAGAAAATGATCTGTGGATAAAACGGGAGAAGCTCCTGGGCCCTTAACTTCAGAAAACCAAACAGGTGGGAGTCCTGCTGAGCTGTGTGTCTTCAGATCAGCGGACTGCAGAGACCACCTGTTAAGCAAAAATCCCCAAATCTTCAAAGACCTTCCAATGCCAAAAACCTGTGATGAAAATCCTCCTGGGTTTCAACCATCCTTGCAGGCAGCCCCTTGTAAGCCCTGCCCCCTCCGTTAGCTGGAAGCTGAGTGTGACCCACTCTGGGCTCCATGCTGACTTTTTTGAAGAAGAAAGGCGGGGGTGGAGCTAAGATACGGCGTAGAACGAAGTGCACTCATCTCTCCTGCAAAATCGCCTGAATTGCAACGAGTTTCTGAAAAATCATCGACAGGAGAAGGTTGGATCTGATCACAGAGAGATACCCCACATCGAAGAACAAAGGAGACGCCGCAACAAGACAATAGGAAGGGCGCAATCGCGCTTTTAAAAGTCAAACCTCATAACCTCCAGAGATGCCGGGTGGGCCAAAGGTGCAAAACCAAGACCCGGGAAAGGAGCGGTGACGCCCACAAGGGACTGAGCCAGACCTGCTTTGGAGGGTCCAAGTGCCCCCTTGAACTAGAAGTGCCCTTGAGCAGACCTCGGAAGGATGGCACTCAGTTCCCTTTGGAGGAGGTTACCATTAACCCGATCATAGAGCCACCGAGGACTGAAGAAGTAAGGCTATTTCTTCTTCTGCAGATATGCAAATATATATATATATATATATCACATATGTATATATAATCTATATATATTATACATATGATCACCTCTAATGCAACACTCTGCTTTCTAATGTAATTTACCTATCTTAGGTTTGAAAACTCTCATATTAATGAATTTTCATATTTTAATCAAGCTATAAAAATGTCCTGATAAAAAATATCAACTCATAATTGATGGTCAGACCCTCTATATTACCATTGTGTGTTAGTCACTCAGTAGTGTCCAACTCTGCGACCCCTTGGACTGTAGTCTACAAGCTCTGTCCATAGGATTTTCCAGGCAAGAATACTGGAGTGGGTTGCCGTTTCCTGTTCCACAAGATCTTCCTAACCTAGGGATCGAACTCAGGTCTCCTATGTCTTCTGCACTGGCAGGCAGATTCTTTACCACTGAGCCACTTGCTTTTTCCTTTTGAAGTCTTATACTCTGCAGTATAAAAGAGTCCCCATGTTTGTTTTCATAGAATGCTCCAGAGGTTTCTTTAGTCTAGGACTAGATAGTCCACTAATTTCTCTACTTGGGAACCGTATACAAGATAGATGTATAATTTTGGACTCTATAGTTAAGGTTTTCATTTCTCATGCGGGATTTATATCTTCATTTCAAGATAAGCATTCTTGACTCTTCCCAGGCTGTTTTTTAAGAAAGAGGCAGCCCTTCCAGGCTGCTGGTTTTACCTCCCATGTAGCTACATAAGATTTCATTCATCCTTTTTTTTTTTTTTTGTCTCTAAATCATTGGTTATTTTCCATTCATCCTTATTCTTTGACATATGTGGGCCTCCCATCGCAGTGGCCTCTCGCTGCAAAGCGCTAGCTATGGGCGCATGTGCTCCAGAGTGGGGGCCCATAATTGGACGCACCCGTCCAGCCATTCCTCGGCATGCGGGATCTTCCCAGGCCAGAGGTCGAACCAGTGTCCCTTGCACTTCAAGGTGGACTCTTTACCAGGGAAGCCCATCCATCCTTTTTGATCGTCAGTATCCCAAGGACCAGAGCCTTCACTCATATGCTTGCACTTGCCTATGATTACTCTTCTTAACTCTGCAAGTAGGAATGTTCTTGCCTTTCTTTGTAACTTATTTTTTGTATTTTTACTATAACAATACTGCTGTAATTTTTACAGCACTATATGAATTTTCATTAAGGGCTCGTGGTTCATCTTGGGTCAGCCTGCCATATTGCTGGAACTCAATTCTTTCCCTGTCTATGTGTTGCTTCATACTGTTGAAGTGGTACTCTTTGTTCTTATAGCAAATTACTTCTTAAATTAGAGGAAAAAAATGTCATGTCATTCAACCCCTTCTGAGCTTTCAGGGTCAGAATCTGAGTCCTGCTCCATCTGTCCTTCTACTTAGACATATCCAGTACTGCCATCTGTTTCTAACATGTTTTATGTTATGGTGGTGTAACCATTGCTTTTTGACATTTATTAAGAACCGTTAGGGTGGGAAAGTACCAAAATGTATAGATAATAGACTTAATATTCTTATAAAGCAAGTCATTCACCAAACAGTAACAGGGAATTACATGGAAACCCATAAACTCAATTTTTACAGCTGGAAACTACCTAGTAAACATTCCATTTGTAACCAACCTATATAAATGAGAAATATCAAGGCCTTGAGAGTTCAAAAACAGTTTCCTAAGGTCTCTGCAATACCTCTACCAAAATAGCACTAAGGCATTGAGTCTGCTGTTCAGAATCAATCCAACATTCTAATGTTAAAATAAGTAGCTCTTTAATTAAACATACTAGTATCTTCATTAAACTTATTAATAATAAACCTTAAAGCATTATTTGAGCTTGTAGACAATTATCTATGCAATGTATAACACTTTTGTGCTAATTTTCTTATAAAGTTCACTTATGTTGCACTTGGTTCAATCCATTTCTTTATTTTTTCTTTGTAAAATTTCACCATAATTGAAGAGAACAGCTGAATGCCAACAGTCTTTATGAATGGACACAAGCCACTCAACATGTACATCTGTAAATGTTTTATCAACATCTTACTGTGTCATTAAGACCTCTGACATGGATGGGAAGCCCATCCATCCTTTTGATCGTCAGTATCCCAAGGACCAGAGCCTTCACTCATATGCTTGCACTTGCCTATGATTACTCTTCTTAACTCTGCAAGTAGGAATGTTCTTGCCTTTCTTTGTAACTTATTTTTTGTATTTTTACTATAACAATACTGCTGTAATTTTTACAGCACTATATGAATTTTCATTAAGGGCTCGTGGTTCATCTTGGGTCAGCCTGCCATATTGCTGGAACTCAATTCTTTCCCTGTCTATGTGTTGCTTCATACTGTTGAAGTGGTACTCTTTGTTCTTATAGCAAATTACTTCTTAAATTAGAGGAAAAAAATGTCATGTCATTCAACCCCTTCTGAGCTTTCAGGGTCAGAATCTGAGTCCTGCTCCATCTGTCCTTCTACTTAGACATATCCAGTACTGCCATCTGTTTCTAACATGTTTTATGTTATGGTGGTGTAACCATTGCTTTTTGACATTTATTAAGAACCGTTAGGGTGGGAAAGTACCAAAATGTATAGATAATAGACTTAATATTCTTATAAAGCAAGTCATTCACCAAACAGTAACAGGGAATTACATGGAAACCCATAAACTCAATTTTTACAGCTGGAAACTACCTAGTAAACATTCCATTTGTAACCAACCTATATAAATGAGAAATATCAAGGCCTTGAGAGTTCAAAAACAGTTTCCTAAGGTCTCTGCAATACCTCTACCAAAATAGCACTAAGGCATTGAGTCTGCTGTTCAGAATCAATCCAACATTCTAATGTTAAAATAAGTAGCTCTTTAATTAAACATACTAGTATCTTCATTAAACTTATTAATAATAAACCTTAAAGCATTATTTGAGCTTGTAGACAATTATCTATGCAATGTATAACACTTTTGTGCTAATTTTCTTATAAAGTTCACTTATGTTGCACTTGGTTCAATCCATTTCTTTATTTTTTCTTTGTAAAATTTCACCATAATTGAAGAGAACAGCTGAATGCCAACAGTCTTTATGAATGGACACAAGCCACTTAACATGTACATCTGTAAATGTTTTATCAACATTTTACTGTGTCATTAAGACCTCTGACTCTATGGATCACATAAACTTTCTTTCATTTTATTCTTGTTTTGTGTGTGTGTGTGTGTGTGTGTGTGTGTGTGTGTGTGTGTGTGTAATTTGTGTTTCTTTTTATCTTCTTTTGGTTCTGATGTGGACTTTTATGAAGATGGTGGGACAGGCCAAGCAAGGATTGCTTAAGAGTTTACTTTCACACTCCTTGCTCTGCCTGGAAGAGTTCCTGTATCTCATGAGAAATTTTTGTTTATGAGGATTTCAGGATAATATTTTATGTTTTCCTCAAGTGACTCAACTCTTTCTCCCACAGAACTTAGAGATCGTTTATTTACATGTCTGTGAACAAGGGAATAGGAGTGCTTACAATGGCTTGGGGCGAAGGTCTGGAGGGGTGGGATGGGGGGAACTGGCGGGGTGGGGACCATGGATATGCATATGACTGATCTGGGAACATACATGTCTGTGAACAACAAAACTCTGTAAAACCTTTAAAATAAAGAATAATAAAAAAAAAAAAAAACTTTTCCTGGCCAACTTTTTCTCTCTGAACAAAAGTAATATCTCTCTCTGTGCACATTTAACATTTTCCTGTGATGTCAGTTCTACAAAGGTAATATTAGCAACAAGGTTTAAATAGATTGATTCTTAATTCTTAGTGTCTGAAAAGAATACATAAACAATGATTTTCCCAAGGGCCGATGCTAATGCCGGGTTAGAATGACAATCTAAAATTCATTTGGTATTTAGATTAGGGTAGATATTAGTCCCCCCGCCCCAAACCTATAACCCCCAGGCAGGTATTTGGAATTTGCACTCATTCAAGAGGTAATATTTTAGGAGGTGATATATTTTTTCCCCAAACTGGCACAGACATTAGATAACTAATATATGAAAAGACACATTGATATTAAAATGCTACAGGAGGCCTGGCTCTCAGAGGCTTGGTTTTAGAAAGTAGTATGTGCCAGATGTTTCAGGGAAAAGCATAAAAATCTACATTATGTGCCTAATTGTACTGTATTGCATCACAGAGCTGGGGATTTTTTTTCCCTGACCACAGCTGGTGATAACAATATGCCCTGGAGCATGAAAGAATCAAGTACCCTAAATATAGGGGGGCAGCTCCTTAATGTGTGTTTTTCCTGAAAGAATGGGGAAAGATTTTAGCTCCAAGAATCTCTATATACACCAATGACAGCATTCTCAATTTAACAGAGGCTATGGCTCTGAGTTAAATGACTGACCAGATTAGCCCCTATTGTGCTGATAGGGGCAAAATTGCTTAAGAGTTTACTTTCACACTCCTTGCTCTGCCTGGAAGAGTTCCTGTATCTCATGAGAAATTTTTGTTTATGAGGATTTCAGGATAATATTTTATGTTTTCCTCAAGTGACTCAACTCTTTCTCCCACAGAACTTAGAGATCGTTTATTTACATGTCTGTGAACAAGGGAATAGGAGTGCTTACAATGGCTTGGGGCGAAGGTCTGGAGGGGTGGGATGGGGGGAACTGGCGGGGTGGGGACCATGGATATGCATATGACTGATCTGGGAACATACATGTCTGTGAACAACAAAACTCTGTAAAACCTTTAAAATAAAGAATAATAAAAAAAAAAAAAAACTTTTCCTGGCCAACTTTTTCTCTCTGAACAAAAGTAATATCTCTCTCTGTGCACATTTAACATTTTCCTGTGATGTCAGTTCTACAAAGGTAATATTAGCAACAAGGTTTAAATAGATTGATTCTTAATTCTTAGTGTCTGAAAAGAATACATAAACAATGATTTTCCCAAGGGCCGATGCTAATGCCGGGTTAGAATGACAATCTAAAATTCATTTGGTATTTAGATTAGGGTAGATATTAGTCCCCCCGCCCCAAACCTATAACCCCCAGGCAGGTATTTGGAATTTGCACTCATTCAAGAGGTAATATTTTAGGAGGTGATATATTTTTTCCCCAAACTGGCACAGACATTAGATAACTAATATATGAAAAGACACATTGATATTAAAATGCTACAGGAGGCCTGGCTCTCAGAGGCTTGGTTTTAGAAAGTAGTATGTGCCAGATGTTTCAGGGAAAAGCATAAAAATCTACATTATGTGCCTAATTGTACTGTATTGCATCACAGAGCTGGGGATTTTTTTTCCCTGACCACAGCTGGTGATAACAATATGCCCTGGAGCATGAAAGAATCAAGTACCCTAAATATAGGGGGGCAGCTCCTTAATGTGTGTTTTTCCTGAAAGAATGGGGAAAGATTTTAGCTCCAAGAATCTCTATATACACCAATGACAGCATTCTCAATTTAACAGAGGCTATGGCTCTGAGTTAAATGACTGACCAGATTAGCCCCTATTGTGAGGAATGAACTGGAGACAGAAAAACAGAGAAGGGAAGTATATAGCATTGCAGATCTGGGTATGGGATAAACTATGTTTATAAGAGGGTACCACTGGGATTCGAAAAAGTCCCTGGTATTAATGAGGAGCTTGCCTTGTTAAAACATGTCACGGAATTGAGCTGGTCCCAATAGACTACTTTTCTCTCATTATGTCAGGAGCTGGCCATACAAAGGGAGGAGTGGAGTGAAAATCATGTTATGCCTTTCAAAACTGACACCCACCATTGCCCAAGTAAAATGAGAGTAAAGCCTCCCAGTCGTGCTCTCTGCTCCATCCTTACCTAGAAATATAGTATTTCTCTAGCAGCAAAGGACACTGTCTAGACGTGATATCTGTTGCACCTTATACAAAATAGTTTTGAAATGTTAAAATGTTTGGAGCCCCTCTTTCAGTGTCTTCTTCCTGTTAATATATGATACAGGCCATCTACCAGGGATGTCAAACTTTTAGAATAATTCACATTCCACGTACTATAGTTCAATTTTGTGTAGGATTACAACTGTCTCCAAAAAGAATTGGATTACCTTTAAATCAGATTTATGAAAATTAATTTTCTTTAAAAATTTTGTCTTTTATATGCTAACTTATTGTTATGAAAAATGATATTTAACTATACATCCAACTCCCAGGAATTCAAAACTTTTTATCTCTCTGTATTAATAATAGATGGAATAGGAGTTGCTTCTTTAATGGAAAGGTTCTATTTGTAATTATGACATTGGAGGCCTGGCTCTCAGAGGCTTGGTTTTAGAAAGTAGTATGTGCCAGATGTTTCAGGAAAAGCATAAAATCTACATTATGTGCCTAATTGTACTGTATTGCATCACAGAGCTGGGGATTTTTTTTCCCTGACCACAGCTGGTGATAACAATATGCCCTGGAGCATGAAAGAATCAAGTACCCTAAATATAGGGGGGCAGCTCCTTAATGTGTGTTTTTCCTGAAAGAATGGGGAAAGATTTTAGCTCCAAGAATCTCTATATACACCAATGACAGCATTCTCAATTTAACAGAGGCTATGGCTCTGAGTTAAATGACTGACCAGATTAGCCCCTATTGTGAGGAATGAACTGGAGACAGAAAAACAGAGAAGGGAAGTATATAGCATTGCAGATCTGGGTATGGGATAAACTATGTTTATAAGAGGGTACCACTGGGATTCGAAAAAGTCCCTGGTATTAATGAGGAGCTTGCCTTGTTAAAACATGTCACGGAATTGAGCTGGTCCCAATAGACTACTTTTCTCTCATTATGTCAGGAGCTGGCCATACAAAGGGAGGAGTGGAGTGAAAATCATGTTATGCCTTTCAAAACTGACACCCACCATTGCCCAAGTAAAATGAGAGTAAAGCCTCCCAGTCGTGCTCTCTGCTCCATCCTTACCTAGAAATATAGTATTTCTCTAGCAGCAAAGGACACTGTCTAGACGTGATATCTGTTGCACCTTATACAAAATAGTTTTGAAATGTTAAAATGTTTGGAGCCCCTCTTTCAGTGTCTTCTTCCTGTTAATATATGATACAGGCCATCTACCAGGGATGTCAAACTTTTAGAATAATTCACATTCCACGTACTATAGTTCAATTTTGTGTAGGATTACAACTGTCTCCAAAAAGAATTGGATTACCTTTAAATCAGATTTATGAAAATTAATTTTCTTTAAAAATTTTGTCTTTTATATGCTAACTTATTGTTATGAAAAATGATATTTAACTATACATCCAACTCCCAGGAATTCAAAACTTTTTATCTCTCTGTATTAATAATAGATGGAATAGGAGTTGCTTCTTTAATGGATGGTTCTATTTGTACAGGATTTAATGACATTTTAGAATTGGGAAACAGATTAGTGATTTCCAGGAGTTAGAAACAGTAGGGATTGAGCATGTGTTTCTTATTTTGAAGTTAGAGATAATGCTGCAGAGGAAATAAATGACTTTTCTTTTTCTTTATTTTTCTATATAATGACTTTGTCTAAAAACTTTACCAACTTCGCAATACTTGAATCATGTGATCACGCATGGTAGACAGAAGTCCTCTTTGTCTTCCTGGAGTAAATCTTTTCTTGTCACCAGCTTCCATGTTGCCATTGCTTTTTCCCATCCTTTCTTCTTACTTTCTCTTTGTGTTCTCTCATTCACTTGTACCAGAACCTCCAATGTGTATTTCATTTTTTAATTTAAAAACTTACCATGAATGCAATGTAGATGAATATGTGAACCATACTGTAAAGTGATTTCTAATGGAAATAAGAGTTTTGTGTCATACTGCCATCTAATGGTGTCCACAATGCTGGACCTCTTCCATAATTAGCTGCACATATTTCATGGGAGGACGGGTTTCCCAGACGACTCAGCAGTAAAAAATCCACCTGCAATGCAGGAGACATGGGAGGTGTGGGTTCGATCCCTGGGTCAAGAAGATCCCTTGGAGGAAGAATTGGCAACCTACTCCAGTATTCTTGCCTGAAAAATCCCATGGACAGAGGAGCCTGGTGGACTACAGTCCAAAGGGTTTCAAAGAGCTGGACATGACTGAGCACAGCACCACACAGCAATGAAAGGACAAATTATTAATTAAAACACAATTCTCAGATTTGAAGAATTTTTAGGAAAAAAATGGTTTATATAATACAAAGAATGAACACCTTTAAATCCAGTTTTCATGTTTTAAGTCATTTGCATATTAAAATAGTAGATTCCTTAGAGCTGATTTTAATATCAGAGAGATTAACCCAAGACATTTACTTGTGTAGCATGTACTCTGATAATTTCTCCCTGAATTATAGCCAAAGACTTTCAATAATCCTAGAAGGAGAGCCCATTTTATTCACTTAATATCCAACTCCCAGGAATTCAAAACTTTTTATCTCTCTGTATTAATAATAGATGGAATAGGAGTTGCTTCTTTAATGGATGGTTCTATTTGTACAGGATTTAATGACATTTTAGAATTGGGAAACAGATTAGTGATTTCCAGGAGTTAGAAACAGTAGGGATTGAGCATGTGTTTCTTATTTTGAAGTTAGAGATAATGCTGCAGAGGAAATAAATGACTTTTCTTTTTCTTTATTTTTCTATATAATGACTTTGTCTAAAAACTTTACCAACTTCGCAATACTTGAATCATGTGATCACGCATGGTAGACAGAAGTCCTCTTTGTCTTCCTGGAGTAAATCTTTTCTTGTCACCAGCTTCCATGTTGCCATTGCTTTTTCCCATCCTTTCTTCTTACTTTCTCTTTGTGTTCTCTCATTCACTTGTACCAGAACCTCCAATGTGTATTTCATTTTTAATTTAAAACTTACCATGAATGCAATGTAGATGAATATGTGAACCATACTGTAAAGTGATTTCTAATGGAAATAAGAGTTTTGTGTCATACTGCCATCTAATGGTGTCCACAATGCTGGACCTCTTCCATAATTAGCTGCACATATTTCATGGGAGGACGGGTTTCCCAGACGACTCAGCAGTAAAAAATCCACCTGCAATGCAGGAGACATGGGAGGTGTGGGTTCGATCCCTGGGTCAAGAAGATCCCTTGGAGGAAGAATTGGCAACCTACTCCAGTATTCTTGCCTGAAAAATCCCATGGACAGAGGAGCCTGGTGGACTACAGTCCAAAGGGTTTCAAAGAGCTGGACATGACTGAGCACAGCACCACACAGCAATGAAAGGACAAATTATTAATTAAAACACAATTCTCAGATTTGAAGAATTTTTAGGAAAAAAATGGTTTATATAATACAAAGAATGAACACCTTTAAATCCAGTTTTCATGTTTTAAGTCATTTGCATATTAAAATAGTAGATTCCTTAGAGCTGATTTTAATATCAGAGAGATTAACCCAAGACATTTACTTGTGTAGCATGTACTCTGATAATTTCTCCCTGAATTATAGCCAAAGACTTTCAATAATCCTAGAAGGAGATGACCTACCTATTATTTTGATAATTCACAAGTAGCATACAGATTTTGTTTCTTCATTTGTGACATTTTCTGAAGTTTTACACTGGAGCTAGCCCAGACCCTTAGGCATTTCCTTTTAAAAGGCGAGCATATATTGCTTCTAGGGCCTCTCTTAGACTCAGGAAGTGGTCATCTTTGTGGAAAGTGAAAGTGATAGTAGCCCAGTCCTGTCCTACTCTTTGGGACCCTATAGACTGTAGCCCACAGGGCTCCTCTGTCCATGGGATTCTCCAGGCAAGAATATTGGAGTGCGTAGTCCTTCCCTTCTCCAGGGGGTCTTTCCACCCAGGACTCTTGCGTTTCAAGCAGATTCTTTGCCATCTGAGCCACATCTTTTTATGGAGGAGAATGAAAAAGCAGTCTAATCAGCTCTAGTTCTATTTTCTTCCATTTCTGTGGCTGCTTTGAGAATTCTGTATCACCTTGACTGAGAGATTTTTTACTTCTTGAACTTCAGTTATCTCTTAGTTGAAAGGGCAGAGTAGTTTATTTCTAAAGTGCTCCCATAGCTTCAAATCATGTCATTTCATGTCATCTCCTTCTAGGATGCATGTAGGATCATAGTTTAATTCAACATCATGGGCCAAAAGTTTGTACAGTCATAGCTCTGTTCCTGAAACCATTTGATACAGTTAAGAGATGGAAAATAGTGATTATTTGTCAGATAAATAAATTCTAGCCAGCTATTAAGTTTTCTCATCAGTTTATAATTATCTAAAGCATCATTTTAGATAGAGCCTGGTGGACTACAGTCCAAAGGGTTTCAAAGAGCTGGACATGACTGAGCACAGCACCACACAGCAATGAAAGGACAAATTATTAATTAAAACACAATTCTCAGATTTGAAGAATTTTTAGGAAAAAAATGGTTTATATAATACAAAGAATGAACACCTTTAAATCCAGTTTTCATGTTTTAAGTCATTTGCATATTAAAATAGTAGATTCCTTAGAGCTGATTTTAATATCAGAGAGATTAACCCAAGACATTTACTTGTGTAGCATGTACTCTGATAATTTCTCCCTGAATTATAGCCAAAGACTTTCAATAATCCTAGAAGGAGATGACCTACCTATTATTTTGATAATTCACAAGTAGCATACAGATTTTGTTTCTTCATTTGTGACATTTTCTGAAGTTTTACACTGGAGCTAGCCCAGACCCTTAGGCATTTCCTTTTAAAAGGCGAGCATATATTGCTTCTAGGGCCTCTCTTAGACTCAGGAAGTGGTCATCTTTGTGGAAAGTGAAAGTGATAGTAGCCCAGTCCTGTCCTACTCTTTGGGACCCTATAGACTGTAGCCCACAGGGCTCCTCTGTCCATGGGATTCTCCAGGCAAGAATATTGGAGTGCGTAGTCCTTCCCTTCTCCAGGGGGTCTTTCCACCCAGGACTCTTGCGTTTCAAGCAGATTCTTTGCCATCTGAGCCACATCTTTTTATGGAGGAGAATGAAAAAGCAGTCTAATCAGCTCTAGTTCTATTTTCTTCCATTTCTGTGGCTGCTTTGAGAATTCTGTATCACCTTGACTGAGAGATTTTTTACTTCTTGAACTTCAGTTATCTCTTAGTTGAAAGGGCAGAGTAGTTTATTTCTAAAGTGCTCCCATAGCTTCAAATCATGTCATTTCATGTCATCTCCTTCTAGGATGCATGTAGGATCATAGTTTAATTCAACATCATGGGCCAAAAGTTTGTACAGTCATAGCTCTGTTCCTGAAACCATTTGATACAGTTAAGAGATGGAAAATAGTGATTATTTGTCAGATAAATAAATTCTAGCCAGCTATTAAGAACACTCTTATCCCTATACTTCTAATCCAGTCTTATCATATTATCTGAAATATAAGTCATTCAAGATGATTTTTTAAACATGAAGTAAAAGAATATACCCAGAAAAAAATGAGCCTATTAAGAATAAAATAATATTGAAGACAATACATTTTATTTATTTTATATGTATGTTGTATCTACATAAAAGGCACAGATGGAGATACAAAGAAACATATTAGTTATCCTGACGTAGCATGTTTTAGGTGTAGTAGAGCTTTACTTTAGTCACTATCCATGTAAAACAGCAGAGAGAAAAATAAAATAGTATATGATCGAAACAAGACTACAGTAGTAACAGATTAAAATTAAGATTACAGAAGCTCATTAAATCAGACCGAGATACGTAGATATCTAATACACAATCAGTAGCAGTGCTTAGAACAACATCGACAAGAATCTATGCAGTTTTATTCAAACTCCTAACTAAAAGGTTTCCATTTAAAAATGAATCTCGGGCTTCCCCTGGTGGTCCAGTGGGTAAGGACACCGCCTTGCAGTGCAAGGGGCGCCGGTTCGAGCCCTGGCCTGGGAAGATACCACGTGCCGCGGAGCAGCTGGACTGATGTGTCCAATTACCCAGCCGGAGCTCTGGAGCGCATGCGCCCAGAGTCGGCGCTCTGCGACAAAAGAGGCCACCGCGATGGGAGGCCCACAGGAGCCAAAAAACAAAGATGGATGGAAATGGAGAAATGAAAGACCAATAGAAGTGGCCCGCCCATCCCCCTTCCTCCCCACCCCACCCCCCAAAAAAGATAAATAAAATTTTAAAAATAAATAAATAAATAAAAATAAAAATGAATCTAATACTTCTGGAACTACCTCATGAGGTTCATGATTTCAGAAATCTTAAATGTTTTTTAAAAGTGCTATTAAGTTTAGCATCTCCTTCTAGGATGCATGTAGGATCATAGTTTAATTCAACATCATGGGCCAAAAGTTTGTACAGTCATAGCTCTGTTCCTGAAACCATTTGATACAGTTAAGAGATGGAAAATAGTGATTATTTGTCAGATAAATAAATTCTAGCCAGCTATTAAGAACACTCTTATCCCTATACTTCTAATCCAGTCTTATCATATTATCTGAAATATAAGTCATTCAAGATGATTTTTTAAACATGAAGTAAAAGAATATACCCAGAAAAAAATGAGCCTATTAAGAATAAAATAATATTGAAGACAATACATTTTATTTATTTTATATGTATGTTGTATCTACATAAAAGGCACAGATGGAGATACAAAGAAACATATTAGTTATCCTGACGTAGCATGTTTTAGGTGTAGTAGAGCTTTACTTTAGTCACTATCCATGTAAAACAGCAGAGAGAAAAATAAAATAGTATATGATCGAAACAAGACTACAGTAGTAACAGATTAAAATTAAGATTACAGAAGCTCATTAAATCAGACCGAGATACGTAGATATCTAATACACAATCAGTAGCAGTGCTTAGAACAACATCGACAAGAATCTATGCAGTTTTATTCAAACTCCTAACTAAAAGGTTTCCATTTAAAAATGAATCTCGGGCTTCCCCTGGTGGTCCAGTGGGTAAGGACACCGCCTTGCAGTGCAAGGGGCGCCGGTTCGAGCCCTGGCCTGGGAAGATACCACGTGCCGCGGAGCAGCTGGACTGATGTGTCCAATTACCCAGCCGGAGCTCTGGAGCGCATGCGCCCAGAGCCGGCGCGCTGCGACAACAGAGGCCACCGCGAGGGGAGGCCCACAGGAGCCAAAGAACAAAGACAGATGAAAATAGAGAAATGAAAGACCAATAGAAGTGGCCCACCCACTCCCCCCAAAAAAGATAAATAAAATTTTAAAAATAAATAAATAAATAAAAATAAAAATGAATCTAATACTTCTGGAACTACCTCATGAGGTTCATGATTTCAGAAATCTTAAATGTGTAAAATTGTCTTTTAAAGCAATTTAATGTCTTCAATTACTCTACTTACTAAGAAGGCAAAAAGGAAGACAAATGTAGTTACGAAAATCCAAGGAGAACTCAGGTTTCAGGTTTTTTGGGTGGATGGGTGGGGGGGACTTTATTAAAAAACAAAAAAAAAAACCTAGTAACTGCAAAGATGGTATAAAACAGCTGGGAAAGATTGAGTTCAAGATTAGAAAAAAGTTTACATACTCTAATGCTTTCCCTCCCTTCCTCTTTCCTCCCTTCCTCTTTACCACTTCTTTTCATCCTTCCTTCTTCTTTCTCTTCTTTTGCTTCATTTTTTTTTTTTTTGATGATTTTCAGTTATGTTAGACAGGTTTTAAAGAAAAAAGAAGTGAGAAAGAGCCATGCATTTTTTCTTCTCTACCAGAAGGTATCTAAGAATCAACTAGGGGAAAAAAAAAAATCCAGAATTCCACAGTCATGTACACATCATAAACTCTCAAGGATTTATAGTGGAATAAAAATGTTTATTGCCTGTCTGGATGTGTTTTCCATAAACAGAGAAACCAACATCTAACTCAGAGTGCTCGGAGGGTTATCTGAAAGTACAGACAAAGAAGCAATATGTTTCACAAACACACAAGCAATAAAATCTTTAAGTAAGTTCTGAAGGAAGAAGCAAGACCCAGAAGAGAGAGGGAAGGGCTACAAATCTTAAAAAGATATAGATTATAAACCAGAGCCCAGTCTGGACACCTAGAGAAGAAGGAGTCCCAGATTGGGAAGATTAAAGTATCTCAGAATTTGGCAGTCATTAAAAGCACGATTTTGAGTTCTTTGGCTTTTGTGTGTCCTATTGTGCTTTTCTGACCTAGATTAGTCTACTTACTCAGAACACAGCAGTATAGCTTTGTACCAGCTGGACTGTGTCCATTCCCACCCCCCATGCGCCCAGAGTCGGCGCCTGCGACAAAAGAGGCCACCATGGGAGGCCCACAGGAGCCAAAGAACAAAGACGGATGAAAATGGAGAAATGAAAGACCAATAGAAGTGGCCCGCCCATCCCCCCTCCCCCCCACCCCCAAAAAGATAAATAAAATTTTAAAATAAATAAATAAATAAAAATAAAAATGAATCTAATACTTCTGGAACTACCTCATGAGGTTCATGATTTCAGAAATCTTAAATGTGTAAAATTGTCTTTTAAAGCAATTTAATGTCTTCAATTACTCTACTTACTAAGAAGGCAAAAAGGAAGACAAATGTAGTTACGAAAATCCAAGGAGAACTCAGGTTTCAGGTTTTTTGGGTGGATGGGTGGGGGGGACTTTATTAAAAAACAAAAAAAAAAACCTAGTAACTGCAAAGATGGTATAAAACAGCTGGGAAAGATTGAGTTCAAGATTAGAAAAAAGTTTACATACTCTAATGCTTTCCCTCCCTTCCTCTTTCCTCCCTTCCTCTTTACCACTTCTTTTCATCCTTCCTTCTTCTTTCTCTTCTTTTGCTTCATTTTTTTTTTTTTGATGATTTTCAGTTATGTTAGACAGGTTTTAAAGAAAAAAGAAGTGAGAAAGAGCCATGCATTTTTTCTTCTCTACCAGAAGGTATCTAAGAATCAACTAGGGGAAAAAAAAAAATCCAGAATTCCACAGTCATGTACACATCATAAACTCTCAAGGATTTATAGTGGAATAAAAATGTTTATTGCCTGTCTGGATGTGTTTTCCATAAACAGAGAAACCAACATCTAACTCAGAGTGCTCGGAGGGTTATCTGAAAGTACAGACAAAGAAGCAATATGTTTCACAAACACACAAGCAATAAAATCTTTAAGTAAGTTCTGAAGGAAGAAGCAAGACCCAGAAGAGAGAGGGAAGGGCTACAAATCTTAAAAAGATATAGATTATAAACCAGAGCCCAGTCTGGACACCTAGAGAAGAAGGAGTCCCAGATTGGGAAGATTAAAGTATCTCAGAATTTGGCAGTCATTAAAAGCACGATTTTGAGTTCTTTGGCTTTTGTGTGTCCTATTGTGCTTTTCTGACCTAGATTAGTCTACTTACTCAGAACACAGCAGTATAGCTTTGTACCAACGTTGCCCCGTGGCTTAATTTCCCAATTAAACTTAAACAAATTTCTCAAATGCTCATAAAACCCTTGGTGGCAAGATCAGTGCACCTGAATATTTAATTATTTGAATGTCAGTCTAAGGCTTAGATAATTGGCAGCTGATAGAAAATGCTTAAGTCCTGAAAACAAAAGATTCTTCCATGGTTGATCAGGGTTATCCTATGGTTATCCTGAAGAAAGTGAAAAGATACTAGAAAATTGAGGAAATAAAAGAAATAATTACGATAGAGGAAAAAAGAGCACTGAATTGCAATATTATTCTAGAGGCTGAACTTTGGCTTCAGTTCGATGATAGAATGAATATGGAAAGACTGTGTATATCACCAGATTGATTGTTTTTCAGAAAATGCCAAGTGTAGCTTAGCTGAAACCATGCTTCTTTTCTTTAGCTCTAATATTTCAACATAAGTAAATATGAAGCTCAGCAAAATAAATATGTGTATCAGACATTTAACAAAATGAAATTAATCTAGTGACCCTTATAAATCAACTTAATTATATACCTAGTGAAATGGCTTGAGACTTGGTTGGAAGATGATAAACCAGAGGTGATGGAAAAAAGAGTTATTGAGCTCAGGAGGAGTCCCAGTGGGAAGCCCAGGGAATTAGTCCTGGGCTCAGTCTTACTTTACATCTTAATTACCGATTTCAAAGAAAGGCTAAACTGCACATTAACTAATTTGCAGATGGTACTGAAATGGCTAATACTGGGAATGGCCGATTAAAAATCCAAAGGGATTGTAAGGAGTTAGTAATAGGAATCAGTATCATCCAGCCTTTTAAATAATACTAACGAAGATGATGGTGAGAAAACAAAAACTCTGGTTTAATTCTGTTGTGGAGACATCGTGGAGAAAGATGTGAAAGAAAATATTCTCCTTCAAAGCACCTAGTCAGGAAGCCTAATGTGCAGAAGCAATTGACAGGGCAAATACTTCACGAGATGCAGTTGAAAAAACAGGAATAAGGGATTTGAAAAACACTACCAGTGTGTTTCCTTGATCAAAAATCAACCTGACCTACTTCTCTTCAGAGGCTGAGAAATATGATCAGCAGCACATTGCCACTATGAGTCCCAACCCTTCATACCACTTGACTCTTTAAGTAGCAACCTCTAATTCATATTCTACTCATCTTGGAATCTAGGGATTCTAAACCATAGGATGTCTGTGAGAATTAGAAGACACTATGATTGGTGTCCATGTTTGCCTCCCATCTTTTTTTTTTTTTTTTTTATCTTTTGTGGGGTTGGGTGGGGAGGGAGGGGGATTTGCAGGCCACTTCTATTGGTCTTTCATTTCTCTATTTTCATCCGTCTTTGTTCTTTGGCTCCTGTGGGCCTCCCATCGCGGTGGCCTCTGTCGTCGCAGAGCGCCGGCTCTGGGCGCATGCGCGCCAGAGCTCCGGCTGGGTAATTGAACACATCGGTTCAGCAGCTCCACGACACGTGGGATCTTTCCAGGCCGGGGATCGAACCGGCGCCCCTTGCACTGCAAGGTGGTGTCCTTACCCACTGGACCACCAGGGGAAGCCCCCATCTGTTTTTAAACACCAATCAAAGCAGGTTTGAGGTGAGGTGAGATAAAGACAGAAGGAATATACCTATAACATCTGAGAGAAGAAAATGACTGGGAAGAACTGTTAGCAATGGAAAAATTCAAAACAATGTCTGAAAGCCAGGCAGGTTAGAAATGTGTTTTGAAACAACACAATGGGTGAAGTCAGACTAGAAGATATTACCAGGGAGTAAAGTATATTGTTTAATGGAAACTCAAAGTGACTCTGAGTTCAGATCTAACCAATGGCCAAGTGAAGAATAATGAAGTTGAAAGAGCTGTCAATAAAGACCTTTAATAGGACAATTGTGCCAGTTCATGCACCCACCCTAGTCCCACATCCAGCCCAGAGCCCAGATAGTTGGCATTACCTCCAGTCAAAGCATCACAGGGCTATTGTCTGAAGAAACTGAACCAAAGTGTAGTGGAAAGTCAGAGATTCCAATATGGATGTTGCTTTTCCAAGCACTGGAAGTTCTCATCATTCTGGAATTTGGAAAGTTGGAGGCAGGCAGCTCATACTCTGTCCATTTCTTCTCAAGTGAAACCTCTTAGCCCTAGGACTACTAGAGTAGTCTTGTTAAGGTGGGGAAAGAGGGAAGAAATGTAGTTACCATACCCTTCTACAGCACGGAAGGGCAGAACTGTTGGTATGTACAGACTTGAATAGGGACCCAATCACACCTTGGGCTGAATCAGCCCCACACAGGGTTGCCAATTATCAATATAATTACCCTGCAAAGAGAAACTTCTGCTGAGAAAGACATTGACAAGGGAAACTCACCCTAGTTACCCTTTTCTCTGTGTCAGCCCTGAATGAATAACCAAGCATCACCAGATGTATGAAGAAACCAAGTAGTGATATGCAAACCAATAGCAAAAAAGAGAACAACAATCAGAACACAGACCCTGGAGAAATAAATATCTTCAGAAGTTCTCTAATATTTTCAGTGGTCAGATCTTATTATCTGCATAAGATAAGGATGAGAGAAAAATAAGATATAAGAAGTATGATCAACATGAGTTAAAAAGAAAGGCAATTAAAAATCTCAGAGAAAACAAACAAAAAATCCTAATCATGAAATGCATGAAATACATGAAATGTGCTTAAGGGGCCATGAACTTCATAATTTTTTTTAATTCCTAATTTCTTGATCATGTAGCATAGCACGTGGGATTTGAGTTCCCCAACCAGGAATTGAACCAGCAACCCCTGCATTGGAAGCTCAGAGTCCATTAACCACTGCACCACCAGGGAAGACCCACCGTGAACTTAATAACTGATGAAATATTTAAAAGGGTAAAAGAGTTGACTTTCACTCTAACATCATTTTCTTAGGGTAACCAAGAGGTGATGTCATTGGACCTAATAGAGATTAAACTGATTTGACCACATAGGTTGCCTCAGCACTGAATAGCATAGGTATGGTCAGACATGTGCAAAGACTGATTGTTGATTTTCAAATATTAACATCAATGTGTTGTCAAAACATGAGGCCTGGTTGGGGTTATTGAACAGACTGTAAATGTTAACAATTTCAATAAGACCAAAGCAAAAGTAAACCTTCAAATTGGACTTATGAGGAACATTTGTGGATGTTCTAGGCCAGGGCACTGATAGTCTTATCTGACAGAGGGGGCAGTCATCTTCTTAAGCCGGGACTACTAGAGTAGTCTTGTTAAGGTGGGGAAAGAGGGAAGAAATGTAGTTACCATACCCTTCTACAGCACGGAAGGGCAGAACTGTTGGTATGTACAGACTTGAATAGGGACCCAATCACACCTTGGGCTGAATCAGCCCCACACAGGGTTGCCAATTATCAATATAATTACCCTGCAAAGAGAAACTTCTGCTGAGAAAGACATTGACAAGGGAAACTCACCCTAGTTACCCTTTTCTCTGTGTCAGCCCTGAATGAATAACCAAGCATCACCAGATGTATGAAGAAACCAAGTAGTGATATGCAAACCAATAGCAAAAAAGAGAACAACAATCAGAACACAGACCCTGGAGAAATAAATATCTTCAGAAGTTCTCTAATATTTTCAGTGGTCAGATCTTATTATCTGCATAAGATAAGGATGAGAGAAAAATAAGATATAAGAAGTATGATCAACATGAGTTAAAAAGAAAGGCAATTAAAAATCTCAGAGAAAACAAACAAAAAATCCTAATCATGAAATGCATGAAATACATGAAATGTGCTTAAGGGGCCATGAACTTCATAATTTTTTTTAATTCCTAATTTCTTGATCATGTAGCATAGCACGTGGGATTTGAGTTCCCCAACCAGGAATTGAACCAGCAACCCCTGCATTGGAAGCTCAGAGTCCATTAACCACTGCACCACCAGGGAAGACCCACCGTGAACTTAATAACTGATGAAATATTTAAAAGGGTAAAAGAGTTGACTTTCACTCTAACATCATTTTCTTAGGGTAACCAAGAGGTGATGTCATTGGACCTAATAGAGATTAAACTGATTTGACCACATAGGTTGCCTCAGCACTGAATAGCATAGGTATGGTCAGACATGTGCAAAGACTGATTGTTGATTTTCAAATATTAACATCAATGTGTTGTCAAAACATGAGGCCTGGTTGGGGTTATTGAACAGACTGTAAATGTTAACAATTTCAATAAGACCAAAGCAAAAGTAAACCTTCAAATTGGACTTATGAGGAACATTTGTGGATGTTCTAGGCCAGGGCACTGATAGTCTTATCTGACAGAGGAGGAGTCAAGAAGTATTACTCAAAGTTGATGAAAAAATAGATTATTATTTAAAAAGTTACAAATTAAGCTTTAAAATGAACTGAGTTAGTGAGTTTAAAATGGCAAATCAGGGGGAGGGGACCAGGGATATGCATATGACTGATCTGGGAACATACACGTCTGTGAACAACAAAACTTTGTAAAAACTTTAAAAAAAAATAAATTTTTAAAAATGGCAAATCAAGGGAAAAAGAGTAATACAAGATAACCTCCTACATTATTAAATCAAAAGAAATTTAATAGTTTTGAAAATTTATTAGTCAAGAAATAGGGTAGATGTATAGCATTTAGAGTTATAAAGGTAATCGCCACAAACTAGAAGAGACAAGTCAAAAGAGCTTGCTTTCCGAGGCCAAGATCATATGTTCTTTTGCTTTATTTGATGTAACTCACATGCATGTATTTTTACCCAGTAAAAATCATGTTTCCCATATTTCATCTATAGTACTTCATTTTAAATTAAAGAGTAGAAAGATCAAATCATCATTTCTGACTAGGCAGACTGTTGGTTTACACAAAGTTTGAGAAATCCTATCTGCAGACATCACAGAAAGATGGCCATAGATACAATATTGTGCACACGTGTGCCTGTGCCTGGGAAGCAGTGACCCCCTCCAGCGTTTTCTGCATACATTTGCTTTAGACATTGCCTATAATTCAACAGCATACATTTTAATATTGTATGAACATTAAGGAGGTCTCCTTGCCTATAAGATAACTTAACAGGGATCTTCACAGTCTGGTGGCAATTATCCTTACCTGCCTCATCTCACAATGTTCAAAAACCCGTGAATTCTCTGTCCCAGCCAAGCTGGACTGCAGACACATAGGTTGCCTCAGCACTGAATAGCATAGGTATGGTCAGACATGTGCAAAGACTGATTGTTGATTTTCAAATATTAACATCAATGTGTTGTCAAAACATGAGGCCTGGTTGGGGTTATTGAACAGACTGTAAATGTTAACAATTTCAATAAGACCAAAGCAAAAGTAAACCTTCAAATTGGACTTATGAGGAACATTTGTGGATGTTCTAGGCCAGGGCACTGATAGTCTTATCTGACAGAGGAGGAGTCAAGAAGTATTACTCAAAGTTGATGAAAAAATAGATTATTATTTAAAAAGTTACAAATTAAGCTTTAAAATGAACTGAGTTAGTGAGTTTAAAATGGCAAATCAGGGGGAGGGGACCAGGGATATGCATATGACTGATCTGGGAACATACACGTCTGTGAACAACAAAACTTTGTAAAAACTTTAAAAAAAAATAAATTTTTAAAATGGCAAATCAAGGGAAAAAGAGTAATACAAGATAACCTCCTACATTATTAAATCAAAAGAAATTTAATAGTTTTGAAAATTTATTAGTCAAGAAATAGGGTAGATGTATAGCATTTAGAGTTATAAAGGTAATCGCCACAAACTAGAAGAGACAAGTCAAAAGAGCTTGCTTTCCGAGGCCAAGATCATATGTTCTTTTGCTTTATTTGATGTAACTCACATGCATGTATTTTTACCCAGTAAAAATCATGTTTCCCATATTTCATCTATAGTACTTCATTTTAAATTAAAGAGTAGAAAGATCAAATCATCATTTCTGACTAGGCAGACTGTTGGTTTACACAAAGTTTGAGAAATCCTATCTGCAGACATCACAGAAAGATGGCCATAGATACAATATTGTGCACACGTGTGCCTGTGCCTGGGAAGCAGTGACCCCCTCCAGCGTTTTCTGCATACATTTGCTTTAGACATTGCCTATAATTCAACAGCATACATTTTAATATTGTATGAACATTAAGGAGGTCTCCTTGCCTATAAGATAACTTAACAGGGATCTTCACAGTCTGGTGGCAATTATCCTTACCTGCCTCATCTCACAATGTTCAAAAACACGTGAATTCTCTGTCCCAGCCAAGCTGGACTGCAGACACACCTTAGAGATGCTGTATGCCTTTCCATGAGTCTGTGCTACTCACTCAGCTCAAACACCACACCCCACCCTGTCCATCAACAGAAATGCCATCCACTAAGATAATGCTCAAGCCGTGCCTCTTCCATTCAACCTGACCACCCCAGCCTAAAGTAATCCCACCCTCCCGAAATGTAATTCCACCATTTACCTTCATCACCAGTTTTTCTTCACCTTTCCTTCCTGATCATCCTTCTTTGTAACAAATATTTCCAGATCATCCACTATGAAAAAGCTAATTCAACAATTGGTCATGGACTATAAGTCTCCCCTATTGCTATTGAACTTTCCAAGTTGTTTTTTTTTTTTCAGGTCTCCCTAGCCTGACTATAAGAACTGTGAAGATGAAAGACTGCCTTTCATCCTTCTCACAATGCTTAGGACTGTGCTTTCAACAAACTAGACTCCTGATGACTAGTTTTGATTAACTGGATCAGTGTATGATAATTTATGTTTATAATTTTTTAAGTAAATTGAAGACATTTAGCTTAATGTAATTGACCTGAAATCATTGTGAAGTTTGGGATGTTTTTTTGAGGGGGGGGCCTCTTTTATTGGTTTTTCATTTGTGTATTTTCATCCACCTTTGTTCTTTGGCCTGTGTGGGCCTCCCATTGCATTGGCCTCTCTTGTTGCAGAGCACTGGCTCTGTGCACAAGCACTCAAGAGCTCTGGCTCGTAATTGGACACACCAGTTGAGCCACTCCATGGCATGTGGGATCTTCCCGTGCTCCCGGCACCCCTTGCACTGCAAGGCGGACTCTTTGCCCACTGAACCACCAGTGAAGTCCAAGTTTGGATTCTAAGAGAAAGTGTAGCATAGAAATAAAAATGGAAAGAGTTTGAAGAATGATTTAAATCCTGGTTCCATCACTTCCAAGCCATGTGACCTGGGGTCATTGACTTAATCTAGCTTTGCCACAGCTTTGTCATCGATAAAATGTGGCAAATAAGAGATCTAGAACACTCTCTAGTGCTATCATCAGGATCAAGTGAGACATGCAGTGTTCAAGATTACGCCTAGTATGCTGCAAGTATTCTAAAAACTTCAACTACTTTGTAATTTTCAGCACAGAAAAACTCAACATTTCCATTGCTTAACTCCTAACAGGTACGTTTCACTCACACAAAGTCCACTGTAGGTCAGTGGGAGGAGGTGGTACACAGGGGGTTCTCCTCCATAGAGATCGTCAGGTACACAGGCCAAGGGACCCTACCTGAGATGTGCCCAGTGACCTCAGCAGTAGAGGAGATAGCAGGGAGTGGAGGATACACCTGGGGTAAAGGGCTGGACCTTCCAATTGTAGACCAAGAAATGACACACATCACAGCTGCCCAACTGCAACAACAGCAAGGGACTGAGGAATGTGTGGGAGAACACTAAATGATCAGAAGACCTCCTGTGTCAGCCACAGATCTAAGGAGAGAGAATGGCATCAAGTAGAGGTCCAGTCTAAACACCAAAAAGTCATAAGGTTATTCAGCATCAGATTTCACAAATAAAACCTTCTGAAACTATGCTACTGAATTAGATGCTTTAACGTAAGACCTGATGCGAAGAGGCAACTCATTCGAAAAGACTTTAATGCTGGGAAATACCGAGGTCAACAGGAGAAGAGCGACGGAGGATGAGATGGTTGCATGGCATCACTGACTCAGTGGACATGAGTTTGAGCAACCTCGGGGAGATAATGAAGGACAGGGAAGTTGGTGTGCTGCAGTCCATGGAGTCTCAAAGAGTCAAATGAGACTTAGTAATTGAAAGCAATTGCTGGTCTGACTTCTGAAAATTAATATCTCCAACAAATGTGATTGTTACTTTTTATTTTTTAAATAAATGTTTCAAAACTTATTCAGAGATCAGCGCTAGAACAGATTTTGTTTTTAAAAAGTCTGTCTTGCATTTAGCCATTATATTCAAGATACATGTACTGAAGATTTTTGTAACTAAAGCTGCACTTCTTACTTGCTGCCAGCAAGGGGAGTTGTAAGAACTCTTAAGCCTCCCCACTGTAATCTAAAATGAGAATCTGAAAGGGAATGGAAAACTTTATAGATTTAAATGGATCACTTCCGGACATCATCAGGGTTCTCTGCAGAGGGGCAACAATATCATGGAATGCTTTTGAACATTACATCTGATAGAGTAGAAAAGGGTACTTTAAAAAACAGCAGCAAAAAACCTTTGTTGTGTAAAGAGGTTCTTAATATTCTCTAGTTTTGTTTCATTTTTCCTAAATAAAATTCATGACTGTGGACCCACTCACTGTTTTTGCACAGTCGCCTGTTTATTTCTAAGGTAGAAATACCAAAATACATTATTTGAACATGCCAATCCTAATTCAAGGAGGGGGGGCTAGAGCTCCCTTCAAACTTACTCCCGCTTTCAGCACTGACTTCTGATGTCCTATAAGACGGCACAGCTGCTGTCTAGCTGGTTACTCATCAAAGTCCATTCTCTGTGATTAAGAGGTGAACACATTATCCTACGTGGTAAACTTCCTGTCTCTGAAGTCAAGAGCTGAATGGAAAAAATCTGTCTCCCTGGCTCAAACGAAAAGCTATCTTATGTACATTCCACATTTTCTTGTTAGTTAAGCATGAAAGTGTGAGTGATATGAAGAAAGATCAAACTGGGATGGATAAAGGAGATAGTAATAAAATCTGTAATGATAAGAATTATTTTATTGTGCTTTTGTTTTCACTTTTCTTATTTTTTTTCTATTAATTATTTTGTGTAATTGACTCAAATAAGTCAGATCGGAAAACGAACTGAGCACTTATATGTATTTATACACTATCGGTAGGTATTTATGTATATTGATATATAGCAGAGATACATAATACAATACAATTTATATACATATAAAAATACCTGCTACATGCATGTAACTTCCTGGTGGCTCAGATGGCAAAGAATCTACTGCAATGTGGGAGACGCTTGTTCAGTCCCTGGGTTAGAAAGATCTCCTGCTGAAGGGAAACACTACTCCTTCCAGTATTCTTGCCTGGAGAATTCCATGGATAAAGGCTACAGTTCATGGGGGTTGCAAAGAGTCGGACACAAATGAACAACTAACGCTTTCATGGTGTACATTATGGAAAAATGAAAGTGAGATAAAGATAGAAAGGTGGGTGATTTTCTATTTTGAGTGATTGAAAAAGGTCTTCCTGGTTAAGTGATATCAGAGCAAAGATGTGAATTAAGTGTGATTGTGAAATGCCATGCAGATATCTGGAGCAAGAGCATTCCACGCTGTGGAATGGGTCATGTAAATGCTTCAGAAAGGATGTGCTTGGCATGTTCCACAATCAGCCAGAAGATCATGTGGCTGGAGGGGAATAAGTAGGACAGAGAGAGGACCAGAAGTCAGAAAATCCAGGGAAGGTGTTGTGGCCCTAGTAATCACCTTGGATTTTATTCTGAGTAAGATAAAGTGTTAGTTGCTTAGTCATGTTCGACTCTTTGTGACCCAATGGGCTGTGTAGCCTGCCAGGCTCCTCTGTCCATAGAATTCTACAGGCAAGAATACTGAAAAAGGTAGCGGTTTCCTTCTCCAGGGATCCTCCTGACCCAGGGTTTGAAGCCGGATCTCTTGTATCGCAGGCAGATTCTTTACATCTGAGCCACTAGGGAAGCCCCTAAGGTCGGACACCACTTAATCAATGGAATTACATTGACTAATATTTTTATAATGACCATTCTGCGCTGAGACAAAACACTAGGAGACGCGGGGGCAGGAGTAGGAGAGACCGGTCCTCACTTGGCCAAGAGGTGATGAAGATTTGAATTCTGGATATATTTTGAAAGTAGAGCTGACAGAATTAGCTAAGGAGTCAAATATGAAGTATTAGGGAAAGGCAAAGTAAACAAGCATAACTAAAAGGATTGTGATCTATATTTACCTAGGCCCATTTCTTCGATATGGTACTATAATATTGTGATATAATAAGAAATATGAAGGAAAGTGTTAGTCGTTCAGATGTGTCTGACTCTCTGGGACTCCATGGACTGTACCCCACCGGTTACTCTGTCCATGGGATTTTTCAAGCAAGAATACTGGCGTGGGGCTTCCCTGGTGATCCAGTGGGTAGAGTCTGCCTTGCACTACAAGGGGCACCGGTTCCGTCCTTGGCCCAAGAGGATCCCATATGCCGCGGAGCGGCTGGACCAGTGTGTCCAATAACCAGCCAGTGCTCTGGAGCGCATGCGCCCCAGAGCCCGTGCTCAGCAACAGGAGAGCCCTCAACAGTGGGAGGCTCACATGGACCGAGGAATAAAGATGGATGAAGAATGGATAAAAATAAATAAATAAATAAATAAAAGAAGACAAAATTAAAAAAGAAGAATACTCATGTGAGTAGCCATTCCCTCCTCTAGGGAATCTTCTCCAGGGATCAAACCTAGATCCCTCTCATTGTGAGCAGATTCTTCACCATCTGAGCCACCAGGAAAGCCCAAAATAAGAAATATATATTCAGTGCAAGTTCTCAGTTCAAATGACAGCATTCCTAAAACCCTTGTTATTTTTTAAGTGAGCTTTTAAGACTCAACGTCTCCAGAGTGGTGTGAGTATTTCTTTTGTATGCTAAGGAGATGACTGGTGGCTGTTGATACCTAGTGAGCCTCGTGGTGAAGGCGCCACCTTCACCACCTTCACGGTGGTGAGGCGCCACCGTGTGACTAGCGGGTAGGAATGATCTGCACACCTTCCTTGTTTAACTTCTATACAGAGTACATCATGTGAAATGCCAAACTGGATGAATCACAAGCTAGAATCAAAATTGCAAAGAGAAATATCTACAACCTCAGATATGCAAAGGATAGCACTCTAATGGCAGAAAGTGAAGAGGAACTAAAGAGCCTCTTGATGAGGATGAAAGAGGAGAGTAAAAAAGCTAACTTAAAACTCAACATTCAAAAAACTAAGATCATGGGCTCCAGTCCCATCACTTCATGGCCAATAGAAGGGAAAAGGTACAATCAGTGAGAGATTTTATTTTCTTGGGCTCCAAAATCACTGCAGAAGGTGACTATAGCCACAAAAGGAAAAGATACTTGCTCCTTGTAAGAAAAGTTATGATAAACCTAGACAGCATATTAAAAAGCAGAGATATCCCTTTGCTGACAATGGTCTAGATAGTCAAAGTTATGGTTTTTCCAGTATTCCTATGTGGGTGTGAGAGTTGGACCATGAAGAAGGCTGAAAGTGAAGTGAAAGTGTTAGCTGTTGAGTTGTGTCTGAATCTTTGCAATAGTATGGACTATAACCCATCCGGCCCCTCTATCCATGGGATTCTTCAGGAAGGAATACCATTTCCTCCTCCAGGGAACTTCCTGACCCAGAAATTGAGCTCAGGTGTCCTGCATTATAGGCAGGTTTTTTTTAAGGTCTGAGCTACCAGGGAAGCCCAAAGAAGGCTGAGCACTGAAGGACTGAGGCTTTCTAACTGTGGTGTTGGAGAAGACTCTCGAGAGGTCGTCAGATGGAAAGGTGATCCCAACCAGTCAATTCTAAAGGAAATAAACCCTGAATATTCATTGGAAGGACTGATGCTGAAGCTGAAGCTCCATATCTTGGCCACCTGATGGTAAGAGCCAACTCACTGGACAAAAACCTGATGTTGGGAAAGACTGAGGCCAGGAGAAGGGGTGACAGAGGATGAGACTGTTGGATGACATCACTGACTCAATGGACATGAATCTGAGCAAGCTCTGGGAGATGGTGAAGGACTGGGAAGTCTGCCGTGCTGCAGTTCATGGGGTTGCAGAGTCGCACACAACTGAGCAACTGAACAACATAATTTGCACTATCCCCTGACCTCTAGGGAGGGGAGAGGGACTGGAGACTGAGTTCATCGCCAATAGACAATGAGTTAATCACTCAAAGCTACATAATGGAATCTCCATAAAAACCCTAACCTATCTTGTGTCGATAGCATCATACACCCCAAGTCTATACAGAAAGAAGCTCTTGAGCTCAGGACACTTCCAGAGCTTCCAGATGTGCTCCTCTTCATCTGCCTCCTCATGTGTATTTCTTGTGATATCCTTTATAGAAAACCCATAAATACAAGTAAAGCCTTTCTCTGAGTTTTGTGTCTTTAAGCAAATGATAGAAACTGAGAAGGTTGTGGGAGTCTCTGATTTGCAGGCAAGCTGGCCGGAAGTGTAGGTACCCTGGGGACCTGTGATTAGCATCTGAAGCCAGTGAGTCATCTTAGGGGGCTGAGTCCTTACCTTGTGAAATCTGTGCTAATTTCAGATAGTTAGGGTCAGAATGGAATTGAACTGCAGGATACCATGTGGTGTCTGCAGAGAATAGTAGAATTGCTTGGTGTGGAAAGTCCACATGTTGGCCATCAGAAGGTTCGTGATGAGAAGTTATTCCCTTACACATTTACATTTTTCTTGACACCCACCATGCTGGATTTAGGACCTGTTTGCCTGCCCTTCTTCACCACCTTGAAGGCTGAGCAGTGTTCTGTCCACTTTTCTGCAGCCTAAAGGCACTGGTGATGTAGAGGGAGGCACCTGGGAGAGGGCAGGATTCAGCAGGGTCTCTGTGTATCTTTCAATGAAGGTCACAAGCGCTGCTCTTTCCTTTGGGATTTTCTTAAATGTTCTGTATCTTTTCACCTAGTTGGGAAAGGATTTCAGTACTGAAGAGAAATCCACTGGGGCTTTGAATTTTTTCCAAGATTCATCAGGAAGTCCTGGATAATCTCAAGCCTCTCCGGGGATTTGGGGGTCCATTGATATTGACTCTGCTAATGTGGCCATTCCTCTACAGGATCAGTCCTCATCTCTTCTTGGAATAACTTTCTCGTCCTCCCAGCTCTGCCTGTTTCCTGCTCTGTGATCCAGAATCAGTGGGTACAGATCTTAACAAGAATTCTTAGAATTCTGTGGATTCAACTCTTCTACCCAATATGACTATCAGGAAGTGGGGTAAAGTTAGGAGCCACTGAACTCCATCCCCATGTGAGACATTGTGGTTTTTATCTCGAACATCACATTCTGAACTTATGTGACTGTGGTTAAATTTCATTTGTTTATTACCGTGTTTGATTCTTTTTGTTACTTGCTAGGGAGAGACATTCTATTCTTCCATTTTAGCCTGAAATCTATAATATTTTAAGATTACTTTATCTTTATGGCAAAGACAATACGTGATAAATGTTTACAAACACACATGCACCAATATATAAGAAAAAGAAAAGAAAAAATAATAATTCTACCATGAAATGACAATTATTAACATCGAGATAGTATTTTTCTATAGTATAGTGCAGTGAGAACTTTTACTATATATATTTATATTTTCATAAAATTTCACATATGTATATTTATTTTACCACATTAATATATAGTTTCCATTTGTTACCCTTTTCTCATGTTAAACACTTTAAAAGAACTTTACTAGAATTGCTTGGTGTGGAAAGTCCACATGTTGGCCATCAGAAGGTTCGTGATGAGAAGTTATTCCCTTACACATTTACATTTTTCTTGACACCCACCATGCTGGATTTAGGACCTGTTTGCCTGCCCTTCTTCACCACCTTGAAGGCTGAGCAGTGTTCTGTCCACTTTTCTGCAGCCTAAAGGCACTGGTGATGTAGAGGGAGGCACCTGGGAGAGGGCAGGATTCAGCAGGGTCTCTGTGTATCTTTCAATGAAGGTCACAAGCGCTGCTCTTTCCTTTGGGATTTTCTTAAATGTTCTGTATCTTTTCACCTAGTTGGGAAAGGATTTCAGTACTGAAGAGAAATCCACTGGGGCTTTGAATTTTTTCCAAGATTCATCAGGAAGTCCTGGATAATCTCAAGCCTCTCCGGGGATTTGGGGGTCCATTGATATTGACTCTGCTAATGTGGCCATTCCTCTACAGGATCAGTCCTCATCTCTTCTTGGAATAACTTTCTCGTCCTCCCAGCTCTGCCTGTTTCCTGCTCTGTGATCCAGAATCAGTGGGTACAGATCTTAACAAGAATTCTTAGAATTCTGTGGATTCAACTCTTCTACCCAATATGACTATCAGGAAGTGGGGTAAAGTTAGGAGCCACTGAACTCCATCCCCATGTGAGACATTGTGGTTTTTATCTCGAACATCACATTCTGAACTTATGTGACTGTGGTTAAATTTCATTTGTTTATTACCGTGTTTGATTCTTTTTGTTACTTGCTAGGGAGAGACATTCTATTCTTCCATTTTAGCCTGAAATCTATAATATTTTAAGATTACTTTATCTTTATGGCAAAGACAATACGTGATAAATGTTTACAAACACACATGCACCAATATATAAGAAAAAGAAAAGAAAAAATAATAATTCTACCATGAAATGACAATTATTAACATCGAGATAGTATTTTTCTATAGTATAGTGCAGTGAGAACTTTTACTATATATATTTATATTTTCATAAAATTTCACATATGTATATTTATTTTACCACATTAATATATAGTTTCCATTTGTTACCCTTTTCTCATGTTAAACACTTTAAAAATTGATTTAAATTTTTAATAATAATAAAATATCATCTGAAATAAATTTATACTTATAAAATATTTTAAATGAATCTAAGGTATTCTATTTTAATTATCTAATTCTTTTGATTAGTATTTCACTGGTTAGTACTGCAACAATCTCCAATGAGTCCTATTTAAACAGTGTTTAGACTCACACACTTTTACATCATATTTTATAGTAGTGCTCTGATTTCCTTCAGACAAAGTTCAACAAGTAGCTCAAAGAATTAGCTGAAAAGGAAATAATTATAGATTTTCTAATTATAAAAATGGACTCTCTTTCTCCAGTGTCAGTGGGCCTAGCTGATTTCACCCACTCCCAGAATAACCATCTATAATTTCTCTAAGAACTAGCTTTTGGAGCTAAAAGCCCTGCAGGAGATTGTGTAGTTATATCATTTAGTAAATTTCTAAATGGGTATATATCAATTGTTTTGTATCTCAAGTCTCAGGACCAACATCCTGAATTTTAAAAATATTACTACACAGCTGGTATTGACTCATGTGTTTTGCTGAATCAGGAGTCATCCAGCTTTCAGTCTTGTGATTAGTTACTTAAAAGTGCTATCAAAAGTTTTAAGACTGCATTTAAGGGACAAAAAAATCCGTGCTGAGTCATATCAAGACTCTGAGCCCAGTGGACACCACTGACCTGCAGCAGCAGCTGCTCCTTGAGGATCAGCAAACTCATGACTTGTTTCTTGCCTTGTCCCAACCATCAGGGCACTTCTTTTTTCCCCCAGAACAGTCAGCTGCAGGGAGGGCGAGGAAAGGGAGAAAAGAGGAACTCAGAAACTCACAAATTTGTCATGACACAGTCATCTGCAAGGTCATCCCACAAACACTCACATCTGCCAGTACTTGGGAAAGGCTGTTCTGAAGGGAAGTCAGAAGAGAAAAGGAGGGGAGCTTTTGCTCAACCTTGACTTTTCGTGGTTACTAGTCTCAGTTCACCCTCCATCAAGCACTGGCAATGTGATAAGCCTCCACTGGTCAAGAGACTGTATTTATTTTACCACATTAATATATAGTTTCCATTTGTTACCCTTTTCTCATGTTAAACACTTTAAAAATTGATTTAAATTTTTAATAATAATAAAATATCATCTGAAATAAATTTATACTTATAAAATATTTTAAATGAATCTAAGGTATTCTATTTTAATTATCTAATTCTTTTGATTAGTATTTCACTGGTTAGTACTGCAACAATCTCCAATGAGTCCTATTTAAACAGTGTTTAGACTCACACACTTTTACATCATATTTTATAGTAGTGCTCTGATTTCCTTCAGACAAAGTTCAACAAGTAGCTCAAAGAATTAGCTGAAAAGGAAATAATTATAGATTTTCTAATTATAAAAATGGACTCTCTTTCTCCAGTGTCAGTGGGCCTAGCTGATTTCACCCACTCCCAGAATAACCATCTATAATTTCTCTAAGAACTAGCTTTTGGAGCTAAAAGCCCTGCAGGAGATTGTGTAGTTATATCATTTAGTAAATTTCTAAATGGGTATATATCAATTGTTTTGTATCTCAAGTCTCAGGACCAACATCCTGAATTTTAAAAATATTACTACACAGCTGGTATTGACTCATGTGTTTTGCTGAATCAGGAGTCATCCAGCTTTCAGTCTTGTGATTAGTTACTTAAAAGTGCTATCAAAAGTTTTAAGACTGCATTTAAGGGACAAAAAAATCCGTGCTGAGTCATATCAAGACTCTGAGCCCAGTGGACACCACTGACCTGCAGCAGCAGCTGCTCCTTGAGGATCAGCAAACTCATGACTTGTTTCTTGCCTTGTCCCAACCATCAGGGCACTTCTTTTTTCCCCCAGAACAGTCAGCTGCAGGGAGGGCGAGGAAAGGGAGAAAAGAGGAACTCAGAAACTCACAAATTTGTCATGACACAGTCATCTGCAAGGTCATCCCACAAACACTCACATCTGCCAGTACTTGGGAAAGGCTGTTCTGAAGGGAAGTCAGAAGAGAAAAGGAGGGGAGCTTTTGCTCAACCTTGACTTTTCGTGGTTACTAGTCTCAGTTCACCCTCCATCAAGCACTGGCAATGTGATAAGCCTCCACTGGTCAAGAGACTGTCTTTCTGACTCTACTCCAGAAATCTGAAAATTCCTAGTCTCAAGGCCCACAACTCCTCTCATTCTAACTTGGACTAAGTCACACTGATAAGTAGTTCTAGAGTCACTTATAGTGCAGATGCCTCACAGAAAGAAATAGCTCACATGCTTCCCCTTCTAGGGCAGGGAGGGAGTTCAGTTCCTAAAGCTCGAACGTGCGAATGGGGACCCTGAATTTCTATATCTCAAGGAAAGCACCCACTTCTTACTTTGAATGAAAGTGTTTATTTTCCCATGTTGGAATTTAATGTTTCTCATTCTCTCTCTCTCTCTCTCTCTCTCTCTCTCTATATATATATATATATATATTTGGGGACTTTTCAGGTGGCTCAATGGTAAAGAATCTGCCTGCAGTGCAAGAGCTGCAAGAGACATCGGTTCCATCCCTGGGTAGGAAGATACCCAGGAGGAGGAAATGGCAACCCACTCCAGTATTCGTGCCTGGAAAATTCCATGGACAGAGGAGCCTGAAGGAAGTTGGTTAAGACAGTAGGAAATGCATAACTGAGAACTGGAATTTGAAGGTCCTTAAAATCCATGCCCCTACATTTCAAATCCAGGGAGAGCCTGATTGGTGTTAGAAGTTTAAATAGCTCATGAGAGGAGTACGTTCAAGGATCAAGATGAGAAAATCTCCTGTTTGTGCTGGGAACTGTGGTATCCGAACTCATTCATGGAAAATGCCAACTTTTCACTGAAGATTCTCTTTTTTACACCAAGAACGTTTTATTGGGGTATAGACAATGAACTGTTTGGTGACAGTTTCAGGTGGACAGTGAATTGACTCAGCCATACATATACATGTATCCAAGTCTCCCCCAAGTCCCCTACCAGTTCAGACTGGCACATAACATTAAACTGAGTTCCAGCGCTACGTAATAGATTTTTGTGGATTATCCATTTCAAACATGGCGGCATGCATTTGCCTTTCCCAGAGTCCCCAACCATTCTCTCCCCACTGCAACTCTGAGTTTGTTTTCTGAGTTTGTGAGTCTCTTTCTGTTTTGTAAATAAGTTCATTTGTATCATTTCTTTTTAGAATCCACATAAAAGGGAGGTCATATGATATTTTTCCTTCTCTGTCTGACTTACTTCACTCAGTATGACACTCTCTAGGTCCATTCACATTGTTGCAAATGGCCTTATTTCATTCTTTTCAATGGCTAAGCAATATATATATATATATGTGTGTGTGTGTGTGTATATATATATATATATATATATATATATATATATATAGAGAGAGAGAGAGAGAGAGAGAGAGAGAGAGAGATAGGCATATATACACACATCTTCTTTGTCTATCCCTCTGTCGATGGATATTTAGGTTGTTTCTATGTCTTGTCTATTGTAAACAGTGCTGCAATGAGCATTGGCGAGCATGTGTTTCTTCCAGCCCAGGAGTGGGATCGCAGGGTCATATGGTAGCTTTATGTTTAGGTTTTTAAGGAAACTTCACACAGTTCTCCACAGTGGCTGTACCAATTTACATTCCCACCAACAGTGCAGGAGGGTTCCCTTCTCTCTACACCCTCTTAATTCTTTTTTTTTCCCCAAATTTTGCCCTCTTTTACTGGTTTTTTATGTATTTATTTTTATCCATCTTTATTCTTTGGCCTGTGTGATCCTCCCTTGGTAGTGGCCTCTCTCGTTGCAGGGCTCTGGCTCTGGGTACATGCACCCCAGAGCACTGGCTTGTAATTGGACACACTGGTCCAGCCACTTCGCAGCAGGTGGGATGTTCCCCTACCAGGGTTCAAATTGGTGTCCCCTGAAGTGCAAGGCGGACTCTTTCCCACTGGACCACCAGGGAAGTCTTTCACAGGAGTTTTTTTTTTTTTGGCTATTTCAATTGGTCCTTCATTTATTTCCATGTTTGTTCTTTGGCCTGTGCAGGCCTTCCACTGCAGTGGCCTCTCTTGTTGCTGAGCACTGGCTCTGGGCGCATACGCCTCAGAGTGCTCGCTCAGTAGTTGGACACGTGGGTCCAACTGCTCCGCAGCACGTGGAATCTTCCCAGGCCAGGGATCAAACTGGCGTCCCTTGCACTGCAAGGAGGTGTCTTTACCCATTGGACCACCAGGGAAGCCCCCACGGGAGATATGCAATTTCACTTTTTTGTTGTTGTAAGAAATGACACAGAGAGAACACTGTACTCTTTACTCATTTTATCCCAATAGCAATAAATTGCAAGACTATAGTCCAATATCACAACTGGGATATTAACACTGATACAGTCAAACAGAGAACATTCCCATCCCCACCAAGATCCCTCCTGTGGCCCTTGTAGGCTTTCTTCCCTCCTCTCCTTCCTAAACACTCCTTAGCCCATAGAAACAATTTTTTGCTGGAGTCATTTCAAGAATGTTTTCATCAGAATGTTACCGTTGATATTGGTTTTTTATGCATTCACTGTATTTCTCTCAAACTTCACCCAGGTTGTTCCATATATCAACAATAGTTTATTCACTTATGTTGCTGAGTACTATGCTCTGGTATGGCCTTCCACAAGTGACTTAGTGGTTTAAGAATCCACCTGCCAATGCAGGAAATGCAGGTTTGATCCCTGGGTCAGGAAGATCCCCTTGAGAAGGAAATGACAATCCTCCAGTATTCTTGTCTGGAGACTTCCATGGAAAGAGTAGCCTGGCAGGCTACAGTCCCTGGAGTATCTAAGCGTCCGACATGACTCAGTGACTCAGCACACAAGCATTGCATGGTATAGACATACCACGAGTTATGTGACCATTCAATCACTGAAGGACATGTAGATTGATTCCAGTTTTAGTGGGTACATATAAAGCGACTGTGGACACATGTATGTAGGTTTCTGTGCAAACATGAAGGGGTCTTTTTGTTTTGTTTTCCTCTAATAGACGGAGTTTTGGATGCATCTCATTACATTCTGGCAAAAATGGAAATCTAGCCCCCCCCCATCTTTGCTGGTTCATTCAACAGTTTATTAAATATTGTTTGCCTGTATTAGAGGATTATTATGTCGATGTTTTCTGTCTAGCTCGGCTGTCCTTTTCCTAATCCTTGGCTAGAAAAAACAGACTTTTTTTGACTGCAGTGGCTCGCTCAGTAGTTGGAACACGTGGGTCCAACTGCTCCGCAGCACGTGGAATCTTCCCAGGCCAGGGATCAAACTGGCGTCCCTTGCACTGCAAGGAGGTGTCTTTACCCATTGGACCACCAGGGAAGCCCCCACGGGAGATATGCAATTTCACTTTTTTGTTGTTGTAAGAAATGACACAGAGAGAACACTGTACTCTTTACTCATTTTATCCCAATAGCAATAAATTGCAAGACTATAGTCCAATATCACAACTGGGATATTAACACTGATACAGTCAAACAGAGAACATTCCCATCCCCACCAAGATCCCTCCTGTGGCCCTTGTAGGCTTTCTTCCCTCCTCTCCTTCCTAAACACTCCTTAGCCCATAGAAACAATTTTTTGCTGGAGTCATTTCAAGAATGTTTTCATCAGAATGTTACCGTTGATATTGGTTTTTTATGCATTCACTGTATTTCTCTCAAACTTCACCCAGGTTGTTCCATATATCAACAATAGTTTATTCACTTATGTTGCTGAGTACTATGCTCTGGTATGGCCTTCCACAAGTGACTTAGTGGTTTAAGAATCCACCTGCCAATGCAGGAAATGCAGGTTTGATCCCTGGGTCAGGAAGATCCCCTTGAGAAGGAAATGACAATCCTCCAGTATTCTTGTCTGGAGACTTCCATGGAAAGAGTAGCCTGGCAGGCTACAGTCCCTGGAGTATCTAAGCGTCCGACATGACTCAGTGACTCAGCACACAAGCATTGCATGGTATAGACATACCACGAGTTATGTGACCATTCAATCACTGAAGGACATGTAGATTGATTCCAGTTTTAGTGGGTACATATAAAGCGACTGTGGACACATGTATGTAGGTTTCTGTGCAAACATGAAGGGGTCTTTTTGTTTTGTTTTCCTCTAATAGACGGAGTTTTGGATGCATCTCATTACATTCTGGCAAAAATGGAAATCTAGCCCCCCCCCATCTTTGCTGGTTCATTCAACAGTTTATTAAATATTGTTTGCCTGTATTAGAGGATTATTATGTCGATGTTTTCTGTCTAGCTCGGCTGTCCTTTTCCTAATCCTTGGCTAGAAAAAACAGACTTTTTTTGACTTTTTGGTTTTGTGGTTTTGGGGGGTTTTATTGTTGTTTTTGTTGTTTTGGAGGGGGTTGTTTTGCTTTTGTCTGAGCTCTTTGGTTTCCCTGGTTTCCTGTTTCTCCAGTCCCAAGTCTGGAATATATGAGGAAAAAAACAAAAACAAAAACCAACCTGGGAATTGACCAATGCAATATTCCTTGAGTCCCCAGGTCCCTAGCCAGTGTTTTTACTCTTCAGTTTTCCTGTGCTAGTCTTACACATAATGTTCAAGTTTGTTGAACTGTACTTACTGGAAGGGATAGGAAAAATGGATTTGCTCTATCTTTCTGGAAGTGAAAGTGTTTTGACATACTTCTAAATATGGATTTATGTCTCATAAAATCAGTAAAAGCTCAATATATTATTATTTTCATCTACTTTGCTGATTGACTTCTATGAAGATATAATAAAGATATAATTAAAGATATATCTGGGAGGTGGTGAAGGACAAGGAAGCCTGGCACGCAGGCATGCCAGGCTTGCAATCCATCCGGTCACAAAGAGTCAGACATGACTGGACTGAAAGACTGAACTGAAAGGTATAAAAAGATACAAATTAATGTTTTTTAACATCAAGATATAGTATACATTTCCAAAGTTTCACAATATCTCAGCTACTTGGCTGACCTTTTATTATTCTTTTAAAATGGAGCTTTGGTGGGATAGCTAATTTACTATGAAGAAAACTCTTTTGTAGTAAAATTAGAAAAGTCAATTCAAGACAGTGGTGAATTCAGAACACCAGCATATTTACTTTATTGGGTATATTTACTTACGCTGAACTGAATGGTTGAGGAACATGCCTTATTTATGTCACGTACTAATGAGTTTCTCTTTTAGACAACTCTCCCTAATTAGTTAATAGCTGCAGGCTTCCAAAACTAAAATTAACTTAAGATACTTATTTCAAACCTTGCTTCCTCTGACTTAATTTAGAACTATGCTTAAAATTAGAAGATACCTTTTTTTAGACAACCACCTTAAGGAGATAATTAAATGATTAGAGTCCAGCCTTTGAAAATTTGCAACCATTCAAGAATTGCATCAACTTTTAAAGATAATGCACAATAAAAGATAACAGAATGAATACAAAGAGTAATTAAGAATAAAGCCATAGAAGACAACCTCCAAAATTATATCAACATTCAGTATTACCTATGAAAAATAGGAAACATGTATTTTAAAATGATTTCATTTATTTAGAAAGCCACAGTCTTATTTATTCTTAAGCCTGTATTTCAACCTTTTACATCTATAGCAAATATTAACTTAGAAATTTAACTGGAGAGTTTCCGTCATCGACATACCATATTCCTCCTAATGTCCAATAGCTGTAAGCTCTGAGACTTTGGTAGCATTGTCTGAGAATCTATAAAATACACTTGAAATTTTGAACATTATTTTTAAGAAGCCTTTCAATGCTGTCCAAAATTATTCCATGTATTAGTAGCCAATTAAAAGTGGGTCAAAAAACACTACAACTAGAGCATACTGAACACAGGTTAATTCAATGATCCATCTTCATTCATTTATGTAATATTTATTTTCTGAGTAACTCTAAGTGCCACACACAACACAACCTGGAAGTTCAACTTAAATTTCCAAAAATGAAACTGAATTATCACTCTGAGTCTATGTTCTAATCATTTGCCTGACTGAAACAAACAATTGCAGTATCTTTATTCCGTTTTGCTGTTGTAGATAAAACTTTGAACTAAAATTAAATGTTCCTAAGGACAATTTAAACAAAGGCAGTATATGGTGTCTTAATATCGAGGCCTACACTCCATTGCTTCTGTGCCGCAGAATATCTAAGCACTAGAAGATACGTATAGTATATCTTCCTGACAAATTCATACTTCAAGATTATGAAGGGTGAAGTTATAAAATTCTATCGTTAACTAATTTGAATGTGATATGTACATATATGTATATGCATATAAACTCATACCATCATATTAGATAAAAAGGCAAATGCTACATAAATTGTTAAAATTAAAAATACCACATCAGGGCTTCCCTGGTAGTTGAGTGGTGAAGGGTTTGCCTACTGATGCAGGAGATACAAGTTCAATCCCTGATTCTGGAAGATCCCACATGCTGCAGAGCAACAAAGCCTGTGAGCCGCAACTATGGAGCCTGTGCCTCGGATCTGTGACTATGGAGCCCATGAGCCACACCTACTGAAGCCTGTGTGCCCTAGAGCCCGAATTCCACAACAAGAGAAGTCACTCCAACACGAAGCCTACTCACCTCAACTAGAGTAGCCCCCATTCCCTGCAACTAGAGAAGAGCCTGTGGCAGCAGTAAAAATCCAGAATAGCCAAAAATAAATAGACATATAAAATATTTTTTTTAAATGACACTTCAAAAATTCCTCATTTATGCAATAGAGTCAGAGAATCAGCTTCTGTAAATACCTACACATGCTGGTGAAAAAAAAAAGGAAACCCCTAAGTTATGTAATTCCTGATATAATTAATTCATTAGAATGGAAATGATCAGAAAATAGGGTCTGCAGTGATTTTTATTTACTTTTTTGAACTTTTATTTTATAATGGATCTCCAAAGTGTGTCAGTTCAGGTGTACAAACAATGATTTAGTTGTACATATATGTGTATGCGTGTGTGTGCGTGTCTTTTTCAGATTGCAATGCTTTTTCATCTGTAGACCAGCATTCAGCACAGTTCTTCCATCCGGGGGAAGGGACTACAATCACGCCTTTATGCATTGTAGGAGGATGACTTAATCAACCATCTCGTCACCACCCCACCATGTACACTATCAAACCCGTTCTAGAGTTTCATCAGAAACCTAAACAAGTCAGGCTGAATTAAATAAAATAATTTAGATTTGTGTGATTATCCTTGTACGATCTACTTTACTCCTTTAGCTTCTTGGCAAAGTTTTTAGATTGCATTACTGGACATTTTCCATAACCATCAAATTCCATTTGTTTCAGGACAATTTAAACAAAGGCAGTATATGGTGTCTTAATATCGAGGCCTACACTCCATTGCTTCTGTGCCGCAGAATATCTAAGCACTAGAAGATACGTATAGTATATCTTCCTGACAAATTCATACTTCAAGATTATGAAGGGTGAAGTTATAAAATTCTATCGTTAACTAATTTGAATGTGATATGTACATATATGTATATGCATATAAACTCATACCATCATATTAGATAAAAAGGCAAATGCTACATAAATTGTTAAAATTAAAAATACCACATCAGGGCTTCCCTGGTAGTTGAGTGGTGAAGGGTTTGCCTACTGATGCAGGAGATACAAGTTCAATCCCTGATTCTGGAAGATCCCACATGCTGCAGAGCAACAAAGCCTGTGAGCCGCAACTATGGAGCCTGTGCCTCGGATCTGTGACTATGGAGCCCATGAGCCACACCTACTGAAGCCTGTGTGCCCTAGAGCCCGAATTCCACAACAAGAGAAGTCACTCCAACACGAAGCCTACTCACCTCAACTAGAGTAGCCCCCATTCCCTGCAACTAGAGAAGAGCCTGTGGCAGCAGTAAAAATCCAGAATAGCCAAAAATAAATAGACATATAAAATATTTTTTTTAAATGACACTTCAAAAATTCCTCATTTATGCAATAGAGTCAGAGAATCAGCTTCTGTAAATACCTACACATGCTGGTGAAAAAAGGAAACCCCTAAGTTATGTAATTCCTGATATAATTAATTCATTAGAATGGAAATGATCAGAAAATAGGGTCTGCAGTGATTTTTATTTACTTTTTTGAACTTTTATTTTATAATGGATCTCCAAAGTGTGTCAGTTCAGGTGTACAAACAATGATTTAGTTGTACATATATGTGTATGCGTGTGTGTGTGCGTGTCTTTTTCAGATTGCAATGCTTTTTCATCTGTAGACCAGCATTCAGCACAGTTCTTCCATCCGGGGGAAGGGACTACAATCACGCCTTTATGCATTGTAGGAGGATGACTTAATCAACCATCTCGTCACCACCCCACCATGTACACTATCAAACCCGTTCTAGAGTTTCATCAGAAACCTAAACAAGTCAGGCTGAATTAAATAAAATAATTTAGATTTGTGTGATTATCCTTGTACGATCTACTTTACTCCTTTAGCTTCTTGGCAAAGTTTTTAGATTGCATTACTGGACATTTTCCATAACCATCAAATTCCATTTGTTTGCAGTGAAAATTTTGCAAGTAGCAGTAAGAAGTCAGGTTTGTTTGTGCATTGTCAGTTTTGCATGTAGCATGAACCTCTGCAAATCTGTATATTTAAAGAACAGGCCAAATATGAATTAAAGTTTCCAAGAATACAGTACAGGAAAGGAAAAACAGGAAGTTTTAAATCTTTGCATTAATTTTACTCTCAGGCCTGTCTCAGGCTTGAAAAGAAAAGTATAGCAGAAACTACATATCAGAGACCACCAACATAGGAGAATGCAAAGCGAGGACAGTAATAAACCATTAGCAAATCTATGGCCAAATCTCAGTGCGTACATCCTTGAAGAATATAACAAAAGTAATAATCCAAAGTCAGTGCTCTGAGCCAACCCAGAGGGAGGTGGGAGAGGAGGTCAGGATGCGGAGGGACCTATGTATACTCATGACTGATTCATGTTGATGTATGGCGAAAACCATCACGATATTGTAAAGCAATTCCTTTTCAATTAAAATAAATAATATAGAAAAAGTGTATTACCAAGGGATTATCAAAAGATTCTTTAGACAGAAGACAAATGTCATATATTTTATTGTTTCACAAAACTGGAAGAATGTCTTTAACATTGAAGATAATGGGGAGAAAAACAGTCTATAGACTAAATCTCTAAGAGATGAACCAATGACTGTTAATATTCAGTCAGCAAACTATTTCAGAGGAGTAAGTATAAAAATATTAATTATGCATATATATAGTAATTTCATATAACTTTTATATAAAGATACATGAAAAGTGAATATGTATATCAAGTACTTATACTTAGCACTTGTAAGTACTTTTATTACTTCATCGGTACTTACAAGCATTCAGCACAGTTCTTCCATCCGGGGGAAGGGACTACAATCACGCCTTTATGCATTGTAGGAGGATGACTTAATCAACCATCTCGTCACCACCCCACCATGTACACTATCAAACCCGTTCTAGAGTTTCATCAGAAACCTAAACAAGTCAGGCTGAATTAAATAAAATAATTTAGATTTGTGTGATTATCCTTGTACGATCTACTTTACTCCTTTAGCTTCTTGGCAAAGTTTTTAGATTGCATTACTGGACATTTTCCATAACCATCAAATTCCATTTGTTTGCAGTGAAAATTTTGCAAGTAGCAGTAAGAAGTCAGGTTTGTTTGTGCATTGTCAGTTTTGCATGTAGCATGAACCTCTGCAAATCTGTATATTTAAAGAACAGGCCAAATATGAATTAAAGTTTCCAAGAATACAGTACAGGAAAGGAAAAACAGGAAGTTTTAAATCTTTGCATTAATTTTACTCTCAGGCCTGTCTCAGGCTTGAAAAGAAAAGTATAGCAGAAACTACATATCAGAGACCACCAACATAGGAGAATGCAAAGCGAGGACAGTAATAAACCATTAGCAAATCTATGGCCAAATCTCAGTGCGTACATCCTTGAAGAATATAACAAAAGTAATAATCCAAAGTCAGTGCTCTGAGCCAACCCAGAGGGAGGTGGGAGAGGAGGTCAGGATGCGGAGGGACCTATGTATACTCATGACTGATTCATGTTGATGTATGGCGAAAACCATCACGATATTGTAAAGCAATTCCTTTTCAATTAAAATAAATAATATAGAAAAAGTGTATTACCAAGGGATTATCAAAAGATTCTTTAGACAGAAGACAAATGTCATATATTTTATTGTTTCACAAAACTGGAAGAATGTCTTTAACATTGAAGATAATGGGGAGAAAAACAGTCTATAGACTAAATCTCTAAGAGATGAACCAATGACTGTTAATATTCAGTCAGCAAACTATTTCAGAGGAGTAAGTATAAAAATATTAATTATGCATATATATAGTAATTTCATATAACTTTTATATAAAGATACATGAAAAGTGAATATGTATATCAAGTACTTATACTTAGCACTTGTAAGTACTTTTATTACTTCATCGGTACTTACAAGTTTTTGTCTAGGAGTGGGGTTTCCTCAGTCATAGCTTAAATTATTACACACATGGATATTCCATATTTTATATCTTCAGCCCAGATTTCACTTCTGAGAGCCAGACCCAGACTTCTACCTGTCAACTCTGCATCATTTAGATTCTTAAGTATTTAAAATTCAGCATGTTCAGCATCTAAATCAAGGTCTCTGACTATCCCCACAGCTACATCTTCAAATCACAACAATGAATGGTAAAACTTTTTCCCATCATCAAAACAAAAACTCAGACTCATTTTGGGCCTCCATGCTTTCTCCCTCCCCTCTCACGTGAAGGCTGTCATGAAGTCCTCCCGTTCTCACTTTTCGATGTTTCCCATATCCATCTACTTCTCTGAAAGCCTGCTAACCTTAGCCTGGTTAGGAGTAAAGAGATTAGATTCTCTTTCCGAAGCACACCAAACGTTGCCCAGTGGTTCTAACCATATCCACTCTTCCCACCATCACATCTCTAATACTGTACCAAAAGTGGTCTTTTCAAAATGCAAAGATCATTATTCACTGCCTTGCTTAGAACACATCAGTGACTGGCTTTCATTTCTAGGATAATGAAGAAACTTCTTCTGGTGGCCAACAAGGCAACTCTGTCTCCAGCCTCGTCTGTCCTGGACGACCCCTCACTTGAGCAGTCTAGCTTCTCGGGCCTCAGTTTCCCAATGCATGGTGCTCCTTCCCATCTCAGGGCCCAAAAATGCTTTCTCTTATCCTAGAACACTCTCCTAATTCCTTAACTAGTCAGCCACTGATCTTTCATTAGATCTGTGTATTACCAAGGGATTATCAAAAGATTCTTTAGACAGAAGACAAATGTCATATATTTTATTGTTTCACAAAACTGGAAGAATGTCTTTAACATTGAAGATAATGGGGAGAAAAACAGTCTATAGACTAAATCTCTAAGAGATGAACCAATGACTGTTAATATTCAGTCAGCAAACTATTTCAGAGGAGTAAGTATAAAAATATTAATTATGCATATATATAGTAATTTCATATAACTTTTATATAAAGATACATGAAAAGTGAATATGTATATCAAGTACTTATACTTAGCACTTGTAAGTACTTTTATTACTTCATCGGTACTTACAAGTTTTTGTCTAGGGAGTGGGGTTTCCTCAGTCATAGCTTAAATTATTACACACATGGATATTCCATATTTTATATCTTCAGCCCAGATTTCACTTCTGAGAGCCAGACCCAGACTTCTACCTGTCAACTCTGCATCATTTAGATTCTTAAGTATTTAAAATTCAGCATGTTCAGCATCTAAATCAAGGTCTCTGACTATCCCCACAGCTACATCTTCAAATCACAACAATGAATGGTAAAAACTTTTTTTCCCATCATCAAAACAAAAAACTCAGACTCATTTTGGGCCTCCATGCTTTCTCCCTCCCCTCTCACGTGAAGGCTGTCATGAAGTCCTCCCGTTCTCACTTTTTCGATGTTTCCCATATCCATCTACTTCTCTGAAAGCCTGCTAACCTTAGCCTGGTTAGGAGTAAAGAGATTAGATTCTCTTTCCGAAGCACACCAAACGTTGCCCAGTGGTTCTAACCATATCCACTCTTCCCACCATCACATCTCTAATACTGTACCAAAAGTGGTCTTTTCAAAATGCAAAGATCATTATTCACTGCCTTGCTTAGAACACATCAGTGACTGGCTTTCATTTCTAGGATAATGAAGAAACTTCTTCTGGTGGCCAACAAGGCAACTCTGTCTCCAGCCTCGTCTGTCCTGGACGACCCCTCACTTGAGCAGTCTAGCTTCTCGGGCCTCAGTTTCCCAATGCATGGTGCTCCTTCCCATCTCAGGGCCCAAAAATGCTTTCTCTTATCCTAGAACACTCTCCTAATTCCTTAACTAGTCAGCCACTGATCTTTCATTAGATCTCAGGACAATGATCACTTCCTCAGGTAACTTGCCTTCATGCCCCCTTATATGTAATTGTACATGTATGAATGTGATTCTGTGTTTAGTATCTGTCATATCCACATCTGGAAGCTCCTTGAGGACAGAGTGTATTTGATTTTGCTTCATGTTTCATTCCTAGCACCCAGTAGAGAGTCTAGGACATAACAGGCACTCAAAATTGTTGTTGAAACCATGAATGAGTGTAGGAAGGTAGGAGCAAAATGATCAATTAATGGATGCCTATTGTACATTTTATACCTATTCCCCTTGAGTTTGGAGAAATCCATGGTGTGGATGAAGAAGCTGAGGCTCTTGTTCAAGGTTATGAAGCTAACACCAAATTTGTTAGGGTTTTCTCTTTATCCCATGTCCAGAATCCTTAAGTAGTGAGCATTCATTGTTTCTAATTGTCCAGCATCCACCCACATTGTTCTACTAAAAGTATCTCTAATTTTCTTTGGGAAAGGAAGTCTTCCCTACTTCTTTTGGAAAGGCTAACCCAACTCCTGGTTCCAGTGAAAGTAATCTAAATAAATAAATACATACATGCATAACTATATATTGATACATACATATATAAAAGAGGAAAATGTATGAAAGAGAAAGGAATTTTAAAATAAAAATTGACCATACATAATTTTAAAGTATGGATGATCTCCTTTTATATAAAATCATGCTTAATATTTATATAACAAGATATATAACATGATAGTCATCAAAATATTATGCTGATTGCTTCAGAGTACATGTTTGCTCAGTTGTTCCATTTGGTACAACTCTTTGTGACACTACAGACTATAGCCCTCAAGGATTCTCTGTCCAATCCAGGCAAGAATACTGGAGTGGGTTGTCATTTCCTCCTCCAGAGGATCTTCCTAAATTGCCTACATCTCCTCGTATTAGCAGGTGGATTAGCAGGTGGATTCTTTACCAGTGGGCCACCTGAGGAGACTGTTCAGAGTGTGTGACAGAAGGTAATTTTTAAAATATGTCTATACTGATTGTTGTCTGGCTTCTTTAAAATGAATATATACTGTGTAACAAGATATAACCATAGGAAGAGTTCAGGATCCCTTTTTGGAGGTAAGGTGGGGGGGTAAAATAATTGGGAGATGCTAATTATTTAGAGATCCTCTTTTAGACAGAGAAGCCCATTCAATAGCCGGAATTCCACTGTAGCTGTCCAAGCTTCACTGAAGAGGCACTGTTCCTTCTTCCTTTCTCAAATATCTCTCAGCCAAGAAACACACGCATTGAGCCAAGAGTCAGTGTGAGTTTAGTGCAAGCTTTTTTATAATTAATTCTTAAGGTTTTATTCTTGTTACTCTCAGTCTCTTAATCTTTTTTGTTGTTGTCCTGTGAACGCTGAAGCATTTCCTGACTCCTTTGTTTTCAACCAAAATTAGTAATTATATGTGAAAAGTTAGAGAAATTAGAATTTTAATTAGCATGGACAAGGCCAATGATAACTTAAAAAAAAAAAAGCATCTTTGGAAAGGAGCAAAGTTTATTTTGATACTCGTGTCATGTGGATTAATTCATACGGCAATGAAATCTCTAAAATATAAAAATAAATTGGAGACACACTTCAGCGAAGTCATGATTGAGTACTAGAAATTTTTAAGTCTGTGAACATGGCAAGAATTGCTTTTTGTCTCAATATCCAGTTCCTGGCATACTTCTTTTGGAAAGGCTAACCCAACTCCTGGTTCCAGTGAAAGTAATCTAAATAAATAAATACATACATGCATAACTATATATTGATACATACATATATAAAAGAGGAAAATGTATGAAAGAGAAAGGAATTTAAAAATAAAATTGACCATACATAATTTTAAAGTATGGATGATCTCCTTTTATATAAAATCATGCTTAATATTTATATAACAAGATATATAACATGATAGTCATCAAAATATTATGCTGATTGCTTCAGAGTACATGTTTGCTCAGTTGTTCCATTTGGTACAACTCTTTGTGACACTACAGACTATAGCCCTCAAGGATTCTCTGTCCAATCCAGGCAAGAATACTGGAGTGGGTTGTCATTTCCTCCTCCAGAGGATCTTCCTAAATTGCCTACATCTCCTCGTATTAGCAGGTGGATTAGCAGGTGGATTCTTTACCAGTGGGCCACCTGAGGAGACTGTTCAGAGTGTGTGACAGAAGGTAATTTTTAAAATATGTCTATACTGATTGTTGTCTGGCTTCTTTAAAATGAATATATACTGTGTAACAAGATATAACCATAGGAAGAGTTCAGGATCCCTTTTTGGAGGTAAGGTGGGGGGGTAAAATAATTGGGAGATGCTAATTATTTAGAGATCCTCTTTTAGACAGAGAAGCCCATTCAATAGCCGGAATTCCACTGTAGCTGTCCAAGCTTCACTGAAGAGGCACTGTTCCTTCTTCCTTTCTCAAATATCTCTCAGCCAAGAAACACACGCATTGAGCCAAGAGTCAGTGTGAGTTTAGTGCAAGCTTTTTTATAATTAATTCTTAAGGTTTTATTCTTGTTACTCTCAGTCTCTTAATCTTTTTTGTTGTTGTCCTGTGAACGCTGAAGCATTTCCTGACTCCTTTGTTTTCAACCAAAATTAGTAATTATATGTGAAAAGTTAGAGAAATTAGAATTTTAATTAGCATGGACAAGGCCAATGATAACTTAAAAAAAAAAAAGCATCTTTGGAAAGGAGCAAAGTTTATTTTGATACTCGGTGTCATGTGGATTAATTCATACGGCAATGAAATCTCTAAAATACAAAAATAAATTGGAGACACACTTCAGCGAAGTCATGATTGAGTACTAGAAATTTTTAAGTCTGTGAACATGGCAAGAATTGCTTTTTGTCTCAATATCCAGTTCCTGGCATGACAGCAGCCAGGTAGTAAAGCATTTAACAAATGCTTCTTGACCCAGTGTACTAATGGATAGACTCAATGAGAGAAACCTCAGATATCTACAGAGAGCTTCCTTCTGCCTGACACTGGGGACAGAATAACTGGAAAGGAACAGGCAGAACAACCCTTGGGACAGTCACAAAGCCTAGGCATAGTTGGTTTCCAGCTGCCCTCATGAGAAAACCTCAGAATTCACAGATAATAGGATACAAGACAGAGATATTGCATCAGCAAAGGGAAAAAAACTCAGCTCTGGATTCAAGACTTCTCTAGACTTGCCAGAGAAAGCTTAAAAACAATCCTTTAGAGGTTCAAACTCTTTCCAAGTAACTTAACTGTGTCTCAGGCTCAATGCCAAGAATTGATGTTAAACTATACACACACAGGTACACATACGTGAATATACAATGCCCACCACGGCGAAATCTAGAAAGTCTGGAATCTTATAAAAAGAAATATGAGCAAGCAAAAAAGCAGGAAGATATATCCCGGAATGAGGAGAGAAATCCATCACTTGAAACAGATCTAGAAATGACACAGCTGACAGAATCTGTTGACAAGAGAATCATGAGAGTTCTTTACTATAAACCTGTATTTAATATATTCGAAAAAGTAGAAGAAAACAAGCATTGTGAGAAAAAAAACATGGACAAGATTAAAGACATATATCTTTTTTTTCCCCAGCCAAGAACACACGCATTGAGCCAAGAGTCAGTGTGAGTTTAGTGCAAGCTTTTTTATAATTAATTCTTAAGGTTTTATTCTTGTTACTCTCAGTCTCTTAATCTTTTTTGTTGTTGTCCTGTGAACGCTGAAGCATTTCCTGACTCCTTTGTTTTCAACCAAAATTAGTAATTATATGTGAAAAGTTAGAGAAATTAGAATTTTAATTAGCATGGACAAGGCCAATGATAACTTAAAAAAAAGCATCTTTGGAAAGGAGCAAAGTTTATTTTGATACTCGGTGTCATGTGGATTAATTCATACGGCAATGAAATCTCTAAAATACAAAAATAAATTGGAGACACACTTCAGCGAAGTCATGATTGAGTACTAGAAATTTTTAAGTCTGTGAACATGGCAAGAATTGCTTTTTGTCTCAATATCCAGTTCCTGGCATGACAGCAGCCAGGTAGTAAAGCATTTAACAAATGCTTCTTGACCCAGTGTACTAATGGATAGACTCAATGAGAGAAACCTCAGATATCTACAGAGAGCTTCCTTCTGCCTGACACTGGGGACAGAATAACTGGAAAGGAACAGGCAGAACAACCCTTGGGACAGTCACAAAGCCTAGGCATAGTTGGTTTCCAGCTGCCCTCATGAGAAAACCTCAGAATTCACAGATAATAGGATACAAGACAGAGATATTGCATCAGCAAAGGGAAAAAAACTCAGCTCTGGATTCAAGACTTCTCTAGACTTGCCAGAGAAAGCTTAAAAACAATCCTTTAGAGGTTCAAACTCTTTCCAAGTAACTTAACTGTGTCTCAGGCTCAATGCCAAGAATTGATGTTAAACTATACACACACAGGTACACATACGTGAATATACAATGCCCACCACGGCGAAATCTAGAAAGTCTGGAATCTTATAAAAAGAAATATGAGCAAGCAAAAAAGCAGGAAGATATATCCCGGAATGAGGAGAGAAATCCATCACTTGAAACAGATCTAGAAATGACACAGCTGACAGAATCTGTTGACAAGAGAATCATGAGAGTTCTTTACTATAAACCTGTATTTAATATATTCGAAAAAGTAGAAGAAAACAAGCATTGTGAGAAAAACATGGAAGATATAAAAAGACCCAAACTGAGTTTTCAAAGAGAAAAGAATACAGTATCTAAGGAGAAAACATATAGAAATTATTTTAGGAATTTCTTGGCTATACATGCAGTGAAAGAGCAGTCGCTCAGTTGTGTCAGACTCTGCGACCCAAGGACGAGCCTTGGAATTATTCAGACAAGAATCCTGGAGTGGGCAGCCTTTCTCTTCTCCAGGGGATCTTCCTGATATGCAAATCAAACCGGGCTCCTGTGTTGTAGGCAGATTCTTTGTCAGCTGTGTTACAAGGGAATCCCCATACATACAGAGGTTCTATCAATTTAACTAACAAGTCAAAGTATTAGTATTTGGTAAAGACATACTTTTTTATTTTTCTATGGTTTTATCCTACCACTCCAATACCTGCCTCTAAATACCTGAAACTAAAAAACGGTTGTCCTATTAAGCCTCTGGAAATCTCCTGAGGCAGAACAGGGCGGGAGAGTCTTTGTGGGACAACAGTGAGACATCTGTGAAGCTCAGAGAAGCTCTGAGCTGACAGTCCCACTGGTTGGCCAGCTCTCAAGGTTTTGGTATGTCTTTCCCTTCAAAGTATCTACCCTCTCTGCTTCCTGAGGCAAAATGTCGTCATGGCTCCCAAAGGCAAATGATTTGTGGAGAAAAGAATGCAAAACATCAAATTATGATTTGCAAAACATTATCCCAGTCATGTAACAATTAGATTAAAACAATCCTTTAGAGGTTCAAACTCTTTCCAAGTAACTTAACTGTGTCTCAGGCTCAATGCCAAGAATTGATGTTAAACTATACACACACAGGTACACATACGTGAATATACAATGCCCACCACGGCGAAATCTAGAAAGTCTGGAATCTTATAAAAAGAAATATGAGCAAGCAAAAAAGCAGGAAGATATATCCCGGAATGAGGAGAGAAATCCATCACTTGAAACAGATCTAGAAATGACACAGCTGACAGAATCTGTTGACAAGAGAATCATGAGAGTTCTTTACTATAAACCTGTATTTAATATATTCGAAAAAGTAGAAGAAAACAAGCATTGTGAGAAAAACATGGAAGATATAAAAAGACCCAAACTGAGTTTTCAAAGAGAAAAGAATACAGTATCTAAGGAGAAAACATATAGAAATTATTTTAGGAATTTCTTGGCTATACATGCAGTGAAAGAGCAGTCGCTCAGTTGTGTCAGACTCTGCGACCCAAGGACGAGCCTTGGAATTATTCAGACAAGAATCCTGGAGTGGGCAGCCTTTCTCTTCTCCAGGGGATCTTCCTGATATGCAAATCAAACCGGGCTCCTGTGTTGTAGGCAGATTCTTTGTCAGCTGTGTTACAAGGGAATCCCCATACATACAGAGGTTCTATCAATTTAACTAACAAGTCAAAGTATTAGTATTTGGTAAAGACATACTTTTTTATTTTTCTATGGTTTTATCCTACCACTCCAATACCTGCCTCTAAATACCTGAAACTAAAAAACGGTTGTCCTATTAAGCCTCTGGAAATCTCCTGAGGCAGAACAGGGCGGGAGAGTCTTTGTGGGACAACAGTGAGACATCTGTGAAGCTCAGAGAAGCTCTGAGCTGACAGTCCCACTGGTTGGCCAGCTCTCAAGGTTTTGGTATGTCTTTCCCTTCAAAGTATCTACCCTCTCTGCTTCCTTAGGCAAAATGTCGTCATGGCTCCCAAAGGCAAATGATTTGTGGGAGAAAAGAATGCAAAACATCAAATTATGATTTGCAAAACATTATCCCAGTCATGTAACAATTAGATTACAAAAAACCTCCATAACCATGTCTTCAACACAGGGGCGTAACAGAACAGCGCTTTGTATACCATTTACATTGGTATCTACCACCTCCTAGGAGTGCTAGAGGGAATCCTAATTTTTCTACCGATGGTGTACAAAATGTATCAGCAGGAAACTCCTATTGTGGATTATCCAATAGCCACAATCAAATCCTCTGCTGGTTGTAAAGAAAGGGAATTTAGTAACATTTTGTTTGTTTACTTACCAAAATACTTTTTCCTTGCCAAAGCAATTTAATTATGTTTTAATTGGTTTGGATTCAAGTTCATGTTCTCAGCCTTGAAATTTCCCTTGCTGAAAGATGTCACCTCATCCAAAGTTCACGTTTCTTTAACAAATAACAGAAGATCGCTGTGGAAGATTCTGCCCTGAAATGTGAGATCCCTAGGGACACTGAACTATAGTTTAGTTTTAAATATTTTTTATTTAAAGTATTTTACATCCAACCCAAGATTGCCTATTGAAATATGTTTGAAAGAAAACTAAATATTTATGCAAACTTTATTGTTATTTATGTTTCATGATAGATATAGATTTTGAAGAAAGAACTATTTTGATACATTTTGGCATCAGAAATTGAGTTTTGAGAATAACAGATGAGTTTGTCAGTCTTAGAAATGTCTCACATGGGCAAAGCAAAGATTTTCTTGTATTTTAGACCTATACATAAACAGCACAAGAATCTTTCTTTCTTATAAGCAAATGACATATGGTTTTATCCTACCACTCCAATACCTGCCTCTAAATACCTGAAACTAAAAAACGGTTGTCCTATTAAGCCTCTGGAAATCTCCTGAGGCAGAACAGGGCGGGAGAGTCTTTGTGGGACAACAGTGAGACATCTGTGAAGCTCAGAGAAGCTCTGAGCTGACAGTCCCACTGGTTGGCCAGCTCTCAAGGTTTTGGTATGTCTTTCCCTTCAAAGTATCTACCCTCTCTGCTTCCTGAGGCAAAATGTCGTCATGGCTCCCAAAGGCAAATGATTTGTGGGAGAAAAGAATGCAAAACATCAAATTATGATTTGCAAAACATTATCCCAGTCATGTAACAATTAGATTACAAAAAACCTCCATAACCATGTCTTCAACACAGGGGCGTAACAGAACAGCGCTTTGTATACCATTTACATTGGTATCTACCACCTCCTAGGAGTGCTAGAGGGAATCCTAATTTTTCTACCGATGGTGTACAAAATGTATCAGCAGGAAACTCCTATTGTGGATTATCCAATAGCCACAATCAAATCCTCTGCTGGTTGTAAAGAAAGGGAATTTAGTAACATTTTGTTTGTTTACTTACCAAAATACTTTTTCCTTGCCAAAGCAATTTAATTATGTTTTAATTGGTTTGGATTCAAGTTCATGTTCTCAGCCTTGAAATTTCCCTTGCTGAAAGATGTCACCTCATCCAAAGTTCACGTTTCTTTAACAAATAACAGAAGATCGCTGTGGAAGATTCTGCCCTGAAATGTGAGATCCCTAGGGACACTGAACTATAGTTTAGTTTTAAATATTTTTTATTTAAAGTATTTTACATCCAACCCAAGATTGCCTATTGAAATATGTTTGAAAGAAAACTAAATATTTATGCAAACTTTATTGTTATTTATGTTTCATGATAGATATAGATTTTGAAGAAAGAACTATTTTGATACATTTTGGCATCAGAAATTGAGTTTTGAGAATAACAGATGAGTTTGTCAGTCTTAGAAATGTCTCACATGGGCAAAGCAAAGATTTTCTTGTATTTTAGACCTATACATAAACAGCACAAGAATCTTTCTTTCTTATAAGCAAAGATACAAGTTAAAATGGAATTTGGCCTAAGTTTAATATTTCAAAATGGTTAATATGAGCAATGAAACAGTTTTGGCTTCTTAAAATGTTTTGTAAATTAATGGTTTTATGGTGAAATCCCATAACTAATGACCACAGGATTAATTGTGACTAATAATTGACCTCTGTTCCATTCAGGCAAAGTGAATCCTTCAGCCTTAACCGTCCATCTGGATCACAAAAATGACCATAAACTCCACCTAAATAGCCATAAAAATAAAGTTTAAACAAATCATCAATCAAAGTATGTCCCACAACGCTATGTTCCAAATAAGTTAAACTCAACTAACCTTTATAGAGCATCTAACCAGTGCAAAGCCCTGTGTGAAATCTACAGGAGACACAGAGGTGACAAAAGCATATTTCCTGCCACTGTGATCTTAGACTCTACTAAGTAAGACAGACATGCAAAATATTAATTGTATTCATACAATGTAAAAATAATGAAACTGTACAATGGAAATATTTATCAAGATTATATGTGTGATCTACCTCGATAAATGCTTTTTATGGATTAATGTATTTGGTTTCCAAACAATTCTAAGAAATAGGCACTCTTAACAGTCTTGTTTTACAGGGACACTGAGGCGTGGGGTTAAATGACCTGAGGTCAACAAGGTCAGAGGCAGGATTTGAAACAAAGCAAAGCATTTGTAGAGATAGGAATAAACTCTCACAGGTAGCCAGTAGTGTTAAAGGAGAAAAACGTAGGATATAGAACTTAATTGCTATATAGATTTAAATTTAAATTTTAGCTCTGTTTTTTTCCTAGCTATATGTATGTGTTAGGCACTCAATCGTGTCCTTCTCTTTGTGACGCCAGAACTGTAACCCACCAGGATTCTCTACCTATGGGATATAAGTTGATTAAATACTCAAGCCTTTCTGAGGCTTATTGTCTGTTATTATGAAGAGAAGACTGTATTAGCTCTTTCATAAGTTTATTATGGGGCTTCTCTGGTGGCTCATAGATAAAGAATCTACCTGCAACATAGGAGACTCAGAAGACTCGGGTTTGATCCTAGGGTTGGGAAGACTCCCTGGAGAAAGAAATGGCAACTAACTCCAGTGTTCTTGCCAGGAAAATCCCATGGACAGAGGAGACTGGAGGCCTATAGGCAATGGTATTGCAAAAAGTCAGACATGACTGAGCAACTTGTGTACACACAAGTTTATTGTGGGAATTATGCAGTTTCATCTTTTATTAATTTTTAAAAATGTATTTGGTTGAGCCTGGTTTTGGTTGCAGCATGCAACTGCCTCTTAGGTGCAGCATGTGGGATCTAGTTCCCTGACCAGGAATCGAACCTGGGCCCCCTGCATTGGGAGGGAGGAGTCTTAACCACTGGACCACCAGGCAAAGCCACATACAATTTTATCTTTATAACAAACCCAGTATAGTATACTATACTTGGATCCTCCCTCACAAAATTATAATTATTTTGATTTTACAAAAGGTCTTACATAGGTTAGGAATAACTGTAACACCAAAATAACAGTGACCCAAACTCTCAGGTGTTTGTTTTCTCCCAAGAAGACCAGTGTTAGAAAGTCCAGAATTGGTGTGGTAGCACCAGGCAGGCAGATTCTCCTGTCTTTCTGCTTTACCATTTGGAGATGCTGCTTCTGACTTAAGGTAACCTCATGATTCAGAATGGATGCTGGAGTTCCAACCATCTCACCCACATTCCAGGCAGCGGAAAGAATAGAGAAAGTCATTAATTAATAAATGTGATTCCCAGCTTATTTTTTTAGCATTTTTTTTAAGCTTTTTTTGGGGGGTGGGGTGGGGAAGGAGGGGGCCAGGCGGGCCATTTCTTTTTTTTTTTTTTTTTGATTTTTTTAAACATTTATTTATTTATTTATTTATTTTTGGTCTTTCATTTATCTATTTTCATCTATCTTTGTTCTTTGGCCCGTGTGGGCCTTCCATCACGGTAGTGTCTATTGTCGCAGAGCACCGGCTCTGGGCACATGCGCTCCAGAGCTCCGGCTCGGTAATTGGACACATCGGTCCAGCCGCTCCGTGGCACGTGGGATCTTCCCAGGCCAGGGATCGAACCGGCGTCCCTTGCACTGCAAGGCAGTGTCCTTACCCACTGGACCACCAGGGAAGCCCCTGATTCCAAGTTTTTTTAAAGAGTCTTCTTGGAAATTTCCAAAAACACATATACTCTAAACATTTAAGTTGGATGGGTACAACAGCCTCAAGTTACCTGGGAATTATTTGGAGTGATCCTCTGGTGATTTAAAGATTGACACTCTTTTAGTAGGAAAGCAGAGAAGGGGTACTGGATTGGTAACTGGCACTCTCTCTCTCTCATGACTCTGTTGGCAACAATTGAAGTAAAAATAACTTAGAAGATTGGGGAAAGAAAACTAGATCCAGTTCTCACTTCCTGAACACAAAGGAAGAGAATGTTCCATCCCATAAGCATCACCTTTGCATAGATAAATTTCATAGCCCCCAAAGACAACATCAGTGAGAAGCACTCCCTAGTGTAGTATGATAGCTGGCATTCCCACAATATAGACTAAGTAAATTACATGACAGAAGTCTTAGAATACGTTTTTAAGCAATCAATGGAAAAGAAAACAGAATAATGATTCAATAGGTTTCAGTTGTCAACTCAAATAGAGTTAAACACAAAAAGAGTAAATTATACCTTCTATATGCTGTAGTTAATCCTTTTGTCAACCACCCCTACTTGATCTGTTTAGCATTTTTAGAAAATTTTTTTTAAGGAGATGCTGCTTCTGACTTAAGGTAACCTCATGATTCAGAATGGATGCTGGAGTTCCAACCATCTCACCCACATTCCAGGCAGCGGAAAGAATAGAGAAAGTCATTAATTAATAAATGTGATTCCCAGCTTATTTTTTTAGCATTTTTTTTAAGCTTTTTTTGGGGGGTGGGGTGGGGAAGGAGGGGGCCAGGCGGGCCATTTCTTTTTTTTTTTTTTTTTTGATTTTTTTAAACATTTATTTATTTATTTATTTATTTTTGGTCTTTCATTTATCTATTTTCATCTATCTTTGTTCTTTGGCCCGTGTGGGCCTTCCATCACGGTAGTGTCTATTGTCGCAGAGCACCGGCTCTGGGCACATGCGCTCCAGAGCTCCGGCTCGGTAATTGGACACATCGGTCCAGCCGCTCCGTGGCACGTGGGATCTTCCCAGGCCAGGGATCGAACCGGCGTCCCTTGCACTGCAAGGCAGTGTCCTTACCCACTGGACCACCAGGGAAGCCCCTGATTCCAAGTTTTTTTAAAGAGTCTTCTTGGAAATTTCCAAAAACACATATACTCTAAACATTTAAGTTGGATGGGTACAACAGCCTCAAGTTACCTGGGAATTATTTGGAGTGATCCTCTGGTGATTTAAAGATTGACACTCTTTTAGTAGGAAAGCAGAGAAGGGGTACTGGATTGGTAACTGGCACTCTCTCTCTCTCATGACTCTGTTGGCAACAATTGAAGTAAAAATAACTTAGAAGATTGGGGAAAGAAAACTAGATCCAGTTCTCACTTCCTGAACACAAAGGAAGAGAATGTTCCATCCCATAAGCATCACCTTTGCATAGATAAATTTCATAGCCCCCAAAGACAACATCAGTGAGAAGCACTCCCTAGTGTAGTATGATAGCTGGCATTCCCACAATATAGACTAAGTAAATTACATGACAGAAGTCTTAGAATACGATTTTTAAGCAATCAATGGAAAAGAAAACAGAATAATGATTCAATAGGTTTCAGTTGTCAACTCAAATAGAGTTAAACACAAAAAGAGTAAATTATACCTTCTATATGCTGTAGTTAATCCTTTTGTCAACCACCCCTACTTGATCTAGGGGGTTTGGGAAAAGAAATGATAATTCCAGGAATCATCACTCACAGCTTGCAGCTTATACTGTTTTCCTGGGCAGCATCAGAGGTAATTCCTGGAAGGTGCAGCAGGGGGCGTCCACGGCACAGTAAGGCCTGGTGGATGCCTCTCTTGGCCGGCAAGCTACCGTCCTCTCCCCAAACCCTCACATCAATCTTTGCAGCTATCCTGACCATTGGACGTAAAAGAATGATTCCTACACATAGAGTTCTAAAAGACCTGAAATTCTCCCTGACATCTCTGGGTTCGAGTCCCGTGTCCCTGACAGGCTAGCTGTCAGCTTTTGGCAATGGTAAGTCTTGATCTACTCACTGAAAGCTGGGATGGTAATATGAGTAGTACCTACCACATGGAATGTTTTTGAGGATTAAGAGCTTGGCAGAGTACACATTGGAGTCATATTGGTGTATGGTGGCGAAGCAATTTAAATTTCTAAGTCTCAATTTCTGGGGTGTCTGGCACCCAGAAGGTCTGAAATAAAATTGAATGATTTTTGTGGTAATTATAATATGTATTTAATCTTGAAAATAGCTGAATTTTCTCCATATGCGTTCTGGACATTTTCCTTTACAGATTATTTAACTGCAAGTGTATTGTATTATAATATTCTAAGAACTCAATTTATATATTTCCTTCTGTTTTCATATCCTCTCAAGTGATGATATAATAAGATCTGTTACTTAAAGAGCAGATATGAATTTGACTTAGTGATAGACTAGTGTAATATAAGGTCCCTGCCTCTTAGATCACACACAAACTTCTCTCTTTTAAGGGTAATACAGAGTGTTGAAATTAGTCTAGACATATAAGCTTGCTTTTTGATTCCATTTAGTATGTGTAAAAGTCATTGTATTTAAGCTACAGTCTCAGAGAGATCATCTTTTATCTGCCAAATCTTAAGGACTCCAGACTCCTGAATTCCGAAAATGAGCTCACTGTTCTAAATATTTGGAAAGGGGGTAAATGCATTTTCCCAAAAAGGGAATAAATCTACCATAGGAAAATTAATCAAGGAGGAGAGAGATTACCCTTGAAACAGGCACGGTTGGATTTATATACAGTGCATTAGTCAATGATGTATTTAGTGCCTTGTGGGAGCCAGAATAGGTGAGGTTGAGCCAGGACTCTGCATGCCAAGAGTGTTAAGCAACTGTTTTCCAAGGGGAACCAGAGGGGTTGCAAAATGGGTTTCTAATACAGAACCTACATGGCGCAAGCTACCGTCCTCTCCCCAAACCCTCACATCAATCTTTGCAGCTATCCTGACCATTGGACGTAAAAGAATGATTCCTACACATAGAGTTCTAAAAGACCTGAAATTCTCCCTGACATCTCTGGGTTCGAGTCCCGTGTCCCTGACAGGCTAGCTGTCAGCTTTTGGCAATGGTAAGTCTTGATCTACTCACTGAAAGCTGGGATGGTAATATGAGTAGTACCTACCACATGGAATGTTTTTGAGGATTAAGAGCTTGGCAGAGTACACATTGGAGTCATATTGGTGTATGGTGGCGAAGCAATTTAAATTTCTAAGTCTCAATTTCTGGGGTGTCTGGCACCCAGAAGGTCTGAAATAAAATTGAATGATTTTTGTGGTAATTATAATATGTATTTAATCTTGAAAAATAGCTGAATTTTCTCCATATGCGTTCTGGACATTTTCCTTTACAGATTATTTAACTGCAAGTGTATTGTATTATAATATTCTAAGAACTCAATTTATATATTTCCTTCTGTTTTCATATCCTCTCAAGTGATGATATAATAAGATCTGTTACTTAAAGAGCAGATATGAATTTGACTTAGTGATAGACTAGTGTAATATAAGGTCCCTGCCTCTTAGATCACACACAAACTTCTCTCTTTTAAGGGTAATACAGAGTGTTGAAATTAGTCTAGACATATAAGCTTGCTTTTTGATTCCATTTAGTATGTGTAAAAGTCATTGTATTTAAGCTACAGTCTCAGAGAGATCATCTTTTATCTGCCAAATCTTAAGGACTCCAGACTCCTGAATTCCGAAAATGAGCTCACTGTTCTAAATATTTGGAAAGGGGGTAAATGCATTTTCCCAAAAAGGGAATAAATCTACCATAGGAAAATTAATCAAGGAGGGAGAGAGATTACCCTTGAAACAGGCACGGTTGGATTTATATACAGTGCATTAGTCAATGATGTATTTAGTGCCTTGTGGGAGCCAGAATAGGTGAGGTTGAGCCAGGACTCTGCATGCCAAGAGTGTTAAGCAACTGTTTTCAGGAACCAAGTTGCCTGGGTTCAGACCAATGGTATGTGTTCGTGGTAGAAATCCAGATTTCATGGAATTGTTTGAACTTTTGTGCAGATAGATTATAAATCTAGTTTCTAATACCAGTGAAAGTTTCCTACATTTAAGATAATGTATCTTCCCACGCACTCAGTCTGAAAATCAGTAACTAGCCAGCTAATACATGATATTTTCTAGAAGTGATGCTTTATTACTACCGTTTTAGGTTATCTCAGCATCAGAAGATACTATTCCTACTGCTTCAGTTCTAAAAGGACACAGGCTAGAGTCATGTGAATGCAAATACTCATGTGACATAGATCTCGCCAACCTTTATCCAATGAACATTCGGGGTTCAAGCACTGCAAATGGAACACAGAAACTTGAAAATGTGTCAGCTGTGGAATTTGAATCTTGCCACTCAGTCCCTTTGATTATGAATTTCTCCCATGCCACAGTCAACCATCCCCTTCCTTTCCCTAAAGGGTTTCATCAGAGATAGGCAGCTGTCGGAAGCAAGTACTCAGTACTAGTCTGTTCATACATTGTTTTTCTAAGAAATCAGTTCAGTTCAGTTGCTCAGTCATGTCTGATTCTTGGCGGTCCCATGGACTACAGCACGCCAGGCTTCCCTGTCCTTCACTATCTCCTGGTGCTTGCTCAAACTCATGACCATTGACTCAGCTTGTTCTCCATCATACCCTTCTTTTGCCTTCTATTTTCCCCAACATCAGGCTCTTTTCCAATGAGTCATCTCTTCACATCAGGTGGACAAAGTATTGGAGCTTCAGGTTTAGCATCAGTCCTTCCAATGAATATTCAGAGATGATTTCCTTTAGGATTGACTGGTTTGATTTCCTTGGCAAACAGACCTGCATGAAGTAAAGATGAGGATGTCTACGGGAAGAACAATTTGGGATTTTCAGGAATAGGGAAGAGTAGAAAAGCATCAAGATTTCCCAGGTGACCCTAGTGGCAAACGACCCACCTGTACCTGTAGAAGACCTAAGAGACATGGGCTCAATCCTTGGGTGGAGAAGATCCCCTGGAGGAGGGCATGACAACCCAACCTTTTAAGGGGGAAAAAATGCTTGCCAAGAGTGTTAAGCAACTGTTTTCAGGAACCAAGTTGCCTGGGTTCAGACCAATGGTATGTGTTCGTGGTAGAAATCCAGATTTCATGGAATTGTTTGAACTTTTGTGCAGATAGATTATAAATCTAGTTTCTAATACCAGTGAAAGTTTCCTACATTTAAGATAATGTATCTTCCCACGCACTCAGTCTGAAAATCAGTAACTAGCCAGCTAATACATGATATTTTCTAGAAGTGATGCTTTATTACTACCGTTTTAGGTTATCTCAGCATCAGAAGATACTATTCCTACTGCTTCAGTTCTAAAAGGACACAGGCTAGAGTCATGTGAATGCAAATACTCATGTGACATAGATCTCGCCAACCTTTATCCAATGAACATTCGGGGTTCAAGCACTGCAAATGGAACACAGAAACTTGAAAATGTGTCAGCTGTGGAATTTGAATCTTGCCACTCAGTCCCTTTGATTATGAATTTCTCCCATGCCACAGTCAACCATCCCCTTCCTTTCCCTAAAGGGTTTCATCAGAGATAGGCAGCTGTCGGAAGCAAGTACTCAGTACTAGTCTGTTCATACATTGTTTTTCTAAGAAATCAGTTCAGTTCAGTTGCTCAGTCATGTCTGATTCTTGGCGGTCCCATGGACTACAGCACGCCAGGCTTCCCTGTCCTTCACTATCTCCTGGTGCTTGCTCAAACTCATGACCATTGACTCAGCTTGTTCTCCATCATACCCTTCTTTTGCCTTCTATTTTCCCCAACATCAGGCTCTTTTCCAATGAGTCATCTCTTCACATCAGGTGGACAAAGTATTGGAGCTTCAGGTTTAGCATCAGTCCTTCCAATGAATATTCAGAGATGATTTCCTTTAGGATTGACTGGTTTGATTTCCTTGGCAAACAGACCTGCATGAAGTAAAGATGAGGATGTCTAGGGGAAGAACAATTTGGGATTTTCAGGAATAGGGAAGAGTAGAAAAGCATCAAGATTTCCCAGGTGACCCTAGTGGCAAACGACCCACCTGTACCTGTAGAAGACCTAAGAGACATGGGCTCAATCCTTGGGTGGAGAAGATCCCCTGGAGGAGGGCATGACAACCCACTCCAGGATTCTTGTGTGTAGAAGCCTGGTGGACTACAGTCCATGGGGATCACACAGAGTCAGACATGCTTGAAGTGACTTGCATGCATGCAGGCAGAAATACAATCATGTTTAAGGAAAAATGACAACTTTCAGGTAGTGACAACTTTCCCGTAAAGTGAGTAAGGGAAGTATGGATAGGGGCTTGGAGAGTGGGTCTGGCTGGAATTACGTGGTGCCTGGAGGCTAAGGGAGGGATTTCGGTTTCATTCCAAGTAGGATCAACAGCCACTGGACAGAGCTGAGTGAGTTGCATTCCTACTTTGGGCACTGCGTGGAGAGTGGGTTCTTGGGGTCCACCGTGGAAGATAGAAATTTGTTACAAAACACAAAAATTCTGTGCACTGTTTGTGTGGATCATGAAGTTTAATCAAGTTGACAGTGAATACGCTGAAGTAAGGAATGATTTCTCTGTCAGTGAACTGGGCTGTCAGCAAACACTTGTCTATGTTCTCCAGAGATGCTATTCCAGGACCTTTCCATTCTGAGTCTCAGCTCTTTATCCAAGGAAGGTGTTAAATACATTTTGAAGCTTGTTCTTATAATCCTGGCCATGCTCTGTCCCTCTTCCTATCAGAAGCTGACTCCAAATGGTTTTCCTAAATGAGGATCAACCCTGGGAATCCTGGAATTTATCTTCTCACCAGTCAGAATGTGCTTCCCTAACACTCAAGTGCAGCATATGGAAGAACCAGAGAGAATAGTTTTATTAAGACAAAGCATCATAAAAGAAAACTGTAATATTTTGTCTTTCCACTTCAATTTTCAAGTTCAAGTTCATGCTGGTAAAGTATATAAGACATCCCCTAAGATATTCTTTTAGAAATTGTCAATTTTAATTCCTCAGGAAATACAGAAATAGATTTTTCTTAATTAAATAAGAAAATTATAATGTAACAGATTAGACTAAGTGCCTTTTGACTACCACACCCGGTCTTCATCTCTCTTCCGTGTTGTGTTAGTCTCTCAGTTGTTCAACTCTTTGCAACCCCATGGACTATATCCCACCAGTCTCCTCTGTCCATGAGATTCTCCAAGAAAGAATCCTCGAGTGGGTTGCCATTCCCTTCTCCATCAATCTCTCTTGTGGGTCAACCACAAATAAGAATTTAGTTATGACAACACTTTTGTGAGTTCTTTTTCAAATGCTACTCTGTGTCATGCTGCAAATTGCATTGTGCTTCTAATGCATCTGGTAGAAATTTCTAGGAACAAATGTATGTCTTATTCCATTTAACTGCTGCAATGCATCTACAATATGAACATACCATACATTGTTCAACTCTGCATTTTTACAAAATTTCTCTCTTGTTTTTCTACTAAGACTCAGGCTGCATATATGCATTACTCACACAGGATTACTTGTTTACATGGTAGCATCATGCGTATTATTCAAAAATAACTGCTGAAAGTAACATCACTGATTATATGCTATCATGTGCACTTTAATCAGATAAAATTGAATGGATCACAAAATAGAACTAATTTATAGTTTTATTAGTAATTTACCCATGCATTGGCCAAGATTTGGACTGACTGATTTAGTTAGTTAGTTGTATGTGTGCATACTTAGTTGCTTCAATCATTTCTGACTCTTTTCGACCCTATGGACTATAGCTTACCAGAATCCTCTGCCCATGGGGCTCTCCAGGAATGAGCTGCCATGCCCTCCTCCAGGGCTCTTCCCTGACCTAGGGATCTAACCTGTATCTCCTGCGGCTTCTGAATTGCAGGCAGATTCTTTACAACTGGGCCAACTGGGAAGCCCACTTAGTTAGCTATTGTGCAGCATATGGAAGAACCAGAGAGAATAGTTTTATTAAGACAAAGCATCATAAAAGAAAACTGTAATATTTTGTCTTTCCACTTCAATTTTCAAGTTCAAGTTCATGCTGGTAAAGTATATAAGACATCCCCTAAGATATTCTTTTAGAAATTGTCAATTTTAATTCCTCAGGAAATACAGAAATAGATTTTTCTTAATTAAATAAGAAAATTATAATGTAACAGATTAGACTAAGTGCCTTTTGACTACCACACCCGGTCTTCATCTCTCTTCCGTGTTGTGTTAGTCTCTCAGTTGTTCAACTCTTTGCAACCCCATGGACTATATCCCACCAGTCTCCTCTGTCCATGAGATTCTCCAAGAAAGAATCCTCGAGTGGGTTGCCATTCCCTTCTCCATCAATCTCTCTTGTGGGTCAACCACAAATAAGAATTTAGTTATGACAACACTTTTGTGAGTTCTTTTTCAAATGCTACTCTGTGTCATGCTGCAAATTGCATTGTGCTTCTAATGCATCTGGTAGAAATTTCTAGGAACAAATGTATGTCTTATTCCATTTAACTGCTGCAATGCATCTACAATATGAACATACCATACATTGTTCAACTCTGCATTTTTACAAAATTTCTCTCTTGTTTTTCTACTAAGACTCAGGCTGCATATATGCATTACTCACACAGGATTACTTGTTTACATGGTAGCATCATGCGTATTATTCAAAAATAACTGCTGAAAGTAACATCACTGATTATATGCTATCATGTGCACTTTAATCAGATAAAATTGAATGGATCACAAAATAGAACTAATTTATAGTTTTATTAGTAATTTACCCATGCATTGGCCAAGATTTGGACTGACTGATTTAGTTAGTTAGTTGTATGTGTGTGCATACTTAGTTGCTTCAATCATTTCTGACTCTTTTCGACCCTATGGACTATAGCTTACCAGAATCCTCTGCCCATGGGGCTCTCCAGGAATGAGCTGCCATGCCCTCCTCCAGGGCTCTTCCCTGACCTAGGGATCTAACCTGTATCTCCTGCGGCTTCTGAATTGCAGGCAGATTCTTTACAACTGGGCCAACTGGGAAGCCCACTTAGTTAGCTATTGTCATTTCAGCAAGGAAAAAAGGCTACGTTTTGCTCTAGATCGTTACCTTATTCCTAGAAAACTTGACTGGCTTTCCACATTCTTATTGATCCTTTGTAACTTCATATTTGTCAGTTATCTTTTTAATTCTTTAACCATTTTTCCTATCATGTTGTCTTTCTCTTATATACTTGTGGAAGTTGTTTATGTGTTTTAAATATCATTTGATCTCATATGCTGCAACTAAGCCCTGGTGCAGTCAAAATTTTCTTTAATAAGTCCTACTGGTAAGAGAGGAAGAAAGATTTAACAAGTGAGCACTTCACTTTGAAATGTGTCAGCTGTTGACGCTTCTGAAGCGCATTTACCTTTCAGAGAAACTTCTTTATAGACTGACCACATGCAGGGAGGCTGGAACCTTTCACAACAGGAACTGATTCCTTCCCTGTGTTCTGGCAGTTCTCTCCCTTCTGCTAAGGCGTAACCCCGGGGACGGACTAGTCCTTGACTGTGGCCCGGGAGCAGTGGTGGCCATGCCAGATGGACCTGAGGTGACTCAGTGCCGCGAGGGACCCATCACTTCTCTGTAGAGCTTCTGCCAAGATGCCAGCACCGTGACCGCAGGTGGGACTGGCTGCCAGGTTGCCACCTGCCCAGGGCCTCACATGGGGCTGCAGTAGGATATATAGGTCCAAAATGATATCCCACATGCCACCTCATCTCCTGCCTGAGAATGTAACTCGTGGAAATCCACTGGCCTGGTGTCTTGCAGAGGCCTTGCCGACGGCTCCGCAACTTTAGCTCTAAACACAATCATTACAGAAGCCAGCAGTTCAGTTGCATAACACCGATGACTTTTCAAATCAAACAAACATTTGTAGTTTATGTGAAACTGTATTCAGTGCTTATTTTTGCATGTTGATGTTGATTGGCTAATAAACTGTAAATGTAAGACTCAAAAAGAAAAAAAAATCCTACTGGTGTAACTTAAATAAGTTAAAAAAAAAAAGCCTGAGCGGCTTCCCTGGTGGTCCAGTGGGTGAAGACACTGCCTTGCAGTGCAGGGAATGCCGGTTCAAACCCTGACCTGGGAAGATTCCACGGGCCGCAGAGAGGCTGGACCGATGTGTCCAACTACGGAGCTGGAGTTCTGGAGCGCATGCGCTCAGAGCTGGTGCTCTGCCGCGAGAGAGGCCTCTGTGGTGGGAGGCCCACACAAACCAAAGAACAAAGATGGAAATAAATGAAAGACCAATAGAAGTGACCAAAAAAAAAAAAGCCTGAAAATGTGTCTTCAGTGAATCAGGAGTTAAACTGAGAATGTAAGGCCAGAGTCTAGGAATATCTCAATACATAAAGCAGGCAAACTAAAATGTGGGCACAGATTCATGAGCCTCCAAATAAGAGGGGCAAATAATAACTAATTAACTCCTATGTGGACATTGATAAAGGAATGATATTTTTGGAATCAAAGAGACCAGTGACTGTCTTGGTCTAGTTCCTCAAACCTGAAGCTCTCATTTTACCAGGTGTTCAGAAGAACCCATCTACTTCATAGGGCTCCTGTGAGAATGGATTATAAGACATATGTGAACCCTGATAGGTGTTCTATTTTCTTCTCCTTACTACGAATAGGAAATAAAGGGGAGAGGATGAGCTGCTGAGAGAAGTTTTGCATATCCATATCTAGATGTGGTTTGGCGGAGAGATTGTCTGCATGCATGCTTAGTCAATTCAGTAGTGTCCAACTCTTTGTGACCCGACTGTGTCCAACTCTTTGTGACCCTATGGACTGTAGTCCACCAGGCTCCTCTGTCCATGGGATTCTCTAGGTAAGAACACTGGAGTGTGTTGCTGTGCTCTCCATCCTCCTCCAGGGGACATTAATAGTTCTCTAATCTGGGACTTTCCTGCTGGCTCAGCAGTTAAGACTCTGCACTTTCACCTCAGGGGATGCGGGTTGATCCCTGGACAGGGAACTAAGATCCCACAAGCTTCAGTGCAGCTCCCCCCAAAAAGGTCTCTCGTCTCTAATCCCCACAGTAGGGCCACATTGAGGATGTTGGTCTAGTCCCTAAGTTGTGTCCAATTCTTGTGACTCCCATGGTTCCACCATCCATGGGATTTTCCAGGCAAGAAAACTGGAGTGGGTTGCCATTTCCTTCCCCAGGGGATCATCCAGACCCAGGAATTGAACCCAGGTCTCCTGCACTGCAGACAGACTCTTTACCAACTGAGCTACAAATGGAAGCCCTCATTGAGGACAGGACTTGTTACATGATGCTTATGTGGCAGGAAGGACATCACCTGGGCTGGCTATTCCTTCTCAGCCTTTTGAAAAAGATGGAAGATGGGGAAAAAAAAATAAATGAAAGACCAATAGAAGTGACCAAAAAAAAAAAAGCCTGAAAATGTGTCTTCAGTGAATCAGGAGTTAAACTGAGAATGTAAGGCCAGAGTCTAGGAATATCTCAATACATAAAGCAGGCAAACTAAAATGTGGGCACAGATTCATGAGCCTCCAAATAAGAGGGGCAAATAATAACTAATTAACTCCTATGTGGACATTGATAAAGGAATGATATTTTTGGAATCAAAGAGACCAGTGACTGTCTTGGTCTAGTTCCTCAAACCTGAAGCTCTCATTTTACCAGGTGTTCAGAAGAACCCATCTACTTCATAGGGCTCCTGTGAGAATGGATTATAAGACATATGTGAACCCTGATAGGTGTTCTATTTTCTTCTCCTTACTACGAATAGGAAATAAAGGGGAGAGGATGAGCTGCTGAGAGAAGTTTTGCATATCCATATCTAGATGTGGTTTGGCGGAGAGATTGTCTGCATGCATGCTTAGTCAATTCAGTAGTGTCCAACTCTTTGTGACCCGACTGTGTCCAACTCTTTGTGACCCTATGGACTGTAGTCCACCAGGCTCCTCTGTCCATGGGATTCTCTAGGTAAGAACACTGGAGTGTGTTGCTGTGCTCTCCATCCTCCTCCAGGGGACATTAATAGTTCTCTAATCTGGGACTTTCCTGCTGGCTCAGCAGTTAAGACTCTGCACTTTCACCTCAGGGGATGCGGGTTGATCCCTGGACAGGGAACTAAGATCCCACAAGCTTCAGTGCAGCTCCCCCCAAAAAAGTCTCTCGTCTCTAATCCCCACAGTAGGGCCACATTGAGGATGTTGGTCTAGTCCCTAAGTTGTGTCCAATTCTTGTGACTCCCATGGTTCCACCATCCATGGGATTTTCCAGGCAAGAAAACTGGAGTGGGTTGCCATTTCCTTCCCCAGGGGATCATCCAGACCCAGGAATTGAACCCAGGTCTCCTGCACTGCAGACAGACTCTTTACCAACTGAGCTACAAATGGAAGCCCTCATTGAGGACAGGACTTGTTACATGATGCTTATGTGGCAGGAAGGACATCACCTGGGCTGGCTATTCCTTCTCAGCCTTTTGAAGTGTATGCTCCTCCTTTGTTCTTCCCACACAATAGCTATGGAAGTCACCTCACATTTCAGTGTAATTTCTAATCATTTTTATCATCTCTGAAGGAACTACAATATCTATCAATAAGGAATATCTTCAATATCTTGAGTGCATGTCTGAGTTGCTCTTGATTCAGTCGTTTTGACATTCATTGGCTTCTCCAACTCCATACTCTATGGCAGTAGTGTTTTATATTTCTCATTCTTCTAGCAGTGACTTTTCTCAGCAACTTACTCATGCATAAGTAGACTTCGAGGGCACAGATGGTGCTTTGAATAGTAATCTAATCTCCCATCACTTTGATTTACTTCACAACTCTAGGGTTACAAGATATTTTTGCTTGGTCTTTTAGAATGATTTGGCATTACAAAATACTGAAGAGTATATTGTACCAAACAATGCTGTCCTCAGTACAGAGATGAACTGAATGACCTAATGTGTCCTGACAGTTTCTAACTTCTATGGTATCTTACAGTATGGAGTCTATTCATAGCATAATAGTCCTTTATATGAAGAAATGAATATACCATTTAATTCTTTCCTTGCATTTTAAACCACAATATAGTTTCCAATTAAATCAGGCATTTAAGGTATAAAAAGATGACTGTCCTCAAATATCTACTACAGCCCTTTGATTAAAAGGTAGAATAAAAATTGAGGAGGTCTATACATTTGATAATTATCTGAGATTTTCTTGTCGGGACCAGTAAAACGAGAACAGAACATAGGTTCCTCGTCTTATAAGTTGTATTTATCTTTCATCAAAGCCTTTTGGCTGGTTTAAAATCAGATCTAGATATCAGTGAATCATCTGGTATCTTTGTTTCCATCTGTTGGTCCCTCTTGTTTCACTAGATCCATGTATGAATAATGCTTTCTCATTATCAGGATTTAAATATACCAAGCACTTTAAATCTTCAAAGATATTTATCATTGTAAATTGCAATGATATAATTAGAAACAACAGAATTTGACTGATCTGGAGGAACTTTCTTGCCAATAGTTTAATTTTGTAGTATTTTCTAAGCAGCTTAAGAAATTCTTCATTCATACTTTGAAAGCAAAAATACATAGACTTTCTTGACTTGGTGTTCTATACATTAACAACAAGAAAAAAAACTAAATTCCATTCATTTCTCAATGGCATGGTCAATCTGTGAAGAGCAACCATTTGTCTTTTACATATCACAGGAGACAAATACTCATCCTAAAATCTGGTTCCCAGGACAGCTTCTGACAGATGGTGATATGGTTATATATACATCCTTGAGTGGTAGCTATTTACTGGATGGTTTCCATCAAAGTCATAAAAAGAAAACCATCGTGGATGATTAAAATATTATCATAGTATGTTAATAATTTTAATAGACTTTACTTTTTAAAACAGTCTTAGGTTCACAGCAAAACTGAGTGGCAGGCACAGAGATATTTTTGCTTGGTCTTTTAGAATGATTTGGCATTACAAAATACTGAAGAGTATATTGTACCAAACAATGCTGTCCTCAGTACAGAGATGAACTGAATGACCTAATGTGTCCTGACAGTTTCTAACTTCTATGGTATCTTACAGTATGGAGTCTATTCATAGCATAATAGTCCTTTATATGAAGAAATGAATATACCATTTAATTCTTTCCTTGCATTTTAAACCACAATATAGTTTCCAATTAAATCAGGCATTTAAGGTATAAAAAGATGACTGTCCTCAAATATCTACTACAGCCCTTTGATTAAAAGGTAGAATAAAAATTGAGGAGGTCTATACATTTGATAATTATCTGAGATTTTCTTGTCGGGACCAGTAAAACGAGAACAGAACATAGGTTCCTCGTCTTATAAGTTGTATTTATCTTTCATCAAAGCCTTTTGGCTGGTTTAAAATCAGATCTAGATATCAGTGAATCATCTGGTATCTTTGTTTCCATCTGTTGGTCCCTCTTGTTTCACTAGATCCATGTATGAATAATGCTTTCTCATTATCAGGATTTAAATATACCAAGCACTTTAAATCTTCAAAGATATTTATCATTGTAAATTGCAATGATATAATTAGAAACAACAGAATTTGACTGATCTGGAGGAACTTTCTTGCCAATAGTTTAATTTTGTAGTATTTTCTAAGCAGCTTAAGAAATTCTTCATTCATACTTTGAAAGCAAAAATACATAGACTTTCTTGACTTGGTGTTCTATACATTAACAACAAGAAAAAAAACTAAATTCCATTCATTTCTCAATGGCATGGTCAATCTGTGAAGAGCAACCATTTGTCTTTTACATATCACAGGAGACAAATACTCATCCTAAAATCTGGTTCCCAGGACAGCTTCTGACAGATGGTGATATGGTTATATATACATCCTTGAGTGGTAGCTATTTACTGGATGGTTTCCATCAAAGTCATAAAAAGAAAACCATCGTGGATGATTAAAATATTATCATAGTATGTTAATAATTTTAATAGACTTTACTTTTTAAAACAGTCTTAGGTTCACAGCAAAACTGAGTGGCAGGCACAGAGATTTCCTATTAATAATTTTTTAAACCATCTAAGAGTAGACTGTCAAAAATGTAAAAGCAAGGCTGCCTCTCTAAGTGAACTACAATTTGTATATTTATGCAAGGGCAGGAAAGGAGTTAGATATAATTCACTGCACCAGCCTCCTCATCTACTTGAATGCTGAGGTGAGTTAACTCCATTCAGCAGCTGGAATGTATATAGCAGAATTGTATATTCAGTGACATACATCCACCCTAGGACTTGGGCAGTGGCTGACTGACTGGGAGTCAGCATGAGAAGAAAGGGTAGCCCAGCTAAGGGAAGATGAGCAAAGCAAGGTCTTCAGGGGCTATGAGAGCCCAACACTGGAATCATAAGATGTCCAGACCATTCCAGCCAGGGATATTTTATATAACAGTTTTATGAGTCATTCTGAAGTTCTGGTCTATACAGATGCTCCAACCACCTTGAAAACAGAGGGCTTCCTAGGGTTAAAGTGCCTCAATCCTTTACTTATAACTTGAAGTTGAGAGCAGATTCACTCAGTTTTGCTCACTAAGACTCATGCGACCTAGGGCTCCCTTCTCATTTCAACAGTATAATTTGACCAAAATGGAAATTCAGTGGATATGACCTTAGGATTATAACAACCTGCTCTGGGAAATCAGGTAAATTCAGTGTCTTGGTGACTAGCACAGTGTGTGTTGGGTTTCTTAGGTGGTGCTAATAGTAAAGAATCCACCTGCCAATACAGGAGACATAAGAGCACCTTGGGCCAGGTGGCAACTTGGTGTTCTATACATTAACAACAAGAAAAACTAAATTCCATTCATTTCTCAATGGCATGGTCAATCTGTGAAGAGCAACCATTTGTCTTTTACATATCACAGGAGACAAATACTCATCCTAAAATCTGGTTCCCAGGACAGCTTCTGACAGATGGTGATATGGTTATATATACATCCTTGAGTGGTAGCTATTTACTGGATGGTTTCCATCAAAGTCATAAAAAGAAAACCATCGTGGATGATTAAAATATTATCATAGTATGTTAATAATTTTAATAGACTTTACTTTTTAAAACAGTCTTAGGTTCACAGCAAAACTGAGTGGCAGGCACAGAGATTTCCTATTAATAATTTTTTAAACCATCTAAGAGTAGACTGTCAAAAATGTAAAAGCAAGGCTGCCTCTCTAAGTGAACTACAATTTGTATATTTATGCAAGGGCAGGAAAGGAGTTAGATATAATTCACTGCACCAGCCTCCTCATCTACTTGAATGCTGAGGTGAGTTAACTCCATTCAGCAGCTGGAATGTATATAGCAGAATTGTATATTCAGTGACATACATCCAGCCTAGGACTTGGGCAGTGGCTGACTGACTGGGAGTCAGCATGAGAAGAAAGGGTAGCCCAGCTAAGGGAAGATGAGCAAAGCAAGGTCTTCAGGGGCTATGAGAGCCCAACACTGGAATCATAAGATGTCCAGACCATTCCAGCCAGGGATATTTTATATAACAGTTTTATGAGTCATTCTGAAGTTCTGGTCTATACAGATGCTCCAACCACCTTGAAAACAGAGGGCTTCCTAGGGTTAAAGTGCCTCAATCCTTTACTTATAACTTGAAGTTGAGAGCAGATTCACTCAGTTTTGCTCACTAAGACTCATGCGACCTAGGGCTCCCTTCTCATTTCAACAGTATAATTTGACCAAAATGGAAATTCAGTGGATATGACCTTAGGATTATAACAACCTGCTCTGGGAAATCAGGTAAATTCAGTGTCTTGGTGACTAGCACAGTGTGTGTTGGGTTTCTCAGGTGGTGCTAATAGTAAAGAATCCACCTGCCAGTGCAGGAGACATAAGAGATGCAGGTTTGATCCCTGGGTTGGGAAGATCCCTTGGAGGAGGGCATGGCAACCCACTTCAGTATTCTTGCCTGAAGAATCCCATGGACAAAGGAGCCTAGCAGACTACAGTCCATTGGGTCTCACAGAGTTGGACACAATGGACTAAGTACACACACATGCACAATATGTATTTACATGAGTAAGATGTTTACATTGCATTACTTTTTTTCTTTCATGTTACCACAATTCCAGCTCCTAGTATCTTCTTATTTTTGATTTAAATATTACTTAGACTTGATTAAATATTGCTGAGAGCTGATTTATAGTTTAATTTTTCTCATTAGTTTACCTGTGTAAGAGAAAACTTCTCTCCATGTCTTACTCAATTTCTGGGGCACATGAAAAGGCTCAAGCAAATGGCAAATCCTAATGCCAAAAGCCCCTCTTTACTTGGTCTCAATTCATAAATGCTTCAGGAAAATGAACAACTTATCAAAGCAAGAAGCCACTCTTCAAGTTGTTCTCTCTTCAAACGCCTTATGCAGTAATCCAGAGAACACTAATTTCAAATCCCTGTATTAAAAGCACAAGTTATGTATCACCATAAATAATCATGTGATACCTCTTAATAAATACATTAAATTAGTGTACCTCCAAGGCCTGAATGTTCTTTGCATTTATGCTGATTTACCATACTTTCTCATGACTGCATCATATCACTACTCAAAAATCAGGATGCATCTATCAAAATCTATCATACATATCTATCATGAGTCCAGTTTGAATGTAGCATCATCTTCCTAAAACACAAAAAGGTATTTCTAAGATACAACTTTGATTGCATTAATTCTCTGCATAAAAATCTTCTATGACTTTCCTCCATGTCTAGAGTATTATACTAAATCTTCACAGGATTTCTCTAGCTATAGCTGGAACCCAATCTACCTCTCTGGCTTTATAGTCATCTTCCTACAGTCCATGTGTCCTAGACAGCTGACAACTGTTTCCTCTCTATACTTGTTCAGTCTGTTCAAGTTCTTTGGTTTGGCTCAAACTCCTTCTTCTGAATTATAATAGTTTCCTTTCCCATTGCTGTCCTTCCCACCATCAGTATCCTTACTTACCACCAGTGTCTTTCAAAATCTATTAATGCTTTCAGATTCAATTTAAGTTATCACCTCTTTCAAAGACTCCCACCTAGTGGCTGTCCCACCAGAAATAGTTATTGAGTCCAAGCTCATACTGCTCACTGAATGACAGGCCAATAAATTGAAGGACATGTTGTTGGGACAAGGAAGAGCGACTTTATTCAGAAACCCTGCAGACGAGAAGATAGTGGACTAGTCTCCTGAAGAACCATCTTGCTGGGGTTTGGCTGCTAGTCTCTTTTATAAGACAGAGAGGGAGATGAGGAGAAAAAGTAAATTTAAAAAAAGAAGAAGCAGCAATAAGATGTTGCAAACATTTCCTGGTTCCAGCCTGACTCTACAGGGCTTGTGTTAATTCCATCTTTCCTACAGCCTTTCACAGGTGGGCCTGGTCAGGACTTTCCCTGTGAACAAAGGTATTTTAACTTAACATTCAGACATGCAAGGCATGTCTGGAGATGGCCTGTTATGTATACTTTGTCGTAGCCAACATCCTTTTAGTGATTAACTTGTAGCAAAGGCAATACAATACAAAGGCCAAAGTAAAAGAAACAGATCCAATATGGAAACAAACTACCTCTTCCCTATTGCTGCAATATTGCCATCCTTTGGGTGCCCATCCCAGATTGTCATTTATCACTCTGCATGCACTCATGCTAATTCACTTCAGTGGTGTCCAACTCTGTGACTCCATGGACTGTAGTCTAACAGGCTCCTCTGTCCATAGGATTCTCTCGGCAAGAATAGTGGAAATGGGTTGCCATGCCTTCCTCCATGTCTAGAGTATTATACTAAATCTTCACAGGATTTCTCTAGCTATAGCTGGAACCCAATCTACCTCTCTGGCTTTATAGTCATCTTCCTACAGTCCATGTGTCCTAGACAGCTGACAACTGTTTCCTCTCTATACTTGTTCAGTCTGTTCAAGTTCTTTGGTTTGGCTCAAACTCCTTCTTCTGAATTATAATAGTTTCCTTTCCCATTGCTGTCCTTCCCACCATCAGTATCCTTACTTACCACCAGTGTCTTTCAAAATCTATTAATGCTTTCAGATTCAATTTAAGTTATCACCTCTTTCAAAGACTCCCACCTAGTGGCTGTCCCACCAGAAATAGTTATTGAGTCCAAGCTCATACTGCTCACTGAATGACAGGCCAATAAATTGAAGGACATGTTGTTGGGACAAGGAAGAGCGACTTTATTCAGAAACCCTGCAGACGAGAAGATCGTGGACTAGTCTCCTGAAGAACCATCTTGCTGGGGTTTGGCTGCTAGTCTCTTTTATAAGACAGAGAGGGAGATGAGGAGAAAAAGTAAATTTAAAAAAAGAAGAAGCAGCAATAAGATGTTGCAAACATTTCCTGGTTCCAGCCTGACTCTACAGGGCTTGTGTTAATTCCATCTTTCCTACAGCCTTTCACAGGTGGGCCTGGTCAGGACTTTCCCTGTGAACAAAGGTATTTTAACTTAACATTCAGACATGCAAGGCATGTCTGGAGATGGCCTGTTATGTATACTTTGTCGTAGCCAACATCCTTTTAGTGATTAACTTGTAGCAAAGGCAATACAATACAAAGGCCAAAGTAAAAGAAACAGATCCAATATGGAAACAAACTACCTCTTCCCTATTGCTGCAATATTGCCATCCTTTGGGTGCCCATCCCAGATTGTCATTTATCACTCTGCATGCACTCATGCTAATTCACTTCAGTGGTGTCCAACTCTGTGACTCCATGGACTGTAGTCTAACAGGCTCCTCTGTCCATAGGATTCTCTCGGCAAGAATAGTGGAAATGGGTTGCCATGCCTTCCTCCAGGGGAGCTTCCCTACTCAAGGATTTAACCCATGTCACTTGTGTCTCCTGCACTGCAGGCAAATTCTTTACCACTGAGCCACTGGGGAAGCTCCTTATCACTTTGCACAACTTTGCAATTACTTGTGTATATACTCTAATTCTTCGTGCACCTACTGGTTGGTCTTCACATACCCACTCATCTCATAGAGTATGGCATTCACAGTAGGCCTTAGTTGAGCTTGTCTTGAATTTAATTAATGGTATAATTAATAACTAAAGCTCTGTCTGTATATTTAGATTCTAAAAGACTGGCCCAATGTTAAAATATTATTTTTCATAAATATATTTGAATTTTTTCATAACTGTCAGTGACCATAAAAAGTCTTATTGTTAGGTCTAAATTTGAAGACAAAGGAGCATAGAATAACAGAAACAAAATGCAGACTAATTACAGAGTTTGATAAGAAACACTCCCTGAAAATTAAAAAAAAAAAAAAAAGGCATTACAAAGTTTACATTCAATTAGTGAGTAAAAGGAAAATAAAGTGTGTACAAGGACCCATCATGTGTTGCCAGCCTCTTAGGCTGCCTCTTTCCATTCTATCTGCCCTGGTTTCCTGAGGAAACACTTCCAATAGTAACTGCCCTAATGCTCTCTGGCCCTATGAGAAGCTGGGAGTCGCTGTGAAAATTTCAAATATTCCTATCAATATCTGGGTTGCAACTGTACTGAAGTTTGGTATCTGTTAAAAGCCTTTTCATCTTGAACTCTTTAGTAATTAGACAGTAGCTGCCTCTTAGAAATTGATTTCTCTCCTTCAATTTAGCTACACCAAAAGCAGTATGCCAGTTCTGCATACATGCATTGAACCAACTGCAGATATAAAATAATGCAAAAATACATTCCAGAAAGTTCCAAAAAGCAAAATTCAAATCTTCCACGCACTGACAACCATGTATATAGCATTTCCATTACACTTACAACTACATACATACCATTTACATTGTATTACTTATAATAAGTAATCTAGAGATGATTTAAAATGCATGGGAGAAATTTAATGTCACCTGCCAGTTAGAAAGCTTTAAAACCTTTGCTTGTGGAGTTGATTTTTAGTTTTTACTGTTATTCTTTTTTAAATGAAAAGGGACATTCTTTTTCTGATTACTGCCCTTTCAAAAAATTAAATTTTCAGAAAATAAAGTGTACAGGAGAATGTGTATAGTATAGCTTATGTATAAATACTACACTATTTTACATAAGGGACTTCAGCATCCACGGATTTTGGTATTGGGGGAGGACATTGGAAGGGATCTCCCTCATCCCATACCACAAGACCACTGTATTAAGTAGTTCTAAGTAAGGCTGGAAGTGGGGAAATTGCCACTGTCATTAAACACATTCTGACCTAAAAGTTTGCCCTTCGACTACCTATTCCTCCTCTACCCTTTTGGAAGCACAATGACTCGTGCTTATTCTTCTTAGCCTTGAAGCCCAAGATCCAACTCAGAAATATTAAGGAGATAAGAGTACCTATAAAAACTCTAGAGATACTCTCACATTTACAGCAAACAATGGACTATTTACTTGCCTTATCTGAGGATGGGTGTTCCCTTTACTTCATTAGTAAGAAGTCTGGGATAGAGGAAATTTACACAAAGGACTCTGGGCCTCCCAAATCTCCTAGGAAGTAGCCAGAAATCCAGGGCAACAGCCCCTCTGACCTTGCCAGCCCAGCCAGGTTGTACACAACTGTTGTGTGTAGATGCTCAGTTGCTCAATTGTGTCCAACTCTTCATGCCCCGTGGACTGTAACCCGCCAGGCTCCTCTGTCCATGGGATTTTCCAGACAAGAATACTGGAGTGGGGTGCCATTTCCTTTTCCAAGGGATCTTCCTGACCCAGGGATCTAACTCATACCTCTTTCATCTCCTGCATTGGTAGGCAGACTCCATACCACTTAGTGCCACCTGGGAAACTCCCTAAACACAACGTATTGCTTTCAAACAAACCCTCCTTTTATTGAAACAGCAAATTGTGTTACAATTAAAACAAGGCAAATGTAGGTGGAATGGGTAGATGCAATAACACTGTTGAAATATTCAGATGTAGGAATAAAGATCATCCAGAGAGAACACACTGAGGCTGTTTATTTGGAGGATGCTATACAGAGGGAGTCACCCACCATCACTCACATTGGGTAGGCAGGCAGGAGACAGAGAAAGTCTTCTCATAAAACAAGGAAGGCATACTCCGCAAGTAAGCCCAGGTGTACTCTGCAGGTTTTTGAAATGGAGGAGCTGGAGATGCGCTTTCTAGGAGTGGGGTATCCTGTGTGGTGGGCTACACTATTTTACATAAGGGACTTCAGCATCCACGGATTTTGGTATTGGGGGAGGACATTGGAAGGGATCTCCCTCATCCCATACCACAAGACCACTGTATTAAGTAGTTCTAAGTAAGGCTGGAAGTGGGGAAATTGCCACTGTCATTAAACACATTCTGACCTAAAAGTTTGCCCTTCGACTACCTATTCCTCCTCTACCCTTTTGGAAGCACAATGACTCGTGCTTATTCTTCTTAGCCTTGAAGCCCAAGATCCAACTCAGAAATATTAAGGAGATAAGAGTACCTATAAAAACTCTAGAGATACTCTCACATTTACAGCAAACAATGGACTATTTACTTGCCTTATCTGAGGATGGGTGTTCCCTTTACTTCATTAGTAAGAAGTCTGGGATAGAGGAAATTTACACAAAGGACTCTGGGCCTCCCAAATCTCCTAGGAAGTAGCCAGAAATCCAGGGCAACAGCCCCTCTGACCTTGCCAGCCCAGCCAGGTTGTACACAACTGTTGTGTGTAGATGCTCAGTTGCTCAATTGTGTCCAACTCTTCATGCCCCGTGGACTGTAACCCGCCAGGCTCCTCTGTCCATGGGATTTTCCAGACAAGAATACTGGAGTGGGGTGCCATTTCCTTTTCCAAGGGATCTTCCTGACCCAGGGATCTAACTCATACCTCTTTCATCTCCTGCATTGGTAGGCAGACTCCATACCACTTAGTGCCACCTGGGAAACTCCCTAAACACAACGTATTGCTTTCAAACAAACCCTCCTTTTATTGAAACAGCAAATTGTGTTACAATTAAAACAAGGCAAATGTAGGTGGAATGGGTAGATGCAATAACACTGTTGAAATATTCAGATGTAGGAATAAAGATCATCCAGAGAGAACACACTGAGGCTGTTTATTTGGAGGATGCTATACAGAGGGAGTCACCCACCATCACTCACATTGGGTAGGCAGGCAGGAGACAGAGAAAGTCTTCTCATAAAACAAGGAAGGCATACTCCGCAAGTAAGCCCAGGTGTACTCTGCAGGTTTTTGAAATGGAGGAGCTGGAGATGCGCTTTCTAGGAGTGGGGTATCCTGTGTGGTGGGCATGGGGAACATATTTGGCTTTTTATTACTGACCTTGAGATGAAACCAGTGATGAAAATTAAGGAAGCAGGCCTTTATTGAGCAAGTCTTAGCTGTTTGGGACCAACGTCAGAAATTATAGTTTGGCTTGGAGGTTGTAGGTGGTTGTTGTGGTTGCTGAGGTCCCTTACATAAACTAGTGTATGAAGGTTGTTGTGGAGGTTGTTATGGAGGTTGGGTGGCTGTTATGGAGGTTGTAGGTCAGAGTTCTGGTCCATACATGGGGCCAGGCCACTGTCTGCTTGTGTATTCAGTCTCTCACAGGACTTTTGTGGTTGTTTACTTTATTTTTTTTATTTTTTTAAAAACATTTATTTTATTTATTTATCTTTTTTGGGGGAGGTGGGGAGGGAGGGGGATGGGCAGGCCACTTCTATTGGTCCTTCATTTCTCTATTTTCATCCATCTTTGTTCTTCGGCTCCTGTGGGCCTCCCATCATGGTGGCCTCTGTCATCGCAGAGTGCCAGCTCTGGGCACATGCATGCTAGAGCTCTGGCTTGGTAATTGGACACATCAGTCCAGCCGCTCCACAGCACGTGGAATCTTCCCAGGCCAGGGATCGAACCGGCGCCCCTTGCACTGCAAGGCGGTGTCCTTACCCGCTGGACCACCAGGGGAAGCCCTGGTTGTTTACTTTAAAATCATTTTTAAATGATATCTAGGAAATCATGGAAGACTTAAAGGTAGAAACAAACTACAAACTTGTCTCTAAACATTAACTCTAGAACCAAACATAGCTTCAATCCTCAGGATGCTCTCCTCATTTATTCTCAATAAAATATTGGCCTTGGCAGCCCAGTGGTTAGGTCTCTACAGTTCCACTGCAGGGAGAGTGGGGGGCAGGGGGCATGGGTTCAATCCCTGGTCAGGGAGCTGAGGTCTTGCATGGTGTGTGGAATGGCAAGATAATCATAATAATCATAATAATTGGCTTTAAAAAACGAAATAAAATGTTTTCTCTAAAAAGAAATATAAAAATCACTACCATGTAGTGGCTTCCCAACTGGGGCTAGTGGTAAAAAACCCACTTGCCAATGCAGGAGATGTAAGAGACATGGGTTCCATCCCTGGATTGGGAAGATCCTCTGGCAGAGGGCATGGCAACTCACTCCAGTATTCTTGCTTGGAGAATTCCATTGACAGAGGAGCCTGGCAGGCTATAGTCCATGTGGTTGCAGAGAGTTAGGCACAACTGAAGCGACTTAGCATGCATGCACCATGCAGTCATTAAAAGTCAGACATGGTCAATGTTCTCAAAGTTAAAAGTCATCCATAGTAATCATTATTAATATATTCTTCCTCTTTTACCATGAATTTGCTCTGTGGTCATTGATAATTTTCTTTACCTGTAAATATTAGTGGGTGCATAGTACAATTTCCTCCCTGAGTGTAGTATTAGCCTATTTTGTCCATTGCCTCTGCCCTCCAGCTTATTCCATTATCACCCCAGTAAAGACGTGCCCAAGCAACATTCCTTCAATCCCAATTAGGCATATTCATTGGGTTCAAACTCTATGTTACCAATTTCAATATATACTTCTGGTATTTTATATCTATAAAAATTTACAGGTATTAACTACTCTGACTTAATTGCCTCCATATTACTGCCTATGTCCAAGTCATCTTTGAACTCCTGACAAAGAAATTCGGCAATATTCTCCTAATATTGGCAGACTTTATGGAGCATGTTGAATGAATAAATGAATCCAGAAACTCAGGCAAACTTCTGTAGAGCCTGAGTTCTGGTAGTCAACCTTTAGGTTAATTGAGATAAAACTCTTGGGAACACATCATAGAATAGCAATACAATATGATGCAAAATGTGAAACAAATATTTTTCCTTATTTTTTCATTTTTTCACCAAATATTATTAAGACCTATTTCATGCTAGCCACTGTGCTAGAAACTAGGAAATTATTAGTAAACAAAATACAGGCGAATTACATCTAGAGAATATCTTCTTGAAAAGCTCTACTTTCTGTCTCTACTACAGAGCTCTATTTCCATGAATCTGAAAGTGAACCAAGACCAGGTGAATGACAACATGTTGAGATTTCCAGATGCTAGTATTTCTCTTCTTCAGTATTTTTAGCACATAGACATGCACTCAATGAACATTCATTCTTTGCATGCTGAACTGGATTTCTGTCACTGTTTGTCCAAGTGACTCCAAGGCCATGACTAACCAAAGCTTAGAAGAGAACCTACTTTCTCTCTCCTTCCTTGGCTCCCATCAGTTCAAGTGCAAACAATTGTTTTGGTTTTCCTGGTACGCAATTTCTTGAGTGTAGAGCTTGTGATGTGAAATCTATTGGGGGGAGGGTAAAATCAAGAGAGAAGAGACCCCCAATCCTCTCCAAATGAAACACTAGAAAATTCTGCAGAACTGAAGACTGCATCTTCTGGTTATGAAGCAGCCTGGTATTGGGGATATGATGTCTAACTTTAAAAGCATGGTCACAGTTTTTACCTCTCTCTGTTGTGCAATGGTGTGATCTTCTGACAAGATAGTACAGTTACCTGGGTCTTAATTTTCCCATATTCCAAAGGCAAGTATTATAAAGATTAATTTCAAAATCAGTAGTATTGTTCTAGGCAAAAATCTGACCAAGGCATCTAGACCATCTCAATTCTGTAGGCCTGACAGTCATCCAACTGTTTAATTGTCTTCTCAAGGCAGTCCTAACTTCCAAGCAGGGCACTGATGGAGTAATAAGGAGCTTACTCCTGGGATCCAACATGGTCAAGACATTGCCTCTATTGGTTTTCCCCACCCTGGTTAGTCCTCATAATATGCCTTCTTTCTCCAACTCTCATCCAGAAATGAGTGAGAAAAGAGAATGAGTAGAAATATGAAGCAATATATAACTTTGTCTGAAGTAGATGGTGTTCCTTCTCCACTCTAAGAAAAAGGGCTCTTAATCCAGTCTTTCATGGTCCTCTATGCGTCAGTAACTTTTTCTCCCTACATCAGGAATAGTTCATTTTTGTATGAAAAGTTTAGTCTCCAATTCAAGATTATTGACTTAAATAAACAATAAACTGACTTTTTTAGGTGTAAACATATGGTCTGTCCAGATGCCCCCAAAAGCCTCATATATAGACATACCTTCTAATTTTGTTCCCACTATTGCATATATATATATATATATATATATATATATATATATATATACACACACACATGATAAGAATATATATATACAATAAGAATATATATACATATTTATATGCATTCTTAAATATGTAGTGAATATTTAAGGACTGATCCTTAAAATAAGAAAAGGAGGACTTCTCTGGTGGTACAGTGGATAAGAATCCACCTGCCTATGCAGGGGACACAGATTCTATCCCTGGTCCAGGAAGATTCCGAGTGCCAGGGAGCTACTAAGCCTGTGAGCCACAACTACTGAGCCCATGTGCTGCAATGGCTGCAGTCTGTGCGCCTAGAGACTGTGCTCCTCAACCAGAGAAGTCACTGCAATGCGAAGCCTGTACACAGCCATGAAGACTAGCCCCGCTCAAGTTTCACTACAACTGGAGAAAACCCGTGACCAGGAACAAAGACTAAAAAATAAATAAAAACAAATTATCAATAAAGAAAGAAAAGGAGGATTGTTTCTTTACCTCTCCTGTGATTCATGCTTCCTCTTACCTCATATTGTCTAGTAAAAATCCCTCTCATGCCTTAATGCCTAGCTCCCCTCACAGACTATGAGCTTCATAGGGCTGGCTCTGTGTCTAAGATACTATTTTCATAACCTAACATATAATTTGATTTATTGAATAAACAAGTAAACAGATGGATAAATATGTGAGTCTTCCTAACAACTAGAGCTTATAGGAATATTTATATAATTGATCTGCCACTGTAAACTCATATATACCTATGAATGATAAGATGCTCTGGCAACTTGGAATTTAAAACAGAATTGTGGTGAAACTTTTCATTTGGATTCAAGAGAAGGTGGAGTGCTAGGAGCCGAGAGGAAGGGACAGACGGGCATCTTTTCCATCATCACCAGAGCACAAACTTCAGTTTAGTTCACTATAAAGAGATTACCTTTAGCCCCGACCTCAGCTACCTGGCTTTAGAATAATCTTAGAATGACAGGGAAACACAAATCTCAGTTAACATTTCAGAGTCTCTAAAGAAAGTAATTGAAAGAAAGTTAACATTTATTCAATGTCAGCTATAGGCATGGTACCAGATTTGTTGACCTTCCATATAAGAATTTGTATTAAACTTAATCTTTACAACAACATCCTGAGAGGTATTAATATCATTATTTTACATGAAAAGCTAATGAAAGTTATATTTTAATGTCTCTCCAAGATGTTAATAATATTCTCACCCCTTCCACAACTTATACTTTGAATTGTGTAGGAGATAGGGACAATAGACAACTATGATATTTTTCTTCCAACTTTGATACTAAAGGTACAGAAATAAAAGGTAATCTTATGCAGGGAGTGATACAGCTTAGAATCTTTAAAATAGTTTTAAAGATATCAAAAGCTTATAGAGTTAATACACTAAGAATTGTTATTTATGCTAATTTTCTTCTTAATTTCACTATCTATCCAAAAAAAAAGATCTTTTAATGGTGTTTTTTTTTCCCATCTATAAAACAAGAATAATAGAATAAATAGAAAGATTTCAAAGAAGCACTAAGTTGTCTTGTTATTGTTTTCAGCGTTGGTTATAAGTAGAGTTCAAACAGTAGAGAAGAGAATCTCATAAAAAAACTCAAAAGGGATCAGAAATTCACCTCCAATGTAACAAGAAGAGGAAACCTTTGAAAATAAAACAAGCAGAAGCAGTGACCAGTGTTTGAAGCAAAACAAGTAAAACCAGTGGTCAGTGTTTTAAGAACAAAAACAACATTTTCCATTTCAGGAAAATGTCCTCATGGCATACAACAAATGAAGAAATAGTTGTTCAAGAAAAGCTACTAGAACTCAGAACACTAAAAGTCTGTACATTTGAGCCACGGCCTGCGCTCCCCATTCCACCCCCAGCTCAGTCGGACAGAAACGTCAAACCAGGTAAATGTAGCCAAGAAAAGGGCTCTCCCTCCCTTCAGCTTCCAAACAAGAGTCACCATATGTCATTGAGAGAGGCAAGTCAGTGGAATTTCCCATCCCCCTCATCCCCAACTCCAAGTTGAAGAGGATAAATTCTAGGCATTACTGTTGGTTCAGTGAAAGTTCAGAGGTTCACCCAGCCCCTCACTTAGATCCTGGGAAGTCTACATCAGCCATGACTGGTGAGAATGCTGTTATTAAGTTGCTAAGTCGTGTCCGGCTGTGCATGGAGTTGCACAGTGGGTACCCATGCCCTCCTCCAGGGGATCTTCCTGACCCAGGGATAGAATCTGTGTCAGGGACCTAACCTCTTAAGTCTTCTGCACTGGCAGGCAGATTCTTTACCAGTAGGGTCAAGGAGATAATAGTCATTGCTCAAAGTTTGGTGACATTCAAGCCTAACTGTTCTTAAAAACAATAGCTCCTCTCTTAATTAAGATTTAAAAGCTTTACAGATCAGCTAGTTCACCAGAGAGAAACAGAGAGAGATAACTAAAAAGTGCCCTTCGGAGTACAAAAGATAAAGACTATTCTAAAAAAGAAATATATATATATTCATATTCCTGTCTGAATTTGTTTGGGTTGGACTACAGAGCTATGTATGCCTCCAGGATCTTTTAATGGTGTTTTTTTTCCCATCTATAAAACAAGAATAATAGAATAAATAGAAAGATTTCAAAGAAGCACTAAGTTGTCTTGTTATTGTTTTCAGCGTTGGTTATAAGTAGAGTTCAAACAGTAGAGAAGAGAATCTCATAAAAAAACTCAAAAGGGATCAGAAATTCACCTCCAATGTAACAAGAAGAGGAAACCTTTGAAAATAAAACAAGCAGAAGCAGTGACCAGTGTTTGAAGCAAAACAAGTAAAACCAGTGGTCAGTGTTTTAAGAACAAAAACAACATTTTCCATTTCAGGAAAATGTCCTCATGGCATACAACAAATGAAGAAATAGTTGTTCAAGAAAAGCTACTAGAACTCAGAACACTAAAAGTCTGTACATTTGAGCCACGGCCTGCGCTCCCCATTCCACCCCCAGCTCAGTCGGACAGAAACGTCAAACCAGGTAAATGTAGCCAAGAAAAGGGCTCTCCCTCCCTTCAGCTTCCAAACAAGAGTCACCATATGTCATTGAGAGAGGCAAGTCAGTGGAATTTCCCATCCCCCTCATCCCCAACTCCAAGTTGAAGAGGATAAATTCTAGGCATTACTGTTGGTTCAGTGAAAGTTCAGAGGTTCACCCAGCCCCTCACTTAGATCCTGGGAAGTCTACATCAGCCATGACTGGTGAGAATGCTGTTATTAAGTTGCTAAGTCGTGTCCGGCTGTGCATGGAGTTGCACAGTGGGTACCCATGCCCTCCTCCAGGGGATCTTCCTGACCCAGGGATAGAATCTGTGTCAGGGACCTAACCTCTTAAGTCTTCTGCACTGGCAGGCAGATTCTTTACCAGTAGGGTCAAGGAGATAATAGTCATTGCTCAAAGTTTGGTGACATTCAAGCCTAACTGTTCTTAAAAACAATAGCTCCTCTCTTAATTAAGATTTAAAAGCTTTACAGATCAGCTAGTTCACCAGAGAGAAACAGAGAGAGATAACTAAAAAGTGCCCTTCGGAGTACAAAAGATAAAGACTATTCTAAAAAAGAAATATATATATATTCATATTCCTGTCTGAATTTGTTTGGGTTGGACTACAGAGCTATGTATGCCTCCAGGCATTGTCCAAAACAATAGAGTAATCAGCTGGTAATTAGTGATGCCTAACAGGTCTGTGTGATACCAAAGGAAGTTGAATAATCAGGAAAGGAGACACTCAAGAAGAATCGTGCTAAAGATACTGTCACCCAAGATAACTAGGGGTGCACACCCATGGCTGTGCCCAATCAGATGTCCAAGGTTTCACCCTTTGAGAGAGGTAAACTTCACTAAAATAACCTAGCATGTTAAAAAAATTAAAACACAAGCCTCAGGGCAGTGGAAGAGAATTATTAGTGCTTGCCTAGAACTTGGGTAGGAAGGCTGGGAGGTGCTGGATCGGGAATGAGGGGTTTCCGTTTGGGATGATACAAATGCTCTCAAGTTGATTGCAGTCACGGCTGCACAACTCTGGAAATATTAAAAGCCATGGGCATTATATTTCAATATGGACATTTTTAAGAAAAGACTTAATAGTATTGTTTTGCCATGAGAAGCGACAGTCTATCCTGAAAGATTCTGAAGTTATTTAGACAGCCAAGTGAACGATTTTTCACCCGAATCAAAAGTTGAAAGCTTGCCTGGATTTATTCAGATTGTTTGGCATAGACCTGTGGGGCTTGCATTCTGGGCTGATGTTCAGCTGGCATTTTCAGTGACTAGTAACAATGATGTCAGAATAGCACGTCATTTGCCATGTTTGTTACCAACTGACATCAACACTCCTGCCTGTGGGCTATGCACTGAACACATAACCTGTTCCCAAGCAGCCTGTGTTATGAACTGTACAACTCTGCATATTTTATTACTCATCTCACGTTGATCTTACGCCTGTGAGCATTAGGCTACTACAGGAAGCCAAATATTTTAGATAAGTGAATCTAATTAGAAACATTTATCTCCATGTCCTTCTATTTGTTTAAAAAGCTTATAAATTTCAGATGATGCTCAAATTTTGATTACAAATTCTGAGTTTGTTAACTAGATTTTTTTTCTTTTTTAACAGTGCATTGGGGTAACAAAGTGCCCTTCGGAGTACAAAAGATAAAGACTATTCTAAAAAAGAAATATATATATATTCATATTCCTGTCTGAATTTGTTTGGGTTGGACTACAGAGCTATGTATGCCTCCAGGCATTGTCCAAAACAATAGAGTAATCAGCTGGTAATTAGTGATGCCTAACAGGTCTGTGTGATACCAAAGGAAGTTGAATAATCAGGAAAGGAGACACTCAAGAAGAATCGTGCTAAAGATACTGTCACCCAAGATAACTAGGGGTGCACACCCATGGCTGTGCCCAATCAGATGTCCAAGGTTTCACCCTTTGAGAGAGGTAAACTTCACTAAAATAACCTAGCATGTTAAAAAAATTAAAACACAAGCCTCAGGGCAGTGGAAGAGAATTATTAGTGCTTGCCTAGAACTTGGGTAGGAAGGCTGGGAGGTGCTGGATCGGGAATGAGGGGTTTCCGTTTGGGATGATACAAATGCTCTCAAGTTGATTGCAGTCACGGCTGCACAACTCTGGAAATATTAAAAGCCATGGGCATTATATTTCAATATGGACATTTTTAAGAAAAGACTTAATAGTATTGTTTTGCCATGAGAAGCGACAGTCTATCCTGAAAGATTCTGAAGTTATTTAGACAGCCAAGTGAACGATTTTTCACCCGAATCAAAAGTTGAAAGCTTGCCTGGATTTATTCAGATTGTTTGGCATAGACCTGTGGGGCTTGCATTCTGGGCTGATGTTCAGCTGGCATTTTCAGTGACTAGTAACAATGATGTCAGAATAGCACGTCATTTGCCATGTTTGTTACCAACTGACATCAACACTCCTGCCTGTGGGCTATGCACTGAACACATAACCTGTTCCCAAGCAGCCTGTGTTATGAACTGTACAACTCTGCATATTTTATTACTCATCTCACGTTGATCTTACGCCTGTGAGCATTAGGCTACTACAGGAAGCCAAATATTTTAGATAAGTGAATCTAATTAGAAACATTTATCTCCATGTCCTTCTATTTGTTTAAAAAGCTTATAAATTTCAGATGATGCTCAAATTTTGATTACAAATTCTGAGTTTGTTAACTAGATCTTTTCTTTAAGTCTTAATTGATTTGCTTCCTCAAAATGGAAACCTCTTGTCTACATTACTTGCTGACAAAGATCCGTATAGTCAAAGCTATGGTTTTCCCAGTAGTCATGGATGAATGTGAGAGTTGGATCATAAAGAAAGCTTAGTGCAGAAGAACTGATGCCTTCAAATTATGGTGTTGGAGAAGACTCTTGAGAATCCCTTGGACAGCAAAATCAAACCAGTCAATCCTAAAGGAAGTCAACTCTGAAAATTCAGGGTTAGAAGGACTGATGCTGAACCTGAAGCTTCAATACTTGGCCACTTGATAAGAAGAGATGACTCATTGGAAAAGACCTTGACGCTGGGAAAAATAGAAAGCAGAAAGAGAAGGGGTTGGCACACAGCGAAATGGTTGGAAAGCATCGCCGATTCAATGCACAGGAGTTTGAGCAGACTCCGGGAGATGCTGAACGACTGGGAAACCTGGTGTGCTGCCGTCCATGGGGTCACAAAGAGTTGGACACACTGAGCAACTAAACTGAACTGAACTTCATAAGATAAACCTAAAAGTTTGCCTCTTTTTCCGTAAATAGAATAATTATGGAACACTGAGATTATATGGCTTTTAAAGTTTACTTGCAATGATGAAGGAAATCTGGCATGCAGCCATCAAGTTTTTATGCTTTTTACCTATTTTTTATTCTATTGCCTGGCAATAGGTCTCCTTAGCTTTTCTCTCTACTGGGGTCAGTTTAAGTCAGAAACATTTTTCTATAAAATGAAAACTCTAAGCTTTAAAAGAAATCTGCGTGGAGGTTTTTATTTAATCATACTCTAAACAACACTGAACGTGAGCATAAGTCTTAGTCTTGATAATTCAGTAGTACTACCAGGACTGTGATAATACTGTGATCATATCAGCTATGCTGATATGCTTTGAATTATTGGTTTTATATTCTTAGCTTTAATATACTGCACATGAAATTTTACTACTTTATGTATAGTTAAATTTGTTTAGAAACTTTCCATTAATTGGCAGATTGCCAGCTTGTAGATGGATATGCATTCTGCTTCTGAACACTTTTTTTTTATTGTAAAGACATTCTATAAAATACCTGCTAAAAATCTTATCCACCTTTGTCAATGAAGTGTACTTCAGTATATAAACTGAGAGAAGACTTGGGTAGCAAAGCAAATTTTAGCATCTCTCTCTGTCAGTTCCAAGTTGCAATGAAACATTACCTTCCAGACCTTGATAAGTCTTTCTGACAATACATACAGAGTTTATACTCCTGGTGTTTCCTCTTTTATGAGTCCCTGAACCTTCACACCCTTGTCTCTTTTTCTCTTCCATCTGAAAATGGCCTGCCTTTGTTATCTACCTACTAGGAAAAGATTCCCAGCATTTTCACTTTAAAGTTTGTCTCTCTCTCTTCTATATATCTCAAGATGCCATATTTATTAAACATTAAAGTTTCATTTTTTATCCAAGCTAGGTTTATCCACTGGTCTTCATGATTGTAGGTCTAAGGAAAGAATCCTTTAGAAAAGGTTACAACACATATTATTAATATGTTTCCTTATTATTTGTTGGTATTTTTTAATTGTTCTTTTATAATCTCCAGGTTCAGGAATTCTGCGCTGGAAGTCCACATGGAAAAACACTCCCCCTTTCCAAGTCATCTCAGTAAGAGGAGCACAGGAACTTGAAGAGGCACTTTCCGGAGAATGGGGAAATAGCATATTTCATTATGTAAATAGATTTTTCCTGCACTGGTCTACATTATGACCAGACATCTGCTAATTATACCAGAGGGCAAGACTACAAAGGCCAATTTACATTCTGTTTGTGGTGTCCTTGATTTGTTTCTGAGAACTAAAACGAGATAAGGGGTTACAAATTCTTTCATTACCAACGTCATCACTTTGCCGTCAGCCAATGGATGTGAGGTCTGCGCTCCATTTGCCCCACAGTAAAGTGGAGGGGAGGCCATGGAGGGGAGGACTTCTAGGATCCTCTTAGTACAGACGTGCGGCTTAGCTTTCCTCCTAACAAACGTAACAAAAGAACACTGCACTCAAAATACTACTTTATGTATAGTTAAATTTGTTTAGAAACTTTCCATTAATTGGCAGATTGCCAGCTTGTAGATGGATATGCATTCTGCTTCTGAACACTTTTTTTTTTATTGTAAAGACATTCTATAAAATACCTGCTAAAAATCTTATCCACCTTTGTCAATGAAGTGTACTTCAGTATATAAACTGAGAGAAGACTTGGGTAGCAAAGCAAATTTTAGCATCTCTCTCTGTCAGTTCCAAGTTGCAATGAAACATTACCTTCCAGACCTTGATAAGTCTTTCTGACAATACATACAGAGTTTATACTCCTGGTGTTTCCTCTTTTATGAGTCCCTGAACCTTCACACCCTTGTCTCTTTTTCTCTTCCATCTGAAAATGGCCTGCCTTTGTTATCTACCTACTAGGAAAAGATTCCCAGCATTTTCACTTTAAAGTTTGTCTCTCTCTCTTCTATATATCTCAAGATGCCATATTTATTAAACATTAAAGTTTCATTTTTTATCCAAGCTAGGTTTATCCACTGGTCTTCATGATTGTAGGTCTAAGGAAAGAATCCTTTAGAAAAGGTTACAACACATATTATTAATATGTTTCCTTATTATTTGTTGGTATTTTTTAATTGTTCTTTTATAATCTCCAGGTTCAGGAATTCTGCGCTGGAAGTCCACATGGAAAAACACTCCCCCTTTCCAAGTCATCTCAGTAAGAGGAGCACAGGAACTTGAAGAGGCACTTTCCGGAGAATGGGGAAATAGCATATTTCATTATGTAAATAGATTTTTCCTGCACTGGTCTACATTATGACCAGACATCTGCTAATTATACCAGAGGGCAAGACTACAAAGGCCAATTTACATTCTGTTTGTGGTGTCCTTGATTTGTTTCTGAGAACTAAAACGAGATAAGGGGTTACAAATTCTTTCATTACCAACGTCATCACTTTGCCGTCAGCCAATGGATGTGAGGTCTGCGCTCCATTTGCCCCACAGTAAAGTGGAGGGGAGGCCATGGAGGGGAGGACTTCTAGGATCCTCTTAGTACAGACGTGCGGCTTAGCTTTCCTCCTAACAAACGTAACAGATGGACACTGTACTCAAAATACTGAGAAATAAAATTAAACCAGCTGGTGAACTCCTTTGGGTTAACTGCCTTCTCCTTGTGTTCTCTCCAGATCTTTGGCCATTTTGTATAACTACTTCTCTTCCCTGAATTTATTCTTTGTGAGATTATTTTCCTTGCATGTCTAAAGTTCTGTGTGTATGTGAGTGTGTGTATGTGTGTGTGACTTATCCACAGATGTAATTAAGACTCAGTTTTCAAGGGAGAGCAGTTTGCATCCTGGGTCAAGAACCAGGACACCTGAACTGGACACCTGAACTCTCCTTCTACATTTGGTTCTTATTAGATGATGGCCTCAAATAACCTCTTTTGCTTTCTTCTCATAATTTAAAGGATAAGTTTAACAATGGATATCTTACAGTAATATTGTCATTAATAGTACACATGAAAATATTCATACAAAATGTAACAACCTGTAAATCTTTGTAGATCTTGCTTATTTAAAATTTATATATATATGCCCTGGAAATTTATGTATATTTTAAGCACATTAAGACTTTTAACATTTACCAGTCCTTGAAATAAGTACTATTATCTTCATTTTATATGTAAGAAAACGAAGCACAGAGAGGTTAAGTAACTTGCTGAAGGTCACACAGCAGGCAGACCTACAGAGCCTGTGGTTTTAACCACAATGCTATACTCCCTCATATGCAGTGCCTTGCTCATGCTGTGCTGTGATGTGCTTAGTCACTCAGTCTAAGTGTGCGTGCCAGGTTCCTCTGTCCATGAGGATTTTCCAGGCAAGAATACTGGAGTGGGTTGCCATGCCCAACTCTAGCGGCCTTTCCCATAGCCAACCCTCAAAAAGGAGAAAAAGGTAGTAATTAAACTTGGGACAATTATATTTAATGAAAGAAAGTTATTCAAAAGATTTCAGTACTGCTCTGTGACAAAAGGCACCCTTGGCCATTAAAAGAAGCCAACCAAATTTCCAGTTAATGGAATTTAAATCCTACTAGTTATTTCATACTCATTTTCCAAATGTGTTTACTCGTTTTCAAATCTTTCCCACTTAGGGAAGGAGAACACGTTGATTTTCATCTAGTCCCAATTTAAACAACATAATCCCCTTCTTATCTACAACAAGTCTATCAGAGATTTCTCCTCTTGCATTTTTGGTTGCCATTGGTACGTTTGAGTAATTAGAAAACTGCTCTTTTGCTTTTCAGGCCAACCTGACTTATTAGTTTAGGACTAGGACACCCTGCCTCTGCGTGTTCACCCTGAGGGTAGCCCACACACCCTGTGGCTGGACCTATTCTGCTTTCATCTTCCTGAGAATGTATTTCAGATGCCCCAAGTTAGGACATCTTCCTCCTGTCTTGTTTCATAGACTGGATGAAACATGTAACTTATTAATATGACCCTTTTGCATTTTCTTATCACTCAGTGAGTGAGACACAAGGAGAACTTACGAGATGCAAAATACAGACGTGTTTTAAGTTCAGTTGTGTTTACACCTAGTAGCTCCTTGTGGCATTAGATGGGAAAAGAAAGTGAAGGATCTGCCTATAATTTCTAACAGCCTCCCTCCCCTCAATCCTTCATATGACTCATTGATACTTTTCTACATTGTACAAAAAACATGTGATATGAAACAACTTTGAGCCCACCGTTTCAGAAACTGTGGAGCAGCCACTGTGTTTAGGAGGCCTGTAAGTTCAGGCTGCCTTTTTCTGACTCCTCTCCCTGCTCGTCCATCGACTCTCCCCTGATCAAAAGTATATGTGGGGAGCTCTGGGCATGTTTGGATTGTCCTTGTGGTCTTCTTTCATGAGCTTCTTTCGTAAGCTAATGTTTGGGCTTCCTGAGTAAGAGGAAAGTCTTCGAACGTAGCTCAGTCTCAGTTTTGGTCAGTCTTGCCTCTCCTAATAGCTATTCAGGAGCTACTTTTGGTTTTGTTGCTAAAAATTCTGGACAGTAGTGAGAACTGTTCAACAATTTGAATTTTGGCTTAAAGACGGCTTACATGCACTGTAAACCAGTCACTATCAGCTTCAGAGACACAAGGGATGCTCTAAAATAAAGTTGCTCTGGGCAGCGGATGTTTGCAACCATTCTACTTCTCTTCTTCTGGAGAACAATCCAAACCATGGTCCTTAGTTTTCCGTTACTATCATGTCCTTAGACACACTATTTTCACATTTGGAGCTTAAGGACAACTGCTCACATTGTACGTATTGCAAAGGTTATGACTCTTGCCTAAAAACATAAAAGGCAAAGTCTTAAAAATATGTAAAATCTCTATCATTCTAGGGCCAACTTACCATAGTAATCATTATCTGACAATAATGAAAACCCTCTCTCCTTAAGGAAAGAACACGCTGCAGATTATCCAGGGGTGGGGCATGGGAAACGGGTCCCGCAGTTAAGTTATCTCTGGTTCCCGGGTGTCTATAATTCCTTTTCTGACAAGTTCATTTGTAACGTACAATGCACATGGATAAGCTATCAGTCACGTGAACGTTTGAAGGAAAACCAAAAAAAACCCTGCTGAATGAAAGATCATTAATCTTTTATAACAAGGTTCCAAAGCATACTCAAAGCATATTTTGTCCTGCTCCCTGAATGTAACATTGAGAACATCTAGTCTTTGGAAGGGAATGATGTATTAAACCCAGTTCTCCAATAAATAAAATGAAATAGAAAGCTATTAAGCTCAGTAGACAAATACTTGGATTGAATAGGGTATACATAATAAACTATGGGTTTCAAAAACTAAATAGGCTATCTTATTTGTATTTTGTAGAATAATTGCACCAAACTATTTTTATTGTTTGTCTAAGGGCCACAGAACCATTTGCCTAGTTAAGAGCAACTGTGATAGTCAAAATTTAAAAAGTTCAATTAAATAGATCTGCCATTTTCATTTTATCATAAAATGAGCAGTGTTAATTAAGCTCACTAATTCATACCCATCTCCCATATGTATTTTAATTGAAACTAAGTAAAAAAGAGGAAGGAAATTCAATGAAGTACCTTGTCTTATTCAAGAAGAAGCAAGAGATAGAGAATAACTTTTGAGTTAGAAAAAGTTATAGCCAAATATATATATATGACACCAGAGTAGAAATAAAATCTATAGCTTCCAAACTAGTAAGGAGAAAATATTATCAGTTCAATAAAAAACAAAAAGAAGAGGGGACATGTCAACAAAAACAGGACAAAAAAAGAAGGCAAAATGAAAAATTAGAAGGTAGCTAGGCTTCCCAATAAATGAATAACCAAAATGAAAATTAGTGAATTAAATTATCTGATTAAAAGATATCTGATCAGACTATTGAAAAATGAATATCCTCCTAAAATGAAATAACTTAAAAGTTAAACATTAAAAAAAAAAGGAACACACCTAGGAAAAATGCCAAAAAACAAAAACTGAATTAGCAATAGTAGTATTGCAGAAAGCAGCTAAGCTATTTCCTTCTCATATTGGGATACTTACATTCCACATCCAATTACAGATGCTGATTTTACAGGGTGCTTTCTTCACTACCAATTGACATGCATAGCTTTCAGATAAACAGTTAATTTTACAGGAGATAAGATAAACTTCAAATGTGCATTTCAATGGGACTTCTGAAGAAGAACATGAATAAAGGCATTTAGAATGAAATGAATATAAAAAAGAGATGGTTGCAACATGCTAACCTTTTTAAAATTTGATACAAAATGTTCTTTAAGTCAGTATAGGTTAGATTTATTTTTGTCACACTGTCAAGCTTTTATTTACTCAATCAAGCTATAAATGGTGTATGTGTGTGTACATACGCTAAGTCGCTTCAGTCATGTCCACCTCTTTGTGACTCTAATGACTGTAGCCTGCCAGCACCTCTGGCCATTCTTCTCTGGGATTTTCCAGTCAAGGGTTGGAGGGGGTTGCCATGCCCTCCACCAGGGGATCATCCTGATCCAGGGATTGAACCCACTTCTCTTACATCTCCTGTACTGGCAGGCAGGTCCTTTACTAGTGCCACCTATATATGCCTATATATAAGAGCTAAGACTTACCTCAGTAAAGGCCCTGTTTCTTCATTTCTCTACATATTCACTCTCTGTTACAAGAGATTTTGCAGTCTGACAAAAGAGGAGTATGTGCTGTCATCTTAGACTGTGGTGTGGTCACATGATTTGCAATGGAATGGTATTGTGTATTGTGTGACTGAAGTCTTGGAAAGGGCTTACCTACTTGAGCTAGCTCTCCTGCACCTTTGCCATCACCATGAGAAGAACATGCTTAGGTGAGCAGAGTTCAAGCACCCCAGCCACACACAGCCTAGATCCATTAGCCCTTAGCTGAACCCTAGACACAAGAGCAAGCCCAGCCAAGATTAACAGAGACACTCCACTGAGGCCACAGACCAGTGAACTCACAAGTTTATGAGAACAGATGATGATTGTTTTATGCCCCTGAGTTTTAGGGATATCTGGTTATGCAACTTTTTTTTTAAATTTTACTTTCCCTTTACAGAGTTTTATTGTTTACTACTATATATAAACCCTAATCAGTCATAGGCATACTCTTGACCCTCCCACTTGAACCTCCCTCCCACCTCCCTCCCCATCCCACCCCTCCAGGTTGTTGGGTTACATAACATTTTTGTGGCAAAAACTAAGCAACACACTTTACACTGTTTTCAACAATCTTATTCTCCCAAAGCATTTCACTGATGCGTGCTAGAGACCCTTGGTCTTTGGTTTTAATGATGATTTAACACCCAAACAGAATTTAAAAGAATCAAAATCCAAATCAAGGAACATAAAATGTGCAGATCACTATAGTCAACTGCACTGGTTTGAATTTATATGAACTTTTTTAATGTGAGGCAACATATAGACATGCTATACTATTAAACCCACACCAGTTTGGCAAGGGGTGATCCAGATGTTAGGAGGACTTCCAGTTGGGTCATCCAAGGACCCGTGTTCTGACCAGATTCCAGGAGGAAGACCTAGCAAGAGGATTCTTCTTCTGATCAGTGTAGTATTTCTTTCAAGTTATTTCTTGAGTTTGAGCCACCAGAATGATGCTGACATGCTGATCTGGGATCACTCAAAAACTGTTTATATAGAGAGTCCCACCTTCCTACACACAGTCACAAAATTTAGCCTCTATGTTTAAAGATTGAGTGTGTATGCTTAGTCGCACAGTCACGTTCAACTCTTTGTGACCCTATGGACCATAGCCCTCAGGCTCCTCTCTCAATGTGATTCTCTAAGCAAGAATACTGGAGTGTATTACCATGCCTTCCTTTAGAGGATCTTTCCAATCCAGGGATAAAACCCACATCCCTTATGTCTCCTGCATTGGCAGGTGGGTTCTTTACCACTAGTGCCTCCTGGGAAGCCCCCAAATTGAGTAGATCCATATTACTGACCAATTCAGGAAGATTCTAAACTAAGGGTGCACACTCTCCTGTTTGCTGTCATATCAATTTAGGTTGGACCTTGGGGAAGATGAGAAAGGTCATGTGATATGCAGCTCACCAATCACAAACGAAGATGTGGCCAGGCTTGACTGATCTTTCCAGCTCTGTCTGAGATGGCGTTTCATCTGAGTGCCTCTGTTCCTAAGAACCTGGCAGGAGGACCACCTATTCAGGCTAGCAGGAGAACAGAAGGAGCAACAATCTGAATTCATGTGCTGTGAAGCAGCCAGTGGACCTAAGAACGAGGTTGCCGTTGTGGGTATGGATACCAGCAGTATTGGCACCCTGGGGCCTGCTTCTGAGTACCCCAATCTTGAGTGACGCGGCACCACTGAGCTCCTTGAAGCTTGAATGTTTCCTTCCGAAACCCCCTGATGGTCCCATGACTAAGATTCCATGCTCCCAAAGCAGGGGACCTGTGTTGGAACCTCTGGTCAGGGAACTAGATTCCAAATCACAACTAAGAGTTCACATAAGGCAACTATGGATCCCCTATGCTGCAACTAAATTAATTAACTAATTAACTTAATTAATTAGAAAATAATTTTGAAAAATAAAGCTTCCTCCTGTGCATTCTCCATTTTCATCCTCTTTGGAGATCCTAATCTGCCCTCTGTTAGCTACGAACAGGTTCTGAACCTCAGAGGATGGTGGCCCAGAAGACCCAGAACTGGCACCATGCTCTCAAGAGCAAGGCCCCCAGCGCGACCACTCACAGGAGCCACTGGTCTGGTCCGTGGACAAGCTCCAGACCGTGGTTCAGTGGAAAATGTGCCACCAAGCATGTGTATGCTTAGTCGCACAGTCACGTTCAACTCTTTGTGACCCTATGGACCATAGCCCTCAGGCTCCTCTCTCAATGTGATTCTCTAAGCAAGAATACTGGAGTGTATTACCATGCCTTCCTTTAGAGGATCTTTCCAATCCAGGGATAAAACCCACATCCCTTATGTCTCCTGCATTGGCAGGTGGGTTCTTTACCACTAGTGCCTCCTGGGAAGCCCCCAAATTGAGTAGATCCATATTACTGACCAATTCAGGAAGATTCTAAACTAAGGGTGCACACTCTCCTGTTTGCTGTCATATCAATTTAGGTTGGACCTTGGGGAAGATGAGAAAGGTCATGTGATATGCAGCTCACCAATCACAAACGAAGATGTGGCCAGGCTTGACTGATCTTTCCAGCTCTGTCTGAGATGGCGTTTCATCTGAGTGCCTCTGTTCCTAAGAACCTGGCAGGAGGACCACCTATTCAGGCTAGCAGGAGAACAGAAGGAGCAACAATCTGAATTCATGTGCTGTGAAGCAGCCAGTGGACCTAAGAACGAGGTTGCCGTTGTGGGTATGGATACCAGCAGTATTGGCACCCTGGGGCCTGCTTCTGAGTACCCCAATCTTGAGTGACGCGGCACCACTGAGCTCCTTGAAGCTTGAATGTTTCCTTCCGAAACCCCCTGATGGTCCCATGACTAAGATTCCATGCTCCCAAAGCAGGGGACCTGTGTTGGAACCTCTGGTCAGGGAACTAGATTCCAAATCACAACTAAGAGTTCACATAAGGCAACTATGGATCCCCTATGCTGCAACTAAATTAATTAACTAATTAACTTAATTAATTAGAAAATAATTTTGAAAAATAAAGCTTCCTCCTGTGCATTCTCCATTTTCATCCTCTTTGGAGATCCTAATCTGCCCTCTGTTAGCTACGAACAGGTTCTGAACCTCAGAGGATGGTGGCCCAGAAGACCCAGAACTGGCACCATGCTCTCAAGAGCAAGGCCCCCAGCGTGACCACTCACAGGAGCCACTGGTCTGGTCAGTGGACAAGCTCCAGACCGTGGTTCAGTGGAAAATGTGCCACCAAGCAGCTCCACCAGGAAATACATGCTCACACACTCCTCAAATGTTCCATCTGTTTTCTATCGCTTCCAGGACTCAGGGGTCTGAGCTTTTGCTGCCATTAACTCCAAAGTCTCGGCCCAGCAGCAGACACCATGCTGAGGCTTTGGTCTGAAGTGCAGCATCCGGACCAGGGCCTGCTCTTCACAACCACGACACACACAGTGTGGATCCTCCCCAGCCGTCACACAAGTAAGAAGGGCACTTCGCTGCAGCCCTTTTCCACCCCTGACTGGCCGACCTAAGCCCTGCTTCTCCCACTGGACTGACCTTAGGAGGTCTTGTCTTCCGCATGCCCTGGCTTCCAGCTTGGTGGTAACGCCAGCTGCCGTAAGCCCTCCACATCCTGGTCTCTTGGCACATTCTCCTTTGACTTTACTGGCAGTGTGTTGAGAGCACCTCGTCCTTCAGGCCTCTTGGCCTGAGCCTCTCTCCGTTTCCATTGGATTTTCTGTCCCCAGCATCTCCCTCCTACCATAAGGATGATGATATCTATTTATTTTGCAGTAATGTGTACATGTTAATCCCAAACTCCTACTTTATCCCTCCTGTCTTTCTCCATTGGTAACCATAAGTTTGTTTTCTGTGTCTGTAAGAATCTGAAGAAAAGAATATATATATACCTTGTTGAACACCAGAAACTAATATGGGCTTTGTAAATCAAATATATTTTAATAAAATATAAAAAATAAGAATTTTAAAAATTGAGCTCAGTGTATTACATCTGTTTTCATTGAGGAACTTTCTCCTGAACAGAGACTCCACCCTGTCTTGCTCCCCTCTTTTTCTCTCTTGGGTTCTCATGGATCTTTCTACATGTCACTAATCACAACATTTATTTAATTTGATGTTAACCATAGACTTCTCTGATTCTCTTCACTGTCATCACCACCGTCAGAGGGTGACCTTCTGTCCCTTGAAGACTGTATTTCTCATGTCTACATTCTCATTGCCTAGGAGAGAGTCAGGCATATACTACAGCCCTGATTATTGTCTGTGAAATAGAATTTAGGCTTCAAATATGACTTTTTTTTTTTGAAGAAATGCTTCTCCTACAAACTGCTATTAAAACTCAGAGCTATTTTAAAGGTGTGTAAAGCTTCACTAACCACTGTGAAATCTATGATGATAGAAGCAATAAAAAAAAACCAGCAATATTACACTTATTATTCTAAGAACCTTGACAAATAATTGGCAGGTCCTGTATAGGCCCATTTTAAAACAATGACCATTTCTCAAACAAAAGTTTGCAAAAATATTCTTAAACAATGGAATGGTTTTGATGAGAATTAAAAACAAAACATAAATCGAATGACAGGATAATATGCATAATTAAATAGGAAAGTCACAATTGCTATTTTTATTGTGTAACTAATATGTAACGTGTTAGTTTCAAGTGTACAACATAATGATTTGATATTCATCTATTGTGACTAAATTTTTACTATCAGTTTCAGGAGTTACTTAGACTTTAAAGAAGAAGCTCGATATGCTGTTCTTATATAGCATCAATTTGTAGTCTCCAAATATATTCTGACAGTATAAAAATCAAATCAAAATTGTAATATCATAATTGATTTTTTTTTCTACAGAATAGTGAAAGTCATGAGAGGTCTGAATGTGAACTCTGAAAAAGCTTATAAAGAAAATAAATTCAATTTTAACTGTTTGGCTGCTCATTTTTACAGTTTCATGAAAGCATATATATTTGAAACAACAATTTCTTAAAGTTTTCAATACACTGCCTCAAAATGTGGGGCATATGATGCCTGAAATTTTAGATCCTATGCCTCTACAAAAGCTGGATGACAGAGAGACCATTGGTGGCTTAAGTTTCATTTTTTAAACTTTCTCCTGAACAGAGCTCCACCCTGTCTTGCTCCTTTTTTCTCTTGGGTTCTCATGGATCTTTCTACATGTCACTAATCACAACATTTATTTAATTTGATGTTAACCATAGACTTCTCTGATTCTCTTCACTGTCATCACCACCGTCAGAGGGTGACCTTCTGTCCCTTGAAGACTGTATTTCTCATGTCTACATTCTCATTGCCTAGGAGAGAGTCAGGCATATACTACAGCCCTGATTATTGTCTGTGAAATAGAATTTAGGCTTCAAATATGACTTTTTTTTTTTGAAGAAATGCTTCTCCTACAAACTGCTATTAAAACTCAGAGCTATTTTAAAGGTGTGTAAAGCTTCACTAACCACTGTGAAATCTATGATGATAGAAGCAATAAAAAAAAAAAAACAGCAATATTACACTTATTATTCTAAGAACCTTGACAAATAATTGGCAGGTCCTGTATAGGCCCATTTTAAAACAATGACCATTTCTCAAACAAAAGTTTGCAAAAATATTCTTAAACAATGGAATGGTTTTGATGAGAATTAAAAACAAAACATAAATCGAATGACAGGATAATATGCATAATTAAATAGGAAAGTCACAATTGCTATTTTTATTGTGTAACTAATATGTAACGTGTTAGTTTCAAGTGTACAACATAATGATTTGATATTCATCTATTGTGACTAAATTTTTACTATCAGTTTCAGGAGTTACTTAGACTTTAAAGAAGAAGCTCGATATGCTGTTCTTATATAGCATCAATTTGTAGTCTCCAAATATATTCTGACAGTATAAAAATCAAATCAAAATTGTAATATCATAATTGATTTTTTTTTCTACAGAATAGTGAAAGTCATGAGAGGTCTGAATGTGAACTCTGAAAAAGCTTATAAAGAAAATAAATTCAATTTTAACTGTTTGGCTGCTCATTTTTACAGTTTCATGAAAGCATATATATTTGAAACAACAATTTCTTAAAGTTTTCAATACACTGCCTCAAAATGTGGGGCATATGATGCCTGAAATTTTTAGATCCTATGCCTCTACAAAAGCTGGATGACAGAGAGACCATTGGTGGCATGAACTCTAGTGTTTGTTATGTGTAACAGAGGATTTTTTAAAGATCATGGGATTCTTGTTCCTCATGGATTTCCAAAAGTATAAAAACCCATCTTTCTATGAATGCAGTTGTGTGGAACATCATACAGAAGTTCTTGGTCCGCCTGGCCTGCCTGAAACTTACCTAACTAAGGCTTCAGTGGGCAATGAGCCTTCCCTTTTCAGGGCTCAGCTGTGTTAGTGGTGAGCTCTTGATATGGGAGCCAGCTCCCAGCTCCAGCAGCATCCTTCTCCTTCCTTAAATCACAGAGAAAGTGAGCTGAGCAGTGTCCTATCAGAATGGACCTCAATCCTAACCTCACCTCTCAAACTTCTCTGCATCTACAATGCACATCATATTGTATAGAATGAGGCACTTACTGAATACAGAAACTGTCTTCAGTAAAAGGGAATTATAACTTCTAGTCAATCATAACAAACATGTTCTATTCCATGTACTGAGAAGTCTTGTGGACATGCCGTCCTGGTAGAAGAGAGACCAACAGGAAACCACAGAAATGAGCGTTCTTATAACAAATGCAAATTAATCCCTTAGTTAATCCCTGTTTCTCATCTGAGATATGACAATATATTGTGCCTATGTTGACACTTTGGTTCTCTAATCAGTGATTTACGTATTGGTCTTAAATGGAGTTAATTTTAGTCCAGTTAAAGATTTTAACTATATATGTGTATATACAGATATTGCTTTGTTTGTGAGTGATGATGTTGAGGTTACTTAGACTTAAAAACTGATATGCTGTTCTTATATAGCATCAATTTGTAGTCTCCAAATATATTCTGACAGTATAAAATCAAATCAAAATTGTAATATCATAATTGATTTTTTTCTACAGAATAGTGAAAGTCATGAGAGGTCTGAATGTGAACTCTGAAAAAGCTTATAAAGAAAATAAATTCAATTTTAACTGTTTGGCTGCTCATTTTTACAGTTTCATGAAAGCATATATATTTGAAACAACAATTTCTTAAAGTTTTCAATACACTGCCTCAAAATGTGGGGCATATGATGCCTGAAATTTTTAGATCCTATGCCTCTACAAAAGCTGGATGACAGAGAGACCATTGGTGGCATGAACTCTAGTGTTTGTTATGTGTAACAGAGGATTTTTTAAAGATCATGGGATTCTTGTTCCTCATGGATTTCCAAAAGTATAAAAACCCATCTTTCTATGAATGCAGTTGTGTGGAACATCATACAGAAGTTCTTGGTCCGCCTGGCCTGCCTGAAACTTACCTAACTAAGGCTTCAGTGGGCAATGACCCTTTCCCCTTTTTCAGGGCTCAGCTGTGTTAGTGGTGAGCTCTTGATATGGGAGCCAGCTCCCAGCTCCAGCAGCATCCTTCTCCTTCCTTAAATCACAGAGAAAGTGAGCTGAGCAGTGTCCTATCAGAATGGACCTCAATCCTAACCTCACCTCTCAAACTTCTCTGCATCTACAATGCACATCATATTGTATAGAATGAGGCACTTACTGAATACAGAAACTGTCTTCAGTAAAAGGGAATTATAACTTCTAGTCAATCATAACAAACATGTTCTATTCCATGTACTGAGAAGTCTTGTGGACATGCCGTCCTGGTAGAAGAGAGACCAACAGGAAACCACAGAAATGAGCGTTCTTATAACAAATGCAAATTAATCCCTTAGTTAATCCCTGTTTCTCATCTGAGATATGACAATATATTGTGCCTATGTTGACACTTTGGTTCTCTAATCAGTGATTTACGTATTGGTCTTAAATGGAGTTAATTTTAGTCCAGTTAAAGATTTTAACTATATATGTGTATATACAGATATTGCTTTGTTTGTGAGTGATGATGTTGAGGTTAAAGAAAACATTTTTTTCATGCAAGACTGGTCGTTTATTTTATTAACCCTTCTTACATTGATTAAAATAGCTGCCCTGAATCAAAGAAAATGCTTGAATTTCACAAAGACAGGTCAATTTCATAACCTCAAGTATAACAATGAACAGTAGTAATAGTAGTAATAGTAGTAATAGTTCAATCGCTAAGTCGTGCCCAACTCCTGTGACCCCATCGACTGTAGCCTACTAGCCAGGCTCCTCTGTCCATGGGACTCTCCAGGCCAGGCAAGAATACTGGAGTGAGCTGCCATTTCCTTCTCCATTTAACACTGACTATGAGGACTCTATTCAAAGATCTCTTCCATCAATTAAAATACAAATAACAGACATGGAGCTTGCTATGGGTTGGGACTCTGCATGAGTACTATACTGACAGAATCCTCTTTTCTTCGAATGTTTTTGATAAGTGTTCTAGAAAATGTCTTCATTGAATGGGAACACAATTACTGTCTGCATACACATACATATCTTCCTTTGTACACAATTTACCAAATAAAGTCTATTCATAGTCCTCTGATAAACAAGATCTCTTTGTAAACAATCTTGTCAGCGTTTCTCGGCACTCCCAGTCTGTCCTCATCACAGTTCTCTGTTTTGTGTCTCTTCCTTGTGTTTCCCTTCACCTTCCTGCTCTGATGGAGCCCTGGCGTTTCCTGAAGACCCTCTTCCACACAGCCCTCTCCAGGGAGGCCTTTTTTCCTCCACCGTCTTCTTGGTTTTGGACCTGGAGATGATTCTGTGTCTATCTTGCTCCTCATTGGCACTTGCTTGCTCTTCCTGACTTCTTGAAAATGCCTGACTTTTGAAACTCTTGTCATCATATTAGAAGATTAGACACTGAGTTTTTTTGCGTGTAAGTTATCGTGTTTTTGGTTTGTTTGTTTGTTTGTTTGTATTTTAATCCGTCTTTATTCTTCGACTCGTGTGGGTCTCTCATAACTGTGGCCCCTCTCACTGCAGAGTGCCGGCTCTGGGCGCATGCGCTCAAGAGCACTGGCTCGCAATTGGACACTTCAGTCCAGCCATTCCTCGGTACGTGGGATCTTCCCTGGCCAGGGATCAAATTGGTTCTCCTTGCACTGTAAGGCGGACTCTCCACCAGCTAGACCACCAGGAAATCCCAGCCATTGTGCTTTTTTAAAACATACCTACAGATCACTGAACTGTTCCTGTTAATCCTTAAAAGTTGTATGTGTGTGTGTGTTTAGGCAGAACTCTGTCACTCTATCTTATACAATTGCTATCATTCTTAATGATTTCAATATCTTAAGTGTTTACTGTTTAAAGAGGCAACCCAAACTGCTTCCAATACAGATTGTGTCCCAATTTGTTCACATCCTTACAAATGTTTGGTATGGTCAATCTTTTTAGATTTCAGTCATTCTTAAAAGTGTGTAGAGGCTTCTCTGGTGGTTCAGATGGTAAAGAATCTGCCTGCAATGCAGGAGACCCAGGTTCCATCCCTGGGTTGAAGATCCCCTGGAGAAGGGAATGGAACCCATTCTAGTATTCTAGGCTGGAGAATTCCGTAGAGAGAGAATCCTGGCAGGTTATGGACCACAGGTTCGCAAAGAGTTGCATGTGACTGAGGAGCTACACTTTCTGTTTTCGCTTTCATAGGTGTGTAGTGCTATGTCATTGTAATTTTAAATTCCTTTCAGTGTGTGCATGCATGCTAAGTTGACTTAGTCGTGTCTGACTCTTTGTGACTCTTTGCGGACTGTAGCCTGCCAGGCTTCTCTGTCCCTGGTATTCTCCAGGCAAAAATATAGAAGTGGGTTGCATTTGGTTCCCCGACCTTCGTCTCCAAGCCCCAGAGGCCTTTTTCCTCCACCGTCTTCTTGGTTTTGGACCTTCTGTGTCTATCTTGCTCCTCATTGGCACTTGCTTGCTCTTCCTGACTTCTTGAAAATGCCTGACTTTTGAAACTCTTGTCATCATATTAGAAGATTAGACACTGAGTTTTTTTGCGTGTAAGTTATCGTGTTTTTGGTTTGTTTGTTTGTTTGTTTGTATTTTAATCCGTCTTTATTCTTCGACTCGTGTGGGTCTCTCATAACTGTGGCCCCTCTCACTGCAGAGTGCCGGCTCTGGGCGCATGCGCTCAAGAGCACTGGCTCGCAATTGGACACTTCAGTCCAGCCATTCCTCGGTACGTGGGATCTTCCTGGCCAGGGATCCAATTGGTTCTCCTTGCACTGTAAGGCGGACTCTCCACCAGCTAGACCACCAGGAAATCCCAGCCATTGTGCTTTTTTAAAACATACCTACAGATCACTGAACTGTTCCTGTTAATCCTTAAAAGTTGTATGTGTGTGTGTGTTTAGGCAGAACTCTGTCACTCTATCTTATACAATTGCTATCATTCTTAATGATTTCAATATCTTAAGTGTTTACTGTTTAAAGAGGCAACCCAAACTGCTTCCAATACAGATTGTGTCCCAATTTGTTCACATCCTTACAAATGTTTGGTATGGTCAATCTTTTTAGATTTCAGTCATTCTTAAAAGTGTGTAGAGGCTTCTCTGGTGGTTCAGATGGTAAAGAATCTGCCTGCAATGCAGGAGACCCAGGTTCCATCCCTGGGTTGAAGATCCCCTGGAGAAGGGAATGGAACCCATTCTAGTATTCTAGGCTGGAGAATTCCGTAGAGAGAGAATCCTGGCAGGTTATGGACCACAGGTTCGCAAAGAGTTGCATGTGACTGAGGAGCTACACTTTCTGTTTTCGCTTTCATAGGTGTGTAGTGCTATGTCATTGTAATTTTAAATTCCTTTCAGTGTGTGCATGCATGCTAAGTTGACTTAGTCGTGTCTGACTCTTTGTGACTCTTTGCGGACTGTAGCCTGCCAGGCTTCTCTGTCCCTGGTATTCTCCAGGCAAAAATATAGAAGTGGGTTGCATTCCCTCCTCCAGAGGATCTTCCCAACTCAGGGGAAGAACCTTCGTCTCCTGTGGTTCTTGCTTTGAAGGCAGATTCTTTACCACGGAGCAACCAGGAAAACCCTAATTTCTACCTACTTTATAATTAATGTTGAGCATCTTTACATGTGTTTACCTATCATCTGTGTATCTTTTTTGTGCTGAAGCAGCTATTGGAATACTTTCCCCATTTTTTAAAATGGGTAGTTTATCTTTTATAAATTGAATTTTACTAATATATTCTGTGTGTAGGTCCATTATCAGACACATGATTTGCAAATATTTCTCCCAGTTTGTGGCCTGTCCTTTCATTATTTTAATGTCTTTCAAAGGTTAGAATCCTTTAATATAGATTAAGTCCAATTTGTTCTTTTACAGATTGTGGTTTACACGTTGTAGCTAAGAATTTTTTTTTTTTTTTTTGCTTAACTTGCAAAGGATTTTTTCTTCTGTTTTCTTCTGATAGTTTTACAGTTTTGTGATTTATGTTCAGTTTATGACTCATTTTGAGTTAAGTTTTGTATATTGTATGAGATATAGATCCAGATATCCACTATTGGTCTGTTTTTCTATCCTGATGTAATGCTATTCCAGATTTGAGTAGACTCATAATTCTTGAAATCAGGTAATGTTAGTCCCTCTTTTTAAAAATTATTTAGGTTTGTCTAGAGTCTATGTTGCTCAGTTGTGTCCAACTCTTTGTGACTAGATGGACTATAGCCCACCAGGCTCCTCTGTCCATGGGATTCTCTAGGCAAGAATACTGGAGTGGGTTGCCATTTCCTTCTTTTCATGGGATCTTCCTGACCTAGAGGTTGAATCCAGGTCTCCTGCAGAATCTTTGCATTTATATATTAATTTTTTGAATAATTTTGTCTCTTCTACAAAATAGCCTGTTGTGAATTCTATTGGGATTGTATTAAATCTAGAGATAGATTTAGGCAGAATTAACTTTAACAATATTCAGTTTTAGACTCATGAATATGGTGCAGAGACATTTATTTAGCGACTATCAGTATGGTTAGGATCAAATCTTTCTTCTTGCTTAGTGTTTTCCTTTTTGTCCCAATCTGTTCTTTGTTCTCTTTTCTCTCTTCTTCTATCTTCTTTTAGATTAAGTATTTTAATGTATTTTTTTTCTTGGTTTTTGTTATTTTAGTGTTTTTGGTTTTTTTTTTAGGATTAGTAACATACATTTTTTAGTCTCTAGCTTATCTGTAAGTATATTATGCTACTGAACATATAAAAAATTTGTGACAGTATTTTTAGTTTTTTTTCTTTACGGATCTTTGTGCTTTTTATATACTGATATAAACCCCATACAGCATTGTCATTATCTTGTGTACTCTGTCAATTATTTTTAAAGATAAAGATTTGGATATATGTTCAACTTTGTACTTACCATTCCGAGTACTCTTCACTCTTTTTTGTGTATCTACAGATCCTTGTGGTATCATTTTCCCTTTGTCTTAAGAACTCTTAATTTTCTTTTAGTGAGACTCTGTTGGCAGTGAGTTCTCTCAGCTTTTTATATCTGAAAAGAACTTTTTTAATCTTTATTTTTGAAGGATATTTCAATTTGGTATAGAAGTCTAGACTGACAGGTTTTTCTTTTTTGTTTGTTTGGTTTTGTATTTTTACAATTTATCCAGATATCCACTATTGGTCTTGTTTTCTAGCCTGATGTAATGCTATTCCAGATTTGAGTAGACTCATAATTCTTGAAATCAGGTAATGTTAGTCCCTCTTTTTAAAAATTATTTAGGTTTGTCTAGAGTCTATGTTGCTCAGTTGTGTCCAACTCTTTGTGACTAGATGGACTATAGCCCACCAGGCTCCTCTGTCCATGGGATTCTCTAGGCAAGAATACTGGAGTGGGTTGCCATTTCCTTCTTTTCATGGGATCTTCCTGACCTAGAGGTTGAATCCAGCTCTCCTGCAGAATCTTTGCATTTATATATTAATTTTTTGAATAATTTTGTCTCTTCTACAAAATAGCCTGTTGTGAATTCTATTGGGATTGTATTAAATCTAGAGATAGATTTAGGCAGAATTAACTTTAACAATATTCAGTTTTAGACTCATGAATATGGTGCAGAGACATTTATTTAGCGACTATCAGTATGGTTAGGATCAAATCTTTCTTCTTGCTTAGTGTTTTCCTTTTTGTCCCAATCTGTTCTTTGTTCTCTTTTCTCTCTTCTTCTATCTTCTTTTAGATTAAGTATTTTAATGTATTTTTTTTCTTGGTTTTTGTTATTTTAGTGTTTTTGGTTTTTTTTTTAGGATTAGTAACATACATTTTTTAGTCTCTAGCTTATCTGTAAGTATATTATGCTACTGAACATATAAAAAATTTGTGACAGTATTTTTAGTTTTTTTTCTTTACGGATCTTTGTGCTTTTTATATACTGATATAAACCCCATACAGCATTGTCATTATCTTGTGTACTCTGTCAATTATTTTTAAAGATAAAGATTTGGATATATGTTCAACTTTGTACTTACCATTCCGAGTACTCTTCACTCTTTTTTGTGTATCTACAGATCCTTGTGGTATCATTTTCCCTTTGTCTTAAGAACTCTTAATTTTCTTTTAGTGAGACTCTGTTGGCAGTGAGTTCTCTCAGCTTTTTATATCTGAAAAGAACTTTTTTAATCTTTATTTTTGAAGGATATTTCAATTTGGTATAGAAGTCTAGACTGACAGGTTTTTCTTTTTTGTTTGTTTGGTATTTAAATATTACTCCACTGTTTTCATTTGCATTGTTTCTAGCTACACTCTATTTATCTTTGTTTCTTTACATGTTACATGTGTTTTTCTCTTTGCCTACTTTTAAGAATTTCCATTATGGCTGATTTTGAGCAATTGTATTATGCCATGCATTGATGTAGTTTGTGGGTTTTTTTTTTTTATGTTCCTTATATCTGAGGTTCATTGTGGTCCTTTGATCTATAAATTTATATTTACCATGAAGTTTGGAAAACTTTTAGCCATTATATCAGTAAATATTTTCTCTGTCTCCTGCTCTACACTCTTCTTCAGTTCAGTCCAATTCAGTTGCTCAGTTGTGTCCAACTCTGCATCCCCAGCATGCCAGGTTTCCCTGTTCTTCACCATCTCCCAGAGCCTGCTCAAACTCATTTCCATTGAGTCAGTGATGCCATCCAACCATTTCATCCTCTGTCATCCCCTTCTCCTTCTGTCTTCTATTTTCCTCAACATCAGGGTCTTTCCCAATGAGTCATCTCTACACATCAGGTAGCTGAAATATTGGAGCTTCAGCTTCAGTGTATCCAATGAATATTCAGGATTGATTTCCTTTAGCACTAATTCCAATTGTGTACATATTAAGCCACTTGAAGTTGTCCTACAGCTCAGTAAGGCTCTGTTTTTTGTTTGTGTTGTTTTGTTCTAATTTTCTCTTCTCCCTAGGTTTCATTTTGGATACCAAGTGTATTACCAAGTCTCCAAGTTTACTTATATATATGTATTTTTTTTTTTACAATGTCTAACAGTTATTAATCCTATCCAGTATAGTTTTTATTTAACACATTGTAGGGTTGATCTCAGTGAGTTTGATGCAGGTCCTTTCTATGTCTCTACTTAACTTTAAACATATGAAACACAGTTATAATAATTTTTTTTCTTTACTAACTCAAATATCTGTATCACTTCTAGGTTGGTTTCAACTGATTGATTTATTTCATCATTATGAGTGGAATTTCCCTGCTTTTTTGCATGCCTGGTAAATTTTTTATTTGATTTGGGGCACTTTGACTTTTGTTTTATTGACTTTTATTTTAGAGTATTTTGTGTTCCTGAAAATATTTATGAGCTCTATCTGGGATGCAATTAGGTTACTTGAAAACAGTTTGATCATTTGGGTCTCATTTTTTAAAATTGTTGGGTAAAACTGAAGCAGTGCTCAGTCTCTTGCTCTTTATTTCACATTACTGAAGCATGATTCTTCTCTATATTTTGCCAAACATCCTTTAAATTTTGAGACTTTTCAGTTAGCTTGGTGAGACAGGCACCATGCTCAGCTCTGTATAAGTGTCAGGTACTGCTATTTCCAGTCCTTCTGAGTGGTTCAAGAGCTCCAGCTTCCAGGATTTTCCCCACATACATAGGCAGAACTCTGCGGAGAACCTGAGGGAGTCCCTCTGAAGAATTCAGAGTTCTCTCTGTGAAGCATTCTCCTTTCAGGTCATCTACCCTGCAGTGTCTAGCCATAGTGTCTCCTAGGACTATCAGTTCCATCTTCTGAACTCAGGGGGCCTGCTAGGTTCTGTCTGGGTTCCCCTTCCCTGCACCATGGCTTGCACATTCTCTGTAGATGGTAATCTCAGGACATCATAGGATTCAACTTATTTGTTTCTTATCTCACATATATCAATGTCCCTTGATAACTGATATCTAGTGTCTTGAAAATCATTGTTTTCTTTCTTGTTTTTTAAAGTTGGTTCAGGTGGGACATTAAATATATTCTCTGTTATTCTATCTTTGCTGAAACTGGAAGTCTAAAATTCTCACTAAATTTTTCATTTCAATTATAACTTTTTTGCCCCTTGAGTATCTATTGGCTAGTTTTCAAATAGTCCTGATTCTTTTCTTTCTTCAATTTTTTTTTGCTTATTCATCACTTTAATATTTGCTCATTAAACATTTCAAGAACTCTAATTTTATATTCCAATAAATCACTTATTTGATGTTATCAAAGTGCTATTTCTTCTTTAGCTGTTCCAGTTGATTCTTCAGTATGGTAGCTTCTTTTCTTATGTATATTTAAATTTTTTTTTTCCTAAAATAATTGACTTTATATTTTAGAAAAGTTTTGGACTTACAATAAAATAAATACAGTGAATTCTCACATATCTTATCCCCAACCCACACAGAGTTGTCCTTATTATTCACATTTTACATCAGTGTGGTGCATTTGCTTTAATTGATAAAAACAATGTAGCTACATTGTTGTTGTTGTTCAGTCACAAAGTCACGTCCGACTCTTCATGACCCCATGGGCTGCAGTACAGCAGGCCTCCCTGTCCTTCACCATCTCCTGGAGTTTGTCCGTTCAAGTTCATGTCCATTGAATTGGTGATGCCATCCAACCATCTCATCCTCTGGCCCCTCCTTCTCCTCCTGCCTTCACTCTTTCGCAGGATCTAGGTCTTTTCCAATGAGTCAGCTCTTTGCATCAGTTGTCCAAATATCAGAGCTTTAGCTTCAGCATCAGTCCTCCCAGTAAGTATTCAGGGTTGATTTCCTTTACGATTGATTTGATCTCCTTGCTGTTCAAAGGAGTCTCAAGAATCTTCTCTGGCACCACATTTCAAAAGCATCAATTCTTCAGCATTCTGCCTTATTTACGGCCCAGGTCTCACATCCATTCATGACTATATGTTTCTTATCTCACATATATCAATGTCCCTTGATAACTGATATCTAGTGTCTTGAAAATCATTGTTTTCTTTCTTGTTTTTTAAAGTTGGTTCAGGTGGGACATTAAATATATTCTCTGTTATTCTATCTTTGCTGAAACTGGAAGTCTAAAATTCTCACTAAATTTTTCATTTCAATTATAACTTTTTTGCCCCTTGAGTATCTATTGGCTAGTTTTCAAATAGTCCTGATTCTTTTCTTTCTTCAATTTTTTTTTGCTTATTCATCACTTTAATATTTGCTCATTAAACATTTCAAGAACTCTAATTTTATATTCCAATAAATCACTTATTTGATGTTATCAAAGTGCTATTTCTTCTTTAGCTGTTCCAGTTGATTCTTCAGTATGGTAGCTTCTTTTCTTATGTATATTTAAATTTTTTTTTCCTAAAATAATTGACTTTATATTTTAGAAAAGTTTTGGACTTACAATAAAATAAATACAGTGAATTCTCACATATCTTATCCCCAACCCACACAGAGTTGTCCTTATTATTCACATTTTACATCAGTGTGGTGCATTTGCTTTAATTGATAAAAACAATGTAGCTACATTGTTGTTGTTGTTCAGTCACAAAGTCACGTCCGACTCTTCATGACCCCATGGGCTGCAGTACAGCAGGCCTCCCTGTCCTTCACCATCTCCTGGAGTTTGTCCGTTCAAGTTCATGTCCATTGAATTGGTGATGCCATCCAACCATCTCATCCTCTGGCCCCTCCTTCTCCTCCTGCCTTCACTCTTTCGCAGGATCTAGGTCTTTTCCAATGAGTCAGCTCTTTGCATCAGTTGTCCAAATATCAGAGCTTTAGCTTCAGCATCAGTCCTCCCAGTAAGTATTCAGGGTTGATTTCCTTTACGATTGATTTGATCTCCTTGCTGTTCAAAGGAGTCTCAAGAATCTTCTCTGGCACCACATTTCAAAAGCATCAATTCTTCAGCATTCTGCCTTATTTACGGCCCAGGTCTCACATCCATTCATGACTATATGGATCTTTGTTGGCAAAGTAATGTCTTTGATTTTTAACACACTGCTCAGGTTTGTCATAACATTCCTGCCAAGAAGCAATCTTCTTCTAATTTCATGGCTGGAGTCCCCATCCACAGTGATTTTAGAGCCCAAGAAAACAGCCCTGCTTCCACCTCTTCCCCTTCTATTTGCCATGAAGTAATGGGAGCAGATGCCATGATCTTAGGGTCTTTTTTTAATATTTAGTTTTAAGCTGGCTCTTTCACTCTCCTTCTTCACCCTCAACAATCTGCTCTTTAGTTCCTCTTCACTTCCAGTATACTAAGCATGAGAACCCCATGATCTGTATGAAAAGAGCATGCATATATACCCTTATATACATGTATATGAGTGTAAATAAGTCTTATAAGTCTAATAACTGTTATGAGTCTAAATACACCCTTAAAACAAGGTTTACTCTGAGAAGAGATGTTGAGTTTTAGTACTAATTAAAAAGGTAGCCTTCAAATACAGCTAAGCATTTTTTTGTTGGGGGAGAAGAGCTTGTGAGGATCAGGAACAATGTCATATATGAATTTTCTGAGAAGACTCGGTATACAGCTACCATACAGGTGTTTCCTGTTGAGATTCCAATTTCCCATACAAGAACTCAGAGGCCAGCTGAGAACAAAACTTAGCCCACTTAATTACATTTGCCCAGTATGCTGTATAAAAAGTCACTGACCAAAAATAACATGCTTAAGTAATGCTCAAGTCGAGATACAAACCAGCAGCCGTCCGGAAATTCAAAATTAAATCTGATCTCCACCCTTCACTTGTCTCATTGTGCCTAGGCAGCACCAAGGTCAGAAATGAGTTTGAGACACAACAAAACACACAGCCTGCAATATTTCAGCTAAGTGAGGTCACAAGGAAAACTTAGTTAAGGCCTTATTGGAGGAGTTTAAAGGAACACATTACTGAGAATATGAAGTTAGAATCTTGCCTTGATGGATGGATCACCTACTCACAGTAATTTGTTGGGAAAAATTTGCAAATATAAGTGAGCATAATGAAGCTTCTGTTTTATGGGAGTCTGGTCACTTGTCTCCAGATGCACTCGTCTCTGTATATTTGACACTGCAAATGCCCAGAATATAATGAGATACATTTCAGTCACTAAGTTTTAAGTTACTATTTGAACAGTCTGTGAATTAAAAGAGGCCCTTAGACTTGACAATACAGATGCATTTTTATGCATCTGCAACATTTTTCTTCTTAATATTTTTTTTTCTGTAGAACCATAGATATAAAATTTCAAGGGCAATGTCACCATGTAAATTAGCTGTATACTGCATGATCCATATTGCATACCACAGAGAAATCCTTGGACATCGTCCCCCTACCCCCAAAACAAGAAGCCAGACTCAGCTAGGAAAATAAATGCCACCAGGTTGCTAAAAATATGTTGGGGAAAGTATTCTCTTGATTTTAGATTATTCTTTGTTGTTACTGTGTAATCACTAAGTTGTGCCGTACTCTTTTGCAACTCCATGGACCGTAGCCTACAAGGCTCCTCTGTCCATGAGATTTCCGAGGCACGAATGTTGAAGTAGGTTACCATTTTCTTCTCCAGGAGATCTTCCTGACCCAGGAATTGAACCCACATCTCCTGTGTTGGCAGGAGGATTTTTACCACTGATTCAACAGAGAAGCCTAGACCATTCTTCAGAAGTTTGTATTTGTGCTTTTAGAGGTCTCTCTAGTTCCAGGACAAACTCATTCATTTATTTCAACTTTATTAGACATCCTGTTACTTAATGTTAATTAACCTATTTTCTTTAAATAAAAAAAAATATTTTATCATTTTTAAAGAGAGATTAAGGAAAATAGTAAAATAAAAACAGCTATAGAAAATCAGGTAGTACCAGGAACTTGGAGTTATTTTTTCTTACATTTAATCCTTATCTGTCTATGGTGTCTACTAACTGAAAATATAGTTTAATTTATATTAAAGATTCCATTAATGTGTGTCAAGATTGTATGTCCCAAAGAAAAGTATGTCATTAACTCAGATTATTACTATTTCCTCAACTGATTTGTTATTTTGTTATTTCATTATGAAATTTAAACTAGAATAATTTGAATTTAAACTAGTTCATTTACATTTAATTACTATACCCCCACATTGTTCCAAAAATAGATTTATGGAACTTATAAAAAAGACACATTGATAGTCCTAGTTACAATGTCTCTTTCAAAGTGAGACTAAAGATTTCCAACCCATTCTGCTCCAATTTGCAACTATTCAAGGTTACTGCAGCTGCCTATATTTCTTGGTATAGAAGAGATAAATTAACCAGAAAAAAATATACAATAAATTAAATGTTAGATTAAGACTGACATGATATAAGAAAGTACATTTTGTCGATCACGCTACAAATTAAAGAAAATAAATCTAAACTTACTTTTCAATCAATAAGTTTACTTTATACACTGCATGTATGGGTTTGAATTTCTGGGTCATTGTGTTAGTTCTTTTCTCAAGAAATCTGGGAGAAGGCGCATTATGAGGCTGTGCTGGGTTGCCAGGCACACGGGTTCAGCATTCTTTCAGTTCAGTTCTCTGAAACAATTGCCTTCTGGTGCGCGAGTAATCATTGAGATTTCCGAGCACGAATGTGAAGTAGGTTACCATTTTCTTCTCCAGGAGATCTTCCTGACCCAGGAATTGAACCCACATCTCCTGTGTTGGCAGGAGGATTTTTACCACTGATTCAACAGAGAAGCCTAGACCATTCTTCAGAAGTTTGTATTTGTGCTTTTAGAGGTCTCTCTAGTTCCAGGACAAACTCATTCATTTATTTCAACTTTATTAGACATCCTGTTACTTAATGTTAATTAACCTATTTTCTTTAAATAAAAAAAAATATTTTATCATTTTTAAAGAGAGATTAAGGAAAATAGTAAAATAAAAACAGCTATAGAAAATCAGGTAGTACCAGGAACTTGGAGTTATTTTTTCTTACATTTAATCCTTATCTGTCTATGGTGTCTACTAACTGAAAATATAGTTTAATTTATATTAAAGATTCCATTAATGTGTGTCAAGATTGTATGTCCCAAAGAAAAGTATGTCATTAACTCAGATTATTACTATTTCCTCAACTGATTTGTTATTTTGTTATTTCATTATGAAATTTAAACTAGAATAATTTGAATTTAAACTAGTTCATTTACATTTAATTACTATACCCCCACATTGTTCCAAAAATAGATTTATGGAACTTATAAAAAAGACACATTGATAGTCCTAGTTACAATGTCTCTTTCAAAGTGAGACTAAAGATTTCCAACCCATTCTGCTCCAATTTGCAACTATTCAAGGTTACTGCAGCTGCCTATATTTCTTGGTATAGAAGAGATAAATTAACCAGAAAAAAATATACAATAAATTAAATGTTAGATTAAGACTGACATGATATAAGAAAGTACATTTTGTCGATCACGCTACAAATTAAAGAAAATAAATCTAAACTTACTTTTCAATCAATAAGTTTACTTTATACACTGCATGTATGGGTTTGAATTTCTGGGTCATTGTGTTAGTTCTTTTCTCAAGAAATCTGGGAGAAGGGCGCATTATGAGGCTGTGCTGGGTTGCCAGGCACACGGGTTCAGCATTCAGACATTCCAGTTCAGTTCTCTGACTTTTCTATTAAATTTTTGTCAATTGCCTTCTATGGGTCCAAACAGCAGACAAGTACATAGTGATAAACTCTATTGAAAGGACTGGTTCCCTCACTACTGGGGAATTGCCCAAGAACAATTCTGTATTCATCCTTTTCAGGCACAAAGAAAGAAAGAAAAAACCCACCCCAAACGTGACCTGCTGCACAAAATACCTTTTGTTATCAATTTAAGTGCTCTTCTGAATCCTCAAACCACCCATTGATAGATTTTTTTCCCACATACATAATTTATAAGTCACCTAATTAATTTTTCATACGTTGAACAACTGTTAATATTAGCTCCTGGCTATCATCAATAGCAAAAATTAACCCTTTATCCAGATCCACTTGAGAGGCCCTCTTTCCTTTCTTCAATACCGTGCCGAGCAGAGACTTCAAATATCCACAGTTGTCAGGGGAGGAGCTGTTGCCAGAGTCCTTGTTCGGACAAAAGCTTCCACGCTGAGCAAGTCTCAGCAGAAGGCTGCTTAAGGGGAAATCCTATAGCACATGATATATCACTGACCTTTCTCCTCAGTCCTTGTTACACAGAGAACAGAACCCCTCCTCTGTCTCCATTTATAAAGTATCTGACAATGACTGATAGTTTTATTTTTTCATAGCTGTCATGGCATTAAAATGTGGTTGCTGTTACATGGAGTAATGGAGACTACAGACCGAGTCTGAAAGGAGCTGGGAAAAAAAAATACACAAAGCCTTCATCTGTTAGAATGCATTAAGATCTCCTATCTCAAATTATGAATGACGTTTAAACTCCTGATACATAACAGGAATGAGGAACAATTACACACTAGAACAGATAGATATTTGAAATGCAAATTTGGGCTGCTCTGGCCCTTGGATGGAAGGGGAAGATTAGATGTGGAACAGCACCAAGAGGCTTGGATGATGTTTCTCTTTACCTTTATGTAGCTCAGAGATGGGCTTCCCAGGTGATGCTAGTGATAAAGAACCCACCTTCCAATGCAAGTTACACATAAGAGGTGCAGGTTCGATCCCTGGGTTGGGAAGATCCCCTGGAGGAGGGCATGGCATCCCACTTCAGTATTCTTGCCTGGAGAATCCCATGGACAGAGGAGCCTAGCAGGCTACAATCCAGGGGTCACAAAGAGACACAAATGAAGCAATTAAGTATGTGCATTTCAGAGATAGGACTAAATCCTCAGATTGGACAATGGACAGGGCCCAAGAACAATTCTGTATTCATCCTTTTCAGGCACAAAGAAAGAAAGAAAAAACCCACCCCAAACGTGACCTGCTGCACAAAATACCTTTTGTTATCAATTTAAGTGCTCTTCTGAATCCTCAAACCACCCATTGATAGATTTTTTTCCCACATACATAATTTATAAGTCACCTAATTAATTTTTCATACGTTGAACAACTGTTAATATTAGCTCCTGGCTATCATCAATAGCAAAAATTAACCCTTTATCCAGATCCACTTGAGAGGCCCTCTTTCCTTTCTTCAATACCGTGCCGAGCAGAGACTTCAAATATCCACAGTTGTCAGGGGAGGAGCTGTTGCCAGAGTCCTTGTTCGGACAAAAGCTTCCACGCTGAGCAAGTCTCAGCAGAAGGCTGCTTAAGGGGAAATCCTATAGCACATGATATATCACTGACCTTTCTCCTCAGTCCTTGTTACACAGAGAACAGAACCCCTCCTCTGTCTCCATTTATAAAGTATCTGACAATGACTGATAGTTTTATTTTTTCATAGCTGTCATGGCATTAAAATGTGGTTGCTGTTACATGGAGTAATGGAGACTACAGACCGAGTCTGAAAGGAGCTGGGAAAAAAAAATACACAAAGCCTTCATCTGTTAGAATGCATTAAGATCTCCTATCTCAAATTATGAATGACGTTTAAACTCCTGATACATAACAGGAATGAGGAACAATTACACACTAGAACAGATAGATATTTGAAATGCAAATTTGGGCTGCTCTGGCCCTTGGATGGAAGGAAGATTAGATGTGGAACAGCACCAAGAGGCTTGGATGATGTTTCTCTTTACCTTTATGTAGCTCAGAGATGGGCTTCCCAGGTGATGCTAGTGATAAAGAACCCACCTTCCAATGCAAGTTACACATAAGAGGTGCAGGTTCGATCCCTGGGTTGGGAAGATCCCCTGGAGGAGGGCATGGCATCCCACTTCAGTATTCTTGCCTGGAGAATCCCATGGACAGAGGAGCCTAGCAGGCTACAATCCAGGGGTCACAAAGAGACACAAATGAAGCAATTAAGTATGTGCATTTCAGAGATAGGACTAAATCCTCAGATTGGAATCAGATGAGGAGCTAGCATTAAAAAAGGGGGACCCATGGGTTTCCTTGGTAGCTCAGTGGTGAAGAGGTTGCCTGCCAATGCAGGAGACACAGGGTTGATCTGGGAAGATCCCACATGCTACAGAGCTAATAAGTCTGTGAGCCACAACTATTGAGCCTGTGCTCTAGAGCCTCAGAGATGCAACTATTGAAGTCCATGTGCCCTAGAACCTGAGTTCCACAACAAGAGAAGTCACCCCAACAAGAAGCCTGCTCACCTCAACTAGAGAGTAACCCCTACTCCCTGGAACTAGAGAAGAGCCTGTGGCAGCAATGAAAACCCAGAATAATCAAACATAAATAAATAAATAAAATTTTTTAAAAAGGGGGGAACTGCATCTCAAGTGAAATAGAAACCCTCTCAGTGTTATATGAAGGTATGACAGGAGGGAGGGAGTGTCTGTCAGGACAACCTAAAGAAATCAAAATGAAATATTAAGGAATCCCTATGCTTTCAGAGAACTCTCAAATGAGTCAGGAAATAAAACCCAAAGGAAAATCAAATAGTAGTATAACATTATGCGGCATCAATAATAGTAACAATCTTATCATTAGCATGCTTACCTAATAACAGATGTTTGAATTTATTAACATGCTTATTCAATAAAATGCATTTGAATTTATGACATCATACTTCATTTTCCCTGATTCCTAATTCCTTTTACAATAAAAATCTTATGCTATATTCAATATCCTGTAATCATAATGGAAACTAACATAAAAATTTATTATTTATATATACTTATATATTTGCCTATAACATTTATATATTAATGTATTTTCTATATTTGAATATATAATATTTATACAATATGTAACTATATATCTGAGTTTATATTTATGTATATTAAATCCTATATCTGGATGATTGTGTACTTATTTTGAGCTTATAGTGATTTGATCCGCACAAATTGAAGTCACATAAGAGGTGCAGGTTCGATCCCTGGGTTGGGAAGTTGACCTGGAGGAGGACATGGCATCCCACTTCAGTATTCTTGCCTGGAGAATCCCATGGACAGAGGAGCCTAGCAGGCTACAATCCAGGGGTCACAAAGAGACACAAATGAAGCAATTAAGTATGTGCATTTCAGAGATAGGACTAAATCCTCAGATTGGAATCAGATGAGGAGCTAGCATTAAAAAAGGGGGACCCATGGGTTTCCTTGGTAGCTCAGTGGTGAAGAGGTTGCCTGCCAATGCAGGAGACACAGGGTTGATCTGGGAAGATCCCACATGCTACAGAGCTAATAAGTCTGTGAGCCACAACTATTGAGCCTGTGCTCTAGAGCCTCAGAGATGCAACTATTGAAGTCCATGTGCCCTAGAACCTGAGTTCCACAACAAGAGAAGTCACCCCAACAAGAAGCCTGCTCACCTCAACTAGAGAGTAACCCCTACTCCCTGGAACTAGAGAAGAGCCTGTGGCAGCAATGAAAACCCAGAATAATCAAACATAAATAAATAAATAAAATTTTTTAAAAAGGGGGGAACTGCATCTCAAGTGAAATAGAAACCCTCTCAGTGTTATATGAAGGTATGACAGGAGGGAGGGAGTGTCTGTCAGGACAACCTAAAGAAATCAAAATGAAATATTAAGGAATCCCTATGCTTTCAGAGAACTCTCAAATGAGTCAGGAAATAAAACCCAAAGGAAAATCAAATAGTAGTATAACATTATGCGGCATCAATAATAGTAACAATCTTATCATTAGCATGCTTACCTAATAACAGATGTTTGAATTTATTAACATGCTTATTCAATAAAATGCATTTGAATTTATGACATCATACTTCATTTTCCCTGATTCCTAATTCCTTTTACAATAAAAATCTTATGCTATATTCAATATCCTGTAATCATAATGGAAACTAACATAAAAATTTATTATTTATATATACTTATATATTTGCCTATAACATTTATATATTAATGTATTTTCTATATTTGAATATATAATATTTATACAATATGTAACTATATATCTGAGTTTATATTTATGTATATTAAATCCTATATCTGGATGATTGTGTACTTATTTTGAGCTTATAGTAGACTTTGGACACTTTTTTTTTAAATAATGATTTTGAGCAAATGTTAATGTTGTTCATCTTACAATATTCCAATTTAAGTCAGCGATTCCCTATCAATATAGGTAAGTTTAAGTGCGGTATGTCAGTTCATTGTGTTACTTCCAAGTGTGATTGAATGCAGAGAAGGGAAGGAGGAATGAGGGTCTGTGATATTTTGTTTTCACACAGAAGAGAAGATCTGGTTGGACTCTCAAGACATGATCTAGCTCCACCTCCTCTCTTTCCATAAATGAATGACTTGAACATCCTAGGCATGCGCCCTGAAAGCAGGGTTTAGGCACAATTGTCATGGGATATTTTGCAACAGTTTATCACAGTGCCTGGCATAGCATTGGCATATGAGAGAGTCTGATGAGGGTGAAAGAGGAGAGTGAAAAAGCTGGCTTAAAACTCAACATTAAAAAAACTAAGATCATGCCACCTATTCCCATCACTTCATGGTGAATTAATGGGGAGAAAGTGGAAACAGTGACTGCAGATGGTGACCACAGCCATGAAATTTAAAGAAACTTGCTACTTTGAAGAAAAGCTATGACAAACTTAGCCAGCATATTATAAAGCAGAGACATCACATTGCCTACAAAAGTTTGTATAGTCCAAGCTATGGTTTTCCCAGTAGTCATGTATGAATTATGAGTGTTGGACCATAAAGAAGGCTGAGTGCTGAAGAACTGATGCCTTCAAATCATGCTGGAGAAGACTCTTGAGAATCTCTTGGACCACAAGGAGATCAAACCAGTCATTCCTAAGGGAAATCAAATCTGAATATTCGTTGGAAAGATTGGTGCTGGAGCTGAAGGTTCAATACTTTGGCCACCTGATGCTAAGAGCTGACTCATTGGAGAAGTCCCTGAAACTGGGAAAAATTGAAGGCAAGAAGAGAAAGGAATGAAAGAGGATGAGATTGTTGATGGTATCATTGATTCAATGCACAAGTTCTAGCAAACTCCAGGAGACTCTGGGAGACAGTGAAGGACAGGGAAGCCTGGTGTGCTGCAGTCCATGAAGTGGCAAAGAGTCCAACACTAAATGACTGACAACATTAAGTTAAAATTGCACAAACTTGGTGATTTTACACCACCATCCATTCTTTTTTTTTTTTTTTTTGGCCTCTTTTATTATTTATTTATTTATTTTCAGCCATCTATATTCTTTGGCTTCTGTGGGCCTCTCATCACATGGCCTCTCTGTTGCAGAGCACTGGCTCTGGGCGCATGCACTACAGAGCTCTGGCTCCTAATTGGACACACCAGTTCAGCCACTCCTCGGCATGTGGGATCTTCCCAGGCCAGGGATCGAACCGGTGCCCCTTGCACTGCAAGGTGGACTCTTTACCCACTGGACTATCAGGGAAGCCCCCACCATCCATTCTTTATCTCACAGTTTTGGAGGTCAGAAGGCCAGGCAGGCTTAACTGGATTCTCTCCTTTGAGAAGCAGGGAAGCAAAAATCAAGGTATCAACTCTTGTTATCTGAAGGCTCTAGGAAACACACTTCCAGGTCAATTCAGATTGTTGGCAGAATTCAGCCTCTGTGGTTATTAGGTGGAGATCTTCTCCACTTGATAGTTTCTTGGGGCCGTTGTCCTTGCCACTGGCCCCCTCCACCTTCAAGCCAGCAATAGTTTCTCAAATCCTTCTCACACTTAGAATTTCTCTGACTTTTTTTTCCCTGCAACCACAAGAAAACTCTCTGCTTTTAAAAGTCAGGCTCCCTCAGTAATCTCCCCACTGTAAGGTGAACAAATCAGGAACCTTAATTATATCTTCAAAATGCCCTTCACCACATAACATAATCACCAGTGTAATACCAAGTGCAAGGGTCAAGGTGGCCATGTTAGAATTCTTCTTAGCACAATTAGGAATGGGATTTATAACTTCTTTCACTGCTTTTAGGTGGTTATTACCTTTTGGACAAACAACAGATTCTTCTTGATGTCAAGTCTTAGGTGTGTGTCACAAGGGTTTCTTCTGCCTTTCATGGATTAGCACTACTTATGAAAGAGGATGAGATTGTTGATGGTATCATTGATTCAATGCACAAGTTCTAGCAAACTCCAGGAGACTCTGGGAGACAGTGAAGGACAGGAAGCCTGGTGTGCTGCAGTCCATGAAGTGGCAAAGAGTCCAACACTAAATGACTGACAACATTAAGTTAAAATTGCACAAACTTGGTGATTTTACACCACCATCCATTCTTTTTTTTTTTTTTTTTGGCCTCTTTTATTATTTATTTATTTATTTTCAGCCATCTATATTCTTTGGCTTCTGTGGGCCTCTCATCACATGGCCTCTCTGTTGCAGAGCACTGGCTCTGGGCGCATGCACTACAGAGCTCTGGCTCCTAATTGGACACACCAGTTCAGCCACTCCTCGGCATGTGGGATCTTCCCAGGCCAGGGATCGAACCGGTGCCCCTTGCACTGCAAGGTGGACTCTTTACCCACTGGACTATCAGGGAAGCCCCCACCATCCATTCTTTATCTCACAGTTTTGGAGGTCAGAAGGCCAGGCAGGCTTAACTGGATTCTCTCCTTTGAGAAGCAGGGAAGCAAAAATCAAGGTATCAACTCTTGTTATCTGAAGGCTCTAGGAAACACACTTCCAGGTCAATTCAGATTGTTGGCAGAATTCAGCCTCTGTGGTTATTAGGTGGAGATCTTCTCCACTTGATAGTTTCTTGGGGCCGTTGTCCTTGCCACTGGCCCCCTCCACCTTCAAGCCAGCAATAGTTTCTCAAATCCTTCTCACACTTAGAATTTCTCTGACTTTTTTTTCCCTGCAACCACAAGAAAACTCTCTGCTTTTAAAAGTCAGGCTCCCTCAGTAATCTCCCCACTGTAAGGTGAACAAATCAGGAACCTTAATTATATCTTCAAAATGCCCTTCACCACATAACATAATCACCAGTGTAATACCAAGTGCAAGGGTCAAGGTGGCCATGTTAGAATTCTTCTTAGCACAATTAGGAATGGGATTTATAACTTCTTTCACTGCTTTTAGGTGGTTATTACCTTTTGGACAAACAACAGATTCTTCTTGATGTCAAGTCTTAGGTGTGTGTCACAAGGGTTTCTTCTGCCTTTCATGGATTAGCACTACTTACCCCAAGCAAGCCAAAACTAGGATGTTTTTCCTCTGAGGCAAAGTGAAAGTTGAGTTTCCAAGTCTTTGCAACTACATGGACTGTAGCCTGCCAGGTTCCTCTGTCCATGGAATTTTTCAGGCAAGAATACTGAAGTGGGTAGCTGTTCCCTTCTTCAGGGGATCTTCTCAACCCGGGGATGGAACCTGGGTCTCCTGCTTTGCCTGGAGATTCTTTACCATCTGAGCCACATGGGAAGCCTTCTGAGTGAAGAGGACATACTTTGCTCCAGTTTATACTGGTGAACATGAGGAGGCTTTCTGAGAGGTGGGTCTTTCTATTCAACTCTCAACGTGGTTCTATTTAGATATTACTTACTCAGCATTTCTTGAGTCTTCAAAATTTCTTTCTTCTCCTTCTACATGCTTGCTTCTAGGTAATCATAATCATCTTTAAGCATCAGTGTACAGTAAGACCATACTATGGTTCAGATCTCTTTTCTAAATTCTAAATTGTCTTCTTTACACATACACTTCAATCTTCTTATGGTATGTAATTTTTCACTTTTCATTCTTCCATGCTCCATATTTGTTCTCTCAGCCTTCCCCAAGTCAGTAATTGGCAATACTGCCATGCTAATTTTTCAAGCTATATGTCTAAGAGTCCTTCCCAACACCTCTCTTTCTCTCCCTGCCATCAAAATTCTGCCATCAGTCTTGTCCACATTATATTTGGTTTTTAAAGCAATCTGCCTCTGAAAAATAGAACTATAGACAACCAGGTATACTATGTCTCCTGATGGAAACATACTTGCCTAAGAAAAGATTTTTTTTTTAAAAATGTCCACATTATAATTTGGAATCTCTTTAAAATGCCCTTCACCACATAACATAATCACCAGTGTAATACCAAGTGCCAGGGTCAAGGTGGCCATGTTAGAATTCTTCTTAGCACAATTAGGAATGGGATTTATAACTTCTTTCACTGCTTTTAGGTGGTTATTACCTTTTGGACAAACAACAGATTCTTCTTGATGTCAAGTCTTAGGTGTGTGTCACAAGGGTTTCTTCTGCCTTTCATGGATTAGCACTACTTACCCCAAGCAAGCCAAAACTAGGATGTTTTTCCTCTGAGGCAAAGTGAAAGTTGAGTTTCCAAGTCTTTGCAACTACATGGACTGTAGCCTGCCAGGTTCCTCTGTCCATGGAATTTTTCAGGCAAGAATACTGAAGTGGGTAGCTGTTCCCTTCTTCAGGGGATCTTCTCAACCCAGGGATGGAACCTGGGTCTCCTGCTTTGCCTGGAGATTCTTTACCATCTGAGCCACATGGGAAGCCTTCTGAGTGAAGAGGACATACTTTGCTCCAGTTTATACTGGTGAACATGAGGAGGCTTTCTGAGAGGTGGGTCTTTCTATTCAACTCTCAACGTGGTTCTATTTAGATATTACTTACTCAGCATTTCTTGAGTCTTCAAAATTTCTTTCTTCTCCTTCTACATGCTTGCTTCTAGGTAATCATAATCATCTTTAAGCATCAGTGTACAGTAAGACCATACTATGGTTCAGATCTCTTTTCTAAATTCTAAATTGTCTTCTTTACACATACACTTCAATCTTCTTATGGTATGTAATTTTTCACTTTTCATTCTTCCATGCTCCATATTTGTTCTCTCAGCCTTCCCCAAGTCAGTAATTGGCAATACTGCCATGCTAATTTTTCAAGCTATATGTCTAAGAGTCCTTCCCAACACCTCTCTTTCTCTCCCTGCCATCAAAATTCTGCCATCAGTCTTGTCCACATTATATTTGGTTTTTAAAGCAATCTGCCTCTGAAAAATAGAACTATAGACAACCAGGTATACTATGTCTCCTGATGGAAACATACTTGCCTAAGAAAAGAAAAAAAAATTAAACTTTAATCCAATTATAAAAATTATCTGCCAATTTTCAGAAAATACAGGGGATAGAGGAACATATTAATATAAAATGACATCAGTATAGTGCAATTAACAAAACCCAAACTGATGAATACTCTTTGGAAAGTGACCCAAATTCCTCAACAAATAAATTACAGGGAAGAGAAAAGATTCTAGCTCTAGCCACTCTGAAATTCTTTCTGTCCCTCAAATACACCATGCTTGCCCCTATCTCATGGTCTTTACCTCAGTAATGCCCTCTGCATAAAAGGATCTTTCCAGTTTTAGGAACTCTTTCACGCTGTGTGCTCAGTCACTTCAGTTGTGTCTGACTCTGCCCATGGCATTCCTCAGGCAAGACTACTGGAGTGGGTTTCCATGCTCTTCTTCAGGGTATCTTCCTGACCCAGGATGTAACCCACTCCTCCTGCACTGCAGGCAGATTCTTTACCACTATGCCACCAGAGAAGCCCCCAGAAGGAACCATTCCATCCTTGCCAGTCAAATAGGGTTTTTTTCCTTTTTTTTTTTTATGACCTTGGTTTTATCAGTGATATTTAGGTAGGCAGTTTGTTCATCTATTACCATTTTCATCCATTGCAAAGCTTTATTCGAAGAGGTATGTTTTCAATATTGTTTCCCCTGTGTTTAGAACAATCACTCAACAAATGTTATTTGAATGAGTGAGTTCATTGACATAGGATCTAAGTTTCCATTCCAATTCTGCATTCTTGGGAATCTTGTTTCAATGAGAGATTAAACATGAAAGAGTTTTCCAATTCCAATTCTTTCATTCTCTGCTCCTCTTTTAAAATGTTAATTTTCACTTTTCTTTTCCTGCTAATTGCTCTCAAGTCAGTAATTGGCAATACTGCCATGCTAATTTTTCAAGCTATATGTCTAAGAGTCCTTCCCAACACCTCTCTTTCTCTCCCTGCCATCAAAATTCTGCCATCAGTCTTGTCCACATTATATTTGGTTTTTAAAGCAATCTGCCTCTGAAAATAGAACTATAGACAACCAGGTATACTATGTCTCCTGATGGAAACATACTTGCCTAAGAAAAGAAAAAAAAATTAAACTTTAATCCAATTATAAAAATTATCTGCCAATTTTCAGAAAATACAGGGGATAGAGGAACATATTAATATAAAATGACATCAGTATAGTGCAATTAACAAAACCCAAACTGATGAATACTCTTTGGAAAGTGACCCAAATTCCTCAACAAATAAATTACAGGGAAGAGAAAAGATTCTAGCTCTAGCCACTCTGAAATTCTTTCTGTCCCTCAAATACACCATGCTTGCCCCTATCTCATGGTCTTTACCTCAGTAATGCCCTCTGCATAAAAGGATCTTTCCAGTTTTAGGAACTCTTTCACGCTGTGTGCTCAGTCACTTCAGTTGTGTCTGACTCTGCCCATGGCATTCCTCAGGCAAGACTACTGGAGTGGGTTTCCATGCTCTTCTTCAGGGTATCTTCCTGACCCAGGGATGTAACCCACTCCTCCTGCACTGCAGGCAGATTCTTTACCACTATGCCACCAGAGAAGCCCCCAGAAGGAACCATTCCATCCTTGCCAGTCAAATAGGGTTTTTTTCCTTTTTTTTTTTTATGACCTTGGTTTTATCAGTGATATTTAGGTAGGCAGTTTGTTCATCTATTACCATTTTCATCCATTGCAAAGCTTTATTCGAAGAGGTATGTTTTCAATATTGTTTCCCCTGTGTTTAGAACAATCACTCAACAAATGTTATTTGAATGAGTGAGTTCATTGACATAGGATCTAAGTTTCCATTCCAATTCTGCATTCTTGGGAATCTTGTTTCAATGAGAGATTAAACATGAAAGAGTTTATCTCTCACTCTGTAAATGTGTGCCTTTGGACATTAACTTTGCCAAGTCTCTGTCTGCTCCTCTGTAAAATGAGGATCTGACTAGGTTGTGAAGCACAGTGTGAATCATTAGTCCCTATCTTTCTCATGATGAGCCAAGCCACTGACTCCTTAACTAGTTTGCACATTTGTTCCAACCCATCCTTCACACTGGAGCCAGGGTTATCTTAAGAAAAATTAGATCATGTTCTATCAGTACTTGAAAGCCTTTAACAGCTTCCTGTTGCTCTTTAACATACACTCTAAGCCCTGTGTGATCTGGACTCTTTCCACATCCCCAGCCGTCTTTGTGGAACTCTTCCAAATATCCCCCCTTGCTCACACATCCTCTGAGAGCTGTTCTCTGTCCAGAGTACCCATTCTCTCCTCTTTCTCCAGATCTTCCTGCTCATCCTCCACATTTGCAGCAATTTCTTAAAGCAGGTCAGCGTGCCTGACCTCCTAGAGTTCTTTCCTATTGTTTACAGCACTTATGACAGCTTTTAATTGTATGCATATTTATGTTTGGACTTCTTGGGTGGCTCAGCGGTAAAGAATCTGCCTGCAATGCAAGAGACATGGGTTTGATCCCCAGGTCAGGAAGATCCCCTGGAGGCGGGCATAGAAACCCATTCCAGTATTCTTGTTTGGGAAACCCCATGGACAGAGGAACCTGGTGAACAACAGTCCACAGGGTCACAAAGAGTTGGACATGACTTAGCAACTAAACAACAACAATATCTGTATTTATTTAGGTAATATTCCATATGATTAGTATCTGTCTTATTCTTGCTGTGACAGCAAGAATCATGTTGTTTTACTCACCATTGTATCCTAATGCTATTATAGTACAAGGCATATTCTAGGCTCAATAGATATTTATAGAATAAAGGAATGAGTGAAAATGAATCCCTTGTTCGATGTCCAGCACATACCAGTGTTATTGAATGCAGTTTGAGGTTTTCATTGTTTCTGTGTTTAGAACATATCGGATTGACATAAGGATTTTCCATTCCAATTCTGCATTCTTGGGAATCTTGTTTCAATGAGAGATTAAACATGAAAGAGTTTATCTCTCACTCTGTAAATGTGTGCCTTTGGACATTAACTTTGCCAAGTCTCTGTCTGCTCCTCTGTAAAATGAGGATCTGACTAGGTTGTGAAGCACAGTGTGAATCATTAGTCCCTATCTTTCTCATGATGAGCCAAGCCACTGACTCCTTAACTAGTTTGCACATTTGTTCCAACCCATCCTTCACACTGGAGCCAGGGTTATCTTAAGAAAAATTAGATCATGTTCTATCAGTACTTGAAAGCCTTTAACAGCTTCCTGTTGCTCTTTAACATACACTCTAAGCCCTGTGTGATCTGGACTCTTTCCACATCCCCAGCCGTCTTTGTGGAACTCTTCCAAATATCCCCCTTGCTCACACATCCTCTGAGAGCTGTTCTCTGTCCAGAGTACCCATTCTCTCCTCTTTCTCCAGATCTTCCTGCTCATCCTCCACATTTGCAGCAATTTCTTAAAGCAGGTCAGCGTGCCTGACCTCCTAGAGTTCTTTCCTATTGTTTACAGCACTTATGACAGCTTTTAATTGTATGCATATTTATGTTTGGACTTCTTGGGTGGCTCAGCGGTAAAGAATCTGCCTGCAATGCGAGAGACATGGGTTTGATCCCCAGGTCAGGAAGATCCCCTGGAGGCGGGCATAGAAACCCATTCCAGTATTCTTGTTTGGGAAACCCCATGGACAGAGGAACCTGGTGAACAACAGTCCACAGGGTCACAAAGAGTTGGACATGACTTAGCAACTAAACAACAACAATATCTGTATTTATTTAGGTAATATTCCATATGATTAGTATCTGTCTTATTCTTGCTGTGACAGCAAGAATCATGTTGTTTTACTCACCATTGTATCCTAATGCTATTATAGTACAAGGCATATTCTAGGCTCAATAGATATTTATAGAATAAAGGAATGAGTGAAAAAATGAATCCCCTTGTTCGATGTCCAGCACATACCAGTGTTAATTGCTCAGTCATATCTAACTCTTTGGGAACCCATGGATTGCAGCCCACCAGGCTCCTCTGTCCATGGCAAGAATTCTGAAGTGGATTGCTATGCCCTCCTCCAGGGGGATCTTCCCAGCCCAGGGATGGTGACCAGGTCTCCTGAACTGCAGGCAGATTCCTCACCACTGAGCCGTCAAGGAAGCCCCATGTACATATATATTTGAGACCCAATGGACTGTAACTCTCCAGGCTTCTCTGTCCATGGAATTTTCTAACCTAGAATACTGGAGCAGATTGCCATTTGCTTCGCAATGTCCTGGTACAGAGTAAGCACTCAATAAAGGAAACATTTTTAAAGACAGTAGTATGTAATGGTGATAATTCTCATAGCATTAACCAAGTGAAGGAGGTCATACAATCAGATCTTTGGAATTATGTATATCTCATGCACCCCTATGCAGGCAGAGAACTGAATGCTGCCTTCCTACACACTCTCTGTGACCTTGGTGCTTACACCTCTGGTTTGACAGTCTGATTCTCATTTCCTCTATCTCTGACCCTGCCATGGCCATCTAACTCAGCCTGCCTTAGGTCTCCTACTACTGTTACTTCCTGTTTGCTTACTCAGTATTCTGCCACTTCCTGATTTCTATGTTTGCATCTCAGCCTGTTAAACCTAAAAGGGACCTTTTTCTGGTGACCTCCTGGATTTTTAGGGTTTAAAATTCCACTCTAACCTCTGACTAAATGAGGGCACTACAGCTCCCTGATGTGAATAATATAATGAGATGAAGTCATAGAAATGAAATATGATATTCTATTTTTGTAAAATAGTAGGAATGCTTTCTGGTATCTAACACAGTTACTATATCATGATATTACATCAGCATATTTCATAAAAGTGTTTTATTCACAAACTCCTTCTTAAGAAAATGTTTTGAATTATTACCCACAATGTATCAGATTTGTGTTTAAACTTTATAGTCTCCCATTCACCTTACTGAATGCCTTCCTTTTTAGATAAAATGATTTTCTAAGATCATCTTATATTTCATCCTGGCTTCTCAAAGATTAACATTGTCATTTCAGTATTTTCTGAAAACTTGATCAGGAAATTCTCAATTATATTTTCTATCAGATTTATTCATTGAAATTACCATGACTTAGATCAGTATGTCTGTTTAGAGTTTTGAAAAGATCAATTATGTGAAATATTTCAAATATTTAAAAATAGGATTGGACTGTCCTCAGTAATAGTAAAACATTCTTTCTCTAGAAATATATCTGTCTGCATTCGTATCCTCTCCGAGGCAAATCTAGACTAGATAAAATATTTTTAAAAATGTTGTTTACAGAATATTCTTTATCACTTATAAGATTAGGTTAACTGATAGATGATATTTTTTTTTCCTCTTCTTGTTGTTGAGTCACTAAATTGTGTCCAACTCTTTGCCAGCCCATGGACTGTAGCACACCAGACTTTCCTGTCCTATACTATCTCCCAGAGTTTGCTCAAACTCATGTCCAACTTTTTCCTTAAACATGGTGATTTTATGATCTTTTATTTACAGGACCTATAGGATTTTCAGTCTGAGTACAATTCAGTTGTTTACATCCAAGTTATTTTCCTATGTGATATGTAGCAGTTTCTGTCCTGATAGAGCCTTCTGATTGAACATTCTTTTTAAATATCATTTCAAAAACTTTAAGTGTGCAAAGAAAAAGAGATGTCATATTTTAATGCAGACTAGGTACAGCTTCCACCTGAAATGTATATGGAAAGCACAAGAAAATAGCTCCTTTCACTTCAGAATGGTTGTGATGTCTTTTATAAGAAAACAAGAAATGAGACAGCATCTTGGGATGTTGTGGCTTGAAAACAGTCCAGGTTTTCATGCCAAGCGTCATCCGCAGAGGCACAGACAGCTGCAGACCAGCCCCACAGTTGAGAAGAGACTTCCCAGGAATCCCGATGAGGCTGTTGCTTGCAGTCCGTGGGGCAGTGGCTGACCTCTGACCCCGCCTGACAGCCAGCCCTCTTGTCCTTCTGCTGTGCAACAAGTCAAATGAGGCTATAATTATGCTGCAGACAACAGACTGCAATTACACATTCAAGTTCCCGGGTTGGAAGGAGGGAGATGATTGTGGAGGGAAAGGGGTGAAAAGAAAGAGACAGACCACTTTTTGATACTTTTCTCTAGAAAAGTATGACTGTAATGCATGCTCCCTGAAGAGAAAAATCAAACCACAGTGGAGAGTCACTGTTCTCTGATTCAAAACACCACGAAAACATGGCTTTTTGCAGATGGAGACAGACCAAAGACTATGTGACTGTCTAATAAATAAAAGCGAAGTTTGGTTCCCAGAAGTTCCTGTGCAAATGAGGTTTACTGGTTCTAATTCATTTTTTACTCTAATTCATTTAATTAAACAAATAAAAATAGATTAATAAATAAGAGAATGGAATAGACTGGAACTTGGAGAGGTGTGGCACACAGTCATATTTTTCTTTTTTTCACTTTTTTAATTGCAGTATAGCTAATTTACAATGTTGTGTTAGTCTCAAGTGTATAGCAAAGTGATTCAGAGAGAGATATTTTCTTTCAGATTCTTTTCTATTGTAGATTACTACAAGATATTGAGTATATTTTCCTGTGCTATACAGTGTGTGTGTGTGTGTGTGTGCTTAGTCCTGGCTGACTCTTTGTAACTCTGTGGACTGTAACCCACCAGGCTCCTCTGTCCATGCAATTTTCCAGGCAAGAATACTGGAGCAGACTGCCATTTCCTACTCTAGGAGATCTTCCCAACCCAGGGATCAAACTCATGTCTCTCGTGTCTCCTACATTGAGAAGTGGGACTCTTTACCACTGTGCCACTTGGGAAGCCTGTACTATAGAGTAGGCCCTTGTTATTCCCATATTTTTATATGCAGTAGTGTTTATATGTTAATCCCAAACTCCTAATTTATTCCCCACCACCATCCCCTTTGGTAACCATGTTTGGTTTCTATGTTTGTGAGTCTAACTCTGTTTTACAGACATGTTTTTTAAACTCCACATATAAGTGACATGATATGATGTATGGCCCACCATATGCTTCAGTGTGCTTTACCAGATTGACTAGTTTGTTTTCTGTTAAATTTCTATAAAGTCTAGGAACTCTTCATTAGATCAAGCCACAGCTATTCTGGACAAATAGTTCTAATGCCCTATTTTAAAATCTGCAAAATATTCTGCACCAGAAAGATAAGTAGTTGAATGGTATAGATATACCTGTTAGAAGTAAGTCTGTCCTGGATGCCTTTGAGACTATCTGTTACATTGTTTGGCATCTTCAACCTTTGTGTCCAAAGTTATAGATTTACCACATAATTTAGAATTTACTCAGGGAAGGTATAACTCGTATTTGTTGATCAGTTTTCTGACATTTGCTGTTCTGTGTCAGCTTGAACACCTCTAGGGCTAATTGTCCACCTCCTGATGGAAGCAGCCTATGCCCTCTTGCAATGACACTTCAAAAATGTCTTCCACCAGTTAAAATAAAGAGCTCTGTTTTAGTTATCATCCACAGGCCCAAATCCTCTCCTTTGTATACCAGTTTTTGGCCACATTCCACTTGGAAAATCTGAATATTTATAGATAGCTATAATGCTGTTCTCTGCTACCAAAATAGCCTTTACTTATTTTCTCTGATAGGATTTCAAGCCTTTTAACAATTTCATAGGGACATTTATATCCATATGCTCTGTAGCACCTAGGATTTAAAATTCCAAAGGTGTTCAATGCTGTCAATGGAAAACAGCCTGACATTGCCCACTTCATTGTTTTAGTAATACCCTTGTGTTTGCTGAATTTCTCTTAGCTTCCACAACAAAGTGCTGTTTCTCTTGGACCTGACTATAAATCAAGCTCACAAAGTCTTTTTCACACATGCCCCAGTGTGCGTATTTCTTCCCCCACACCCTTAAGCCATTAGCTTCAACCAAGTGATTCATCTGACACTATCTCCAGGAGATAGCATCAGATCCCACGGAGTAAGGACTCAGTCCCACACGACTGCCCCTGTGTCAAAAGCAAGTCCAAGTTGTTACCTGTATTTCTGATCGACTGTACATTAGAGGTTCCCACAGCCTACTTTTCAGGTAGAATTAATTGCTAAAGTCATTCATAGAACTAAAAAAACAAAATCACTTATATACTAGGTCGCAAGTTTATTATAAAAGGATATCACAAGAGAACAGACAACTAGAAAAGACACACAGAGCAGCTTATGTAAGAAGAGGTGCTCTGTTTCCTTGTCTTCTTCCAGCAGGACACTGTCCTAGAATCTCTACACGTTCACTAATGGAAAGCTCTACAGACTCAGTCCATTAGAGGTTTTATGAAGGTATCATTATATATATTCCCTAGTAAAGAATCTGCCTGCAATGCAGGAGTCCTGGGTTCAATCCCTCAGGTGGGAGGATCCCCTGGTAAAGGAAATGGTAATCCACTCCAGTATTCTTGCTTGGGAAATCCCATAGACACAGTGCTTTGTACGTATTTGTTGATCAGTTTTCTGACATTTGCTGTTCTGTGTCAGCTTGAACACCTCTAGGGCTAATTGTCCACCTCCTGATGGAAGCAGCCTATGCCCTCTTGCAATGACACTTCAAAAATGTCTTCCACCAGTTAAAATAAAGAGCTCTGTTTTAGTTATCATCCACAGGCCCAAATCCTCTCCTTTGTATACCAGTTTTTGGCCACATTCCACTTGGAAAATCTGAATATTTATAGATAGCTATAATGCTGTTCTCTGCTACCAAAATAGCCTTTACTTATTTTCTCTGATAGGATTTCAAGCCTTTTAACAATTTCATAGGGACATTTATATCCATATGCTCTGTAGCACCTAGGATTTAAAATTCCAAAGGTGTTCAATGCTGTCAATGGAAAACAGCCTGACATTGCCCACTTCATTGTTTTAGTAATACCCTTGTGTTTGCTGAATTTCTCTTAGCTTCCACAACAAAGTGCTGTTTCTCTTGGACCTGACTATAAATCAAGCTCACAAAGTCTTTTTCACACATGCCCCAGTGTGCGTATTTCTTCCCCCACACCCTTAAGCCATTAGCTTCAACCAAGTGATTCATCTGACACTATCTCCAGGAGATAGCATCAGATCCCACGGAGTAAGGACTCAGTCCCACACGACTGCCCCTGTGTCAAAAGCAAGTCCAAGTTGTTACCTGTATTTCTGATCGACTGTACATTAGAGGTTCCCACAGCCTACTTTTCAGGTAGAATTAATTGCTAAAGTCATTCATAGAACTAAAAAAACAAAATCACTTATATACTAGGTCGCAAGTTTATTATAAAAGGATATCACAAGAGAACAGACAACTAGAAAAGACACACAGAGCAGCTTATGTAAGAAGAGGTGCTCTGTTTCCTTGTCTTCTTCCAGCAGGACACTGTCCTAGAATCTCTACACGTTCACTAATGGAAAGCTCTACAGACTCAGTCCATTAGAGGTTTTATGAAGGTATCATTATATATATTCCCTAGTAAAGAATCTGCCTGCAATGCAGGAGTCCTGGGTTCAATCCCTCAGGTGGGAGGATCCCCTGGTAAAGGAAATGGTAATCCACTCCAGTATTCTTGCTTGGGAAATCCCATAGACACAGGTGCTTAGTGAGCTACAGATTGTGGGCTATCAAGAGTTGGACCTACTTAGTGGGACACCACGGCCTCCGCCATTACATAGTCATGATTGATTAAATCTCCCGCCATTGGCAATCAACTTAATCTCCAGCCTCTCTCCCCTCCCCTCCTGTTCAAAGAATACAATTGAAAGTTCCAACCCTCTCAACACTTCCTTGGTTCCACTGGCAACCATTTCCTTCCTCTGCAGGTTACCTAGAAACCTACCAAAAGTCATCTAATTAACATAACAAAAGACACCTTGATTGCTCTCTCACTGCTTAAGAAATTCCAAGGGTTTTAGGAGTTCTGTGCCAGGGACAAAAATCAAATCTATATTTTTATTTTGAATCACAATCTCACAGATGCTAAGCCACATACATTATTTCTCTGAGGCATTCTTAATTTGCTTTCTTGGGCCTAAGAGCCATTTACTATATTTATGCTTGTTAAATTACTATTATTATTGCTGTTCAATTGCTAAATTGTGTCTGACTCTTTGAGACCCCATGGATTGTAGCACTCCAGGCTTCCCTGTCCTTTTCTATCTGCCAGAGTTTGCTCAAACTCATGTCCATTGAATCAGTGATGCCACCCAAAATCATCTCATGCTCTGTCATCCCCTTCTCCTCCTGCTTTCAATCCTTCCCAGCATCTGGGTTTTATTTAGTATGCGGACGTTTCACATCAGGTGGCCAAAATATCAGAGACTCAGCTTCAGCTTCAGCTTCATCATCAATCCTTCCAATGAATATTCAATTAGCTTTAATGTTATTTCATCATGAAGTCTTATATTTTTCATGTATAAAATGGAATGAAATGTTTGAATAAGATGGAATTGAAACAAATACTAATATTCAAGACAGAATTCAAAATTATGATGTAATTACTAAAGCTTTTCCAGCTCCAGAATTTTGTCTTTCATTTTGTGGTTTTTGTGAACAAAATGACTCAGAACTCATTAAACACAAGATAGCAGACAACTTTCATCTTGTCTAATATTGATATATCATTGTTAATATAGCCTTCCCTGACCACTTAACAAACATATCAATGTATAAAGATGGATGATCTCAGTAACTATTGGGAAGTAGAAGAAAAGTGGGAAAAAAATTGATTTCTTAATTGCAAAATGCCTCTTCCTTAATCTCCAATGCTCTTCTCTAATAATACTTTATATTTCAAGAAGTAAAATTCAATACTATTCCCTCCTCCCTGACCTTTTCTACCTTCCTTCCCCATCCCTACAGCTAATATTTCTACTTCTAGGTACATAAAAATCAGTATTTGTGAAAAGCAGTACAGTATGATTCAATGAAGATCAGGATCAAAATGAAAATGGATAGATTGTCATGACCATGATTTATTGAATCAAAAAGAAAATGGGGAAGAAAATATTAAAAAAAAAAAAAAAGAAAACAGGAGGAGGGTTGTATTGTTGTAGAATCTTTAATTCTGGTTGTTACTGACTGAGAATTCTCTAAGGAAAATAATGACTGCTCACTCTGGGAGAAAATATCATCCATTCAGCTGATCTACAACAAACTCCAACTGATGTATCTAAGAAAACTTGCAAGGTAGCAAAAAGCCATGAACATTACAGTAACCTAGAGGATTCTTTGTTTTTCAGGACCCTTATGCATATCTGAACTGAAAGTGAAATGAGGACACAAGCTCTCTCTCATGTGTGACTTAATGACAACAACACTTTAGAACTAGACTGACATAGGTCAATTGTACAGTGTATAAATATAAAGAAACAAGTACAAAAACCTGAAAACAATTCCTTGAAATCAACACTAATTGGACAAATCACAAAATGGGTGGTGCAACTATACCGAATTTTCATGTAATTCCCCCTGTTCATTTAATTAAGCACAGTTGGGGGAAGTGCTTACTCTGTATTATTTCCTAAGCTATGACCTGTGCATAATTGGTAAGATGAGGGCCCTGTCCTTTAAAACATACCATCAAAGAGCTTGGTGTCTCTTATGGAATATCACTCGCAAAATTGACTTTTACACATTACTAGAAACTAGAAAAGGTCTATTGACTTAGGCAAAGCTTTTTTGATGGCATGAAACAGAGATTCACACGATAATAAGAGTGGAAAGTACTATAAAGACTCAATGTAAACCTGAAATAGAAGAGTGGCAGGAACACCGTCAGGGCTGCCCAAAAGCAAGAGTTTGAACTGGGAAGCTTTCAGGAACAAAGACTGTAGTCCTGAATTGAAAATCTAGCCATCTTTCTCCTGTTGTCACTCCTTTTCCTACTTGGGGCCAAAGACCAGTTCTCTGTGCTTGTCTTTCAGAGCATGTTGTCCCAAAGTCATCGCCCAGAGGCTGCCTCAGCCCCAGAACACGAAGGTTGCATGACCTTTAATAGCTAACACACATGGTTGGCCCAAATTGCCGTGTTCAAAATCAGGGGGACAGAATACAATTGGCCCAGCTGAGCACATGTTTCTCTATGACTCACTCATCCATAGTGAACGATAGATCCATACAGCTTTCTAAGGTGCCAACCATTTAAAACAAAGTATATTTAATTTCCTCAGCATATAACTTCTCAGGCTATCGCTCAAACTTGAAGTCCTCTAAAGACGAAATCACGTATGTTATACATTACCAATGGAAACAGACTTATTCTGAAAGATTAAATTTAGGAATGCAATAACAGCTAATGAAGAAGCTCAAGTGTTTTGTACTTGTTTCATACTCAAAATGCATTCACAGGTTCTTATGACAGAGATTTTTTCTATTCTTGAATGCATTAATTGCTGACATATGTATTCCTGTTTTGACATAAAACAAATAGACTGTACAGTGTATAAATATAAAGAAACAAGTACAAAAACCTGAAAACAATTCCTTGAAATCAACACTAATTGGAAAATACTTCATCCGAATTTTCATGTAATTCCCCTGTTCATTTAATTAAGCACAGTTGGGGGAAGTGCTTACTCTGTATTATTTCCTAAGCTATGACCTGTGCATAATTGGTAAGATGAGGGCCCTGTCCTTTAAAACATACCATCAAAGAGCTTGGTGTCTCTTATGGAATATCACTCGCAAAATTGACTTTTACACATTACTAGAAACTAGAAAAGGTCTATTGACTTAGGCAAAGCTTTTTTGATGGCATGAAACAGAGATTCACACGATAATAAGAGTGGAAAGTACTATAAAGACTCAATGTAAACCTGAAATAGAAGAGTGGCAGGAACACCGTCAGGGCTGCCCAAAAGCAAGAGTTTGAACTGGGAAGCTTTCAGGAACAAAGACTGTAGTCCTGAATTGAAAATCTAGCCATCTTTCTCCTGTTGTCACTCCTTTTCCTACTTGGGGCCAAAGACCAGTTCTCTGTGCTTGTCTTTCAGAGCATGTTGTCCCAAAGTCATCGCCCAGAGGCTGCCTCAGCCCCAGAACACGAAGGTTGCATGACCTTTAATAGCTAACACACATGGTTGGCCCAAATTGCCGTGTTCAAAATCAGGGGGACAGAATACAATTGGCCCAGCTGAGCACATGTTTCTCTATGACTCACTCATCCATAGTGAACGATAGATCCATACAGCTTTCTAAGGTGCCAACCATTTAAAACAAAGTATATTTAATTTCCTCAGCATATAACTTCTCAGGCTATCGCTCAAACTTGAAGTCCTCTAAAGACGAAATCACGTATGTTATACATTACCAATGGAAACAGACTTATTCTGAAAGATTAAATTTAGGAATGCAATAACAGCTAATGAAGAAGCTCAAGTGTTTTGTACTTGTTTCATACTCAAAATGCATTCACAGGTTCTTATGACAGAGATTTTTTTTTTCTATTCTTGAATGCATTAATGACATAGGCTGACATATGTATTCCTGTTTTGACATAAAACAAATAGACTGTCAGTTATTTCTCCCTTAAAAATGGGTTTATTCAGGGTCAGCAAGGAGTTGCAGTTTGGAATCATCAACCATGGTGGCCACATGCTTTTTCCTGTACAGCAAAGGGAGGAGAATGCTTTTATAGAGGAAAACAAAGTTGGGAGAGCCATAGTAAACACAGGCCAGGGTTTTTCCTGAGTGAGGTTCTGCCAGTGAAGGAGGGCACTCTCTTCTTCCTCTTGGGCTCAGCTATCATAGCACAGCATGAGAGCCTCTGGCCTCCCAACTGGCCTCCCAACTGTATTGAATGGAAGTTTTTGCCTATTAATTTTTTACACATGTAACCACTAATTTAAACTTATCTGAAAAGCAGTTATCACATAATGTGGTAATGACTTATTAGGAGGCAATGTATTTACATTATCTTTCATTGTTCTGTAACCTAGAGAATAATGCCTGTAACATTTAGAATGCATTAAGATAGATGGGCTTCCCTGGTGGTCCATTGGTTAAGGATATCGCCTTGCAGTGCAAGGGGAACTGGTTTGATCCCTGGCCTGGGAAGATCCCATGTTCTGCGGAGTGACTGGACCGATGTGTCCAACTACTGAGCCGGAGTTCTGGAGCACATGCGCCCAGAAGCGGTGCTCTGCAACAAGAGAGGCCACAGCAATGGGAGGCCCACACAGGCCAAAGAACAAAGATGGATGAAAATAAATAGATGAAAGACCAATAGAAGTGGCCAAAAAAAAAAAAAAAGTTAAAAAAAAAGATAGATAATTACATGGACTTATAAGATTTGTTCACTTTTTCCCAATTATGTGTTCTTCATTATTTATATGAAGGAGAAAGTAATCAGCAACTTCAGTCATCTGTGATAGCTCTCAAAATCAAGGCAAAAAACACATCTTCCTGCTTGGGTGACACAGAAAATTAAGAAAGTATATATGTTCAGTATCCTTCCTTTCCCTGGAGTTGGGTGAAGGTATTTTCGGTTTGAGAAGGACCTTGGTCCTTCTCTTCTTTGAAGAAAGAATTCCATAAAAATAGCAAAATTGTGATGCAAGCACAGAGTTTATTTGGTGGGAGAGCACCCAAAAAAGCTGTTTATTTAGGGCAGAAGCAAAAGTTACGATCTTAGAGAGAATGAGTAAGAACATTCTCTCAAGTGGGGAATGAACAATAGGTGAAGTTTAGGTTATTAATATGGCCTTAATCTCCCAGGATTCAGATGGGGATGCCTCCCTTTTCCCTCCCCTATAAGCATCTAAGCAGCAATTTCCTATTTGAGTTTCCATCAGTCTTCATTTTTATCTTTCCTGTGAATACCTAAGCAAAACCCACTGGAGCGGGAGTCAAAACCCCAATGATACTGATATAATTATATTACAACATGGCCCAGGTTACTAGAAGACAAATTGAGATCCCCTACTCCAGCACATGTATTGGACTGGGAAATCTCATGGACCACAGAAACGAGGGGGTTGCCGTGGGTTGCTTTGTCTTTCTCCTGATCAGGGCTCATCGTCCCAACAGTAGTTAGTCTCAAATAAAAGCTAAAGGTAAACAACATGAAACTGGTTGAAGCACATCAATCCAAAGCCTATCTATCTCCTGGGCTTCTCCCATGGCTCAGCGGTAAAGAATTTGCCTGCAATGCAGGAGATGTGGGAGACATGGATTCACATCCTGGGTCAGGAAGATCTCCTGGAGGAGGAAATGGCAACTGACTCCAGTATTCTTGTGGAGGAAATCCCATGGACAGAGAAGCCTGATGGGCTATAGTCCGGGGTTGAAAAGAGTTGGACACGACTGAGAACAGCACAAAACAGCACATATCTATCTCCTAATGCAAAACTCATGCTCCATGGTTTTCATGGTCAGATTTCTTGCCCAGGTGACACAGAGCCTGTTCTAGATGCCAATCTATCTTCACTGCAAAACATAAAGTGCAAAACAAGCAGTTGACTTTGCCTTTCGCCTAATGTCTATGCAGTAGGAGGCTATCCTTGTGCCCACCATGTCTTTCCTGCCTCAGAGGTATTTCTTCCCTGTTTTACTTATTCCACCTTAGTGTTATGATTCAAATTATCGCCTTTTCAGATATTTGAATTGTATTTGAACCCATTTCTCTTTGAAAAAGTAAAAGCAAAATTGTGATGCAAGCACAGAGTTTATTTGGTGGGAGAGCACCCAAAAAAGCTGTTTATTTAGGGCAGAAGCAAAAGTTACGATCTTAGAGAGAATGAGTAAGAACATTCTCTCAAGTGGGGAATGAACAATAGGTGAAGTTTAGGTTATTAATATGGCCTTAATCTCCCAGGATTCAGATGGGGATGCCTCCCTTTTCCCTCCCCTATAAGCATCTAAGCAGCAATTTCCTATTTGAGTTTCCATCAGTCTTCATTTTTATCTTTCCTGTGAATACCTAAGCAAAACCCACTGGAGCGGGAGTCAAAACCCCAATGATACTGATATAATTATATTACAACATGGCCCAGGTTACTAGAAGACAAATTGAGATCCCCTACTCCAGCACATGTATTGGACTGGGAAATCTCATGGACCACAGAAACGAGGGGGTTGCCGTGGGTTGCTTTGTCTTTCTCCTGATCAGGGCTCATCGTCCCAACAGTAGTTAGTCTCAAATAAAAGCTAAAGGTAAACAACATGAAACTGGTTGAAGCACATCAATCCAAAGCCTATCTATCTCCTGGGCTTCTCCCATGGCTCAGCGGTAAGAATTTGCCTGCAATGCAGGAGATGTGGGAGACATGGATTCACATCCTGGGTCAGGAAGATCTCCTGGAGGAGGAAATGGCAACTGACTCCAGTATTCTTGTGGAGGAAATCCCATGGACAGAGAAGCCTGATGGGCTATAGTCCGGGGTTGAAAAGAGTTGGACACGACTGAGAACAGCACAAAACAGCACATATCTATCTCCTAATGCAAAACTCATGCTCCATGGTTTTCATGGTCAGATTTCTTGCCCAGGTGACACAGAGCCTGTTCTAGATGCCAATCTATCTTCACTGCAAAACATAAAGTGCAAAACAAGCAGTTGACTTTGCCTTTCGCCTAATGTCTATGCAGTAGGAGGCTATCCTTGTGCCCACCATGTCTTTCCTGCCTCAGAGGTATTTCTTCCCTGTTTTACTTATTCCACCTTAGTGTTATGATTCAAATTATCGCCTTTTCAGATATTTGAATTGTATTTGAACCCATTCTGGGATACATCCCGGCACCGATGAAGTTGAAAGTATAGGCAGCAGCAATAAAAATGGGGACTGGATAATCTATATTCAAAAATTGATTTAGAACATTAAAGTTTCTGTTTTAGTCAGATTTCAAGTTAGAATAATTGCTAACAGATAAAAGTAGCTTCACTTTTGATATCTTATTCTTCAATATATCATGCCAGGGCTTCTCAGGTAGCTTAGTGGGTAAAGAACCAGCCTACATAGCAGGAGACATGGGTTTGATCTCTGGATTGGGAAGGTACTCTGGAGGAAGGCATAGAAACCCACTCCAGGGTTCTTGCCTGGAGACTCCCATGGACAGAGGAGCCTGGCGGGCTACAGTCCATAGGGCTGCAAAGAGTTGGAAATAACTGAAGTGACTTCACACACGCACACATGTATCATACCAACTATAAAATCTTAGAGTTAAGAATAAATCATTTGAGAAATAGATTTGTGGCATAGGTATCTGAGTGAAAGGCTCATTTCTAAAATAATAACACACCAGTTAGTGAATAAGAGGCTAGTTCCCACTTTCAACGACAGAAACTTCTTCTCTAAGGAGACAGGAAGTTTTCTTTCTTGGACTAATCCGTTCTAAATTTAGTAGCTAGAAATGGAAACTAGGAAGAGGAATATCAAGTAATCATTGAATATTTTCATTTTCTCATATAGTGAAAGATACATTTTATATTTAAATGCTATTTACAATCTAATTATGGAGAATTGTAGGAAAAGAGAGAATATAAATAACTAGAATGGAATTTTATTTTGTTCCATTCTTTTACAAGAAAAACACAGATTGAATTAAGCTGACATCAGGATCATGTTAAGAAAAACACATAAGAAAAGTAATAAATCATACTCTATATTTCTTCTCTCTTATGCAAGCAAAGCACTGTATAATGGCAAGTGTTATTCAAAGGGCCTAAGAAACCCAAAAATGCCTTTAAATAAAAGATATTAAACTAAACTTAGTAGAGTTTTACTCTACAGTACACAATTATTTTTTCCAATATGTGGCTCCATTATGAAAATATGGAAATAATATAAGAAAGCAATGGTTGAAAATGTGTACTTTAGTCTTACTACTTCTTGATAATCATAGTTAATTTTTTGGAGATATCTTTTCAATCTACTTTCTCTATGTATTCTTTTGGGAAAAACAAAACTAATTTTAGGAATCTTACATAAAGCATTTTGTGTCCTGCTTTCATTGTGCTCTCCAGTTTTTCTTTTTTAAAAATTTATTTATTTTTATATGCTCCTTTTTTCACTTACAATTATATCATGTGTTTTTCATGCTATTCAAAAACATTATTTTTAATAGCCACATGTTATTTGTTTAACTGTTCAGTTCAGTTGCTCAGTCGTGTCCTGCTTTTTGCAACCCCATGGACTGTGGCATGCTAGGCTTCCCTGTCCTTCACCATCTTCCAGAGTTTGCTCAAACTCGTGTCCATTGAGTCGGTGATGCCATCCAACCATCTCAACCTCTGTCATCCCCTTCTCCTTTCTACCTTCTATTTTCTCAACATCATGCTCTTTTCCAATGCGTTCACACACGCACATGTATCATACCAACTATAAAATCTTAGAGTTAAGAATAAATCATTTGAGAAATAGATTTGTGGCATAGGTATCTGAGTGAAAGGCTCATTTCTAAAATAATAACACACCAGTTAGTGAATAAGAGGCTAGTTCCACTTTAAACGACAGAAACTTCTTCTCTAAGGAGACAGGAAGTTTTCTTTCTTGGACTAATCCGTTCTAAATTTAGTAGCTAGAAATGGAAACTAGGAAGAGGAATATCAAGTAATCATTGAATATTTTCATTTTCTCATATAGTGAAAGATACATTTTATATTTAAATGCTATTTACAATCTAATTATGGAGAATTGTAGGAAAAGAGAGAATATAAATAACTAGAATGGAATTTTATTTTGTTCCATTCTTTTACAAGAAAAACACAGATTGAATTAAGCTGACATCAGGATCATGTTAAGAAAAACACATAAGAAAAGTAATAAATCATACTCTATATTTCTTCTCTCTTATGCAAGCAAAGCACTGTATAATGGCAAGTGTTATTCAAAGGGCCTAAGAAACCCAAAAATGCCTTTAAATAAAAGATATTAAACTAAACTTAGTAGAGTTTTACTCTACAGTACACAATTATTTTTTCCAATATGTGGCTCCATTATGAAAATATGGAAATAATATAAGAAAGCAATGGTTGAAAATGTGTACTTTAGTCTTACTACTTCTTGATAATCATAGTTAATTTTTTGGAGATATCTTTTCAATCTACTTTCTCTATGTATTCTTTTGGGAAAAACAAAACTAATTTTAGGAATCTTACATAAAGCATTTTGTGTCCTGCTTTCATTGTGCTCTCCAGTTTTTTTCTTTTTTAAAAATTTATTTATTTTTATATGCTCCCTTTTTTCACTTACAATTATATCATGTGTTTTTCATGCTATTCAAAAACATTATTTTTAATAGCCACATGTTATTTGTTTAACTGTTCAGTTCAGTTGCTCAGTCGTGTCCTGCTTTTTGCAACCCCATGGACTGTGGCATGCTAGGCTTCCCTGTCCTTCACCATCTTCCAGAGTTTGCTCAAACTCGTGTCCATTGAGTCGGTGATGCCATCCAACCATCTCAACCTCTGTCATCCCCTTCTCCTTTCTACCTTCTATTTTCTCAACATCATGCTCTTTTCCAATGCGTTGTCTCTTCCCATCAGGTGTCCAAAATATTGGAGCTTCAGCTTCAGCATCAGTCCTTCCAATGAATATTCAAGATTGATTCCCTTTAAGATTGACTGTTTAATTTCCTTGAAGTCCAAGGGACTCCCAAGAATCTTTTCCAACACCACAGTTCAAAGACATGAATTCTTTGGCACTCAATGTGTTAAGACAAGTTTCTTAATTTTGCCTCTATATTTTGACTTAGAGTTTGTTTCCAACTGTTTGTTATAAATAATATGTGATGAATATTTTAGACACATTTTTTTAATTTCCTCATGACACTTTCTCAAAAGTGAAATGTCTGGATCACAGAGATGTTTAAAGTGTTTATGTATTGAAAGTAACATAGCAGAGTAAGATGAACATACATCTTAATTGAAATCCAGAGACACAAGTTCCAATCCCAACATATTTTCTAAATTACTTGGTATCATTGACCAAATGAGAACATTTCTCTGGTCTTCAGTTTCCTCACTTATAGCATACAGATGGCCAAACTAAATTATTTTAGAGTCTTACGGTTCCTACTCTGGTTGTCTGTGACTGCATAATAAGCTATCTCAAAACCTAGTGTCCTCAAACAACAATCATTCTATTGTTTCTCATTCTATTGTTTCTCTGTTGATCCTGCTTGAGGTTCCTTAGGCGACTTCAGTCAGATAATGGCTGCATATTCCATGCCAAATATGGGGTGTCCGAAAGGGTTTCACTCATGAGTCTGGCACCTTGACAGGGATAGCTGGCCTTAGCTGGGATGCTAGGGCAGCTGGAGCTTTTTACTTTGCCTCTGTCTATCATTTTTCTCTCTATTTCCATACAGACTCAGTGTGTCTCTTCTTTACATCTTTTCAATATGGTATCTTCATGTGGTCTCACCTTCAGAGAAATACATGACCACTCAGGCTCTCAGAAATGCAAACAGGTTGTCACTTCTACCCCAGTCTGTTGAGAAAGCAGGTCACAGGATCAACCCAACCTCAATGTGAAGAGGACAGCATGAGATCATAAATATTGGGAAGCATAGTTCACTAGAGGCCATCTTTGGTGAGGGAATACCACATAGAATGGGACCAGAACAATGTCCTCAGAGCTCTCAAATACTAATTGTGTGAGGATTTGTAATTCATAGACAGTAAGTACTATGAGAGTCTATAAATAGCATAAGGGAAAGTATGATGAGTCTCTATTGTTAAGGATGCTCATTTCAGCAGAACAGTCAATTCTCAACCCTTCTAGGGGGACAGTGAACTCTGTAATTTTCTCCACATAATTTCACTGTGTTCTTTGTGCTGACAATTTACAGGTCAGCCCTCAGCTGCACAGAAGATATAAATAGACTGATACTTTCCATACCTTACCCCAATGAGAGTACCTCCCTTTCTGAGAGTAACTATTTCCTCATGTGGAGCATACAGGAAGGTAAATATGACTGAATTTTACTGCACTCCTCACAGAAATCAGAAAGAGATGAAGCAAAAAATGAGTCCCCAGAGTAATTGAAAATGAATCAGCTCTTTCTTAGCCTCATCCTTAATAAAGATAATAATTAACATAGCAGAGTAAGATGAACATACATCTTAATTGAAATCCAGAGACACAAGTTCCAATCCCAACATATTTTCTAAATTACTTGGTATCATTGACCAAATGAGAACATTTCTCTGGTCTTCAGTTTCCTCACTTATAGCATACAGATGGCCAAACTAAATTATTTTAGAGTCTTACGGTTCCTACTCTGGTTGTCTGTGACTGCATAATAAGCTATCTCAAAACCTAGTGTCCTCAAACAACAATCATTCTATTGTTTCTCATTCTATTGTTTCTCTGTTGATCCTGCTTGAGGTTCCTTAGGCGACTTCAGTCAGATAATGGCTGCATATTCCATGCCAAATATGGGGTGTCCGAAAGGGTTTCACTCATGAGTCTGGCACCTTGACAGGGATAGCTGGCCTTAGCTGGGATGCTAGGGCAGCTGGAGCTTTTTACTTTGCCTCTGTCTATCATTTTTCTCTCTATTTCCATACAGACTCAGTGTGTCTCTTCTTTACATCTTTTCAATATGGTATCTTCATGTGGTCTCACCTTCAGAGAAATACATGACCACTCAGGCTCTCAGAAATGCAAACAGGTTGTCACTTCTACCCCAGTCTGTTGAGAAAGCAGGTCACAGGATCAACCCAACCTCAATGTGAAGAGGACAGCATGAGATCATAAATATTGGGAAGCATAGTTCACTAGAGGCCATCTTTGGTGAGGGAATACCACATAGAATGGGACCAGAACAATGTCCTCAGAGCTCTCAAATACTAATTGTGTGAGGATTTGTAATTCATAGACAGTAAGTACTATGAGAGTCTATAAATAGCATAAGGGAAAGTATGATGAGTCTCTATTGTTAAGGATGCTCATTTCAGCAGAACAGTCAATTCTCAACCCTTCTAGGGGGACAGTGAACTCTGTAATTTTCTCCACATAATTTCACTGTGTTCTTTGTGCTGACAATTTACAGGTCAGCCCTCAGCTGCACAGAAGATATAAATAGACTGATACTTTCCATACCTTACCCCAATGAGAGTACCTCCCTTTCTGAGAGTAACTATTTCCTCATGTGGAGCATACAGGAAGGTAAATATGACTGAATTTTACTGCACTCCTCACAGAAATCAGAAAGAGATGAAGCAAAAAATGAGTCCCCAGAGTAATTGAAAATGAATCAGCTCTTTCTTAGCCTCTCCTAATAAAAGATAATAATCCTTTCAATAGATTATTGTTTTTATTTGATAGCTAAATATGTACACTCAGTGCAATAGAATTAAGACTGCCAGACTGTGATAAAACCATATTTGTCACCATTGTTACAAAGGGAAAGCAAAGTCAGACTCAATAATATTTTACTAATTCTCAATGACAAATACATATACTTGAGGAGAATATGCTTTTTCTCCCACGTTATGGAAAATGGCAGCTTTTTATTGAGTCTATCTCTTAAAACTTAAACATTGGCTCATTCTCTCCACTGCCTTACAGTGAGAGCTAAAGCTTCTGGAGTATTTTATTTATTTACAGGGCATTTGCCTTGACGTTTCCCAGTAATCATGAATAGTAACAGAGACAGATGAGAGTTCTCTATCATCCTTTCCCTCAGGGCAAACCAGGCACAAATAGACCTCTAATGAGAAAATCCACTGAACAGGACAATAAATAGCAAGGCATAAAATAGGGGAAATAGTTTCCAAGTACAATCTTTAAGAAATACAGAGGAGAACACTTTTCTACCCAAAGTGAGATAAGGCCTCTTCAACTTGAATATGTTACAGTGGGTTCTAGCTTCATTACTAGGTCCTTTCCCACTCACAAGGTTACTTCTAAATCTTTTTAAGTTTCAAGAAATAGTAATGACTTCTATGGTACTTTATTAATAAAATGATACTTGTCCTTAAGTATTAGCTAATTTACAGAGATATTTTTAAGGACAATATAAATATGAGATTATTCAAGTCATGCTTATTTCCTACTAAGCAATTGACCATTTATTCAACCAATACCTTGGGATTGCCAGTTCCATGCCAGAAACCACACTAGCTTATGGATTACATGAGGGAGCAAGATATGATTTCTTCCTTGAGGAAACTTCACCAAAGAGGAGGCAATAGACTACTAAGCCAGCAAGAGTACCTCCCTTTCTGAGAGCTATTTCCTCATGTGGAGCATACAGGAAGGTAAATATGACTGAATTTTACTGCACTCCTCACAGAAATCAGAAAGAGATGAAGCAAAAAATGAGTCCCCAGAGTAATTGAAAATGAATCAGCTCTTTCTTAGCCTCTCCTAATAAAAGATAATAATCCTTTCAATAGATTATTGTTTTTATTTGATAGCTAAATATGTACACTCAGTGCAATAGAATTAAGACTGCCAGACTGTGATAAAACCATATTTGTCACCATTGTTACAAAGGGAAAGCAAAGTCAGACTCAATAATATTTTACTAATTCTCAATGACAAATACATATACTTGAGGAGAATATGCTTTTTCTCCCACGTTATGGAAAATGGCAGCTTTTTATTGAGTCTATCTCTTAAAACTTAAACATTGGCTCATTCTCTCCACTGCCTTACAGTGAGAGCTAAAGCTTCTGGAGTATTTTATTTATTTACAGGGCATTTGCCTTGACGTTTCCCAGTAATCATGAATAGTAACAGAGACAGATGAGAGTTCTCTATCATCCTTTCCCTCAGGGCAAACCAGGCACAAATAGACCTCTAATGAGAAAATCCACTGAACAGGACAATAAATAGCAAGGCATAAAATAGGAAATAGTTTCCAAGTACAATCTTTAAGAAATACAGAGGAGAACACTTTTCTACCCAAAGTGAGATAAGGCCTCTTCAACTTGAATATGTTACAGTGGGTTCTAGCTTCATTACTAGGTCCTTTCCCACTCACAAGGTTACTTCTAAATCTTTTTAAGTTTCAAGAAATAGTAATGACTTCTATGGTACTTTATTAATAAAATGATACTTGTCCTTAAGTATTAGCTAATTTACAGAGATATTTTTAAGGACAATATAAATATGAGATTATTCAAGTCATGCTTATTTCCTACTAAGCAATTGACCATTTATTCAACCAATACCTTGGGATTGCCAGTTCCATGCCAGAAACCACACTAGCTTATGGATTACATGAGGGAGCAAGATATGATTTCTTCCTTGAGGAAACTTCACCAAAGAGGAGGCAATAGACTACTAAGCCAGCTAGAGTCCAAATAAGTGGGCTTCCCTGGTATCTCAGCTCGTAAAGAATCTGTCTCCAATGCAGGAGACCCCAGTTCAACTCCTGGGTCAGGAAGATCCCGTAGAGAAAGGATAGGCTACCCACTCCAGTATTCTTGAGCATCCCTGGCAGCTCAGATGGTAAAGAACCAGCCTGCAATGCAGGAGACCTGAGTTTGACCCCTGAGCTAGGAATATCCCCTGGAGAGGGGAAAGGCTGCCCATTGCAGTATTCTTTTACATCCATTTGTTTTTTTATTCTTTGGCATGTGTGGGTCTCCCATTGCAGTGGCCTCTCTCATTGTAGAGCACTGGCTCTGGGCGCACGCACTCCAGAGTGCTGGCTTGTAATTGGACACGCTGGTCCAGCTGCCCTGCAGCACATGGGATCTTCCTGGGCCAGGAATCGAACCAGTGCCCCTTGCACTGCAAGGTGGACTCTCTACCCACTGGACCATCAGGGAAGCCCCCATTGCAGTATTCTTGTCTAAAGAATTCCATGGCTCCAGGCTTCCCCTGGTGGTCCAGTGGGTAAGGACACCGCCTTGCAGTGCAAGGGGTGCCAGTTCAATCCCTGGCCTGGGAAGATCCCATGTGCTGTGGAGCGGCTGGACTGATGTGTCCAATTACCGAGCTGGAGCTCTGGGGCTCATGCGCCCAGAGCCGGAGCTCTGCGACGACAGAGGCCACCACAATGGGAGGCCCACAGGAGCCAAAGAAGAAAGACGGATGAAACAGATAAATGAAAGACCAATGGAAGTGGCCCACCCGTTCCCCTCCTTCCCCACCCCACCCCAAAAGATAAATAAATCAGCCTAAATGTTTAAAAAAAAAGAATTCCATGGCTTCAATTTTAAGTATTAGCTAATTTACCAGAGATTAAATTTTTAAGGACAATATAAATATGAGATTATTCAAGTCATGCTTATTTCCTACTAAGCAATTGACCATTTATTCAACCAATACCTTGGGATTGCCAGTTCCATGCCAGAAACCACACTAGCTTATGGATTACATGAGGGAGCAAGATATGATTTCTTCCTTGAGGAAACTTCACCAAAGAGGAGGCAATAGACTACTAAGCCAGCTAGAGTCCAAATAAGTGGGCTTCCCTGGTATCTCAGCTCGTAAAGAATCTGTCTCCAATGCAGGAGACCCCAGTTCAACTCCTGGGTCAGGAAGATCCCGTAGAGAAAGGATAGGCTACCCACTCCAGTATTCTTGAGCATCCCTGGCAGCTCAGATGGTAAAGAACCAGCCTGCAATGCAGGAGACCTGAGTTTGACCCCTGAGCTAGGAATATCCCCTGGAGAGGGGAAAGGCTGCCCATTGCAGTATTCTTTTACATCCATTTGTTTTTTTATTCTTTGGCATGTGTGGGTCTCCCATTGCAGTGGCCTCTCTCATTGTAGAGCACTGGCTCTGGGCGCACGCACTCCAGAGTGCTGGCTTGTAATTGGACACGCTGGTCCAGCTGCCCTGCAGCACATGGGATCTTCCTGGGCCAGGAATCGAACCAGTGCCCCTTGCACTGCAAGGTGGACTCTCTACCCACTGGACCATCAGGGAAGCCCCCATTGCAGTATTCTTGTCTAAAGAATTCCATGGCTCCAGGCTTCCCCTGGTGGTCCAGTGGGTAAGGACACCGCCTTGCAGTGCAAGGGGTGCCAGTTCAATCCCTGGCCTGGGAAGATCCCATGTGCTGTGGAGCGGCTGGACTGATGTGTCCAATTACCGAGCTGGAGCTCTGGGGCTCATGCGCCCAGAGCCGGAGCTCTGCGACGACAGAGGCCACCACAATGGGAGGCCCACAGGAGCCAAAGAAGAAAGACGGATGAAACAGATAAATGAAAGACCAATGGAAGTGGCCCACCCATCCCCCTCCTTCCCCACCCCACCCCCAAAAGATAAATAAATAAAAAATAAATGTTTAAAAAAAAAAAAAGAATTCCATGGCTCCTCCATGGGGTCTCAAAGAGCTGGACATGACTGAGCAATTTTCACTTTCAGTCCATCTAAGGGTTTCCCAGGCAGTGCTAGTGATAAAGAAACTGCCTTCAATGCAGGAAACATAATAGATGTGAGGTCAATCCCTGGGTCGGGAGGATCCCCTGGAGGAGGGCATGGCAACCCACTCCATTCTTGCCTGGAGAATCCCACAGAGAAGCCTGGTGGGCTACTGTCCATAGGGTCTCACAGAGTTGGACACAACTGAAGTGACTTGGCATGTATGCACACAGTCCATCTAAAGATTCAGGGAAGGATATTCAGAGATAAAAACTTAGGCTAAGATAGGAAAGATGCAGAGAAGTTGGTCAAGGAAAGAAGGGGGATTGCATATTAGGATTCTACAGAGAAAGAACATTATACTAGATGGGCCAAAAACAAATTTTTTTCTCCATAAAATGAATCTAGTAGTGCTCAGTTGTTTTAACTTCATCCAAAACAATTTTGTTAGATTGCACTGTGACTGCTGTCACATCAGCTCGCATTAAAACTTGCCAAAATTGGTGTATTTTTGTGTAGTCATTTTAATATTGAAAATGGAAGAAAAAAGCAGCATTTTTGGCATATTACACTTTATTTTTTCAAGAAAGATAAAAATGAAACACACACAAAAAACTTGTGCAGTGTTTGGAGAAGGTTCTGTGACTGATCGGAGTACCAAAAGTGGCTTTCTAAGCTTTTTCCTAGAAAGTTCTTCCTGGACAATGCTGCTTGGTCAGATTGACCAGTTGAAGTTGATAGAATTCAAATCAAGATGTTAATTAAAAGTAATCAACATTTTACCATGTAAGAGATCATTTGTTTTACAGTCATAGATAACTATACAAACATGCATCTTCATGTACATAGAGAGATTTATTGTAAAGAGCTGAATTGTGTGATTGTAGAGGCTGGCAAGTCCCAAGATATGAAATTGGATAGCTGGAGACACAAGAACCAATAGCATAGTTCCAATCCATGTCTGAAGGCCTGAGAACTAGGAAAGCCAATCATGTATGTTCCAGTTAGGAAGCTAGCAGGCTCTAGACCCAAGAAGAATGGATATTTCAGTTTCAGTCTAGAAGCAATAAAAGACTAGTGGCTCATCTCAACTAATCAGGCAAGAAGAGTGGCCTCTTTCTTGAAAGAAGGCCATTTTGGGGGTTCAGACTTTTAATAGATTGGATGAGACTCACCCACATTAGAGAAAGTAATCTGCTTTATTTATAAACTCAAATGTTAATCTCATCCAAAAACATCTTCCCAGTCACACCTAGAATAATATTTGGCCAAACATCTGGACACCCCATGACCCAGTCAAGTTGACACATAAAATGAACCATTACAGGGGTCCAATGGTAGAGCAAAACAGGGAGGCTAGTGGGTCACTGGTCCCCAGGAAGGAAGTTTTTAAGAAAATAAATAGAAAATGTAAATGCCCAAAGGGCCAAAATTGGTACTAGAAGGCCTCTAGACTCCTCAACAGTTTATAAATATTTTAGGATATTCAGTTCTGTGCTGAGACTGAGAAAAGAAGCCACACATCCTGAGAATACCCTAAACATCTTACTTGTGTGTGTGCCTATCCTTCAGTTTCTGTATCCTGTATATGTAACTTGTATTCACCATCTTCTCCCCTACCTGCTCCTGAAGAGTCTTTAGCTTTCCATAAAATCCACCCAGTATAGTAATATCTGGAAGTCATTAATGGAAATAAAAAACTACCTACATAGATTGGTGTTCCTAATCAGTGTTGGTTTTTCCCCCAGAGGACATTAGGCTACCTAGCTAATAAGTTTTCCCACCTGGAGGAGGTGCTATTAGTATCATTCAGGGAGAAGCCAAGGATGCTGCCAAATACTTTTCAATACATAGGATGCCCGCATCCCAGAGAACTGTCTCATCCTAAAGATTCAATAGAAAAGTACTATCGGTCATCGCATGTACTTCTGGGCTGATCAGCCAAGTCTAGACATGTGACCTCTTTTTGTCTAACATTCCATCTATGAGATGGAAGTGCTGGGATTACAGGCTTCCCTCATTTGCTTTTGGATGACTTTAACAGAGAATTTCAGAAGCATTCATCACTGAAACTTTTATGCTACTGTGGTCTTTCCTCTGACTTCCTCTAGAGAGTCCACAGCCTTTGCCCCAGAGGTGTTTGACCTGAGTACCTGCAATTCCCACCAGCATGTCTCCTAGTGTACATGGTTAAGATGTACAATCATAATTAGCCCTTCAAGGACATCCTTTGAAGATTCTGTTCTAAATACTTTATAGACATTATTTCGCTTATTCCTAAAGCAAAACAATGAGTTTACAAATAAAGCTATGAACACTGATAAAAATCAAGTAGCTTTCCCAACTTGTACTGCCAATTAAAAAAAAAAAAAAAAAAAAAAAACTTGGGCTTTTAGTTAGAACCAGTTCTGTCTGACTCCTAAACTGTGTTCTCAGTAAATGAACTAAACTGTATGAAACTCAAACAGGTGACTGACCTCCACAAAGACTGTGTCTTCACCCTGTGTCCATAATGAGACACTTCTCGTATTCTCTGTTTCCTCATTCTAAAAGAGATCCAGCTTAATAGAACAAGAGAAAAGAGTGTGAGTTTGGGGGAGAAAAAAAGAACATTTTTCAGTGTAATATTTTTAACTTTTTATTTAAACTACATTTGTTCTTTTCTCAAGGTCGTTTCTGATCCAAGTTTCTCTCTATTAACTCTGTTTCCATTAGCCAGCACACACACACACAGTCTCTGTAATTTCTTGCTGTACTCAACAGCTCAGCTTTCACTCTCAGTTTGGAAACCTCAACAAGCTACAAGAAATAAGAAAAGGAGAGGAAATCGAAAGCTAGCTGTTCCTTTCCACCTTAAAAGACATGTCATCTGTCATTTCTTAAGACTCCCTCTTGGGAGTTTCTATCTCAAAACTTGTATCAAAGTCTTCATTCAAAAGAAAAACAATCACTGCCCAGATTAGAGGGACTAGGGTTCTATTGCTAAGAAAATAAAAATTATCTGTCATGGGTACATTCATAATGTAACTGGATTAGCTTTTTAAGGTTTGCTTTACTTGAGTGACAGGGCCTTAAGTAATAGTTGGTAGTCATATGAGCTACTACTCATTACATGCCAGGCAGTAAGGTAATTCATTCATTTAATAAAGGGATCAGCAAAGTGCAGTCTAGAGGCCAAATCTGGTCCTCTGCATGTTTATGTATGACCCACAAGCCTTATATAAGAATGGCTTTTACATTTTAAAATATTTTAATTTTAAATTGTTATGCGATTATATATAGACCAAATGTTGAAGAACTGATGCTTTCAAACTGTAGTGCTTGAAAGTCCCTTTGATAGCAAGGAGATCAAATCAGTAAATCCTAAAGGAAATCAACTGTGAATATTCACTGGAAGGACTGATACTGAAGCTGAAGCTCCAATACTTTGCCCACCTGATGCAAAGAACTGACTCATTAAATAAGATCTATGATGCTGAGAAAGATTGAAGCCTGGAGGAAAAGGGGGCAACAGAGGATGAGATGGACAGGTCGCATCATCGACTCAAAGAACGAGTCTGAGCAAACTTCAGGAGACGGTGAAGGCAGGACAGTCACCGGCAGGGGTCACAAAAGTCAGACACGACTTACAGACTGAACAACAGCAACAGACTATCCTCAATTCTGCCTCTTGGCCAGAACCTGACTTAAACCAACCATAATATGAAGTAGAAACTGCCATAATTCCCATTTTATGGATGAGAATACTGAGGCTTGGAGTGATTCAGTGATTTATCAAAGGTCACGTATGTGACAAGTGGCAAATCCAGGATTCCAATGTACATTTTCTCATTCAAAAACCACCACGCTCAACCACCATACCATCTGATGTCCATGTCCCCATGTCCTGGGAGACAAGTGCCTGTATACTTTAATAAGATGAAACATAATGTGAAGAAAGAGGTGGTTCTTGCTTAAGCTCTGTTTGGGCAGCCTGCCATCATCCCAGGGCAGCAGCACCCATGTGCTTGCCTAAGGGTGCCCAAGGCAGCACGTGCCAGACTCATCAGCCTGTCCCATGGGGCTCTGTACCCAGCATAGAGGGAACCCCATTCTTAGAAAAAGAGACGAAACAAAGAAACATTCCTCATGCTCTCAAGTCACTCTAAATTCTCACAGAGTCCCTACAGAAACAGTCCACCACCCCTGTAGAATATGGACAAAATCCCATGAGAGCCTGAACCAGGAGATAAATGGATGAAGCCAGATCTTGTGCTATAATTGGAATTTTCTCCCTCTTTTTTTGCCTGAGAGTTTATGTATGACCCACAAGCCTTATATAAGAATGGCTTTTACATTTTAAAATATTTTAATTTTAAATTGTTATGCGATTATATATAGACCAAATGTTGAAGAACTGATGCTTTCAAACTGTAGTGCTTGAAAGTCCCTTTGATAGCAAGGAGATCAAATCAGTAAATCCTAAAGGAAATCAACTGTGAATATTCACTGGAAGGACTGATACTGAAGCTGAAGCTCCAATACTTTGCCCACCTGATGCAAAGAACTGACTCATTAAATAAGATCTATGATGCTGAGAAAGATTGAAGCCTGGAGGAAAAGGGGGCAACAGAGGATGAGATGGACAGGTCGCATCATCGACTCAAAGAACGAGTCTGAGCAAACTTCAGGAGACGGTGAAGGCAGGACAGTCACCGGCAGGGGTCACAAAAGTCAGACACGACTTACAGACTGAACAACAGCAACAGACTATCCTCAATTCTGCCTCTTGGCCAGAACCTGACTTAAACCAACCATAATATGAAGTAGAAACTGCCATAATTCCCATTTTATGGATGAGAATACTGAGGCTTGGAGTGATTCAGTGATTTATCAAAGGTCACGTATGTGACAAGTGGCAAATCCAGGATTCCAATGTACATTTTCTCATTCAAAAACCACCACGCTCAACCACCATACCATCTGATGTCCATGTCCCCATGTCCTGGGAGACAAGTGCCTGTATACTTTAATAAGATGAAACATAATGTGAAGAAAGAGGTGGTTCTTGCTTAAGCTCTGTTTGGGCAGCCTGCCATCATCCCAGGGCAGCAGCACCCATGTGCTTGCCTAAGGGTGCCCAAGGCAGCACGTGCCAGACTCATCAGCCTGTCCCATGGGGCTCTGTACCCAGCATAGAGGGAACCCCATTCTTAGAAAAAGAGACGAAACAAAGAAACATTCCTCATGCTCTCAAGTCACTCTAAATTCTCACAGAGTCCCTACAGAAACAGTCCACCACCCCTGTAGAATATGGACAAAATCCCATGAGAGCCTGAACCAGGAGATAAATGGATGAAGCCAGATCTTGTGCTATAATTGGAATTCTCCCTCTCTGCTGAGAGTCACGGCTTTTTTTTTTTTTCTTAACGGAAGGAGTTTTGTTGTTTACTGCCAAACATCAAGATGACTCAACCATAGGTATACATTTTTTTTTTAAGTGAGTATCTTGTCTGCCTGTGGAGAGGCCTTTCTCAGAAAATTCTCAGCCCCTCCACGAGGTCCAGATGGACAAAGCACAGCACAGGGCTTGGCTGAAGGAGCTAAGCTTGAACCCCACAAGATATATATGGAAAGACTAGGAGAACGTCAGGGAACTGTGACAGATGAGCATGTATATCTGAGACTCTACTGATAGACTCCAGTCCATTTTACTGTTCTCATTTCCCTGCCGGGTTGAAAGAGAAAAATAAATTTCTATTCACTTTAGAGGAAGCTCATTATGAAATACTGAAACAGTATTTTCTCCATAGTCACAAGGTTGTCCTCACGATGTGACATAAAATTCTCAGACCAGGCTGAAAGGTAACCCATTGCCTGCCCCTTTATGGATTCAGCTTAAGGAAAAATACAAACCTTGATATATTTTTAAACCTTTAATATACATTAAAAATACAGATTTTTAAAAAGAATGTATAGATGAAAATATGTCTATGACCAAAAATGTTTTATGGAAAAAAATTTATTTCAAAGGCACTAAACAGTAAATACTTTATTCTTACAAATTCTCGAGGTACTCAACTGACCCTCTTAACAAGAAATGTGTGAAATAAAGACAGAAATACTCTTTAAAAAGTACCCTGACATTATGAATCGAAACATTAAATAGCCATAATTAGATAGTTCACAACTTTGACTCTATCAAGCAGTGTAACACTTTCCAAAAAAATTTATCTAGCATCACATTTACTGCATTTCCCTAAAATGCAAAAATAATGTGGTGTCTAAAATATATTACAATGCTCAGTATGAGCTTTGGAAGGACATTACTTTAAATCATCAGGCCAATCCAGAGTGCAGCTGCAGGATTAGCATGAGCTGGCCTCTGCTCAAGATTCCCATCCTCCCAGAGCCAATGTCTAGAGAACTAGAAGGGCAGTCATTAGCAAGAGGGACCTTTGGGGTCAAGGGACTTAGCCTGTGTACTGGGATTAGAGGATGAGCCTCCAGGACCCTTCTACATAGGAGTTTGGCAACCGTTAGGTGATTCTACAAGTAGAGAGAGGCACTAGGACTCAGAATATTAGTAGCAAGGTTGGAATCTAATTTCCATAAATGGAATGATGGTTCCCAGAAGGAGACCAAAGCCTAGTTTCCAGTCCAGAGTCAAAATATTGCACAATTGAGAATGATCTCGTAGCCCAGATCCTCAGCAAGTTTAAGGTAAGTCTTAGAAATGTGAACGGAGTTGGATTGCAAGTAACAACTAGTGAGTGGTCTCTGTTACAGGAAGAGGCAGGTGTCATGTAGAAAACTCGTCGAAGTCTGACAGGGAAGACTTAAGTGAAAGTGTAATTGTGATTCTCACTGGGGAATGGGAAAGATGGTGACAGGTGGGGAGTTTCTCAGGATGAGAAGAAATGAGGAAGGAAGAGGGGGAAAGAATATTCCAGGTGGAATGATTAACAAGGTGAGTTGCTGCTGAGGAAGAACAAGTTGTATTCCTTGGTTTATAGAGGGTGAAAAGAGAAATGAAGGGGCATGGGCCCAAATAGGGATAAGCATGGGGTACCATTTTGAGGCATTTGAAAAAACTGTATTTAAGGAATGAAGAGTCAGTAAAGAGTTGGAGAGGAGTTTATCAAATCAGAATGGGCCCAAATAAAGACATGTTTTGGATGCCATTTTAAGAGAGTTAAACTTTATTCTTTAGGCATTGGTTGGTATTAAATAATAAAGAGGGTTTTAATTGGACTCAGCTTTTTTTTTGGAAGATAACTTTGGAGATGATGTGAAAAGTCTGCATTCTAGTACAGGCAAGAAATAATAAGCTCTCAACATAGGGCTGTGGTAGCGTAGATTATTTGAAGAAACACAGCTTTCAGAAAATAAGCATCATCTGGTGAAGGTTTTAATATGGTGATAAATCAAAACAATTAAAATTCAGAAAGAAAAACATCTGTTCCCAAATTCTGCCCTAGAATTTCCCAGAATTTTGATCTAAATTCCCAGAATTTAACTACCAAGATTCAGATTAGTAGCTCCTGGGAGGGGCTTGCTGAACAATGGTTTAGGAACAGTGAGTCCATTCATCTCCTAGTGTCTGACAAACCATGTAGCTAGAAAAGACACAGGGAGCCTTTTCTTGACCTTGATAGTGTTACATTGCTGTGTTCTACTTGTGATAATTTTTGAAACATTTACTTACTATTTATATATTTTTCACTATGTATTTTAAACTTAAAGTCTAAAAAAACATAAAATGGATATAGAGTATTAAAGAGCAAGATAAGCATTTAAATTAGCGTTTAATTTAATGTATAAATGTTAGCTTAATATTTGAGTATATTAATAGAAAAACATTTACAAACCTCAGCAAGTTTAAGGTAAGTCTTAGAAATGTGAACGGAGTTGGATTGCAAGTAACAACTAGTGAGTGGTCTCTGTTACAGGAAGAGGCAGGTGTCATGTAGAAAACTCGTCGAAGTCTGACAGGGAAGACTTAAGTGAAAGTGTAATTGTGATTCTCACTGGGGAATGGGAAAGATGGTGACAGGTGGGGAGTTTCTCAGGATGAGAAGAAATGAGGAAGGAAGAGGGGGAAAGAATATTCCAGGTGGAATGATTAACAAGGTGAGTTGCTGCTGAGGAAGAACAAGTTGTATTCCTTGGTTTATAGAGGGTGAAAAGAGAAATGAAGGGGCATGGGCCCAAATAGGGATAAGCATGGGGTACCATTTTGAGGCATTTGAAAAAGCTGTATTTAAGGAATGAAGAGTCAGTAAAGAGTTGGAGAGGAGTTTATCAAATCAGAATGGGCCCAAATAAAGACATGTTTTGGATGCCATTTTAAGAGAGTTAAACTTTATTCTTTAGGCATTGGTTGGTATTAAATAATAAAGAGGGTTTTAATTGGACTCAGCTTTTTTTTTGGAAGATAACTTTGGAGATGATGTGAAAAGTCTGCATTCTAGTACAGGCAAGAAATAATAAGCTCTCAACATAGGGCTGTGGTAGCGTAGATTATTTGAAGAAACACAGCTTTCAGAAAATAAGCATCATCTGGTGAAGGTTTTAATATGGTGATAAATCAAAACAATTAAAATTCAGAAAGAAAAACATCTGTTCCCAAATTCTGCCCTAGAATTTCCCAGAATTTTGATCTAAATTCCCAGAATTTAACTACCAAGATTCAGATTAGTAGCTCCTGGGAGGGGCTTGCTGAACAATGGTTTAGGAACAGTGAGTCCATTCATCTCCTAGTGTCTGACAAACCATGTAGCTAGAAAAGACACAGGGAGCCTTTTCTTGACCTTGATAGTGTTACATTGCTGTGTTCTACTTGTGATAATTTTTGAAACATTTACTTACTATTTATATATTTTTCACTATGTATTTTAAACTTAAAGTCTAAAAAAACATAAAATGGATATAGAGTATTAAAGAGCAAGATAAGCATTTAAATTAGCATTTAATTTAATGTAAAAATGTTAGCTTAATATTTGATTCTATTAATAGAAAAACATTTACATGGAAAATTGTATCTTACAACTAGCTAGAATTCATCTCCTTTTCAAGTACCTTTGAATATTTTCAACAATTAATTCTATATAAGACCACAATGAAACTATCAATAATCCTCCCAAATAAGAAAATATGAAAAATGTATTATTTTACTGTAGTACAAAATGAAATAAGAAATTAATAGCAAAAGCAAATGTATAGTTTTGAATGGTTTTGTTTTTAAAAATGAGAAGTTAATGACTTAAGTATTCATTGCAAGAAGTTGCAAAAAGGAAAAAAAAATAAGAAATGAATAAGCAAAGCACTGAGAGGAGAAATTTGTGGAATGAGAATTGCCCCAAAGAATGACATGTTTTGGATGCTATTTTGAGAAACTTAAGCAGAAGATAATTATCAGTGAATCTGGAAATGGAAACAAAAAAAGGAAGAAAAGTCTAAGTAAATTAAATATTGCATTTGTAGTTATCTATTTCTGCATTAACAAAAATGGCTTGACAGAGTTTCATCCAATTAGAAAGCATGTGGACTCCAAGAATGTACAACACCAAGAATGAACCCCATGGTAAAGTGTTGACGTTGGGTGGTCATGAGGTGTAAACATAGGTCCATCATTTCTAAAAATCATATAAAAGTTTTAAAATATGTAGTTTACATAGCATTCACAAAGTTAGGTATCTGGGTGCCATGTTAAGTTAGACATTCCCTCCCCAGAGCACTTGAGATAAAAGGACACACAAAAGGTCCATGAGCCTGCAGGTGGAAATGCACTGAGTATCTCATGGAAAGACAGAGCAGACAGCAGTACAGATAGGCACAAGGGCACTTCTCAGCGGTCATAAAATTATTCTGTATTCTGCTTGTGCTGATAGTTATGCAACTACGTACATTTGTCAAAGCTCCTCAAATGTGTCTGACAAACCATGTAGCTAGAAAAGACACAGGGAGCCTTTTCTTGACCTTGATAGTGTTACATTGCTGTGTTCTACTTGTGATAATTTTTGAAACATTTACTTACTATTTATATATTTTTCACTATGTATTTTAAACTTAAAGTCTAAAAAAACATAAAATGGATATAGAGTATTAAAGAGCAAGATAAGCATTTAAATTAGCATTTAATTTAATGTAAAAATGTTAGCTTAATATTTGATTCTATTAATAGAAAAACATTTACATGGAAAATTGTATCTTACAACTAGCTAGAATTCATCTCCTTTTCAAGTACCTTTGAATATTTTCAACAATTAATTCTATATAAGACCACAATGAAACTATCAATAATCCTCCCAAATAAGAAAATATGAAAAATGTATTATTTTACTGTAGTACAAAATGAAATAAGAAATTAATAGCAAAAGCAAATGTATAGTTTTGAATGGTTTTGTTTTTAAAAATGAGAAGTTAATGACTTAAGTATTCATTGCAAGAAGTTGCAAAAAGGAAAAAAAAATAAGAAATGAATAAGCAAAGCACTGAGAGGAGAAATTTGTGGAATGAGAATTGCCCCAAAGAATGACATGTTTTGGATGCTATTTTGAGAAACTTAAGCAGAAGATAATTATCAGTGAATCTGGAAATGGAAACAAAAAAAGGAAGAAAAGTCTAAGTAAATTAAATATTGCATTTGTAGTTATCTATTTCTGCATTAACAAAAATGGCTTGACAGAGTTTCATCCAATTAGAAAGCATGTGGACTCCAAGAATGTACAACACCAAGAATGAACCCCATGGTAAAGTGTTGACGTTGGGTGGTCATGAGGTGTAAACATAGGTCCATCATTTCTAAAAATCATATAAAAGTTTTAAAATATGTAGTTTACATAGCATTCACAAAGTTAGGTATCTGGGTGCCATGTTAAGTTAGACATTCCCTCCCCAGAGCACTTGAGATAAAAGGACACACAAAAGGTCCATGAGCCTGCAGGTGGAAATGCACTGAGTATCTCATGGAAAGACAGAGCAGACAGCAGTACAGATAGGCACAAGGGCACTTCTCAGCGGTCATAAAATTATTCTGTATTCTGCTTGTGCTGATAGTTATGCAACTACGTACATTTGTCAAAGCTCCTCAAATGTGCACTTAAAATAGGTAAATCTCATTCAATATAAATTGTTCCTAATAAAACTAATTTTCATATGTCTACTTAAAATGAGAGTTTCTATAACAATGGATATTTCCTATATTCCAATAAGTAAATTATCTCTTTTAGTCACTGAAATTTTATCAGCCCAAACTGAGAGTTTTTTTTGAGAAGTTTAGTTGGAAAGGTTAAAAAACAAACAGAATAATTCCAAAATAGCATGATCCCAATTTTTAGGAGGAAAAAGATCAAATACATACTGAGGGCAAAGGGCAAAGCAACCCGCTCCAGTGTTTTTGCCTGGAGAATCTCATGGACAGAGGATCCTGACTGGCTGCAGTCCATAGGGTTGCATAGAGTCGAACAAGACTAAAGTGACTTAGCACGCATATATATGTACGCATATATATGTATAGACACACATACACACACACACACAGACACACACATACACACACACACACGCATACACACGCACACACACACATATACACACACACACATATTTGAAGGAAGGAAAACCAAAAGCCACATTAACAGTTCTTACCCAACGTGATAGTATAAATCTTACTATAATTTTTTTCATTTGTTTTCCTCTCCAACTTCTTTACTTGTAGTATGATTTTTAGCAGAAATAAATTCACAGAATTATTAAAAATAGAAAACAAACATATGGACACCAAGAGGAAAGGGAGCAGTGGGATTAACTGACAGATTGGGATTGCCATATACACACTACTGTGTACAAAATAGGTACCTAGTGAGAACCTTCTGTACAACACAAATTCAATGGTCGGACACAAGGAGCTATATGTATACATCCAGTAAGGTAGAAACTAAGACTACATGGTAAAGTGTTGACGTTGGGTGGTCATGAGGTGTAAACATAGGTCCATCATTTCTAAAAATCATATAAAAGTTTTAAAATATGTAGTTTACATAGCATTCACAAAGTTAGGTATCTGGGTGCCATGTTAAGTTAGACATTCCCTCCCCAGAGCACTTGAGATAAAAGGACACAAAAGGTCCATGAGCCTGCAGGTGGAAATGCACTGAGTATCTCATGGAAAGACAGAGCAGACAGCAGTACAGATAGGCACAAGGGCACTTCTCAGCGGTCATAAAATTATTCTGTATTCTGCTTGTGCTGATAGTTATGCAACTACGTACATTTGTCAAAGCTCCTCAAATGTGCACTTAAAATAGGTAAATCTCATTCAATATAAATTGTTCCTAATAAAACTAATTTTCATATGTCTACTTAAAATGAGAGTTTCTATAACAATGGATATTTCCTATATTCCAATAAGTAAATTATCTCTTTTAGTCACTGAAATTTTATCAGCCCAAACTGAGAGTTTTTTTTGAGAAGTTTAGTTGGAAAGGTTAAAAAACAAACAGAATAATTCCAAAATAGCATGATCCCAATTTTAGGAGGAAAAAGATCAAATACATACTGAGGGCAAAGGGCAAAGCAACCCGCTCCAGTGTTTTTGCCTGGAGAATCTCATGGACAGAGGATCCTGACTGGCTGCAGTCCATAGGGTTGCATAGAGTCGAACAAGACTAAAGTGACTTAGCACGCATATATATGTACGCATATATATGTATAGACACACATACACACACACACACAGACACACACATACACACACACACACGCATACACACGCACACACACACATATACACACACACACATATTTGAAGGAAGGAAAACCAAAAGCCACATTAACAGTTCTTACCCAACGTGATAGTATAAATCTTACTATAATTTTTTTCATTTGTTTTCCTCTCCAACTTCTTTACTTGTAGTATGATTTTTAGCAGAAATAAATTCACAGAATTATTAAAAATAGAAAACAAACATATGGACACCAAGAGGAAAGGGAGCAGTGGGATTAACTGACAGATTGGGATTGCCATATACACACTACTGTGTACAAAATAGGTACCTAGTGAGAACCTTCTGTACAACACAGGGGAACTCTGCTCAATGCTCTGTGCGGACACAAGGAGCTATATGTATACATCCAGCTGAGTCACTTTGCTGTAAGGTAGAAACTAAGACTACATTGTAAAGCGATTGTACTCAAACAAGAATTTTTTAAAAAAATCTTTTTGAGCGCCTCTAGCTTACAAAAATGAAAGCAAAATGCTGTACAATGCCCTCCATCCACTAACCTTGGTCTTTGGTCTCCCTCTGCCTCCCTTAGAAACTGTGACCATTTTTCATTGACTGGACGCTCTCTCAGGCTCTCAAGTCTTCATCTGAGCTCTTTGCCCTGTTGGGGGAATGCTAGTCCTCACACCTTTATCCACCTCAGGCTCTCTGTTCCCCCTTTTAAAAACCACCTCAAATGTGCTTTCTGTGCTTCTTCTGCAGAGATTTTTACTCCCAGCGATTAGCCACACTGTCAGACCATACCATAGAGGATGGCATATACCTTCTTCTGTATTAGTTAGAACAGGCTCTATGTGATAATGGCAAAGAAAAAACTATCAGGTCTCAGCGGTTTAATAAAATCTTGCTTCTCCCATGTTTCATGTCCCATAAAAGAAAAAACTATCAGATCTCAGCAGTTTAACAAAATCTTGCTCTCCCATGTTTCATGTCCCATGTGAATTTGCAGGAAGCTCTGCTGCGTGGTCTCTCAGGAACGCAGGCTGGAAGTCCACCATTTTATGCTGTCCCCAGTGACATAGAACAGCACCAAAGATCCACAAGTTTCCACAACCCACATTTCACTACTGCCCACATTTCATGACCTTTAAGGTGTCTGCAAACTTTAAGAAAATAGCACAGTGAGCTTTACTGTCTCCACCACACACACAAACCTCCACTCCGTATGAGTTCTCAAAAGATAAGGAAGGAAAACCAAAAGCCACATTAACAGTTCTTACCCAACGTGATAGTATAAATCTTACTATAATTTTTTTCATTTGTTTTCCTCTCCAACTTCTTTACTTGTAGTATGATTTTTAGCAGAAATAAATTCACAGAATTATTAAAAATAGAAAACAAACATATGGACACCAAGAGGAAAGGGAGCAGTGGGATTAACTGACAGATTGGGATTGCCATATACACACTACTGTGTACAAAATAGGTACCTAGTGAGAACCTTCTGTACAACACAGGGGAACTCTGCTCAATGCTCTGTGCGGACACAAGGAGCTATATGTATACATCCAGCTGAGTCACTTTGCTGTAAGGTAGAAACTAAGACTACATTGTAAAGCGATTGTACTCAAACAAGAATTTTTTAAAAAAATCTTTTTGAGCGCCTCTAGCTTACAAAAATGAAAGCAAAATGCTGTACAATGCCCTCCATCCACTAACCTTGGTCTTTGGTCTCCCTCTGCCTCCCTTAGAAACTGTGACCATTTTTCATTGACTGGACGCTCTCTCAGGCTCTCAAGTCTTCATCTGAGCTCTTTGCCCTGTTGGGGGAATGCTAGTCCTCACACCTTTATCCACCTCAGGCTCTCTGTTCCCCTTTAACAACCACCTCAAATGTGCTTTCTGTGCTTCTTCTGCAGAGATTTTTACTCCCAGCGATTAGCCACACTGTCAGACCATACCATAGAGGATGGCATATACCTTCTTCTGTATTAGTTAGAACAGGCTCTATGTGATAATGGCAAAGAAAAAACTATCAGGTCTCAGCGGTTTAATAAAATCTTGCTTCTCCCATGTTTCATGTCCCATAAAAGAAAAAACTATCAGATCTCAGCAGTTTAACAAAATCTTGCTCTCCCATGTTTCATGTCCCATGTGAATTTGCAGGAAGCTCTGCTGCGTGGTCTCTCAGGAACGCAGGCTGGAAGTCCACCATTTTATGCTGTCCCCAGTGACATAGAACAGCACCAAAGATCCACAAGTTTCCACAACCCACATTTCACTACTGCCCACATTTCATGACCTTTAAGGTGTCTGCAAACTTTAAGAAAATAGCACAGTGAGCTTTACTGTCTCCACCACACACACAAACCTCCACTCCGTATGAGTTCTCAAAAGATAAGGACTATTTTATGTTCAGTTTTGTGTTTCCTGCACAAAATGCAAGGCCTGACTTTTTGGTAGATTAGGAGGTGCTTGATAACCCCTTGATGAGTGACTATAGGAAAAAAGGAGTATTGTGCAATTTTGAAAACAATATATAAAGACTTTTAATGCCCCTACCTGAGAGAAAGCTAAATCTGATAAGAAATAGTAGACATTAGACAGAAAGCACATAACTAAGCATTGATCTTTATGGTACAGAACCCAATATTAATAGATGAAGATCAGTTGATTTAATTGTACATTTCAGAGAGGATAAGTTGAATTTCAACAAAGCAAAAAAGGAAAATTTTGAGGAGGCAATGATTGAATAGGTAAAGAGAAAAAGGGAGCAATGATTGTTGTAAACCTGTGCTTCATCAGAAAATGACTATGGTATACTGAATAATGACACTTCCCTCCCCAGACAAAGATATCCACTTCCTAATTCCCAGAACCTGCAAGTCTGTATTCTAGAGACTCCTCGTTAAAACGTAGAGCAGCTGTTTAGCCAACAGGGGTGTAACCAGTATAAGCCAACACCTCAGAGAGACTTTGCTTCCCACAAGAATTGACCATTTAACCACATTAGGGTACAGAAAGAAGCTTCTGGGAACTTACGGTGTGAGTTGTGAAAGAAGCCTGAAAAGGAAATGAGAAGGTGAAAACAAACCATTTCCTCAATTCTCCCAAGGATAGGTCATGCTCTTAAGTGTAATAATACCAAGTAATCCTATCAGAATTTCTATCCTAACTACTACTCTGGTTTATTTTATTTAGCATTTAGCTCTGCCCAGAGTGTCAACCATATCTTTCAAAAGGAATGACTTCTTGAGACACGCAAAGAGGGACTTTTTTGGTGGTCAAGTGGCTAAGACTCCATCCTCTCAGCGCAGCAGGCCTGACGGGTTCCATCCCTGGTCAGAGAATGGTGGGTTCCATCCCTGGCCGTGGAATGGCGGGTTCCATCCCTGGTCAGGGAGCTAGATCCTACCTGCTGCAACTTAGAGTGGGTATGTCGCAACTAAAGATCCTGCATGCCACAACAAAGACCTGGTACAACCAAGTAAATAAATAAATTTTTTTAGAAAGAGATGTACAGAGAATTTAAGGTCCTTCCAATCTTGGAAGTGGGTCCAGAGTACTTGCTGCTTGCAAGTAAGAGAAGTCACTGTGTGAGTCGTGGCCCCTTCGTGTACTGTGGACACATCACTACGACTCTTGTTGCACTCTGCCACATCTGTGTGTGGGACCAGGCCCACGCACAGTGCTTAAGGCTCTGACGGCACAACTGGTAGGTGTGAAGTCTGGACACAGCTGTTGAATTTCAGAACCCTAGGCACACTTTTCCTCAGGCTTTTTATTTTTCAAATTACTTGAGGTCCAGCTTCTGAGGGAAAATGAGAGAAAGGAAGGACTAGATTACATTTCTGAACTCGCCTGTCTCTGCCATTCAGCCTAACACATCATAGGAGCCTATTTATTGTTGTACTGAACAGGTAAACTTCTGGCCAGCATGAAGCCCTTCCTTCCTAATTCTGCCATGACAAGAGTATAGCTACAAAAAATAGCTTCGTTCATGTAATCTTGAACACAAATGCTCCTTCTGACAAAATGCACAAATGTATCCGTTCCTAGTTTCTTTTGAATTCATGTACAAAAGCACCTTGCACGGGAGGGAAGTTCAAGAGGGCGGAGATGTATGTATACCCATGGCTGATTCATATTTATGTTTGGCAGTAAACAACAAAACTCTGTAAAAAAAAAATTTTTTTAAGAAGATAATAAAAACCCTTAAAAAAAAAAAAACACCTTATTCTACAGATTATGTCAAAGGAAGAAGGCCCATACAGCCTCAATGGATTTTAGGATATGGTTGTTATCTTTATTTGTTATCTGTGGAGTTCAGAAAATAGGTACATATTTAGTGGGAACAAAATGTTTGCCCTTTGCCCTAAGCAGGTTACAGCCTAAACTAGGAAAAAAATATACCAAGTCCCAAATACAATACCCACAGGAGTGGCAAAAAATGTCAGAGGTATAGGCTTAATTGTTATTTATTTATTTTTCTGGTTCTGCTATGAGAAACTTAGTTCTCTGAGCTTTAGAATCACAACCTTCAGGAAGGGATTTCAGCCACGCCTCTCATCCTAATCCCTAAGTTAGCTCAGGAAACCAATAAGTTACAAACAGACAGGCCAGGATGTTTTTCTCACCCTCAGCAGGGACTCAGAGGTAAGCATGTCCCTCCTGACATCCTCCTTGGGGTTAACACATCTGACAAAGTGTCAGTATATCCTCACAAGAGGTCCATTCTTGTGGGGGAATCAAATACATTCTTTTTTAATATGAAAATGATAGTACTCTATCCCTGAATCAAAACAGAGATGTTTGATACTCACTGATACTGGGGAAGAATTGGGAAGCATATGGTCAACAAAAGAGAAGAAACTTGATTTAAGGGATCATATGTGTCTTCCCTTGTAGCTCAGCTGTAAAGAATCCACCTGCAATTCAAGAAACCTCAGTTCGATTCCTGGGCTGGGAAGATTCTCTGGAGAAGACATAGGGAACCCACTCCAGTATTCTTGGGTTTCCCTGGTGACTCAGATGGTAAGGAATCTGCCTGCAATGTGGGAGGCCTGGGTTCAATTCCTGAGTTGGAAATTGAATGCCCTGAAGGAGGGCATGACAACCCACTCCAGTATTTTTGCCTGGAGAATACCCATGGACAGAGGAGCCTGGCAGGCTACAGTCCACAGGGTCGCAAAAAGTCAGACATGACTGAGTGACTAATCGCAACTGAAAAGTTATTTTCTCTCAGGTAACATTTCTCAAGTCGAAAAAAAAAAATGCTTAATTTCTATGCAAAATTCCAAAAAGAACCCAAAAAGAATACTTAAAATCTTCCTAGCAATGATCTCAAAGCTATAAAATAGGCTTTGTGTCCCCAAGACACTAGGAAAAGAATAGAATTTTATTTCCTTTTTAGTCATTTGAATGAGATACTCCTTTTAAAGTAATGCGCCACTGACACTTGAATATTGACACAATGTGATAAAAATGTACTCTGAATGTTTGAGAGAAAAAGATGACTGGTGAAGCTACACCTTCTGCTCAATGCAAAACATATGTGCTTTTAAAATAGACTTGTATTTTGATTTTTTAAATTTATTTCTACTTTTGTCTAGGTTTTCCTTTATGACTCATTTCACTTTTGCAATATTTTGAAACCCTTCTTTTTTAAAACTAGGTGGTCAACTGTTTTAGAATGAAACAATGCAACTGAAAGTTTTCAACTTTAAACCTCAAACCTGTAAAATTCAGTAGACTTTTGAAGGGATTTCCGCCACGCCCCTCATCCTAATCCCTAAGTTAGCTCAGGAAACCAATAAGTTACAAACAGACAGGCCAGGATGTTTTTCTCACCCTCAGCAGGGACTCAGAGGTAAGCATGTCCCTCCTGACATCCTCCTTGGGGTTAACACATCTGACAAAGTGTCAGTATATCCTCACAAGAGGTCCATTCTTGTGGGGGAATCAAATACATTCTTTTTTAATATGAAAATGATAGTACTCTATCCCTGAATCAAAACAGAGATGTTTGATACTCACTGATACTGGGGAAGAATTGGGAAGCATATGGTCAACAAAAGAGAAGAAACTTGATTTAAGGGATCATATGTGTCTTCCCTTGTAGCTCAGCTGTAAAGAATCCACCTGCAATTCAAGAAACCTCAGTTCGATTCCTGGGCTGGGAAGATTCTCTGGAGAAGACATAGGGAACCCACTCCAGTATTCTTGGGTTTCCCTGGTGACTCAGATGGTAAGGAATCTGCCTGCAATGTGGGAGGCCTGGGTTCAATTCCTGAGTTGGAAATTGAATGCCCTGAAGGAGGGCATGACAACCCACTCCAGTATTTTTGCCTGGAGAATACCCATGGACAGAGGAGCCTGGCAGGCTACAGTCCACAGGGTCGCAAAAAGTCAGACATGACTGAGTGACTAATCGCAACTGAAAAGTTATTTTCTCTCAGGTAACATTTCTCAAGTCAAAAAAAAAATGCTTAATTTCTATGAAAAATTTCCAAAAAGAACCCAAAAAGAATACTTAAAATCTTCCTAGCAATGATCTCAAAGCTATAAAATAGGCTTTGTGTCCCCAAGACACTAGGAAAAGAATAGAATTTTATTTCCTTTTTAGTCATTTGAATGAGATACTCCTTTTAAAGTAATGCGCCACTGACACTTGAATATTGACACAATGTGATAAAAATGTACTCTGAATGTTTGAGAGAAAAAGATGACTGGTGAAGCTACACCTTCTGCTCAATGCAAAACATATGTGCTTTTAAAATAGACTTGTATTTTGATTTTTTAAATTTATTTCTACTTTTGTCTAGGTTTTCCTTTATGACTCATTTCACTTTTGCAATATTTTGAAACCCTTCTTTTTTAAAACTAGGTGGTCAACTGTTTTAGAATGAAACAATGCAACTGAAAGTTTTCAACTTTAAACCTCAAACCTGTAAAATTCAGTAGACTTTTTGGCAACTTGAAGAGTGTAGCATCATATGATATTCACCCTTCAAATTCCTAACCTTAGAAAAATGGCCTTGGGCTTCCCCTGGTGGTCCAGTGGGTAAGGACACCGCCTTGCAGTGCAAGGGGCGCCGGTTCGAGCCCTGGCCTGGGAAGATCCCACGTGCCGCGGAGCGGCTGGACTGATGTGTCCAATCACCGAGCCAGAGCTCTGGAGCGCATGAGCCCAGAGCCGGCTCTGCAACAACAGACGCCATCGCGATGGGAGGCCCACAGGAGCCAAAGAACGAAGACGAATGAAAATAGAGAAATGAAAGACCAATAGAAATGGCCAGCCCGCTCCCCTCCCTCCCCAACCCAACCCCCGCCCAAAGTAAATAAATAAATAAATCTTTAAAAAAAAAAAAAAAGAAAAAAAAAGAAAAATAGGCCTATTTGCAACAAATAATTTGAGGGGAAAACTGGAAATGTGTATAAATAAAAAAAACAGTGGGTCGTGAGTTAATAAGAGGTAAATAAGGGAAATATGATAATTTACTTTACTACTTTTTCGTCTTTCTTACGTGTTTAAAATTTTCCTTAATATAATATTTTAAATGAATCAAAATACTGAATATTTTTATAGATATGTGTAATTCCAGATTAGTCATATGTAAGCTCTTCCAGGACTAGACTTTCTGAGAACTTCCCAATATAGAAATTCACAAGAATCAAAAAAAAAAAAAGTACTGGGTATCAGTATTCAGGTAAGGTGATACCTCCAGTTATCTGTTTGCCTAACAAACAAAATAAAAATTAACTTCCCAAAAAAAAGACAGAAAACTGTTTTATCATGTGATCCTATGTGTTGTCTCTCTCTTACATACATACACACACAAAAGCATATACAAGCATACACCTCTGCAACAACTGTTTAATTCTACTCTATTCTATTCAATGCATTCCTATTAAGTCCTATTCTGTGTGTGTGTGTGTGTGTGTGTGTGTGTGTGTGTGTATTCAGTTCCTCTTACGTATAATCCAGATTTTCTTTCTGACAAACAACTTTAATAAAATCTTAGAAACAATATTTACTAAGAGGGATATTGAGCTGTGATAAAAGTAGTTTTAGTCAAATGGAGATTATCCAGAATTTTCTTTCCATCTGTATACGAAGCTGTCAATTTGTTATCTGTCCACACAGGAATGAGAAATCTAGCTTTGGTCAAATGATCATTGAACTTTAATGATGTCAAAATTGTATATTTGGGTAAGGGGAGAGATATTACAAACTATATTTAAGAACAATGATGATTATAATACAATCTTTCTATTTGCAAGCAATCAGATTATACTTTTCTTATAGAATTTATTTTTAAAACTTTTCTTTCATTTCTTGTTTTGTATTCCATTCAAGAGAGAGAGCATATTGTTTTTATCCAATAAAGAGGTCGACAGCTAACTGTTATTCAAGAAAGCAACGCAGAAAAGTAAATACAGATTTCTATTTTTAGTCACTAGGAGCTTATCCAAATGTAGACAGAAATAAACATGTAATTTAAACATACTGGAAAAAATACATACTGATGTTACAGTCACAAAACAAATGAAATATTCTGCAAGGGCTTGTCCATCTCTCAGTATGTGTGATCATTTTTAATAGAGGTGCAAATGCTGTTCTGTATTTGATGCAGAAAAAGAAACATGCATTAGTAAAATAGTAACTGTTTTTCATTTCTCCTTATGAGAGAAGAGTCTTAAGTGACTTCTCCTGGTTACTTTGGATATTAAACAAATCCTGGAATGCTGGGGGGTGAATGTAGCACAACATGTTAAGGAAATGTGGATGGGCACTGATGTTCCATCAGATGAACTAAAAATAGCTCCATGCTGGGAATTCCTTTTTTTTATCACAGGGGCCAGTTTCTCATCCTATGAACACCGGTGGACTCTGTGGGAAACAGACTACCGTTTTTATTTTTAAAGTCAATATTGTGCCTTATCTGGAAATCTGAACAAGAAGTCCTGCTAAATCAAGTGACAGGTAGCCTTGTCTCTACTTGAAATAGAGAATATGGTTGTGATAAGTATGATCTAACATGTTTTGAAGAAAACCAAATGGGCACACAGGAAAAGTTTATTTATACTCTCGTGGAGGAAAGAGGAAATAATTTCAAAACTTAAATATTTTGCGTGAGAAACTAGTCGCAAATCTTACCATAGATGATCTAGTAAGAATCTTCCCTCTTTCACGCAAGAAGATTCTAATCTTGATGTAGATGAAAAGAATATCAGGAATTGTATGTGATAAACTAAGATGAGATCTGACAAAACCTGTTTTAATCAGACACAATGTTTAGGGAAGGAAACTGGCAGCCACATATTAAAAAATAGTTCTCAAGCTGTTTACCATAAAATTAAACAAAAATATTTTGCACGTGAGATGAAGATTTCTAGTCCCAAGGCAGGCCTGTTGTCACTCACAGATTTCTCACTGAAGAAATCAGATATATTAGAATTTTCTTCCCACTGGTAACGTTTACAGTCAATGCAAATAGACTTCTTTAGTGCAACATTTCCAACTCCTGGTGCAATAGTAACCTTTTCTCAAATAATAGTCCAAAACACAGAAAAGTGTGTCCTTTGCAAAGAAGGATTTTAATCCTGAAACGTGTTTTATGATAATATTCTAAGGCATTTACTAAATTTGGTTTCCAAATTGAAAAGAAATTTATCATTGTTATTATTTAAATGAAACTTTCATACACAGTAATACGATTATTCTTCATTGTGGGTTAATATTTACTGTAAGAATCCTAGAAACTGAAGAATAGTAGCAATCATTTAATTTCATCATATGCCAGGATGTTTATGTATTCTAGAATTTTTCCTATTTGCTTTTTTCCCAGTATTCTGATTTTTCCTAGAATTCTATGATTTCTCCTATTACATTTTTTCTATGATTTCCTAGAATATAACATATTATATCCTAGGATTTTTCCTCAGTATTTCCTCTTATTAATTCATCAAACCATGACAAACTAGGTACAATGAGTATTGTCAGGTTACAGATAAGGAAACTATGGTGACCTGTTCAAGATTACAAAGGTTCTCTGGCAAAGTTAAGTTTTGCAGCAATCTGGAATTCTGAACAAGAAGTCCTGCTAAATCAAGTGACAGGTAGCCTTGTCTCTACTTGAAATAGAGAATATGGTTGTGATAAGTATGATCTAACATGTTTTGAAGAAAACCAAATGGGCACACAGGAAAAGTTTATTTATACTCTCGTGGAGGAAAGAGGAAATAATTTCAAAACTTAAATATTTTGCGTGAGAAACTAGTCGCAAATCTTACCATAGATGATCTAGTAAGAATCTTCCCTCTTTCACGCAAGAAGATTCTAATCTTGATGTAGATGAAAAGAATATCAGGAATTGTATGTGATAAACTAAGATGAGATCTGACAAAACCTGTTTTAATCAGACACAATGTTTAGGGAAGGAAACTGGCAGCCACATATTAAAAAATAGTTCTCAAGCTGTTTACCATAAAATTAAACAAAAATATTTTGCACGTGAGATGAAGATTTCTAGTCCCAAGGCAGGCCTGTTGTCACTCACAGATTTCTCACTGAAGAAATCAGATATATTAGAATTTTCTTCCCACTGGTAACGTTTACAGTCAATGCAAATAGACTTCTTTAGTGCAACATTTCCAACTCCTGGTGCAATAGTAACCTTTTCTCAAATAATAGTCCAAAACACAGAAAAGTGTGTCCTTTGCAAAGAAGGATTTTAATCCTGAAACGTGTTTTATGATAATATTCTAAGGCATTTACTAAATTTGGTTTCCAAATTGAAAAGAAATTTATCATTGTTATTATTTAAATGAAACTTTCATACACAGTAATACGATTATTCTTCATTGTGGGTTAATATTTACTGTAAGAATCCTAGAAACTGAAGAATAGTAGCAATCATTTAATTTCATCATATGCCAGGATGTTTATGTATTCTAGAATTTTTCCTATTTGCTTTTTCCTAGTATTCTGATTTTTCCTAGAATTCTATGATTTCTCCTATTACATTTTTTCTATGATTTCCTAGAATATAACATATTATATCCTAGGATTTTTCCTCAGTATTTCCTCTTATTAATTCATCAAACCATGACAAACTAGGTACAATGAGTATTGTCAGGTTACAGATAAGGAAACTATGGTGACCTGTTCAAGATTACAAAGGTTCTCTGGCAAAGTTAAGTTTTGCAGCTAGAAACTGACCTTAATATTCATGCACCTAACTACTGTGCTGATTTGACTACAACTTTTTGAAAGATAATGAATTCTCACTTTTCTACCTTGCTAATGAGATCATATATTTGCTATAAAGCAATGGTTGTCATTTTTTTTCAAAATGTTTCAATTGAGTGCATATCCTGTCTTTCTGCTCTTTTATTTTATAACTATTGGAGTTTTTTAATTGGACATGATTTTTTAAATTGTATGTATATTTTCTTTTGACCATACAGCCTGGCTTGTGGAATCTTAGATCCCTGACCAGGGATCAAACCTGGAACAACCCACACTAAGAGCGCCAAGTTCTACCACTGGATTGCCAAGGAATTCCCTAAAACACTGTATTTTTTTTAACCAAAGAAAATAGGTCCTGAAATGAACTATTGGAATTCCAAATGAATACTTGCATTATTGTCCATTTTTTTGTAACATGGCTGCCTTACTTTTATAATAGGATTTGAACCCAGAATTTTGTGCTAAAGAATGAGAAGAGAAGTCAGTTCCTTGCCATTTCTAGTTTCCACAAGTTTACTTCTTTACATACTACTCACTCCTGTGCTAATCAGAATTTCTCAAGGATTTTTGATTGATTACAAACAATTCACAAAGGGTTCTCCTGAATTTTTCCTATTCTCTTAATAGATAATGGATTTCTAGGTGGCACAAACAGGAAAAAATACTGTCTGTGGCACCTTGCTTAGATTTGCTGATGAGGAGAAAAGGATTTCTTACAGCTAAAACTAGTAACTGTGGTTTCTCCAAAACTGGAAAAACCCTCTGTCAACAATCACAGTGGGCAAGTATCTAGGGAGACCACCATAGAAGACAGATGTGGGGTAAAAACATAAGTATAACGACTTGACTTTAGCAGTATTTTTGGTACTGTGTAATCATTAAATTGTGAGCAATTCAGTCATCTAAAGTAGAGTATGATCCAGTAAAACTTATACACTTTATTGTTGCCTTTGTCTGTTTCAAATTGGCATGAGATAGAGGAGGAAGAGGAAAAGAGGAATATATTCGTGCTACATTATGATTGGAAAATGTGTCACAAACAGAAGAGTTAAAATAGTTGATCTGTGGAAAAGTCCGCATTTGCAACAAATAAACTATTATTTTCTTGGTGTTTGTTATTTAAATTCAGTAGGCAAGAGCTTTCATAAATTTACGAGTAGAAAATGTCCTTTTGCGCATGATCAGTGTGCTCAGTACAGGATTTTTCTCTCTGAAGTTAATCTTCAACTGCAAAAAAAAAATTTTTTTTCCTGCATTCACTCCATTTGATAAATTTTAAAACATACCATTCCCTTATTCACCCATGCCTGTCCCAAACTCTTGATACCAGTTTTGTTATTGTGCCTTGTGAAACAACCTTTTTAGGGAGAATACATAGCAAGGTCTTTAAATGTACCTATTTTATCAGCGTCGTGTGCACCTTTTACTGCGTATTTTCTTCTGAATCTCAAACCAGAAGCTTGGACCATGGAGCAAAATGACAGAACCCACTGTTCACTCTGGCCTTGAACAGATCTGGTCTATTCCTTGTAGCAGAACATTCTCTGGGTTTCCCAGTTGGTGCTCATGGTGGTGACAGTGGTAAAGAATCCACTTGCCAGGGCAGAAGAGGCAAAAGACATGAGTTCAATCCCTGGATCAGGAAGACTGTCCAGGGAAGGAAATGGCAACTCAATCTAGTATTCTTGCCTGGAAAATTCTATGTACAGAGGAACTTGGCAGGCTATAGTCCATGGGAGTCGTATAGTCGGACGTCCCTCAGCACACACTATTATTAGAGCATTCTTGCTCATGCCTGAGGGGATAGACTGGCATCCAGTTGACACCCATCGCCTCCTGTTCTGCCTTGGCAAGGTTTGCAGTACACTAGTAGCTGCAGCTGGGGGTTGCTAATTCCATTCTTGTGGACACCTGTTTCTGGGATACCATGGGAGTTTGATAGCTTTTAGAAATTCCAAAATGCACCACAGTTGCTTCGAAGAGGAGACGAATCTTCATCAACTTAGCAGAAAGTTGATGAAAGGGTGAAAATAGGCATGTACAGTTACAGCAGCTTCTGTGGGGCATCCAGAGACTAACTTAAGAAAGATAAGCCCTGTGGCGGAAGCACATGGGAATCTTACTCTGAGATACTTCACATATGTTTTTAAGGATTCTGATTTTTAAATTTACTTTTCCAAGGCTGTCATTCTTCCCAAGCTCGACGCTAACACCAATAAGCAGGATTGGGGGCTATTTCTTCAGGAAATGTGTATTAAGCTCTTCCACATGACAGATACTGGAGCAAGGAAGATGGAAAGACAGCTCCTGCCCAGCAAAGTATAGCTTAGTGACATGCCAGAAAATGAAACCGACTTAAGGAAAGCAAATTAAGTTTCTTGCTTAATAGTTGTGGCAATAATGTATGGCTGAATTTAATAATCAATAAGAGATAAAATTTTAGGTAATTTTTCAAACCCAACTAGCACTAGAACATCACTAACCCAGTGCTGAAACAAAGCCAAAGGCTAAGTGAAGAATCACCAACTTTTCTTTTTGACTCAGCTAATACTTCAGTGTTATAGCTTTCTGATATTATTTAACATTAATCTTTAAAAACATGGCTTATCTGGGAGTTAGTACTAGGCATGAATGAAAGGAAAAAGATGAACAAAATTGAAATGCATATTTATGATATATAACCATGCAGATACACCCAATTTACAAATGTATCTATGAGTGTATGTGAGAACATAGGCATTCCTTAGGATTCCCACACAGTCATGAAGATGGTGATGTGTGTCTAACAAGATAATAATCGATAAATTCTTAGTTAATATGATTACATTGAATCCTCCAACAGATGGTGGTAATACTATCCTCTAAAAAGCATTACTTCTGAATATGTAGTTTCTAATGTTCAATTAAAAAGTACTTAAAAAAAAAAAAAGCATGTTTTCCAATAGGCAGGCTTAGCTAGTCAGAGTTGAAATTCTACACCATTCATACATTCATAAAGCACCACAAGCCTAATTTCTGAGGTGAGTTAGTGTTTGGGAAGAAGTGTCTTCATTGTCAGACAATCTGCTTGTGAAAGGTGGGGGTGGGGTGAGGTGGGGGAGAGAGCAAGGCTGCTCAAAGCACAGGCCAGGCACACTCATTCTTGGGCCCAGCCCTAGGTGACGTATGTGGGACTCTCAGATCCAGTGTGGCAGCGCTCTAGTCCAGGCCAGCCTGCTGCCTCTACCACTGCCTCCCTGCCTCCCTATCTGACTCCCAAATGGTGGTCAAAGCCCTTCAGGAAGTGGGTTGAGCTGATATCTCCTGAGCAACAACTGACAGGAGATTGGTAGTATACCTGACTGAGATTTACAGGGATTGCATAGAAACTGACCATGAGCACCAGGGGCCAAGTGTTGGTTTGTGCCCAGCAGCACCACAGCGGGCCCCTGGCAATGTCCCCTAGCATGTGTTGGTGTGCCAGCTGTCACCGTATGGTCTCTAAGTGACTTATGGTCTCTGTATGGCTTTGCACATGGACTCTTTGGGGAACAGAGTAGGATCACACTGCAGAACCAGCACAAGGGCTGCCCATGGAAGACCTCTGCATTCATCCCTCAGTTAACATTCACCAGGACAAGAGACATCGGCCCCTCTTCTCAAAGCCCAGTTCCCATTGGCACCTGATGTGGTACCATTTGTCCCACATTCAGCATTTTACATTAAAATTGTACAGTCCCATATAAAGGACTATCTACTAAACAGGAAAAACATATTTTGAAATGACATGACCAATAAAGGGTTAATATCCAACATGTATCTAAACAATTCGTACAACTTAACAGGTGCATGTGAAGCCACTTCCATCATGTCCAGCTCTTTGCCACCCTATGGACAATAGCCCACCGGGCTCCTGTGTCCCTGGGATTCTCTGGGCAAGAGTACTGAAGTGGGTTGCCAATTCCCTCTTCCTGGGGATTTTTATGACTCAGGGATTGAATCCACATCTCTTTTGTCTCCTGTATTGGCAGGCAACTTCTTTACTACTAGTGCCAACTGGGAAGAACAAGACACAAATAACCTGATTACAAAATAGCCAGAAGACCGGAGTAGACATTTTTTTCAAAGAAGACATTCAGAGGGCCAACAGGCATGTGAAAAGATTCTCAACATGGTTAATCATCAAAGAAATGTCAATAAATACCACCCTGTGATGTCACCTCACACGTGTCAGAATGGATATCATCAAAAAGGTCACAAATAGAGGCTTGTGTGGTGGCTCAGTGAAAAATCTACCTGCAAATGCAGGAGATATGGGTTCAATCATTGATCTGGGAAGATCCCATATGCCACAGAGCAACAAAACCAGGGTGCCGCAACTACTGAATCCCTTCACGTATCCTAGAGTGCATTCTCCACAACAGGACAAGCCCATGCACTGAAACTAGAAAGTAACCTCTGCTGACCACAACTAGAAAAATAGCCCTTGCAGAAACTAAGACCCAGAACAGACAAAAATAAATGCATAAAATTATTTTCTTAAAAAGACCACAAAATAAAAAATGTTAGTGAGGCTGTGGAGAAAAAGAGAACTGTTGTAAACTGTTGGGAATGTAAATTGGTGTGACCACTGTGAAAAAAAAAAAAAGTATAGAGCTTTTTTAAAAACTAAAAATAGAACTACTATATAATCCAGCAGTTCCACACTTAGGCATATATTCAAAAATAAAAATAAAAACACTAATTTGAAAAGATACATACACCCCAGTGTTCATAGAAGCATTATTTATTATAGCCAAGATACAAAAGCAAGCTAAGTGTTCATCAACAGATGAATGGAAAAAGAAGACCTATATAGAGTGGAATACTCTTCAGTCATAGAAAAGAATGAAGTTTTGCCCTTTACAACAACATGGATGAACTTAGACAATATTATGCTGAGTGAAATAAGTCAGACAAGGAAAGACAAATATTAGATGATATAACTTATGTGTGGAGTCTAAAACATAAAACAAATGAATATACAGCAAAGCAGAAACAGATGTGTTTTATTCAAAACAGAAACAGGTATGTTTTCTATACCTGTCAAGGTATGGAAAACAAACTAGTGGTTACCAGTCAGGAGAGGGAAGCAAGGAGGGGCAAGCTAGAGGAATGGGATTAAGAAATACAAACTTCTATGTACCAGAGCATCTTACCTGTCTCCTGAGAAACCTGTATGCAAGTCAAGAAGTAACAGAACCCTGTAAGGAGCAACTGATTGGTTCAAGACTGAGAAAGTGGTACAGCAAGGCTATCCGCTACCACCTTGTTTATTTAACCTGTACACTGAGCACATCATGAGAGATGCTGGGCTGGAATCAAGATAGTCAGGGGAGACGTCAACAACCTCAGATATGCAGATGATATCGCTCTAATGGCAGAAAGCAAAGAGGAATTAAAGAGCCTCTTGATGAGGGTGAAGGAGGAGAGTAAAAAAGCCAACTTAAAACTAAGCATTAAAAAAGCTAATATGGTTGCATCTGGCCCCATTATTTCATGGCAAATAGAAGAGGAAAAGGTGGAAGTAGTGACAGATTTCCTCTTCTTGGGCTCTGAAATTACTGCGGATGGTGATAACAGCCATGAAATCAGAAGACAATTGCTTCTTGGCAGGAAAGCTATGACAAACCTAGACAGTGTGTTGAAAAGCAAAGACATTACTCTGCTAACAAAGGCTGATAAAGTCAGGGCTATGGTCTTTCCAGTGGTCATGTACAGTTGTGAAAACTACCCTGTAAAGAAGACAAAAGGCCAAAGAATGAATGCATTGTAACTGTAGTGCTGGAGAAGACTCCTGAAAGTTCCTTGGACAGCCAGATCAAACCAGCCAATCCTGAGGAAAGAAACCCTGAAGACTCATTGAAAGGACTGATGTTGAAGCTGAAGCTCCAGTATTTTGGCCATCTGATGTGAACAGCCAACTCATGGGAAAAGTCCCTGATGATGAGAAAGATTGAGGACAGAAGGAGAAGAGGGTGACAGAGGATGAGATGGTTAGATGGCACCGCTGATGTAATGGCCATGAACTTGGACAAACTTCAAGAGATGGTAAGGGCCAGGGAGGCCTGGCACGCTATAGTCCATGTGGTCACAGTCAGGCACAACTGAGCAACTGAACAAAAACACTGCATAAAATAGATAAGCAAGGTTGTATTGTATAATACAGGGAGTTACAGATATTATTTTATACTTTTAATGGGGTATAATCTTTAAAAATACTGAATTGCTATAGCATTCACTTGAAACTAATATTATGCAAGTCAAGAAGTAACAGAACCCTGTAAGGAGCAACTGATTGGTTCAAGACTGAGAAAGTGGTACAGCAAGGCTATCCGCTACCACCTTGTTTATTTAACCTGTACACTGAGCACATCATGAGAGATGCTGGGCTGGAATCAAGATAGTCAGGGGAGACGTCAACAACCTCAGATATGCAGATGATATCGCTCTAATGGCAGAAAGCAAAGAGGAATTAAAGAGCCTCTTGATGAGGGTGAAGGAGGAGAGTAAAAAAGCCAACTTAAAACTAAGCATTAAAAAAGCTAATATGGTTGCATCTGGCCCCATTATTTCATGGCAAATAGAAGAGGAAAAGGTGGAAGTAGTGACAGATTTCCTCTTCTTGGGCTCTGAAATTACTGCGGATGGTGATAACAGCCATGAAATCAGAAGACAATTGCTTCTTGGCAGGAAAGCTATGACAAACCTAGACAGTGTGTTGAAAAGCAAAGACATTACTCTGCTAACAAAGGCTGATAAAGTCAGGGCTATGGTCTTTCCAGTGGTCATGTACAGTTGTGAAAACTACCCTGTAAAGAAGACAAAAGGCCAAAGAATGAATGCATTGTAACTGTAGTGCTGGAGAAGACTCCTGAAAGTTCCTTGGACAGCCAGATCAAACCAGCCAATCCTGAGGAAAGAAACCCTGAAGACTCATTGAAAGGACTGATGTTGAAGCTGAAGCTCCAGTATTTTGGCCATCTGATGTGAACAGCCAACTCATGGGAAAAGTCCCTGATGATGAGAAAGATTGAGGACAGAAGGAGAAGAGGGTGACAGAGGATGAGATGGTTAGATGGCACCGCTGATGTAATGGCCATGAACTTGGACAAACTTCAAGAGATGGTAAGGGCCAGGGAGGCCTGGCACGCTATAGTCCATGTGGTCACAGTCAGGCACAACTGAGCAACTGAACAAAAACACTGCATAAAATAGATAAGCAAGGTTGTATTGTATAATACAGGGAGTTACAGATATTATTTTATACTTTTAATGGGGTATAATCTTTAAAAATACTGAATTGCTATAGCATTCACTTGAAACTAATATTATAAGTCAGCTATACTTCAGTAAAAACTAAAAAAAAGATACATGATGGACATGAAAATTCAGATATTGTACTATGAGCTGAAAAAGAATGCAGTCAGCCAGTCTCCTGAGGCTGTACTGCAAGGACTCAACCCTAGGACTCTTCTATGTAGCCCCAAGCAAAACTGAAAGGCCTCTAAGAACACAAATTACTTCTACAGATCCAGTAAAATAACATCTCTCATTTGATTAGCCTAGTGCTATGTTAAGAACAACAACAACAATAGTAAACACTTACCTAGTGTTTTTTTTTTTTTTTAATGTGCCTGGTTCATTCTAAGAGTTCTTATTTAATCCTCACAGTAACATAACAAGGTATGGGTTCTTGTTGTACCCATTCTGCAGATAAGAAAACTGAGGCACTGAGACCTTTTTTGGGGGTCCATATGATAAATGTTGTGCCAGAATGGGTTCTCTTAACCATATGATTTGCTTATTATTATTTATATTATAATTCTTAATGTGTTCACTTATCTGTTTTATTTTCCTAGTGCAGGTTAGCTGGAGAACTGGGATAATAGTGTTGAGAGACAAGTGGAGGTAGGTTATTAGAGATATGACAGAGAAATCATATTGAAACAGGGGAGTCAGAGAAAGGAAAGTCAGAACTATATCACCACACAGTACTGTATACATGTTGTTTCTTTAAATGACACTATAGTTGCAAGATAGATTTGTTTCATATTAAGTGAGGAAGGCAAACAGACAAAGATAAATAACATAGGGCATTGCTTATGTGGGGAAACTAAGAAAAAATTTATACATATGAACTTCAAGTATAAAACAGATTTATTGACATAGAAAACAAATTTATGGCTATCAATGTGCAAATGAGTGGGATAAATTAGTTTGAAATTAACATATACATACTACTATATACAAGACAAATAACCAACAAGGACCTACTACTTGCCACAGGGAACTGTATTCAATATTTTACAATAACCTATAAAAGATGGGGTGGTTGGGTGGGCATCACCGATGCATTGGACATGAGTTTGGGCAAACCCCAGGAGTTGGTGAAGGACAGGGAAGTCAGGTGTGCTGCAGTCCATGGGGTCACCAAGAGTCAGACATGACTTAGTGACTGAAAAATATAAGAGAAAAGAATCTGAAAAAAAAAATAACATATAGATAGATAGATAGATAGATAGATAGATATAGATATGTATAATTGGATCACTTTGCTGTATGCCTGAAACTAACACAACACTGTAAATCCACTATACCTCAATAAATAGAAAGGAAGGAAGGAAGAAAATCATACAAGTCTGTTTTAATGATATAATCTAGAAGACAGAGATTTGAGTAAAATAGCTTAGATAAATTTTTATCCTAAGGGATAAAGATGAAGAAAAAAGATAACTGTCTTAACAGGTAAGAAATACACCCCCTTCTGAGAACAGAATAAAGACTTCATAATCATGTCATCTTTTTATATGCAAATTTCCCTAATAGAACAGTTTCAGGGGAGGAAAGCAGCTTTCTTACTCATCATGAAGACCTTTTGCCACTCTATCATTAACCTAGGAATAAAACAAACTCAGAACCAGACTTTTTTTTTTTGTCTCTACTTGGTCCTGGAGGTTTCCACTGTCTCATCACACTTCCTCCCACTTAGCAATTCAGAATCTTGCATACCTGGGTGAACAGAGTGAATGGGAAAACCCTGTTTTCACAGTGTTGTATTTGGAGAGATCAGCATTCTTTGAATGTGCATGTCAACATTGGAAAGTTTCTCTTGAACCGCCTAAGCAATGCAACTTCCTTTTAAAGCTTTCCGTAGAGATTATTAGGGAAAATGTCAAACCTTCCTTTTCCCAAAAGTCCTTTTCTCGTAAGAAAAAATTTATACATATGAACTTCAAGTATAAAACAGATTTATTGACATAGAAAACAAATTTATGGCTATCAATGTGCAAATGAGTGGGATAAATTAGTTTGAAATTAACATATACATACTACTATATACAAGACAAATAACCAACAAGGACCTACTACTTGCCACAGGGAACTGTATTCAATATTTTACAATAACCTATAAAAGATGGGGTGGTTGGGTGGGCATCACCGATGCATTGGACATGAGTTTGGGCAAACCCCAGGAGTTGGTGAAGGACAGGGAAGTCAGGTGTGCTGCAGTCCATGGGGTCACCAAGAGTCAGACATGACTTAGTGACTGAAAAATATAAGAGAAAAGAATCTGAAAAAAAAAATAACATATAGATAGATAGATAGATAGATAGATAGATATAGATATGTATAATTGGATCACTTTGCTGTATGCCTGAAACTAACACAACACTGTAAATCCACTATACCTCAATAAATAGAAAGGAAGGAAGGAAGAAAATCATACAAGTCTGTTTTAATGATATAATCTAGAAGACAGAGATTTGAGTAAAATAGCTTAGATAAATTTTTATCCTAAGGGATAAAGATGAAGAAAAAAGATAACTGTCTTAACAGGTAAGAAATACACCCCCTTCTGAGAACAGAATAAAGACTTCATAATCATGTCATCTTTTTATATGCAAATTTCCCTAATAGAACAGTTTCAGGGGAGGAAAGCAGCTTTCTTACTCATCATGAAGACCTTTTGCCACTCTATCATTAACCTAGGAATAAAACAAACTCAGAACCAGACTTTTTTTTTTGTCTCTACTTGGTCCTGGAGGTTTCCACTGTCTCATCACACTTCCTCCCACTTAGCAATTCAGAATCTTGCATACCTGGGTGAACAGAGTGAATGGGAAAACCCTGTTTTCACAGTGTTGTATTTGGAGAGATCAGCATTCTTTGAATGTGCATGTCAACATTGGAAAGTTTCTCTTGAACCGCCTAAGCAATGCAACTTCCTTTTAAAGCTTTCCGTAGAGATTATTCATTCACTGGGCAAGATACGTCATGTCATGTGTAACACCCAAATTTCAAAACCTTTTCCCAAAAGTCCCCTTTTCTACATCTCAGCTCTCATCACTGTCTCTAGGGCATGTATCACAGCAGCATCAGCAAGAAGGTTACGCTCTAGTTCAGTCCCAAAATCCCACAGGAAAAGGACAACATCTTTTTTGTTCTGAAGACAAGCAAAAATGCACCTCGCTCAAGTGTCCTTAGGCTCCCTTGTCCTCTGCTCCCTCACAGTTAAATTTGAACTTTTCATCGTCTCTGCTTCTATGCATTTTATTTAAATTATTTTATAGTATTTTAATATTGTGCTATGTGCTAAAAGTTGCTTCAGTCATGTCCAACTCTTTGTGATCCTATGAACCATCAGGTTCCTCTGTGCATGGGATTCTCCAGGCACAAATACTGGAGTGCTTTGCCATGACCTCCTCCAGGGGATCTTCCCAACACAGGGATCAAACCCATGTCTCTTATGTCTCCTGCATTGGCAGGCAGGTTCTTTACCACCACTACCACCTGAGGAACCCATAAATCATGGTAATTTAACTTTATAAATATTTATTAAGGATGCACTGCTTCCCTGGTAGCTCAGCTGGTAAAGAAGCTGTCTGCAAGCCAAGAGACCCTGGTTCGATTCCTGGGTCACAAAGATCCCCTGGAGAAGGGATAGGGTACCCACTCTAGTATTCTTGCCTGGAGATTTCCATGGACAGAGGAGCCTGATGGACTACAGTCCATGGGGTCGCAAAGAGTCAGACATGACTGAGCGACTTTCGCTCATTCACTGAACTAGACAATGAGATATACAATGCATGTGAACCAGAGAAATATTCATGTGCTCACAGAGTACTTTGATCTAGTGGGAGAATCAGACAAATAATGGATAATACAACACAGCAAGAAGTGTACTATAAAAGAATAAAAAAGAGATAGATAACACCAAGTTTATAATCGAGAATCCAGAAAAGGAATAAGGACAGTTGTGGCTGAAAATATTTTACATCTGACTATACACTCTTTCTTTTCTATACCCAATGAAGACACAGACAAGGAGAATGTCATTCTTTTCCTACTGAGGACTGAAAACAATGCTCAGAATCCTTTACAACTTGGCTTTTTGGTCAACAGATCACTGGGATCCCTTGCTACACTTTCAGGGAGACTGCAAGGTCAGACCACTTTCATAAGACATCACGTTTCTTTCACTGTATTGGTATTTACTCCAAAAGGGAAACTGTTGGCACCTCAGTACAAATCAAAGCAGTGAAACCACTGTATTGTGATCATTGAATGACTGACCGCCATCACTCATAGAGTGGAAAACGAAAAGTCAATTAACTGAAGAATACCCTAGATGAAGCCATAAAATAATTAACTGTGTTAAATTGTCACCTTTGAATTCACATCTCTACGAAGAGGTCCATGTAATGATGGGCACGTCTACAGCCTACAACAGAATGCGGGGCGCAAGGAAAAGCACTGGTGTGGTTGTGTGAGCCGCAAGTTGAACTAGCTGCTTTTTTTCGTGGAACACTATTTTTACCTGAAAAATATATTTTTTTGAAAAACATTTTGACAGACTGTGGTTAGCTGACTATAATAGCTATGGTTCTTCAGACTTGGATATTTGGCACATATTTCTCAACATGAACCAACGAAATCTGTTATTTCAAAACCCAGGTGGCTCTCTGCTGCTAATGCAGGAGCCTCAGGAGACACAGATTCAAGCCCTAATTCGGGAAGATCCCCTGGAGAAGGAAATGGCAACCCACTTCAGTATTCCTGCCTGGACAATCTCATGGACAGAGAAGCCTAGTGGGCTACAGTCCAGGAGGTCAGTGAGAATCAGACACAACTAAGCATGCATGCAACTGAATTCAAGCTTTCACATGAAAATTAGAATTTCACAAGAGTTGTATCTACAGCCTTGAGTTATACAGCATTAAAGTTCTTAAAAATTTTCTGATGAAATAGTGGTAATATTAGCAAATATGACTTTTAAAATGCTTTATAATGAAACATGCCAGCATTTGGCAAATCTTTAAAGCAGACTAATAAATGATGTTACAAAATCATGCTTGAGGAAAGATCCATTCACAAAGCAAGATGATCTATAATCGAGAATCCAGAAAAGGAATAAGGACAGTTGTGGCTGAAAATATTTTACATCTGACTATACACTCTTTCTTTTCTATACCCAATGAAGACACAGACAAGGAGAATGTCATTCTTTTCCTACTGAGGACTGAAAACAATGCTCAGAATCCTTTACAACTTGGCTTTTTGGTCAACAGATCACTGGGATCCCTTGCTACACTTTCAGGGAGACTGCAAGGTCAGACCACTTTCATAAGACATCACGTTTCTTTCACTGTATTGGTATTTACTCCAAAAGGGAAACTGTTGGCACCTCAGTACAAATCAAAGCAGTGAAACCACTGTATTGTGATCATTGAATGACTGACCGCCATCACTCATAGAGTGGAAAACGAAAAGTCAATTAACTGAAGAATACCCTAGATGAAGCCATAAAATAATTAACTGTGTTAAATTGTCACCTTTGAATTCACATCTCTACGAAGAGGTCCATGTAATGATGGGCACGTCTACAGCCTACAACAGAATGCGGGGCGCAAGGAAAAGCACTGGTGTGGTTGTGTGAGCCGCAAGTTGAACTAGCTGCTTTTTTTCGTGGAACACTATTTTTACCTGAAAAATATATTTTTTTGAAAAACATTTTGACAGACTGTGGTTAGCTGACTATAATAGCTATGGTTCTTCAGACTTGGATATTTGGCACATATTTCTCAACATGAACCAACGAAATCTGTTATTTCAAAACCCAGGTGGCTCTCTGCTGCTAATGCAGGAGCCTCAGGAGACACAGATTCAAGCCCTAATTCGGGAAGATCCCCTGGAGAAGGAAATGGCAACCCACTTCAGTATTCCTGCCTGGACAATCTCATGGACAGAGAAGCCTAGTGGGCTACAGTCCAGGAGGTCAGTGAGAATCAGACACAACTAATCATGCATGCAACTGAATTCAAGCTTTCACATGAAAATTAGAATTTCACAAGAGTTGTATCTACAGCCTTGAGTTATACAGCATTAAAGTTCTTAAAAATTTTCTGATGAAATAGTGGTAATATTAGCAAATATGACTTTTAAAATGCTTTATAATGAAACATGCCAGCATTTGGCAAATCTTTAAAGCAGACTAATAAATGATGTTACAAAATCATGCTTGAGGAAAGATCCATTCAAAAAGCAAGATGATCTAGAGAATTTAATAGAAAGAGCAAGAAAAGTTCATTGATATGAGTTCAGATTCCACATTGCACCCAACTTTCAAGAGAGACAGTTTTGAGTCGAAGAATATCTACAATTATCTTTTAAAAAAGCTATTGAAATACTCTTTCCTTTTCTAATACATATCTGCAGGAGACCTGATTTTCTTTACATACTTCAACCAAAACAAATATTTCAGGAGACTGAATGCAGGAATAGATATGAGAATTCAGTCATCGTCATTAAACCAGATATGAAAGGGATATTAAAAAATGCAACATAGTGCCAAATATTTAAAAACAAATATATTTTCTAAATTGTTCTCAGTGTTCTAATGCAGCATACACCATAGATTTAGCCTATGCCAATAAAAGTTCTTTGAGGGCCCCAATATTTACAGAGTGTAAAGGGGTCCTAAGACATAAAAGTTTGAAAACTGACATAGTGATAGTCCATAAAAGTTGCTATATGAGCTTAATGATACCAGAAAGTGGTATGAATTCACTGTCTCTTATTTATATAACACCTTATCATTGAAAAGAGCTCTCACATTAAATCATTTGAGTTAGGGAAGTCAGGGAACTGGGAGTCAGAGGTTAATTAGCTTAAGAAGATAATATTGCTAGTAAAGTATGAGAACTGAGACTAGTCTTGACTCCTCATTCAACGCTCCTTCCACTATATCCATTTATCTCTGGTTTAGATTACATGTACTTTTCAGAACTCTAACAAGCTCAAAACCCTCACTGCTCAATGCTTTCACTCTTGTTTTCTTCCTTTTGTTGTTCTTACATATGCTTGAATGTCTTGGCTTTGCCAAGGTCAGTGAGAATCAGACACAACTAACATGCATGCAACTGAATTCAAGCTTTCACATGAAAATTAGAATTTCACAAGAGTTGTATCTACAGCCTTGAGTTATACAGCATTAAAGTTCTTAAAAATTTTCTGATGAAATAGTGGTAATATTAGCAAATATGACTTTTAAAATGCTTTATAATGAAACATGCCAGCATTTGGCAAATCTTTAAAGCAGACTAATAAATGATGTTACAAAATCATGCTTGAGGAAAGATCCATTCAAAAAGCAAGATGATCTAGAGAATTTAATAGAAAGAGCAAGAAAAGTTCATTGATATGAGTTCAGATTCCACATTGCACCCAACTTTCAAGAGAGACAGTTTTGAGTCGAAGAATATCTACAATTATCTTTTAAAAAAGCTATTGAAATACTCTTTCCTTTTCTAATACATATCTGCAGGAGACCTGATTTTCTTTACATACTTCAACCAAAACAAATATTTCAGGAGACTGAATGCAGGAATAGATATGAGAATTCAGTCATCGTCATTAAACCAGATATGAAAGGGATATTAAAAAATGCAACATAGTGCCAAATATTTAAAAACAAATATATTTTCTAAATTGTTCTCAGTGTTCTAATGCAGCATACACCATAGATTTAGCCTATGCCAATAAAAGTTCTTTGAGGGCCCCAATATTTACAGAGTGTAAAGGGGTCCTAAGACATAAAAGTTTGAAAACTGACATAGTGATAGTCCATAAAAGTTGCTATATGAGCTTAATGATACCAGAAAGTGGTATGAATTCACTGTCTCTTATTTATATAACACCTTATCATTGAAAAGAGCTCTCACATTAAATCATTTGAGTTAGGGAAGTCAGGGAACTGGGAGTCAGAGGTTAATTAGCTTAAGAAGATAATATTGCTAGTAAAGTATGAGAACTGAGACTAGTCTTGACTCCTCATTCAACGCTCCTTCCACTATATCCATTTATCTCTGGTTTAGATTACATGTACTTTTCAGAACTCTAACAAGCTCAAAACCCTCACTGCTCAATGCTTTCACTCTTGTTTTCTTCCTTTTGTTGTTCTTACATATGCTTGAATGTCTTGGCTTTGCCAACATCAATGAGCAACCTAACTCCCCCTAGATGATGTGTAATATGGGCACATATTCTAAACTAAACTAGACTTTACTCCTATATGTCTACTTAAAAAAAAAATCCAGTGGTATATTTTAGACAAACACCCAGCACATACATTGTTTATAGTCCTTCTGGAAAACAAAAAGATCCATACTTCCTACATAGGCCTCATAAATAAATAACAGAGCTGGGTTCCCACTCATGAGCTTCCACATAAATTCCTCCTAGTAACCTAAACAGGCTGTTTCTGGGCTCCATCCGGAGGAGGTCACTGGTTGTTAGGTTTATGACTCCTATTCCCCATAAACCCCTTAAATCCAGGCTATATTGATCACACAGGATGCCCAAACTCCTACCTTCAGGGTGGAGTTTAACACTTAGTGTAATAAGATTCTATGAGAACTTATACTAGTTTTTATTTTACTTGCCACAGTTGAAAGTTCAGACATAATATTTTCAAATTATTCTCTTTCACACTATCCTTCATTTTGCTCAAGTGCCTTAGTTTGCTTTTATTGCCTGCTATGAGGTGATTTAGCTATTTCTGATATTACTTCTCAACATGGTGTCTGTGATTATTCTGATAGTCCCTCAATATTCTTGGTTTCAAAGTACCTTTCTTTGTTCAGTACTTCTATTATACTCTGTAACTCCCTCTCTACTCCTAGTATAGAAGAAGCAGGCAAGAAATACTTCTTTGAGGGCCCCAATATTTACAGAGTGTAAAGGGGTCCTAAGACATAAAAGTTTGAAAACTGACATAGTGATAGTCAAAAGTTGCTATATGAGCTTAATGATACCAGAAAGTGGTATGAATTCACTGTCTCTTATTTATATAACACCTTATCATTGAAAAGAGCTCTCACATTAAATCATTTGAGTTAGGGAAGTCAGGGAACTGGGAGTCAGAGGTTAATTAGCTTAAGAAGATAATATTGCTAGTAAAGTATGAGAACTGAGACTAGTCTTGACTCCTCATTCAACGCTCCTTCCACTATATCCATTTATCTCTGGTTTAGATTACATGTACTTTTCAGAACTCTAACAAGCTCAAAACCCTCACTGCTCAATGCTTTCACTCTTGTTTTCTTCCTTTTGTTGTTCTTACATATGCTTGAATGTCTTGGCTTTGCCAACATCAATGAGCAACCTAACTCCCCCTAGATGATGTGTAATATGGGCACATATTCTAAACTAAACTAGACTTTACTCCTATATGTCTACTTAAAAAAATCCAGTGGTATATTTTAGACAAACACCCAGCACATACATTGTTTATAGTCCTTCTGGAAAACAAAAAGATCCATACTTCCTACATAGGCCTCATAAATAAATAACAGAGCTGGGTTCCCACTCATGAGCTTCCACATAAATTCCTCCTAGTAACCTAAACAGGCTGTTTCTGGGCTCCATCCGGAGGAGGTCACTGGTTGTTAGGTTTATGACTCCTATTCCCCATAAACCCCTTAAATCCAGGCTATATTGATCACACAGGATGCCCAAACTCCTACCTTCAGGGTGGAGTTTAACACTTAGTGTAATAAGATTCTATGAGAACTTATACTAGTTTTTATTTTACTTGCCACAGTTGAAAGTTCAGACATAATATTTTCAAATTATTCTCTTTCACACTATCCTTCATTTTGCTCAAGTGCCTTAGTTTGCTTTTATTGCCTGCTATGAGGTGATTTAGCTATTTCTGATATTACTTCTCAACATGGTGTCTGTGATTATTCTGATAGTCCCTCAATATTCTTGGTTTCAAAGTACCTTTCTTTGTTCAGTACTTCTATTATACTCTGTAACTCCCTCTCTACTCCTAGTATAGAAGAAGCAGGCAAGAAATACTTGCTCAATAAGCAAATTCATGAAGGAATGAATGAAGACACTGCATGATGATTTCATTTGCCTAGATCATCTTTGAAAGGATCAATATCATTCCCAAAATACTTACCTGTAGAGGTATGAATGGAAATATCTTAAGTTAAAATACTTGATTAATTTATAGTAGCCTTTTATATTTTTAAAATAATTTTATTTATTTTTAGCTGGGCTGGGTCTTCATTGCTGCATGGGCTTTTCTCTAGGTGTGGCAAGCAGGCCTCTCATTATTGTGGCCTCTCTCATTGTGGAGCATGGGTTCTAAGACACAAATTCAGTAGTTGTTGTGCACAGTAGGTAATTACTCTGCAGCAGGTGGGATCTTCTGGGATCAGGCATCAAATCCATGTCTCCTGCATTGGCAGGCAGATTCTTTACCAATGAGCCACCAGGAAAGCCCCTATAGAAGCATTTTTTCTTTTTTTTGGCGGGGGGTGGGGGGGTGGGGGGCGCTGGTTGGGGAAGGAGGGGGCAGGCGGGCCACTTCTATTGGTCTTTCATTTGTCTATTTTCATCCATCTTGGTTCTTTGGCCCCTATGGGCCTCCCATCGCGGTGACCTCTGTTGTCGCAGAGCACCGGCTCTGGGCGCATGTGCTCCAGAGCTCCGGCTCTGTAATAGGACACATTGGTCCAGGCGCTCCACAGCATGTGGGATCCTCCCAGGCCAGGGATCAAACCAGCGCCCCTTGCACTGCAAGGCAGTGTCCTTACCCACCGGACCACCAGGGAAGCCCTAGAAGCATTTTAAAATCATAAAATATCTAGGAATAAATCTAATGAAAGATGCTTAAGACCCCTACATTGGAAACTATAAAAAATGATTGATAGAAATCAAAGATTTAAGTAAATAATGAGGTATACTGTGCTCATCCTTGTTCCTTGGAAAGAAAGCTATGACAATCCTAGACAGCATATTAAAAAGTAGACATCACTTTGCTGACAAATGTTCATATAATCAAAGCAACGGTTTTTCCTGTATTCATGTATGGGTGTGAGAGATGAACCATAAAGAAGGCTGAAGGCCAAAGACTCTAAAGAACTCCTTGGACTGCTAGGAGACCAGACCAGTTGATCCTAAAGGAAATCAATGCTGAATATCTATTGGAAAGACTGATTCTGAAGCTGAAGCTCCAATATTTGACCGCGTGATTCAAAGAGCTGATGCCTCAGAAAAGACACTGATGCTGGGAAAGATTGAAAACAAAAGAAGCGGGTGGCAGAGGGTGAGATGGTTAAAATCACTGACTCAATAGTCATAAGTCTGAGCAGGCTTGCGAGATCGTTGAGGACAGAGGAGCCTGGTGTGCTGTATCCCTAGAGTTGCTATGAGTTGGACACAACTTAGCTATTGAATGATAGCAACAATCATGTACATGAATTGAAAAGTTGCATATTTTGAAATATTTGTTATTCCTGTATTTATCTATGCATTCATTGTAATTTGAACCAAAATACTAGCAGATATCTTATGGAAATTGATAAGCTAATTCTAAAATGTGTTTGAAAATATGAAGAGCTGTGACTTGTCCTTGTCAAAGAAGGTTGCTATAAGTAGTCCAGCCTTATTACAAAGCTATGGAATTAATATTGAAGACAGTGTGACATTGGCTCAAGGACAGATGTACAACCAGTGAAAAAGAAGAGCACATCAAGGAACTAACCCATAATTAGTATGGTTACCTAGTTTATGACAATGCAGTGCAGTGGTGAAAGATGATCTTTATAAACAAATGCTTTAGGGTCAGTTGAATATCTGTAGGGAAAAAGGGTCAATCATGACCATATCCCCAAACTTACAATACACAAAATATTAGTTCCAAATGTTAACAAATCCTAAATGTGAAAGGTAAATAAAGAAGCTGTTAAGAAAATACCAGAATCTTCATGACCTAGGGCTAAGCAAAAACTGCTAAAATGAAATACAAAACAACTGCAACTGAAGCTTCTCTATGAAAATTAAGAACTTGTGCTTATCAAAGCATGATTAATGCCTGACAAGGCAATACATAGAGTGGCATAAGATTTTCACTAGATATATATTCAGTAAAGAACTGATTTCCAGGATAAAAACTCCTATGAATCGATAATAAAAGCAACGGTTTTCCTGTATTCATGTATGGTGTGAGAGATGAACCATAAAGAAGGCTGAAGGCCAAAGACTCTAAAGAACTCCTTGGACTGCTAGGAGACCAGACCAGTTGATCCTAAAGGAAATCAATGCTGAATATCTATTGGAAAGACTGATTCTGAAGCTGAAGCTCCAATATTTGACCGCATGATTCAAAGAGCTGATGCCTCAGAAAAGACACTGATGCTGGGAAAGATTGAAAACAAAAGAAGCGGGTGGCAGAGGGTGAGATGGTTAAAATCACTGACTCAATAGTCATAAGTCTGAGCAGGCTTGCGAGATCGTTGAGGACAGAGGAGCCTGGTGTGCTGTATCCCTAGAGTTGCTATGAGTTGGACACAACTTAGCTATTGAATGATAGCAACAATCATGTACATGAATTGAAAAGTTGCATATTTTGAAATATTTGTTATTCCTGTATTTATCTATGCATTCATTGTAATTTGAACCAAAATACTAGCAGATATCTTATGGAAATTGATAAGCTAATTCTAAAATGTGTTTGAAAATATGAAGAGCTGTGACTTGTCCTTGTCAAAGAAGGTTGCTATAAGTAGTCCAGCCTTATTACAAAGCTATGGAATTAATATTGAAGACAGTGTGACATTGGCTCAAGGACAGATGTACAACCAGTGAAAAAGAAGAGCACATCAAGGAACTAACCCATAATTAGTATGGTTACCTAGTTTATGACAATGCAGTGCAGTGGTGAAAGATGATCTTTATAAACAAATGCTTTAGGGTCAGTTGAATATCTGTAGGGAAAAAGGGTCAATCATGACCATATCCCCAAACTTACAATACACAAAATATTAGTTCCAAATGTTAACAAATCCTAAATGTGAAAGGTAAATAAAGAAGCTGTTAAGAAAATACCAGAATCTTCATGACCTAGGGCTAAGCAAAAACTGCTAAAATGAAATACAAAACAACTGCAACTGAAGCTTCTCTATGAAAATTAAGAACTTGTGCTTATCAAAGCATGATTAATGCCTGACAAGGCAATACATAGAGTGGCATAAGATTTTCACTAGATATATATTCAGTAAAGAACTGATTTCCAGGATAAAAACTCCTATGAATCGATAATAAAATGACAGATACCAAAACATTAAAATGGTCAAAATTCTCAGACACTTTATAAATAAGACTATTCAAGTAGCTAATAAACATGTAAGAGATATCCAGCTTCAATAATTATCTAGGAAATGTAATTACACTATAGTGATAAATCATTTAAAATGAAAAAGACAACACTATAATTACTGATATCATGAAGCAGCTTGAACCTTGGTATACTGCTGCTAGGTATACAAATTAGTATAATCAATTTGGAAAATTGTCAGTATCTACTAAACCTGAACATACTCATACTCCAATGAGCTATCATTTACTCCTAAGTATACAACCCCCAGAAATGCTGTTATGGACTTAATTAGGCCCTCCAAACTCATAGCTTCAAGTTCCAATTGCCAATGTGACTCTATGTAGGGATAAGGCCTTTACAGAAACAATTCATATTAAATACTCTCGTAAGGGTTGGGACCCTAATCCAACGTGATTTCTGACCTTATATGAGGTGCCCATGTGAGGACACAACAAGAAAGCAGCTGTCTACAAGCCAAGGAGAGAAGCTTCTAGAGAAATCGAACCTACTGACACCTTGATCTTGGACCGCCAATCTCCAGAACAGTGATCAAATCAACATCTATTGTTGAAGTCCCCTATCCTGTGCTATCTTGTTTCAGCAGCTCTAGCAGACTAGTACAAACACATCCAGACATTCACAAAAAGGAAGAACACACAGAGAAATGTTCCTAGCAATACTATAAAGGATCACCAAGACCTAGAAATAGCCCAGATGTCCATCAAGTGTAGATTTTTAAAATTGTAGTTATGGATAAAAGAAGGTATAATTAGGTAGTGCAACCCAGTAGATACAGCTAGACACAGCAACAGGGATAAATCACATAGAGCTGACTAAAAAAGAAAAAACTAAAACTAAAAAGACTATGTATTGAATGATTCTATTCATAAAAATCATGACAGATCAGTCAAAGCATATCTGTGGGATTAGAAACTGGAAAAGTGGTTAATCTTGAGGACTGTAACAGGATGTGAGAGTCAAGAAACTTTCTGATACGCTCTTAATATTCTCAGTCTCTGTGAGTGCCAGTTACATACATATGTCTCTTTGGTGAAAAGTCATTGAGCTGTACCATTATATTTTGAATGTACATTATGCTTCAATAACAACTAGAAAGTGGGATTCAAACTCTGACTCCCTGACTCCAAATCTCTTAATATTCCATTACTTCATTCAATGGTTTTGTATTCTGATCATGTCAGGTGGTCTTAGGTATCTGTGTACATTTTGATCTATCGCAGCTTCCTTGGTGGCTCAGGGGTAAAGAATCCACCTGCAGTGCAGAAGCACAGGAGACCCAGGTTCAATCCATGGGTTGGAAAGATCCTCTGGGAGGAGAGACTGGCAATCCACCCCAGTATTATTGCCTGGAGAATCCCGTGGACAGAGGAGCCTGGCAGTCTTCCATTCATAAGTTCGTGAAGAGTTGGACATGGCTGAAATGACTTTGCATGCTCACACACTAACAATTCATCATTAAAGATCTAGAACTCTTCCTCTGACTAAATAGCTGCCTGTAGTAAGGTTCTCTACCCTGAAGTCTCTCATTATGTTTTTCTTTCAGGACATTTTTGTTCTCAGTAATTCAGAGTGCAATTAGCCTCCATTTTCATTATTTTCTCCCACGAAGCTCAGAAGCAGGAAGGGTTCTGCCCCTCACAAAACGCTCTGCGTGCTTACACTGCCTTGAAGTTTCCCATGCTGAGTCATCCTGGGAATGTCACAAAGCTCATGCTTCAAAACTTCTCAGGAACTCTTTAACCTTCAGTTCATTAGACATACTCAGATTCTAAGGTATTTTCCCCCTTTTCCCTTTTAGCTCATAACTTTCCATTTCAATCTCCCAAGTATTTATCCTTTCACCTAATCATTTTCCTTTTTATCTAACCCATTTCTTTCCCCACGAGGAAGCCATCCAAGGAAAATTTCTCAAATGTGGAATCCCCCTTTCCAACCTAATCCCCAAATTTTCGCTTTTATGAGCATTGAGCTGACTAAAAGAAAAACTAAAATAAAAAGACTATGTATTGAATGATTCTATTCATAAAAATCATGACAGATCAGTCAAAGCATATCTGTGGGATTAGAAACTGGAAAAGTGGTTAATCTTGAGGACTGTAACAGGATGTGAGAGTCAAGAAACTTTCTGATACGCTCTTAATATTCTCAGTCTCTGTGAGTGCCAGTTACATACATATGTCTCTTTGGTGAAAAGTCATTGAGCTGTACCATTATATTTTGAATGTACATTATGCTTCAATAACAACTAGAAAGTGGGATTCAAACTCTGACTCCCTGACTCCAAATCTCTTAATATTCCATTACTTCATTCAATGGTTTTGTATTCTGATCATGTCAGGTGGTCTTAGGTATCTGTGTACATTTTGATCTATCGCAGCTTCCTTGGTGGCTCAGGGGTAAAGAATCCACCTGCAGTGCAGAAGCACAGGAGACCCAGGTTCAATCCATGGGTTGGAAAGATCCTCTGGGAGGAGAGACTGGCAATCCACCCCAGTATTATTGCCTGGAGAATCCCGTGGACAGAGGAGCCTGGCAGTCTTCCATTCATAAGTTCGTGAAGAGTTGGACATGGCTGAAATGACTTTGCATGCTCACACACTAACAATTCATCATTAAAGATCTAGAACTCTTCCTCTGACTAAATAGCTGCCTGTAGTAAGGTTCTCTACCCTGAAGTCTCTCATTATGTTTTTCTTTCAGGACATTTTTGTTCTCAGTAATTCAGAGTGCAATTAGCCTCCATTTTCATTATTTTCTCCCACGAAGCTCAGAAGCAGGAAGGGTTCTGCCCCTCACAAAACGCTCTGCGTGCTTACACTGCCTTGAAGTTTCCCATGCTGAGTCATCCTGGGAATGTCACAAAGCTCATGCTTCAAAACTTCTCAGGAACTCTTTAACCTTCAGTTCATTAGACATACTCAGATTCTAAGGTATTTTCCCCTTTCCTTTGAGCTCATAACTTTCCATTTAAATCTCCCAAGTATTTATCCTTTCACCTAATCATTTTCCTTTTTATCTAACCCATTTCTTTCCCCACGAGGAAGCCATCCAAGGAAAATTTCTCAAATGTGGCACCAACTACCAGAAAACCCTATATCCACAGATTACCTATGTATTAATTTAAAATCAATTAATCCCCCAAATGTTCAATTCCAGCTCTTTAGCATGTTTTCATTATCAACTGTTGTACTTTCTAAATGTACATTACTTGACTAAATAATTTTATTTTACTTTTTAGGAAATATAACCAAAAAAGAAAGAAATATAATGGAAATTCTTGGTAAGTAAAATTTCCAAGAATTTGCTGAGTCAGTTTTTCTGCCTCTTTGTTGCCAATAGTTACACTTGCCCTTCTGCTGGGCTCTCAGAAAAGACTTGCATTATTCCTACAACTTCTCTTCACTTCTGCATACCAGTTTCTTTTTCCTCTCTCCACACGCTGCTGCTGCAAGTTATCCTATCCCTAGTGATCAAAAAAGGAAAGTGAGATCTTCTCTTTCTCCCTCTCTCTCCCTCTCTCTCTTTCTCTTCTACCCTCTTCCGATTACTTTTTATGCAAACAATTGCATAGGAATTTAGAAAGACCCAAACATAAAATGTTTTCCAAAGTTAACCAAAATTACGAAAGATATGCCTTTTCTTTGACCTGAGATGCGTAGAATAAAGGGATTTTCATGCAGGAAAAGCAAATTCATTGCAATATTTTCGGAAGGAAAATCAAAATGTAGCTAGACTATATTGTCTTAGATGGAATTCCCTGCTCTTAGTCATCAAAGACTGTCCTTTATAGGTCTCCTATGTCTAGTTCCTTCTACAACACAGTCTAACTCACTGTTCCACAATTCAGCTTCTTAAACCACTCTTTCTGTTCTGCACCTCTTTTCTTATCCCATTTCTCATGACTCTCTTCACTATAAATATTATGGCCCAAATTACCATTTTGTTTTCTCAGCATTTATATCAACTCATACCCATTTCCTCAGTGAATCATCAAATATTTATCAAAACTCTACCGTGTACCAGGAACTGTTTTAGGTTTAGAGCTGCATATTTGAACAAGTCAATTAAGAATGAGTCATACTCTTTCTTTTTTTATTATTAATTATTTTCATTTTACTTTTACAGAGTTTTGTTGTTTACAGCTATACATAAACCTGAATCAGTCATATGTATACTCTTGACTCCTCCCACATGAAGCCCCTCTTACTTCCTCCCCATGCCACCCCTCCAGGTTGTTGCATAGCCCCCATATAAGTTCCCTTAGTCTTACAGCATATTCACAATGGTTGTCTCTTTTACATAAGGTAGTGTAGGCTTCCGTGTTACTTTTCCCTTCTCATCCTCCCCACAATGTCCTCCCCACAATGTCCATAAGTCTATTCTCTATGTCTGTGTCTGTTTCTCCAATACTGCTCTGCATATGCACTTATCAGTAGCCTCTTTCTAGATTCCATATATGCTAGCATACTATATTTATCCTTCTCTTTTCAACTTACTACACTTTGTATAATAGGTTCTAGATTCATCCACCTCATTAGGACTGATGCAAATGCATGTCTTTCTACAGCTGAGAAATATTCCATTGTATAAATGTACTATAGCTTCTTTATCCATTCTTTTTTTGATGGACATTTAGGTTGCTTCCATGTTCCAGCTATTGTATAGAGAGCTGCAATGAACTTTGGGGTATAGGTGTCTCTTCCAATTTTGATTTCATCAGGATGTATACCTAATAGTGGAATTACTGGGTCATATGGTGTTTCTATTCCAAGTTTTTTTAAGGAATTTCCATACTGTCCTCCATAGTGTCTGTATCAATTCACATTCCCACCAACAGTGCAAGAGTGTTCCCTTTTCTCCACACCCTCTCCAGCTTTTATTGTCTGTGGATTTTTTGATGATGGCTATTCTGACTGGTGTGAAGTGATATCTCATTGTAGTTTTGATTTGCATTTCTGTAATAATGACATTGAGTATCTTTTCATGTGTGTTTTGGCCATGTGTATGTCTTCTTTGGAGAAATGTCAGTTTAGGTCTTTTTCCCATTTTTTGATTGGGTTGTTTGTTTTTTCTGGTGTCGAGTTGTATGAGCTGCTTGTATATTTTGGAAATTAATTCTTTGTTGCTTGTTTCATTTACTATTATTTTTTTTCACATTCTGTGGGTTGTCTTTTCACTTTGTTTATAGTTTATTTTGTTATGCAAGAGCTTTTAAGTTTAATTAGGCCCCACTTATCCGTTTTTGTTTTTATTTCCATTACTCTAGAAGGCAGGCCATAGAAGATTGTGCTTTGATTTATGTCATCAAGTGTTCTGTCCATAGTTTCCTCTAAGAGTTTTATGGTTTTTGGTCTTACAGTTAGGTCTTTAGTGCATTTTGACTTTATCTTTGTGTACAGTGTTAGGGAGTGTTCCGACTTCATTCTTTTACATGTAGCTATCCAATTTTTCCAGCACCATTTGCTGAAGAGGCTTTCTTTGCCCCATTGTATATTTTTGCCTCCTTTGTCAAAAATAAGGTAGCCATAGGTGTTTGGGTTTATCTCTGGGCTCTCTATCTTGTTCCATTGGCCTATTTTTCTGTTTTTGTGCCAGTAGCATACTGTCTTGATGACTGTTGCTTTGTAGTATAGTCTGAAGTTAGGGAGGCTGATCCCTCCAGCTCCATTCTTCTTTCTCAGAATTGCCTTGGCTATCTGGGGTCTTTTGTGTTTCCATATGAACTGTGCTATTTTTTTGGTCTAGCTCTGTGAAAATGCCATTGGTAATTTGATTGGGATCGTATTGAATCTGATAATATTTGGTAGTAAGGTCATTTTGACAATATTGATTTTTCCAACCGAGGAACAGGGAATATCTTTCCACCTGTTTATGTCCTCTTTGATTTCTTTCATTAGTGTCTTATAATTTTCTGTTTACAGTTCTTTTGTCTCTTTAGGTAGGTTTGTTCCTAGATATTTTATTCTTTTTGTTGCATTGGTGAATGGTATTGCTTCCTTGATTTCTAGAAAGAGTCATACTCTTTCTTAATTAATATATAACATACAAATAAATGTTAATAAATAAATATATAACATAATATCAGAAAGTGATAAAGCTGAAAACAAATAATTGGCATAAGGGAATAGAAAGTTAGAGGTGGAGAAACTGTCTTATAAAATGTCATATGGAAGTTCTATCAAAGGAAAAGACATGAGAAGGGAGACTTGAGCAAAACTGGGGATCAAGACAGTCAGAAATCTTGGGATAGTGCATTAGTCTAAGGCAGTAGAGGATGGTTCAAAGCCGAAAACATGGAAATTAATTCTTTGTTGCTTGTTTCATTTAATATTAAATTTTCTCACATTCTGTGGGTTGTCTTTTCACTTTGTTTATAGTTTATTTTGTTATGCAAGAGCTTTTAAGTTTAATTAGGCCCCACTTATCCGTTTTTGTTTTTATTTCCATTACTCTAGAAGGCAGGCCATAGAAGATTGTGCTTTGATTTATGTCATCAAGTGTTCTGTCCATAGTTTCCTCTAAGAGTTTTATGGTTTTTGGTCTTACAGTTAGGTCTTTAGTGCATTTTGACTTTATCTTTGTGTACAGTGTTAGGGAGTGTTCCGACTTCATTCTTTTACATGTAGCTATCCAATTTTTCCAGCACCATTTGCTGAAGAGGCTTTCTTTGCCCCATTGTATATTTTTGCCTCCTTTGTCAAAAATAAGGTAGCCATAGGTGTTTGGGTTTATCTCTGGGCTCTCTATCTTGTTCCATTGGCCTATTTTTCTGTTTTTGTGCCAGTAGCATACTGTCTTGATGACTGTTGCTTTGTAGTATAGTCTGAAGTTAGGGAGGCTGATCCCTCCAGCTCCATTCTTCTTTCTCAGAATTGCCTTGGCTATCTGGGGTCTTTTGTGTTTCCATACGAACTGTGCTATTTTTTGGTCTAGTTCTGTGAAAAATGCCATTGGTAATTTGATTGGGATCGTATTGAATCTGATAATATTTGGTAGTAAGGTCATTTTGACAATATTGATTTTTCCAACCGAGGAACAGGGAATATCTTTCCACCTGTTTATGTCCTCTTTGATTTCTTTCATTAGTGTCTTATAATTTTCTGTTTACAGTTCTTTTGTCTCTTTAGGTAGGTTTGTTCCTAGATATTTTATTCTTTTTGTTGCATTGGTGAATGGTATTGCTTCCTTGATTTCTAGAAAGAGTCATACTCTTTCTTAATTAATATATAACATACAAATAAATGTTAATAAATAAATATATAACATAATATCAGAAAGTGATAAAGCTGAAAACAAATAATTGGCATAAGGGAATAGAAAGTTAGAGGTGGAGAAACTGTCTTATAAAATGTCATATGGAAGTTCTATCAAAGGAAAAGACATGAGAAGGGAGACTTGAGCAAAACTGGGGATCAAGACAGTCAGAAATCTTGGGATAGTGCATTTCAGTCTAAGGCAGTAGAGGATGGTTCAGCAAAAGGAAGGATCCAACAGAAAACTAATAAAATAGCTAACTAATGAGAATCTACTGTGTAACACAGGGGGAGAAAAAAGGTGCAATCTATTCGTAGGACACAGATCAAGTTAACTCGGAGAAGGGAATGGCAATCCACTCCAGTACTCTTGCCTGGAGAATTTTGTGGACAGAGTAGCCTGGTGGGCTACAGTCCATGGGGTTGAGAGTAAAACCACTCTTTAGGGTTCCAAGGTGACTTAGGTGACAAAGAATTCGCCTGTAGTGCAGGACAGCCAGCTTTCATCTCTGGGTCAGGAAGTTCCCCTGAAGAAGGTAATGGCAACCCACTCTAGTCTTCTTGCCTGGAGAATCTCATGGACAGAAGAGCCTGGTTGGTTATAGTGCATGGGGCTCATAAGGAGTCGGACATGACTGAGCGCCTAAGCATAGCACATCAAGTTAAATGTGCATTCTAATATACAGTAGGTGTAGACAAATACTGTTGGATTCTACTTATACAAGGCACCTAGAATAGTCAAGTTCATAGAGTCAGAAAGTACATCAGTAATTACCAAGTGCCAGGGTGGAGCTGAGGGGATGGGGAGAATGGGGACTTAGTGCTTAATGGAGATAGAGTTTCAGTTTAGGAAAGTGAAATTCAGGGGGTGGATGATGGTGAGAGTCGTACAACAGTGTGAGTAGACTTACTGCCCCTGCACTGTACAATTCAATATGAGTAAAATAGTATCGTTTCTATTTTGTGACTTTTACCTCAATTTAAAGAAAAGTTTTTAATGAGAAGAAAAAAGAGGAAGCCCCCAAGGAAGACTTACGTTTGGCATGGGGGTGATTGTGGCCAATGCAGCCGGGGGGAAGGATAGAGAAGGGTTTGGAAGCTTGCCAGTATGGATCAGTTATGTCCTTTTAGTCAGTAGCAAGGCGTTAGGAATTTATTTGGCTTTATCTTCCAAATTATATTTGGAAATGTATTTGGACTCATTTAGCTACTGGAAGACCCTGGAAGTCTTCCGCGGGGAACAAGTTGAACTGACTTGTATATATATTTTGGGCTCCCTGGGAAATTGACTGCAGGGGCAGCCGGAGGGCAGGAAGGCTTCTCAGCTCATCCCTCTCCCCCCTGGTCACACAGCCATGGATGTTTCCCAGATGTGGCTCCAACGCTCCATCTTTGCTGCTCATTCTCTAGTCACCGAAAATAGCCTCCTGCGTCACCTCTCCTGCCTGACTCAATCCTAAGACTCTACCATTGTAACCTCTCCCGCCTGACTCAATCCTAAGACTCTGCCATCCTCCTCTGCTTCATCAGGAAACTGATTGGCCAATCCCTGCTACTGGTGAACAAGTCACGTCTACATAGTCTAAAGTTGCCCCCTTTTGAGCAAAATACACACCCCCGGCACTGGAATCTTCTAGAATTGTTGCCCATTTCTTCCATTTGACATTCCTTTGTTTTCAGTGAGCCAAGAATTTCAAGCGGGATAACAGTTTAAGCCACCGAAGCTCAATGAGCATGCTTATAAAAACAATTTTGTTCTAGTATCACTTTTAGAAAAAAGCTTAAAGCAAATGCTCTGTTCCAAATTTCTACATCAGTCTCAGTCGTTCTTCGAGCCCACTAGAAAATGGAGACATCAGTTCCTGAAAAGTCTTGGAATTGTGCCTTATCCATAGTTTGAAATGACAGAAACATTCCAATCGATTTTGCACAGGTCAAACTAAACCACATTTCTGCAAACATGTTCAAACATCACGTCTTTTATTTAATTACAATGCCAGATACGTGCAGGCTTCTGGTGCTGGTGGAATGCAGCTGACCTCCTAGAAACATTTCTGGCTGTTCAGTTACACTTTGAAGTTGTTAAAATTTTCCAGAGCAAATATCCTAAATTTCTGATAACAGATAGTATCGTTTCTATTTTGTGACTTTTACCTCAATTTAAAGAAAAGTTTTTAATGAGAAGAAAAAAGAGGAAGCCCCCAAGGAAGACTTACGTTTGGCATGGGGGTGATTGTGGCCAATGCAGCCGGGGGGAAGGATAGAGAAGGGTTTGGAAGCTTGCCAGTATGGATCAGTTATGTCCTTTTAGTCAGTAGCAAGGCGTTAGGAATTTATTTGGCTTTATCTTCCAAATTATATTTGGAAATGTATTTGGACTCATTTAGCTACTGGAAGACCCTGGAAGTCTTCCGCAGGGGAACAAGTTGAACTGACTTGTATATATATTTTGGGCTCCCTGGGAAATTGACTGCAGGGGCAGCCGGAGGGCAGGAAGGCTTCTCAGCTCATCCCTCTCCCCCCTGGTCACACAGCCATGGATGTTTCCCAGATGTGGCTCCAACGCTCCATCTTTGCTGCTCATTCTCTAGTCACCGAAAATAGCCTCCTGCGTCACCTCTCCTGCCTGACTCAATCCTAAGACTCTACCATTGTAACCTCTCCCGCCTGACTCAATCCTAAGACTCTGCCATCCTCCTCTGCTTCATCAGGAAACTGATTGGCCAATCCCTGCTACTGGTGAACAAGTCACGTCTACATAGTCTAAAGTTGCCCCTTTTATGCAAAATATACAACCCCGGCACTGGAATATTCTAGAATTGTTGCCCATTTCTTCCATTTGACATTCCTTTGTTTTCAGTGAGCCAAGAATTTCAAGCGGGATAACAGTTTAAGCCACCGAAGCTCAATGAGCATGCTTATAAAAACAATTTTGTTCTAGTATCACTTTTAGAAAAAAGCTTAAAGCAAATGCTCTGTTCCAAATTTCTACATCAGTCTCAGTCGTTCTTCGAGCCCACTAGAAAATGGAGACATCAGTTCCTGAAAAGTCTTGGAATTGTGCCTTATCCATAGTTTGAAATGACAGAAACATTCCAATCGATTTTGCACAGGTCAAACTAAACCACATTTCTGCAAACATGTTCAAACATCACGTCTTTTATTTAATTACAATGCCAGATACGTGCAGGCTTCTGGTGCTGGTGGAATGCAGCTGACCTCCTAGAAACATTTCTGGCTGTTCAGTTACACTTTGAAGTTGTTAAAATTTTCCAGAGCAAATATCCTAAATTTCTGATAACACGAGGTACATTATGTACAGCAAATGCACTAGGCTAAAACAGAATCAAACTCCTGGGGGGGGAAAAGATGGTAGTTTTCAGTCATAAAAACTAATCCCATTATCCCTACTGGGTAAATGAACATTATAGAGGCGGGGGAGGGGGAGCTGTGTGAAGGGAGAAGCTTTGAAAGGAGGATAAAGTTCCTCATGACTTGCCTTGTGAACAGAGGCCTCAGATCAGCCTGCAGTGGACATCAGAGAGATTCACGTTACCCCAGTGAGATAAATAATGAAACACAATGCATAATTGTCAGTAAGTTCTTAGAACCTTCTCAGACCCAGGCCACCATGCAGAATGCATTCCCTCCAGGCTCCACAGGGTCACAAGGGAGGTAACCAAATGCGGGAAGAGTAAATAGAGTGATTGTACCGAAGTCCTGTCATTTTAACAACCCTCTGGAAAAACTGGAATTCCATTTTGCACAGCTGCCTTCCCCGGGTCCACTGGAAAAGAATAAATGGTTCTTGATAACAGCAATCCTGAGCAGGCCAATTGAGCGCCTCATCCTACGTTTCAACCACAAATCTGGCTCAGAATTAACTTTGGAAATAAATACTCTTTGATTCTCATTTACCTGAAAATATTCCAGTTGTATGAAAAAATGCTTAAGGAAAAGCAGCATTTACAAAGGTAATGCCACAGAAGGTTCAGTTATATTGTACAATTTGCAAGACCTTGGTACCATGGGGTGGAAAGAGAGCTCTGGTTTGTAGGAGACAGATGTCAAAACGCTCCAGCTTTAGGGACCCATGAGATGTTGCTTCACAACTGAAGGCTGCGACTCTGAGGATGTCCCAGGCTATGGAACGATGAATAAAGACTGCTTCCTGTTACTCCTGTTCAACCACAAGGGCAATCATGGACTGAGAAGAAAAACACTATCATTTCCTGAAGTGCCTACCTTTTTACAGGAGTGCTTCACAGTTTTGCCCTGTTTTATACTGATTTATATCAACTGACACAGCACAAGCCTGCAGGCAGAAGACATGAGCATGGTTGGCCCTGACTTGCCAATGACCAACTGTGTGACCAGAGGTTTTGGCTAATTGCTCTATTTAAGGTCATTTTCCTGGCTCCCTCATCCCCCAGCACATGCTCTTTTTATTTCCTTCAAAGCACGTAGTTTTCAGTCATAAAAACTAATCCCATTATCCCTACTGGGTAAATGAACATTATAGAGGCGGGGGGGGGGGTGGAGGGGGAGCTGTGTGAAGGGAGAAGCTTTGAAAGGAGGATAAAGTTCCTCATGACTTGCCTTGTGAACAGAGGCCTCAGATCAGCCTGCAGTGGACATCAGAGAGATTCACGTTACCCCAGTGAGATAAATAATGAAACACAATGCATAATTGTCAGTAAGTTCTTAGAACCTTCTCAGACCCAGGCCACCATGCAGAATGCATTCCCTCCAGGCTCCACAGGGTCACAAGGGAGGTAACCAAATGCGGGGAAGAGTAAATAGAGTGATTGTACCGAAGTCCTGTCATTTTAACAACCCTCTGGAAAAACTGGAATTCCATTTTGCACAGCTGCCTTCCCGGCTCCACTGGAAAAGAATAAATGGTTCTTGATAACAGCAATCCTGAGCAGGCCAATTGAGCGCCTCATCCTACGTTTCAACCACAAATCTGGCTCAGAATTAACTTTGGAAATAAATACTCTTTGATTCTCATTTACCTGAAAATATTCCAGTTGTATGAAAAAATGCTTAAGGAAAAGCAGCATTTACAAAGGTAATGCCACAGAAGGTTCAGTTATATTGTACAATTTGCAAGACCTTGGTACCATGGGGTGGAAAGAGAGCTCTGGTTTGTAGGAGACAGATGTCAAAACGCTCCAGCTTTAGGGACCCATGAGATGTTGCTTCACAACTGAAGGCTGCGACTCTGAGGATGTCCCAGGCTATGGAACGATGAATAAAGACTGCTTCCTGTTACTCCTGTTCAACCACAAGGGCAATCATGGACTGAGAAGAAAAACACTATCATTTCCTGAAGTGCCTACCTTTTTACAGGAGTGCTTCACAGTTTTGCCCTGTTTTATACTGATTTATATCAACTGACACAGCACAAGCCTGCAGGCAGAAGACATGAGCATGGTTGGCCCTGACTTGCCAATGACCAACTGTGTGACCAGAGGTTTTGGCTAATTGCTCTATTTAAGGTCATTTTCCTGGCTCCCTCATCCCCCAGCACATGCTCTTTTTATTTCCTTCAAAGCACTTAATAAAATGTATCATTATCTTTTTTTCAATTTTATTTATTTATTTTGGGCTGTGCTAGGTCTTTATTGCTGTGTATGCTCTTCTCTAGTTGGGGAGAGCAGGGGCTACTCTCCAACTGCGGTGCACAGGCTTCTCATTATTCACTTTTCTATTGCCCACGACCTAACACCTGTCCGATACAAAATAAAAATTGAATACATATTGAATGAATGAGTCTTTGAATGAATTTTTCCCAACTGTGAATTGGGGGAAATACTCTCACCTTCCTAAGATCTTTTAAATACCAAATGAGATTATACATTGAAAGCTTTTTATGAGCAAATGCATGATTAAAATGATTATGTTGGTGCTGTTTACTTCATCTAAAAGTCTTTTAATTCCAGAGAGAATAGTATTCTTACCTGGGAAATCCCATAAACAGAGGAACCTGGTGGGCCACAGCCCATGGGTTCGCAAAGAATTATCTACAACTTAGCAAGTAAATAACAATACCACTTAAAAGACAATCTTTCATCTGAATTCAGACACAAGTCTTCCTTACCGGAGAGGATGAACTTGAAGTCTTTATGCTACACTATCTTTTTGTCTTACATTTATAAGAAAAGGCATTTGAACTCCTTTTCTGTTGGGAGCAAGATGTTACACTTTAATTCAGTACTTATTTAGAGAGGGAAGACATTTAAAGTATAAACCAAGATTTTTAAGTCACAGTTGTTAGTGGAGGGACTATTTAGAGAATTTTCTAAGAGTCTTGAATAATAAGGCATATCATCCAAAAAAATCTTTGCTGTCCCTTTGGGGATTCCAGCTATTTAGGGTTACATAATACTACTTCAATACATATGGTAGCTACTGCTGATCAACCCCACAAATGTCATCATTTTAGCTAGACATTCTCAGAAGAGAGCATAAATATCAAAGATAGAAAAATAATTTTATTGCTGTAAGAACCAAGCCAGATCCATGCTTATCTATGTTGAAAGACCAGTTGCGTAAAAAAAGTTCCAATTTTTATTTTTAGGACATTATGAGAAAAGCATCCAAAAGAACATCGATGGGACATTTCTCTCATGTTTTTATTTAAAACTGGCATTTCATTGCTACAGAATTTAGTCATTTTGTGCCTTCTAAACAATATTTTGGGAAAAGCATGTTAAGATTAGTTGTATTTTGTTATTAAAATCAAGTTCAGACCAATTTTATTCCATTCAACAGACACATTATTGTTGTTTAGTTGCTAAATTATTTCTGATTCTTTTGTGACCCCATGTACTATAGCCTGCCAGGCTCCTCTGTCCTTGGGATTTTCCAGGCAAGAATACTTGAGTAGGTTGCCATTTCCTTCTCCAAGAGATCTTCCCAACCCAGGGATCGAATCTGGATCTCCTACATTGGTAGGTAGATTCTTTACCACTGAGCCAACAGGGAAGTCCATCAAGAAATAATTAATTTAAATGAAACATAAAAAGTCATGTATTCTTGTCCCTGTTTACCATCTAAAAGTCTTTTAATTCAAAAACACAAAAAGAGGAACCTGGTGGGCCACAGCCCATGGGTTCGCAAAGAATTATCTACAACTTAGCAAGTAAATAACAATACCACTTAAAAGACAATCTTTCATCTGAATTCAGACACAAGTCTTCCTTACCGGAGAGGATGAACTTGAAGTCTTTATGCTACACTATCTTTTTGTCTTACATTTATAAGAAAAGGCATTTGAACTCCTTTTCTGTTGGGAGCAAGATGTTACACTTTAATTCAGTACTTATTTAGAGAGGGAAGACATTTAAAGTATAAACCAAGATTTTTAAGTCACAGTTGTTAGTGGAGGGACTATTTAGAGAATTTTCTAAGAGTCTTGAATAATAAGGCATATCATCCAAAAAAATCTTTGCTGTCCCTTTGGGGATTCCAGCTATTTAGGGTTACATAATACTACTTCAATACATATGGTAGCTACTGCTGATCAACCCCACAAATGTCATCATTTTAGCTAGACATTCTCAGAAGAGAGCATAAATATCAAAGATAGAAAAATAATTTTATTGCTGTAAGAACCAAGCCAGATCCATGCTTATCTATGTTGAAAGACCAGTTGCGTAAAAAAAGTTCCAATTTTTATTTTTAGGACATTATGAGAAAAGCATCCAAAAGAACATCGATGGGACATTTCTCTCATGTTTTTATTTAAAACTGGCATTTCATTGCTACAGAATTTAGTCATTTTGTGCCTTCTAAACAATATTTTGGGAAAAGCATGTTAAGATTAGTTGTATTTTGTTATTAAAATCAAGTTCAGACCAATTTTATTCCATTCAACAGACACATTATTGTTGTTTAGTTGCTAAATTATTTCTGATTCTTTTGTGACCCCATGTACTATAGCCTGCCAGGCTCCTCTGTCCTTGGGATTTTCCAGGCAAGAATACTTGAGTAGGTTGCCATTTCCTTCTCCAAGAGATCTTCCCAACCCAGGGATCGAATCTGGATCTCCTACATTGGTAGGTAGATTCTTTACCACTGAGCCAACAGGGAAGTCCATCAAGAAATAATTAATTTAAATGAAACATAAAAAGAGTCCTATGTTCATTCTTGTCCCTAATGCAAAAAAATTAGATGAAAATATTCTGACTTTTCCTGCTTTGCACAACTATAGTTACTGGGATGAGACTGATAAGAAGCAGCCAGTGATCTGGGCTGTGAAATTCTAGGCAGACGAGTGATGACTTTAGGAGGACTGCAGGAAAAAATAGTATACAAACCTTTTTGTATCCATGGGCATGAGCATGTTTTCAGAGGAGAGATCCACAGCTCTCATCTGATTCTCAGAAAGGTGTATAATGGAGGGGGAAAAAAGGGTTAAGAATCATCTGAACAGAAGTGATAGTACTCACATAATTAAAGGCACTTAATCATTTATATAGTGCAAAGCTGGTCTATCTCTCAACCAAAGAAAGCTTTCTTTTATCAGCTTTCTCTTTAAATTTTTATTTATTCTCTTGCTCTGATTTAGCCTTTTGTCTCTGGATATTCATGAAAGCCAGTCCAGAAGCCAAAAAGGAAATCGTCAGGCACAGAGAAACTAATACGGTATGACTTTCAAGCCTAGTGGAGGGTGATTAAAAAAAAAATTGAGTATGGGAGGAGCTGGATTTGTCCATGCTCTTCATCGTCCTCAATCCTTTAGTGATTTAAGGCTTGCCTGGGGGCTCAGATGTTAAAGAATTTACCTGTAATGCAGAAGACCCAGGTTGGGTCTCTGGGTCAGGAAGATTCCCTGGAGAATGGAATGGCAACCCACTCCAGTACTCTTGCCTGGAGAATTCCATGGAACTTCAGCACATAGGGTCACAAAGAGTCAGACACTACTGAGCCACTAATACCCTTAGTAACTCAAGATACCTTGGAGGACCATGACTCTCTCCTTCTAACCTCCACACTCTGCTTCCCTTCCCCAACAACATACTTTTCCACCTGGGTATTATGTTTCAGCTGCAGGCAACAGGACACCATCTTGTAAATCCATACCCTACACTCCACGTCACTCAAAGTATTCAGAAGAGATAGGACAAGGAAGTAAGAAAATGGTGGTATTAATATTTGAAAATATACTTGAACATAAGAATACTTGAGTAGGTTGCCATTTCCTTCTCCAAGAGATCTTCCCAACCCAGGGATCGAATCTGGATCTCCTACATTGGTAGGTAGATTCTTTACCACTGAGCCAACAGGGAAGTCCATCAAGAAATAATTAATTTAAATGAAACATAAAAAGAGTCCTATGTTCATTCTTGTCCCTAATGCAAAAAAATTAGATGAAAATATTCTGACTTTTCCTGCTTTGCACAACTATAGTTACTGGGATGAGACTGATAAGAAGCAGCCAGTGATCTGGGCTGTGAAATTCTAGGCAGACGAGTGATGACTTTAGGAGGACTGCAGGAAAAAATAGTATACAAACCTTTTTGTATCCATGGGCATGAGCATGTTTTCAGAGGAGAGATCCACAGCTCTCATCTGATTCTCAGAAAGGTGTATAATGGAGGGGGAAAAAAGGGTTAAGAATCATCTGAACAGAAGTGATAGTACTCACATAATTAAAGGCACTTAATCATTTATATAGTGCAAAGCTGGTCTATCTCTCAACCAAAGAAAGCTTTCTTTTATCAGCTTTCTCTTTAAATTTTTATTTATTCTCTTGCTCTGATTTAGCCTTTTGTCTCTGGATATTCATGAAAGCCAGTCCAGAAGCCAAAAAGGAAATCGTCAGGCACAGAGAAAGTAATACGGGATGACTTTCGAGCCTAGCGGGGGGCGAGAAAAAAAAAGATTGAGTATGGGAGGAGCTGGATTTGTCCATGCTCTTCATCGTCCTCAATCCTTTAGTGATTTAAGGCTTGCCTGGGGGCTCAGATGTTAAAGAATTTACCTGTAATGCAGAAGACCCAGGTTGGGTCTCTGGGTCAGGAAGATTCCCTGGAGAATGGAATGGCAACCCACTCCAGTACTCTTGCCTGGAGAATTCCATGGAACTTCAGCACATAGGGTCACAAAGAGTCAGACACTACTGAGCCACTAATACCCTTAGTAACTCAAGATACCTTGGAGGACCATGACTCTCTCCTTCTAACCTCCACACTCTGCTTCCCTTCCCCAACAACATACTTTTCCACCTGGGTATTATGTTTCAGCTGCAGGCAACAGGACACCATCTTGTAAATCCATACCCTACACTCCACGTCACTCAAAGTATTCAGAAGAGATAGGACAAGGAAGTAAGAAAATGGTGGTATTAATATTTGAAAATATACTTGAACATAAACCTTTATATTCACAGGAAACCCTTTCTTCACAGCTATTACCTAAGGATGACTCATTGCTCAAAACCATTGTAGAATATCTTTAACACTGGTCTAGTCTCACTGGTTATAACACAAGTGTTCTCAACGTTGGTTGCAGTTCGTAATAAAAGGAAAATTTAAAAATTACTAATGTTGGAATCCCATGGCAGTTCAGGAGCTAGGACTCTGCCTCTCTCTGCCAAACATCCAAGTTCAATCTCTGGTCAAGCAAGTAAGATCCTCAATGTCACATAAAGCAGCCAAAAAAAAAAAGAATTAAAAAAAATAGAAAATAAAAATTACTGATGGTAATATTCCAACACAGAGATTCTGATTTAACTGAGCAAAAGCAACAACTCTTACATTAGGCCATGCATCAGATTCACCTATATTTTCAAAGATACACACAACTATTCCCTAACTTTAGACAACCGAATATAAATCTCTGGAGATAAGATCTGCACAAGCATAGTCTTCAATACTTCTCAGGTGATTCTAATATGCAAGAAGGGGTCAAGATCCACTAGTCTACATTCACACTTTGTCATTTGCTCAAAATAGTAACAGCCTGCCCTGTTTAATGAAATGACCTCCACGTGGATCTCAGTTTTTTCCAAAACCTGAAGGTACATCTCAGAAATGTTTAATAATTTGTCATAAACTCAAATAATATATCAAAAAAGAAAAGATGCCCTTATCATGAATCCATTTGTAACTTGCTTAGGTGATTTTTATTGAGGGGCCAATGCTCCAATTGTTGTAAGTGGATATTTTTCAATCAATACATCCAATTTTGAGGTCTTCACAATACCCACTTTCATGAGGTGCCAAAGGAGAATTCCATGGAACTTCAGCACATAGGACAAACCTACTGAGCCACTAATACCCTTAGTAACTCAAGATACCTTGGAGGACCATGACTCTCTCCTTCTAACCTCCACACTCTGCTTCCCTTCCCCAACAACATACTTTTCCACCTGGGTATTATGTTTCAGCTGCAGGCAACAGGACACCATCTTGTAAATCCATACCCTACACTCCACGTCACTCAAAGTATTCAGAAGAGATAGGACAAGGAAGTAAGAAAATGGTGGTATTAATATTTGAAAATATACTTGAACATAAACCTTTATATTCACAGGAAACCCTTTCTTCACAGCTATTACCTAAGGATGACTCATTGCTCAAAACCATTGTAGAATATCTTTAACACTGGTCTAGTCTCACTGGTTATAACACAAGTGTTCTCAACGTTGGTTGCAGTTCGTAATAAAAGGAAAATTTAAAATTACTAATGTTGGAATCCCATGGCAGTTCAGGAGCTAGGACTCTGCCTCTCTCTGCCAAACATCCAAGTTCAATCTCTGGTCAAGCAAGTAAGATCCTCAATGTCACATAAAGCAGCCAAAAAAAAAAAGAATTAAAAAAAATAGAAAATAAAAATTACTGATGGTAATATTCCAACACAGAGATTCTGATTTAACTGAGCAAAAGCAACAACTCTTACATTAGGCCATGCATCAGATTCACCTATATTTTCAAAGATACACACAACTATTCCCTAACTTTAGACAACCGAATATAAATCTCTGGAGATAAGATCTGCACAAGCATAGTCTTCAATACTTCTCAGGTGATTCTAATATGCAAGAAGGGGTCAAGATCCACTAGTCTACATTCACACTTTGTCATTTGCTCAAAATAGTAACAGCCTGCCCTGTTTAATGAAATGACCTCCACGTGGATCTCAGTTTTTTCCAAAACCTGAAGGTACATCTCAGAAATGTTTAATAATTTGTCATAAACTCAAATAATATATCAAAAAAGAAAAGATGCCCTTATCATGAATCCATTTGTAACTTGCTTAGGTGATTTTTATTGAGGGGCCAATGCTCCAATTGTTGTAAGTGGATATTTTTCAATCAATACATCCAATTTTGAGGTCTTCACAATACCCACTTTCATCGAGGTTGCCAAAATATATAGTTTCTTCCATAAAATATATACTAGACTATGAGTGAACAGCATACAAACATTTGAAAAATCTCATGAAAAGAATATCTACAGGACAGTTCATTCATGATTTCTCACTAACAAGTATAACTAATAGCTAATATTTATTAAGCAATTATGACATGCTTAAGATGCTGAAAATTTTATATGCATTATAAAATATAATTCTCACAACTGCCTTCCAGGTTATATAGTATTATTTCCAAAGTACAGACTAGGAAAATAAGGCTTAGAGATTTTAAGTGATTTTCCTGTTTATCAGTTTCATAGAATTTGATGCCTAAATAAAATTATAAAATTCTATATGCCATTGACTTTCAGGATAAAATTTAAATAGTCAGAATTATGACTTTAATGCCTATGCATGCCAAGATTTTACTATTTACATTAAGCAAACACGTTAAAATACCAATCTGCAAATGCTATTTCTTATAGCACATAAATGTATTGCCTTCCAAATTTCAAAGCCCATGATGAGCACTTTCCTTCTCAGAGAATATTATTTTATTGGCTCTGCCAGTTGGGCTGGTAGAGAACACTTAAGACAGAGTTTGAAGGAAACAAACAGTGACATAAAATTTGTACAGAGGCGTAAATTCATGTTTAAATGAAAGACACACACATGATCCACTCTGCAGTGATAGAATTCATTGTTCAATGTTTTATCAGTATTATGTCACTCTAGCTGAATCCTTATTGACTGGAAAGTTGACTTGCTCAAATCATGAGACAGTGTTAGGACATTACATATCCCAGTATGTAATCTTTCATGAAGGGGTCAAGATCCACTAGTCTACATTCACACTTTGTCATTTGCTCAAAATAGTAACAGCCTGCCCTGTTTAATGAAATGACCTCCACGTGGATCTCAGTTTTTTCCAAAACCTGAAGGTACATCTCAGAAATGTTTAATAATTTGTCATAAACTCAAATAATATATCAAAAAAGAAAAGATGCCCTTATCATGAATCCATTTGTAACTTGCTTAGGTGATTTTTATTGAGGGGCCAATGCTCCAATTGTTGTAAGTGGATATTTTTCAATCAATACATCCAATTTTGAGGTCTTCACAATACCCACTTTCATCGAGGTTGCCAAAATATATAGTTTCTTCCATAAAATATATACTAGACTATGAGTGAACAGCATACAAACATTTGAAAAATCTCATGAAAAGAATATCTACAGGACAGTTCATTCATGATTTCTCACTAACAAGTATAACTAATAGCTAATATTTATTAAGCAATTATGACATGCTTAAGATGCTGAAAATTTTATATGCATTATAAAATATAATTCTCACAACTGCCTTCCAGGTTATATAGTATTATTTCCAAAGTACAGACTAGGAAAATAAGGCTTAGAGATTTTAAGTGATTTTCCTGTTTATCAGTTTCATAGAATTTGATGCCTAAATAAAATTATAAAATTCTATATGCCATTGACTTTCAGGATAAAATTTAAATAGTCAGAATTATGACTTTAATGCCTATGCATGCCAAGATTTTACTATTTACATTAAGCAAACACGTTAAAATACCAATCTGCAAATGCTATTTCTTATAGCACATAAATGTATTGCCTTCCAAATTTCAAAGCCCATGATGAGCACTTTCCTTCTCAGAGAATATTATTTTATTGGCTCTGCCAGTTGGGCTGGTAGAGAACACTTAAGACAGAGTTTGAAGGAAACAAACAGTGACATAAAATTTGTACAGAGGCGTAAATTCATGTTTAAATGAAAGACACACACATGATCCACTCTGCAGTGATAGAATTCATTGTTCAATGTTTTATCAGTATTATGTCACTCTAGCTGAATCCTTATTGACTGGAAAGTTGACTTGCTCAAATCATGAGACAGTGTTAGGACATTACATATCCCCATCAGTATGTAATCTTTCATGACTAAAGACACTTTGTAGATATGATAAAGGTTAAGGAACCTGAGAGACCAAATCATCCCAGATTAGCCGGGTGGGTTCAATATAATCATATGAGTCAATAAAGTAGAAAAGGCTAAAGAAGAGATCAGAAAAATGTGGCCTGAGAAAAAATTCTACTCACATTTGTTAATTTTGAAGATGGAGGAAGAGGACACAAGGCAAGACATATGGGCAACATCTAGAAGTTGGTAAAGACAAGGAAATCGTTTTCTCTTAGAGCCTCCAGAAAGGATCACAGTTCTGCTGACACTGATTTTTAGCCCAGCAAGACATATGCTGGACTTCAATCTACAGTACAATATTAAACTTGTGCTATTTATATATTGTTTTGTTCTTTGTTTTGGCCACGACATGCAGCTTCAGTTCAGTTCAGTTCAGTTGTGTCTGACTCTTAACAACCCCATAGACTGCAGCACACCATCTGTCCTTCACCATCTTCAAGAACTTGCTCAAACTTATGTCCTTTTGAAAGGGTTTTTACCTCGATTTGAGACTTAAACCCAGGGCCCAGACCTGATCAAACCCTGCTTGGGGCATGAACTCACGTGGCTGGAGCTTGAATTCCAGCCAAAACCCTGTTTGGGACTTGAACCCACATGACTGGGGCTTGAACCTAGCCCAAACCAGTTTGGGACTCGAACCCACATGGCTAAGGCTTAACCCCAGCCAAAACTCTGCTTTGACTTGAATCCAGGTTTCAGGACTCAATCCCGGCCAAAACCCTGTCTGCGACTCAAACCCATGTGACTGGGACTTAATCCAGCACTCACCCAACGTCTGGATCCACTGAGGCTCCAGTTCTTCATGCCTCAACACAGAAGGAATTCAGCGAGAGGCAGACTGATAGGCAAGAAGAGGACTTATTAGGATAGGATACTTGTAAGAGGTGCAAACAGACAGGCAGGAAAGCTAAGCTCTGCTCTGCTCTGCTCTCCCTTCAATTGAGTGGGCAGCCATATATATAGGATGGTAGAAGACCGCCCCCTTCAAGTAGATACAGATGCAGGACATACATCATTGGTTGCTTCTTCACCAAGCTCCTCCTTCATCAGCTGTTTATACCCAGTTGAGCCTGCTTTACTGAACAAGGAGCAGCTCTCCTGAGTTATCGTCAACTCACTGGCCTCCCAACCTTTCTCAGGTGTCTCCCTTCTATCTACCATCCCCTACTAGGACTCTACAACCACCTACCTATTCTACTCTGTCCCTATCACTTTGACTCGGTGATTCAGTCTGACCATCTTGTTCTCTGTCATCCTCTCTCCTTTTACCTTCTAATCTTTCCAACATCAGGATCTTTTCCAATAGATCTCATGCAGCTTAAGGTATCTTAGTTCCCCAACCAAGACTTGAAGACAGGCCTTTAGCAGTGAGAGTGTAGAGCCCTAACCACTGGACTAACCAGGGAATTCCCAAATGTGTGCTATTTTAATTTCTTTTTTTGGCTATTCTGGATCTTCTTTGTTGTCAGTGGGCCCTTCTCTAGTTGCAGGGAGTGGGGGCCACTCTCTAATTGAGGTGAGCAGGCTTCTTGTTGTGGTGACTTCTCTTGTTGTGGAACTCAGACTCTAAGGCACACAGGCTTCAGTATTTGGGGTACATGGGCTCAATAGTTGCGGCTCTGAGGCTCTAGAGCACAGACTCAATAGTTGTGGCTCACAGGCTTAGTTGCTCCACAGCATGTGGGATCTTCCCAGATCAGGGATTGAACCTGTGTCTCCTGCATTGACAGGCAGATTCTTTACCACTGAGCTACCAGAGAAGCCCTGTGCTATTTTAAACCACAAAATTTGTGGTGATTTGTTATGGCAACAATAAAAAATGAGAGAGACCCAGTCCTAGTTCTACCATTATATCATCTTTAGTAGTTGAAGGAGTCTTCATACCACAAAGCCTTCAACTCTAAGTGGAGATAAAATAGACTTTTTCAGGAATTAATTCTGATGATTTTTGTTACTTATGTGCTAGTCTTTATCTTCAAGTAAAACCATCATTTTTGTAATGTCAGTAGTTATAATGTCTTTTGTTTAAATTCAGCCACTACTTGAATTCCACACTTGATTTTTCATTGTCATTTCAACAGTTAATTCAACAAATGTTTACTGAAGGTCTGCACATGCAAGGCATTTTGGCTAGTTATAGATGGAAGTTTCTTACTTGTACTTCAGGATTCTGTAAAGTAGTCTTTTAAATTCCTAATAGGAGAAACTTAGGTCATTTTCTTGAATTTTTCAAAGTTTTGGTGACTTAACCAGTCTGTTGCATGTTTATTAGTTCCTTCATCTCACATCTTTATTTAAAATGTACATATGCATCATGAGTAAATTTAACGTATTTTATAACATTGATAAATTCCAATGCAAAATAAAAAATGCAACAATATTTTGAAGTAAACTTAATAAAATTTATCATGACCACTCTTAAATACTAGTATGACAAATGATATATTAAAATCCAAGAAGTTGATGGGGCCATAGATAGGGACAGGGTTGGTTTCCTGTTGATTGTTGGGTGACGGGTGTTTTGGGGCTCATTATAATATTCTATCTGATTATGTATCAATGTGAAATTCTTCACATTATGAAATTTAATGCATACTGAAAAAGGGTGCCCAACTGACTCAGTAATAAAAAATCCACCTGCCAATGCAGGAGTGTCATGTTTGATCTCTGGGTCAGGAAGATGTCCTCTGGAGAAGAAAATGGAAACCCTCTCTAGTATTCTTGCAGGGGAAATCCCATGGACAGAGGAAACTGGTGGGCTACAGTCCATGGAGTCAAAAGAGCTGACCTGGCTCTGCATTGACCAGGGCCCAAAATTCTTTACCACTGAGCTACCAGAGAAGCCCTGTGCTATTTTAAACCACAAAATTTGTGGTGATTTGTTATGGCAACAATAAAAAATGAGAGAGACCCAGTCCTAGTTCTACCATTATATCATCTTTAGTAGTTGAAGGAGTCTTCATACCACAAAGCCTTCAACTCTAAGTGGAGATAAAATAGACTTTTTCAGGAATTAATTCTGATGATTTTTGTTACTTATGTGCTAGTCTTTATCTTCAAGTAAAACCATCATTTTTGTAATGTCAGTAGTTATAATGTCTTTTGTTTAAATTCAGCCACTACTTGAATTCCACACTTGATTTTTCATTGTCATTTCAACAGTTAATTCAACAAATGTTTACTGAAGGTCTGCACATGCAAGGCATTTTGGCTAGTTATAGATGGAACTTTCTTACTTGTACTTCAGGATTCTGTAAAGTAGTCTTTTAAATTCCTAATAGGAGAAACTTAGGTCATTTTCTTGAATTTTTCAAAGTTTTGGTGACTTAACCAGTCTGTTGCATGTTTATTAGTTCCTTCATCTTACATCTTTATTTAAAATGTACATATGCATCATGAGTAAATTTAACGTATTTTATAACATTGATAAATTCCAATGCAAAATAAAAAATGCAACAATATTTTGAAGTAAACTTAATAAAATTTATCATGACCACTCTTAAATACTAGTATGACAAATGATATATTAAAATCCAAGAAGTTGATGGGGCCATAGATAGGGACAGGGTTGGTTTCCTGTTGATTGTTGGGTGACGGGTGTTTTGGGGCTCATTATAATATTCTATCTGATTATGTATCAATGTGAAATTCTTCACATTATGAAATTTAATGCATACTGAAAAAGGGTGCCCAACTGACTCAGTAATAAAAAATCCACCTGCCAATGCAGGAGTGTCATGTTTGATCTCTGGGTCAGGAAGATGTCCTCTGGAGAAGAAAATGGAAACCCTCTCTAGTATTCTTGCAGGGGAAATCCCATGGACAGAGGAAACTGGTGGGCTACAGTCCATGGAGTCAAAAAGAGCTGGACACTGTTTACCACACGCACATGCACATTAGAAAGTGACTTTTTTTTTTTTTTTTTGGCTTAATATCAATTTAAAGGAAAGTTGAAAAGTATTATTTTTTTCTATGGATTGATTGGTTTTTTTTTTTAATTTTTTCACAGTTTTGTTGTTTACTGCCACACATTATGAATTGATTCTTCAATTTATCCTCTCCTTTACATTTTCCCTGTCTCAGTCATCCTAGTTCCTAGATATTCCTTACATGGTCTCTGGTTCCTTGCAGTCAACTCCTACCTAACTCCTCTTACTTGGACATCTCCCTAAATCCATACTTTTAACCTTTGTCATGGTATCCTTTATGCTTTTCCAAACTCCATAAACTATTGAAGGCCTTCTTAATGTAAATTCCTCTTTTTTTTTTTAAGTTTTCTTATCCTTTGGCTCAAAATCATTTTTTCACTCTCTCTCATCCACTAGATTCTAGAAAGTCCAGTTTTTTCATTTTTCTGAAGATATCATACTCATTCTTCTCATACATGAGCAATCTTTATCTTCCTATAGTCCCAGTCTAGTCTTTTAAGATGGATTCATTTTCCTAAACAATCACTTTATTTTTGCATGCTCAAATAAATGGATTATAAAAGACACATGTAAATCTTTCATAACCTTAAAAATACATAAAAGATCATTTAAAATATAGTTGGTCTTAAAAAATACATGTAATATACATATTCTTCATCTTAATAAGTTCATGGCATTTACTTAATTGGATAACCCTAATAGTGTCAATTGCAAAGGCATTTGTCATTTGAATATTCAAAATAAAAGTGCCTAATAGAATTTTTGGCTTCCTCTAATCCAGGCTTTGGCATTAGATCATTACACTAAACCAAATTTGATAAATTCTATCATTTTTAGGTATTACTTAGAGGTAATGTTTTACCTTTCTCCTGGTTCAAGTTATCTCTAAAGATAAATAACCAAATGCCAAAGACAATAAAAAATATAAGATGGATGATCTTCTTTTGTTTCTCTTACAATTTGAAATCCAGTGCTCTTTTGAGATGCCTTTGCCTGCTGTGGACAAAGGCTATCTAGGGAGTGGTGAGCAGGCAGACTCCCTAAGCACTTCCTCTGGGGCCATTGTCCCCTGTACAATGATCTCCGTAAAGCTCTGCTTGGGTTAACCTCAAAGGAATGCTGTTTGCCTGGGGCCAAGACCTCTACAGCACATCCAGGCAAATCAGCAGTGCAGCAAGGGGTATAGTAGCAATCTTCAGAGCCATACAAGGGCCCCTTGATGGGTTGCAGCAAGGGTAATAACTTTTTTTTTGCTAAGTTCCTAGATATTCCTTACATGGTCTCTGGTTCCTTGCAGTCAACTCCTACCTAACTCCTCTTACTTGGACATCTCCCTAAATCCATACTTTTAACCTTTGTCATGGTATCCTTTATGCTTTTCCAAACTCCATAAACTATTGAAGGCCTTCTTAATGTAAATTCCTCTTTTTTTTTTTAAGTTTTCTTATCCTTTGGCTCAAAATCATTTTTTCACTCTCTCTCATCCACTAGATTCTAGAAAGTCCAGTTTTTTCATTTTTCTGAAGATATCATACTCATTCTTCTCATACATGAGCAATCTTTATCTTCCTATAGTCCCAGTCTAGTCTTTTAAGATGGATTCATTTTCCTAAACAATCACTTTATTTTTGCATGCTCAAATAAATGGATTATAAAAGACACATGTAAATCTTTCATAACCTTAAAAATACATAAAAGATCATTTAAAATATAGTTGGTCTTAAAAAATACATGTAATATACATATTCTTCATCTTAATAAGTTCATGGCATTTACTTAATTGGATAACCCTAATAGTGTCAATTGCAAAGGCATTTGTCATTTGAATATTCAAAATAAAAGTGCCTAATAGAATTTTTGGCTTCCTCTAATCCAGGCTTTGGCATTAGATCATTACACTAAACCAAATTTGATAAATTCTATCATTTTTAGGTATTACTTAGAGGTAATGTTTTACCTTTCTCCTGGTTCAAGTTATCTCTAAAGATAAATAACCAAATGCCAAAGACAATAAAAAATATAAGATGGATGATCTTCTTTTGTTTCTCTTACAATTTGAAATCCAGTGCTCTTTTGAGATGCCTTTGCCTGCTGTGGACAAAGGCTATCTAGGGAGTGGTGAGCAGGCAGACTCCTAAGCACTTCCTCTGGGGCCATTGCCCCCTGTACAATGATCTCCGTAAAGCTCTGCTTGGGTTAACCTCAAAGGAATGCTGTTTGCCTGGGGCCAAGACCTCTACAGCACATCCAGGCAAATCAGCAGTGCAGCAAGGGGTATAGTAGCAATCTTCAGAGCCATACAAGGGCCCCTTGATGGGACAAAAAAACATCTTAGGTCCAAGGCATCATGAGATTAGGGGTAAAAATGGATTTCAACTTAAAAACGCAAGCATATTATCTAATAGAGGCTCTCTGTTCTCATTAGAAAATTTTTTGCTTTGTCCTGAATATTTCTACTCTAAAAACATGATTATAGTACGTCAGTTTCTATCAGGTTGAATTGGCCTTTTTGCAGATGGACTTACCACTCATTTCACTTTTCTTGAGATCTTAGCTACTCAGTTAGACAAAGATCTAGCAAAATGTCTTGGACGGCCTCGACACTGATGTGTGAGCGGTCCACTTTGAAAATCTCTGTCGTCCTGGAGGGACTTCAAGATGTAATTTAATGAGCCCTGTTTTCTGGCCCTCCTTTCTTTTGTAAACTCTTCCTTTAGAATCCCTGATGCTAATCTCCCTGATCTCCTACCTCTCCACCTTCAGAATCATTTTTCAGTCCACCTATTGATATTTTAAAAATATAGTCTTTTAAAAAAGGAATATAATTGCTTCACAGTATTATGTTAATTTCTGTGGTACAACAAAGCAAATCAGCTATATGTACACATACACCCCCATCCCTCTTGGATCTCATTCCCACTGACCCCCGTCTCACCCCTCTAGGTCATCACAGAGCACTGAGCTGAGCTCCCTGTGCTCTACCACAGGTTCCCACTAGATATCTGTTTTATACACAATAGTATATTTATGTCAAACCTAGTCTCGCGATTCATCTCACTCTCCCCTTCCCCACTAACATCCTCACGTCCACACATCCTTTCTCTATGTCTGTCTCTATTCTGCCCTGCAAATAAGTTCATCTGTACCGTTTTTTCTAGATTCCTCATATATACGTTAGTCTTGACACATACACAACAAACTCTCGCTCTGCTCACTTTCAATTACTTTTCTACATCTTCCAGCCACCAGCACCTCATTTTCTCCCAACCAGCTTTCTTCTAGTTTCATTCCTTGCAGGGTCCTGTCTGGTCACCTCTGAGATACTCCTCAGAGAAGTGTCTCTGAGCCTCAACTCTTTACTCAAAAGAAAAAAAATTTTTTTCTAACAAGGATGTGGAGCATCAGGAAGTTTCCTCATTCACTGCTGAGGAAAATGCAAACTAGTATAACACCTTTTCTAAGACATGAAAATCACTAGGTCAAATATTGTCACACTTCTTTTCTCACTACCTATAAACATGTTGTCATATGTTCCCACTCACCCACCTCATTTCTTCTGTCTCCATGAAGGAGGATTCCTTCCTCTGTCTACAGTCAACCTCACTGTCATTCTTTAGGTCTCATTCTCTTTGTCTCCAGTGGCCCTACCCTATCATCATACTTATTATTCTAGTATGTCCTTCTTCTCTACCTCTCTCAACTAGTTTCCCCTCTCAGCATAAATATGTTCAATTGTTCTCCCATCTTAAAAGAATCTCTCCTTTGACCCCTACCACTCTCCCATTGATTGACAAACTATAAACATCATTTGGTTGTAGTCGTCAGAGCATTCTAATTGCAAGTAAAAGAAAACTCCAATTGAACTGGCTTAGAAATAAACTGGGGTTTATTTGCACCCACCTCACAAGGAAGCGGTGAACCAACAAAGAATGAGAAGAGGAGAGATTCAGTCAAAACTCAAGAACAATCAGAGACTCAGTCGTTGTCTGGATTCTCTCTTACAGCTCTATATCTCTCATCATTTGGCTTCATTTTCTCTCAATACAATTGCACTTTTTTTCACCCGTTAGAGCATCAGGTCCCTGAATTTTATCAAATACAGCTTCTATCATCAGGGAGGCTCTAACTTCTATTATCTGTATCTCATACTGAAATGCCTAGAAAAAAAACACTGATTGTCTTAGTTGGGCCCCAGGACTCACTCGACATGAACAAATCACTATGGCATGAGCAGTCAAGAACAGTCAAGAGCCAGGCAGTCAAGAACCTGCCTCAGGTCAGTCCACAGAGGTCACGGAAGAGGTCATATACTCTTGTGGCAGTTCTATAATAGCCGCAGGACAGGTGGCAATTCTAAGAAGGATGAGAGAAATACCAGCAGACAGTACCACAGATATCCAGCAGAGGAAACCCCCTGCTCTGAGCCTCAACTCTTTACTCAAAAGAAAAATTTTTTTCTAACAAGGATGTGGAGCATCAGGAAGTTTCCTCATTCACTGCTGAGGAAAATGCAAACTAGTATAACACCTTTTCTAAGACATGAAAATCACTAGGTCAAATATTGTCACACTTCTTTTCTCACTACCTATAAACATGTTGTCATATGTTCCCACTCACCCACCTCATTTCTTCTGTCTCCATGAAGGAGGATTCCTTCCTCTGTCTACAGTCAACCTCACTGTCATTCTTTAGGTCTCATTCTCTTTGTCTCCAGTGGCCCTACCCTATCATCATACTTATTATTCTAGTATGTCCTTCTTCTCTACCTCTCTCAACTAGTTTCCCCTCTCAGCATAAATATGTTCAATTGTTCTCCCATCTTAAAAGAATCTCTCCTTTGACCCCTACCACTCTCCCATTGATTGACAAACTATAAACATCATTTGGTTGTAGTCGTCAGAGCATTCTAATTGCAAGTAAAAGAAAACTCCAATTGAACTGGCTTAGAAATAAACTGGGGTTTATTTGCACCCACCTCACAAGGAAGCGGTGAACCAACAAAGAATGAGAAGAGGAGAGATTCAGTCAAAACTCAAGAACAATCAGAGACTCAGTCGTTGTCTGGATTCTCTCTTACAGCTCTATATCTCTCATCATTTGGCTTCATTTTCTCTCAATACAATTGCACTTTTTTTCACCCGTTAGAGCATCAGGTCCCTGAATTTTATCAAATACAGCTTCTATCATCAGGGAGGCTCTAACTTCTATTATCTGTATCTCATACTGAAATGCCTAGAAAAACACTGATTGTCTTAGTTGGGCCCCAGGACTCACTCGACATGAACAAATCACTATGGCATGAGCAGTCAAGAACAGTCAAGAGCCAGGCAGTCAAGAACCTGCCTCAGGTCAGTCCACAGAGGTCACGGAAGAGGTCATATACTCTTGTGGCAGTTCTATAATAGCCGCAGGACAGGTGGCAATTCTAAGAAGGATGAGAGAAATACCAGCAGACAGTACCACAGATATCCAGCAGAGGAACTTGCTCTGAAATACGACCTTCCTTCCTACCCAAGTGAAACACTCTGATGAGACAATATTACCTCTATATCTGTACACTATTGTTTAGTTCTTCGGTTGTGTCCTACTCTTTTGTCACCCCATGAACTGTAGTCTACGAGGCTCCTCTGACCATGAAATTCTCCAGGCAAGTATACTGGAGTAGGGTTCCTTCTGCAGGGGATCATCCCGACCAAGGCATGGAACCCATATGTCTTGCATCTCCTCCATTGCCAGGTGAATTCTTTAGCACTGAGCCACCAGAAAAATCCATATCTGTATATCTACATCTCTATCTCTATGTGCTTAATCACTCAGTCATGTTTGACTCTTTGCAACACCATGAACTGTACCCTGCCAGGGTCCTCTGTCCATGGGTTTCTCTAAGCAAGAATACTGGAGTGGGATGCCATTGCCTTCTCCAGGGGATTTTCCCAACCCAAAGATCAAACCCATGTCTCCTGAGTCTCCTGCACTGCAGGCAGATTTTTTACCTTCTGAGTGATCAGGGAAGTCCCATCTGTATCTAATACCTATATCTATTAATAATCTACATCTACGCCCATATATATATATATATTGAGGAAAGAGGAACTGGCAGAGGAAAGGAAGTCTGCAACATACAGAGTGGAAGAATTGCCAGAGATGAGGTTCTTGGAAACAGGCTTCTTCACATAATATAGTATCACCTATAGTATATCCTATATATAAACTTTTTCCCCGTTAGAGCATCAGGTCCCTGAATTTTATCAAATACAGCTTCTATCATCAGGGAGGCTCTAACTTCTATTATCTGTATCTCATACTGAAATGCCTAGAAAAACACTGATTGTCTTAGTTGGGCCCCAGGACTCACTCGACATGAACAAATCACTATGGCATGAGCAGTCAAGAACAGTCAAGAGCCAGGCAGTCAAGAACCTGCCTCAGGTCAGTCCACAGAGGTCACGGAAGAGGTCATATACTCTTGTGGCAGTTCTATAATAGCCGCAGGACAGGTGGCAATTCTAAGAAGGATGAGAGAAATACCAGCAGACAGTACCACAGATATCCAGCAGAGGAACTTGCTCTGAAATACGACCTTCCTTCCTACCCAAGTGAAACACTCTGATGAGACAATATTACCTCTATATCTGTACACTATTGTTTAGTTCTTCGGTTGTGTCCTACTCTTTTGTCACCCCATGAACTGTAGTCTACGAGGCTCCTCTGACCATGAAATTCTCCAGGCAAGTATACTGGAGTAGGGTTCCTTCTGCAGGGGATCATCCCGACCAAGGCATGGAACCCATATGTCTTGCATCTCCTCCATTGCCAGGTGAATTCTTTAGCACTGAGCCACCAGAAAAATCCATATCTGTATATCTACATCTCTATCTCTATGTGCTTAATCACTCAGTCATGTTTGACTCTTTGCAACACCATGAACTGTACCCTGCCAGGGTCCTCTGTCCATGGGTTTCTCTAAGCAAGAATACTGGAGTGGGATGCCATTGCCTTCTCCAGGGGATTTTCCCAACCCAAAGATCAAACCCATGTCTCCTGAGTCTCCTGCACTGCAGGCAGATTTTTTACCTTCTGAGTGATCAGGGAAGTCCCATCTGTATCTAATACCTATATCTATTAATAATCTACATCTACGCCCATATATATATATATATTGAGGAAAGAGGAACTGGCAGAGGAAAGGAAGTCTGCAACATACAGAGTGGAAGAATTGCCAGAGATGAGGTTCTTGGAAACAGGCTTCTTCACATAATATAGTATCACCTATAGTATATCCTATATATATAGAACTTGGGTAAACGGGCTTCCCAGGTGGTACAGTGGTAAATAGTGCTAATGCAGGATATTCAAGAGACTTGAGCTTGACCTCCTAGCTCAGAAAGATTCCCTGGAGAAGGAAATGGCACCTCACTCCAGTATTCTTGCCTGGAAAACCCCATGGGTTGACAAGCCTAGCAGGCTGCAGTCTATGACATCACAAAGAGTCGACAAAACTAAGTGACCAAGCATGCGTGCATACCCTAACGTATGTCTATATATTACCTATTTACCCATATTACCTCTATATACTAGTTACAAACTTTTCTTCCCTCAGCATATAAGTTAGTATATACAATTTATGAAAGTCACACCTCCTGGTTTGTGGGAAGCAGTCTGTTCCCAGGAACCTCATCTCTGGCAATTCCTCCCCTCTGTATATTATAGACTGCTTTTTCTTTACTGCTTACTTTTTTCCCCAAAAATCCTTACTGTAGACCCTCTGGATTATTGTACTAACTTCATATGATTTGCTCTGGAAGGATACTTATCTAACTAATAGGGTTACTTATAGAAACTGAGTCCAAATCTGAGTACTCAGAGAGTAGTTCCCTATAGCTTTCAATGTAAAACTCAGATTTCTGGGTTCAATACACATCATAGTCTAGACCCCACTCACTTTCTCTTTCCCTGTTTTTTATCTGCCCTTTCTGTTGTTGCTGACTGCAACTCTTCTCTGGGAACAGAACTTTTCTGCTTCTACATTTTTTTTTAATATGTTTTATTCTAAGTCCCAATTTTCCTTCAAAATGTAATTCCAAAATTTTCCCTTTTAATTGCCACAGAACTTAAATTTGACTCCCAACCCAAAGATCAAACCCATGTCTCCTGAGTCTCCTGCACTGCAGGCAGATTTTTTACCTTCTGAGTGATCAGGGAAGTCCCATCTGTATCTAATACCTATATCTATTAATAATCTACATCTACGCCCATATATATATATATATTGAGGAAAGAGGAACTGGCAGAGGAAAGGAAGTCTGCAACATACAGAGTGGAAGAATTGCCAGAGATGAGGTTCTTGGAAACAGGCTTCTTCACATAATATAGTATCACCTATAGTATATCCTATATATATAGAACTTGGGTAAACGGGCTTCCCAGGTGGTACAGTGGTAAATAGTGCTAATGCAGGATATTCAAGAGACTTGAGCTTGACCTCCTAGCTCAGAAAGATTCCCTGGAGAAGGAAATGGCACCTCACTCCAGTATTCTTGCCTGGAAAACCCCATGGGTTGACAAGCCTAGCAGGCTGCAGTCTATGACATCACAAAGAGTCGACAAAACTAAGTGACCAAGCATGCGTGCATACCCTAACGTATGTCTATATATTACCTATTTACCCATATTACCTCTATATACTAGTTACAAACTTTTCTTCCCTCAGCATATAAGTTAGTATATACAATTTATGAAAGTCACACCTCCTGGTTTGTGGGAAGCAGTCTGTTCCCAGGAACCTCATCTCTGGCAATTCCTCCCCTCTGTATATTATAGACTGCTTTTTCTTTACTGCTTACTTTTTCCCAATAATCCTTACTGTAGACCCTCTGGATTATTGTACTAACTTCATATGATTTGCTCTGGAAGGATACTTATCTAACTAATAGGGTTACTTATAGAAACTGAGTCCAAATCTGAGTACTCAGAGAGTAGTTCCCTATAGCTTTCAATGTAAAACTCAGATTTCTGGGTTCAATACACATCATAGTCTAGACCCCACTCACTTTCTCTTTCCCTGTTTTTTATCTGCCCTTTCTGTTGTTGCTGACTGCAACTCTTCTCTGGGAACAGAACTTTTCTGCTTCTACATTTTTTTTTAATATGTTTTATTCTAAGTCCCAATTTTCCCTTCAAAATGTAATTCCATAGAAATGGATTATTCAACAAATAGTTTTGCAGGGCAAAGGGAAGACATTGGGACTGAAAATTGTTACATCTTTACTTCTTAAAAATTACTATGAACTTAGAAAAATTTGAAAACTAAGGTAAGTGAGAAAATCAAAAGTTTGTTAGTGAATAGCTACATTTATAAAGAGATTATGTATGAAATTATTTTTAAAACTTTAAGGGACAATATTTAAAGATTCAATCTAGTATGTGTTTAGACTTTTAGTTAGTTCAAGAAAAAATATTAGGGCTTCCCCTGGTGGTCCAGTGGATAAGGACACCGCCTTGCAGTGCAAGGGGCGCCAGTTGGATCCCTGGCCTGGGAAGATCCCACGTGCTGCGGAGCGACCGATGTGTCCAATCACAGAGCCGGAGCTCTGGCTCGCATGCGCCCAGAGTCAGTGCTCTGCACAACAGATGCCACCGCGATGGGAGGCCCACAGGAGCCAAAGAACGAAGATGGATGTAAGCGGAGAAATGAAAGACCAATGGAGGTGGCCCGCCTGCTCCCCTCCTTCCCCAACCCGACCCCTGCTCAAAATAAATAAATGAGTAAATCTTTAAAAAAAAAATATTAAAAGGCAAATGACAAACTAGAGAGATACATAAAACAGACCTTCTCTTATCATTCACAATATATAAATAACTTTTGAAAGTTAAAGCACAATGACCTAAGGGGGAAAAACTTCAAAAGACATTTAAAAAATCATAGATTTTTATATTTTGAAAATGAAAATAAATAGACCAAAAATTTAATTGAAGTTACCACTAAGTGGTTAAGATATAGATAATTTTTAGTTCTTATTTTATTCTTTTCTGTACATATTTTTCATAATTAAGTTACATTTACTGGCAAAAATGTAAACATAAACATGCACAAAATTGTTCTAACAGCAGTATTTAAAAAATGATGAAAAATTGGAAACAACCAATGCCCCTGAAGCATCAAGGATTAAATTTTCTCAAAACGCCACTCACTTTCTCTTTCCCTGTTTTTTATCTGCCCTTTCTGTTGTTGCTGACTGCAACTCTTCTCTGGGAACAGAACTTTTCTGCTTCTACATTTTTTTTTAATATGTTTTATTCTAAGTCCCAATTTTCCCTTCAAAATGTAATTCCATAGAAATGGATTATTCAACAAATAGTTTTGCAGGGCAAAGGGAAGACATTGGGACTGAAAATTGTTACATCTTTACTTCTTAAAAATTACTATGAACTTAGAAAAATTTGAAAACTAAGGTAAGTGAGAAAATCAAAAGTTTGTTAGTGAATAGCTACATTTATAAAGAGATTATGTATGAAATTATTTTTAAAACTTTAAGGGACAATATTTAAAGATTCAATCTAGTATGTGTTTAGACTTTTAGTTAGTTCAAGAAAAAATATTAGGGCTTCCCCTGGTGGTCCAGTGGATAAGGACACCGCCTTGCAGTGCAAGGGCCAGTTGGATCCCTGGCCTGGGAAGATCCCACGTGCTGCGGAGCGACCGATGTGTCCAATCACAGAGCCGGAGCTCTGGCTCGCATGCGCCCAGAGTCAGTGCTCTGCACAACAGATGCCACCGCGATGGGAGGCCCACAGGAGCCAAAGAACGAAGATGGATGTAAGCGGAGAAATGAAAGACCAATGGAGGTGGCCCGCCTGCTCCCCTCCTTCCCCAACCCGACCCCTGCTCAAAATAAATAAATGAGTAAATCTTTAAAAAAAAAATATTAAAAGGCAAATGACAAACTAGAGAGATACATAAAACAGACCTTCTCTTATCATTCACAATATATAAATAACTTTTGAAAGTTAAAGCACAATGACCTAAGGGGGAAAAACTTCAAAAGACATTTAAAAAATCATAGATTTTTATATTTTGAAAATGAAAATAAATAGACCAAAAATTTAATTGAAGTTACCACTAAGTGGTTAAGATATAGATAATTTTTAGTTCTTATTTTATTCTTTTCTGTACATATTTTTCATAATTAAGTTACATTTACTGGCAAAAATGTAAACATAAACATGCACAAAATTGTTCTAACAGCAGTATTTAAAAAATGATGAAAAATTGGAAACAACCAATGCCCCTGAAGCATCAAGGATTAAATTTTCTCAAAAACGTTTCCATCAGGGCATCCCCTGGTGGTCCAGTGGGTAAGGACACTGCCTTGCAGTGCAAGGGGCGCCAGTTCGATCCCTGGCCTGGGAAGATCCTACGTGCCGCGGAGCGGTTGCACTGATGTGTCCAATTACCGAGCCGGAGCTCTGGCGCACATGCGCCCAGAGCCGGCGCTCTGTGACGACAGAGGCCACCACAGTGGGAGGCCCACAGGAGCCAAAGAACAAAGACGGATGAAAATAGAGAAATGAAAGACCAATAGAAGTGGCCCGCCCGCTCCCCTCCCCCCCAACCGGACCCCCAAATAAATAAATAAATAAAAGTATTTACACTTGTATTAATTTCATCTCACCAACTATTTAACTGTGGTGTTCTTCGTAGTAAAACGTAGAGATGTTATTGCTACAAGTTCTGAAGTATGAATGGAAAAAAAACCAAAAAACGGTATTGATATTCTTCTAGCAAAGACATCAAGTTCATGTAGGCAGGGGCACAACTATTCTAAAATCTCATTTCAATCCACAATCCATTAGACAGTCTGGATAAGCTCCTACATTATTGAGAAAATAGAAGCCAGGTATGAACTCCATCAGACTAACTCATCATCTATCACACATTTGATTAAGTTCTTTAAAAATCACTATTTTTTGAAGGCATGGAGAATTGCAGAAGCAGTTTTCGAGCACCTTAAATGTACCAAGCACTGCCTTGTGTAAAAATCCCATAGCTGCCATAAGAACATGGACATCAGGGATTAACTGGGTATCCAAAGCCAAGTTATGTCTTATTTTTAGAGCAGAGACTTGTAGCCAAATTTCTTTAACTCCCATGTATGTGATTCCCACACATCAGTGACTCTAACTTTCAAAATTCTATAAACCTAAAAGAAATCTAGTTCAATCAAAACTTTAAGATAAGGTTTAGATATTTTAGGACAAAAGCAGTTAAGTATTTTCTTACAACCAGTATCCATTTTTAAGAAAGAAGTTCATCAAATGTATGTGACAGAGATATGTTTAAAAATAATGAAAAATTGGAAACAACCAATGCCCCTGAAGCATCAAGGATTAAATTTTCTCAAAAACGTTTCCATCAGGGCATCCCCTGGTGGTCCAGTGGGTAAGGACACTGCCTTGCAGTGCAAGGGGCGCCAGTTCGATCCCTGGCCTGGGAAGATCCTACGTGCCGCGGAGCGGTTGCACTGATGTGTCCAATTACCGAGCCGGAGCTCTGTCGCACATGCGCCCAGAGCCGGCGCTCTGTGACGACAGAGGCCACCACAGTGGGAGGCCCACAGGAGCCAAAGAACAAAGACGGATGAAAATAGAGAAATGAAAGACCAATAGAAGTGGCCCGCCCGCTCCCCCCCCTCCCCCCCCCCCCCCCCCAAATAAATAAATAAATAAAAGTATTTACACTTGTATTAATTTCATCTCACCAACTATTTAACTGTGGTGTTCTTCGTAGTAAAACGTAGAGATGTTATTGCTACAAGTTCTGAAGTATGAATGGAAAAAAAACCAAAAAACGGTATTGATATTCTTCTAGCAAAGACATCAAGTTCATGTAGGCAGGGGCACAACTATTCTAAAATCTCATTTCAATCCACAATCCATTAGACAGTCTGGATAAGCTCCTACATTATTGAGAAAATAGAAGCCAGGTATGAACTCCATCAGACTAACTCATCATCTATCACACATTTGATTAAGTTCTTTAAAAATCACTATTTTTTGAAGGCATGGAGAATTGCAGAAGCAGTTTTCGAGCACCTTAAATGTACCAAGCACTGCCTTGTGTAAAAATCCCATAGCTGCCATAAGAACATGGACATCAGGGATTAACTGGGTATCCAAAGCCAAGTTATGTCTTATTTTTAGAGCAGAGACTTGTAGCCAAATTTCTTTAACTCCCATGTATGTGATTCCCACACATCAGTGACTCTAACTTTCAAAATTCTATAAACCTAAAAGAAATCTAGTTCAATCAAAACTTTAAGATAAGGTTTAGATATTTTTAGGACAAAAGCAGTTAAGTATTTTCTTACAACCAGTATCCATTGCTATTAAGAAAGAAGTTCATCAAATGTATGTGACAGAGATATGTTTAGAAAGTGTTATGGAGCTGAAAATGAATTTAATTGAGCTTAAAATTTTTGAGGCAGGCGATCATCCAATAGGAAATACAATCATTAAATTAAATTAAATTCATTCCTATTCTTAATTAATGCAAAGACAGTATAAAATCTATGAAGTTATCATTGGGGTTATTATTACTATACATGTGGTTGTTATAATAAAAGCCTCAAGTAAATCCCCAGTTTAAATACAGCTTGTTTTACACACATCACACCGTCCAGGTTGTAAGCAATGTTGAAATTATTAAAATTAATAATTAATAACAATAATTAATAATTAAAATTATTAAAATTTCAACATTGCTTTTTTTAAAGAGCAGGGGGTTTTTTTGGGTTTTTTTGTTTGTTTGTTTTTGGCTTTCTTAGTTTTCACTGCTTCCACAGGTTCTTCTCTATTTGCAGGGAGTGGGGGCCACTCCCTAGTTGAGGTGAGAAGGCTTCTTGTTTTGAAACTCGGGCTTTAGGGCACACAGTCCTCAGTAGTTGTAGCATGTGGGCTCAATAGTTGTGGCTCCGAGGCTCTAGAGCACAGGCTCAATAGTTGTGAAGGCCTGTACTATCATATGTGAAGAAAATAGCTATAGTCATTGCTCTGTGAAAAAAGGGGATCCTGCAGGGGTGCTGTGCGATGGTCTGAAGGGGTGGGATGGAGGGGATATATATAGATATATGACTAATATGGGAACATACATATCTGTAAACAACAAAACTCTGTAAAAGTTGAAAGTAAAATAAAAGTTAAAAAAAAAAAAGTTCTGGATCACAGGCTTAGTTACTTTGCAGCCTGTGGGATCTTCCCAGAACCAGGGATTGAACCCATGTCTCCAGCATTAGCAGGAAAACTCTTCACCACTGAGCTACCAAGGAAGCCCCATATTTTTTTTTTTAATTTAGAAAAGCTTATTTAGTTATGTCCAGGCTTTTAAAGAATAGTTTTAGATTGTCTTCTCCATCCTGTAACCACTTAGGACTCATTTGAAAATACGCTCAAGTAAAGGCTTGCTTTAAAAAACCATTTCTCACCCTTGCAAGCGTGGAAATAAATCATGTGTATAAACTTGAAACTGCCTGGTGTGACTTTTATGGAAATAACAATGGCAGTTCAACAATGGAGCAGAGGGTGGGGGTGCTGATGGTTATAAATACATCACTAATAACGTCAGTGTATTTCCCTTGTCTTCGCCACAAGGATCTCTGGGGAAATAAAAACTCTGCTGCATGCTAACTGGAATTCCTGTCATTGTACTCTACACTTCAGATCTGGACTCTGCTTAAGGTTATCATCTTATGTGGCTCACACAGTCACTGACATAGAATTGAAATCAATGGAGAAAGGATTTTTTTTTTGTCTTATAGAGGAGAGGCAAATGACTCATGACCTCAGCAATAAATCACAGTGAACCAAGATAACTGAACAGTAGAACAAATCTTAGCTGGAGAAACTAGAGGTTTCTAGCGGAAACGATATTAAATATAAACCCTTTCCTATGTGCTGATAACTATATTTGATTCAAGTTCCTAAACCGTTGAAAGTGATGACAAAACCAGTTTTACAGCATGCCAAGTGGATCATTTCCTTCCTTGTCCCCTCTGCACCGCACCCTCCCCCTGCCTAACATTTAGGAACAAAAAAGCTGAGGACAGCAAACTTTACAAGAGTGCAGCCTTGAATGTTAGTCTGGCTTATCCTGGGAGCTTTGACCCTTTTCTTTAGATAACACCTGTTTCTCGAGAGAAGCAGGTGTGCAGTTTCTCTACAGGTCTTCTGAATTTGGTTTTTCTGATGTTTCTACGTGTCTATGATAGTTCAGATACTTGCAGCTTTGAAGAGAGTCTTCTTTTGCAATGATTAGTGTTTCAGACATGAGTCAGGATGTGTGGCACCGTAAATCTTAGGAGATGACTAAGGACGCCAGATTCTGGTAAAGCGTGACCATCTTGCCTTGGATAGTTTCAACAGCTGTATCATATATGAATCTGTTTCTGATGCTTGCTTTGTCTCTTCAGATTGTGTTTCTTGGCTTTTTGCTTGCCTCGTTTGTTGAAAGCTGGTCATAATGTACCAGATAATAGGAATTGAGTGAAAAAGACATTTTATGTGAGGATTCTTTTTAATTTGCTTAGAAGTTGGTCTGTATTTGATTTTTTTTTCCACTTTTTTTGGGGGGGTGGGGAGTGGTGGGGGGAAGGCACTTCTATTGGTCTTTTAATTACCTAGTCATCTATCTTTGTTCTTCGGCCTTTGTGGGCCTCCCGTCTCAGTGGCCTCTCTCGCTGCAGAGCAGCAGCTCTGGGCATATGCACTCGAGAGCTCCGGCTCAGTAGTTGGACATATCAGTCCAGCCACTCCACGGCGGGTGGGATCTTCCTAGGCCAGAGATCAAACCGACACCCCTTGCACTGCAAGGCAGTGTCCTTATCCACTGGACCACCAGGGAAGCCCCTGTATTTGATATTCACTGTAGCTGTGGGCATGTTTGAGAGAAATGCTAGCCCAGTTGAACCAAGATAACTGAACAGTAGAACAAATCTTAGCTGGAGAAACTAGAGGTTTCTAGCGGAACGATATTAAATATAAACCCTTTCCTATGTGCTGATAACTATATTTGATTCAAGTTCCTAAACCGTTGAAAGTGATGACAAAACCAGTTTTACAGCATGCCAAGTGGATCATTTCCTTCCTTGTCCCCTCTGCACCGCACCCTCCCCCTGCCTAACATTTAGGAACAAAAAAGCTGAGGACAGCAAACTTTACAAGAGTGCAGCCTTGAATGTTAGTCTGGCTTATCCTGGGAGCTTTGACCCTTTTCTTTAGATAACACCTGTTTCTCGAGAGAAGCAGGTGTGCAGTTTCTCTGCAGGTCTTCTGAATTTGGTTTTTCTGATGTTTCTACGTGTCTATGATAGTTCAGATACTTGCAGCTTTGAAGAGAGTCTTCTTTTGCAATGATTAGTGTTTCAGACATGAGTCAGGATGTGTGGCACCGTAAATCTTAGGAGATGACTAAGGACGCCAGATTCTGGTAAAGCGTGACCATCTTGCCTTGGATAGTTTCAACAGCTGTATCATATATGAATCTGTTTCTGATGCTTGCTTTGTCTCTTCAGATTGTGTTTCTTGGCTTTTTGCTTGCCTCGTTTGTTGAAAGCTGGTCATAATGTACCAGATAATAGGAATTGAGTGAAAAAGACATTTTATGTGAGGATTCTTTTTAATTTGCTTAGAAGTTGGTCTGTATTTGATTTTTTTTTCCACTTTTTTTGGGGGGGTGGGGAGTGGTGGGGGGAAGGCACTTCTATTGGTCTTTTAATTACCTAGTCATCTATCTTTGTTCTTCGGCCTTTGTGGGCCTCCCGTCTCAGTGGCCTCTCTCGCTGCAGAGCAGCAGCTCTGGGCATATGCACTCGAGAGCTCCGGCTCAGTAGTTGGACATATCAGTCCAGCCACTCCACGGCGGGTGGGATCTTCCTAGGCCAGAGATCAAACCGACACCCCTTGCACTGCAAGGCAGTGTCCTTATCCACTGGACCACCAGGGAAGCCCCTGTATTTGATATTCACTGTAGCTGTGGGTTCCACAGACTTCAGATCCCTATCAAAGTCAAAGTGTTAGTTGTTCATTCATGTCCAACACTTTGTGATCCCATGAACTATAGTCTGCTAGGGTCCCCTGTCCATGGGATTTCCTAGGCAAAAATACTGGAGTGGGTTGCCATTCCCTTCTCCAGAAGATCTTCCTGACCCAGGGATCAAACCCAGGCCTTCCCCATTGCAGGCGAATTCTTTACTGCCTGAGCCAGCAGGGAAGCCTATAGATTCCTATAGAACCCTTGATTTTTGCCTCTTCTATTGGCTTGTTGTTCCCTGAGAACTCTTTAGAATTTGAGCTTTGTGTCTTGCAGCTCTCAAGCCCTATGGTTATATGGAGCCCAGTACACATGGCTTCTCTTCTAGGAAAGCAGGTATTGACTAGAACTCTCTAGATTTGCCTGTCTCCACAGATTTTGGTGTGGCAATTTGCGCTGTGATCTAAGTTCTCTGACGGATCTGAGAAACGTTGATTTTCAATTTGTTAGGCTTTTTCTTATCAGAGGATGGGAGTCATGACTGTAAGCTCTTTATAAATGTTGGAGCTGAAAATAAGAGTCCACGTTCCTGTCTCAGGAATCAACAAGTAGGTGCAACAAGTTTATTTAATGTACTTAATCAAAAAAGAGTCCAAATGATTGTCCCAAGATCTTCCAAGGGGTTTTGCTTTTACCAACATCAGAAAGAATATATATATTTCCCAAACTAAAAAATACATCAGTGATACAAAATATAAAATATACACACACACCAATAAAACCATCAATCTCTGAGATGAAAGATAGTAACGCAGGACAATCCCATCAAGCTGTAATCCTGTAGCCTTCTAAACCAAAGAACCTTGAGTTCACAGTAAGCCTAAGGGATTCACTCCCTCATTCAATAACTGCAGCTCTCCAGGATCCCACACTTGGACGTTTTCTCACCGAAACTCAACCTTCAGCTTACCAACTTTACTTATTTACCCCAGGCAGCTCTAGCAGAAGTTCCATGGCCTGGGAGTTCGGCCTACTTCTTCCTAGCTTCAAGGATTGGCTCACACCCAGCGTTCAAGCACCAATCCTCTAGTACCTAGATTAAGTGGATGATTTGCTCTTCACTAAAACATGCCTTGGCACCTTTATTCATACTGCTTCCACTGCCTGAAAATACTACTCCTTCCATGCTGCCTTTTGAAATCCCATTCACCTTTTAATTAATGATAACAGCTTTATTAATCTATCAACTCTATGTGAGTTTCTCCTTGAACTCTACAGTCCTTTATTTATACTTTTATTAAGCACGTACCATACTCTCTACCTTTTATCTAAATTTAGGTTCACCTACAATTCCTCTGGTAAGTGAGCTCTGCTTTCTTTTAAGATGTAATTTATGTTCAGTGCCTTACATGTTATAAAACATTGTCTATCTAATGCATGAAGGGAAGAGACTAAATTTATGCTGAAAGCAGGGAGTTCTTTTTTTTTGGCATTTTTTTTTTTGATTTTTTGCTTTTACAGAGTTTTGTTGTTTGCAGATATGTATAATCCCAGATTAGTCATATGTATATTCTATGCCCCCAAAGCAGGGATTTATTAAAGTCTATTGAATGATAAACTCAGAGCTGAGTCATACACGTCCAAGACAAATGGAACGGATCCTCCTGATAACCAGGCCCCCACTTTAGATTGACTCAACATTCAGGGCCAGGAATTCTCTGACAATCTTTGAATAATGCCCCCTTTGGAGCACTGTTGTTCACACTGGGGCTCATTAGACCTCTTTCTGCCCAGTCATGCAACCTGCTAAATACTCCCATAAGATTGGTATTTTAACCTCCAAAAGATCTGGGAGTTTGATTTGCAGATTTTACTTTGCAATCTGTCCTCCAGACTAAATGTGAAATAAAAGATATTGTCCCATGATCTTCACTGTTAAGATTCTAAGTGATCTTTTAGCTGGACCTTGACCATCTCCAATATTTGGACTTCACTTTCTTGAGTTCGCTGAAATTTCCTGTCTCTCCCAAATTTGTTTTGATATAAAAGAAAAGAACTTTATTGTATAAATCTTTAAAAAGTATTGGTAGATGCCTTTTTAGAAAAAGAAAATTGTTTAAAGTTTTCTAGAGAGCTTCAATTCTGGCATCTTAATGCATGGTGATGTTTCTATTTCTTGATCACTGAAATCACGTAATAAATAATGAAGGTTAAAAATCCATGGAAGAGAAACTAAGATAATGAAGCTCAAAACTAATTAGAGCTTATGAATCAGGAATGATAAGGGCTGAGAGAAGGATGAGATAAAAATGTATAAAACTGTTAAGGTGTTGAAAAGGGAAAAAAATGACTGACAATTTTAGAACAATAAAACTGGGGAGCATCCTTTAGAGAGTGATTAAAATCCAAGGCAACACTATTTATGAAATAAACTTGCAAAATTACTTCAGTGCACCTTCATGGAAAATTAAATAAGCTAAAGAAAAGTTTTAGCAAAAGAATAGATGAGTTCCATGGATTATAAAGAGAAAATGAAATCCTTGAGTGTGTAAGAAAACTCTATTGCTATGGAAATTACTCTGAACAGTAAGATTTCTTTAATGCTATACGTTTTAACAATAGCCAAGGCTCTACATAAAGATTTAGTATGATGAGATGTGTATAATCTAATACATTAAAGTTGGTCTATATATTAAAGGTAATTTAGGCAAATCATTCTAAATTATTATATCTACACAACAAAATATTGCTTTACAAATGGAACGGATCCTCCTGATAACCAGGCCCCCACTTTAGATTGACTCAACATTCAGGGCCAGGAATTCTCTGACAATCTTTGAATAATGCCCCCTTTGGAGCACTGTTGTTCACACTGGGGCTCATTAGACCTCTTTCTGCCCAGTCATGCAACCTGCTAAATACTCCCATAAGATTGGTATTTTAACCTCCAAAAGATCTGGGAGTTTGATTTGCAGATTTTACTTTGCAATCTGTCCTCCAGACTAAATGTGAAATAAAAGATATTGTCCCATGATCTTCACTGTTAAGATTCTAAGTGATCTTTTAGCTGGACCTTGACCATCTCCAATATTTGGACTTCACTTTCTTGAGTTCGCTGAAATTTCCTGTCTCTCCCAAATTTGTTTTGATATAAAAGAAAAGAACTTTATTGTATAAATCTTTAAAAAGTATTGGTAGATGCCTTTTTAGAAAAAGAAAATTGTTTAAAGTTTTCTAGAGAGCTTCAATTCTGGCATCTTAATGCATGGTGATGTTTCTATTTCTTGATCACTGAAATCACGTAATAAATAATGAAGGTTAAAAATCCATGGAAGAGAAACTAAGATAATGAAGCTCAAAACTAATTAGAGCTTATGAATCAGGAATGATAAGGGCTGAGAGAAGGATGAGATAAAAATGTATAAAACTGTTAAGGTGTTGAAAAGGGAAAAAAATGACTGACAATTTTAGAACAATAAAACTGGGGAGCATCCTTTAGAGAGTGATTAAAATCCAAGGCAACACTATTTATGAAATAAACTTGCAAAATTACTTCAGTGCACCTTCATGGAAAATTAAATAAGCTAAAGAAAAGTTTTAGCAAAAGAATAGATGAGTTCCATGGATTATAAAGAGAAAAATGAAATCCTTGAGTGTGTAAGAAAACTCTATTGCTATGGAAATTACTCTGAACAGTAAGATTTCTTTAATGCTATACGTTTTAACAATAGCCAAGGCTCTACATAAAGATTTAGTATGATGAGATGTGTATAATCTAATACATTAAAGTTGGTCTATATATTAAAGGTAATTTAGGCAAATCATTCTAAATTATTATATCTACACAACAAAATATTGCTTTACAGGACAGAGTGTTGCACATTTTCAGGCAGCTAAACCAAAGACTAACTTCTACAAAAGAAAGAGGAATATTTAGCTAGAGTATAATAACTATAATATGTAGCAGTTAAAGAGTCAGAAATTGATTTCTATTTTAAACTGAGATTGCCTTAAATGGCAGGCTAACCATTTCCAGCAAAAAATAAATTTTATACTAGCAATAACGCACTATAACATAACTTGCAGAAGATTTTTGCAGAAGCACAATTGTTAGGGTAATTAAAATGGAAGAACCCTTGTTCAGGCTCAGAAGTAGGAGAGAAGTCCCCTGACCTTTTTCTGACCTGCCTGGACACTGCCCATGGGGTGAACCTACCAGCCAGGACCTATTCCCAACTGAGACCCCAGATTGCTATTAACAAGGGATTTTCTGGCATTGTTCGTCTAGATGTAAGTAGGCCCAACTTGGTGATGTATAAGATGTTATTTCTCTCTATTGTTTCTATTTCTTTTCTTTTAGGTAAATCATTCAGCAAAACAGGAAAACTCATTGTGCTAATATTATTCATAAAATTAATATAAAATAATTGAAGAATAATCAAATTTGTTAGGAAAAAGTCTGTATAATTTGGAAAACACATAATAGTCCCTTAAATAACAGTGTTTCTGAAAATACCTGAATTTTCAAAGTCATTGTTTTGCTGACTTCAATTGATAGAAAAAAATTTTTGATATTTTTCTTTTTGCCTACATGTTAGATGTGAATAAACCCAGTCATTACTAAGATTGGATGTATTATTAATTCCTTGTGTAATAAAGTCAGTTGGTCTTTATTTGCTGTAAATATTACTGAAAATGATTTACATTGTCACCCTTCTTTATCAGCACAATATGATCTAAACAAAGAAAAGGAGAAATATTACCAAAAACTAGCTTGACTTATTTGAGACATATGTAACCTAGTGGCTAACAAGTAGGCTCAGGATTCAGGTTTCTTAGATTTTGAAACCAGCTTTATCTTTGTCCAGCCTTGGGCAAGATATTTAATTCCCTTTTTCCTGAAATTCCTCATCTGAAATTAGCCATCTCTCCAGAGAGTTGTAAGGATTAAATGAACTAATACAGAACAACAGAAACAGGGCTTGGTTCATTACAAACACTTTATAAATGTATAGTATTATCACAGGGTTTTTTTTTGTTAATAGTTCCACAAGGTAATGAATTTTACACACAATTTTAAGTCCAATGTGATACCATAAATTAAAAGAATGCCTAATGGGAGCTTCCCTGGTGGTCCAGTAGGTAAGGACACCGCCTTGTAGTGCAAGGGGCACCAGTTCGATCCCTGGCCTGAGAAGATCCCACGTGCCACAGAGCAGCTGGACCGATGTGTCCAACTACCGAGCCGGAGCTCAGGAGCGCATGCGCCCAGAGCCGGTGCTCTGCAATAACAGAGGCCACAGCGATGGGAGGCCCACAGGTGCCAAAGAACAAAAGATGGATGAAAATAGACAAATGAAAAACCAATAGAAGTGGCCCGCCTGTCCCCCTCCCTCCCTACCCCACTCCCCCGCCCCCCCCAAAAAAAAATGCCTAATGAACAGAATCACATATATCTGTTGAGTGCTCACATTGTGGAAATCCTTTATGATCGACTCTTCACTAAATTTGCACAAATTTTTTTTGTACAGCCATTTTTTTAAATAAACATTATGGATCATCTACACTATGTAAGGCATTTTTTCTCATTCATGACCTCATTTAATCCTCCCAACAAAGTTATGAAAAAGGTATTATTTTGACAAACATACAAATGATAATTTAAAGCTCAGAGAAATTAGAATATTCGCTGAAAGTCTTAGAAGTTAAAAGCCTAAATTCAGTATTCTAAACTACTTTTCTGCCTCGCAGAATAAATGTTCCACAAATTAAATTTTGTTCTACCCACAATATCCCCAGGTATTTTGAAATGGACATGGGAGCTGCCAGCATCTTCAGATCACCACAGAAACAAACATTCCCATGCTTTATTTGTGTAAATATTCTAATTCCCTTTTTCCTGAAAGTTCCTCATCTGAAATTAGCTCATGACTCAGGTTTCTTAGATTTTGAAACCAGCTTTATCTTTGTCCAGCCTTGGGCAAGATATTTAATTCCCTTTTTCCTGAAATTCCTCATCTGAAATTAGCCATCTCTCCAGAGAGTTGTAAGGATTAAATGAACTAATACAGAACAACAGAAACAGGGCTTGGTTCATTACAAACACTTTATAAATGTATAGTATTATCACAGGGTTTTTTTTTGTTAATAGTTCCACAAGGTAATGAATTTTACACACAATTTTAAGTCCAATGTGATACCATAAATTAAAAGAATGCCTAATGGGAGCTTCCCTGGTGGTCCAGTAGGTAAGGACACCGCCTTGTAGTGCAAGGGGCACCAGTTCGATCCCTGGCCTGAGAAGATCCCACGTGCCACAGAGCAGCTGGACCGATGTGTCCAACTACCGAGCAGAGCTCAGGAGCGCATGCGCCCAGACCCGGGTGCTCTGCAATAACAGAGGCCACAGCGATGGGAGGCCCACAGGTGCCAAAGAACAAAGATGGCTGAAAATAGGTAAATGAAAGACCAATAGAAGTGGCCCGCCCGCCCCCCCCAAAAAAGAATGCCTAATGAACAGAATCACATATATCTGTTGAGTGCTCACATTGTGGAAATCCTTTATGATCGACTCTTCACTAAATTTGCACAATTTTTTTTTGCACAGCAATTCTTTAAGATAAACATTATGGATCATCTACACTATGTAAGGCATTTTTTCTCATTCATGACCTCATTTAATCCTCCCAACAAAGTTATGAAAAAGGTATTATTTTGACAAACATACAAATGATAATTTAAAGCTCAGAGAAATTAGAATATTCGCTGAAAGTCTTAGAAGTTAAAAGCCTAAATTCAGTATTCTAAACTACTTTTCTGCCTCGCAGAATAAATGTTCCACAAATTAAATTTTGTTCTACCCACAATATCCCCAGGTATTTTGAAATGGACATGGGAGCTGCCAGCATCTTCAGATCACCACAGAAACAAACATTCCCATAAAAGGACATTTGCAGAACATTTCAAACAGTTCTGTCATCAGCACTTCTTAAATATACATAATGCCACACAAGGGAAATTTACATGTTTTAATACATGGCAAAACATTAAAGTTTGCTTCTTTAGTGTGATGTATTCTTTAGTTGGTCATGACAGATTTATTACAACTAAATGTTTTCCAGAAGTCATTATGCCTCCTGACTTATTCATTTGTTTTAATCTTGGGGAGATTTGAACTGAACTCTAAATTTTTTTTACTAAAACATTAAAGTTGAGTTCCACCTAAAAGGGGCTTGGAAGAAAAATTGCTCTGGCTGACATCAAATATTGGAATGATTCACTTAGTATTTTTGGTTTTCATTTTATTTGTTACCTTTTCCGTCACTGAGTCAATGGATATGAATTTGAGCAAGCTCCAGGAGATGGTGAAGGACCCGGAAGCCTGGCATGCTGCAGTCCGAGGGGCCACAAGGAGTCTGACACAACTGAGCAACTGAACTGAGCTGAACTGAATGAATGTCTTCTTCATTAAGTACGTCAGTGGAAGCTGTGAACAGACCTTGACATGCATCGTCAACATGAGCGTGATGGAAACATTTAGAGAGTATGGGATTGGAGTCAGGAGGACTTAGTCTCAGATTCTCCATTTATCACTTACTCTTTGTCCCTAGGCCCAGACTTACTTTCTCTTTACATTAGTTTCTTCATCCTGAATTCTGAGAAATATGTACTTCAGAGAGTTTTAAAAATAAGATTTTTAACAAAGTCAGACACATAGAAAAATTAAATAACTGTATGTCAATGAGATCAGTTAAAATTACTACCTCTATTGTTTTAAGCACAGCAATTCTTCACTAATTGAATTTTTTTTGCACAGCACAATCTATGGATCATCTACACTATGTAAGGCATTTTTCTCATTCATGACCTCATTTAATCCTCCCAACAAAGTTATGAAAAGGTATTATTTTGACAAACATACAAATGATAATTTAAAGCTCAGAGAAATTAGAATATTCGCTGAAAGTCTTAGAAGTTAAAAGCCTAAATTCAGTATTCTAAACTACTTTTCTGCCTCGCAGAATAAATGTTCCACAAATTAAATTTTGTTCTACCCACAATATCCCCAGGTATTTTGAAATGGACATGGGAGCTGCCAGCATCTTCAGATCACCACAGAAACAAACATTCCCATAAAAGGACATTTGCAGAACATTTCAAACAGTTCTGTCATCAGCACTTCTTAAATATACATAATGCCACACAAGGGAAATTTACATGTTTTAATACATGGCAAAACATTAAAGTTTGCTTCTTTAGTGTGATGTATTCTTTAGTTGGTCATGACAGATTTATTACAACTAAATGTTTTCCAGAAGTCATTATGCCTCCTGACTTATTCATTTGTTTTAATCTTGGAGAGATTTGAACTGAACTCTAAATTTTTGTTACTAAAACATTAAAGTTGAGTTCCACCTAAAAGGGGCTTGGAAGAAAAATTGCTCTGGCTGACATCAAATATTGGAATGATTCACTTAGTATTTTTGGTTTTCATTTTATTTGTTACCTTTTCCGTCACTGAGTCAATGGATATGAATTTGAGCAAGCTCCAGGAGATGGTGAAGGACCCGGAAGCCTGGCATGCTGCAGTCCGAGGGGCCACAAGGAGTCTGACACAACTGAGCAACTGAACTGAGCTGAACTGAATGAATGTCTTCTTCATTAAGTACGTCAGTGGAAGCTGTGAACAGACCTTGACATGCATCGTCAACATGAGCGTGATGGAAACATTTAGAGAGTATGGGATTGGAGTCAGGAGGACTTAGTCTCAGATTCTCCATTTATCACTTACTCTTTGTCCCTAGGCCCAGACTTACTTTCTCTTTACATTAGTTTCTTCATCCTGAATTCTGAGAAATATGTACTTCAGAGAGTTTTAAAAATAAGATTTTTAACAAAGTCAGACACATAGAAAAATTAAATAACTGATATGTCAATGAGATGTAACTCAGTTAAAACTATTACTACCTCTATTGTTTTAAATAATAAACCTTGTTGAATAAGCAATAGAGGCTGACATTTTTCCTATCTTTTTTACATTTTGCTATGCAGATATGTTTCGATAAATTAGATCCAAGGAACACTGAAAAGATGGGGAAATAGATGAAACTGTCAGTGACAGCCACTTTACTTCAGAGGGCTCAAGCATCTTCAATCCCCAGAATTCTAATTTCATCTGTTTATGTTTGTGCACTCTACAGCCTTCCTTTCTGAGATGGTGTCAAAATTTCAGGATTTCCGGTCTCCACCCTTGAGTGTATTTTTTCCAAGTTCTGAACAGACTTTTTCTCACATTTTTCTGATAATCTAATTTGCCAAGATTGTTATGTCTATGCTGTAAATTGGAGTCTGATATTTTGTCTTATTTTTGTACATAAGAAACAGAATTGAGTCTTTCAGAAAACAGTTATATAAAAATTAGTCCATGAGCTAATGCTTCTCATTAAAGAGAACTTTCATCGTATGATGGGAGCTACCCTGGCCAATGTATTTTACCAGGGATAACTATTATTAGATGAAAAGATATTTAACTTCTATGTAATACTAACATGGAAACGACTTCAAGTAGACATAACTAATCATCTTATACTTTGAGAACAGAGAAACCCCATGTGGTACCTTCCTGACATTTTTTCCTTCACTCTTAGGAGAGGAAAAGACAGAGAAGATACTGAGAAAGTATTACAAATTTCCTAAAGATCAGAAACCTGGAAATGCAAACAAATACCATCCATTTAAATAACCCAGACAGTCCAAGAAGGAAAATACGCTGCTTATAGTAGCTAAGAAAAGTAATGGAAGTTGAACAGACTTAGTCTAAAAGATTCATTTAGAGTGGGATTGGAGTCAGGAGGACTTAGTCTCAGATTCTCCATTTATCACTTACTCTTTGTCCCTAGGCCCAGACTTACTTTCTCTTTACATTAGTTTCTTCATCCTGAATTCTGAGAAATATGTACTTCAGAGAGTTTTAAAAATAAGATTTTTAACAAAGTCAGACACATAGAAAAATTAAATAACTGATATGTCAATGAGATGTAACTCAGTTAAAACTATTACTACCTCTATTGTTTTAAATAATAAACCTTGTTGAATAAGCAATAGAGGCTGACATTTTTCCTATCTTTTTTACATTTTGCTATGCAGATATGTTTCGATAAATTAGATCCAAGGAACACTGAAAAGATGGGGAAATAGATGAAACTGTCAGTGACAGCCACTTTACTTCAGAGGGCTCAAGCATCTTCAATCCCCAGAATTCTAATTTCATCTGTTTATGTTTGTGCACTCTACAGCCTTCCTTTCTGAGATGGTGTCAAAATTTCAGGATTTCCGGTCTCCACCCTTGAGTGTATTTTTTCCAAGTTCTGAACAGACTTTTTCTCACATTTTCTGATAATCTAATTTGCCAAGATTGTTATGTCTATGCTGTAAATTGGAGTCTGATATTTTGTCTTATTTTTGTACATAAGAAACAGAATTGAGTCTTTCAGAAAACAGTTATATAAAAATTAGTCCATGAGCTAATGCTTCTCATTAAAGAGAACTTTCATCGTATGATGGGAGCTACCCTGGCCAATGTATTTTACCAGGGATAACTATTATTAGATGAAAAGATATTTAACTTCTATGTAATACTAACATGGAAACGACTTCAAGTAGACATAACTAATCATCTTATACTTTGAGAACAGAGAAACCCCATGTGGTACCTTCCTGACATTTTTTTCCTTCACTCTTAGGAGAGGAAAAGACAGAGAAGATACTGAGAAAGTATTACAAATTTCCTAAAGATCAGAAACCTGGAAATGCAAACAAATACCATCCATTTAAATAACCCAGACAGTCCAAGAAGGAAAATACGCTGCTTATAGTAGCTAAGAAAAGTAATCTGAAAGGAGGTTGATGCTAACTTACTCTAAGACTCTCCAGATAGATCCTAATCATGACAAAGAATTGGCCCAGACTGTGTTTCAAGTTGAGTTCATAAACAAACATGCTGATGGACAGTAAAAACTAAGATCATGCCTAATTCTTATTACTAAGCAAGGATTTAGTAGCCAGGTTCTAAAGGCTGCATACATACTTGCTTCTTTAAATATTTTTTTTATAAGCTGGCATTCTGCACTGCCTGCTGACCCCTGCCCCCAGTCAGGGCAAATCCATGTCAAAGCAAAAGTAAAACTCTATTAAGAAAATCCTCTCCCAGATAACAAAATAGCTTGGGCATTCATTTCTAAAGAGCAAGTGAGTGTCTCATAACAGAAATTTCCTGAAATCCTTGTAAAGCAAATTCTTTTCTGGTAATAGATATTTTGCGACTGTTTGCCAAGTGTCTTGGTAAGTAAGTCTTCCCCTTACCCACATCACAATCGCTGGCCAGTTAACATGAGCATGTAAGCCAGTCGAAGGAGATGGACCAAAGTACTTTGATTTTTGCTATATATTCATTGACTAGCTGTAGATAGGAGGATCTTTCTAAATGTAACCACATACCTTCTTAATGAAAAAACAAACATTAATATATAATATATTTTCATTGTTTACTATAATTTGAAGTTCAGTTTGCATGTGATTTTAAACAATCTAGTTTCTATTAGCATGTCAATTATGTGTGTGTGTTTGTTACACACACTTATAGATATACATATGAGTATATGTGTTATAAATATTTATATATGACTAGGTAAAAAAAAAACCCACTTTACAAAAAGGGGTTGCTTTTCTTTGAATCTAAAACAGAATCACTTCAGTTTTATAAACAGTTGTCTATGACAGTGTTCCCACAGTGTTAATATATTTCTTAAACATTCCCTCCATATGACAGCTGTTTTGCTTTTCATATCTATGAACTGAGACCACACATAAAGGCTCTGAACTGCCATGAATTCAGTGGTTTCTTTAAGTATTTTCTCATTCTTTGTATACAATTATGTATTTTTTGAAATCAAAGTTAATTCAGGTATTCACTCAATAAGTACATACTAACTTGTACTACTTAGGCTTCTCTGGGGGCTCCATGGTAAAGAATCTGCCTGCCAATGCAGGAGACACAGGCTCAATCCTTGGATTGGAAAGATCTCCCAGAGAGAAAATGGCAACCCACTCAGGTATTCTTGCCTGGGAAATTCCATGGACAGAGGAGCTTAGTGGGCTACAGTCCATGGAGTCACAAAGAGTCAGACATGACTTGGCAACTAAAACAACAACAACAACATATTGTATTACTTATCTATTTCTATGCAACAAATTACACCAAATCTAGTAACTGAAAATATCAAACATTTATTGTGGTTTGAGGAAGAGATCATGAGGGACCATCTTGGACACTAGTTGCCACAGTAACTAATTACTTGCTAAGTGAAATATATTCTAAGTAACACATATTTCTAAAACCAAAATCCAAGAGTCCTTCATAAGCTTTCTACACTCATTATAACCCCCAACATAAATGTTATAATTTGTTGTCTACAGTTTTAAATTTTTCTTTGTTTTTGCATATATACATGCATGTACATGTGTGCATGCACACATGTATATATAATTCATAAAAATATTCGGCACCTATATATTCTGTTTTGAAGCAGACTCTTCCACATAGCAATCTACTGTGAACATCTTTCCATAGGATCTATTTTATTTAATCATCATCCTATTGCAGATGTAATAAAATTATGTTGTCACCAATTTTTCAATGGTTACATGTTGATTGCTTCTAATTTTTTTTTGCCGTAGTTTGTGTCAATGCATTTGTATTACATTAATCATAACAGAATTTACATCCATATGAAATAGACAATCAGGAAATTCAAGAAATTTTTTTCTTTCCAAAGAAAAAAGCCTAGCATTCCTTGCAGGGGTTTTCCAGTTAAGTTTTAGAGACATTAGGCATATATTTCTGTTCCAACCTGTGACACACACTTAAGTATATTTTCTCAAAATCTACCTTGTTTGTATGTATGTACATGGACCCGAATTCCAAGGACCTGTGATCTTTGGTGGTGGCAGTGATGGTGGTGGTGGAGACTCAGTGGTGTTGGTGATGGTGATGTGATGAAGTGATGGTGATGGTGAGTGTGGTAGCGGGAGGCAGTTTTAGAAGTAGAGAGAATTGGATGCATTGAAGCAGACCAGCAAACAAGAAAACTCAATATAGTATGATAAGTGTTGTGATGAGAAAACTCTTAGAAGACCTAGTCTACTGCAGCTTTGGGAAGTCTTCCTCATAATACATTTCATACTAGCAGAGACATAAAGCATGTAGGTTAGCCAGGCCATCTGACTCAGCCATCAGTAATTGAAAAGCTAGTGTCTGTTTCCATCCTCCTACTTTTTAATTCATACACACAAATTTATTCTTCAATCCTGTAATATTTGACAGGGATAAGCACCTCCTCCCCACCACAAAAACAGAGATATGCTGATGGCTACTGCCTTTGACGTTTGGTAATTTATTCATTCACCAGTATTCACTGAAAGCCTACCACATGTCTGCCACCATTGAGGCACCGTGAATGCGGTAATGAAGAAGAAAGAAAAAGCTTCTTGATCACATGTTGTTGTTGTTGTTGTTTTTTAATATGACTTCTTAACAAAGTTGACAAATTCCATAATAATATGAAGAAAGGCAGATTGAGGGGGACGACTTTAGATATAAACTCTAGAAAAATTGAGAGACTTCATTAATGTCCTTACAATATTTGAAGTTTCATTTTATTTTAGTTTCAATTAACCCTGTTAGTATTTTAGATGTTGTATTAAAAAAAGAGAAATCTGGGTTTACATAACCACTTTAGGAAAACAAGCTGGAATTATCTTAGTCAACAGCATCATGACATTGGACAGCAACTATTTAGATGCTGTTTTTCAAAAACAGCATCTGGAAACTGAATTTCTATTTCTCTTTGACTTGCAAAAAAAATAAGTATTTTGCTGCTAAATATAGGCCTGTGTATAATACACCCTTAGAGTTTGGGACTCTACCTTATAAGGTAAAAATAGGTGTAGAAGTGTCATAAAATAGTGCCCCAAATTCCACTGGCACCAATAACAAGACCCAGCTGTGCATGTTAAACACCTCAAAGACTCTATGTTAGGCACTACATGCATTTAGTCAAGGCTCATTATTTCTACGAGCATCTCAGAACTGCTGAAAGTTCTATTTTGGTGTAAACAGATGTATCAAAACATGCTGGACTTTCCTCGGCAGCTTTCTGTATGTACTTTTGAAAAGTTAGTAAGTTACAAACTATCAAAATTCCTGGCATGATTTTGACCTCAGATCAATGCTGATGGATGGGTACATGTCATGTCCACCAACATGGAAATTTCTCCCAGAAACCACTTCTGCATCACAATGCTATTGTATTCCAGACATCCAAAGAATAGATATATCGTTTAGGCTCATCCATGGCGCCATGTTACGGGTGTTTAATAATATTAAATAGAAGATGTTAATGTGTTACAATTAGAACTGACACCACCATGAACCAGTTATTTATAGAGTCCTCTCCAAAAGTAGATTACTGAAGTATACTTCTCATATGAAAGTACATTTTAAGAACTTACAGAAATAAGGCACTTGAATATATGTAGCTCTTATCTCTGTAAGTGATGAAAGATCTACTATCCATATAACTACTTCTCATGCTTTTGAGTTTTCTTGACTGACTTTCAAGAGGTCATGAAGACAGTGGCTACATCTTTGAAAACCAGTGAAAACCTCTCCAAGGTGGTCAGTCTTGCTCAATTCTAGTCATCATATAGTTGATTATCAAAAGAAAGAAATCTAGCACAACATCCAGTGATTACATAAACTCAACTGTCCATCAGTCATATAGGTATCAATTCTGTTAGAAGCAAGCTCTCATCAGAAAGACTCCTTCAATTTTATTTCTTTAGTTTCAATTAACCCTGTTAGTATTTTAGATGTTGTATTAAAAAGAGAAATCTGGGTTTACATAACCACTTTAGGAAAACAAGCTGGAATTATCTTAGTCAACAGCATCATGACATTGGACAGCAACTATTTAGATGCTGTTTTCAAAACAGCATCTGGAAACTGAATTTCTATTTCTCTTTGACTTGCAAAAATAAGTATTTTGCTGCTAAATATAGGCCTGTGTATAATACACCCTTAGAGTTTGGGACTCTACCTTATAAGGTAAAAATAGGTGTAGAAGTGTCATAAAATAGTGCCCCAAATTCCACTGGCACCAATAACAAGACCCAGCTGTGCATGTTAAACACCTCAAAGACTCTATGTTAGGCACTGCATGCATTTAGTCAAGGCTCATTATTTCTACGAGCATCTCAGAACTGCTGAAAGTTCTATTTTGGTGTAAACAGATGTATCAAAACATGCTGGACTTTCCTCGGCAGCTTTCTGTATGTACTTTTGAAAAGTTAGTAAGTTACAAACTATCAAAATTCCTGGCATGATTTTGACCTCAGATCAATGCTGATGGATGGGTACATGTCATGTCCACCAACATGGAAATTTCTCCCAGAAACCACTTCTGCATCACAATGCTATTGTATTCCAGACATCCAAAGAATAGATATATCGTTTAGGCTCATCCATGGCGCCATGTTACGGGTGTTTAATAATATTAAATAGAAGATGTTAATGTGTTACAATTAGAACTGACACCACCATGAACCAGTTATTTATAGAGTCCTCTCCAAAAGTAGATTACTGAAGTATACTTCTCATATGAAAGTACATTTTAAGAACTTACAGAAATAAGGCACTTGAATATATGTAGCTCTTATCTCTGTAAGTGATGAAAGATCTACTATCCATATAACTACTTCTCATGCTTTTGAGTTTTCTTGACTGACTTTCAAGAGGTCATGAAGACAGTGGCTACATCTTTGAAAACCAGTGAAAACCTCTCCAAGGTGGTCAGTCTTGCTCAATTCTAGTCATCATATAGTTGATTATCAAAAGAAAGAAATCTAGCACAACATCCAGTGATTACATAAACTCAACTGTCCATCAGTCATATAGGTATCAATTCTGTTAGAAGCAAGCTCTCATCAGAAAGACTCCATCAGTCAGTATCCCCTCCTTAATATTTGCTTTCAAATAGGACATATATTGTTGATAAAAATGATCTCTGTTATTTTTAGATGATTACTTTATCCCAAGCACTATTCTTCTTCTATTTTGGCCACACTGGCAACATTCAGGATCTTTCCCCAACCAAGGGTGGAACCAGTATCCATGAATTGGGAGTACAGAGTCTTAACCACTGGACCACCCAGGAAGTTCCCAAGCACTATTTTAATGTTTCACAAACTGTAGAATTTAAATTTTACAATGGAGTCACTATTCTTACTCCCATTTTACCCAGGAGATACACAAGGGGCAAAACAATTCATATAAATGTTCTCAGCTAAATAAATGACCAGGCTTCACATGACCAAGACCCATGCTCTTTTCTCCTTTCCAGGCCACTTCCCTTGTTAAAGACATAAGACCCTCCTTTTTCTAGTCCAGAGGTTTGAAAGGGAGGTTGTTATCAAAGAAGCATCGGAGGGACTTTCCTGGTGGTCCAGTGGCTGAAGCTCTATGCTCCTAATGCAGGGGTCCTGGGTTCAATCCCTGATCAGGGATCTAGGTCCTACAGGTCCCAGTTAAGACTTGGCACAACCAAATAAGTAAATCAGAAAGTATTGGAAAATTGACCTGCCATGTACAAATCCATTTTCATGTTCTTAAAAAACATCTAGTTCATATAAGAAATAAGAGAGTTGATATCTCATTGTTCCAAGAAACACAGATAAATCTTAGCCAAAAAATAATAGCAAACAATCTATAGAAGGGGAAGGCTTTTTTTTTTTAAGGCCATCTAAATAAAACAGATGGGAAAAATGAAAAAATAAAGAGAACAGATGGGCTTTGCTGGTGGTTCCATGCTAAAGAATCTGTCTGCAATGCAAGAGACGTGGATTCAATCCCTGGTTGAGATCCCCTGGAGAAGGAAATGGCAACCTACTGCAGTATGCTTGTCTAGGAAATCCCATGGACAGAGGAGCCTTGTGGGCTGCAGTCCATGAGGTTGTAAAAGAGTTGGACACAACTGAACAACTAAAAATAAAAGCAAAAGAGAACAGAGGTGGTGTTGTGAGACCAAGCTGAAGCCAATATAATATCATGGAGCATCCAAAAATAGTCACATATACATATAGATGAAAGGTACAATTTGTATGAACAGATCTGAGGTATTTATCATACTCTTTTCCCCTACATATTAGGGACTGTTTAGGAAGGCAGAATCCGGTATGTTTTGGTCATTTCACTCATATACTCTGAGGATTTCTAATTATCAAAACAATTCCTGGTATTAGGCCCACATTGTATTTGCTCAGACAAAACAAGCAATCCCTTTGTATGATTATTTCCACTGTCAGTCACTTCCAGAAATCTGTTGCAACAGGCAGCATCCTGGCATGTACAGGAAATGAGTTACTCAGTTTTGACTTTCATCAATGTGGGCACCTAAGATTTCAACTTGATACATGTTTAAATAACACTGAAAATGCTTCAGTCACACTGCTTTGGATCTTCTGCTGACAGCCTGGCCTCTAAGTAAATGTAAAACTTACAAAAATTAATTTAACAATCAGAGATTGAAAGATGATTGTTGTTAAATCAAGCATTAGAAGTATTTTAAGAAATATTTAGGATATTCTTCTTAAATAATTTGGTGAAAATGTTATCAAGATCATGACATCTTTCCTTTGCTTCTTATCCCTCCAGCAAATTCAGCTTTCTCCTAAAGGAAAGGATCACATTGATCTTGGTCTTCTCTTGACTTCCAAGAAGCTGTATTATGTCTGGAATTCTAAGGCAAAAGGGCCATCTTTGTTTCTCAGGTAAAACCATTTTCACTTATATATTTCAGACTGAATAACTTGAATATGTGTTTTCAGAGCTAGTTTTTGGCCAAACATGCTGTTGATGCCTCCAGTGGTAAACTTTTCCAGGAAAAGATATTTCTTTTGGAAACAAAGCTCCTTAAAATATTATGTACTCTTGCTAATTTTATACCAAATAACACTGTCATGAAAAAAGTATAAAAAATATTTGGTAACAATACTAGAACCACCCTGTGGTGAAGAAAAGGGATAAAATATTTCCTCAGAACATTTCTTGGTAGTAAAGGAGGACCACCAAAGATCAGGTCACTTAGTTCTTGACAAAAAACAGTGGTTAACATCACAGCTTTAAAAATACAATGATATATCATTGCCAGGGAAATTTAGATGGAGCAAGTCTTGTTCACGCTTCAGAAGCAGGAGACCTACTTCTGACTGACCTGGACACTGCCTGGATTCCATGCCTGCCTGCAAGCACAAGTCAGGCAAGAGTTTAGGCAATAAAGGGAGTGGGTCTTTGAATCTCTTGAGGCCCTGAGGGCCAGGCCAGCCCCTCAGGGTCTAAGAAGTATTATGACTCACAGAATGAAATAAATAGCATTGTAACAGTTAAACCAGAGTTGTGTTTTTGCACACGAACCAGTGATGATATCAGTTTGTAACCTGGGATTATAAGCAGGAGCCCCCCCATACTGCAGTTTAAAGGCTCACCTGTAGAGTAAATGCACCACCTGGATCTTTTTTGGGCCTAAGATTTCAACTTGATACATGTTTAAATAACACTGAAAATGCTTCAGTCACACTGCTTTGGATCTTCTGCTGACAGCCTGGCCTCTAAGTAAATGTAAAACTTACAAAAATTAATTTAACAATCAGAGATTGAAAGATGATTGTTGTTAAATCAAGCATTAGAAGTATTTTAAGAAATATTTAGGATATTCTTCTTAAATAATTTGGTGAAAATGTTATCAAGATCATGACATCTTTCCTTTGCTTCTTATCCCTCCAGCAAATTCAGCTTTCTCCTAAAGGAAAGGATCACATTGATCTTGGTCTTCTCTTGACTTCCAAGAAGCTGTATTATGTCTGGAATTCTAAGGCAAAAGGGCCATCTTTGTTTCTCAGGTAAAACCATTTTCACTTATATATTTCAGACTGAATAACTTGAATATGTGTTTTCAGAGCTAGTTTTTGGCCAAACATGCTGTTGATGCCTCCAGTGGTAAACTTTTCCAGGAAAAGATATTTCTTTTGGAAACAAAGCTCCTTAAAATATTATGTACTCTTGCTAATTTTATACCAAATAACACTGTCATGAAAAAAGTATAAAAAATATTTGGTAACAATACTAGAACCACCCTGTGGTGAAGAAAAGGGATAAAATATTTCCTCAGAACATTTCTTGGTAGTAAAGGAGGACCACCAAAGATCAGGTCACTTAGTTCTTGACAAAAAACAGTGGTTAACATCACAGCTTTAAAAATACAATGATATATCATTGCCAGGGAAATTTAGATGGAGCAAGTCTTGTTCACGCTTCAGAAGCAGGAGACCTACTTCTGACTGACCTGGACACTGCCTGGATTCCATGCCTGCCTGCAAGCACAAGTCAGGCAAGAGTTTAGGCAATAAAGGGAGTGGGTCTTTGAATCTCTTGAGGCCCTGAGGGCCAGGCCAGCCCCTCAGGGTCTAAGAAGTATTATGACTCACAGAATGAAATAAATAGCATTGTAACAGTTAAACCAGAGTTGTGTTTTTGCACACGAACCAGTGATGATATCAGTTTGTAACCTGGGATTATAAGCAGGAGCCCCCCCATACTGCAGTTTAAAGGCTCACCTGTAGAGTAAATGCACCACCTGGAGCTCTTTCACAATTGAGGCCCCAGATTGCTGTGAACAAGAGACTTCCTAGTCTGCGTATGGGTGGTCAGCTCAGTTTGGTGAGGTGTACACTGTTACTTCTATTGTTTCTGTTTCTTTTCTTTTAATGACTGTATATTGAAATTAAGTCAAATAATCATCTATAAAAAATTACAATTGTTTATATGTAACAAATGGTTTCTTTAGTTAAGAAATTCATCTGACCTAAAATGAAATAAAAATTTTCTGCGAGGCAGTTATATTCATATGCAATATTATGATAAATTCACACATATATGTATATATAATAAAAGTCACATCTTAATTACTCCTTAAATTTTTACAAGGTAAAAAATAAATTTAATTGCTTGTCTTTTTGCTTGCATATTAAAGACTAAATATGCCTGAGTAACAATTACCTTTTTCTTTCAAATACTTGGCTCTCTCATATGATATGGATGATTTATTGTGAATAGCTAGATAGATGAATGGATGAATGGATGGATAAAGGTAGAGGAAAAGAAACTGAAAATCTAAAGATGTTATAGCTCTTATTCAGGATACATTTTCTTCAAAGCACTGCAGTGATTATAATCATTACCTACTTTTTCAACAACCTCGGAATTGGAAAAATATCACGAAAACATTTCTATGAAGTTCCTCATTGTCAATTTCACCTAAACTCCAGAGTTGGCCTTTTACCAAATTGTCAAAAAAGGGGAAATTTGTCTTAAAGTTATAACACTTTCACCCTTGCTAACCCTTGACCTAGTTACTAAACACAGACTTCCCCAATCCTTACATTCCCCCAGATGGGCCTGTCAAAACTCTTCTTGTACAATTGCAGGCCTATCCTACACCAATCCAGACCAAGTTCTGAGTCCAACAATAGAGTTTAAAAGTCCTACTCTCCGCTTACCAAAACTTGAAAATCTCTGAACTTAGACTTCCAGATCAAGGACCTGAGGTCTCGGGGCTCACACAGTGATCCTTGAATCTCTGACTTTCACCACCAGAAACAGAGAACTAGGCAATTAAGAACAACCTCTCTTATGAATGAAATAATGCCATTTCATTCTTATGAATGAAATAATTGCAGCAACATACATGGACCTAGAGATTGTCCTGCTAAGCAAAATCAGAAAGAGAAAAACAAATACCGGATGATATCACTTATATGTGGAATCTAAAATACGACACCAAGGCACATATCTATGAAGGAAACACAGATTTACAATACAGAGAACAGATTTGGCTCCCAAGCAGGAGCAGTAGATGGGGGAGGGAAGGGCTGGGAGTAGGGATGAACAGATGAAAACTATTATATTAATATATAGGATCAAGAAACAGTGAGGCCTTACTGTATAGCACAGAGAACTATAGTCAATATCCTGTGATACACCATAATGGAGGGGAAAAAAAACATCTTTTTCATGAAGATGAGAAACAGTGAAACTCCCTCGGTCATGTCCAACTCTTTGTGACAAGCCGTGGAATTCTCTAGGCAAGAATACTGGAATGAGTAGCCTTTCCCTCCTCCAGGGGATCTTCCCAGCCCAGGAATCAAAGCAGGGTCTCCTGCATTTCAAACAGATTTTTCACCAGCTGAGCTACAAGGGAAGTCCAGGTAAGAAATGGACGTATATTAATATCTTATATATACTCTATGTATTTTAACTAGCTTGAAGCCAAAGATTTATTAAGGTAATGAATTATTGGGCCAAGTTATCAGAGAAATGGTAAAACCAGGGAAGTAAGTCTGTCATTTTGATGCTGTTTTTGCTGCCCCCAGGCATGGACCAATTCAGTTGTAGGAAAAGGTAGCTTCTTTCCAGCCTTGCAGAGCAAGGAGAATGAAAACTAAAGTTCAAGTCACACCATGTAACTCGTAAATGTCCCCCATTCAGGGATGCAACTCAAAGGCATTGTCCCTTCAGAGTAAGGGTGGGAAATATGCGTTCACATGAACTGAAACTCAGCTTCATGCTGCATGACAGCAACCCGCATACAGGACACCAGGGACTCTAACCCTCAGGAAGATTTTCTCAGAAGTCTAGCATTTGGTTCCTGTTCACCAGTTTTGGCCCATGGCCTTCTGCTCACCAGGCCCATCTGGTATTTTCCTGCTTGCCATCACAAAGACTGTTTCAACACATGAATTCTGGGGGCAGAGGTTCATAACACGTCCTCACTGCAGCATTAGTCACAACAGCCAAGAAGCAGAAGCAACACAACCCCAACCCCATTCTTCTTCCACAGAGAGAAAAACGGTTACACAAAATGTGGTGTACATGTAGAGTGGAATATTAGTGGGCCTTAAAAAGGAAGAGGAAATTCTGCCACCTGTTATAACATAGATGAAGTTTGTGGACATTATACCAAGTGAAATGAGTCAGTCACACCAGGAGAATTACAATGGTATCTAAAGCAGTCAAGTTCATAGAAACATTAGAATGGGGGCTACCAGGGCCTGACAGTTGACAGAAAAGGGACAGAGGTTCAATTTTGCAAGATGAGAAAGGAGATCCATTAACAATGCCTAAGATCAGTGAACTGTACACTTAAAAATGATTAAGATGCTTTTCAAAGCTTGCTATCAGGTAAGGCATGGTCAGACAGCCAGACCTCCTACTCTATCCTCAAATAACAATCAATTATATCAAAATTATATCAAGTAACAATCACATTATACACTGTTTAGAGAAAATGTTCATGGTTATTCTCAAGCTTTTCTTCATGGTTTTTTTTAAACGTATGCCAGGTAAGAAATGGACGATATTAATATCTTATATATACTCTATGTATTTTAACTAGCTTGAAGCCAAAGATTTATTAAGGTAATGAATTATTGGGCCAAGTTATCAGAGAAATGGTAAAACCAGGGAAGTAAGTCTGTCATTTTGATGCTGTTTTTGCTGCCCCCAGGCATGGACCAATTCAGTTGTAGGAAAAGGTAGCTTCTTTCCAGCCTTGCAGAGCAAGGAGAATGAAAACTAAAGTTCAAGTCACACCATGTAACTCGTAAATGTCCCCCATTCAGGGATGCAACTCAAAGGCATTGTCCCTTCAGAGTAAGGGTGGGAAATATGCGTTCACATGAACTGAAACTCAGCTTCATGCTGCATGACAGCAACCCGCATACAGGACACCAGGGACTCTAACCCTCAGGAAGATTTTCTCAGAAGTCTAGCATTTGGTTCCTGTTCACCAGTTTTGGCCCATGGCCTTCTGCTCACCAGGCCCATCTGGTATTTTCCTGCTTGCCATCACAAAGACTGTTTCAACACATGAATTCTGGGGGCAGAGGTTCATAACACGTCCTCACTGCAGCATTAGTCACAACAGCCAAGAAGCAGAAGCAACACAACCCCAACCCCATTCTTCTTCCACAGAGAGAAAAACGGTTACACAAAATGTGGTGTACATGTAGAGTGGAATATTAGTGGGCCTTAAAAAGGAAGAGGAAATTCTGCCACCTGTTATAACATAGATGAAGTTTGTGGACATTATACCAAGTGAAATGAGTCAGTCACACCAGGAGAATTACAATGGTATCTAAAGCAGTCAAGTTCATAGAAACATTAGAATGGGGGCTACCAGGGCCTGACAGTTGACAGAAAAGGGACAGAGGTTCAATTTTGCAAGATGAGAAAGGGAGATCCATTAACAATGCCTAAGATCAGTGAACTGTACACTTAAAAATGATTAAGATGCTTTTCAAAGCTTGCTATCAGGTAAGGCATGGTCAGACAGCCAGACCTCCTACTCTATCCTCAAATAACAATCAATTATATCAAAATTATATCAAGTAACAATCACATTATACACTGTTTAGAGAAAATGTTCATGGTTATTCTCAAGCAAATATTATAGCTTTGAAAAGCACTATGAGTTTATATTTGTTTAAACGTATGCAGGATCTATTAGTACAATTGTTTAGATTATCTAACTTCCTATATCAGCAGAGGTGTCATTATCAATGGTTAAAATTATTGAAAGTGATACAGTTTAATTATTTAATAAAATGCCTGTTTCAACAAGCAGGAAAAAAAATGATTAAGATGGTAAATTTAGTGTTTTTTGTTTTTTGTTTTTGTTTTTGTTTTTGGCCACTTCTATTGGTCTTTCATGTATTTATTTTCTTTGTTCTTTGGCCTGTGTGGACCTCCCATTGCAACGGCCTTTCTCGTCGCAGAGCACCGACTCTGGGCGCATGAGCTCCAGAGCTGCGGCTCGGTAGTTGGACACATCGATCCAGCTGCTCCGCAGCACGTGGGATCTTCCCAGACCAGGGATCAAACTGGCGCCCCTTGCACCGTGAGGCGGTGTCCTTATCCACTGGACCAGCAGGGAAGCCCTTTTATGTGTTATTTATCACAATCAATAAAATAAACAATGTAGACTTTCAAAGGAGGAACCATTTGCACGATTCCCTATTGCACTACCCTGCCTGTCTCCCTGCTTACTGCTTGTACCCACTGCAGCAGCAACAAGAATGCCAGCCTCACATCTGGACCAGCAGAAAGTTCCCTGAAGGAAGCATGTCTTCTGTGGATTTCCTGAAAGAGCATGTGACCAGTTTCTACAACCCACAGCTGATCAACCACTGCAGAATCCCTGTTTCCATACATAGCAATAACTGTTCTGCCCTGAAGGCCTGAGAAATAAGAAGTAATTTGTGCATCCACCTCTCCTGTCTTCTTGTTCAGTCACTAAGTCGTATTCGACTCTTTGGGACCCATGGACTGACGCCCGCCAAGTTTCTCTGTCTATGGGATTTTCCAGGCAAGAATACTGGAGCAGGTTGCCATTTGCTTCTCCAGGGGTTCTTTTGACCCAGGGATCGAGTCCATGCCTCCTGCATTCCAGGCAATTCTTTATCGCTGAGCCACTGACCAAAACAGCCTTATGAAATCAGGCACAGCTTTGAAAACTCTGATGATCTTTCATCTTAACAAAGATCTCATAATTCTGAGCTATTTATTTTAGTCTGGAGCAGAGATCAAATGGTTCATCTTATGTATGGTAAACGAACTTCCAGAAAATTCACTGTTTCCCTTTACATTTTCAGTTCAAACAGTTCTATTCTTCCACTGTTAGATCTCAACAGATAGAAAACTTTTTAAAGATACGAGTAGAATTTGATTGAAAAGAATTTCATTGAAATCCAGGCCTTAATTATTAGTAGAAATGAAATTAAAATAGCTCATTGACTAAATACAATTTTTGAAAAAGCCTACTATGGAAATTCTTTTTCTCATCTCCTAGCATATTCTATTTTGTTCTACAAAAAAATTCTCCTTTCTTAAACAAAATAGCGATTCTACTTTATTCAACAGTGAATTGTTAAATCCCAAAGTTTCTCTCTCTCCTTTCTTTCTAACTTCCTTTGACTATTTCACATCCCTTTGAACATTCTTTTTGGGATATCAAAAGAATGGAAATAAGGAAAGGTGAAAATTAAAGAAAATAGAGTTAGAAGAAATGATCTATAAATTCTTCATAAATTATATCCCAATGAAATAAGAGCCCCCAAAGGAGTTCCTGACACATGATGGGCTTATTCTGATATCAAAGAATGGGCATGTTTTGTCCATGATTGAATGGACTAAGAATAATTTCCATAAATGCTAAATGCGCTCTGGCAAACCAAGAGAGCCCAGGCTGCACCACCTGCTTAGAAAGAATTTCTAATACGTTTTCATATACTGCCAAATAGTTTTTGTGATCAATTTTAAGGATTTTGTAGACAAGGTTATACTTTTACTAAAACTGGTGTTCAAAAAAATACATCAAAGAAAAGAATATAAGAATTACTTAAGTCATAAGCAGGAGAGCAAATCCATTAATTAAATCCTTTAATTAAAGTAGACTGTGGCCTGAGGTATTTGAACTATGCTGCTTTTCTCAGAAAATAAAGGAAGCGTGGCCTTGCTATTTTTCCTATTTCCTATAAGCAGAAAAGAGCTAATTTTGTCTTATTTCTAGTTACTATAAGCCCATCAGATCTTCATGGCTTTAGCGGAGCTATCAAGCAATCATCAATTAAGTTTCAAACCTTAGATTCTGTCCATTATAAGCACACCTCTAATGAATCATATTTTAGTTATATTAACTGAAAATTTGTACGAAATAAGTCCTCCTAGAGTAGAAATGATGTCTAAATAAAAAAAAAATCATAGGACTAGTATCCAGATCCAAAATACTCAAATGTTGCAACTTCAGAAGAATAAATATCTTTTCAAAAATTCCTGATAAGTATGGGTCACAAAGAGCATGAATTTGTCAAAACTCTTCCAACAGTGAAAATTGTGCACTTACACCCTGTTCACATGTTGTTGTTTACTCACTAAGTTGTGTCTGATGTTTTGTGACCCCATGGACTGTAGCCTGCCAGGCTCCTCTGTCCATAGGATTTCCCAGGCAAGAATACTGGAGTGGGTTGCCATTTCCTTCTCCAGGGGATCTTCCCAATCCAGGAATCTAGTCCATGTCTCCTGCATTGGCCAGTAGATTCTTTTATCACTGAGCAACGAGAGAAGCCTGTCCATGTAGCTATATATAAATCATACCTTAATTTTAAAAGCCTTAAAACAGTATCCTTAGCCATAAGGCCCAAATAGCTACAGTCACTTAATATATGAGAAAAAATCCAAAATAGAAAGGCTCGATCTGTTTGCTATTGATCTGTGCAGTCACTTTGAATTTTCTACCTGATCTTACTTCAACCACTATTTGAACAGCAGTTCTGTTCCTAGGGGAAATGTGTGGAGAAGCAATGGAACCAATTTCTTCTGTGTTTTTCATACATTGTGCTCCCCAGCATTGATGATTTAGAGAATTCCAGGTAGATTTCCAAAGGTACATTCGTATCAAGGGAATCACATGAAAGTATTAGCTTTATCTTGTGACAAAAGGGTTTTTATCTTTTCTTTGTTCTCTTACCAGGGGAAAAGTTTTGTTTTGGGCAAGCTCCCCATGGCAAATGTCTTTGAGAAATGAATTCTGAAGTGTATTCAATCATGTCTTCAAGACCTTCTAGTTAAAAGATTTAAAAGGGATTGTGGGACATTGTTCTTCACCACCCTTTCTGTCTTTGATGAGTGATCTTAGTCAATCTAAGATTTTGAAGTACTTCCTAGGGCACTTCAAAAAGTGTTTTCATGAAAGTAGCTTTGTAAAAGGTTCCACATTTACTAAGTCAAAAAATACTTCCCTTCATAAATGCCAACAGCGAAATTAATTCAAACACAAAAGCTTTCATGAAAGGATTATTAAAACTTGATCAACTTTTTCTCCTATTTACAAATGAAGTGTCTATGCAACGCTTTAACTACTGTTGAACTTATAAATAATAAGTTTATCAATAAAGGCTTTTAAGTCATTAGGTGAAACAAAAAAAAAAACCCTTTGTGTCTGTAGTTGCAGTATCCAAGGCATAAGTACAAAGAAAGTACAAAGAAAATAAGGTCAGCATAAGATCTCTCCTCAGTTTTCTGCTTATCAGGTTATTGAGCACGAGTGCGTGCGTGCACACACACACACACACACACACACACACACCAGTTAGTTCATCTGTCAAACTTATGCCTTAGAATGAGACAGCTATAAAAATCATCTAGTCCTTTCCCTCCATTTTACAAAAGGGAGAACTGAGACTCAATTTCTTGTGACTTGCTTAAGGTCATTCATGAGGAGCAAGTAGTAAATCTTTCACATTGTTACCTTTATCATTTTCACTCAATTTAAGGTTACACTTCAACTAAATAGTCTGATGTGTAAAATACCGCTTTCTCAAATTCATTAAACAAAATCTGTGTTGAATCCATGTAATTAATGGAAAGCACAGATTTTATAACTCAGATTCACATCCTCGCTCAAAAATCATAGTCCCACAACTAACCAACTATGTGACCTTGCATGCATTTCTAAAACTTCATTTCACTGCCTATAAAATCATGAAAACCAATTCCTAACCAAAAAACTTTTAAGAGGGAGTAAATGAGATCCTGTGGATGAAGTACCTAGTAGGTCCCATGCTAGGTAGCCAATATTGTATTTTAAATTCCACGTGGGGAATGTTTATGTTTATCTTTGGCTTTGACTCTGAGACTGATGACTACAATTCCTAAAATATTATTCTTTTAAAGGACTTAAAATGTAATGATCGCATCTATAAAAATGATTTTCCGAGCTCAACTTGTGGCAGGTATACTGTGATTGTTCAGAAAGAACCTATCATCCTGCCCTGTCCTGAAAAAGAAATGAATACTCATGAAATTCATGGTGTGCCATAAAAAAACTCAAGGTGATCAAGTGCTCAGTTGTATTTAAGAGTCTTAAAATGTTAAGAGAAAAAAGAGCGAGATCTCAACTTCAAGGCATAAGTACAAAGAAAGTACAAAGAAAATAAGGTCAACTTATTTGACCTTATAGAAAATTAAGAATAGAAAATAGAATCAACTTCCAGAACTGGGTGGCACCATGACTGGAGATGGCATGGAAGCTGGGAAAGTGACTAGGAGGAGAAAGAAAGTTACCCCATCTGTAGGACTCTGTGTGCCACAGAGGAGAAGGACAGGTCCAAAACCAAGCACCATATACTCCAAAAGCAGCCACTTAATTCCTCATTCACATAACACTCTATATTCTTACTTGACTCAGTTTTTTTTTGAGGGGGTGGGGAGGAGGGTTGGGGAGGGAGGGGAGCGGGTGGGCCACTTCTATTGGTCTTTCATTTCTCTATTTTCATCCGTCTTTGTTCTTTGGCCCGTGTGGGCCTCCCATCACGGTGGCCTCTGTCGTCGCAGAGCACCGGCTCTGGGCACATGCGCTCCAGAGCTCCGGCTCGGTGATTGGACACATCAGTCCAGCCGCTCCGCAGCACATGGGATCTTCCCAGGCCAGGGATCAAACCAGTGCCCCTTGCACTGCAAGGCGGTGTCCATACCCACTGGACCACCAGGGAAGTCCACTTGACTCAGTTTTGAAGCAACTGAATGTTGACTTTGTTTTTCACCAAGACAGGAAGGATGAGTACTGGGCTCAAAATAGCCAGATCTGGAATTCACACTCACAACTCTAGACCATAGTTACCATTCCTTTAGCATTACTTCTTAATCATGTTCCTTAGACCAGATTTCACACTTAAAGTTCACCTTTTAAAATAGAAATTGATTTCCTACTTCGATTTTCCCAGAAAACTTTGTATCAAAATCCAAGATTCTGGTCCCACCTCTGCCATTAACCAGCTGGGGAGCCAAGAATGACCTACCTAGACTCTAGGTGAATTGCCAGAAAGCGTGGCTCCTCTGGGTCTAAAATTGTAGCTGCCTGGAGGACAGCAGAGTAACACTCCGTGTACACTACACAGCCTGAATTTCTGACTTCCTAACTATGCAGTCTGGCTAAAACTGGCCAAAACCCTCAGCCACTATTATTTCTACCTCTCAAAAATTGAGTTCAAGAAGGGATAGGGGGGCTTCCCTGGTGGTCCAGTGGGTAAGGACACTGCCTTGCAGTGCAGGGTCACCAGTACGATCCCTGGCCTGGGAGGATCCCACTTGCTGTGGAGCAGCTGGACAGATGTGTCCAACTACCGGGCTGGAGCTCTGGAGCGCATGCCCGCAGAGCCAGTGCTCTGCAGCAAAGAATAAAGATGGATGAAAATGAACAAATGAAAGAACAATAGAAGTGACCAAAAAAAAAAACCAAAGATTGTATAGGAAGAATTTACTTTATGGCTCTGCCTGAATAATATTCTAAACCTGAATGGCAACTCTGATGATTTTCATGTCCTGCCATAGGTATCAGATCCTGACAGTAATAAAATCCAGAGATAAGCTGATAATAGCACTTCAAGATGCAGCAGGAAGAGAGAAGAGCCGCTGCTAGAGAAGATGAGAGAGGAATTTTAATTCTCTCCTAGGGCAGTGATGGGGCTTGAGAAAAAAGGATCCTGCTAGTCCACGCTGATGGGGGGCCAGTGCAGACTGGAAACTTAACAGTAAAACATTTGGATTCAGTAGGAGAAGGAGAGGGTGGGATGATTTGAGAGAGAAACATCTAAACACCTATTATATGTAAAACAGATCATCAGTGGAAGTTTGATGTATGGAATAGGGCACCCAAAGGCGGTGCTCTGTGACAGCCTGGAGGGATAGGGTGGGAATGGAGGTGGGTGGGCAGGATGGAGCGGGGTTCAGGAATGGAGGGGACACATAGGCTTATTTATGGCTGATTCATACTGAAGTATGACAGAAAACACCATCACCATAACGTAAAGTAATTGTCCTCTAATTAATATTAATTAATAATTTTTTTAAAAAGCCAAGAGCACTCCTCCATTCCCAACTAATCAAAGTTTAGATACCACCGTGGAATACTTAGGTTTTCTTTGAAAAGTCATAACGTGCATTAAACACTTTTAATTCAGAGCCTGGTTCTAGTCCGGAGCCTTGAGGGAACCCCAGGGGAGTGGGTGAAACCATGCCCTTGGCCTAACAGCCTGTTTTGCAGTCTGGCTAAAACTGGCCAAAACCCTCAGCCACTATTATTTCTACCTCTCAAAAATTGAGTTCAAGAAGGGATAGGGGGGCTTCCCTGGTGGTCCAGTGGGTAAGGACACTGCCTTGCAGTGCAGGGTCACCAGTACGATCCCTGGCCTGGGAGGATCCCACTTGCTGTGGAGCAGCTGGACAGATGTGTCCAACTACCGGGCTGGAGCTCTGGGCGCATGCCCGCAGAGCCAGTGCTCTGCAGCAAAGAATAAAGATGGATGAAAATGAACAAATGAAAGAACAATAGAAGTGACCAAAAAAAAAAACCAAAGATTGTATAGGAAGAATTTACTTTATGGCTCTGCCTGAATAATATTCTAAACCTGAATGGCAACTCTGATGATTTTCATGTCCTGCCATAGGTATCAGATCCTGACAGTAATAAAATCCAGAGATAAGCTGATAATAGCACTTCAAGATGCAGCAGGAAGAGAGAAGAGCCGCTGCTAGAGAAGATGAGAGAGGAATTTTAATTCTCTCCTAGGGCAGTGATGGGGCTTGAGAAAAAAGGATCCTGCTAGTCCACGCTGATGGGGGGCCAGTGCAGACTGGAAACTTAACAGTAAAACATTTGGATTCAGTAGGAGAAGGAGAGGGTGGGATGATTTGAGAGAGAAACATCTAAACACCTATTATATGTAAAACAGATCATCAGTGGAAGTTTGATGTATGGAATAGGGCACCCAAAGGCGGTGCTCTGTGACAGCCTGGAGGGATAGGGTGGGAATGGAGGTGGGTGGGCAGGATGGAGCGGGGTTCAGGAATGGAGGGGACACATAGGCTTATTTATGGCTGATTCATACTGAAGTATGACAGAAAACACCATCACCATAACGTAAAGTAATTGTCCTCTAATTAATATTAATTAATAATTTTTTTAAAAAGCCAAGAGCACTCCTCCATTCCCAACTAATCAAAGTTTAGATACCACCGTGGAATACTTAGGTTTTCTTTGAAAAGTCATAACGTGCATTAAACACTTTTAATTCAGAGCCTGGTTCTAGTCCGGAGCCTTGAGGGAACCCCAGGGGGAGTGGGTGAAACCATGCCCTTGGCTGAGGCTCGCATTTGAAGCGTTTTGGGTCACGGCAAGTCCACAGCCTCTCGGGACGCGTTTCTGGCCGAGGACTGCCCACCGGCGGCCGCGGGCAGGTCCCGCGGTCGCTGTCCAGGCGTCGCCCCCGGGGAACGGTTACGCGGCCGCCAGGGGCGGGAGGAGTCTGGCGGTGATTGATGGGAAGGGACGAATGAATGCAAATACTTGTCTAGGGACAGAAAGGATCCCCAGCAAGCTGCGGAGGCTACGCGGCCGGGCATTCCCTCCGCGTTCCGCCCAAGCCAGACCCTCCGGCCGGGGAAGGGAGGCGCGCTCTGCACCCCAAGGTCCGGGAACCCAGCCGCGCGCCCCGGGAAGGAGATCCCCGCTGGTCCCCTGAGCCTGGTGCGCCTGCTCCACGAGGTAACCGTTCTGCTTAGTGTTGAATTCCAATCAGCGATGGAACCTTATCCCGGGACTTTAGCTGGGACTACTTGTCAAGAGACTTTTTTTTTTTTTTTTTTTAACGTGCAGATTGAGCGAGTTAAAATGGGATTGAAGTGAAGGGGAGGGCGTGAGTGTTTGAATCCCCTGGAGGGTATAGAAACTTCCGAGTTAATGCAGAGATCATCTCCCAATTAGACTGACTGGAGATGTCCCGGAGACTTTCCGAGTCAGCCGGCACAGTCCTGGGGGCGCCCAGGGTGGCTCGAGCGCGCAGCCTGGAAGGACGGGGTCTCGGCGTCCAGACACCAAGCATCCTGTGGAGTCAAACGTAGAGACTGGCAATGCCCTTGGTCTCTAGATACCTTGATTTCCTCCGTCCCCGCGCGCCCTTGGCGGGAACGTACGCTGCTCGCTCTTGGGCACACCAGGAGCTCCTAGCTTTGCAGCGGACACCCGTGCTTTGTTCCCAGTCACACCCCTTCCAGGATACCCCGCCCCACTGGGAGGCATCTACCCCTCGGGGGACGCAGGGGAGTAAAACCGGCGAAAGCTGGTTCTGGAGGGACAGTCTAGGGGCTCAGGCGAGTGACACGCGCCAGACTTCCCAGTGCATTAAACACTTTAATTCAGAGCCTGGTTCTAGTCCGGAGCCTTGAGGGAACCCCAGGGGGAGTGGGTGAAACCATGCCCTTGGCTGAGGCTCGCATTTGAAGCGTTTTGGGTCACGGCAAGTCCACAGCCTCTCGGGACGCGTTTCTGGCCGAGGACTGCCCACCGGCGGCCGCGGGCAGGTCCCGCGGTCGCTGTCCAGGCGTCGCCCCCGGGGAACGGTTACGCGGCCGCCAGGGGCGGGAGGAGTCTGGCGGTGATTGATGGGAAGGGACGAATGAATGCAAATACTTGTCTAGGGACAGAAAGGATCCCCAGCAAGCTGCGGAGGCTACGCGGCCGGGCATTCCCTCCGCGTTCCGCCCAAGCCAGACCCTCCGGCCGGGGAAGGGAGGCGCGCTCTGCACCCCAAGGTCCGGGAACCCAGCCGCGCGCCCCGGGAAGGAGATCCCCGCTGGTCCCCTGAGCCTGGTGCGCCTGCTCCACGAGGTAACCGTTCTGCTTAGTGTTGAATTCCAATCAGCGATGGAACCTTATCCCGGGACTTTAGCTGGGACTACTTGTCAAGAGACTTTTTTTTTTTTTTTTTTTAACGTGCAGATTGAGCGAGTTAAAATGGGATTGAAGTGAAGGGGAGGGCGTGAGTGTTTGAATCCCCTGGAGGGTATAGAAACTTCCGAGTTAATGCAGAGATCATCTCCCAATTAGACTGACTGGAGATGTCCCGGAGACTTTCCGAGTCAGCCGGCACAGTCCTGGGGGCGCCCAGGGTGGCTCGAGCGCGCAGCCTGGAAGGACGGGGTCTCGGCGTCCAGACACCAAGCATCCTGTGGAGTCAAACGTAGAGACTGGCAATGCCCTTGGTCTCTAGATACCTTGATTTCCTCCGTCCCCGCGCGCCCTTGGCGGGAACGTACGCTGCTCGCTCTTGGGCACACCAGGAGCTCCTAGCTTTGCAGCGGACACCCGTGCTTTGTTCCCAGTCACACCCCTTCCAGGATACCCCGCCCCACTGGGAGGCATCTACCCCTCGGGGGACGCAGGGGAGTAAAACCGGCGAAAGCTGGTTCTGGAGGGACAGTCTAGGGGCTCAGGCGAGTGACACGCGCCAGACTTCCCCACTGGGGCGCAAGCTAGACATTAACACTTGCGCGCAGGGAGTCGCGGGCGCGGCTGCGCTCTGGCTTGCGGCTTGCAGGGGCGTGGCTGGGGACGCTGACCCGGTTGCCCTGTCTTCCTTCCCTTGCCGGTCTCCAGACTTGGAGAGCTGAGGAGTGGCCACCCGACTCCCATCGGAGTAGGCAGCAGCATGCAGCCGCTGCTGCCCAGCCTGTGCGGACGCGCCCTGGTGGCGCTGATCCTCGCCTGCGGCGTGACCGGGCTCCAGGCTGAAGAGAGGGAATTCCCGGCCGCCCGGGCCACTCCGCCGCTTCTACGAGAAGAGATCATGGAGCCCCCGACGAGGACCGCCTGGCTCGCGGGGCCCAATGCCAGCGAGCCGCGGTCGTCCGCACCTCCGCAGATGCCTAAAGGAGGGAGGGCGGCCGGAACGCCACCGCGCTACCCACCTGCCTGCGACAAACGCATCGAGATCACCGAGACTTTCAAGTACATTAACACGGTGGTGTCCTGCCTAGTGTTCGTGTTGGGCATCATTGGAAACTCCACGCTGCTGAGAATCATTTACAAGAACAAGTGCATGCGAAACGGCCCAAATATCTTGATAGCCAGCCTGGCGCTGGGAGACCTGCTGCACATCATCATTGATATACCCATCAATACCTACAAGGTAAAGGGTGCCTGCGAGTATCGGGACGGGAGGGCGCACCTAGGAAGCGGGAGATGGGGAGAGCTTCGTAGCGAGTGTCCTCAAGAAGAGCGATTCCCATCCCTCTCCTCCCCGGCCTTCCTTGGAGGTCCAGCAGATAAGACTCAGCGCTTCCACTGCTGGGGCTGCGGTTGGACCCCTAGTCGGGGAACTAAGAGCCCACCAGTCCCAGGCTGGAGCCAAAAATCAAAAAAATCTACCCCCTCCTAAATGTCAGTAATCATTGGAACCAAACACCCTTCTGGTTTCAGGAGCCCCCTGTGAGTATAGTGTCAGTTGCTCAGTCACGTCTGACTCTTTTGCAGCCCCATGGACCGTAGCCTGTCCGTGGGATTCTCCAGGCAAGACTACTGGAGGGGGCTGCCCCTTCCTTCTCCACAGCCCCCTGCTAAGCCTAGAAAAAGTACTGTCCTCAGAGAGGCCATATAAACATAACCTGGGAACTTCTTAGAAATGTATTTTAACAAGCCTTCCATGTAAAGTTTGAGAGGCACTGGTCCTGAAGGACCTTGTCCCTAAATCCAGCTCACAAGGTACATTCTCTCCACTAAGAAATTGATGGTCCATGGACTGGCAGATTGTTATCACTTGAGAGCTTGTTAGAGCTCCAAGTCACCCCAGACTTATTAAATCAGAACCTGCATCTTAAAATACCTAGGTCATTTGTATGCATGCTAAACTTGGGAAGCATTTTCTTAGAGGTCCCTTAACATAGAAGGACTGGAATAGGTTTTTAGAAAACAAATGACCTGGAAGAAAAAGACCCAGACAGGTGAATGGGAAGACACGGTTCACCTGCTGTGAATGGCTGTACTATACCGGCTCTTTACTGAATGCCTGTGATGGGCCAAGCTCAAGGATAGATTTTTTTTCGCCGTATGAGTAGTTTTTCTTTACTGCAATTTGGCCAAATGTGATCTCCCCTACGTGTTGGGCATCAAACTCCACGCTGCTGAGAATCATTTACAAGAACAAGTGCATGCGAAACGGCCCAAATATCTTGATAGCCAGCCTGGCGCTGGGAGACCTGCTGCACATCATCATTGATATACCCATCAATACCTACAAGGTAAAGGGTGCCTGCAGTATCGGGACGGGAGGCGCACCTAGGAAGCGGGAGATGGGGAGAGCTTCGTAGCGAGTGTCCTCAAGAAGAGCGATTCCCATCCCTCTCCTCCCCGGCCTTCCTTGGAGGTCCAGCAGATAAGACTCAGCGCTTCCACTGCTGGGGCTGCGGTTGGACCCCTAGTCGGGGAACTAAGAGCCCACCAGTCCCAGGCTGGAGCCAAAAATCAAAAAAATCTACCCCCTCCTAAATGTCAGTAATCATTGGAACCAAACACCCTTCTGGTTTCAGGAGCCCCCTGTGAGTATAGTGTCAGTTGCTCAGTCACGTCTGACTCTTTTGCAGCCCCATGGACCGTAGCCTGTCCGTGGGATTCTCCAGGCAAGACTACTGGAGGGGGCTGCCCCTTCCTTCTCCACAGCCCCCTGCTAAGCCTAGAAAAAGTACTGTCCTCAGAGAGGCCATATAAACATAACCTGGGAACTTCTTAGAAATGTATTTTAACAAGCCTTCCATGTAAAGTTTGAGAGGCACTGGTCCTGAAGGACCTTGTCCCTAAATCCAGCTCACAAGGTACATTCTCTCCACTAAGAAATTGATGGTCCATGGACTGGCAGATTGTTATCACTTGAGAGCTTGTTAGAGCTCCAAGTCACCCCAGACTTATTAAATCAGAACCTGCATCTTAAAATACCTAGGTCATTTGTATGCATGCTAAACTTGGGAAGCATTTTCTTAGAGGTCCCTTAACATAGAAGGACTGGAATAGGTTTTTAGAAAACAAATGACCTGGAAGAAAAAGACCCAGACAGGTGAATGGGAAGACACGGTTCACCTGCTGTGAATGGCTGTACTATACCGGCTCTTTACTGAATGCCTGTGATGGGCCAAGCTCAAGGATAGATGCGTTCTTTCCTTTCCTCCTCCTGACGCCGTATGAGTAGATATTATTACTCCATTTTACTGATAACAGGATGTTCAAGGGCTCACAAGGAGTAAGTGATGGAATCAAGGAGTCAGGCTCAGTGTGACAGGTTCCAAAGTGTGAACTGCACCCCATTGATTACTTTGTGAACAAGACCAAGAACACTCGACTGCAGCTGGTCACCGTTTAAGTAGCTGACATCATTGTGTTAATTACTACAGGCATCAAAGGAAACAGGCATGGAGTGCTAGGGCAGGACACAAACCCCCACATGATTTGACTCCCACCTGTTTTGGAACTCTGAACACTTCCCAGCATCTCTGGGTCTCATGGTCCTCAGCTCTACGTTGAGGCTGCGAGTGCCCACCGACTGGGATTTTGGTAGTGTTGACAAAAATAGCCTAACTGAAAGAGCTAGAGTATTTTAAAGGACGATGCAGATATGTAAAACTCAGCTTCCCCATCATAATCAGCAATAGAAAGTCACATATAAACACGGTCACACATAAACACAGAACCAGAAGTGTAAGGGACATGGAATGTTCTTTGGGGATTTCCCTAAAGCTACTCCTGGGCTCAGTGCAAGGAGGGGAAAAGTCATGTAGGGTTAGGCAAGGGTTTGGGGGATTCTTGGAGCTTTGTGGCAGGATCAGTCACCAGATGGCATGCTTTTAAGTTGCCTTCAATAAATCTCTGGAAATCCTAACCCAGAAAGTCATACATTAAGGAATTCTGGAGATTTCTATGATTTAGAGATAGTATTTGGATTAGGAGCCAGGTCCTAGAAGGAAACATTCCAAGAAATGTGGGATAAATAGATGAAATCCTGAGTTCCTACATGACTACCAGTTCTTACGAACTCTGAGGAGAACCACGGGCTGAAACGGGTCCCTTACATGCAGTTACAGCTCCATTAGGACCAGAAGGAACCCATTTTAAGGAGTCCTACAGACCAAGTCTTATCATTCCAATGTGGCAGAGGCAGGTTGACTCAATTTCTCAAACCTGACTTGAGCAACTTAAGAGTACAAGGTGTTGAGAAAAACTTTAAAATCAGTGATTTGCTGTTGTTTTTCAGTCAGTAAGTCATGTCTGACTCTTTGTGGCCCCACAGACTGTAGCATACCAGGCTTCCCTGCCCTTCACCGTCCCCCAGAGTTTGCCCAAACTCATATCCATTGAGCGAGTGATGTCATCCAACCATCTCATCCTCTGTTGCCCCTTCTTCTCCTGCCCTCAGTCTTTGCCAGCATCATAAGATCCTTCTGAAAAGAGATTACATCTAGTTTTCCTAGTTTTGTGAAATATCTGTTTAGGGAAGTCCCAGGAAACCCCATGGGGTGAGCCCACTTAGAAACCCTCCTTAGTCAGTCAGCAGGTGAAGCGCTGTAGGGAAGATGAGATTGAGGGTATTTGGCCTCCAGATGGAAGACAGCTCTTTCAGGACCATCTTACTTTCCCTGTCTGGCCAAACTATTGCATTCAATACACCAGAGAAGAGCCTTCTCCTGAAGGGACACATGACATTTCCTTTCCTTTCAAATTTCTTTATGATTTCCCTAGGAAGTTTACATTCTTTTCCCCTGAAATGATTCAGTCTTCAGTCAATGATTCACAATTAAAGCTGTGTTCCTGTTTCTGAAATAAACAAACCAATGAGTCATTACAAATCTGGCCAAGTAGTCATCCTTACTGGTCATGAACAAATCCATCACATAACCTTAGGTCCTGTCGCAAACATTAGGTTTGCCATCAGTGAATCCTATGTAGTGGCCTTTGGTGTATGTGTGTAATCTGCACCAGTCTGTGGCACTTGAGACATAATATAATAATGATAGCTACCATTTGCTAGGCACCATGTACTTAGTTTAGCTTGTTTTTATCACTCCAACAATGCCCATGGAGGAAGTGCTGTTATCATCCCTGTTTTATGAGGAAATAGCATTTTCAAGAGGTAAAGATGTAACTTGATTGGTGGCACACTACTAGAAAGTGATGAAATCAGGGCTTGAACCCAGGCCTTCCGGCCCTAGAGTCCATGGTCCAGGCGCCCCCCTGCATAGAGCAAGCTGAACACAGCATGCCCTTCTCCAACCTGGAGTATTACTAGGACCTCGCTGGAGGGCAATGGTGCAGTTATGGGACACACTACACACAGTAAGCTCTTTGAGGAGCATTTTCAGTTATACCTTGCCTCATCTGAAGATTTCTGTCTCATGAGATTCCCTTCAGGTGATCTATCATGTAGCAGAGTCATCCAACCATCTCATCCTCGTTGCATCCAACCATCTCATCCTCTGTTCCCCCTTTCCCCCCAGTCTTTGCCAGCATCATAAGATCCTTCTGAAAAGAGATTACATCTAGTTTTCCTAGTTTTGTGAAATATCTGTTTAGGGAAGTCCCAGGAAACCCCATGGGGTGAGCCCACTTAGAAACCCTCCTTAGTCAGTCAGCAGGTGAAGCGCTGTAGGGAAGATGAGATTGAGGGTATTTGGCCTCCAGATGGAAGACAGCTCTTTCAGGACCATCTTACTTTCCCTGTCTGGCCAAACTATTGCATTCAATACACCAGAGAAGAGCCTTCTCCTGAAGGGACACATGACATTTCCTTTCCTTTCAAATTTCTTTATGATTTCCCTAGGAAGTTTACATTCTTTTCCCCTGAAATGATTCAGTCTTCAGTCAATGATTCACAATTAAAGCTGTGTTCCTGTTTCTGAAATAAACAAACCAATGAGTCATTACAAATCTGGCCAAGTAGTCATCCTTACTGGTCATGAACAAATCCATCACATAACCTTAGGTCCTGTCGCAAACATTAGGTTTGCCATCAGTGAATCCTATGTAGTGGCCTTTGGTGTATGTGTGTAATCTGCACCAGTCTGTGGCACTTGAGACATAATATAATAATGATAGCTACCATTTGCTAGGCACCATGTACTTAGTTTAGCTTGTTTTTATCACTCCAACAATGCCCATGGAGGAAGTGCTGTTATCATCCCTGTTTTATGAGGAAATAGCATTTTCAAGAGGTAAAGATGTAACTTGATTGGTGGCACACTACTAGAAAGTGATGAAATCAGGGCTTGAACCCAGGCCTTCCGGCCCTAGAGTCCATGGTCCAGGCGCCCCCCTGCATAGAGCAAGCTGAACACAGCATGCCCTTCTCCAACCTGGAGTATTACTAGGACCTCGCTGGAGGGCAATGGTGCAGTTATGGGACACACTACACACAGTAAGCTCTTTGAGGAGCATTTTCAGTTATACCTTGCCTCATCTGAAGATTTCTGTCTCATGAGATTCCCTTCAGGTGATCTATCATGTACAACATTGGTAATATCACTGTCATTCTAAAGGCTTTATTTACAAAAACATCTAACCTAGGACCAGTTAAAAGTCATTTATTCCTTTCAATAATTGTGTCACTATATAAGTAAGTTTTAAAAAAAAAATGTGCTTAGAATTTCAGAGTAGCCATGTATTATACTTCATAGAAAGCAATTTAAGTAAATTATGAGTGTCATGTGAATTTAGCCTAAAGTGGGGGACTTGAATCTCTAAACTAGTGGTTTCTAATTTTTTTTTTTTATGGGGTGTTACTACACTCTTGAAAATCCAGTTAATTGTCTGTTTTGTGTGTTATATATCATTAACATAAATAGATGATTTGTGTATACATTATAATTAATACATAGTATAATCATAGTTTCTGAGGGCTCATAGAATTCTGCAACACACCTCTTGGTCTACCCAGGGCATAGAAACTTCAATTTGACTCTAACATTAATCCACAGTGTAGTAATTCTAGAGTTCAATCAAGCTGACAAACCACAAAATGACCCAGATCTGGCCAAAAGTCATGCTCCTTGATGCGGCTATAGAATGAGTTGGGACTTCACAGAGAGGGACTGGTCTGAGGGCTGAGAAACCTCAGGGAATGTGTCTGCTCTTGCCTTGACTCCTTCATGGTACTGGTTCTCTGGAAATTTCTAGACAATATCAGTCCTCTCACCAGGGCTTCTGGGTCAGGGAGAAAATCCTGATAGACAGATATTGCGGGAGACTCAGCAAATGGAAGTTCTAAAAGAGCTTCAGATTATCATGGGAACTGCTGGAGAAATAGAAAAAAACCTATTTCTCCTTCTCAGCAGCACACAGTGGGGCTGTTGCTGTATTACGTAAGAACATCTAGATGAAACGTGAAATGCAAGCATCCCGAGAGAGAGCATATATAAGTATGTATGTGTATGGGCTTCCCCGGTGGCTCAGTGGTAAAGAATCCTCCTGTCAATGCAGGGGACACAGGAGATGCGGGTTCAATCCCTGGATCGGTTGGAGGACAGCATGGAACCCACTCCAGTATTCTTGCTGAGCAACTCCCATGGACAGAAGAGCCTGATGCATTACAGTCCATGGGGCTGTAAAGAGGAGGAAAGCAATTGAGTGTGCATACACATACACATATATGCATATACATATGCATGTGTAAATATATTAACTGTTTTAAGAATGTATAGATAAGTGGTTAGGTGAATATCATGGGTCACATTACCTGATACAAAGTAACCAAGTAATCAATATTATTAGAATGTGCGAGAGTGTGTGTACAAATATGAATGGAAATTTTTTTTCAACTTTGTCCATCAAAAATATGACTGCAAATAACTTCTTTGTATGGCTTTGTACACATGTGTGACTGTATTTGAAGGATAAATGTCTAGAGTTAGGGTTATTGCATCAAAAGATATGTGTCTTTGTAGTTTTGATAGACCTTGCCATACGGTACCCCAAAGTTATTGTACTGTTAATTTGAATCACGAGTTTATGTCAGATGTTACAAAGCTACACAAAGATAATACAAAAATAACAAAGATGTTATTTATAATCATGTTTATAATGGCAAAAGCTTAAAAAAAAACAAATTTCCATTCTTATTCACACACACACTCACACACATTCTAGTAACATTTGCTACTTGGTTCCTTCAATACCAGTCACTGTGACTAATAAAATTCACCTCCCTACATATCTATACATTCTTATAGCATTTAATATTTTTACATATGACTATGTATATACATACATTCTTATATATTTTTAAGCATCCTCTCTGGATGCTTGCATTTCATTTTTTATCCAAATGCTCTTATGTAATACAAGGACAGCCCCAGTATGTGCTGCTGAGAAGAAGAAATAGACTTTTCCTTCCAGCATGCTCACATGATGATCTGAAGCTCTTTCAGAGCTTCCGTTTGCTGAGTCTCCCACAGCATCTGTCTATCACAATTTCCTCCCTGGATTTCACTCTCACAGGAGCCCTGGTGAGAGGACTGACTTTTTATATGGGCTTCCCTGGTGGCTCAGACGGTTAAAGAATCTGCATGCAATGCAGGAGACCCTGGTTCGATCTCTGGGTTGGGAAGATCCTCTGGAGAAGGAAATGTCTACCCACTCCAGTATTCTTGCCTGGAACATTCCAAGGACAGAGGAGCCTGGTGGGCTACAGGGTCGCAAAGAGTCAGGCATGACTGAGCTTGCGCACACACCCAAATTGCGTTTGAGAACAAATCTTTGTAAACTGATGACAGATGTCTTTACTTTGATAAGGATCCGAGTATAATCAGATGTATAGTTGTGGTGGAGAGCTTTCTAAAAATTAAGCTGGTGACCAGTTGGCGCCTCTAGATGGTTTGATTGTTAAGATTTTGTAGGCTACTGTTGGAGGCAAAGAGCCTGCCTTCATAGATCTGAGAAGCAGAACTACTGATCTTTAACGTTTAACTACTTAAGGTGGAATACATTTAACATTAAAATGCTGGTATGTCAAAATGGGAATTGCTTCACTGAACCTTCAAATGAGTTTTGAGTGAAGTGGCCTTATCAAGTAGTCAGGCTTCCCTGCTTGTGACATAACCAAAGGTATATTTCAGTCACAATCACCTGTCTCACTTTCCAACCTTGGACTGCTTCTAGCACTTCACAGGTCTCTGTATAATTAACTAGTCTCATAGTTATAAGTAAAAGTAGATGGAACACTATCAGATTTAACTTGTGAAGTCATATGTCTCTAATTAGTAAATGGAAGCTTATGTGTATAGAGCAACACGAGAAATGAAGGTATCATGGAATTCTTGTTGTTTAGTTGCTGGGTTGTGTCTGACTCTTTTGGAACCCCATGGACTGCAGCCCACCAAACTCCTTTGTCCATGGGATTTTCCAGGCAAGACTACTGGAGTGGGTCACCATTTCATACTCCATGTGATCTTCCTGACCCAAGGATTGAACCTGTGTCTTCTGCATTGGCAGGTGGATTCTTTACTGCTGAACCACCAGGGAAGCCCCTGTCATTGAGTAGACAAGTCTAATTTTACCCAAGGTAATAACACTGTTCATATGTCCAGTTAAGTAACTGTGATATTTTAGTAATAGATATGTTAGGCTTCACTGGTGACTCAGTGGTAAAGAATCGCGTGCCACTGCAGGAAATGCGGGTATGATCCCTGGGTTGGGAAGATGCCCTGGAGGTAGACATGGCAACCCATTCCAGTATTCTGGTCTGGAAAATGCCATAGGCAGAGGAGCCTGGGGAATTACCTTCCATGGGGTCAAAAGGGTCAGACATGACTGAGCTACTGCACTTGCAGAGATATGTTATTAAGAGAAACATTTGTACCTGGAACAGAACCTAGATGCTTTTGAGATTCATTTTTTAAAGAAAAAAAAATTTAGAAACAATTAAGTATATTAGAGTATTAACATTTTAGAAGTATTAATAAAGACTATTAGCCTAAATGATTTGAGTGAATTAATAAATAAAACTAACACTCTAACATCCTACAACAGTCAATTGCAGACAGATGCTTGTTGACAGATGCCCTACTCAGATTTTTGTAACTGTCCAAATGGAAAAGAAAGGAGAACTTTTGTTCTTTTTTCTGTACATGTATATATGACGCAAATGACCATCACGGAATAAGAGGTCAATAGCAGATGTCAAGTAACCCAGAAACTCAAGACTTCCTAGTCTGACTCACTGCTTCCCATGTTGCCTGTGGGTGCCCGTGACGAAAATGGTTGGTGAATCCTTGGTCTTGGGCAATAGAAGCTTTCCCAGAGCTAACTCTGTGGTACCTCTTGTGTTTGTTTGATCTGTCACTCGGTCACTCCATAAATCCGAAACTCTTAAAATGTCAAGCCAATGTCTCTCTCAGTATGGCAAGGCTTATCTATCAAAACTTTTGCTTTTTATTTTCTTTGCTTATTCTAAATGAATCGTTCATGACTGAAGGCATTTCCATAGTTGTACAAGAGGATGACACAGCCAAGACTATGTTGTTTTATTATGTCCATGGGAAGCAAGAGCTACTGGAGTGGGTCACCATTCCCCCCCATACCCTCCATTTTGTGATCTTCCTGACCCAAGGATTGAACCTGTGTCTTCTGCATTGGCAGGTGGATTCTTTACTGCTGAACCACCAGGGAAGCCCCTGTCATTGAGTAGACAAGTCTAATTTTACCCAAGGTAATAACACTGTTCATATGTCCAGTTAAGTAACTGTGATATTTTAGTAATAGATATGTTAGGCTTCACTGGTGACTCAGTGGTAAAGAATCGCGTGCCACTGCAGGAAATGCGGGTATGATCCCTGGGTTGGGAAGATGCCCTGGAGGTAGACATGGCAACCCATTCCAGTATTCTGGTCTGGAAAATGCCATAGGCAGAGGAGCCTGGGGAATTACCTTCCATGGGGTCAAAAGGGTCAGACATGACTGAGCTACTGCACTTGCAGAGATATGTTATTAAGAGAAACATTTGTACCTGGAACAGAACCTAGATGCTTTTGAGATTCATTTTTTAAAGAAAAAAAAATTTAGAAACAATTAAGTATATTAGAGTATTAACATTTTAGAAGTATTAATAAAGACTATTAGCCTAAATGATTTGAGTGAATTAATAAATAAAACTAACACTCTAACATCCTACAACAGTCAATTGCAGACAAATGCTTGTTGACAGATGCCCTACTCAGATTTTTGTAACTGTCCAAATGGAAAAGAAAGGAGAACTTTTGTTCTTTTTTCTGTACATGTATATATGACGCAAATGACCATCACGGAATAAGAGGTCAATAGCAGATGTCAAGTAACCCAGAAACTCAAGACTTCCTAGTCTGACTCACTGCTTCCCATGTTGCCTGTGGGTGCCCGTGACGAAAATGGTTGGTGAATCCTTGGTCTTGGGCAATAGAAGCTTTCCCAGAGCTAACTCTGTGGTACCTCTTGTGTTTGTTTGATCTGTCACTCGGTCACTCCATAAATCCGAAACTCTTAAAATGTCAAGCCAATGTCTCTCTCAGTATGGCAAGGCTTATCTATCAAAACTTTTGCTTTTTATTTTCTTTGCTTATTCTAAATGAATCGTTCATGACTGAAGGCATTTCCATAGTTGTACAAGAGGATGACACAGCCAAGACTATGTTGTTTTAAGACCAGGGAGCTAGCATCTTCATTTTCCGAAGAAAACCATATTAGGTTTTCATCATGTAGCTATATGTGATAGTTGATGATTATTTTTAGAGAAATTTGCCAAATGTTAATCTATGATTAAGTGCTTTCAGGGGTGTTGACAGATACAGCCTAAGCTGAAATGAGATTCTAGATGTAATTTACGATGTGAAACATTTTCTTTGAGGACTTTGCAAAGTTAAGAAGAGGTTGGTTATGTTTGGGAGATGTACCTTAGCCGTCAAATGTTCTAATTTTAGATGTTTTTCCTTCCAGTGCTTTTATTCTAGAGATTTACTATTTCTCCTTTTCCCTATAGATCCTCTGGGCTTCCCAAGTGGTGTTGGTGATAAAGAACCCACCTTAAAGAACCTGCTTGCCAATGCAGGAGACATAAGAGATGCGAGTTCTATCCTTGGGTTGGGAAGGTCCCCTGGAGGAGGGCATGGCAACCCACTCCAATATTCTTGCCTGGAGAATTCCAAGGACAGAGGAGCCTGGACAGTCCATGGGGTCGCAAAAAGTTGGATATGACTAAAACAACTTAGCGCACACACACACACACACACACACACACACAAATCCTCTGGGGAAAAATGTAAAGAAATAAGAAAATAGCCAAAAGGGGATATTAGAAGGCAGAAAGAAAAAGGGCTGTTCTTGAGTCTGACTTCCCTGGGGGCCCAGTGGTTAAGACTCCACCTTCCAGTGCAGAGGATGTGGGTTTGATCCCTGGTTGAGAAGCTAAGATCCTAAACTCCTCATAGTCAAAAAAGCAGACATAAATCAGAAGCAATGTTGCAACAAATTCAATAAAGACTCTGAAAATGGTGCACATCAAAAAAATTATATTTCAGATTATATTAAAGAGCCTTTGACTTCCATAGTAATCAAATATTTTTCCCACAAATTATTCCATAAACCATTCTGGATCGCAAATCCGAAACTCTTAAAATGTCAAGCCAATGTCTCTCTCAGTATGGCAAGGCTTATCTATCAAAACTTTTGCTTTTTATTTTCTTTGCTTATTCTAAATGAATCGTTCATGACTGAAGGCATTTCCATAGTTGTACAAGAGGATGACACAGCCAAGACTATGTTGTTTTAAGACCAGGGAGCTAGCATCTTCATTTTCCGAAGAAAACCATATTAGGTTTTCATCATGTAGCTATATGTGATAGTTGATGATTATTTTTAGAGAAATTTGCCAAATGTTAATCTATGATTAAGTGCTTTCAGGGGTGTTGACAGATACAGCCTAAGCTGAAATGAGTTTCTAGATGTAATTTACGATGTGAAACATTTTCTTTGAGGACTTTGCAAAGTTAAGAAGAGGTTGGTTATGTTTGGGAGATGTACCTTAGCCGTCAAATGTTCTAATTTTAGATGTTTTTCCTTCCAGTGCTTTTATTCTAGAGATTTACTATTTCTCCTTTTCCCTATAGATCCTCTGGGCTTCCCAAGTGGTGTTGGTGATAAAGAACCCACCTTAAAGAACCTGCTTGCCAATGCAGGAGACATAAGAGATGCGAGTTCTATCCTTGGGTTGGGAAGGTCCCCTGGAGGAGGGCATGGCAACCCACTCCAATATTCTTGCCTGGAGAATTCCAAGGACAGAGGAGCCTGGACAGTCCATGGGGTCGCAAAAAGTTGGATATGACTAAAACAACTTAGCGCACACACACACACACACACACACACACACACAAATCCTCTGGGGAAAAATGTAAAGAAATAAGAAAATAGCCAAAAGGGGATATTAGAAGGCAGAAAGAAAAAGGGCTGTTCTTGAGTCTGACTTCCCTGGGGGCCCAGTGGTTAAGACTCCACCTTCCAGTGCAGAGGATGTGGGTTTGATCCCTGGTTGAGAAGCTAAGATCCTAAACTCCTCATAGTCAAAAAAGCAGACATAAATCAGAAGCAATGTTGCAACAAATTCAATAAAGACTCTGAAAATGGTGCACATCAAAAAAATTATATTTCAGATTATATTAAAGAGCCTTTGACTTCCATAGTAATCAAATATTTTTTCCCACAAATTATTCCATAAACCATTCTGGATAGAATTAGTTTTTTAAGTAAGACATGAAATGACTTAATAAAATTTGTTGAGTTTGTTAAGTTTGAGAGTCCCTTTCTGCGTCATAAACTCATCAGTTTATAATTCTTTAGTTTCTTCAAATGTCATGGTGATCTTAGAAGATTCAGCTCAGAGAAGTGAATCTAACCTTAAAACTAGGTTTGTGAATAGCATTTCTCAGTGCACTTAGTTGAATCTTTTCAATATATGTGATGTGTCAGTGAAAGCTCTTAAATACAAATTGTGGAGGTGTTTTTAGGTTCAGATAATAGAAGAGTAGCAAGTGGTTTATTTATTGGCCTGTCATAGCTTGGAAATAAATTCCATTGTAATCCAAGAAGGGATGCATCTTTAAGGTGGACTTAGGTTTCTCCTAAGACATATTTTTTGTCTTTTTTTCCCACCTCTTTACTTCTCTTAGAGTTTTTGTTTCCAGAAACTTAATTCATTTTAATGGAGTCATCTTTCTATTTCAGCCTGTCCTAGGGATCTTTCCAGAGCAACGGAGAGCCCTGTCTTTGCCAGAGTGCACACAACATATTTCTCTTTTTTACACAATTCCAGGGGGCACTGCTCATATTGTGGTCTATTTAAATGGCACCCCTGGCCTACTCTGGAAGTGATTAAGTACATTTTAATGGATGGAGTGGAACCTGTAACCTGTAGGGTGGAACCTGTAACTGATATTTGTCCCCAGGACACAAGTACAATGTATGTCAAGAACATATTTTCTGTGCACTTGAGCAGCAGCTTAAATTCTCACTGTACACTATTTTAATTAAACTTATTCATTTTTAATTGAAGGATAATTGCTTTACAATACTGTGTTTATTTCCGCCAAATATCAACATGAACCAGCCATAGGTATACGTATGTTCCTTCCCTCTTGAACCTCCCTCTCACTTCCCTTCCAACCCCACCCCTCCAGGTGTTTACAGAGCCCCAGTTTGAATTTTTAAAAAAAGACAGGGAGATCCAACATGGGAAATTTTTGAATGAAAGTGTCTTATCTTACTAAAGCACCAGTTCAAATGCAGAAAAACTCTTATCTGTTACAGGAAACAGAGATAAAAGCAAAAGAATACACCCTTCCCCAAACTTGTGAAACGCAGCCACCCCATTATTTCCTTCTTTTGACTCTGGCAGTAAAAACATTTCTATAAGATCAGTCATTTGAAAGCAATGTTCACAATTCATCACCAGATGGAACAGACGGCAACCTGGCAAAGCAACTGTGGTTGTTTTTTTAATGCGGTGCTCACCTGCCTTCCTTAATGACCATCTCTATGAGCATCACTAAGCTTCCCGTGTCCACCTCCACCACATTTACAACTAATGCACCTCATAGAATGCTGTCAGATAGTGAGAAACAGTGGGTTCTGGTTTAGATCAGTCATTTCCCTGACAGGTCTGAGGAGGAGAGAGGAGGGAAGGAATTTTGCTTTCCACCTTTCCTGGCCTACTTGGCAGGAGGAACTCCCAGAAAAGAGCCAATGCCTACTTTCCGGAGGCCCTGGCTCCATGTGTCAAGAAGACCTGATTATCTGGCAGGGAGGAGGTCATGGACTAGATAATACAAAAATCAATCAGTCAATAAAAAGTGCAGTCTTCTCAATTCTCGGAAGAATTAGTTTCACATATGAGAACTGAAAAGTTCATGGCAAGTCTTATCACAAGATATCTGCCTTATGATCAGATTCATTCATTCATCCATTAACTTTCATTCACCGTCAAGAGCTGACTCATTGGAAAAGACCCTGATGCTGGGAAAGATTGAAGGCAGGAGGAGAAGGGGAAAACAGAAGACCAGATGGTTGGGGAGCATCACCCACCCAATAAAAATGAGTTGAGAAAACTCTGGGAGATGGTAAAGGACAGGGAAGCCTCACATGCTGCAGTCCATGGGGTCACAAAAGAGTTGGACACAGCTTAATGACTGAACAAAAACAACAACATTTAATGAGTGGTCACTGCATGCCAGGCAATATGCTAGGCACTAAAAATAGTTGTAGAATATTATGAAATAAAGAAACAGTTAAAGCTCAGTGTATACTGTTAACTAAAAAAGAAACAGCAACAACAAAAAGGAAACAAAAAAGGCAGGGCTTCCCTAGTGGCCCAATGGGTGGAGAGTCCGCCTTGCAGTCCAAGGGGCACTGGTTAGATCCCTGGCCCAGGAGGATCCCATGTGCTGCAGAGTATCTGGACTGGTGTGTCAAATTAGGAGCCAGCGCTCTGGAATGCATGTGCCCAGAGCCGGTGCTTTGCAACGAGAGAGGCCAGTGCAATGGAAGATCCACACAGGCCAAAGAATAAAGATGGATGAAAATAAATAAATAAATAACCAATTAAAAAAGGCCAAGAAAAAAAAATGGAACAGTAGTGTGCATGGTTAATTAGACAATTGAACATTTGTCAGTGTAAGATGGTTAGCTTTGGCATTTCCTGATGCTATGGGGCTAGATTGCTTTGGGTATTAAGAGTGGTGTGTATTAACAGGATTGTCTCCATTTGATTTCTCAAGAATGTAATTTTTAATTAAAAAGAGAATTGAACAATATAAATGCCCCCTGTTGGAAAGATTTTATGAACTCACCTTAACCTTTAAAGAAAAAATATTTATTTTCTGTTCATGTTATTCATCCTTTTAGAAATTTCTTTAAACTATGTAACTTTAAAATAATTTTAAAATATGATATTAAGCATATTTTTTTAGATTCCATTGCATTTTTTCTTTCTCAAACAGCTGTTCTAACATAAAGTTATAAAATCATGGCCATTCTTGAGCAGAAACTTCATAGTCAGTTTTATCATGTCATTTTTTGATCTAGTATTTATTTATTTGTGTATATTTATACAAAAGGAATGTCCTAGGGAAGTGGTGGAAGCCTTAGGGGAAAGATGCAGGCATGAGGACAGACTATCATTTGTCAAATGGACACCATATTGCTCCCGGGACCAACACTAACAAAAGGTCTTCCTCAAATTAGCCATCACCATGTGGAAACCAGTGTCAGTAATGGGAATGTTTTCTGAGTGATTCACATTTGATAAATGGTAGGCAATATATATTCAAGCTTAATTTTAAACATTAATTTACATGGCAGGGACCTAGAAACAATACTGAACCCTGATATTCTTTTTACAATCAGAGAGATTTGATTACATGTAAGATTTGCCTTCAGTATTCAGGTCTTGCCCTTAAATTATCTAATTGAACGGTGAAAACTGTAAATAAGGAGTAAGAATGTATTATGACTAGGTTTACAGTTTCTTCCTCTTGCAACAAAAAAGAATTCATTTCCTCTACCAAGAGGAAAGCTGTATACTTGGACTTTTGATTGTAGGTGTTGAGTCTCATTATTTTCATCAAAAAATAGTGAAATAATCAATTTCCAGAGATGATAAAAATCTCTAAGAACATTCTTTCACTAAATTTTAAAGACGGCATCTTGGTTGAGAGTGATTTTTAAGTCTGTAGCTTTTCCCGCACCCAGAGCTTTGTTTGTTATTAAAAAAGAGATGGATGTCTTTGCATTCTAAATAATCTCCAGGTCCTAAATTGCCAGGGCATTCTGACTGGAGGCCATTCAGACCGAGATGAGTATCAGCAGGAGGCATGGTCTATGTCACAGGAGATCAGGCTTCTCGGCATCTTCACAAAGCCTTCTGATGAGAGAAGCAGAGATTGCCAAAGTCATCCTTCTGACTACAAAATAATAGAAGTGGGCACTCCATCCCCCACCTTCTGTGGCCACTCAAGACTGGCAGATTCAGGTCTGAATTTACATCATGAAAAGTGTTTTGGCCTTCTCTTTTTCTTTGGAAGGGTAGATTAGAAAATTGTAATGTCTCCGTTGTGATTAGGTTTCTGACTATCTCTGTGTTAAACTTGAAGAAGATTGTCACAATTTTCAGTTTTTGTTTCCCAGTCCTCTGTGATAACTTGGGTCAGAGGTTGGGCTGCAGGCCTCCCAGTGGTATGAAGTGCAATCATTCAGTGCCTAGTCTGGGCCAAAAGCAATAATAACCTCAAAACAAGGCCTGGTTTCAATGTAGAGCTCATTCTCACTGACCAGAAGTCTGTTCCTTCAGTGACAGGGCACTCACTCATCTTGATGCATCTGATGGTTCTACCTCTGTGATACTCGTATTTGCATAATTAGAATCGTTCAAGACAATAACATACTTGAAACTATCTGAATTTTTGGATATTAGAAGAATAAACTAGCTAGTGAGTTAGACGAAAATTTTACTCTGCATCTAGATATTTTAGCAGTTTGACACATAGTTGTGGGTTTTAAAATACCAATATTGATTTAATTCTAAATATTTTTCATCCAAGATCAGCTTCTTCAAAACTTATAGGCTCTAGAATCAGACCATGCAAGTTCAAATGTGAATCTATTACTTACATAAGTGAGTGCGTGTATGCTAAGTTGCTTCAGATGTGTCTGACTTTTTCTGACTCCATGGACTGTAGTTCACCAGGCTCTTCTGTCCATGGGGTTCTCCAGGCAAGAATACTGAAGTGAGTTTGCATGCCCTCCAGGGGATCTTCCCAACCCAGGGAAGAAGCCCATGTCTCTTATGTCTCCTACAATGGCAAGTGGGTTCTTGCCCCACATAATTGAGTGATCATGGATGAATATTTTAGTTATCAATGCCAAGTAGCAAATCACCCACAAAGTTAGTGATTTTAACAATAATATTTATTACCACACATTGTCTGTGGGTCAGTAATTCAGGAGCTGCCCATCAGGGTTTTGACTCAGAGTCTCTCATGAGGGTCAAGGTGTTGGTGAGGCTGCAGGAGTGAATGTAAAAATAAGAAAAAAGTGGGCACTCCATCCCCCACCTTCTGTGGCCACTCAAGACTGGCAGATTCAGGTCTGAATTTACATCATGAAAAGTGTTTTGGCCTTCTCTTTTCTTTGGAAGGGTAGATTAGAAAATTGTAATGTCTCCGTTGTGATTAGGTTTCTGACTATCTCTGTGTTAAACTTGAAGAAGATTGTCACAATTTTCAGTTTTTGTTTCCCAGTCCTCTGTGATAACTTGGGTCAGAGGTTGGGCTGCAGGCCTCCCAGTGGTATGAAGTGCAATCATTCAGTGCCTAGTCTGGGCCAAAAGCAATAATAACCTCAAAACAAGGCCTGGTTTCAATGTAGAGCTCATTCTCACTGACCAGAAGTCTGTTCCTTCAGTGACAGGGCACTCACTCATCTTGATGCATCTGATGGTTCTACCTCTGTGATACTCGTATTTGCATAATTAGAATCGTTCAAGACAATAACATACTTGAAACTATCTGAATTTTTGGATATTAGAAGAATAAACTAGCTAGTGAGTTAGACGAAAATTTTACTCTGCATCTAGATATTTTAGCAGTTTGACACATAGTTGTGGGTTTTAAAATACCAATATTGATTTAATTCTAAATATTTTTCATCCAAGATCAGCTTCTTCAAAACTTATAGGCTCTAGAATCAGACCATGCAAGTTCAAATGTGAATCTATTACTTACATAAGTGAGTGCGTGTATGCTAAGTTGCTTCAGATGTGTCTGACTTTTTCTGACTCCATGGACTGTAGTTCACCAGGCTCTTCTGTCCATGGGGTTCTCCAGGCAAGAATACTGAAGTGAGTTTGCATGCCCTCCAGGGGATCTTCCCAACCCAGGGAAGAAGCCCATGTCTCTTATGTCTCCTACAATGGCAAGTGGGTTCTTGCCCCACATAATTGAGTGATCATGGATGAATATTTTAGTTATCAATGCCAAGTAGCAAATCACCCACAAAGTTAGTGATTTTAACAATAATATTTATTACCACACATTGTCTGTGGGTCAGTAATTCAGGAGCTGCCCATCAGGGTTTTGACTCAGAGTCTCTCATGAGGGTCAAGGTGTTGGTGAGGCTGCAGTGAACAGAAGGTTTGCCTGAGGCTGGAGGATCTTTTCATTCACACAGTTGGCAAATCCACGTCAGTTGTTTTCAAGTGGCCTCATTTCCTTCCCATGTTGGCCTCCTCACAGGGGCCCTGGAGTCTCCTCCTGACATGGCAACTCCCCCAGAATGATGATCCAAGAGAGAGCAAGGAGGAAGCCATGTACCATCTATGAACTAGTCTCAGATGTCACATGACATCTTTCATTCCCACCACATTCTGTTCACTAAAAGTGAGTCATTAAGTCCAACCCATCATCAAGGGGAGGAAAATGAGGCTTCACCTTTTGAAGAGAGGACTATCAAAGAATCTGTGGGCATGTTTAAAACCAACACAACAGGACTTCCCTGGTGGTCCAGTGGGTAAAGAGTCTGCCTTGCAGTCCAAGGGGCACCAGTTTGATCCCTGGCCCGGGAAGACCCCACATGCCACAGAGCAGCTGGACGGGTGTGTTCAATTGCGAGTCAGCTCTCTGGAGTGCATGCACCCAGAGACAGTGCTCTGCAGTGAGACAGCCCACTGCAATGGGAGGCCCACACAGGCCAAAGAATAAAGGTGGATGAAAATAAATAAATAGAAAACCGATAAAAGAGGCCAAAATTTAAAAAGAATAAATTTTAAAAAAAAGAACCAACACAACAAGTCAACAAACTTCCAAGTGCCTCTATGTCTTTTTACTGATTAAAATATAGATTATAGTAATTTTCCTCATAGGTTTGCTTCAGGGATTCAATGATATAGTATTACTATAGTATATAGTAAATGGTTTGTAATAGTGCCCAGCCCACTGTAAATGTTAGTTTTCCCTTTTTTCCACCTCTGATACTTATAAAGACAGAATGACTTGAAAGACTATTAACAAGATACAGCAGTTTATATCAAACTGGGTCTGGAGGGGTCCTTTTAACTGGTTGGAACCTTTATTATCTTTCCAAGGGTAATTGGCAAGTCTTCTGAAGCACCTTGATATTGTAGCTGGTTCAGATTTGCAGAATCATGAGTCTTCCTCATATCACTCAATGTCTTCACCATTCACATGATCAACCTCTTTGAGTTTCTTGACTCTTTGCACCTCATTTTCAGCCCATCAGCAAGTCCTGCTGGCTCTATAGTCCATTCCTTTCAGTCACAAGGCACCACAGGTTTCAGTCGACCATCACTTATCAAAGGTTCTTTTCTTGACTCCACATTCCAGTCTAGTGATCTTTTAATTTTTTTAGAATGAGAGGGTTGTTTTTCTTTGTTTGTTTGTTTGTTTGTTTGATGTGGAGCATTTTCTTAAGCCTTTATTGAATTTGTCACAATATTTCTTCTGTGTTATGCTTTGATTTTTTGGCTATGAGGCATGTGAGATCCTAGCTCCCTGACCAGGGGTCAAACTGGCACCCCCGGCATTGGAAGCTGAAATCTTAACCACTAGATCACCTGGGAAGTCTCCCAAGTGATTTCTTTTTAAACATAAATAAGATACTGCCATTTCTCTGTTCAAAATCTTGCAATGAATTTCCTGATAAAAAATTCAGATTTCTCGCTCTGCAACCACATCTAGACACTGGTCCTGGACCACTCCACCCAGCCTTGAGAGCCTTCTTTCCATCTCTTCCTCTCACTAGGCTTAATTTGACCTCAGGGCCTCAGGGTATTTGCTCTTTCCTCTGCCTAGAATATTGTTTGCATGGCTTACTCTTTTATTTTAGTCAAATCCTTTTGAAGGTTGCCTCTTCAGAGAGACCTTACTGGTGATCTAGTGGTTAAGACTTCACCATGCAATGCAGTGGGTGCAGGTTCAACCCCTGATTGAGGAGCTAAGATTCCACTTGCCTCATGGGTGCAAAAGTTCAATCAAAATATTTTATATATGTAATGGTTTGTAATAGTGCCCAGCCCACTGTAAATGTTAGTTTTCCCTTTTTTCCACCTCTGATACTTATAAAGACAGAATGACTTGAAAGACTATTAACAAGATACAGCAGTTTATATCAAACTGGGTCTGGAGGGGTCCTTTTAACTGGTTGGAACCTTTATTATCTTTCCAAGGGTAATTGGCAAGTCTTCTGAAGCACCTTGATATTGTAGCTGGTTCAGATTTGCAGAATCATGAGTCTTCCTCATATCACTCAATGTCTTCACCATTCACATGATCAACCTCTTTGAGTTTCTTGACTCTTTGCACCTCATTTTCAGCCCATCAGCAAGTCCTGCTGGCTCTATAGTCCATTCCTTTCAGTCACAAGGCACCACAGGTTTCAGTCGACCATCACTTATCAAAGGTTCTTTTCTTGACTCCACATTCCAGTCTAGTGATCTTTTAATTTTTTTAGAATGAGAGGGTTGTTTTTCTTTGTTTGTTTGTTTGTTTGTTTGATGTGGAGCATTTTCTTAAGCCTTTATTGAATTTGTCACAATATTTCTTCTGTGTTATGCTTTGATTTTTTGGCTATGAGGCATGTGAGATCCTAGCTCCCTGACCAGGGGTCAAACTGGCACCCCCGGCATTGGAAGCTGAAATCTTAACCACTAGATCACCTGGGAAGTCTCCCAAGTGATTTCTTTTTAAACATAAATAAGATACTGCCATTTCTCTGTTCAAAATCTTGCAATGAATTTCCTGATAAAAAATTCAGATTTCTCGCTCTGCAACCACATCTAGACACTGGTCCTGGACCACTCCACCCAGCCTTGAGAGCCTTCTTTCCATCTCTTCCTCTCACTAGGCTTAATTTGACCTCAGGGCCTCAGGGTATTTGCTCTTTCCTCTGCCTAGAATATTGTTTGCATGGCTTACTCTTTTATTTTAGTCAAATCCTTTTGAAGGTTGCCTCTTCAGAGAGACCTTACTGGTGATCTAGTGGTTAAGACTTCACCATGCAATGCAGTGGGTGCAGGTTCAACCCCTGATTGAGGAGCTAAGATTCCACTTGCCTCATGACCAAAAAAAAAAAAATCAAAACATTAAACAGAAGCAATATGGTAACAAATTCAATAAAGACTTTAAAAGTGATCCACATCAAAAATATCTTTAAAAAAAGAAAGCACCCCAAATTCTGCTACAATATCTCAATATGATGACAAACCCTGTGTGACACCATATTAAATATTTACATGTTTTTTATCTGCCTCCCTCACTAGACAAAAGCTCCATGAAAGCAAGGAGTTTGCCTTGTTCACTCATAGGCATCCTATACTCCAATGGTGTTAGCACATGGTGAGTCGTCAATACATGTTTGTTGAATGAATGAGTCAGTCCATTAATCCAGGGGTCACAAGTTATAGGCTTGTCTGACACGTAAAAATATTTTGTTAACATGATGTTATCTGCTAGTGTATGTGTGTTTTTTAATAGGAATTAGTTGATGGCTTTTATAGATTGTGGAGATTTCCTATAAAAATTGCACGTTGGGGCTAAAAATTGAGATATTTTGGTATTGCGGATTTCTTGGCAACAACTGCATCATGTTCGTTAGTGGGGACTCCTTTTAGACAGGATGTACCCCATACCTCTCGGATCCCTATCATTTCCTGACACCAATGACTTTCTTACACCTGACTGCCTCCACTCTTGTGTGATCTGCCTGGCCTTACAGGTTTTCAGACCCTAGAAAAAGCACATCTGCTCTAAGTTTGCCAACATTTGTTCTACATGTCTGTGTAATTTTACATGTCTGTCTTAGAAATGAAATCTGTCTCATGTTGGAGCTCTGAGTCATATTCATACTGAGATACACATTTCAGCTTTGGGTCGCATTCTAGTGACTGAACAATTACCCAGCGTGACAAACTCCACAAAGAGCCATGGACAAAAAGATTCGATAAAACAGAAGTGCATTTCCCTCACTAGGCTTAATTTGACCTCAGGGTATTGAAATTTGCATGGCTTACTCTTTTATTTTAGTCAAATCCTTTTGAAGGTTGCCTCTTCAGAGAGACCTTACTGGTGATCTAGTGGTTAAGACTTCACCATGCAATGCAGTGGGTGCAGGTTCAACCCCTGATTGAGGAGCTAAGATTCCACTTGCCTCATGACCAAAAAAAAAAAAATCAAAACATTAAACAGAAGCAATATGGTAACAAATTCAATAAAGACTTTAAAAGTGATCCACATCAAAAATATCTTTAAAAAAAGAAAGCACCCCAAATTCTGCTACAATATCTCAATATGATGACAAACCCTGTGTGACACCATGTTAAATATTTACATGTTTTTTATCTGCCTCCCTCACTAGACAAAAGCTCCATGAAAGCAAGGAGTTTGCCTTGTTCACTCATAGGCATCCTATACTCCAATGGTGTTAGCACATGGTGAGTCGTCAATACATGTTTGTTGAATGAATGAGTCAGTCCATTAATCCAGGGGTCACAAGTTATAGGCTTGTCTGACACGTAAAAATATTTTGTTAACATGATGTTATCTGCTAGTGTATGTGTGTTTTTTAATAGGAATTAGTTGATGGCTTTTATAGATTGTGGAGATTTCCTATAAAAATTGCACGTTGGGGCTAAAAATTGAGATATTTTGGTATTGCGGATTTCTTGGCAACAACTGCATCATGTTCGTTAGTGGGGACTCCTTTTAGACAGGATGTACCCCATACCTCTCGGATCCCTATCATTTCCTGACACCAATGACTTTCTTACACCTGACTGCCTCCACTCTTGTGTGATCTGCCTGGCCTTACAGGTTTTCAGACCCTAGAAAAAGCACATCTGCTCTAAGTTTGCCAACATTTGTTCTACATGTCTGTGTAATTTTACATGTCTGTCTTAGAAATGAAATCTGTCTCATGTTGGAGCTCTGAGTCATATTCATACTGAGATACACATTTCAGCTTTGGGTCGCATTCTAGTGACTGAACAATTACCCAGCGTGACAAACTCCACAAAGAGCCATGACAAGAGAAAGAACAGAAAGATGCATTCTGTATCAAACTAGTTTTCACTTTTAGAAGGTTATTTTTTAAAACATGAAATCACACACACACTTGTAGATTTGAAACACTTTGTTTTCAGACCTCTGGAACATTCAACCCAGATATTTGATCTAAAGTGATTAATTTACCAGTATAGGGCACACCCAGTCGTCCTACAAAAGAAAATCACTAAGTTTAACAAAAGATGGCTGCAAAGTTTGTTTGAAATTACAATGTATGTCTAGTAGCAGTAACTAGGTCTTTTTGCTCACTGGATAGCCAATGTCTGTATATTTTAAGGGCTTGAATCCCTAAGCATCTGTGTCAGGAACTATATCAAGCAATTGCAGAAGTTGTATTCTGTCTGATAGGCTAAGGGTTGCAGACAGCAAAAACTTAACAAACAAGTATCCCATAATATATCCAATAGGAGATGATAAGTGCTGTTGGTGAAAAGGAAAGTGGAGTAGGATGAAGGAGAAGGGGAGCCCTGACCAGTTCCTATCTGTAACAGCTGGTCAGGGGAGGTCATGTTGAAAAGATGAGATTTGAGTAAGACCTGAAAGAATCAAGGGTTAACCACATGGATCTACGGGGGGAAAGCCTTCCAGGAGAGGGAAGGACCTCAAATTAAGACCTAAAGGAGTTTACCTGGTGTGTTCAAGGAGTATTATACTGAGTGACAGCACCATTGAGTTGACCAGAGTGAAGAATAAGGATGTGGCCACACACACACGTTTCTCCATAGGAGTCATCTAGTCTCTCTAACTAAGGAGCATTCGTCACCTATTTTTGATTAACCTTTATTTTGATTTGGCCACCAGCTGAGCATCGGAGACTCCATAACAGTAGGAGAGGCGTTTTCAGCACTGGGGAACCAATTTTTTTAATTTTTTTTTTTTAATTGGAATATAATCATTTTACAATGTTGTATTAGTCTCTGCTGTACAATGAAGTAAATCAGTTATAGGTATACCTATATCCCCTCTCTCTTGAGCTTCCCTCCCATGCCATCCACATAGGTCATCACAGAGCACCAATCTGAGCACCTGGTGTTACACAACAGCTTCCCAATTTTGTTAAGAAGAACTTAAGCAACTGGCTGGCCCCAGTTGGCCCTGAGGTGGAGGAGAGTTTGACCCTAAGCTCCCATCCATGTGTAGCTAATTCTCCCAAACTGGTTGCCTTTTCATGATTCCCAACCCACTCTCCCATTCTGGATATTGAACATGGGTGATTTTCAAAGGAGTAGTCCATGAGAAAATGAATAGCTGGAATTTGTTATTTCACACCACATATTCATTCATCTCTACTAAGTAATGCATACGATTCAAGGCCGCCCTGTGAACATCTCCCTAACAGAGCCTCGTGTCTCCTCCATGCAGCTGCTTGCCAAGGACTGGCCCTTTGGAGTTGAGGTGTGTAAGCTGGTGCCTTTCATTCAGAAGGCCTCCGTGGGCATCACTGTGCTGAGCCTGTGTGCTCTAAGTATCGACAGGTAAGAGCGTGTATCTAAGTCACATATATCCTGACAACTATCCTAGTGTTTGCTACATTCCTTAGAAAACAAACTGTAATTCAATACAAGCTCTGCCAGCCTGGCAATTGATTCTCTTTTGCTCCTCAGATATCGAGCTGTTGCTTCTTGGAGTCGAATCAAAGGCATTGGGGTTCCAAAATGGACAGCGGTAGAAATTGTTTTAATTTGGGTGGTCTCCGTGGTTCTGGCTGTCCCTGAGGCTATAGGTTTTGATATAATTACCAGTAACCACAATGGAAGTCATCTGACAGTCTGCTTGCTTCATCCCACGCAGAAAACACCCTTCATGCAGGTAAATTTTACTTTTCTTTCTCCTTTCTGCTCTTGCCTTATAAATGTTTAATTATTCTCCTCCTGATATCTTCTTGGGAAATTATTGATTTATGACTGTCCTGGGCCTAAATAAAGAGGATAGGTCACAGACTTTTGGGGTAACAGTGGCTAATGACCCATGCTGCAAGAATCTGGATCACTACTTCTCCAAGAATCCCCTGGTGCTCAGAAATACAGATGAGCCAAGTTGACATGAGAGAATCGATTGAAATGTATAGCTTTTCTGCTCAAATTCCCATAAGAACTGTCAGCTACAACGTATTTTGCATTAAGCAATGCAGTAGTCATCAGAAGAAGTGTGTGGTTCAAGGAATGATCAAGTAGAAGTCACCCTGGTATGGGTGGATGCAAAAGAGTCTATGTGACTTCATGAGTCTTGCTGTGAAAGACAAGCCTGGCCTCTCTTTAAAGGAAATGCTGCCTTTGCAAAAGAACTTCATCTTGGTCATTTATTCAAGATTGTTTAATAAAGAAATGGGGAAAAATGCAATGCTGATCATCAGAAGATAGATCCTAAGTGGGAAAGGCTCTTCCCAACAGAATGGGTGAAGAGGAGTTAATGCAAAAGGGGCTGATCCAGGGCTTCCCTGGTGGTCCAGTGGGTAAGGACACTTCCTTGCAGTGCAAGGGATGCCGGTTCGATCCCTGGCCTGGGAAGATCCCACGTGCCGCGGAGCGGCTGGACTGATGTGTCCAATTACCGAGCCGGAACTCTGGGGCGCATGCACCCAGAGCTGGTACTCTGCGACGACAGAAGCCACCGCGATGGGAGGCCCACAGGAGCCAAAGAACAAAGACAGATGAAAATAGAGAAATGAAAGATCAATAGAAGTGGCCCGTCCGTCCCCCTCCCTCCCCACCCCACCCCCCAAAAAAGATAAATAAATAAAATAAATGTTTTTTTAAAAAAAGGGGGACTGGTCCAGATGTCACAAATGATTATTTTTTCTTTTACACAAAAGATTATATGAAACTTTATGAATATGTGTATACATTGAGGTAAACAAAAGGCTAAAGAGGGGCATTAATGTGAAATTGAGAATCAGAGCGCTGAGTTTTTTGTTTCTTATTAGTTACAATGGAAAAAGTACTGCATGCATGTCTGACTCTTTGAGATGCTATGGGGCCATAGCCCACAGCCCCCCAGGCTCTTCTGTCCATGCGATTCTCCAGGCAAAACAACTAGAATGGGTTGCCATGCCCTCCTCCAGGGGATTTTTCCAACCCAAGAATGGAACCTGCATCTCTTAATCTCTTGCATTAGCAGACAGGTTCTTTACCACTAGGGCTACCTGGAAAGCTTTCCCTACAAACAAACGTGTTAAAAAGTGAAACATTCCCCAAAACACTAGATTATCTTTACACATCCAAATGTGGTATTTCACACAAAAGAATTCCTTAAGGATAACTTGCTTATGGGAAGATAAAAATATTTGAATTATCAAACATTTAAAATTTGGCCCAATTGCTTACATTTTTATATATAATGATAACATACTGCCTTAGAGAACTGAAATGCGTTTTAGGAAAAGTTTGTTTCACTAAGTTTAGTTTTTTATTCAGCAGACATGACCTGGAAGATTCTATATAGCATTTGTAAATTGGATCTGCATTTGAAGATGAGTATTTTTAGGATTGAGCATTGGGATATCTGAGTATTTTTCAATTTAATATTTGATATGTAAGATTTTCTTACAGAGGAACATTAACTAAAACGCCCTCTCTTCCCCATAGTTTTACAAGACAGCTAAAGACTGGTGGCTATTTAGTTTCTATTTCTGCCTGCCTTTGGCCATCACTGCATTGTTTTATACCCTGATGACTTGTGAGATGTTGAGAAAGAAGAGTGGTATGCAAATTGCTTTAAATGATCACTTAAAGCAGGTAAGGAAATAGAAATATTTACTGACTCATGACTATAATTGCAATTATTACTACGAAAATTATTGTGGTGATAATAAACTAAAACTATCATAAACTAGAGCATAATTCCTTTTTCTTGTTCAGATATTTTTAATATAGAAAGAATTTTTTCATATCATCTATCTGGAGGTATCCTACGTAATCTAAAAGAATGTAAAATGAGCCATTACTTTTTTTAGATAAGTAATTTTTTTTTTTTGGCCACTTCTATTGCTCTTTCATTTATTTCCATCTTTGTTCTTTGGCCTGTGTGGGCCTCCCAACACAGTGGCCTGTCTTGCCACAGAGCACCGGCTCTGGGCACATGTGCTCCAGAGCTCCGGCTCGGTAATTGGACACATTGGTCCAGCCGCTCTGCAGTATGCGGGATCTTCCCAGGCCAGGGATTGAACCGGCATCCCTTGCACTGCAAGACAGTGTCCTTACCCCCTGGACTGCCAGGGAAGCCCTAAATAATATTTTTATTGGAGTATAATTGCTTTGCAATCTTGTGCTTGTTTCTGCTGTATAGCAAAGTGAATCTGCTCTATGTATACATATATCCTCTCTTTCTGGGGCCTCCCTCCCACCACCACCCAGTGTCACTCCTCCAGGTCATCACAGAACACTGAACTGAGCTCCCTGGGTTACACTGAAGGTTCCCACTGTCTATTTACACATGGTAGGATATTTATGTCAAACCTAACTCCCAGTTCACCTTCCCCTCCTCTCCCTCCATGGTTTCCACACATCCTTTCTCTATGTCTGTGTCTCTGCTCTTGCCCTGGAAAGAGGTTCATCATACCATTTCTCTAGAGAGCACATATAAGCCATTACTTTTTAAAGATGAATATCTAGGATAGGGGAAGGGCTAGTTAAGGGGTTTGAAATGGATACATACACACTGCTATATTTAAAATGAATAACCAACAAGGACCTACTGTATTAGCACATAGAATTCTCCTCATTGTTGTGTGACAGCCAGAATGGGAGGAGAGTTTGGGGAAAAAAGGGCACATGTATATATATGTCTAAGTCCCTTTACTGTTCACCTGAAACTATCACCACATTGTGGAGCAGCTATACCCCAATACCAAATAAAAAGTTTAAAGAAAAAAGGTAAATCTCTAGTCATTTTAGTTCTAATTCACATTAACTATTCAGTTTAAAATTCTGTACCCTGAATTTTTATGAATACCAGTGACTTTTTGTAAATGATATTAAACATTTTGTTTAGAAAGTAAGAATGGTGTGATTATAATGAGCGTTTTTATTACAGCATCTGACTATGGTTTTATTTCAGAGACGGGAAGTGGCCAAGACAGTATTTTGCCTGGTCCTGGTCTTTGCCTTGTGTTGGCTTCCTCTTCATCTCAGCAGGATTTTGAAGTTGACTCTTTACGATCAGCATGATCCTCGTAGATGTGAATTTTGAGGTACAAAGGTCAAATCGAAATAGTTGTGTAAATAAATGCCCTTCAGAGATCTTCCCATTGATTCCTTGTTGTGCCTTATTTTCATCCCTGGACTGCCAGGGAAGCCCTAAATAATATTTTTATTGGAGTATAATTGCTTTGCAATCTTGTGCTTGTTTCTGCTGTATAGCAAAGTGAATCTGCTCTATGTATACATATATCCTCTCTTTCTGGGGCCTCCCTCCCACCACCACCCAGTGTCACTCCTCCAGGTCATCACAGAACACTGAACTGAGCTCCCTGGGTTACACTGAAGGTTCCCACTGTCTATTTACACATGGTAGGATATTTATGTCAAACCTAACTCCCAGTTCACCTTCCCCTCCTCTCCCTCCATGGTTTCCACACATCCTTTCTCTATGTCTGTGTCTCTGCTCTTGCCCTGGAAAGAGGTTCATCATACCATTTCTCTAGAGAGCACATATAAGCCATTACTTTTTAAAGATGAATATCTAGGATAGGGGAAGGGCTAGTTAAGGGGTTTGAAATGGATACATACACACTGCTATATTTAAAATGAATAACCAACAAGGACCTACTGTATTAGCACATAGAATTCTCCTCATTGTTGTGTGACAGCCAGAATGGGAGGAGAGTTTGGGGAAAAAAGGGCACATGTATATATATGTCTAAGTCCCTTTACTGTTCACCTGAAACTATCACCACATTGTGGAGCAGCTATACCCCAATACCAAATAAAAAGTTTAAAGAAAAAAGGTAAATCTCTAGTCATTTTAGTTCTAATTCACATTAACTATTCAGTTTAAAATTCTGTACCCTGAATTTTTATGAATACCAGTGACTTTTTGTAAATGATATTAAACATTTTGTTTAGAAAGTAAGAATGGTGTGATTATAATGAGCGTTTTTATTACAGCATCTGACTATGGTTTTATTTCAGAGACGGGAAGTGGCCAAGACAGTATTTTGCCTGGTCCTGGTCTTTGCCTTGTGTTGGCTTCCTCTTCATCTCAGCAGGATTTTGAAGTTGACTCTTTACGATCAGCATGATCCTCGTAGATGTGAATTTTTGAGGTACAAAAGGTCAAATCGAAATAGTTGTGTAAATAAATGCCCTTCAGAGATCTTCCCATTGATTCCTTTTGTTGGCAGGAAGAGAGAGTGCCTTATTTTCATCCCTAGGGAGCCATTAAGATGGCCTTTTTTTTTTTTTTAATATTTACTTCTAATTCCAAGGGAGAAGTAAGGAGAATTTATTAGAACACTGGAAATGGAGAGCCAGGGCTATCTGAGTGAGCGAGTGGCATGGTTGAAAATATCAGGTCTGATTCTCCACTGCGCTTCGGAAATCCTTGCTTTTCAGCCAACCTCAGCACTTACAAAAGAGATTTGATTTGAAAGGAGAGGATAGAGCGTGGGGGTAGGAATGGGAGATAGGAGATGACAGGGACAGAGAATAAGAGAAAGAGAAATAGGGAGAGAAAGGCAGAGAGAGATCATAATCAGCAAGGACTAGTGATAAGTCAAAATGATTACAAGTGGGTACGTTTTTTCTATTTGCAAAACACCAAAGTGGAAAGGACCTATGCAGTATACTTTTTACAGGCATGTCTTGTATTATTTTTTGCAGCTTTTTATTGGTATTAGACTACATTGGCATCAACATGGCCTCCCTGAATTCCTGTATTAACCCAATAGCTCTGTATTTGGTGAGCAAAAGGTTCAAAAACTGCTTTAAGGTAAGAGAGCATTTGAAAATCAAAAGCCCCCTTAATCTGACATATGACTATTAATATTTCTATCCAGAGAGATCTAGTCAATTGTTTTATAGTTTTCCCTTGTATTACATGATTATATATGTTTTTAAAATATGAATTTTTCTCATAAATCACTCTAATTGATTTCTGCCTACAAATCCCATTCAACCACTCCCTATTGCCGTAACCAATTGGTTTAACTCAGATATAAATAAAAATGAATAAAAATTACATGCATTGATGTTTGACTGCTATCCCATGATTAAATAACAGCTACATGTGAATTAAATTCACTGTTTCCATTCTTAGAAGATTTTGGACTATGCAGCACAGTATAAATTATAACTCAGTTTGTCTCTTTTTCACAGAGGTGAGAATTACAAGTCAAACAAGCAGCTTAATTCAAATCCTGCCTTTCATTTTCTGTCTTCATTCTATAGCACAGAAGTATTTCTTGACACAGAATATGTGAAATCATTTCTCATTTGGCTGCAGGAAGAGAGAGTGCCTTATTTTCATCCCTAGGGAGCCATTAAGATGGCCTTTTTTTTTTTTAATATTTACTTCTAATTCCAAGGGAGAAGTAAGGAGAATTTATTAGAACACTGGAAATGGAGAGCCAGGGCTATCTGAGTGAGCGAGTGGCATGGTTGAAAATATCAGGTCTGATTCTCCACTGCGCTTCGGAAATCCTTGCTTTTCAGCCAACCTCAGCACTTACAAAAGAGATTTGATTTGAAAGGAGAGGATAGAGCGTGGGGGTAGGAATGGGAGATAGGAGATGACAGGGACAGAGAATAAGAGAAAGAGAAATAGGGAGAGAAAGGCAGAGAGAGATCATAATCAGCAAGGACTAGTGATAAGTCAAAATGATTACAAGTGGGTACGTTTTTTCTATTTGCAAAACACCAAAGTGGAAAGGACCTATGCAGTATACTTTTTACAGGCATGTCTTGTATTATTTTTTGCAGTTTTTTATTGGTATTAGACTACATTGGCATCAACATGGCCTCCCTGAATTCCTGTATTAACCCAATAGCTCTGTATTTGGTGAGCAAAAGGTTCAAAAACTGCTTTAAGGTAAGAGAGCATTTGAAAATCAAAAGCCCCCTTAATCTGACATATGACTATTAATATTTCTATCCAGAGAGATCTAGTCAATTGTTTTATAGTTTTCCTTGTATTACATGATTATATATGTTTTTAAAATATGAATTTTTCTCATAAATCACTCTAATTGATTTCTGCCTACAAATCCCATTCAACCACTCCCTATTGCCGTAACCAATTGGTTTAACTCAGATATAAATAAAAATGAATAAAAATTACACGCATTGATGTTTGACTGCTATCCCATGATTAAATAACAGCTACATGTGAATTAAATTCACTGTTTCCATTCTTAGAAGATTTTGGACTATGCAGCACAGTATAAATTATAACTCAGTTTGTCTCTTTTTCACAGAGGTGAGAATTACAAGTCAAACAAGCAGCTTAATTCAAATCCTGCCTTTCATTTTCTGTCTTCATTCTATAGCACAGAAGTATTTCTTGACACAGAATATGTGAAATCATTTCTCATTTGGCTGCTTCCATTTGTGTGTACCATTCACTCACTCCTTCAACAACCTCGCATGAAATAAAGTATTCCCTTCCCTTATATTCACTTGTCCCTGGTGTAACCAAACCCAGCTTGGCTGCTCACTGCTCATACACCAATAATTCAAGAGGCAAGTGTTACTAGAGAAGAAAGATGCTTTCATCAGAGAAGCCAGTAATCTGGGGAGATGGTAGACTCAGGTCCAGAGTCTGACTTCAAATATTTTGCTTAGCCACGGCAATTTTTAAAGGGAAAAATGGAGGGAGAAGAATCTCAGTGAATCATCCAGGTAGGAGACTGGGTTCTACCTCTTCACAGAGGACAGACTGGCTGTCTCTCTTTAGATGTTATCTTGCCCAAGTGACCTGCCTACAGGATTCCTTACAGGGAACTGCTGTAGGTACAAAGCTAGTCATACTTCTTTTATCTAGGAAAAGAATCAACAGGTTAGGCAAGACATGTAGTGTATTTAGGAGAGCATAGCTCAGGAGTTAGTTTCAATTGTTTAGTGATCATATGCCTGCGTGTGTGTTGGTCGCTCAGGCATGTCTGACTCTCTGCAACTCCGTGGACTGTAGCCCACTAGGCTCCTCTATCCATGAAATTCTCCAGGCAGGAATACTTGAATGGGTTTCCATTCCCTTCTCCAGGGTTATCTTCTCAACCCAGGTATCAAACCCAGGCCTTCTGTATTGCAGGCAGACTCTTTACTGGCTGGGCCACCAGGTATAATTAGGTTCTTTTAGGGTTACAGGTGAACAGAAATAGGCAAAGGGTCAAAAAGAGCTGCTTTCTGTTCCCCACTGTTAAGCACCACTCCATTTCTATAGGATTAGGACAGCATATTTTCAGCATGGAAGATGTTAACATGGGTCTATAGCAACTCCTTGCTGACAATTTTAGTTGTGCACTTATATTGCCTGGAGAATTCCATGGCTCATACACAGGTCACTAAGAATCGGACAGGACTGAGCAGTTTTCACTTTTTCAAGCTTCCCTTGGTAGCTGCTAAAAAAAGGGCCAGGTGAGAATTACAAGTCAAACAAGCAGCTTAATTCAAATCCTGCCTTTCATTTTCTGTCTTCATTCTATAGCACAGAAGTATTTCTTGACACAGAATATGTGAAATCATTTCTCATTTGGCTGCTTCCATTTGTGTGTACCATTCACTCACTCCTTCAACAACCTCGCATGAAATAAAGTATTCCCTTCCCTTATATTCACTTGTCCCTGGTGTAACCAAACCCAGCTTGGCTGCTCACTGCTCATACACCAATAATTCAAGAGGCAAGTGTTACTAGAGAAGAAAGATGCTTTCATCAGAGAAGCCAGTAATCTGGGGAGATGGTAGACTCAGGTCCAGAGTCTGACTTCAAATATTTTGCTTAGCCACGGAAATTTTTTAAAAGGGGAAAAAATGGAGGGAGAAGAATCTCAGTGAATCATCCAGGTAGGAGACTGGGTTCTACCTCTTCACAGAGGACAGACTGGCTGTCTCTCTTTAGATGTTATCTTGCCCAAGTGACCTGCCTACAGGATTCCTTACAGGGAACTGCTGTAGGTACAAAGCTAGTCATACTTCTTTTATCTAGGAAAAGAATCAACAGGTTAGGCAAGACATGTAGTGTATTTAGGAGAGCATAGCTCAGGAGTTAGTTTCAATTGTTTAGTGATCATATGCCTGCGTGTGTGTTGGTCGCTCAGGCATGTCTGACTCTCTGCAACTCCGTGGACTGTAGCCCACTAGGCTCCTCTATCCATGAAATTCTCCAGGCAGGAATACTTGAATGGGTTTCCATTCCCTTCTCCAGGGTTATCTTCTCAACCCAGGTATCAAACCCAGGCCTTCTGTATTGCAGGCAGACTCTTTACTGGCTGGGCCACCAGGTATAATTAGGTTCTTTTAGGGTTACAGGTGAACAGAAATAGGCAAAGGGTCAAAAAGAGCTGCTTTCTGTTCCCCACTGTTAAGCACCACTCCATTTCTATAGGATTAGGACAGCATATTTTCAGCATGGAAGATGTTAACATGGGTCTATAGCAACTCCTTGCTGACAATTTTAGTTGTGCACTTATATTGCCTGGAGAATTCCATGGCTCATACACAGGTCACTAAGAATCGGACAGGACTGAGCAGTTTTCACTTTTTCAAGCTTCCCTTGGTAGCTCAGCTGCTAAAGAATCTGCCTGCAAAGCAGGAGACTCCAGTTCGATTCCTGGGTTGGGAAGACCCCAGGAGAAAGAACAGGCTACCCATTCCAGTATATCCAGGTTTCTCTGGTGGCTCAGATGGTACAGAACCTACCTGCATTGCAGGAGACCTGGGTTCAAACCCTGGGTTGGCAAGATCCCCTGGAGGTGGCCATGGTAACCTACTGCAGTATTCTTGCTTGAAAAATTCCATGGCTTGTTCACAGGTCACAGAGTCAGACATGACATAGTAACTTTCACTTTCACTCTATGTATGTGGGCAGAACAAGCTACAGTTATTTTGACCCCACAAAATTCCAGATTATTATGAACAATCTTGGTAGTCCCAATCTAATGAGGCTAGTTCTTGGAATTATGGTGGTCATAATTCAGTACTGCTTAAGATGGTACCACTTACGTCATGGCTACAGTTTGATCATCATGTAGTTAGGTTTTTCCCTCTGGTGGCAGTTATCATATCTGTAAAACAGCTTTGGAATTTGCATCAGACACGGAATCTATGATTCTGTTGTCCTAATCATTAGCTGCTCCGTGTTGTACTGAGCGGCACCAGTGCCCTTCAGGGGTCTGCTTAGTTCCGCCGGCAGTTCATTACTAGAAAGCCGAGAACTTAGCTTCCCTGTAAAGTCAAAAGCAGTCTGTAAATTTCTTTGCTTACTTATAAACCATCAAATCATTTCCTCATTCTCCAGAACGAAAAGACTCTCATAACCCAGGTATCAAACCCAGGCCTTCTGTATTGCAGGCAGACTCTTTACTGGCTGGGCCACCAGGTATAATTAGGTTCTTTTAGGGTTACAGGTGAACAGAAATAGGCAAAGGGTCAAAAAGAGCTGCTTTCTGTTCCCCACTGTTAAGCACCACTCCATTTCTATAGGATTAGGACAGCATATTTTCAGCATGGAAGATGTTAACATGGGTCTATAGCAACTCCTTGCTGACAATTTTAGTTGTGCACTTATATTGCCTGGAGAATTCCATGGCTCATACACAGGTCACTAAGAATCGGACAGGACTGAGCAGTTTTCACTTTTTCAAGCTTCCCTTGGTAGCTCAGCTGCTAAAGAATCTGCCTGCAAAGCAGGAGACTCCAGTTCGATTCCTGGGTTGGGAAGACCCCAGGAGAAAGAACAGGCTACCCATTCCAGTATATCCAGGTTTCTCTGGTGGCTCAGATGGTACAGAACCTACCTGCATTGCAGGAGACCTGGGTTCAAACCCTGGGTTGGCAAGATCCCCTGGAGGTGGCCATGGTAACCTACTGCAGTATTCTTGCTTGAAAAATTCCATGGCTTGTTCACAGGTCACAGAGTCAGACATGACATAGTAACTTTCACTTTCACTCTATGTATGTGGGCAGAACAAGCTACAGTTATTTTGACCCCCACAAAATTCCAGATTATTATGAACAATCTTGGTAGTCCCAATCTAATGAGGCTAGTTCTTGGAATTATGGTGGTCATAATTCAGTACTGCTTAAGATGGTACCACTTACGTCATGGCTACAGTTTGATCATCATGTAGTTAGGTTTTTCCCTCTGGTGGCAGTTATCATATCTGTAAAACAGCTTTGGAATTTGCATCAGACACGGAATCTATGATTCTGTTGTCCTAATCATTAGCTGCTCCGTGTTGTACTGAGGGGCACCAGTGCCCTTCAGGGTTCTGCTTAGTTCCGCCGGAAGTTCATTACTAGAAAGCCAAGAACTTAGCTTCCCTGTAAAGTCAAAAGCAGTCTGTAAATTTCTTTGCTTACTTATAAACTTATAGATTTTAGAATATTCATCAAATCATTTCCCTCATTCTCCAGAACGAAAGCAACAGACTTCTCATTTTCTTACACACAAAAATTCTCAGGAAACAAACAGAATAAACAACAGGTGTTTTAAAGATCCAACAAAAAATGTTGAATGACTGCAACTGAGACACATAGGCATTATAACCTTATTCTGTCACAGTATTGAAAAGGCACGTGAGACTAACATGCAGCTAAAAAAACCAGCGACGTAATATTGTTCATGAACATAGAAAGATGTTTATGACTCTGTCAAGGCCATCGGTTGGTACATATCGCCCAATGTTATTGAAATAATTATACACACTTCCACAACCATGTACCTATGCAGTCGTGTATATGTATGTGTGTGGTAATATTTCCACTTGCATTGGAAAAAAGTCTTGAGTTATGTATTTATCAAAAATTAAGAGTATTTCTCTCAAGTAATCAAGACTAAGTATCAAGAATGGAATGGCTTTCTCTTTTCCTTTAAATTAAAAGATGAAAGAGGGGCTTCCCTGATGGTCCAGTGGGTAAAGAGTCTGCCTTGCAATGCAAGGCCCGGTTTGATCCCTGGTATGGGAGGATCCCACATGCCACAGAGCGGCTGGACAGGTGTGTCCAATTATGAGCCAGCGCTCTGGAGCGCATGTGCCCAGAGCTGGTGCTCTGCTACAGGAGAGGCCACTGCGATGGGAGACCCACACAGGCCAAAGAACAAAGAATATAAATGAATGAAAGACTAATAAAAGTGGCCAAAATTAAAAAAAACAAAAGATGAGTTTCATTACATCCATTTTTCTTCTGTGTAGCTTCTAGTTTAAAAAATTTATTTAATAAATTTAAATTAATATAAATGACTATATATTTAATTAATATAAGTAATTATATTAATCATTTATATGAATAATTGTATATTATTTAATATTAGCATAAATGATTATACATTTATGTTAATTTTGATAAATTTAAATTAACATAAGTGATTATATAAATTAATATAAATGATTAAGTATATTAAATATATTTATCCTCATATATTCCTTCTGTAATTATTTGTTTTTAAGAGGAAAATAAGAAGGTGGCCCAAGACTTGCTGTTCATGCAGAGAAAACCAGGGCACATGGGGAGGGCTGTGATAGTGTAACTTGATGTAGAGTTATAATGAGCTACTTCATTTTGTGCAGTCTTGCTTATGCTGTTGGTGCCAGTCATTTGAAGAAAAACAGTCCTTGGAGGAAAAGCAGTCGTGCTTAAAGTTCAAAGCTAACGATCACGGATATGACAACTTCCGTTCCAGTAATAAATACAGTTCATCTTGAAAGAAGGAATATTCATTCTCTTTATTTTGGACAGAAATCATTCAAACAAAGAGGCAACTGCCAAAATAAAGCAAAATGTGTTTTTTAAATAATTATACACACTTCCACAACCATGTACCTATGCAGTCGTGTATATGTATGTGTGTGTATATTTCCACTTGCATTGGAAAAAAGTCTTGAGTTATGTATTTATCAAAAATTAAGAGTATTTCTCTCAAGTAATCAAGACTAAGTATCAAGAATGGAATGGCTTTCTCTTTTCCTTTAAATTAAAAGATGAAAGAGGGGCTTCCCTGATGGTCCAGTGGGTAAAGAGTCTGCCTTGCAATGCAAGGGGCTCCGGTTTGATCCCTGGTATGGGAGGATCCCACATGCCACAGAGCGGCTGGACAGGTGTGTCCAATTATGAGCCAGCGCTCTGGAGCGCATGTGCCCAGAGCTGGTGCTCTGCTACAGGAGAGGCCACTGCAATGGGAGACCCACACAGGCCAAAGAACAAAGAATATAAATGAATGAAAGACTAATAAAAGTGGCCAAAATTAAAAAAAACAAAAGATGAGTTTCATTACATCCATTTTTCTTCTGTGTAGCTTCTAGTTTAAAAAATTTATTTAATAAATTTAAATTAATATAAATGACTATATATTTAATTAATATAAGTAATTATATTAATCATTTATATGAATAATTGTATATTATTTAATATTAGCATAAATGATTATACATTTATGTTAATTTTGATAAATTTAAATTAACATAAGTGATTATATAAATTAATATAAATGATTAAGTATATTAAATATATTTATCCTCATATATTCCTTCTGTAATTATTTGTTTTTAAGAGGAAAATAAGAAGGTGGCCCAAGACTTGCTGTTCATGCAGAGAAAACCAGGGCACATGGGGAGGGCTGTGATAGTGTAACTTGATGTAGAGTTATAATGAGCTACTTCATTTTGTGCAGTCTTGCTTATGCTGTTGGTGCCAGTCATTTGAAGAAAAACAGTCCTTGGAGGAAAAGCAGTCGTGCTTAAAGTTCAAAGCTAACGATCACGGATATGACAACTTCCGTTCCAGTAATAAATACAGTTCATCTTGAAAGAAGGAATATTCATTCTCTTTATTTTGGACAGAAATCATTCAAACAAAGAGGCAACTGCCAAAATAAAGCAAAAATGTGTGAGTTTGCACCAAACAATGTACAAATGTAAGAGTGATTATTTTCTTCATACTCGGAGTTCCACATGACATTTTATGAGCTGTTTACAGCATGAGAAGACAAGCAGTGAGAATTAAGAAAGCCTCATTGTGAAAGCACTTCATTCTTTACAGTTAGCACTTTGCTATAGTATCACTCTTCTCTGGTCTATCCATCGACCACTTGCATTTAACTGGAGCTCATTCAGAACTCCTGTTAAAGATGTTTATTTTTTAAATTAAGGCGAATCTGATGTAAAGGAGAAGTGTGTCACTGAAAAACAGACTGTTTAGATGAAATTTAAAATACTCAATTTAAAATTTTAAAAATCTTTGAAAGGAACTTTTTATTAATAATCTGTCACCATTAGTCAGACTATAGGTGGAAGCCAAAAGTAAAAGCGGTTGAGCTGGTGTATTTCTGACATTAGAGACATACTTAAACGATCAGAAGGGAGAATCAGAGAGACTAAGGTTTTTGAAAACCATGCAACTTAACATTCAGATAAAATCAAATATCAGAAAGAGACAGAAAGAGAAGGTTTGGAATGCCATCCCAAAAGACTGCTTTGAAATCTTCTATTCATGTACTCAGCAAAGAAAATACTACCTACAATTTTTTTTGAGGATTATTAAAGCATTCTTCTTTCACGACTGTAGTTTAAATGCTGTCTGTTTAGTTTTTGTCATCTGTAAGTACTTAGGTCCAATATATGAGTAGCTGATTAAACGGAGGCCATGCCCCAGTGTTCGTACCTTCAGAAGGGAGAGATGCCAGTAACCCAGGCCTGGACAGAATGTGAGTGGCCTGGAAGCAATTGTCCACATGGCGAAGGAGAAAGCAACCTCTTCTCACGACCCTGCTGCGATGAACGCGAAACTATCATGTGATAGTTAAAATACTACTTTTAGGATCATAGATATTAGTCAGTGTAACAGGTTTTAATTTTTAAAAATTAAACAGTTCAAGTCTTGAAAGAAAAAGAAAAATATTCATTCTCTTTATTTTGGACAGAAATCATTCAAACAAAGAGGCAACTGCCAAAATAAAGCAAAAATGTGTGAGTTTGCACCAAACAATGTACAAATGTAAGAGTGATTATTTTCTTCATACTCGGAGTTCCACATGACATTTTATGAGCTGTTTACAGCATGAGAAGACAAGCAGTGAGAATTAAGAAAGCCTCATTGTGAAAGCACTTCATTCTTTACAGTTAGCACTTTGCTATAGTATCACTCTTCTCTGGTCTATCCATCGACCACTTGCATTTAACTGGAGCTCATTCAGAACTCCTGTTAAAGATGTTTATTTTTTAAATTAAGGCGAATCTGATGTAAAGGAGAAGTGTGTCACTGAAAAACAGACTGTTTAGATGAAATTTAAAATACTCAATTTAAAATTTTAAAAATCTTTGAAAGGAACTTTTTATTAATAATCTGTCACCATTAGTCAGACTATAGGTGGAAGCCAAAAGTAAAAGCGGTTGAGCTGGTGTATTTCTGACATTAGAGACATACTTAAACGATCAGAAGGGAGAATCAGAGAGACTAAGGTTTTTGAAAACCATGCAACTTAACATTCAGATAAAATCAAATATCAGAAAGAGACAGAAAGAGAAGGTTTGGAATGCCATCCCAAAAGACTGCTTTGAAATCTTCTATTCATGTACTCAGCAAAGAAAATACTACCTACAATTTTTTTTGAGGATTATTAAAGCATTCTTCTTTCACGACTGTAGTTTAAATGCTGTCTGTTTAGTTTTTGTCATCTGTAAGTACTTAGGTCCAATATATGAGTAGCTGATTAAACGGAGGCCATGCCCCAGTGTTCGTACCTTCAGAAGGGAGAGATGCCAGTAACCCAGGCCTGGACAGAATGTGAGTGGCCTGGAAGCAATTGTCCACATGGCGAAGGAGAAAGCAACCTCTTCTCACGACCCTGCTGCGATGAACGCGGAAACTATCATGTGATAGTTAAAATACTACTTTTAGGATCATAGATATTAGTCAGTGTAACAGGTATCTGTAAAGCTTATTACTAATTTTTATATTATTTTTGTAAATAACTAATAGAAAACAGTTCCGGATGTGGTGCTTTCCTGTCACTTACAGGCAAAACTGCTTTTTGAGACTTAAGAATCTCTTATTTTGTACATTCTTGCCGAATTCTTTCATCTCCCCAGCAAAGTGCCTTAGGCTAACTTAGATGAGATGTGTGTGAAAGTATGTACGAGAGACAAATAGAAGGCGGAGGAAATGAGACGGGCGGGAGGAAGCCCATGGGGACAAATTCCCACTCTTCGCCTGATGTTCGTCATTGCCCGTCACATCAAGGCAAAAGGTCCTGATTCTGTTCCAGCAAAACACAGTGGGATATTCTCAGAGTGGCTTGAGGAACAAATTGGGCCCAAGAGCTTTAGCTCTGTCTTAAAATATAACAGAGTTTCTCCTTTCGGTTTTTGTTTTTTTTTTTTTTTTTTTTGGTAACCCAGGGACACATGTTCGGAATAAATGAACAATATTGTTTTCTGCCAGCATCGAATGTGTTGATACCAAAAACTCAACAATGTGGCCAGAAAGAAAGGACAGTCATTGATCCACATGCCACATGGAAATTATTTATATATCACAGTGTTGTTTATTAATTTCTTCCCAATCACATTTTCAGCTCCTTGTCATCATGAAAGAGACTTCAAACTTTAGACTTTAAATTAACTTTGAGTTACTACTGTTTTCAGTTTGCGACTATATTTCTGATTCCTCTGCAAATCTGAGTTCATTTCATGACCATTCACTTTGTTTCTTCCTCCTCATTTGCCTCATAAGACCATTTCTTTCTCTGTGTCAGAGCCATGGATTGTAATCATCTTGCCAAATTTTAAACTGCACACAAAGAGTATATACATGCATTATTTATCATGAAACCATGTTCAGTAGCTTTTCTAAAAACTATTTGATTCAAAATTTTAAGAAACTAGCAAGAGTTGGTAAGAAACAAACAAGATTTCTTAGCATACATATAATCATTGTGGGTAAAAATACTACTGTTTAAAACATATTTTCTAATATTAAGGATTGCATAATACAACAATGGACAATAGTAGTGTTAACATGGATGTAAAACTTAAAAGATTTGTGAGCAATTTTAGACTGTTTTCTCTTTTATATCTGCTAATATGGGTGTGTGTTAGTATTGAGAGCTTCCAACATATGGCCAAAGGAATACAGATTATAGCAAAACATGAGTATGCTGTAACTAACTTTATGAAACTGTAATATAACCATGTAAAATAATTATATATTTTGTTTTTGTGTGTCACTTAAAGTGGCAACTACTATGGTTGCTAATTCTTTATTATGTAAACAAAATCAATAAAACTTTAAATTGTTTTAAAAAAAAAAAAAGACCAGCTTGGTTTTTTTCACCGTGCAAACAATAATTTATCAAATACTAATTTATTATTAAAGTTTAAAGGAAATATGTTACAAATGGACATTACTTATATTAAACACATAATCATCAAGAAAATATGAGAGTTGTTAAATTAAAACGCCTAGTTTCTGTTAGGGTTTGTTGTTGAAAATAACCAGATATGTATACATTTCATTTTCTGAGGTTGATTATCTGATTGATAGATAACACCTTATGTCTTTCCATCTCTGGTTCCTTGCCTTGGGAGCATTTCATTGTTTAATCATTATTGTACCATAGGTGAAAGCTGAAAGACAGAAACGTGATTTTGGAATCACTCATATCATTTCACAAGGTCCTTTTGAGTGTTTAACTAAGCACAAGATCAGATGAAGTCAATAAAATAAGAGGCTCCTACTTCATAGGAGACAGAAATGAGAATAAAATTTAGGACAAGATGAAATGAAGTGACCACTAAATAACTGTGTAATGACTGCCCTCAAGGTTCACACATCTGTATCTCCTATCACAGTCTCTTTCTTTTCCTGATAAAAATATCCAACAATTATATTTACTCTTTTCCCATAATTCTTACACTTAGCCTAGTGTTCCAGAGGTTTCTATGAGTTACCCCTCACCTTCACTGACTGTCAAGATGCTTAATCTGAGTTGGGCATTTTGAAATATAGATGCTCTGAATTCAGGAACTGTATGAGATGCACAAGAAACCAAAACCCAGGAAGAATTCTTGCCAAGGAGTCCTCCTAAAAGAGCCTACCATCTCTTGAACTATTAGTTATCGAGTTACAGTAATAATAATAATGCCCACATGATTCATGATGGTCAATGTAGGCAGAATAAATACAGTACAAGTTCTTGGAAGAAAATCAAAAGATGTGGCAGTGCTAAGACAGAAAAGTCCAGAAATCCAAACAGTAAAGAGGCCAAGTTCATGAAGAGCAATGTATCTGGCTGGACTGACCAGCTTTCAGTCATTAGTCAGCCTCAGAAGTGACAACATTAAATAATCAACAGATTGAACGTGTACTTCCAAATCAGAAAAATCCCACTGAACACTTCCAGAATTTAAGGCTCACAAGGGCAGGGAATAACTCCATCATGGTAGGAAGGCAGCATGTGTAATGGAAAAAGGTCCAGAAGTAAAAAAAAAAAAAATACTATATTCTTGACTGTTTTATCAATATAGTTGGTCTCAAGCCAGTTAATATCTCATCAGAGTTCTGGTTGAATTATCTATAAAATGTAGATATTAATATTCTCAGCCTAACTCTTACATCAAATGAATACATTTATAACATTATTGTTGTTCAATCACTCGGTTGTGTCTGATTCATTGTAACGCCATGAACTTCAGCACGCCAGGCTTCCCTGTTCTTCACTATGTCCCAGTTTGCTGAAACTCACACCCTATGAGTCAGTGATGCCATGCAATCACTTCATCCTCTGTCACCCTCTTCTCCTCCTGCCATCAATCTCTCCAAGCACCAGGGTCTTTTCCAATGAGTTAGTCCTTCACATCAGGTGGCCAAAGTATTGGAACTTCAGCTTCAGCATAGTTCTTCCAATGAATATTCAGGGTTGATTTCCTTTAGAATTGACTGGTTTGATCTCCTTGCTATCCAAGGGCCTCTCAAGTGTCTCTCCCATAGTTTGAAAGTATCAGTTCAATGTTTATTTACTCTTTTCCCATAATTCTTACACTTAGCCTAGTGTTCCAGAGGTTTCTATGAGTTACCCCTCACCTTCACTGACTGTCAAGATGCTTAATCTGAGTTGGGCATTTTGAAATATAGATGCTCTGAATTCAGGAACTGTATGAGATGCACAAGAAACCAAAACCCAGGAAGAATTCTTGCCAAGGAGTCCTCCTAAAAGAGCCTACCATCTCTTGAACTATTAGTTATCGAGTTACAGTAATAATAATAATGCCCACATGATTCATGATGGTCAATGTAGGCAGAATAAATACAGTACAAGTTCTTGGAAGAAAATCAAAAGATGTGGCAGTGCTAAGACAGAAAAGTCCAGAAATCCAAACAGTAAAGAGGCCAAGTTCATGAAGAGCAATGTATCTGGCTGGACTGACCAGCTTTCAGTCATTAGTCAGCCTCAGAAGTGACAACATTAAATAATCAACAGATTGAACGTGTACTTCCAAATCAGAAAAATCCCACTGAACACTTCCAGAATTTAAGGCTCACAAGGGCAGGGAATAACTCCATCATGGTAGGAAGGCAGCATGTGTAATGAAAAAAGTTCACAAATAAAAAAAAAAAAAAATACTATATTCTTGACTGTTTTATCAATATAGTTGGTCTCAAGCCAGTTAATATCTCATCAGAGTTCTGGTTGAATTATCTATAAAATGTAGATATTAATATTCTCAGCCTAACTCTTACATCAAATGAATACATTTATAACATTATTGTTGTTCAATCACTCGGTTGTGTCTGATTCATTGTAACGCCATGAACTTCAGCACGCCAGGCTTCCCTGTTCTTCACTATGTCCCAGTTTGCTGAAACTCACACCCTATGAGTCAGTGATGCCATGCAATCACTTCATCCTCTGTCACCCTCTTCTCCTCCTGCCATCAATCTCTCCAAGCACCAGGGTCTTTTCCAATGAGTTAGTCCTTCACATCAGGTGGCCAAAGTATTGGAACTTCAGCTTCAGCATAGTTCTTCCAATGAATATTCAGGGTTGATTTCCTTTAGAATTGACTGGTTTGATCTCCTTGCTATCCAAGGGCCTCTCAAGTGTCTCTCCAGCACCATAGTTTGAAAGTATCAGTTCTTATTATGTAATTTTATTGTACCCTCTAAAATATAGGTATACTCAAATGGATAAGACATAGTCCCTTCGCTGCAGAAATTCACACTCTAATGAGGGTAATAGACAAATAAACACATTAAAGAAGTTGATTATATTATATATACTAGAATATAAATACATACACAGTAAGAATAGAGAGTTCAGGGAAACTAATCAGAGGGTTGGGAACTTGAATTGAACCTTAAAGAAAGAAAGTGTACTCAGCACACCAGGAGATAATGACATTACTGGCAATGACTATCTAGTGAGGAAATCAGGAGTCAACTGGGATGGCCAGTTCAAGAAAAGGGCTGACCCACCACAGGCTGAGGAGGGGGTTTGGGAGGTGGGACTGGACACATCACAGGTCACACAGAGCCTGTGCTCCATGCAGAGAGGTTTGCCCTTTTCCAAGTCTGAAAGTGTGAGTCGCTCACTAACACTAATCCGTGCCTGACTCCATGGATTATAGCCCACCAGTTTCCTCTGTCCATGGCATTCTCCAGGCAAGAATACTGGAGCAGGTTGCCATTCCTTTCTCCAGGGAAACTTCCTAGCCAGTAATTGAACCCAGGTCTCCTAAGTGTCAGGCAGATTCTTTACCATCTGAGCCACCAGGAAAGCCCTTTTCTGCAACTAGTGTTTCTCAAACGTCAGAGGACTGTGTGCCACAGACTTATCTGGAGATTTGTTTAAAATGCAGATTCCTGGCCTTCACCTCTGATTCATATCATCAGAACCACTGGAACAGGGCCCAGAATTCTTTTAATTTAATGAAGATTTCAAATAGCTTCTACACATCTAAGACTGGTGAAGTCCTGCAGTGTAGACAATTGCAAAAATACTGAGTATTTTAAATAAAAAGCCACAAGGCAAATTCTGTTCTCATAAGACACTTCTTTGGATGCAGTGTGAAGCTTGATTATGAGACAGAAAGCAAGGATATGGCAGAAAGAGCTTTTGCCATTGACAGGGGAGAGACATGAGGTCTCAGGAAGGTGCGTGTGTGGACAGCATGGAGAAGAGATCTGGAAAGACAGTCTCATCATAACCTATCGGAGCAGAAAGATGCGGCAGGTAACGTTTTTAAGGGTCTACTGGCTGGCTGGCCATTAACCTGGATTAGCAAACCATGGCCCAAGGGCCAAAGCCAGCCTACTGACTTTTTTTTTTTTTTTTGAAATAAAGTCTTGACAAGACAGTCGCATCCATTTGTTTACATATTGACTATAGTTGCCTCTCACTACAATAGCACAACTGTGGCAGAAACTGCATGGACCACAAAGCCTAAAGAATTTACTATCTGGCTTTAAGCACAGTAAGAATAGAGAGTTCAGGGAAACTAATCAGAGGGTTGGGAACTTGAATTGAACCTTAAAGAAAGAAAGTGTACTCAGCACACCAGGAGATAATGACATTACTGGCAATGACTATCTAGTGAGGAAATCAGGAGTCAACTGGGATGGCCAGTTCAAGAAAAGGGCTGACCCACCACAGGCTGAGGAGGGGGTTTGGGAGGTGGGACTGGACACATCACAGGTCACACAGAGCCTGTGCTCCATGCAGAGAGGTTTGCCCTTTTCCAAGTCTGAAAGTGTGAGTCGCTCACTAACACTAATCCGTGCCTGACTCCATGGATTATAGCCCACCAGTTTCCTCTGTCCATGGCATTCTCCAGGCAAGAATACTGGAGCAGGTTGCCATTCCTTTCTCCAGGGAAACTTCCTAGCCAGTGATTGAACCCAGGTCTCCTAAGTGTCAGGCAGATTCTTTACCATCTGAGCCACCAGGAAAGCCCTTTTCTGCAACTAGTGTTTCTCAAACGTCAGAGGACTGTGTGCCACAGACTTATCTGGAGATTTGTTTAAAATGCAGATTCCTGGCCTTCACCTCTGATTCATATCATCAGAACCACTGGAACAGGGCCCAGAATTCTTTTAATTTAATGAAGATTTCAAATAGCTTCTACACATCTAAGACTGGTGAAGTCCTGCAGTGTAGACAATTGCAAAAATACTGAGTATTTTAAATAAAAAGCCACAAGGCAAATTCTGTTCTCATAAGACACTTCTTTGGATGCAGTGTGAAGCTTGATTATGAGACAGAAAGCAAGGATATGGCAGAAAGAGCTTTTGCCATTGACAGGGGAGAGACATGAGGTCTCAGGAAGGTGCGTGTGTGGACAGTATGGAGAGGAGATCTGGAAAGACAGTCTCATCATAACCTATCGGAGCAGAAAGATGCGGCAGGTAACGTTTTTAAGGGTCTACTGGCTGGCTGGCCATTAACCTGGATTAGCAAACCATGGCCCAAGGGCCAAAGCCAGCCTACTGACTTTTTTTTTTTTTTTTGAAATAAAGTCTTGACAAGACAGTCGCATCCATTTGTTTACATATTGACTATAGTTGCCTCTCACTACAATAGCACAACTGTGGCAGAAACTGCATGGACCACAAAGCCTAAAGAATTTACTATCTGGCTTTAAGAGAAAATATTTCCCAGCCCATGACTTAGATAAGGGCTTCTCAGGTGCTTCTAGTGGTTGAGAAACTGCTTGCCAATACTGAGACAAAAGAGACAACGGGTTCCATCCCTGGGTCAGGAAGATCCCCTGAAGGAGGGCATGGCTACATGCTCCAGTATTCTTGTCTGGAGAATCTCATGGACAAACGAGCCTGGTGGACTCCAGCCTCCAGAGTTGCAAAGAGTCGAACATGACTGAAGTGACTTAGCACATACGCATGACTTAGATAAACAACATTAAGGGCAGAGAGGCGCCAATTAAATTGGAGGAGAAAAACGAATTCAGGGAATGAAATGAAGTCTGTTCAGGATAGACTGAGTCAAAGGTACCATGGAGCATTCATGGAGAAATTTAGGTTTAAGATAAAAATATGTTTATTACAGTTTAAAGATGCTAATTTAAGGGGGAAAAGTTCAAGGGGAATCAGAAAAAGGTAGAAAAAATAAAATAGCAGGGGTCACAAATGCAAGAGGGGTGAACAGAGAAGAAAAATTCTGGAGACTGCAAGGAACAAGTAAGCCTGATTTCACCAAAGTCATGGGAAGGAGGTGCACGATGGAGTAAGTTATCAGTCAGAATAAAATGAGAATGTTCAAATTGGCCATTGAAATTGGAAGTTTGAAAAACATCAAAGACCTCATCAGGAGCAGTTTACGTATATATGTGTGCGTGTGAGAGAGACAATGATGACAATATGTCTATTTTCTCATCTCCTATTCACTCATTAATATGTATTATATATTATCTATTATATATAAATATAGTTATATTACATTATTAATTGCATATTATTATCTATATGATATATAATATGTATATAACAAATAGTATCTATATGTGTTATATTATATATATGTTATGTTATATAGCATACATTATATATTGTATATAGCATAACAATGTATAATATTTTTAATATAATATATATGTGATACATTTTCATGAGTGAATATGTACATATACATATATGTCCTATATCATGTCATCTTAGCAAAAGAGAAGAATTAAGCATCTGGTTAACAGTAGTGCATTCAAAATATATGCCTTTTTCCTCATGCTCTTCCCAAAACTCCACTAAAATGACAAAAAAAGAATTTTTAAGGTATGAACCCACAAAGACAGAGATGAAAGAGGAGACAGCATTTGACTAGAAATAAGAACAGAAGTGAGTAAGATGAAAACCAAAGAAAGGAGGGACAACTCAGATTTGGGATTTCTCTACTCAGGGATTGTCAAGGAGGCAGGTCGCCTGGTTTCACAGCCCAGAAGACACTTAGGAATTAGAGGCACAAGTGTCTTTAAAGACAGGTGACAGAAGTGAGCCTGAAACAAAAGAATTGATAAAAACCAAAGAGATCAGACTCCATCTCTAAGAGGTCAGCCTCCACCTCCAGCCTGACAACCAGCGAGTGCCTCTAGTCAGCTGATGACACGTGGGCCTTTCTTCCAGTAAAGTTGGGCCAGATTACTCGTGGAGGTCATGACCCACGGAGGTAAGTCATGGTCACGTGGTGAAGGTGGAACCACAAGGAGGCCCTTACCAGAATCAGAAGGGTGAAACAAAGATCTGCTGTACAGACAGTGAGAGCTCAGCCTTCATCCCTACTAGATATGCCAGAAAAGTGACTAGCAGCCTTAACTATCCTGGCGAGAGACTGAAGGTTCTATTCTGAGGAAATAACCAGCTCAACTCAAGAAAAACAATATCTATGGATGTCACTGTTGAGGGTGGGAAAAGATCTCACTGCAATGGGATTTCTGTCCACCACAGACAGAATTTCCAATCTTCCCTTTAATGCCACGCTTTGAAATATAAACAAGTGAAGACCAGTAGACATTTTAGAAAAATATCAGATGCAAAAGAACCTGAAACAAACACAAAAAAAGTGGAGGGACTGAGGAAATAAAAGTGCAGGGAGGACTAGAAAAAAAATGCCACAAAATCATAATTGATTTTCCCAGAGCAATGAACCACAAACAGCAAAAACTGGATGCTTCTTAAACAAAAGCAACATTCAAAGATGGAAAACCTGCTTCTGGAAAACGAAAATAGAATAGAGAAAACATTGTTATACAGTAATGTCATATACATATATGTCCTATATCATGTCATCTTAGCAAAGAGAAGAATTAAGCATCTGGTTAACAGTAATGCATTCAAAATATATGCCTTTTCCTCATGCTCTTCCCAAAACTCCACTAAAATGACAAAAAAAGAATTTTTAAGGTATGAACCCACAAAGACAGAGATGAAAGAGGAGACAGCATTTGACTAGAAATAAGAACAGAAGTGAGTAAGATGAAAACCAAAGAAAGGAGGGACAACTCAGATTTGGGATTTCTCTACTCAGGGATTGTCAAGGAGGCAGGTCGCCTGGTTTCACAGCCCAGAAGACACTTAGGAATTAGAGGCACAAGTGTCTTTAAAGACAGGTGACAGAAGTGAGCCTGAAACAAAAGAATTGATAAAAACCAAAGAGATCAGACTCCATCTCTAAGAGGTCAGCCTCCACCTCCAGCCTGACAACCAGCGAGTGCCTCTAGTCAGCTGATGACACGTGGGCCTTTCTTCCAGTAAAGTTGGGCCAGATTACTCGTGGAGGTCATGACCCACGGAGGTAAGTCATGGTCACGTGGTGAAGGTGGAACCACAAGGAGGCCCTTACCAGAATCAGAAGGGTGAAACAAAGATCTGCTGTACAGACAGTGAGAGCTCAGCCTTCATCCCTACTAGATATGCCAGAAAAGTGACTAGCAGCCTTAACTATCCTGGCGAGACTGAAGGTTCTATTCTGAGGAAATAACCAGCTCAACTCAAGAAAAACAATATCTATGGATGTCACTGTTGAGGGTGGGAAAAGATCTCACTGCAATGGGATTTCTGTCCACCACAGACAGAATTTCCAATCTTCCCTTTAATGCCACGCTTTGAAATATAAACAAGTGAAGACCAGTAGACATTTTAGAAAAATATCAGATGCAAAAGAACCTGAAACAAACACAAAAAAAGTGGAGGGACTGAGGAAATAAAAGTGCAGGGAGGACTAGAAAAAAAATGCCACAAAATCATAATTGATTTTCCCAGAGCAATGAACCACAAACAGCAAAAACTGGATGCTTCTTAAACAAAAGCAACATTCAAAGATGGAAAACCTGCTTCTGGAAAACGAAAATAGAATAGGAGAAATAAAATAAAATACCATTAAATGATTTCAGAGATGTGAGGGAAAGTAGAATATAAAGCTCTTCTACCAAAGTGCGCTTAAGCTACACTGAGGAAGGAAATTAAGGCATCCAGGAAACAGGTGAATCCCACACAGGAAAGGATCAAAAACTATTCCCAAGATAATTTAGGGAGGAAAAATACTGTTTAACCAAGCTACAGTGCAGTCAATCTGGTTTGGAGCTGAAGAACAAATGAAGGCTCTCTCTAAGGGGGGGGGGGGGAACAGAACAGAGAGACTATTATATTTAACCATATTTATAGGTGTTTGTAAGTCTATGAAAGCATGTGAAGATAAATGGATCATAGTTACATAGAATGTAAGAAAACAAAAAGTAATGAGGCAATCATTCATATCCAAATTTTTTTCTTTTAGAGAAAAAAATAAGTTAGCACAGCTATGTTACTTGGATATGCTAATTTATATCATCAATATGAACACAGAAGATTGTTTTAAATAATCTTGGCACAAACAAAGTTGTGATATAAATAAATTGAAAAAAGGGGGAAAAAAGATGTACATAACAGTTATGGTGCAGTAAAGGTAAATCATAATTTCCTATGGTAAAAACCTAACACCCATTTGGCAAAATAATTGTTGTTCAGTCACTAAGTCATGTCTGACTCTTTGCAATCACATGGACTGTAGCGCCAGGAAAACAATTGCTGACTACCAAATTGGAGTACCACACTCAAGAAAAACAATATCTATGGATGTCACTGTTGAGGGTGGAAAAGATCTCACTGCAATGGGATTTCTGTCCACCACAGACAGAATTTCCAATCTTCCCTTTAATGCCACGCTTTGAAATATAAACAAGTGAAGACCAGTAGACATTTTAGAAAAATATCAGATGCAAAAGAACCTGAAACAAACACAAAAAAAGTGGAGGGACTGAGGAAATAAAAGTGCAGGGAGCACTAGAAAAAAAATGCCACAAAATCATAATTGATTTTCCCAGAGCAATGAACCACAAACAGCAAAAACTGGATGCTTCTTAAACAAAAGCAACATTCAAAGATGGAAAACCTGCTTCTGGAAAACGAAAATAGAATAGGAGAAATAAAATAAAATACCATTAAATGATTTCAGAGATGTGAGGGAAAGTAGAATATAAAGCTCTTCTACCAAAGTGCGCTTAAGCTACACTGAGGAAGGAAATTAAGGCATCCAGGAAACAGGTGAATCCCACACAGGAAAGGATCAAAAACTATTCCCAAGATAATTTAGGGAGGAAAAATACTGTTTAACCAAGCTACAGTGCAGTCAATCTGGTTTGGAGCTGAAGAACAAATGAAGGCTCTCTCTAAGGGGGGGGGGGGGGAAAAGAACAGAGAGACTATTATATTTAACCATATTTATAGGTGTTTGTAAGTCTATGAAAGCATGTGAAGATAAATGGATCATAGTTACATAGAATGTAAGAAAACAAAAAGTAATGAGGCAATCATTCATATCCAAATTTTTTTCTTTTAGAGAAAAAAATAAGTTAGCACAGCTATGTTACTTGGATATGCTAATTTATATCATCAATATGAACACAGAAGATTGTTTTAAATAATCTTGGCACAAACAAAGTTGTGATATAAATAAATTGAAAAAAGGGGGAAAAAAGATGTACATAACAGTTATGGTGCAGTAAAGGTAAATCATAATTTCCTATGGTAAAAACCTAACACCCATTTGGCAAAATAATTGTTGTTCAGTCACTAAGTCATGTCTGACTCTTTGCAATCACATGGACTGTAGCGGGCCAGGGAAAACAATTGCTGACTACCCCGAAAAGTTGAAGATAAGCTTATCCTATGACAAAACTTCTCCTTGGAGAGAAACTGCTTATGTGGCCAGGATAAAGATACCAGAATGTTCAGAGAAGTATTGCTGTTTCAGTCAAAAATGGAAAAGCTCTAATTCTATGATCATTTTTACGACTAGATTTTGTGTTCTAGAGCCACAGAGTGAAATACTCTGCTATAGTTTTCTCAGCCTCAGCACCTTTTATATTTTTGACCCAATAATTCTTTATTAAAGACTCTTTCTTGGGCATTGTAAGATGTGTAGCCACATCCTTAGCTTCAGTCTACTAGAAACCTGTAGCACCTCCCTCAGTTGTGACCAAGAAAAGTCTCCAGACATTGCCCAGTGCCTTCTGGGGGCCAAACTGTCTCCTGTTGAGAGTCACTGAGTTCCATCCATTTGATTTCATTAACATGAAGTTCAAAGCTTTGCAAAACCAAGCTATATTTTAAAATAATGCGTGCATACTGTGCTGTGCTCAGTTACTCAGTCATGTCTGACTCTTTATGACCCCATGGACTGCAGCCCACCTGGTTCCTCTGTCCATGTGGATTCTCCAGGCAAAAATACTGGAGTGGGTTGCCATGCCCTGCTCCAGGGGAATCTTTCCAATCCAAGAATTGAACTGTGGTCTCCTGCATTGCAGGCGGACTTTTACCAGCTGAGCTACCAGGGAAGCCCCAGACATACATAGGTGACAATAAGTAAATAAAAGCAAGAAAAGAATTATACAGTAAGGGTGGCGGTTATTCATGGGAGATAGGAGATCACGAGGAGATACATGGGCTCTTCTGCATTCATATCCAAATTTTTTCTTTTAGAGAAAAATAAGTTAATATTACTTGGATATGCTAATTTATATCATCAATATGAACACAGAAGATTGTTTTAAATAATCTTGGCACAAACAAAGTTGTGATATAAATAAATTGAAAAAAGGGGGAAAAAAGATGTACATAACAGTTATGGTGCAGTAAAGGTAAATCATAATTTCCTATGGTAAAAACCTAACACCCATTTGGCAAAATAATTGTTGTTCAGTCACTAAGTCATGTCTGACTCTTTGCAATCACATGGACTGTAGCGGGCCAGGGAAAACAATTGCTGACTACCCCGAAAAGTTGAAGATAAGCTTATCCTATGACAAAACTTCTCCTTGGAGAGAAACTGCTTATGTGGCCAGGATAAAGATACCAGAATGTTCAGAGAAGTATTGCTGTTTCAGTCAAAAATGGAAAAGCTCTAATTCTATGATCATTTTTATGACTAGATTTTGTGTTCTAGAGCCACAGAGTGAAATACTCTGCTATAGTTTTCTCAGCCTCAGCACCTTTTATATTTTTGACCCAATAATTCTTTATTAAAGACTCTTTCTTGGGCATTGTAAGATGTGTAGCCACATCCTTAGCTTCAGTCTACTAGAAACCTGTAGCACCTCCCTCAGTTGTGACCAAGAAAAGTCTCCAGACATTGCCCAGTGCCTTCTGGGGGCCAAACTGTCTCCTGTTGAGAGTCACTGAGTTCCATCCATTTGATTTCATTAACATGAAGTTCAAAGCTTTGCAAAACCAAGCTATATTTTAAAATAATGCGTGCATACTGTGCTGTGCTCAGTTACTCAGTCATGTCTGACTCTTTATGACCCCATGGACTGCAGCCCACCTGGTTCCTCTGTCCATGTGGATTCTCCAGGCAAAAATACTGGAGTGGGTTGCCATGCCCTGCTCCAGGGGAATCTTTCCAATCCAAGAATTGAACTGTGGTCTCCTGCATTGCAGGCGGACTTTTACCAGCTGAGCTACCAGGGAAGCCCCAGACATACATAGGTGACAATAAGTAAATAAAAGCAAGAAAAGAATTATACAGTAAGGGTGGCGGTTATTCATGGGAGATAGGAGATCACGAGGAGATACATGGGACTCTTCTGACTTTGGAGAGATGCTTCTTACTTATTATGTTTTAATGAATAGTATTCTCTATGTTAGTATGTGTATTAATATATAATATATGATATATATATATATATATATATATATATATATATAACATGGTTATATACGGTAATACCTAACTCTATTATATAGGGGCTTCCCTGGTGGGTCAGCAGTAAAGAACCTGCCTGCTAATGAAGGAGATGTAGGTTCCATCCCTGGGCCAAGAAGATCCCCTGGAGGAGGGCATGGCAATCCACTCCAGTATTCTTGCCTGGAAAGTCCCATGGACAGAAGAACCTGGCGGGTTATAGTCCATAGGCTTGCAAAGAGTCCAACAGGACTTGAAGCAACTTAGCAGGCCCAGACGCATATTATACATGCATGGATTATATGTTATATATGTAACATATATAAGACTACATATCTATGCATATGTTGATATATACATATTACATAAAATATGATTGCTTTATATACTACTAAATTTGTATAACTTTTCTTTAAATGTACATGTCTTATGTCCACTTCCATAGTTGTGTTGTAGTTCACAATTTTAAAAGTGAATTAAAAAAGAGAAAAATGTAAATAACACTTAATTGAAAAACTGACAAATAGCAGCAAAGTATGTTATTTAGGAATATGAAAGGAAAACTCTGAAAAGGCTAGAATAAAAGAAAGATGTTACTTAAGGATGCAAAATTCACAAGGGCAAAGCATGGACAGAGGGCAAGAAGCAACTAGTATTCATTATAAACCTTCTTATAATAAACTAAATGCATATGTTAATTTATTACATGTAAAAAATTAATTTTTAAAAATATAACAGTGGTAGAATGAGGCATGTGAGGACATGTCCTGTGTCATAAGCTCTATAATCATTCTAGCTAGATTTTTTTAATGCAACACATTAATCCCAGTGCTGTTTATTTTTTGTAGAATATCCAGATGCTTTGGCTAAAGTATAATAGAGTTATTTTACTAAATAGGCAATAGAAAAGAATTTTGTAATAAATGAAAAAATTCCAAAGGGGATTTTAGAACTGCAATACCTTTAATGTAATAAACAGGCAAATTCTAATGCCTTACTGAATTAATTCTTGAAAGTTTAAACTTTTTTAGCAAATCAATGGAAATGGGAAAAAGAAAAAAATGGCTGAAAATGAAGTTGATTTTATAGGTGGTGCTATAAAAATTACTTTTTTCCAAGAGGTTAAAACATAGTATAATCAATTATCCTAACAATCAATTAGTATTATCCTAGTGTACTTTCAGACTAGGAAAGTTTTTTTATTATTTCAAGTTCTTAAATTGACACTGTAGTCAAGTTTGGAAACTCACTGTTCAATACATATGAAACAGATTGTGGAGAAAGTGAAGTTATAAAACTGAGATAAACAACACTGCTCATTTATTCCTGTCAAAAATCAACCACACACATGCAGCCCAGTAAGAATTCTGCTGGGAAAATTGCAGAGGAGTCTGGACTCTGAGGCTGCTCTGGAAGGCTTCCTAGGGCAGATGCTGTTTAGGCTGAAGTCCGTGAGTGGGTTAGCCAGACCCAGGTCCACAACAAGGGCGTGTCTCCCAGGAGAGGACCGCACACACAGAGCCTAGAGATGAGACAGGACCTGATCTCTAAAGGTGTGTGTGTGTGTGTGTGTGTGTGTGACACACACCGAGAGTAAGGAGAGAACGTCTAAATATTTGACTTGGCATCTCTTACGCTTGAAGAACTTGTACAAAGTTTGTCTTTAAAAAAAAATACACAAGAATCTTGACAGTCTTTACATAATAATGTTAAACTGCTGGAGAGGAAGAGGTTTGAAGACATGGAATAAAAATGACTTGGGAGATTGTGTAAAGAAGAGAGTCCTAAGAACATTTGAGGAGATGAGATTGGATTTCAAGAAGGAGAGACTGGGTGTAGACTGGAGAAGACAGAGAAAATAAAACAGAAAATAGAGAGGTAATTGGCATATAACATTATATTAGAAAGCAACTCATGACTCATCTTGGTTCAAGTCTCTTCTCCTGGACTTCTAAAAAGTTGTTATTAAGACACACGTAATTGTATATCTACAAAATACATTTTGGGATGGTGAAATAGATGATATTCCATACATTAATTATACAGAGAATCTTCCTTATACATAATAAACCATGAGGGCAACAACAGGACTTTGTTGAGACAATCACACGAGACAGTTACCATGAGACAATAATTCTTGAAAGTTTAAACTTTTTAGCAAATCAATGGAAATGGGAAAAAGAAAAAATGGCTGAAAAGTTGATTTTATAGGTGGTGCTATAAAATTACTTTTTCCAAGAGGTTAAATCATAGTATAATCAATTATCCTAACAATCAATTAGTATTATCCTAGTGTACTTTCAGACTAGGAAAGTTTTTTTATTATTTCAAGTTCTTAAATTGACACTGTAGTCAAGTTTGGAAACTCACTGTTCAATACATATGAAACAGATTGTGGAGAAAGTGAAGTTATAAAACTGAGATAAACAACACTGCTCATTTATTCCTGTCAAAAATCAACCACACACATGCAGCCCAGTAAGAATTCTGCTGGGAAAATTGCAGAGGAGTCTGGACTCTGAGGCTGCTCTGGAAGGCTTCCTAGGGCAGATGCTGTTTAGGCTGAAGTCCGTGAGTGGGTTAGCCAGACCCAGGTCCACAACAAGGGCGTGTCTCCCAGGAGAGGACCGCACACACAGAGCCTAGAGATGAGACAGGACCTGATCTCTAAAGGTGTGTGTGTGTGTGTGTGTGTGTGACACACACCGAGAGTAAGGAGAGAACGTCTAAATATTTGACTTGGCATCTCTTACGCTTGAAGAACTTGTACAAAGTTTGTCTTTAAAAAAAAATACACAAGAATCTTGACAGTCTTTACATAATAATGTTAAACTGCTGGAGAGGAAGAGGTTTGAAGACATGGAATAAAAATGACTTGGGAGATTGTGTAAAGAAGAGAGTCCTAAGAACATTTGAGGAGATGAGATTGGATTTCAAGAAGGAGAGACTGGGTGTAGACTGGAGAAGACAGAGAAAAAAAAACAGAAAATAGAGAGGTAATTGGCATATAACATTATATTAGAAAGCAACTCATGACTCATCTTGGTTCAAGTCTCTTCTCCTGGACTTCTAAAAAGTTGTTATTAAGACACACGTAATTGTATATCTACAAAATACATTTTGGGATGGTGAAATAGATGATATTCCATACATTAATTATACAGAGAATCTTCCTTATACATAATAAACCATGAGGGCAACAACAGGACTTTGTTGAGACAATCACATGAGAAAGTTACTTGGTTGCTTTCTATAAATATTGGGCAGCAGCTTGAGTTGAAATTATAAATTTCGTGGAAGTTCGTGAGTACTTCTCTTCCTTCTTTTGCCTCCTTTCTAATGCCTACTTACCCAGCCAGACATCTTAACAAACATGCACTCTGTCCAACAAAATATCTTAAGTTTGCATTTACCAATAATATATAAACCAAAAAATCACCTTGTTTCCAGGCCTATTGCTTGAGAAATTATTTTTTGAAGGTTAGCTTTAAGTTTTAAGTCTTGTGGGTTGGTGTCAATAATTCAAGGCACAACAAATAGAATAATAAACACATAAACCCAAATATAATGAGGCTATTCAGCTCACCACAGCAATCAAGAATAAATAAATGAGGCTAGTGTCAATCCAAAAACTCCACCACTGTGTGTCATGATGAGTCCCCTGGGAAACAACCCACCATTTAGGGACAATAGGAGGAAGAACCTCATTGTCTTGTCCTGAATGTTCATCCCAAACAGTAAAGTCTCTTAAAAAGCACTTGTATGCTATTACCTAGCTTTAACCTTCAGTTCTGTTGTTTAGGAGAAGAGTCATGAATCAATCAAAAGGTTCGCTAGTGTTATATTTTTCCAAATAGCGCAGTTCCTAAGAAATCAACTGTGCCAAAAGTAGGGGCAAAATTTAAGACCACACGTAACCTGAAACCAAAAGGGGAAATACAAAATCGGGATGCTGCATCTTGTTCTTCCAGCTCAAGGATTGGTAATAAATACATGGTACACAAAGGGAACTGATAAACAGTAGATGTGAAGGGACATGCCCCTTCTATCCTATGTGTATACGATAGTGGGCTTCATGCAGCTGTAACTACCATTCACAGCCAGGATCTGCCTATGGTCATGCCTCTTACCAACAGACTGTGGTACTTGCAGTGGAGCCGAAAGAGCAAATATCCTAACTGCTTACTTCACCCTGCTTGTATCCCACCATGTACACAGGCACACACACATGTGCGCGCACACATGCATGGGCATTCACAGGGAGACTCCCCACCTCCAATGCCACAAAGCACTTTTAAAACCCAGCTCTGGATGAGAAAATAAAACCTTTTCCTTTCCCTCAGTCACAGCCCCCTTTATCAGTTCTGGAACTGGGAAGCCCCAGATCAAGGCCAGCAGATTTGTTGTTTGGTGAGAGCCTGCTTCCTGGTTCACAGATGGCTGTCTTCTCCCTGTTGTTACATGTCAGAAGTGGTGAGGGAGCTCTCTGGGGCCTCTATTAGAAGGGCGTTAACCCCACTCATGAAAGTTCCATTCTTGTGACCTAATCACCTCCCAAAGCCTGACAATTAAGGTTCATCATATGAATTTTGAGGGAACCCAAACACTTAATCTACAGCACCTTCTTCCTCTGCTCTGTTTTTCCTGATGCATGCCTATCACATTTGCCACCCTATAAATTTACTTGTTTGGCAGTCTCTCTCTCTCAACTAGGATCACAGCTCCGTAACGCTAGCACATACAGCAGTGCCAGGAACAGGGTGGGCATGTACAAATAGTGACTGAGTCCAGCCATTTGCTCACCAAGCATTTATGATGAACCTATTGGATTCCAAGACAGTTCTTGTTGACTGTTGTTCTTCAGGATCACGTAGCTGGCTGGACCCAGATCCAGAATGAGTCCTCAGGTTCCCTGACTCCTGTGCTCTTTCTAGTAGATCATACCATCTTCTACATAGGAACTACTGTTTCCAATCATTGCTTAGATGAATAGACAAATTTTCTACAATTTGTGTATCTAGAAAGACATGAGGCAATGTCCACATAATACGTCATAGTCTGAAAGTCAAAGTGTTAATCACTCAGTCATGTCTGACTCTTTGCGACCCTGTGATGGGCTGTAGCCCACCAGGTTCCTCTGTCCATGAGATTTCCCAGGCAAGAATATGGGAATGGGTTGTCAGTTCCTTCTCCAGGGGATCTTTCCCGACCCAGGGATCGAACCCAGGTCTCCTGCACTGTAGGCAGATTCTTTACCACTTGAGTCACCAGGAAAGTTCCATATTCATACTCTTTAAATTAAAAATCAATAAGGTAATAACTATACAGTGAAAAAAAAACATTTTGCATTTTACAGGTCATCAAGGAAGGGCAGAATTATGAAAGTGACTTCTATGTCTTTGTATTTTAGACATTAGATGATGGGTAATTGACTTGGTCTGTCTGAAACGTATACAATAGCAACAATTCAGGAAGAGAAAACAACTTTTTTTTTACTGGAAATGTTTTCAGTTGAACAAGTAAACATGAATATATCTCCCTTCCTAACATTTCAAAATACCAACTCGAAAACTTCTTACTGAAAAAAACTGTGTGTCCTTTTATTGCTATTCTAAACAACTGGATAACTGCAGATCCAATAAGTGAATTATTTGAGTAATGAACAACATAATGTAAAAACAATAATAATTAGCTCTATGTAAATCAGCCTTGTCTATAATTCAAAAAAACTAAGAAAAGTCTATTAGTTAAAATTTATAAAGACAGAAACAGTGATACACACTATACATACATTTTGTTAGACAAAATATACATGTTATTTAATCCACAAAATGCCATTTGAATTTCCTACTTCTTCTACATATGTGACAAAGTCCAAGACTTGGAAGATAAGAGTGTGAATATTATATACAGTAAAAAATATTTTGGGTCTTCCCTGGTGTTCCAGTGGGTGAAAAGTCTGCCTTGCAGTGAAAGGGACGCCAGTTCTACTCCTGGCCCAGGAAGATCCCACATGCCAGGGAGCGGCTGGACCCTCGTGTCCAATTAGGAACCAGCACTCTGGAGCACATGCGCCCAGAGCCTGTGCTCTGCAACAAGAGAGGACACTGCAATGGGAGGCCCACACAGGCCAAAGAATACAGATGGATGAAAATACATAAATATATAAATAAATAACCAATAAAAAAGGTCAAAATTTTTGAAAAATATATTTTGATATCTTTTCTAAAATTTAGCTAAGTCTCTCTTTTTCTTAAAAAGAAAGTAGAAACTTTAGATATTTAGGCTAAAAATGCCATTTTATTGTTTCTGGGAATTGAACCAGTATTTTGAACTGAACTAATGACAAAAAAGGTTAAATTCTAACTTTCGAGACTACAAACTTTACTTAATTTCTGGACCAATTTCCCAGCACATATAAAATTCTTTGTTTAATCATAGTTTCTGTTTGTTCACCATTTTTCCTAATCTCAACATCTTTCCATTTAATTGTACCCATTTTGCCATAAGGAAGTAGAGATCACGTCTTATCTTTATTTTAGCTCTGATATTATCAGGTACTCTGGGCTCTCCAAAGGGTGTTCCCAGCGTAGCCGAGGGTCAACAGTAAGAGCTGATTTCATCACTGAAATGAAGAAGAATTCTCAGAGTTCTAAAAATCTGATCTGAATCGTTAACAAAGGCTAGTTCTCTTAAAATAAATTCCACTAGAATATTCTATTGAGACAGTTTCCTCTACGTAAAAGAAATTGCATATCTACTAAATAGACTCCACAGTACCTGGCTCCATGATGGGTGCTGTGCTAGTTGTCAAAAACAGTTTGGGAAATACATAAAAGAATTTCACTCATTATGAGAATCTTGTGTTAAGAATGACTCCTCCCAAAAGATTTTTATTACAAAAATTACAGGCATTTCCATCCTAACTCTTTGAGTTCAGTTGGGTAGAAAATCTCTCGACCTTTTATGGCACAACTTCTCCCTTTAAAAATGCTCTGAATTGTTAGCAGCCTTATATGCTTTAATCTTATGCAAATTAATATGAGTATATTGTTTTGAGCTTATGAATTTCATGTAAAATTTTGTGAATAAATTGAGCTTCTTTAATGCCAATTGTTTATTCACAGTGGTAAAATCTATACAACTAAGGATCTGTGGGTTCCCCTGGTGGCCCAGTGGTAAAGCATTCGCCTACCAATGCAAGAGACGTGGGTTCTATCCCTGGTCCAAGAAGATCCCCTGGAGCAGTAAACAGCAACCCACTCCAGTGTTTTTGCCTGGAGAACTCAAAGGAGCCTGGTGTGCTACAGTCCATGGGGTCACAAAGAGTGGACACAACTTAGCAACTAAACCACAAATGACAACAAAACATATACAGCACATCAGAAGAAAACTGTTCCAATACCTGAAAAGTTATATACTGATAGATTCTTAGTTGCTGAATGGGAATTTCACAGTGATTTCCTTAGTGCAGGTTCCTAGGGATCTGTTAATGGCACTACACAAAAGAGAGAGAGAGACAGAGAGAGAGAGAAGGAACCACCAAAAGAAAGCAAAGTATTAGGAGCTTGGTTTCTCACCCCATACCAAATGGAGTGAACCCTCTTATTTCTATGTAATACCTTAGTCTTCTAGAAAAAAGAGAACTTCACCTTAAAAAAAAAAACCTTTTAAATCCTCTTATTATTTTACCTTTTCTTTTCTATGGATAATAAACTACGTTCCAGAACCTTCTCAAGGCCCAGTAATTAGTGATTCAGTAGGAATAATAAAAATCTGTCTTCTGACTCCTCATCCAAACTTCACTCCATTATACCAAATTCCTCCCACATAAACAAATCTTTTTGAAACACAGATAATTTGGACTTGGTCTGCCATCTCTCACTCCAGAGTATTTCAGTCATGTGCTTGCAATTAACTCAGGACAACAAGGCGACAGTAATTAGTTCTGAGATATTTATCACCATAGAATCATTTACCACAGACGAAGCACTCACTTTTCATCTATCATGTGACCTTTTCATGATCTTTTGGTCAGGGAAACAATATGGAAATGTCCTTTATGCATTCTGGGACTATCAAGGAAAGAACACAGATGCAATCCTATTTCCTGTATCTCTGGGTCCTAATAAGAGTGAACTGAATAGCTCCCCTTAAGTTTGGGAAGTAAGCTCCAAAATGGAGGCAATATCCTCATTTTATAGAATAGAAGGTTTTTGGCATAAAGATATATTTCAAATATACTATCAAACCAATTCTAAGACTATTAGCATAACTGATGTCATTCTGGGCCCATTCAACTCCTCCTCTCCTTTCAGTGAGCCTACTACCTAGGGCTGTCATGGGTACTAATTTCTTCTTGGTTGTCAAGGGCTTTGTTGGTAATATTGCTGGGTTTTTTTCTTTTTCCTTTTTTAAATCTGGCTCTCTTTTATTGGTCTTTCATTTACTTATTTTCATCCGTCCTTGTTCTTTGGCCTGTGGGGGCCTCCCATCACAGTGGCCTCTCCCGCTACAGAGCTCTGGCTCTGGGCACATGTGCTCCAGAGTGCTGGCTTGTAATTGGACACACCGGTCCAGCCGCTCCGCAGCATATGGGATCTTCCCGGACTAGGGATCAAACCAGCGCCCCTTGCACTGCAAATGGACTCTTTATCTACTGGACCACCAGGGAAGCCCAGTAATATTGTTGAATAATCATTAAATAAATCCAAGTGGCCTCTATGCTCTGTTAGTCTCCAAACTGCTGAAGACCTTTGCTGATGTACTCTTGGCACCCATGAAACTAGTCACCCATTCACAGATCTTGACTCGGGAATGCATGTTCTACATTCAAGCATGTAAACCCCATTTGCTGGCTTAACGATAAAATGGTCCCAATGGCTCCTTAGTGGTGTGAGTACAGCTGTGAATACTTTCAGGCCATCACCTGCCAGAGCCCACCCTGTGAGCAAATTACCCTATTGTAAACTGACCATTGTTTATATGGAGATGCCTGCCTCGTTTTTCCATCTCAAGATACCCTCTCAGTTCAGTTAACACTTTTTGCTCCCTCCCTCCTCCAACACCAAGACCAAGAAGTAAATCGTCATGCATATCCATCCACTAGGTTAGCTACAATCAAAAGGACAAGTAATAACAAGTGTTGGTGGAGACGTGGAGAAATTAGAACTCTCGAACATTGCTGGTGGGAATGTAAAATGAATGCAGCCATTTTGGAAAAAAAGTTTGGCAACTTCTCAAAAAGCTATACATAAATGTATCCTATGATAAAGTAATTCTATTTCCAGATATCTGCCCAAGAGAAAGGAACAGGTGTTCACATAGAAAAGTATATGCAACATTGCGAGTGGCCTGGTTCACCAGATCCTCACACTGGGAATAACTCCAAACTCCATCAACTGACAAATGAGTAACAAAATGTGGTATGGATAGTCAGTTGAATCTCTTCTTCAGTTAAAGGGAACATAAAGTGCTGATATGTACTACATCATGGATGAACCTCAAAAACAGTATGCTAAGTCAAGACCCAGATTTAAAGACTACTTAGTGTATAACTCCATTTATATGAAATTTCCGGAAAAGACAAATCTACACAGACGAAAAACAGAATAGTGACTGTCCAGGACTGGGGTTGCTCTTCCATGTGTACTGCTAGTGGTAAATAACCCACTTGCCAATGCTGGAGACAGGGTTCTATCCCTTGACTAGAAAGATCCCCTGGACGGAAATGGCAACCCACCCCAGTACCCTTGCCTGGATAAACCCATGGACAGAGGACCCTGGTGGGCTACAGTCCATAAGGTCACAAAGAGTCAGACATGACTGAAGCATGTACACACACAGAGAGAGCCGGGGTTGGGAAAGGAGATAGGTGGTAGATAGACACAGGGTTCTTTCTTAGGTAATGGGAATGTTCTAAAAGTGGATTATTGCAATGGTTACAAAATTCTGTAGATTTACTAAAAAATCATTAAATTGTATATTTAAATAAGATAAATTTTGTGTGTTTTAATTACATCTCCATAAAGTGTCTTTAAAAAAAAAAGTGGACATTCACATGGAATTAGTAAAGTCGACAGAGGAATTTAGACTGCTGAAACTCACACAGAATTTCCAAACCAAACGTAATTACAGTACCTTATTTTCTCCTTATTTTTCTCTTTGCAGAATGCATGTAAACATGGGAATTTGATCCTCATAAATTATCCTCCTCTTCTGGAGCTTCTTCAATATCAGCATATCTTCTCACACATTTGGTCTACACCATAAGCCCTGTCTAACCCAAGCGCAGTGGTGGGCATGGGTGGAATATAGTTGGTTTTTTAAATGCTAGTATGACCCTGTTTTCAGCTCCTGGCTAGTTAGAGGCCCATCAGTTCTTTTTTTGTGTGAACAACTGTTTAAGTCCCCAATCACTTCCCTTTTAGGCCTTCATACTTGGGACTACTATAAGAAGACAGCCCTAATTACCACGCCCAGGTACCCAACAACCAGAAACAGACCCTCTATCCTGGACCTGAAGCTATTCAAATTAGTCAGCCCATGGGGAGCCCAAAATCCAAGATAATCCCACCTCCCTACCCTAATAATCTCTCCCATAGCTAGCTCTTACCTTGAATGGAAGCAAATCTAAAACAGACGAAAAACATGTATAACTCCATTTATATGAAATTTCCGGAAAAGACAAATCTACACAGACGAAAAACAGAATCCAGGACTGGGGTTGCTCTTCCATGTGTACTGCTAGTGGTAAATAACCCACTTGCCAATGCTGGAGACAGGGTTCTATCCCTTGACTAGAAAGATCCCCTGGACGGAAATGGCAACCCACCCCAGTACCCTTGCCTGGATAAACCCATGGACAGAGGACCCTGGTGGGCTACAGTCCATAAGGTCACAAAGAGTCAGACATGACTGAAGCATGTACACACACAGAGAGAGCCGGGGTTGGGAAAGGAGATAGGTGGTAGATAGACACAGGGTTCTTTCTTAGGTAATGGGAATGTTCTAAAAGTGGATTATTGCAATGGTTACAAAATTCTGTAGATTTACTAAAAAATCATTAAATTGTATATTTAAATAAGATAAATTTTGTGTGTTTTAATTACATCTCCATAAAGTGTCTTTAAAAAAAAAAGTGGACATTCACATGGAATTAGTAAAGTCGACAGAGGAATTTAGACTGCTGAAACTCACACAGAATTTCCAAACCAAACGTAATTACAGTACCTTATTTTCTCCTTATTTTTCTCTTTGCAGAATGCATGTAAACATGGGAATTTGATCCTCATAAATTATCCTCCTCTTCTGGAGCTTCTTCAATATCAGCATATCTTCTCACACATTTGGTCTACACCATAAGCCCTGTCTAACCCAAGCGCAGTGGTGGGCATGGGTGGAATATAGTTGGTTTTTTAAATGCTAGTATGACCTTGTTTTCAGCTCCTGGCTAGTTAGAGGCCCATCAGTTCTTTTTTTGTGTGAACAACTGTTTAAGTCCCCAATCACTTCCCTTTTAGGCCTTCATACTTGGGACTACTATAAGAAGACAGCCCTAATTACCACGCCCAGGTACCCAACAACCAGAAACAGACCCTCTATCCTGGACCTGAAGCTATTCAAATTAGTCAGCCCATGGGGAGCCCAAAATCCAAGATAATCCCACCTCCCTACCCTAATAATCTCTCCCCATAGCTAGCTCTTACCTTGTGCCTCACTACAACCTCTAGGAATGTCTGGTCTAGCAGCCTTCTCTCCTTTGGTGCTGCAGGTAAAGATTTAAGCCTTTCATCTATTCATTTCAATGCACAGTCTGCTTCCATCAAAAGAATCTTTAAATCTTATAAAACAGCAGAGCAGATAGCTGATGGTAGCAGGGAAGAAGTGGGCAAGAAGGAGCCATCTCTCAACCAGACTTTCAAATATTCTTCCAAATACTTCTCATTTGCTAAGCAACTTTATGAAATCAGTCTAACTGGTCTGGAAGTATCTACTCTTGGTTTTCCCTGAAAACCTCCAAGGTTAATATATCTCACATGTGTGCATGCTCAGTCATGTCCTCACAGACTGTGGCTTACCAGGTTTCTCTGTCCATGGAATTTCCAAGGTAAGAATCCTGGAGTGAATGGCCATTTCCTTCTCCAGGGGATCTTCCTGGCCCAAGGATTGAACCCATGTCTCCGGCATTGGCAACTGGGTTCTTTACCACTGAGCCACCTAGGAAGTCCTAAATGTATGTAACAGTTCTCCCTGAGGTATTTCTCAATTGTTTATTTTCAAACAAAAGGACAAATAATCACACAAATGATTTTGACAAAGAGCCTAACAATGTGTTTTGTTTTGTTGTTGTTTCATATAGTCACTACTTTCCCAGGGTCTTCATTATATCTTAGGAGATCTTTACAAGAATGAGAAATGCCTGAGAAAATTTGTCTCTCTTACAACTGGAGAAAACACAACATTTTCATGCTTATAAAACTTAACTAAGTTATGGACTTAAAAACTGACACACACCAATGACTTCTGGACTGAATGCTGCATCTGCTACTTTGACGGACTTCGGCTGATTCAAAATAATCCTCATCTTGCTTCCTTCTTTCTTCCAAATAGCTAAATGTTATGGTTACAGGGTCCTGGTTGAGCAAGTAGAATTTAGTGGTTCCAGATTTTCTTCGGTAAACTCTTACGTGCAAAAATCTGCTGTGTGACGTACTTTAATGAAGAGGAATGCGTTGTTTATTCTCTTTTCAAGTTTGCCTGGGAGATAATATCACTCTCCTCTTTCAGAAGGCTGGCTCTTCAGCCTGCTCACCATTGCAGGAGGTTAAACAGAAACAGCATATAGACAGTCAGATGTCTATCAGAAGGCAGCCTCTTTCTCCACCCATCATTCTTTCCAGTCTCCACCAGTTGATGTGGAGCTGGTCTTAACCGCCCTCTGGCTGGCTTTTCCAGCATTCACATTGACTCCAGGAGTTATGAGTTGAGATTGAATATAACACCTCTCAGGGACTTCCCTGGTGGTCCAGTGGTCAAAATATCATTTTCCAATGCAGGGATTAAGGGTTCAATCCCTGGTCTTGGAGTTAAGATCCCAAGTGACTCACAGCCAAAAAAAGAAAAAAAAAAAATCAAAGCATAGAACAGTAACAACATTGTAACAAATTCCATAAAGACTCAAATAGCAAAGAGGGCCCAGAAGAAGCTAAAGATATTTTAAAAATCATTCAAATGAGAATCAGATTTAGAGATTTATCTCCTCTATCAGACAAAATTCATGTACACTGCCATTTGCGTTGCTATGAACCACTGGAGACACATTTAATTAAGTTATTAAACAAATGTATCACAGAGAAACTGCCTCTGGAGATAACTGGAGAAATTAAACAAAACCCTTGAATCCTAAAGCAGCCTCTTCATTAGTCTTCCAAGTGCTAGATAAACTTAGGATATATGTTAGACTTTGAGTATAGATACTGTCTCTAGAATTTCCTTTTAATAAGGCAGCACTGTTAGAAAGAATAGTTAACATAGGTAAGTTTATTGAATTTTGTTGCAATATAGAGCAGGTATGGTAAGAATGTGACCCAACCCAGCCTGGTTATCCTAAAAACTTCTTTGAGGACACCAGGCATTACAAAGCCGTATTCCTGTATACGCCTATTTATTTGCACAAACACCACAGCTTCACAGTGGTCATGTACAGTTGTGAGAACTGGACCTTTAAGAAGGCAGAATGCCAAATAATTGATGCCTTGGAACTGTGGTGCTGGAGAAGACTCTTGGGAGTTCCTTGGACTGTAAGGAGATCAAACCAGCCAATCTTAAGGGATATCAACCCTGAATATTCATTGAAAGAATTGATGCTGAAGCTGAAGCTGCAGTATTTTGGTCATCCGATACAGACAACTCATCGGAACAGTCCCTAATGCTGGGAAAGATTGAGCGCAGAAGGAGAAGAGGGCGTCAGAGGTTGAGATGACTGATGGTATTACTGATACAATGGATATGAACCTGGGCAAACTTCAGGAGATGATGAGGGGAGGCCTGGCATGCTGTAGTCCATGGGGTCACAAAGAGTTGGACTCTGGGACACTGAACAGCAACAGCGCAGCTTTAATATTACTTGATCAGTTAGAGTCAAAAAATTGGTACAACCCAGCCACACTTTGGCATAGACTTCAAAAAAGTCATGGGTATGTACTTACAGCAACTTTATGCCCACATGAAATTTGAGGTAGTCCAAAACAAAGAACTCAAGTTAAAGAAGTTGATCATTTAAAAGTAAGAATATGTCAAATATAAGAAAAAGACAAACAAAAATAAATCCAGATCTATCAATATATCTTTTCTATGAATGAGTGTAATAATGTGTTATGAGCAGGCTGGCATGTCAAAATATCATTTTTCAAAATCAGAAAACAAAGAGGTTTTAATCAAGCAAAAGATTGCCATGGGTCCTAAATTATAGGAAATTTTTCAGATCCATAAGACGACTTTCCAATATCTGTAAAAAAACAGTTCCCACAAAGATCCACCAACATTCTGAATGAAAAGAGAAAAATAATGCTAATTATCTACATATACCCCCTTCACCTTTCCAAAGATATATGTGAACACACATGGAAATACATAGACATATATATGTCTATGTATTTTATATGTGTGTATATATATTTTATATGTGCATTATATGTGTATTTTTATGTGTATATATGTATTTTATGTGTATATTTTATATGTATTTTATTTGTGTATATATTTTAAATGTGTATTATATGTATTTTATATGTATATGTGTGTTATATGTATTTTATGTGTGTATTATTTAATATATATGTATTTATGTGTATACTATATAATAGTCTCATAATTTATATTCTGATGCCATAAGCAACTAAAAAATGTAACTGGTTTGAATAGCAGAGCTCAAAAGAGGCATGAGGTCTTTGAACAGGCTCCTGCTACATCAATGTTTTTAAAAGACCATATAGTGCATAAGTTCAAGTGCTTGAGAACTACAAATCTCTGATGAAAGTCCTGGCTCCACCTGCAAGCTCCACATCAACCCAAACACAGCGGGAATGAGATCCTCCTGTAGGCCATGATGAAAGGATTAAATTTGGCATCCACTCAATGAAGCAACTGAGCACATGCACGTACACAATAGGGAGCTCCTTCAGTCTACATAGGATACCTACTCTACCAAAAGAAGAAGTATTAATACAGTTCAATTCCGTCAAGTATCTGAATAAAGTCCAAAAAATATCATGGAGGCAAATCCTGATTTTTATTAAGCTTTTCCATTTTGACTCTAATGAATCTGAATACTATCTGACAGTTGAGAGAGAATCTCAGAGATGGCTAATTCTGGCATGTCTTCCTCCTTCAAGTCCTTCCCTAAGCCCTCTTGCCTTGGACACCAAGGCTAGTTGCGTACTTCCTATTGACCCTCTTTCATTGGGTTCAAGGGTCTCCTCTGAATTCCCAGACACTCAGTCCCATTGGGATGCAACACAGACACTATTCGTCCTTCTTCCTGATGGCAATTAAGAAAAAACATCACTTGTCACAAACCCCAATCTAATTTTAACTTTTTCCTGGTTCTCTTTCCTGGGCATGTGCATGCATGAGCACACACACTTTGTCTTTCAAGTGACTCATACTAAGATAGTGAGAGGTATGGAGAATCCTGGAAGACCCAGTACTCAGGATGAACCCTGTCTGCCTCTTCTTGTAGCGAGCCTGGGTAGCAGCTGCTGGCCTAGCCATCAGTACCAGGACTAGGTGGTTTCTTCCTTTTCCCAGCTGCTCTTTGAAGACAGAGTTTGAGCATCTGTCTCCCTACAGTATTTAGGAGTGTGCATGCCCATTTGTTCATTTGCCTCTTGAGTTGATTCCCCAAGCACCACACCAACCCCACATTCACTGGGAACTCACAATACAGTATAGAGTCCATTGGGAATTACAGTGATGTTTCACTCTTAAACAAAAGGGAACTATTTAAGCTGCAATTGATCATAGAGTCCTGCTACATCATCACACTACCCAAAATTTCCTGAAAATTTCCACTGACAGCAAAAGAGAGAGGATATGTGACCTCTGAGGTCTTGAGACTTCACATGAAGTTCCACAGATTTATGATGTTTTGCAGGCACAAATTACTCATATTTTAGCCTAAATGTCCTGGATTTTTTAAATTTATTTCAAAATATACTTATGTTTATTTTAATAAAAAATGTTTCTCTCTCCAGTTCAACATTTCAGTCTTTCAGTAAAATTGATAACTCCTGAAATGGGTGTCTTTCTTATTGTCTTGCCCACCTGGGAACCCTTTGGGCTTCACAACAGGGATAGAGATGATCATAGTGAAGACATCAAAGATGACCACGAAAATAGTTTTTATCAAATGATTACTACTTGGCCAGCATTATCTCATCTAATTCTTACATCAACCTTACTAGGTTAGCATAATTATCATCTTCACCTTGTCAGTAAGCTTAGTGAGGTACCAAAAAAGCTAAGTAACTCACCCTTATGATCTTTTAGCGAGCAATAAGAGGACTCAGAATATGAACCCTCACAGCTGTGGAAATTATTGATTTCTTTTTCTTATTCCTCATTAATAGTTTCCTACCATGAATCCTAGTGGAGTTAAGTGTCCCTAACCCCAAGATTCAAGGAGGACTCAAACAGATCAACAGAGATGAAACAACCATAACTAGGCAACCAGGATATTACCAAGAGCGTTGCTTAGGGACAGAACTTGAGAACTTTAATAACATCAACATAAATGTGTCTGTTAGAGTCTGACTCAACTCAGGTATTTCAGACATTTATCAAGAACTGACTGGCAGCTCATTCATGACTCATACTAAGATAGTGAGAGGTATGGAGAATCCTGGAAGACCCAGTACTCAGGATGAACCCTGTCTGCCTCTTCTTGTAGCGAGCCTGGGTAGCAGCTGCTGGCCTAGCCATCAGTACCAGGACTAGGTGGTTTCTTCCTTTTCCCAGCTGCTCTTTGAAGACAGAGTTTGAGCATCTGTCTCCCTACAGTATTTAGGAGTGTGCATGCCCATTTGTTCATTTGCCTCTTGAGTTGATTCCCCAAGCACCACACCAACCCCACATTCACTGGGAACTCACAATACAGTATAGAGTCCATTGGGAATTACAGTGATGTTTCACTCTTAAACAAAAGGGAACTATTTAAGCTGCAATTGATCATAGAGTCCTGCTACATCATCACACTACCCAAAATTTCCTGAAAATTTCCACTGACAGCAAAAGAGAGAGGATATGTGACCTCTGAGGTCTTGAGACTTCACATGAAGTTCCACAGATTTATGATGTTTTGCAGGCACAAATTACTCATATTTTAGCCTAAATGTCCTGGATTTTTTAAATTTATTTCAAAATATACTTATGTTTATTTTAATAAAAATGTTTCTCTCCCCAGTTCAACATTTCAGTCTTTCAGTAAAATTGATAACTCCTGAAATGGGTGTCTTTCTTATTGTCTTGCCCACCTGGGAACCCTTTGGGCTTCACAACAGGGATAGAGATGATCATAGTGAAGACATCAAAGATGACCACGAAAATAGTTTTTATCAAATGATTACTACTTGGCCAGCATTATCTCATCTAATTCTTACATCAACCTTACTAGGTTAGCATAATTATCATCTTCACCTTGTCAGTAAGCTTAGTGAGGTACCAAAAAAGCTAAGTAACTCACCCTTATGATCTTTTAGCGAGCAATAAGAGGACTCAGAATATGAACCCTCACAGCTGTGGAAATTATTGATTTCTTTTTCTTATTCCTCATTAATAGTTTCCTACCATGAATCCTAGTGGAGTTAAGTGTCCCTAACCCCAAGATTCAAGGAGGACTCAAACAGATCAACAGAGATGAAACAACCATAACTAGGCAACCAGGATATTACCAAGAGCGTTGCTTAGGGACAGAACTTGAGAACTTTAATAACATCAACATAAATGTGTCTGTTAGAGTCTGACTCAACTCAGGTATTTCAGACATTTATCAAGAACTGACTGGCAGCTCATTCATGACTGAATTTCTTTCTGGTGTCTATGGAGCAGATACTCTGGATTGGCTACAGGAGCCACATGCTCTGGGGAATGTGTGCTGCAGAGAAGGTCAGTATCACACTTCTGGCTGGAAACTCAGCTCCCTTTTATTTAGGTCTTAAGGTAGAACTCAGGTCCTTACTTCTCAAATCTCCAAGGTAGCCTTTTCTCGTACAATTTCTTCCTCAGCTTTCATCACAATGTCCTGCAGGCAATCACTTCAGGTAACTAAGGAATTTGGCCAGAGTTGAGATAAATCTTCAGATTACCTTTTCATGGAAGGCTGAGGCATGTGTGCAAATCAGGTTTCAGGAATATTCCTGCCCACTCCATGATTCCTCAAGCCAGTAATGCAAACTAATTTGAGTGTGGTAACTGGGTTCTATCTATTAATAAATTCGGTTAATAATAAGTGACCTCCCTCTCTCAGGGCTTTCCTGGTGGCTCAGATGGTATAGAATTCGCCTGCAATCTGGGAGACCTGTGTTCAGTCCCTGGGCTGGGAAGATACCCTGGAGAAGGGAATGACTACCCACTCCAGTATTCTTGACTAGAGAATTCCATGACTCCTCCACACAGTCACAAAGAGTTGGACACAACTGAGCAACTTTCACTTTCACTTTTCCTCTCTCTGGTCTCCCTGTTTCTTTACCTAGCCAAACTTTCCTTCACAGACCTATTTTAAGAATATATCTTCTGCATCTTTAACAGCTCTTTATAAGAAGCATTCATGTGAGCACATGAATAGTATTTCATGTCTATTGAAATGCTTTGACTGAAGCCATAAATCTCTGCTTAGGACTTTACATGAGTGTCAATCCAGGAAAATTCAACCTTAAGTTTTACTTCAGAAATTTCTAAGGAAGAGTTTAGTATACTTCATCCAGAAAATGGAAGCCACATAACGTTTTCCCCTTCGATTTGTTGCCGGGAACCACTCCATTTGGGTTTCCCAGATGGTGCTAGCAGTAAAGAACCTGCCTGCCTATGCATAAAGCATAGCAGACTCTGGTGTGATCCCCGGGTTGGGAGGATACCCTGGAGGAGGGCATGGCAACCCACTCCAGGATTCTTGCCTGGAGAATCCCACAGATAGAGAAACCTGGCAGGCTACAACCCAGAGCGTTGGAAAGAGTTAGACATAAATGAAGTAAATGAACACATGCACCCTAACTGTATGTTTACCTTTATCAACATGATTTTTCCTTCTGTAATTTTTATATTCCTAGTTGTGCCCTTTTCTTTTCTGCTTAGTAAAGTCCCTTTATCATCGCTTGTAAAGCTGGTGTGATGGTGTGAAATTCTTTTAACTTTTGCTTGGCTGTAAAACTCTTTGATCTGTTCCTTTGAATCATCTAATCTGGTGTTGACTCCATCCAGTGTACTTTTTACTTCAGTTACAGTGTTCTTCAGCTGTGTTTGGTTTTACTTCATATTTTCTATAATAACTCTATGTTAAACTTTTCATTCTGTTCACCCATTCTTCTCCTGTTTGTTAGGCATCTTTATGATTACCTTGAACTCTTTATCAAGTTAGTTTTCTTATTGTCACTTAGTTTTTCTGGCATTTTGGCTTGTTATTTTGTTTGGAACATATTCCTCATTTTGTCTAATTCTTTGTGCTTATTATTTATATACTTGGTAAGTCAGTTTTTGGGAGACCTGTGTTCAGTCCCTGGGCTGGGAAGATACCCTGGAGAAGGGAATGACTACCCACTCCAGTATTCTTGACTAGAGAATTCCATGACTCCTCCACACAGTCACAAAGAGTTGGACACAACTGAGCAACTTTCACTTTCACTTTTCCTCTCTCTGGTCTCCCTGTTTCTTTACCTAGCCAAACTTTCCTTCACAGACCTATTTTAAGAATATATCTTCTGCATCTTTAACAGCTCTTTATAAGAAGCATTCATGTGAGCACATGAATAGTATTTCATGTCTATTGAAATGCTTTGACTGAAGCCATAAATCTCTGCTTAGGACTTTACATGAGTGTCAATCCAGGAAAATTCAACCTTAAGTTTTACTTCAGAAATTTCTAAGGAAGAGTTTAGTATACTTCATCCAGAAAATGGAAGCCACATAACGTTTTCCCCTTCGATTTGTTGCCGGGAACCACTCCATTTGGGTTTCCCAGATGGTGCTAGCAGTAAAGAACCTGCCTGCCTATGCATAAAGCATAGCAGACTCTGGTGTGATCCCCGGGTTGGGAGGATACCCTGGAGGAGGGCATGGCAACCCACTCCAGGATTCTTGCCTGGAGAATCCCACAGATAGAGAAACCTGGCAGGCTACAACCCAGAGCGTTGGAAAGAGTTAGACATAAATGAAGTAAATGAACACATGCACCCTAACTGTATGTTTACCTTTATCAACATGATTTTTCCTTCTGTAATTTTTATATTCCTAGTTGTGCCCTTTTCTTTTCTGCTTAGTAAAGTCCCTTTATCATCGCTTGTAAAGCTGGTGTGATGGTGTGAAATTCTTTTAACTTTTGCTTGGCTGTAAAACTCTTTGATCTGTTCCTTTGAATCATCTAATCTGGTGTTGACTCCATCCAGTGTACTTTTTACTTCAGTTACAGTGTTCTTCAGCTGTGTTTGGTTTTACTTCATATTTTCTATAATAACTCTATGTTAAACTTTTCATTCTGTTCACCCATTCTTCTCCTGTTTGTTAGGCATCTTTATGATTACCTTGAACTCTTTATCAAGTTAGTTTTCTTATTGTCACTTAGTTTTTCTGGCATTTTGGCTTGTTATTTTGTTTGGAACATATTCCTCATTTTGTCTAATTCTTTGTGCTTATTATTTATATACTTGGTAAGTCAGTTACATTTCTCCACCTTAGAGAAGTAGCCTTATGTACTATGGAGTCCAGCAGTGCATTCCTCTCTGGTCACCAGAGCTACATGCTCTATGAGCACCCACTATGTGGACTGTATGGGCCCTTCTATTGCTATGGAGCCAACTATTGTGAGCATGCTGGTAGGCAGGATCAGCTCCAACCTGGTTGGCTGTCAGGACCTGCCTTGTGTGGTGGACTAACCCATCAATGCATATGAGTGGACTTCAGCAAGGCTGGCTAGATGACCAAGTGGGTCCCAGGACTAGTGTTGGCCTTTTGGTGGGTAGGACCAGGACCCAAGGCCACTGACTATGGGGGATTGGAGGACCCAGGACTGATGACAGCCCACTGGCAGGCAGGTAAGCCTCTGACATTACAAAGCTAGACAAAGGACTCCAACATGCACCTGTGAGCACCAGTGTCCTCATGGTAGAATGAGCTCTCAAAAACGCTATTGCAGACTTTTATGTCCATGAAGAGTTCCAGTTGCCTCTTTCCTCTCCAAGCGGCTCTCCAAATTCAGCAAGCGGGTCTGAACCAGTCTTCTTTCAAATTATCAGCTCTTCCCTAGGACTACAGAGAGTATATTTTGTACACACCCTTTGCTGAAGCAGTCTCTGTTTCCTATAGGCCTCCAGTTCTTCTGAACTATAAACCCTGTGTGTGTGTGTGTGTGTGTGTGTGTGTGTGTGCGTGTGTGTTAAACTTTTTGGGACCCTGTGGACTGTAGGCATCCAGTTCCTATGTCCATGGGATTCTCCAGGCAAGGAATACTGGAGTGGGTAGCCATTCTCTTCTCCAGGGAGTCTTTCCGGCCCAAAGATAAAACCCAGGTCTTCACTGCAGGCAGATTAACTGTCTGAGCCAACAGCCAAGCCCAAATATAAGTCCTACTGGTTTTCAAAGCCCAGAATTCTGGGAGCTCATCTTTCTGGCACAGAATCCCAAGCTGGGGAGCCCAGAATGAGGCTTGATCTCTTGTTCCTTGGGGAGAACCTCCACAATTGTGATTATCCTCTCATTTGTGGTGAACCTACCCAGTGGTGGGGGTCTTGATTATACTCTGCTTTCATTCCTCCTTCTCATCTCATTGTGGTTCCTTCTCCATAGCTTTAGTTGTGGAAAAACTTCTCTGCTAGTCTTCAGGTCATCCTTATAGATAGTTACTTTGTAAATACTTATAATTTTGATGTGCCTGTAGGAGGAGATGAGCTCAGAGTCTTCCTACTCCACCATCTTGGTCACACCAAAACTGTGCTAGATTTTTGAATTGCTATTATACCTGCAGCAGTTTGGAAAAAACACTTAAGGTAAAACAGGAAGATGGAGTTTACAGTTTGAAGGAAAGAACAGCTGTTGGATATCAGAGGAAAGGAGTTGAGGAAGAAACACTTCTGTTGATCATGTATGCAAGCAGAGGAGAAAGCAACTGACTCAATGAAATGACTCACTTCATTTTCAGGTAAACATCGCAACAGTGGCTCCCCTACCACTGCGATAATATTTAAATGTACCTTTAATTATAGCCAAAGACTAAACATCAAATGTTAAATTCTTTCAGCCTGCTACAGGGAAGATAGTAAATGCTTACTTCCAAAAATAAGTTTGTTAATTGCTTTAGTAAGATGTAGATCTGGCAGCAGATCCCTTGAAAATAAATACTGAATAAATCAAATCATCGAATTACTTTGTACAAGCTATAAATATGTTTTAGTGGGCCAGAATTATAAAATAGTTGAAGGCATTGCATAGTTTTGAGGGGAGGATTAAACTGCTTCACTTTATTTTTTGCTTTTCATCAGTTCAGTCACTCAATCATGTCTGACTCTTTGTGATCCAATGGACTGCAACATGCCAGGTTTCCCTGTCTTTCACCTTCTCATTGAGCCTGCTCAAACTCAGGTCTATTGAGTTTTCCAAACATCTCGTCCTCTGTCGTCTCCTTCTCCTTTTGTCTTCTGTTTTTCCCAACATCAGGCTCTTTTCCAATGAGTCATCTCTTCACTTCAGATAGCCAAAATGTTGGAGCTTCAGCTTTGGCATCAATTCTTCCAATATATATTCAGGGTTGATTTCCTATAGGATTGACTGATTTTATCTTCTTGCGGCCCAAAGGACTCTCAAGAGCCTCCTCCAACAAGATAGTTCGAAAGCATCAATTCCTCAGCCTTTATGATCCAGCTCTCACATCCATATATGACTACTGGGAAAACTGTAGCTTTGACTATATGGAATTTTGTCAGCAAAGTGATGTCTCTTTGAACACCATATGTCATTTGAATGTGCTGTCTTGCGTTTTCACAGATTTTCTTCCAAGGAGCAAGCACCTTTTAATTTCATGGTTGTAGTCACCATCTGCAGTGATTTTGAGCCCAAGAAAATAAACTCTGTCACTGTTTCCATAGTCTGTCCATCTATTTGCCATGAAGTGATGGGACTGGCTGCCATGATCTTCATTTTCTGAATGTCGAGTTTTAGGCTAGCTTTTTCACTTTCCTCTTTCACCTTCATTAAGAGACTCTTCAGTTCCTCTTAGCTTTCTGCCATAAGGGTGGTGTCATCTGCATACCTGAGGTTATTGATATTTCTCCCGGCAATCTTTGCTACTCATATGAGTATCATATGTACGCAGGTAAGACTTGGAATGATACACAATATATGGTCATGGTGCTTTCAATTTTAAATTGGTAAGAAGAATAAAACAGTTATGATTAACACCTTCAAAACATTTTTGTTTTTCTATTTTTGTCTTAGCTTATTTAAGCAAATGCATTGCTAAGTCAGAACAACAGGTACATTACTCCCCTGAATAAATGAGTATTAGATTCAGTATCCCAGATGGAAACAAACTAACAGGAAGAAATTGAAAACAAATCTTCAACTGGTAAGAAAAAGGGAGACTTCATCAGTTTTCTTTCTCAATGTTCGTGTTTGGGGGGAGGTTGTGAAAAAGACATGCTTATAACAACCCAATTTTATTAGCCTTCTGAAAGAAGTTTACAGTTAACCAGAACAAATATTATTTAGGATGAAACACTAATAATGTATTCTACAAGGAAATAGAGGCAAAGGAAGCCAGTGAGCCCAGTCAAAATTAAGTAATAGGCAAAACATCAAAACCCAGTCCCTAGATGTACTCCACACATGAGTTTGCATTTGTGCCTGAGCCCCTGGAGCCCAGGAGGATCATCGCATTACTCTCTTGGCAGATGCACCCGAAGAGCTGGCCATGTTGTGTCTCCTCATCACAATGCTTCTTTCTGTTCAATGGCTTAAAATGTTTGACAAGCACATCACAAAGCCATCCAAGGAAATGCTCCCCTTCCAAGGATTAGAGTCTTGAAGCAGACCATTAACACTGGCCTTTGTCAGTGATTCAGCCCGCATTAGCAACAGAAAGCTTCTGACAGACAGACTGGGCTCTTAAGGAGACTCTAAAGAGAACACTGAGTGCTTTGTTATTGCTTCTTCACGCTTTATTAATGGAGGTTTAAAACAGAGGGGAAAGGGGGTTGTTCCTTGTCCTCAGAAAGTTGCCTTTTTAAGAAAACATTAATTTCCTATCTTTATCATATTAAGGCAATAGTCTAATCATATGGCCATGGGAGTAAAAATTTGATTCTTAATTAAATGAAAGGAAGTCATCCAACAAAATAGTCTCTTTCTCAAGTTTATACACCTACCAAAAAGCCTTTGGCCAAATTACTGCCAGAAAAAGAATACTCAAAGCCACAAGAAAAAGGCTTTGGCTCCAGATGAATATTTCTCTACATAATAGGGCAGTGACACAAGAACGGATTCTCAGACCGACTCTCCTTTTCACTGAGAGTTTATTACCATGGAGTAGCATGACGCTTTCACTTCATTTGTGATTTGCTTTCTTGGAGTCTTGTTTCTCATTAAAAATTAACCCTATCTCTCATCACTTGTTGGCCTATCTGGTGGTTCAGATAGTAAAGAATCTGCCTGCAGTGCAGGAGGTTTGAGTTCTATCCTTGGGCTGGGAAAAATATCCCCTAGAGAAAGGAATAGCTACCCACTCCAGTATTCTTGCCTGAAGAAGTCCATGAACAGAGGAACCTGGCAGGCATGGGGTCTCAAAGAGTAGGACATCACTGAAGAACAGTTTTTAAAGGACTAGTCTTATAACAACCCAATTTTATTAGCCTTCTGAAAGAAGTTTACAGTTAACCAGAACAAATATTATTTAGGATGAAACACTAATAATGTATTCTACAAGGAAATAGAGGCAAAGGAAGCCAGTGAGCCCAGTCAAAATTAAGTAATAGGCAAAACATCAAAACCCAGTCCCTAGATGTACTCCACACATGAGTTTGCATTTGTGCCTGAGCCCTGGAGCCCAGGAGGATCATCGCATTACTCTCTTGGCAGATGCACCCGAAGAGCTGGCCATGTTGTGTCTCCTCATCACAATGCTTCTTTCTGTTCAATGGCTTAAAATGTTTGACAAGCACATCACAAAGCCATCCAAGGAAATGCTCCCCTTCCAAGGATTAGAGTCTTGAAGCAGACCATTAACACTGGCCTTTGTCAGTGATTCAGCCCGCATTAGCAACAGAAAGCTTCTGACAGACAGACTGGGCTCTTAAGGAGACTCTAAAGAGAACACTGAGTGCTTTGTTATTGCTTCTTCACGCTTTATTAATGGAGGTTTAAAACAGAGGGGAAAGGGGGTTGTTCCTTGTCCTCAGAAAGTTGCCTTTTTAAGAAAACATTAATTTCCTATCTTTATCATATTAAGGCAATAGTCTAATCATATGGCCATGGGAGTAAAAATTTGATTCTTAATTAAATGAAAGGAAGTCATCCAACAAAATAGTCTCTTTCTCAAGTTTATACACCTACCAAAAAGCCTTTGGCCAAATTACTGCCAGAAAAAGAATACTCAAAGCCACAAGAAAAAGGCTTTGGCTCCAGATGAATATTTCTCTACATAATAGGGCAGTGACACAAGAACGGATTCTCAGACCGACTCTCCTTTTCACTGAGAGTTTATTACCATGGAGTAGCATGACGCTTTCACTTCATTTGTGATTTGCTTTCTTGGAGTCTTGTTTCTCATTAAAAATTAACCCTATCTCTCATCACTTGTTGGCCTATCTGGTGGTTCAGATAGTAAAGAATCTGCCTGCAGTGCAGGAGGTTTGAGTTCTATCCTTGGGCTGGGAAAAATATCCCCTAGAGAAAGGAATAGCTACCCACTCCAGTATTCTTGCCTGAAGAAGTCCATGAACAGAGGAACCTGGCAGGCATGGGGTCTCAAAGAGTAGGACATCACTGAGCAGCTAACAGTTTCACTCATCATTCATTATACTTTCGGATCTCTTTATCGTCTATATTATTTGTTACCTCAATTTCTAAAAGCCATTGGCATTGGCAAAGATACTTCAGTAGGTCATCTTGATCCTGAAGAACTCTTCCTCCTTGAGAAAGATACGAATGCATTTAGGTTGGAAGCCAGATGTTTATCCTCCATAATTTTCCTTACATTCGACAATTATAGATGCAAAGTAAAACAGCATAGTCTTACTTTCTCTAAACCACATACTCTATTATTATGCCATATTCCAATCTGAAAGTATATTATGTAGCTAAGATGTAAAATAAATAGTTACCCCAACCTCCAAGCCACGATAATGTTGGAAAGCTTAGTGTAAGACTTATCTGACTCAATGACACAATTATGATTTATAGACCATTTATTGAAAAAAATCATTTAATGTCAGAAATGTATGTGTGTCCCCAACACATTGTATATAGTATAGTACTGTCATCCAGTCTTCTGATGTGTGTGTGTGTGCGTGTGTGTGTGTGCTTAGTCATGTCCAACTCTTTGTGACCCCATGAACTATAGTGCACGAGGCTCCTCTGTCCATGGAATCTTCTTCCAGTATTCTTGCCTGGATGCGTTTCCTATTCCAGGGGATCTTCTCGACCCAGGGATCAAACCTGAGTCTCTCGCATCTGTCTCCTGCACTGGCCAACAGATCGTTACCACAGCACCATCTGAGAAGCCCTAAAACCAACATCTTCGGAATTCTTGAATTTGGGTGTGCTAATTGGACCCATTCACTGCCCAATCCCCATAAAGACATATCTATGAATTTTAAGGTTATTTTTAAAATTCTCCTAAGTGAAACTAAAACTTACCAGTACTTGCAAAAAGCCAACTTTATGCAGTCACAAATTTTATTTTCCTTCCAATATTTTACAACTACCTTACCACAGTTTAATTCAATATAAGTTTTTAAAATCCATTTTCTTTGCAATATCTTGTCAGTATTTTATTTTTCATGGAAAATCTCTATCTTTTCATATTTTACTCATTTAAATACTTCTAACTATAATAACAAGTACATATGGAATAAAGAGTTTAAGAAACTTGCACAACTTATTCTTGCTAACAGACATTTCAACTGGTGGGAACAGAAGTGTTGGGTATACCAGAGAGAAACCTGTTCCCCATGAACTCTTAACCTGCCATGAGCAATGATCAGCATGTTTGCAGAACTAATAGAGTGGCGGCTAAATCACAAAATCATGTAATTGGCAGTCAGTCAAGCGGTCAAGACATTTTGAATGTATTACACAAGACATCGGGCACTGTCCCAGAGGGACTATTTTCAGTTAAGGCTGCCAATATAAAGTCTTTGTTTTCTGAGAAGAATGCTTAAAGAATGCTCCCACCGCATGCAAGAGTCTTCACTGAAAAGAGTGTGAAAAGCCACAGGACAAAGACATTCCAGTTCATGTGGGACACACGGGTTGATATAGCAGTCAGTAATCATTCCTGGTATCCATAAATCTTCCCACAAGATCGATGTAGAATATACTGGTGAGAGTAGGATGAATTGAGAAAGCAGCGTACATAGACACTGTGCTCTGTGGTGCTTAGTCGCTCAGTCATGTCTGACTCTTTGCAGCCCCATGGACTACAGACCACAAGGCACCTGTGTTCATGGCATTCTCCAGACAAGAATAAGGAGTGGGTTGCCATGCCCTCCACCAGGGAATCTTCCCAATCCAGGGATGGAACCCAGGATCCCAATTGCAGGCATATTCTTTACATTTTGAGTTACCAGGAAAGCCTAAGAATACCGGAGTGGGTAGCCTACCACTTCTCCAGGGGATTTTCCTAACCCAGGAATCAAACCAAGGTTCCCTGCATTGCAGGTGGATTCTACAACAGCTGAGCTACCAGAGAAGGCCATATACACACTGCGGTGTGCAAAATAGATAATCAGTGAGAAGCTTCTATAGCAAAGGAAGCCTAGCCTGGAGCTCTGTGATGACTTAGAGGGGAGGGATGGGACAGGGAAGGGAAACATACAAGGAAGGAAACAATGAGACACAACTGCATATGAATGACTATAATAAAAAAGACAAAACAAGTGGTGTAGTAAAAATGTGGAAAAAATGAAACTCAGGTTCTACTGGTAAGCCAGCACTAACCCTAGCCATGAAACCTCGAACAAGTCACTGGTCTCTCAAAGGCCCAACAACGAGAAAACGACACATTAACCAACCACCGCCCTAAACGTGGAGGTTGACACTCAACTCAAACTAGGTCTGTAATCAAAGTCAGATCCTATGGGAAAGCCCGCGCTAAAACCTAGGCTCAGACCTGGGACAAGTCTGCGGGCTCTCAAAGCCCTCTCAGCGAGGTACTGACACACAAACCAACCACCACCCTAAGCATGTCGAATGAGTCTCAACTCAAACTAGGCTTCAAATGAAACTCAGGTTCTACTGGTAAGCCAGCACTAACCCTACCTATGAGCCCTCAAACAAGTCACTGGTCTCTCAAAGCCCCCACAACGAGGAACCAACACATCAACCAACCACCGCCCTAAGCATGGCGGCTGTCTCTCAACTCAATCTAGGCCCGTAATCATAGTCAACTTCTACGGGAAAGCCCGCGCTAACCCTAACCTAGAACCCTGGAACAAGTGACCAGGCTCTCAAAGCCCTCTAAACTAGGAACCGAAGCAAAAAAACACAGCCGACCTAAGCATGGCAGTTGACTCTGAACTCAATATTGGGCTCTAATTAAAGTCAGCTTCTACTGCAAAGTAAGCCCTAATTCTAGCTGCGGACCCTGGAACAAGTTTCTGGTTTTTCAAAGCCCCCACCACGAGGAACCGACACATTATCCAACCACAACCCTAAGCATGGAAGTTCTCTCAACTCAATCTAGGCCTCTAAACAAAGTGAGCTCTACGGGAAAGCCTGCGCTAACACTAGCCTTGGACCCTGGTACAAGTGACCAGGCTCTCAAAGCCCTCTCAATGTTGAACCGATACATACACCAACCACCGCCGAAAGCATGGCGCATGCATCTCAACTCAACCTTGGCCTCAAATGAAACTGAGCTTCTACGGGAAAGCAAGTGCTAACCTTGGCCGCGGACCATGGAACAAGTCACTGGTCTCTCAAAGCCCCCTCAACGACGTACCAAAACATAAACCAACCACCGCCCTAAGCAGGACGGCTGACTCTTACATCAATCCTGGCTTCACCACGAAGTCAGCTTCTTTGGGAAAGCCCGGCCCAACCCTAGCCTCAGACCCTGGAACAAGTCACGGGGGTCTCAAAGCCTTCTCAACGAGGAACTCACACATAAACCAACCACCGCCCTAAGCATGGCGCATGCATCTCAACTCAACCTTGGCCTCAAATTAAACTCAGCTTCTACGGGAAAGCAAGCGCTAACCCTGGCCGCGGACCATGGAACAAGTCACTGGTCTCTCAAAGCCCCCTCAACGACGTACCAAAACATAAACCAACCACCGCCCTAAGCAGGACGGCTGACTCTCACCTCAATCCTGGCTTCACCTCGAAGTCAGCTTCTACGGGAAGGCCCGCCCTAACCCTAGCCTCAGACCCTGGAACAAGTCTCCGGGCTCTCAAAGCCCTCTCAACGAGGAACTGAGACATAAACCGAACACCGCCCAAAACATGGTGGTTGACTCTCAGCTCAATCTTGGCCTCAAATGAAAGTCAGCTTCTACTGGAAAGCCCACTCTAACCCTAGCCACTGATGCTGGAACAAGTCACTAGTCTCTCAATGCCATCTCAACGAGGCACTGACACATAAACCAACCAACGCCCTAAGAATGGCGGTTGACTCTCAACTCAACCTTGTCCTGAAATGAAACTCACTTTCTATGGGAAAGCCCGGCCTAACCCTAGCCTCGGACCCTGGAAAAACTAACCAGGCTCTCAAAGTTCTCTCAAAAAGATATCGACACACAAACCAACCACCGCCCTAAGCATGTCGGTTGAGTCTCAACTCAAACTTGGCCTCAACTGAAACTCAGGTTCTACTGGTGAGCCAGCAGTAACCCTAGCCATGGACCCAGGAACAAGACACTGGTCTCTCAAAGCCCCCAACACGAGGAACCGACACATTAACCAACCACCACCCTAAGCATGGCGGTTGATGCTCAACTCAATCTAGCCCTGTAATCAAAGTCAGCTTCTACGGGAAGGCCCGCCCTAACTCTAGCCTCAGACCTGGAACAAGTCTCCAGGCTCTCAAAGCCCTCTCAGCGAGGTACCGACACACAAACCCACCACCACCCTAAGCATGTCGGTTGAGTCTCAACTCAAACTAGGCCTCAACTGAAACTCAGGTTCTACTGGTAAGCCAGCACTAACCCAACCATGAACCCTAAAACAAATCACTGGTCTCTCAAAGTCCCCAGGAGGAGCCGACACATCAACCAACCACCGCCCTAAACATGCCGGCTGACACTCAACTCACTCCAGGTCTGTAATCAAAGTCAGCTTCTACGGGAAGGCCCGCCCTAACTCTAGCCTCAGACCTGGAACAAGTCTCCAGGCTCTCAAAGCCCTCTCAGCGAGGTACCGACACACAAACCCACCACCACCCTAAGCATGTCGGTTGAGTCTCAACTCAAACTAGGCCTCAAATGAAACTCAGGTTCTACTGGTAAGCCAGCACTAACCCTAACCATGAACCCTAAAACAAATCACTGGTCTCTCAAAGCCCCCAAAAGGAGGAGCCGACACATCAACCAACCACCGCCCTAAACATGGAGGTTGACACTCAACTCAAACTAGGTCTGTAATCAAAGTCAGCTCCTATGGGAAAGCCCGCGCTAAAACCTAGGCTCAGACCCTGGAACGAGACACCGGGCTCTCAAAGCCCTCTCAGCGAGGTACCGACACATAAACCAACCACCGCGCTAAGTATGTCGGTTGAGTCTCAACTCAAACTTGGCCTCAAATGGAACTCAGGTTCTACTGGTAAGCCAGCACTAACCCTAGCCATGGACCTTGTAACAAGTCACTGGTCTCTCAAAGCGCCCACAACGAGGAACCGACACATTAACTAACCACCATCCTAATCATGGCGGTTGACTCTCAACTCAATCTAGGCCTGTAATCAAAGTCAGCTTCTACGGGAAAGCCCGCGCTAACCCTAGCCTAGGACCCTGGAACAAGTGACCAGGCTCTCAAAGCCCTCTAAACTAGGAACCAAAACAAAAACCCACAGCCGACCTAAGCATGGCAGTTGACTCTGAACTCAATATTGGGCTCTAATTAAAGTCAGCTTCTACTACAAAGTCAGCCCTAACTCTAGCTGAGGAACCTGGAACAAGTTTCTGGTTATTCAAAGCCCCCTCAGCGAGGAACCGACACATTAAGCAACCACAACCCTAAGCAAGGCAGTTCTCTCAACTCAATATAGGCCTCTAATCAAAGTCAGCTCTACGGGAAAGCCCGCACTAACACTAGCCTCGGACCCTGGTACAAGTGACCAGGCTCTCAAAGCCCTCTCAATGTTGATTCGATACATAAACCAACCACCACCCTAAGCATGGCAGCTGTATCTCAACTCAACATTGGCCTGAAATGAAAGTCAGCTTCTACGGGAAAGCACGCGCTAACCCTGGCCGCGGACCATGGAAGAAGTCACTGGTCTCTCAAAGCCCCCTCAACGACGTACCAAAACATAAACCAACCACCGCCCTAAGCAGGACGGCTGACTCTCACCTCAATCCTGGCTTCACCTAGAAGTCAGCTTCTACGGGAAGGCCCGTCCTAACCCTAACCTCAGAACCTGGAACAAGCCTCCAGGCTCTCAAAGACCTCTCAATGAGGAACTGAGACATAAACCGAACACTGCCCAAAACATGGTGGTTGACTCTCAGCTCAATCTTGGCCTCAAATGAAAGTCAGCTTCTACTGGAAAGCCTGCTCTAACCCTAGCTGAGGAACCTGGAACAAGTTTCTGGTTATTCAAAGCCCCCTCAGCGAGGAACCGACACATTAAGCAACCACAACCCTAAGCATGGCAGTTCTCTCAACTCAATCTAGGCCTCTAATCAAAGTCAGCTCTACGGGAAAGCCCGCACTAACACTAGCCTCGGAACCTGGTACAAGTGACCAGGCTCTCAAAGCCCTCTCAATGTTGAACCGATACATAAACCAACCACCACCCTAAGCATGGCGCATGCATCTCAACTCAACCTTGGCCTCAAATGAAACTCAGCTTCTACGGGAAAGCACGCGCTAACCCTGGCCGCGGACCATGGAAGAAGTCACTGGTCTCTCAAAGCCCCCTCAATGACGTACGGAAACATAAACAAACCACCGCCCTAAGCAGGACGGCTGACTCTCACCTCAATCCTGGCTTCACCTAGAAGTCAGCTTCTACGGGAAGGCCCGTCCTAACCCTAACCTCAGAACCTGGAACAAGCCTCCAGGCTCTCAAAGACCTCTCAATGAGGAACTGAGACATAAACCGAACACTGCCCAAAACATGGTGGTTGACTCTCAGCTCACTCTTGGCCTCAAATGAAAGTCAGCTTCTACTGGAAAGCCTGCTCTAACCCTAGCCACGGACCCTGGAACAAATCACTAGTCTCTCAATGCCCTCTCAACGAGGAACTGACACATAAACCAACCACCGCCCAAAGCATGTCGGTTGGCTCTAAACTCAATCTTGGCCTGAAATGAAACTCACTTTCAACGGGAAAGCCTGGCCTAAGCCTAGCCTTGGACCCTGGAAAAACTAACCAGGCTCTCAAAGCTCTCTCAACAAGGTACCGACACACAAACCAACCACCGCCCTAAGCATGTCGGTTGAGTCTCAACTCAAACTTGGCCTCAAATGAAACTCAGGTTCTACTGGTAAGCCAGCACTAACCCTAGCCATGGACCCTGGAACAAGTCACTGGTCACTCGAAGCCCCCACCATGAGGAACCGACACATTAACAAACCACCGCCCTAAGCATGGCGGATGAACCTCAACTCAATCTAGGCCTGTAATTAAAGTCAGTTGCTACGGGAAAGCCCGCGCTAACCCTAGCCTAGGAACCTGGAACAAGTGACCAGGCTCTCAACGCCCTCTAAACTAGGAACCAAAACAAAATCACACAGCCGACCTAAGCTTGTCAGTTGACTCCGAACTCAATATTGGGCTCTAATTAAAGTCAGCTTCTACTGCAAAATCAGCCCCAACCAAGGCTGCAGACCCTGGAACAAGTTTCTGGTTATTCAAAGTCCCCTCAGCGAGGAACCGACACATTAACCAACCACCACCCTAAGCATGGCAGTTCTCTCAACTCACTCTAGGCCTCTAATCAAAGTCAGCTCTACGGGAAAGCCCGCGTTATCACTAGCCTCGGACCCTGGTAAAAGTGACCAGGGTCTCAAAGCCCTCTCAATGTTGAACCGAAACATAAACCAACCACCACCCTAAGCATGGCGCATGCATCTCAACTCAACCTTGGCCTGAAAGGAAACTCAGCTTACACGAGAAAGCACGCGGTAACCCTAGCCGAGGACCAAGGAACAAGTCACTGGTCTCTCAAAGCCCCCTCAACCACGTACGGAAACATAAACCAACCACCGCCCTAAGCAGGACGGCTGACTCTCACCTCAATCCTGGCTTCACCTCGAAGTCAGCTTCTATGGGAAGGCCCGCCCTAACCCTAGCCGCAGACCCTGGAACAAGTCTCCGGGCTCTCAAAGCCCTCTCAACAAGGAACCGACACATAAACCAACCACCACCATAAGCATGTAGGTTGGCCCTGAACCCTGGAAAAACCAAACCAGGCTCTCAAAGCTCTCTCAACGAGGTACCTACACACAAACCAACCGTCGCCCTAAGCATGTCGGTTGAGTCTCAACTCAAACTTGGCCTCAAATGAAACTCAGGTTCACGAAAGCGTAACCCTAGCCGAGGACCAAGGAACAAGTCACTGGTCTCTCAAAGCCCCCTCAACCACGTACGGAAACATAAACCAACCACCGCCCTAAGCAGGACGGCTGACTCTCACCTCAATCCTGGCTTCACCTCGAAGTCAGCTTCTATGGGAAGGCCCGCCCTAACCCTAGCCGCAGACCCTGGAACAAGTCTCCGGGCTCTCAAAGCCCTCTCAACAAGGAACCGACACATAAACCAACCACTGCGACCATAAACCAAACCAGGCTCTCAAAGCTCTCTCAACGAGGTACCTACACACAAACCAACCGTCGCCCTAAGCATGTCGGTTGAGTCTCAACTCAAACTTGGCCTCAAATGAAACTCAGGTTCTACTGGTAAGCCAGCACTAACCCTAGCCATGGACCCAGGAACAAGACACTGGTCTCTCAAAGCCCCCACCACGAGGAACCGACACATTAACCAACCACCGCCCTAAGCATGGCGGTTGACTCTCAACTCAATCTAGGTCTGCAATCAAAGTCAGCTCCTATGGGAAAGCCCGCGTTAACCCTAGCCTCGGACTCTGGAACAAGTGACCAGGCTCTCAAAGCCCTCTAAACTAGGAACCAAAACAAAAACCCACAGCCGACCTAAGCATGGCAGTTGACTCTGAACTCAATTGGCCTCAATTAAAGACTTCACTCAAACACCGCCAACCCATGGCGGATGACCCTGGAACAAGTTCTGGTTCTCAAAGCCCCTCAGCGGGAAAACCGCACATTCAACCACCACCCTAAGCATGGCGGCTCTCACTCAATCGGGCCCCTATAAAAGTCAACCAAAACAAAAGCCGCCGCTAACCTAGCCTGGTACCTGAATCAATATTGGGCTCTCAAAGTCTCAATTCTACTGCAAAATCAGCCCAACCAAGGCGCAACCATGGAGTTTCTCAACTCAACCTTGGCCTCAAATGAAACCAGCTTCTACGAAACAGCCCTAACCATGGCAGTTCTCCAACAAGTCACTGGTCTATCAAAGCCTCACTCTAGGGAAACCGACACTTAACCAACCTCGACCCTAAGCATGGCGGTGACTCTCAAACAATCTAGCTGTTAACAGTCATAACCAGAAAGCCCGCATGCCTAGCCTCGACTCTGGAACAAGGACCAGGCTTCAAAGCCCTCTAAACTAGGAACCAACAACAAACCCACAGCCAACCTAAGCTGGCAGTGACTCTAACTCAAACTTGGCTCAAACTAAATCAGTTCTACAAAGTCAACCCAACCCAGGTGCAGGACCCTGGAAAATTTCTGGTCTCAAAGCCCTCAGCGAGCCGACATTAACCAACCACCACCCTAAGCATGGCAGTTCTCTCAACTCAATCTAGGCCTCTAATCAAAGTCAGCTCTACGGAAAGCCCGCGCTAACCAGCTGAACCTGGAACAAGTGACCAGGCTCTCAAAGCCCTCTCAATGTTGAACCGATACGTAAACCAACCACCACCCTAAGCATGGCCTGATCTCAACTCAACCTTGGCCTCAAATGAAACTCAGCTTCTACTGGAAAGCCCAGCGCTAACCCTAGCCCGACCATGGAACAAGTCACTGGTCTCTCAAAGCCCCTTCAACGAGGTACCTACAACATAAACCAACCACCGCCCTAAGCATGGGGGTACTCTCAACCTCAATCCTTGGCCTCAAAGTCAGCTTCTACGGAAGGCCGCCTAACCCTAGCCTCAGGGCCCTGGAACAAGTCTCCGGCTCTAAAAGCCCTCTCAACCAGGAACCGAGACAAAACCAACACCGCCCAAGCATGGGGTTGACTCTCAACTCAATCTAGGCCTCAAATGAAACTCAGCTTCTACTGGAAAGCCCGCCTAACCCTAGCCCGGACCCTGGAACAAGTCCAGGCTCTCAAAGCCCTCTCACGAGGAACTGACACAAAACCAACCACCGCCTAAGCATGGCGGTTGACTCTAACTCAATCTTGGCCTAAATAAAGTCACTTCTATGGAAAGCAGCCTAACCCTAGCCTCGGACCCTGGAACAAGTTCAGGCTCTCAAAGCCCTCTCACCAAGGAACCGACACAAACCAACACCGCCCTAAGCATGGCAGTTGATCTCAACTCAACTTGGCATCAAATGTCTCGGAAGCCTAACCTAGCCTGCTGGACAAGTCAGGCTTAAAGCCCTCAAGGACAGACAAACAACCACCACCTAAGCGAAGCATGGTCTCTCAACCTGGCCTCAAATGAAACTCAGCTTCTACGAAAGCAGCCTAACAGCGGTTGACTCTGGAACAAGTACTGGTCTCTCAAAGCTCCCACGAGGAACCGACCATAACCAACCACCGCCTAAGCATGGCGGTTCTCTCAACTCAATCTAGGTCTGCAATAAATCAGCCTATGGAAAGCCCGCTAACCTAGCTCGGACCTGGAACAAGTGACCAGGCTCTCAAAGCCCTCTAAACTAGGAACCAAACAAAACCCACAGCCAACCTAAGCATGGCAGTTGACTCTAACTCAAATTGGCTCAATAAAGTCAGCTTCTACTGCAAAGTCAGACCCAACCCAGGCTGCGGACCCTGGAACAAGTTTCTGGTTTCTCAAAGCCCCCTCAGCGAGGAACCGTCACATTAACCAACCACCACCCTAAGCATGGCAGTTCTCTCAACTCAATCTAGGCCTCTAATCAAAGTCAGCTCTACGGGAAAGCCCGCGCTAACACTAGCCTCGGAACCTGGTACAAGTGACCAGGCTCTCAAAGCCCTCTCAATGTTGAACCGATACATAAACCAACCACCACCCTAAGCATGGCGCATGCATCTCAACTCAACCTTGGCCTCAAATTAAACTCAGAATCTACGGGCAAGCAAGCGCTAACCCTGGCCGCGCACCATGGAACAAGTCACTGGTCTCTCAAAGCCCCTCAACGAGAACATAAACCAACCACCGCCCTAAGCATGGCGGTTGACTCTCACCTCAATCCTGGCTTCAATCAAGTCAGCTTCTACGGAAGGCCCGCCTAACCCTAGCCTCAGACCCTGGTACAAGTGACCAGGCTCTCAAAGCCCTCTCAATGTTGAACCGATACATAAACCAACCACCACCCTAAGCATGGCGCATGCATCTCAACTCAACCTTGGCCTCAAATGAAACTCAGCTTCTACGGGAAAGCAAGCGCTAACCCTGGCCGCGGACCATGGAACAAGTCACTGGTCTCTCAAAGCCCCCACCACGAGGAACCGACACATTAACCAACCACCGCCCTAAGCATGGCGGTTGACTCTCAACTCAATCTAGGTCTGCAATCAAAGTCAGCTCCTATGGGAAAGCCCCCCTAACCCTAGCCTCGGACCCTGGAACAAGTCTCCGGCTCTCAAAGCCCTCTAACTAGGAACTGCAACAAAACCCACGGCCCCCAAACATGGCGTTGACTCTGGAACTCAATAGGCTCAAACGAAAGTCATCTTCTACTGGAAAGCCCGCTCTAACCCTAGACACGGACCCTGGAACAAGTCACTGTCTCTCAATCACCTCGCGAGGACTGACACATAAACCAACCAAGCACCTAAGCATGGCCGTTGACCTCAACTGGAACAAGTCCTCTATCAAAGCCCCTCTATGGAAAGCCACCAACCCTAGCCTAAGACCCTGGAGACTCCAGCCTCAAAGCCTCTCAAACCCAAAGTCACACTAACCGAAGGCCGCCCTAAGCATGCGTGGAACCCAAATCCTGGCTTCAAAGCCACTTCTACTGGAACCAGACTAACCCTAGCCATGACCCCAGGAACAAGGCACTGGTCTCTCAAGCCCTCAAACGAGGAAATGAAACTACACACCCCCAAAGCATGGGGCTAACCCTACCATCGAGCCCTGCAATCAAAGTCAGCTCTCCAACGGAAGGCCCGACACATAACCACCAGCCCTGAAGCTGGACAGTCCCAGCCTTTAAAGCCCTTCACGAACTGAACATAACCTAGAACCGCCCTAAAGCCTGAGCTCAACTCAAACTTGGCCTCAAATGGAACTCAGGCTCTGAAAGCCAGCACTAACCTAGCCTCAGACCTGAACAAGTCACCCGCTCCTAAGCCCTCAACGAGTCAACTCAACACTTAACCAACCACCACCTAAGACTGGCGGGTCAGCCAACCCAATCAGGCCCTGGAAAAGTCACTTCTCTCAAAGCCCCCCTAACCCTACCTAACCAACAAGTCTCCAAGGGTCTCAAAGCCCTCTCAACAGTAGCCGATCAAAGTCACCCCTAAGCTCGGTGAACCTAACTCAAACTAGGCTCAAATGAAACCAGCTTCTACTGGCATCCAGCACTAACCTGACACAAGACCCACAACAAGTCACTGGTCTCTCAAAGCCCCTTCAACGAGGAACCGACACATAAACCAACCACCGCCTTAAGCATGGCGGCTGCCTCTCAACTCAATCTAGGCCTGTAATCAAAGTCAGCTCCTATGGGAAAGCCCGCGTTAACCCCAGCCTCAGACACTGGAACAAGTCACCAGGCTCTCAAAGCCCTGACAGCGAGGTACCGACACACAAACCAACCACCACCCTAAGCATGTCGGTTGAGTCTCAACTCAAACTTGGCCTCAAATGAACTCAGGTTCTACTGGTAAGCCAGCACTAACCCTAGCCTGGACCGGAACAAGTCACTGGTCTCTCAAAGCCCCTTCAACGAGGAACCGACACATTAACCAACCACCGCCTTAAGCATGGCGGCTGCCTCTCAACTCAATCTAGGCCGGTAATCAAAGTCAGCTTCTACAGGAAAGCCCGCGCTAACCCTAGCCTGGGACCCTGGTACAAGTGACCGGCGTCTCAAAGCCCTCTCAACGAGGAACTGAGACATAAACCGAACACCGCCCAAAACATGGTGGTTGACTCTCAGCTCAATCGTGGCCTCAAATGAAAGTCAGCTTCTACTGGAAAGCCCGCTCTAACCCTAGCCACGGACCCTGGAACAAGTCACTAGTCTCTCAATGCCCTCTCAACGAGGTACTGACACATAACCAACCACCGCCCTAAGCATGTTGGTTGGCTCTGAACTCAACCTTGGCCTGAAATGAAACTCACTTTCTATGGGAAAGCCCGGCCTAACCCTAGCCTAGACCCTGGAAAAGCTAACCAGGCTCTCAAAGCCCTCTCAATGAGGTACCAACACAAACCCACACCGCCCTAAGCATGCGGTTGAGTCTCAATCAAATTGGCCTCAAATTGAACTCAGGTTCTACTGGTAAGCCAGCACTAACCCTAGCCATGGACCTTGTAACAAGACACTGGTCTCTCAAAGCCCCCACCACGAGGAACTGACACATTAACCAACCACCGCCCTAAGCATGGCGGTTGACTCTCCACTCAATCTAGGCCTGCAATCAAAGTCAGTTTCTACGGGAAATCCCGCCTAACCTAGCCTCAGGCCCTGGAACAAGTCTCCGGCTCTCAAAGCCCTCTCAAGGGACGACACATAAACCAACCATTGCCCTAAGCATGTCGGTTGAGTCTCAACTCAAACATGGCCTCAAATGAACTCATGTTCTACTGGTAATCTAGCACTAACCCTAGCCATGGACCCTCGAACAAGTCACTGGTCTCTCAAACCCCCACAATGAAGAACCGACCCCATAACCAACCACCCCCCTAAGCATGGCGGCTGTCTCTCAACTCAATCTCGGCCCGCTATCATAGTCAGCTTCTACGAGAAGGCCCGCCTAACCCTAGCCTCAGACACTGGAACAAGTCTCCAGGCTCTCAAAGCCCTCTCAACGAGGAACTAAGACATAAACCAACACCGCCCAAAACATGGTGGTTGACTCTCAGCTCAATCTGGCCTCAAATGAAATCACTTCTACGTTGGCCCCCCCCCCCCCCCCCCCCCCCCCCCCCCCCCCCCCCCCCCCCCCCCCCCCCCCCCCCCCCCCTAGCAGCCGGAACAAGTCGCTCTCAATCAAGGACTGACACATAAACCAACCACCCCTAAGATGGGTTGAGTCTCAACTCAACTGGCCTCAAATGAATCAGGTTCTACTGGACCAGCACTAACCCTAGCCTGACCTGGAACAAGTCACGGCTCTAAACCCCTCAACGAGGACACATAACCAACCACACCCTAAGATGGCGGGCTCCAACTCAATCTGGCCTGTAATCAAAGTCAGCTTCACGGAAGGCCCGCTAACCCTAGCCTCAGACCTGGAACAAGTCTCCAGGCTCTCAAAGCCCTCTCACGGAACAAACATAACAGGGGAACAACGCCCAAAACATGGGTTGAGCTCTTCTAGGGAAGCGCTAACCTAGCTCGACCTGGACAAGTCCGGCTCTCAAAGCCCTCTCAATGGAACTGAACATAAACCAACCACCACCCTAAGCATGGCGGTTGATCTCAATCAACTTGGCCTCAAATGAACTCAGTTCTACGGAAGCAGCCTAACCCTGCCTGACCAACAAGTCACGGTCTCTCAAAGCCCCCACGAGAAACATTAACCAACCACCCCCTAAGAGGCGGTCTCACTCAATCTGCCGATCAAAGTCACTTCACGAGCCCGCTAACCCTAGCCTCAGACTGGAACAAGTCTCCAGGCTCTCAAAGCCCTCTCAACGAGGAACTGAGACATAAACCAACACCCCCAACATGGTGGTTGACTCTCAGCTCAAAAACGTTTTGCCTCCAAATAAGTCAGCTTCTACTGAAAGCCCGCCCCTCAACCTCAGGGCCAACGGAACCCTGGAACCAAGTCACTGGTTTCTACCAACCACGCCCTAAACATGGCGATTGACTCTCTATTCAATCTTGGCCTCAAATGAAAGTCAGCTTCTACCGGAAAGCCTGGCCTAACCCTAGCCTCAGACCCTGGAACAAGTAACCGGGTTCTGAAAGCCCTCTCAACAAGGAATTGAAACATAAACCAACCAACATCCTAAGCACGGTGGTTGATTCTCATCTCACTCTTGGTCTCAAACGAAAGTCATCTTCTACTGGAAAGCCCGCTCTAACCCTAGACACGGACCCTGGAACAAGTCACTGATCTCTCAAGCCCTCAAGAGGAACTACACATAAACCAACCACCCTAAGCATGGGTTGGCTCTGAACTCAACCTTGGCCTGAAATAAATCACTTCTATGGGAAAGCCTAACCTAGCCTCAGACCCTGGAAAACTAACCAGGCTCTCAAACCCTCTCAGAGGTACCACAAAACCAACCGCCCTAAGCATGCGGTTGAGTCTCAATTCAAACTTGGCCTCAAATGAACTCAGCTTCTACTGGTAAGCCAGAACTAACCCTAGCCATGGACCCTGTAACAAGCCACTGGTCTCTCAAAGCCCTCAAGACCACATTAACCAACCACCACAAGCATGGCGGGCTTCAACTCAATCTAGCCTGCAATCAAAGTCAGCTTCTACGAAACGCTAACCCTAGCCTCAGGCCCTGGAACAAGTCTCCGGGCTCTCAAAGCCCTCTCAGCAAGGGACCGACACATAAACCAACCATTGCCCTAAGCATGTCAGTTGAGTCTCAACTCAAACATGGCCTCAAATGAATCTCATGTTCTACTGGTAATCTAGCACTAACCCTAGCCATGGACCCTCGAACAAGTCACTGGTCTCTAAAACCCCACAATGAGGAACCGACATTAACCAACCACAGCCTAAGCATGGCGGCTGTCTCTCAACTCAATCGGCCCGTTATCATAGTCAGCTTCTACGAGAAGGCCCGCCCTAACCCTAGCCTCAGACACTGGAACAAGTCTCCGGGCTCTCAAATCCCTCTCCACGAGGAACTAAGACATAAAGCAACCATTGCCCTAAGCATGTCGGTTGAGTCTCAACTCAAACATGGCCTCAAATGAATCTCATGTTCTACTGGTAATCTAGCACTAACCCTAGCCATGGACCCTCGAACAAGTCACTGGTCTCTAAAACCCCCACAATGAGGAACCGACACATTAACCAACCACAGCCCTAAGCATGGCGGCTGTCTCTCAACTCAATCTCGGCCCGTTATCATAGTCAGCTTCTACGAGAAGGCCCGCCCTAACCCTAGCCTCAGACACTGGAACAAGTCTCCGGGCTCTCAAATCCCTCTCAACGAGGAACTAAGACATAAAACGAACACCGCCCAAAACATGGTGGTTGACTCTCAGCTCAATCGTGGCCTCAAATGAAACTCAGCTTCTACTGGAAAGCCCGCTCTAACCCTAGCCACGGACCCTGGAACAAGTCACTAGTCTCTCAATGTCCTCTCAACGAGGCACTGACACATAAACCAACCAACGCCTTAAGCATGGCGGTTGACGCTCAACTCAACCTTGTCCTGAAATGAAACTCACTTTCTATGGAAAAGCCCGGCCTAACCCTAGCCTCGGACCCTGGAAAAACTAACCAGGCTCTCAAAGCTCTCTCAACAAGGTACCGACACACAAACTAACCACCGCCCTAAGCATGTCAGTTGAGTCTCAACTCAAACTTGGCCTCAACTGAAACTCAGGTTCTACTGGTAAGCCAGCACTAACCCTAGCCATGGACCCAGGAACAAGACACTGGTCTCTCAAAGCCCCCAACACGAGGAACCGACACATTAACCAACCACCGCCCTAAGCATGGCGGTTGACTCTCAACATAATCTAGGCCTGCAATCAAAGTCAGCTCCTACGGGAATGCCCGCGTGAACCGTAGGCTCAGACTCTGGAACAAGTCACCAGGCTCTCAAAGCCCTCTCAACGAGGTACTGACACATAAAACAACCACCGCCCTAAGTATGTCGGTTGAGTCTCAACTCAAACTTGGCCTCAAATGGAACTCAGGTTCTACTGGTAAGCCAGCACTAACCCTAGCCTCAGACTCTGGAACAAGTCACTAGTCTCTCAATGTCCTCTCAACGAGGCACTGACACATAAACCAACCAACGCCTTAAGCATGGCGGTTGACGCTCAACTCAACCTTGTCCTGAAATGAAACTCACTTTCTATGGAAAAGCCCGGCCTAACCCTAGCCTCGGACCCTGGAAAACCTAACCAGGCTCTCAAAGCTCTCTCAACAAGGTACCGACACACAAACCAAACACCGCCCTAAGCATGTCAGTTGAGTCTCAACTCAAACTTGGCATCAAATGAAACTCAGGTTCTACTGGTAAGCCAGCACTAACCCTAGCCATGGACCCAGGAACAAGACACTGGTCTCTCAAAGCCCCCACCACGAGGAACTGACACATTAACCAACCACCGCCCTAAGCATGGCGGTTGACTCTCAACTCAATCTAGGCCTGCAATCAAAGTCAGCTCCTACGGGAAAGCCCGCGTGAACCGTAGGCTCAGACTCTGGAACAAGTCACCAGGCTCTCAAAGCCCTCTCAACGAGGTACTGACACATAAACCAACCACCGCCCTAAGTATGTCGGTTGAGTCTCAACTCAAACTTGGCCTCAAATGGAACTCAGGTTCTACTGGTAAGCCAGCACTAACCCTAGCCTCAGACTCTGGAACAAGTCACCAGTCTCTCAAAGCCCCCTCAACGAGGAAACGACACATTAACCAACCACCACCCTAAGAATGGCGGGTCATGCGCAACTCAATCTAGGCCTGTAATCAAAGTCAGCTTCTACGGGAAGGCCCGCCCTAACCCTAGCCTCAGACCTGGAACAAGTCTCCAGGCTCTCAAAGCCCTCTCAGCGAGGTACCGACTCACAAACCGACCACCCCCCTAAGCATGTCGGTTGAGTCTCAACTCAAACTAGGCTTCAAATGAAACTCAGGTTCTACTGGTAAGCCAGCACTAACCCTACCCATGAGCCCTCAAACAAGTCACTGGTCTCTCAAAGCCCCCACAACGAGGAACCGACACATCAACCAACCACCGCCCTAAGCATGGCGGCTGTCTCTCGACTCAATCTAGGCCCGTAATCTAAGTCAACTTCTACGGGAAAGCCCGCGCTAACCCTAGCCTAGGACCCTGGAACAAGTGTCCAGGCTCTCAAAGCCCTCTAAACTACGAACCAAAACAAAAACCCACAGCCGACCTAAGCATGGCAGTTGACTCTGAACTCAATATTGGGCTCTAATTAAAGTCAGCTTCTACTGCAAAGTCAGACCCAACCCAGGCTGCGGACCCTGGAACAAGTTTCTGGTTTCTCAAAGCCCCCTCAGCGAGGAACCGACACATTAACCAACCACCACCCTAAGCATGGCAGTTCTCTCAACTCAATCTAGGCCTCTAATCAAAGTCAGCTCTACGGGAAAGCCCGCGCTAACACTAGCCTCGGAACCTGGTACAAGTGACCAGGCTCTCAAAGCCCTCTCAATGTTGAACCGATACATAAACCAACCACCACCCTAAGCATGGCGCATGCATCTCAACTCAACCTTGGCCTCAAATTAAACTCAGCTTCTACGGGAAAGCAAGCGCTAACCCTGGCCGCGGACCATGGAACAAGTCACTGGTCTCTCAAAGCCCCCTCAATGACGTACCAAAACATAAACCAACCACCGCCCTAAGCAGGACGGCTGACTCTCACCTCAATCCTGGCTTCACCTCGAAATCAGCTTCTACGGGAAGGCCCGCCCTAACCCTAGCCTCAGACCCTGGAACAAGTCTCCGGGCTCTCAAAGCCCTCTCAACGAGGAACTGAGACATAAACCGAACACCGCCCAAAACATGGTGGTTGACTCTCAGCTCAATCGTGGCCTCAAATGAAAGTCAGCTTCTACTGGAAAGTCAGACCCAACCCAGGCTGCGGACCCTGGAACAAGTTTCTGGTTTCTCAAAGCCCCCTCAGCGAGGATCCGACACATTAACCAACCACCACCCTAAGCATGGCAGTTCTCTCAATTCAATCTAGGCCTCTAGTCAAAGTCAGCTCTACGGGAAAGCCCGCGCTAACACTAGCCTCGGAACCTGGTACAAGTGACCAGGCTCTCAAAGCCCTCTCAATGTTGAACTGATACATAAACCAACCACCACCCTAAGCATGGCGCATGCATCTCAAATCAACCTTGGCCTCAAATGAAACTCAGCTTCTACGGGAAAGCAAGCGCTAACCCTGGCCGCGGACCATGGAACAAGTCACTGGTCTCTCAAAGCCCCCTCAATGACGTACCAAAACATAAACCAACCACCGCCCTAAGCAGGACGGCTGACTCTCACCTCAATCCTGGCTTCACCTCGAAGTCATCTTCTACGAGAAGGCCCGCCCTAACCCTAGCCTCAGACCCTGGAACAAGTCTCCGGGCTCTCAAAGCCCTCTCAACGAGGAACTGAGACATAAACCGAACACCGCCCAAAACATGGTGGTTGACTCTCAGCTCAATCTTGGCCTCAAATGAAAGTCAGCTTCTACTGGAAAACCCGCTCTAACCCTAGCCACGGACCCTGGAACAAGTCACTAGTCTCTCAATGCCCTCTCAACGAGGTACTGACACATCAACCAACCAACGTCTTAAGCATGTCGGTTGGCTCTGAACTCAATCTTGGCCTGAAATGAAACTCACTTTCTACGGGAAAGCCCGGCCTAACCCTAGCCTTGGAACCTGGAAAAACTAACCAGGCTTTCAAAACTCTCTCAACGAGATACCGACACACAAACCAACCATCGCCCTAAGCATGTCGGTTGAGTCTCAACTCAAACGTGGCCTCAAATGAAACTCAGTTTCTACTGGTAAGCCAGCACTAACCCTAGCCATGGACCTTGTAACAAGACACTGGTCTCTCAAAGCCCCCTCAACGAGGAACCGACACATTAACCAACCACCGCCCTAAGCATGCCGGTTGACTCTCAACTCAAACTAGGCCTGTAATCAAAGTCAGCTCCTACGGGAAAGCCCGCGTTAACCCTAGCCTCAGACTCTGGAACAAGTCACCAGGCTCTCAAAGCCCTGTCAGCGAGGTACCGACACACAAACCAACCACCACCCTAAGCATGTCGGTTGAGTCTCAACTCAAACTAGGCCTCAAATGTAACTCAGGTTCTACTGGTAAGCCAGCACTAACCCTAGCCATGGACCCAGGAACAAGACACTGGTCTCTCAAAGCCCCCACCACGAGGAACCGACACATTAACCAATCACCGCCCTAAGCATGGCGGTTGATTCTCAACTCAATCTACGCCTGCAATCAAAGTCAGCTCCTACGGGAAAGCCCGCGTTAACCCTAGCCTCACACTCTGGAACAAGTCACCAGGCTCTCAAAGCCCTCTCAACGAGGAACTGAGACATAAACCGAATACCGCCCAAAACATGGTGGTTGGCTCTCAGCTCAATCTTGGCCTCAAATGAAAGTCAGCTTCTACTGGAAAGCCCGCTCTAACCCTAGCCACGGACCCTGGAACAAATCACTAGTCTCTCAATGCCCTCTCAATGAGGAACCGACACATAAACCAACCACCGCCCTAAGCATGTTGGTTGGCTCTGAACTCAACCTTGGCCTGAAATGAAACTCACTTTCTATGGGAAAGCCCGGCCTAACCCTAGCCTCGGACCCTGGAAAACCTAACCAGGCTCTCAAACCTCTCTCAATGAGGTACCAACACACAAACCATTCACCGCCCTAAGCATGCCGGTTGAGTCTCAATTCAAACTTGGCCTCAAATTGAACTCAGGTTCTACTGGTAAGCCAGCACTAACCCTAGCCATGGACCCTGTAACAAGACACTGGTCTCTCAAAGCCCCCTCAACGACGTTCCAACACATTAACCAACCACCACCCGAAGCATGGCGGTTGACGTTCAACTCAATCTAGGCCTGCAATCAAAGTCAGCTTCTACGGGAAATCCCGCGCTAATCCTAGCCTCAGGCCCTGGAACAAGTCTCCGGGCTCTCAAAGCCCTCTCAGCAAGGGACTGACACATAAACCGAATACTGCCCAAAACATGGTGGTTGGCTCTCAGCTCAATCTTGGCCTCAAATGAAAGTCAGCTTCTACTGGAAAGCCCGCTCTAACCCTAGCCACGGACCCTGGAACAAATCACTAGTCTCTCAATGCCCTCTCAATGAGGAACCGACACATAAACCAACCACCGCCCTAAGCATGTTGGTTGGCTCTGAACTCAACCTTGGCCTGAAATGAAACTCACTTTCTATGGGAAAGCCCGGCCTAACCCTAGCCTCGGACCCTGGAAAACCTAACCAGGCTCTCAAACCTCTCTCAATGAGGTACCAACACACAAACCATTCACCGCCCTAAGCATGCCGGTTGAGTCTCAATTCAAACTTGGCCTCAAATTGAACTCAGGTTCTACTGGTAAGCCAGCACTAACCCTAGCCATGGACCCTGTAACAAGACACTGGTCTCTCAAAGCCCCCTCAACGACGTTCGGACACATTAACCAACCACCACCCGAAGCATGGCGGTTGACGTTCAACTCAATCTAGGCCTGCAATCAAAGTCAGCTTCTACGGGAAATCCCGCGCTAATCCTAGCCTCAGGCCCTGGAACAAGTCTCCGGGCTCTCAAAGCCCTCTCAGCAAGGGACCGACACATAAACCAACCATTGCCCTAAGCATGTCGGTTGAGTCTCAACTCAAACATGGCCTCAAATGAATCTCATGTTCTACTGGTAATCTAGCACTAACCCTAGCCATGGACCCTCGAACAAGTCACTGGTCTCTAAAACCCCCACAATGAGGAACCGACACATTAACCAACCACAGCCCTAAGCATGGCGGCTGTCTCTCAACTCAATCTCGGCCCGTTATCATAGTCAGCTTCTACGAGAAGGCCCGCCCTAACCCTAGCCTCAGACACTGGAACAAGTCTCCGGGCTCTCAAATCCCTCTCAACGAGGAACTAAGACATAAAACGAACACCGCCCAAAACATGGTGGTTGACTCTCAGCTCAATCGTGGCCTCAAATGAAACTCAGCTTCTACTGGAAAGCCCGCTCTAACCCTAGCCACGGACCCTGGAACAAGTCACTAGTCTCTCAATGCCCTCTCCACGAGGCACTGACACATAAACCAACCAACGCCCTAAGCATGGCAGTTGACTCTCAACTCAACCTTGGCCTGAAATCAAACTCACTTTCTATGGGAAAGCCGGGCCTAACCCTAGCCTCGGACCCTGGAAAAACTAACCAGGCTCTCAAAGCTCTCTCAACAAGGTATCGACACACAAACCAACCCCCGCCCTTAGCAGGTCGGTTGAGTCTCAACTCAAACTTGGCCTCAAATGAAACTCAGGTTCTAGGGGTAAGACAGCACCTACCCTAGCCATGGACCCTCGAACAAGTCACTGGTCTCTCAAAGCCCCCACAATGAGGAACCGACACATTAACCAACCACCACCCTAAGCATGGCGGTTGACCCTCAACTCAATCTTGGCCTGAAATCAAACTCACTTTCTATGGGAAAGCCGGGCCTAACCCTAGCCTCGGACCCTGGAAAAACTAACCAGGCTCTCAAAGCTCTCTCAACAAGGTATCGACACACAAACCAACCCCCGCCCTTAGCAGGTCGGTTGAGTCTCAACTCAAACTTGGCCTCAAATGAAACTCAGGTTCTAGGGGTAAGACAGCACCTACCCTAGCCATGGACCCTCGAACAAGTCACTGGTCTCTCAAAGCCCCCACAATGAGGAACCGACACATTAACCAACCACCACCCTAAGCATGGCGGTTGACCCTCAACTCAATCTAGGCCTGTAATCAAAGTCAGCTCCTACGGGAAAGCCCGCGGTAAACCCTAGCCTCTGACCCTGGAACAAGTCACTGGGCTCTCAAAGCCCTCTCAGCGAGGTACCGACACACAAACCAACCACCGTCCTAAGCATGTCGGTTGAGTCTCAACTCAAACTTGGCCTCAAATGAAACTCAGGTTCTACTGGTAAGCCAGCACTAACCCTAGCCATGGACCCTGTAACAAGACACTGGCCTCTCAAAGCTCCCATAACGAGGAACCGACACATTAACCAACCACCTCCCTAAGCATCGCGTCTGTCTCTCACCTCAATCTAGGCCCGTATTCAAAGTCAGCTTCTACAGGAAAGCCCGCGCTAAACCTAGCCTAGGACCCTGGAACAAGTCTCCGGGCTCTCAAAGCCGTCTAAACTAGGAACTGAAACAAAAACTCACAGCCGTCCTAAGCATGTCAGTTGACTCTGAACTCAATCTTGGGCTCAAGTTAAAGTCAGCTTCTACTGCAAAGTCAGCCCTAACCCTAGCTGTGGACCCTGGAACAAGTTTCTGGTTTCTCAAAGCCCCCTCAGCAATGAACCGACACATTAACCTACCACCACCCTAAGCGTGGCAGTCCTCTCATCTCAATCTAGGCCTCTAATCAAAGTGAGCTCTACGGGAAAGCCCGTGCTAACACTAGCCTCGGACCCTGGTACAGGTGACCAGGCTCTCAAGGCCCTCTCAATGTTGAACCGATACATAAACCAACCACCACCCTAAGCATGGCGCATGTCTCTCAACTCAACCTTGGCCTGAAATGAAACTCAGCTTCTACGGGAAAGCCCGCGCTAACAACCCTTATACATTGCTAATGGGAATATAAAATGGTTCAGGCGCCTTGGAAAACCATTTGGCAATTTCTTTAAAAACTATACACAAACTTATCATTCAAGCTAGTATTTTTCAAGAGAAATTAACTCAAATGTCCTCATAAAACTTGTGTGTTCACAGAAGGCTTTATCATGATATTTCCAAACTAGAAATAACCATCAAGCGATGAATAGATAAAGATGCAGTCTATGATACAGGGAATAAAATGAACAACTTTCTGCTACATGCTACAACATAGTTGAGCTTCAAAAATATTAAGCTAGATAAAATAAGTGGAAAACAAACAGTAACATATTGCATGACTGAATTTATGTAGCTTTTTTTTTTTTTTTAGGAAAATGCCTGTCTAAAGAGGCAGAAAGCAAGTTCATGTTTATCTGAACTGGGAATGTGAACAGAAATTGACTGCAAATGGACAAAAGAGAAATGTCCTAATTCCACATTATAATTGCTCCACAACCCTCTAAACATATGAAAAACTACTGAATCTACTAACAACGGATGAATTTTATGGTGTAAATGTACCTCAGAGAAGCTGTTTAAAAATAACTGGCACTGAGTTTCCCTGGTGGTCCAGTGGGTAAGGACACCGCCTTGCAGTGTAAGGGGCGCTGCTTTGATCCTTGGCCTGGGAGGATCCCACGTGCTGTGGAGCGGCTGGACCCATGTGTCCAATTACCGAGCTGGAGCTCTGGAGTGCATGTGCCCAGAGCCCGTGCTCTGCAACAAGAGGGGCCACTGTGATGGGAGGCCCACACAGGCCAAAGAACCAAAGATAAATAAATGAAAGACAAATAGAAGTGGCCAAAAAATGAATAAATAAATAACTGGCATTTACAGAGCACTTGCTGAATGCCAAGCACCGTAGTACTTACTTTACATTATCTTATTTAATCTTTGCCCAAACATTGTGAATGCATAATGCTTGTGCAAAATCATTTACAAATTATGAAATTAATATATATTTATAAACATAAATTTATAAATTATGAAAGTAATGCAAATTAAACATTCATAACATACAAACATCATACATTCATAATGCTCAGGGGAAGATTAAATATGACAAGTTACTAATAACCTCCATTTTATGGATAAAGAAACTGAGTAAGATCAGGGTTAAATTATTTGCCCAATAGCGCATGGCAGGTGGAGCCAGGGGTTAGACAGCCTAACTTCAAAGTCCCATTTCTTAAACACTGCATATGTACTGTATCCCAATAAAATAGCCAACCTGATTACTTCATCTGAATTGTTTACATTAATGAATTTGGAATATTCTTTAAGTTTTCCTATATTCTTGATAATATAATGTTCCTATGGTTGGATGGCATCACTGAGTCAATGGACATGAGTTTGAGCAAGCTCTGCGAGATAATGAACAGGGAAGCCTGGCATCGTGCAGTCCATGGGGTGGCAAAGAGTCAGACATGACTGAGCAACTGAACTGATCCTCTTATATATTTAACTGTAATAAATTTCTGATGGTAAACAATTCATAACCACAAAATGGCAATTTCATACAGTTCAATTTAGAGATTAAATAAATGAATAAATCAATAAAGTAATGAATAAATAAATTGGCCCCCAAAAACATCTTTATGTTACTTTTATGGGACCTTCAGAAACTTAAAAAAAAATAGTAAGCTATATTAGTTTGAATTAGCTTTTCATACAATGACTGCAAATGGTTCAATCTATTCAAATCTATTGCTCCCACTATTGCTGTTGATATAGCCTGCTATTTTTCATGTCTTGGCTACTTTCCCTTTTCAGATTTCTTCATTAGTATTTCTGAAGACATCTGCTTTGCCTCTTTTCATCCTTTTCAACAGAAGCAGATGGGAGATCGCTAATCAGAGGCAATAAAGACTACAACCTTAAGAATCTTGATTTTCAATGACATATTGTGATCACCATTGCTTCTTGAAAACACTTGACTTGACTTTATAAGCATGTATTCCCTTAGTTCTGGATATTTTTTGTAACATTCTAGATGCACAAGAAGTAAGCAAATCTCTGTTGTTATGTTCCTCCCTGGATACACAGAGAAATAGTTGCCAATGTTCTATTATTGATAAACATTCATAACATACAAACATCATACATTCATAATGCTCAGGGGAAGATTAAATATGACAAGTTACTAATAACCTCCATTTTATGGATAAAGAAACTGAGTAAGATCAGGGTTAAATTATTTGCCCAATAGCGCATGGCAGGTGGAGCCAGGGGTTAGACAGCCTAACTTCAAAGTCCCATTTCTTAAACACTGCATATGTACTGTATCCCAATAAAATAGCCAACCTGATTACTTCATCTGAATTGTTTACATTAATGAATTTGGAATATTCTTTAAGTTTTCCTATATTCTTGATAATATAATGTTCCTATGGTTGGATGGCATCACTGAGTCAATGGACATGAGTTTGAGCAAGCTCTGCGAGATAATGAACAGGGAAGCCTGGCATCGTGCAGTCCATGGGGTGGCAAAGAGTCAGACATGACTGAGCAACTGAACTGATCCTCTTATATATTTAACTGTAATAAATTTCTGATGGTAAACAATTCATAACCACAAAATGGCAATTTCATACAGTTCAATTTAGAGATTAAATAAATGAATAAATCAATAAAGTAATGAATAAATAAATTGGCCCCCAAAAACATCTTTATGTTACTTTTATGGGACCTTCAGAAACTTAAAAAAAAATAGTAAGCTATATTAGTTTGAATTAGCTTTTCATACAATGACTGCAAATGGTTCAATCTATTCAAATCTATTGCTCCCACTATTGCTGTTGATATAGCCTGCTATTTTTCATGTCTTGGCTACTTTCCCTTTTCAGATTTCTTCATTAGTATTTCTGAAGACATCTGCTTTGCCTCTTTTCATCCTTTTCAACAGAAGCAGATGGGAGATCGCTAATCAGAGGCAATAAAGACTACAACCTTAAGAATCTTGATTTTCAATGACATATTGTGATCACCATTGCTTCTTGAAAACACTTGACTTGACTTTATAAGCATGTATTCCCTTAGTTCTGGATATTTTTTGTAACATTCTAGATGCACAAGAAGTAAGCAAATCTCTGTTGTTATGTTCCTCCCTGGATACACAGAGAAATAGTTGCCAATGTTCTATTATTGATAAACAGTTCACAATCTCTTTCAAAACAAACAAAAAGAAGTTAAGTTTTTCTCTCAAGTACCCTCACATTTTCAGAACAAGCTTTTCAGAACAAACTTTTCGGACTTCTTGTTTCTTATTCCCATGATGCTTAGGTAGATACAAAACAAAACAAAAAAATATATTTCTCTACTTGCATATTATCTATTGTTGGCTCACACCAAAAGTGCACAATAAATAGGAAGATGCAATATCACTGTCCAGTCAGGATGAGCACCCTACATGCACCACTACTCACTCCCAGCTCAAGATATAGAGTCTTTTTAAAAAGAGTCTACATTCAACTTTCCCTTCTTTGGGGAAGCTAAGTTCACCCCCTTTGTGTCCTGAAGAACTGTCAACAGCAACTACATCATACACAGAATATTTATTGAAAGCATACTGTGCGATTATATCTTATTATAGCACATTGGGTGAAAAAAAAATGAATTATTCAACAAATTGTCTTCTGACGACTAACAAGTTGTTTTGGAGAAAACGAATTCCGGATTGATGACTTGGTGAAAAAAAGAGAGAAAATATAGGTGAATATTTATATGATCTCTAGTAGAGAAAGATACTCTAAGGTTAACAGTCATGGGAAAGTGTAGAGAAAAAGACAGGTACATTTGATAGCATCAGAATGTAAAGCTTATATATAAACTGAATGCTAAAGCAAAACAATAAGCTATAGGAAGAAATCAATGTAAATGTTACAGAAGGTTAGTGATTTTAAGAAGGAATTAAGGGCTTCCCCTGGTGGTCCAGTGGGTAAGGACACCACCTTCCAGTGCAAGGGGCGCCGGTTTGATCCCTGGCCTGGGAAGATCCCACGTGCCACGGAGTGGCTGGACTGATGTGTCCAATTACCGAGCCAGAGCTCTGGGGCGCATGCAGCCAGAGCCAGTGCCCTGCGACGACAGAGGCCACCGTGATGGGAGGCCCACAGGAGCCAAAGAACAAAGACAGATGAAAATAGAGAAATTTGTAACATTCTAGATGCACAAGAAGTAAGCAAATCTCTGTTGTTATGTTCCTCCTGGATACACAGAGAAATAGTTGCCAATGTTCTATTATTGATAAACAGTTCACAATCTCTTTCAAAACAAACAAAAAGAAGTTAAGTTTTTCTCTCAAGTACCCTCACATTTTCAGAACAAGCTTTTCAGAACAAACTTTTCGGACTTCTTGTTTCTTATTCCCATGATGCTTAGGTAGATACAAAACAAAACAAAAAAATATATTTCTCTACTTGCATATTATCTATTGTTGGCTCACACCAAAAGTGCACAATAAATAGGAAGATGCAATATCACTGTCCAGTCAGGATGAGCACCCTACATGCACCACTACTCACTCCCAGCTCAAGATATAGAGTCTTTTTAAAAAGAGTCTACATTCAACTTTCCCTTCTTTGGGGAAGCTAAGTTCACCCCCTTTGTGTCCTGAAGAACTGTCAACAGCAACTACATCATACACAGAATATTTATTGAAAGCATACTGTGCGATTATATCTTATTATAGCACATTGGGTGAAAAAAAAATGAATTATTCAACAAATTGTCTTCTGACGACTAACAAGTTGTTTTGGAGAAAACAATTCGGATTGATGACTTGGTGAAAAAAAGAGAGAAAATATAGGTGAATATTTATATGATCTCTAGTAGAGAAAGATACTCTAAGGTTAACAGTCATGGGAAAGTGTAGAGAAAAAGACAGGTACATTTGATAGCATCAGAATGTAAAGCTTATATATAAACTGAATGCTAAAGCAAAACAATAAGCTATAGGAAGAAATCAATGTAAATGTTACAGAAGGTTAGTGATTTTAAGAAGGAATTAAGGGCTTCCCCTGGTGGTCCAGTGGGTAAGGACACCACCTTCCAGTGCAAGGGGCGCCGGTTTGATCCCTGGCCTGGGAAGATCCCACGTGCCACGGAGTGGCTGGACTGATGTGTCCAATTACCGAGCCAGAGCTCTGGGGCGCATGCAGCCAGAGCCAGTGCCCTGCGACGACAGAGGCCACCGTGATGGGAGGCCCACAGGAGCCAAAGAACAAAGACAGATGAAAATAGAGAAATGAAAGACCAATAGAAGTGGCCCGCCCGTCCCCCTCCCTCCCCACCTCACCCCCCAAAAGATAAATAAATAAAATATTAAGAAGGAATTAATATTCATCAAGAGGAAATGTGTTGAAAACTAAATAGAAAAGTGAAAAATGATACACGTGGGAAATTTTTGAACTCTACCAACACGAAGTATCAAAATATTTTAAAGCATTAAGACTCAAAAAAGTTAATGAATAGTGCAATGGAATAGCATTTTAGTACAGTGCCAATGAGACTCCAATGGCTACATTTCTTTTTGAAAATAATTTGGAAACAATAACAAGAGTTTTCTATCCTTTCATTTTAGGGTTATTATATAAAGAAATTATCTAAAATTCCCTTATATGGGAAAGATTAGATAAAGTTTGATACAACTGTTCAATGATATTACACAACCATTAAATTAAAGTATGAAGAGTGTTTTAAAATGCAGCCATGTTTATAATGTTATAATAATATTAAGAACAGGAGGGCAGATTCTACCTAGGCTAATATAACAATCAGTATTCATACCAATGAGACTTCCCAGGTGGTGCAGCAGTAACGAACCCCCCTGCCAATGCAGGAGTCGCAAGGGACGTGGGTTCAACCCCTGGGTCGGTAAGATCCCCTGGAGTAGGAAATGGCAATCCACTCCAGTGTTCTTGTCTGGAGAGTCCCATGAACAGAGGAGTCTGGCAGACTACAGTTCATGGGGTTGCAAAGAGTCTGACCCTTGCCAATCCCATACATCACATAGACACACACACATACACACACACACACACACACACACACACACACACATTCATACCAATATGCTTCTGCATTGGTGGACATGAGTTACAAATGATAGAAGCCCAGGTTGAAATCAAGCATGCTTCTAGGAGAACTGCATGGCACAACTGAGTCAATGTAGTGGTCGGAACCAGAGACCAAAGGGTGTCAGGAGACCGGCTCTGTCGTTTTGAGATCCCCTTCATTTGCTCACATTGACTCCTTTTGCACAGCAGGGAATACAGTTTTCTGGGTCCTAAGGCTCACAGTTTTGCCTGCAGGAAAGCACTGGCTCAGTTACAAGATTCTGTTTCACGCCAATTAAAGGTAAAATATTAAGAATGGGCCCGCGTCCCTCCCTCCCCACCCCACCCCCCAAAAGATAAATAAATAAAATATTAAGAAGGAATTAATATTCATCAAGAGGAAATGTGTTGAAAACTAAATAGAAAAGTGAAAAATGATACACGTGGGAAATTTTTGAACTCTACCAACACGAAGTATCAAAATATTTTAAAGCATTAAGACTCAAAAAAGTTAATGAATAGTGCAATGGAATAGCATTTTAGTACAGTGCCAATGAGACTCCAATGGCTACATTTCTTTTGAAAATAATTTGGAAACAATAACAAGAGTTTTCTATCCTTTCATTTTAGGGTTATTATATAAAGAAATTATCTAAAATTCCCTTATATGGGAAAGATTAGATAAAGTTTGATACAACTGTTCAATGATATTACACAACCATTAAATTAAAGTATGAAGAGTGTTTTAAAATGCAGCCATGTTTATAATGTTATAATAATATTAAGAACAGGAGGGCAGATTCTACCTAGGCTAATATAACAATCAGTATTCATACCAATGAGACTTCCCAGGTGGTGCAGCAGTAACGAACCCCCCTGCCAATGCAGGAGTCGCAAGGGACGTGGGTTCAACCCCTGGGTCGGTAAGATCCCCTGGAGTAGGAAATGGCAATCCACTCCAGTGTTCTTGTCTGGAGAGTCCCATGAACAGAGGAGTCTGGCAGACTACAGTTCATGGGGTTGCAAAGAGTCTGACCCTTGCCAATCCCATACATCACATAGACACACACATACACACACACACACACACACACACACACACACACACATTCATACCAATATGCTTCTGCATTGGTGGACATGAGTTACAAATGATAGAAGCCCAGGTTGAAATCAAGCATGCTTCTAGGAGAACTGCATGGCACAACTGAGTCAATGTAGTGGTCGGAACCAGAGACCAAAGGGTGTCAGGAGACCGGCTCTGTCGTTTTGAGATCCCCTTCATTTGCTCACATTGACTCCTTTTGCACAGCAGGGAATACAGTTTTCTGGGTCCTAAGGCTCACAGTTTTGCCTGCAGGAAAGCACTGGCTCAGTTACAAGATTCTGTTTCACCCCCCTGGACAACTCTCCATGGCCAATAGGCTGGTTTCTGTGATTAACAAGCACACTTGAAATATAGAGTTGACAAAGCAAGGTCCACAAAAATGTAATAAGGGCACTGAACACACAAACATTTGTAGCAAATGGAAATCTCTTTAAACAGGAAAATTTCAGAAATCAGCCTTTTTGACAGTCTTCAATAAAATAAAAACAACAACATATTTTTTAAAAAAAGGAAACATAGCACTATGCTTTTGTAAGCTCTATTAAAATTCAAGTCCAGGGTTGAAAAGTAGACATTATTTTATTCTGTTGTCAAAAAATGAGTGATACTATTTTTATTTATAGTTTGTGCTTAGTCACTCAGTCGTGTCTGATTCTTTGCAACCCTATGGACTGTAGCCCATAATAACTGAACTTCTATTTTGGCATCTCAGCTTATTGGCATACTATAGTTCTTCTAAACGTAAACTAGTGCCCAGATGTCAGTACAAGTGATAGTTCAATTTTGTCCTTTGACTTTTTTAAGATGATATTTTATTGGCTATCATCTTTCTTGCTGCTAAGTTGCTTCAGTCATGTCCAACTCTTTGCAACCCTATGGACTGTAGCCCACCAGACTCCTCTGTCCATGGGATTCTCCAGGCAAGAATCCTGGAGTGGGTTGCCATGCCCTCCTCCAGGGGATCTTCCTGACCCAGAGATCAAACCCACATCTCCGATGGCTCCTGCATTTCAGGCAGATTCTTTACCACTGAGCCATCAGGGAAACCCATCTTCTTTCCTCTTTGTCCTCATTTGGGGTAGTTATACAAGCCTGTGCTTAACTGAAGGAAAGAAACCAATTCTAGAGAGAAATCTGAGTAACTTCCAGTGTCAAATCCCAATGCAAACTGTAAATCTAGTAGCACAAACTGAAATAGAAGAGCAACTTCCTAGGATAGGTCCTATTATTGTAATGATTTGGTTTTCCTTGACTAAGAATCAAGTCTCACTTTATTTAAGCCATGCAACAGCCCTTCATCAACTGATGGGCCTAGGAGCAAAAAAGCAAGGCAGACAGTGTTTGATTTCCCTCTTTCTTATATCTCCACAGAGGATGTATTTACTAAATATTTATTATACAAATAAATACGGTACTGACAGTATAAAGATGGATGAAACAGTACCTGTGCCTTATTTTAAATTATCCTCAGGCACAAATATTGATTGTAGTGTTAATCTGGTAAATGCAGTAATGAATTGTCATGGGAGCATAATTTGCCCCTATGGACCTGGATATGAAATGATCAGAAAAGACCCCTGGAGTAGTTGAAGCATTAGCTGAGTTTTAAAGAAACAGTCATATTTAGAAAAGCAGCAAAGGAGAGGCAGGCAGCATCACAGCATATGTCCATGACAGGGATTAATTTTTTAAAACATTCTAGGGACAAATATTTCATAAAAATCCACTTGGAAGATGGTGTCATTTTGCCAGCCAATGCCTTGTGCCCATCCCATTCAGCCCTGATCTCCCACCCACTTCTATTCCCTCAGTCATGGTGAGTTTTAACTAACCATAAAGAAGTTGCTGAAGTTGCTGAGATTTAGCATGAACATTAGACTCACACAAAACAAGCAAGACCACTGGCCTGGAAGGGGCCTCTCTCCTCTGTGTCCTCTTCCTCCACGTGGCTTATAGAAGACAGAGTTCCTTTAGATCAAAGAATCCTGGAGCAATCAAGAAAAGACTTTCTTTTGTTTTTGTTCAGAACAGTTCCGGTAAACCAGCCCCAGGCTGCATATCTCCAAGTCGTAAATAAATTGTGTGATGTGCAGTGAAATGTCAGTGCCTGGGGCCGTCGCTGTTGTCAGGACAAGGGGGAGACCAACTTCTGCAAAAGTGTGGTGATAAATTTGTCTAAGGCGTCAGAAAGTTTGTTGTGGGTACCTCAGTGAGAGAAGAGGCTTAGCCTAGGAAAAAGAGCAAGGGCTTTGGGTCAGACACAAGTGGAGTGAATCCTGCCTCTCCGGCAAATAATTACGTGGCCTTGAACATCCAACTGCCTTCAACTTCCAGTCCAGACCCACAACTGTAATGACATGGGCAGCCAGTGTCAATTGAAATGTTCCACTAATCTTTCTTATTGTAATGATTTGGTTTTCCTTGACTAAGAATCAAGTCTCACTTTATTTAAGCCATGCAACAGCCCTTCATCAACTGATGGGCCTAGGAGCAAAAAAGCAAGGCAGACAGTGTTTGATTTCCCTCTTTCTTATATCTCCACAGAGGATGTATTTACTAAATATTTATTATACAAATAAATACGGTACTGACAGTATAAAGATGGATGAAACAGTACCTGTGCCTTATTTTAAATTATCCTCAGGCACAAATATTGATTGTAGTGTTAATCTGGTAAATGCAGTAATGAATTGTCATGGGAGCATAATTTGCCCCTATGGACCTGGATATGAAATGATCAGAAAAGACCCCTGGAGTAGTTGAAGCATTAGCTGAGTTTTAAAGAAACAGTCATATTTAGAAAAGCAGCAAAGGAGGCAGGCAGCATCACAGCATATGTCCATGACAGGGATTAATTTTTTAAAACATTCTAGGGACAAATATTTCATAAAAATCCACTTGGAAGATGGTGTCATTTTGCCAGCCAATGCCTTGTGCCCATCCCATTCAGCCCTGATCTCCCACCCACTTCTATTCCCTCAGTCATGGTGAGTTTTAACTAACCATAAAGAAGTTGCTGAAGTTGCTGAGATTTAGCATGAACATTAGACTCACACAAAACAAGCAAGACCACTGGCCTGGAAGGGGCCTCTCTCCTCTGTGTCCTCTTCCTCCACGTGGCTTATAGAAGACAGAGTTCCTTTAGATCAAAGAATCCTGGAGCAATCAAGAAAAAGACTTTCTTTTGTTTTTGTTCAGAACAGTTCCGGTAAACCAGCCCCAGGCTGCATATCTCCAAGTCGTAAATAAATTGTGTGATGTGCAGTGAAATGTCAGTGCCTGGGGCCGTCGCTGTTGTCAGGACAAGGGGGAGACCAACTTCTGCAAAAGTGTGGTGATAAATTTGTCTAAGGCGTCAGAAAGTTTGTTGTGGGTACCTCAGTGAGAGAAGAGGCTTAGCCTAGGAAAAAGAGCAAGGGCTTTGGGTCAGACACAAGTGGAGTGAATCCTGCCTCTCCGGCAAATAATTACGTGGCCTTGAACATCCAACTGCCTTCAACTTCCAGTCCAGACCCACGAAATGGGAATAAGAAAACCTTCTATGCAAGGTTGTTCTGAAATTTAACGAAAGTAAAATTTCATCCTCCTACACAGAGAAGGTACTTAATCCGTAACTGTTCTCATCATTATGGGCTTCCCCCATGCCTCGGCAATAGAGAATCTGTCTGCGGTGCAGGAACCTCAGGAGACAGAGATTCAACCCCTCAGTCGAGAGAACCCCTGCAGGAGAGCATGGCAACCCATTCCATTGCTCTTGCCTGGAGAATCCCATGGACAGAGGAGCTTGGTGGGCTATAGCCCATGAGATTGAAAAGAGTCGGACATGACTGAAGAGACTCAGCATGCACTTCTTATCGTTGTATCACCGTCCTAACTCTAGCTGTTCAGTACAGCAGCTTTAGAGAGCAAACTGGCAGCCCCAGAACCTTCCCTGAGCACCTTTCCATACTGAGGTTCACTGTCCTAGGCCAGACTCATGCCTCTTGCTAACTGTAAATTAATAAAACACCTAGCTAGATCTTATAGAATATTCTGTCACAGTCTTGCATAAGCTGATTTATTTATTATTTATTAGGCTGATTTATTTATTTATTATTTTATTACATACTGATACTCGCAACACTTACCTCACATGTATGATTCAGTGTAGCATTGGTCTCTTCTTGGGGAAAACTCTTCTGCCTGACCAAACCAATCAGCTACTCAAAGCTTTAGCGATGACACCTATTCATAGGGTTGACAGAAATTCAGTTTATTGGAAGAAAAATTCTAAAATAATAATAAAATTAAACAAAGTAGAGGCAATTGCACTCAAAAAAAATTTTCATTGATCTTTTAAATATTTTGTTTGGTTCTATATTTGCTTTTTGTTTCAATGAACACAGACTTATGAGTCAAAGGATCTTCAAGGAAAAACTGCACAAACAAGAAGCCTGAGCACACTCTAGATTACACATTAAAACAGAATTCAGATCCTTTTATGGAAAAGTAGCTTCAATACTTACTTCAGTCTATCTTTTGCTCATGAAATATTTCCATGTTTCTAACATAACATGTACAAAGGAATATATACATTTATCTTTGGGTGATATTTTCTGTAACTTGATACATCTCATGGAATTTCTTTCTACATTGTTGAATATTTCTATAAACAAATCTTAAAACTGTAAAATAAATGTTTGAGGTTTTTTCTGCTCTATTCTATATCCATAAAAATTCAAACTTTTTTCTTCCAATCAATTAAAAATAATTTGAGGAAGCAGAAAAAACATATTCATATTATATTTGTATTATAAATATTCATGTAATATAAAACAAGGGAAGAACTTTTCCATTTTAGATTGCATTTTTCCATTTTAGATTTAGATTGTGCAAGTTAGATAATTCTGAGTAAAAGTCCATGTTAGGTCTATGTGACTCAGTTGTCTACACCATCACAATCAGGCAGTTAGCTGTCATATCAGGCCACCTCTTTCTTTGTATACTGAAAGCAATCTAAACATTGTGTTTCATAATTTAAACTTTCAATGTTAGTGTAAGATACATGCTTTGTTCTTAGCATCAAATAGGTTTTCTTGGCAAAGCAAAGGATTTCTAGTGATTACATTAACATCTCTCTTGTCCTTGGGAGCGTTCCATCTTGCTATGGATGGTGGCAGAGGGCTGGCTGTTTTTCAAGGTTTCATACTCTCCATCCTTATTAGAGAATTGTTGCTGAGAAGTGATTATATTCCCTAATCTTCTCACAGTTTCACCTACCTATGTTCCTTTGACTGACTTGCTCCATGGAATGGGAGCAGCTGTGATGGATGTCACTTCCTGGGGTGATGGGGAGCCACAGGTTGAAGATGGCAGAGCCCCCATCCACTTGGACCCTGTTTAAATGAATGGGGCAAAACACTTCATCTCCCCACCAGGAACATCTGCACTGGAGTGTTGATAAAAAAAACAAACAAAAAAATGTAGCTTGTCCTATTATGTAACTAGAATCCACAGATTTTATCTTAAAGCAGTTACAGTTCCCGTAACTAATACATGGTAGATATGTTATAATCAAAGTTTAATCCAAGTACATGGAAAAGTAGCTTCAATACTTACTTCAGTCTATCTTTTGCTCATGAAATATTTCCATGTTTCTAACATAACATGTACAAAGGAATATATACATTTATCTTTGGGTGATATTTTCTGTAACTTGATACATCTCATGGAATTTCTTTCTACATTGTTGAATATTTCTATAAACAAATCTTAAAACTGTAAAATAAATGTTTGAGGTTTTTTCTGCTCTATTCTATATCCATAAAAATTCAAACTTTTTTCTTCCAATCAATTAAAAATAATTTGAGGAAGCAGAAAAAACATATTCATATTATATTTGTATTATAAATATTCATGTAATATAAAACAAGGGAAGAACTTTTCCATTTTAGATTGCATTTTTCCATTTTAGATTTAGATTGTGCAAGTTAGATAATTCTGAGTAAAAGTCCATGTTAGGTCTATGTGACTCAGTTGTCTACACCATCACAATCAGGCAGTTAGCTGTCATATCAGGCCACCTCTTTCTTTGTATACTGAAAGCAATCTAAACATTGTGTTTCATAATTTAAACTTTCAATGTTAGTGTAAGATACATGCTTTGTTCTTAGCATCAAATAGGTTTTCTTGGCAAAGCAAAGGATTTCTAGTGATTACATTAACATCTCTCTTGTCCTTGGGAGCGTTCCATCTTGCTATGGATGGTGGCAGAGGGCTGGCTGTTTTTCAAGGTTTCATACTCTCCATCCTTATTAGAGAATTGTTGCTGAGAAGTGATTATATTCCCTAATCTTCTCACAGTTTCACCTACCTATGTTCCTTTGGCTGACTTGCTCCATGGAATGGGAGCAGCTGTGATGGATGTCACTTCCTGGGGTGATGGGGAGCCACAGGTTGAAGATGGCAGAGCCCCCATCCACTTGGACCCTGTTTAAATGAATGGGGCAAAACACTTCATCTCCCCACCAGGAACATCTGCACTGGAGTGTTGATAAAAAAAACAAACAAAAAAATGTAGCTTGTCCTATTATGTAACTAGAATCCACAGATTTTATCTTAAAGCAGTTACAGTTCCCGTAACTAATACATGGTAGATATGTTATAATCATTCAAAGTATCTATGAAATTTGTTACACAATATGCTTACTATAGAAGTCAATGCATATGGACAATTTGGAGTCCTACTAAAGTTAGAGAATAATGTCACACAGGCCAGCTGAAACCTCAGGCAAGAGATTCATTTTGTTTTATGTCTTTGTAAATTCATCATGATACAGATTCTAGCTCTCTGTAGTGTGGGTTCAAAGTTAACTTTTCTCAGGTCATCTAACTCATTATCCAAGTTTATAAGAAAATGAATCTATACAGCCTGATGCTAATACATTCATTTACTATGACAGCTATGCCTATTACATTGGTCTGAGTACCCAGTGTAACTCTGAGAAACATTTTATTTACCAGTTATTTCCCATCTAGATTCTATGAAGATTACAATCCTGTAAACATAATGATTTTAAATAGCCAGCTTACAGTACAAATGAATAGATAAATGATACATCACTATCTCCCTGCAGGTGTATCTAACTCAGTAGATAAAGACTTGGAAAGGATTTATATCAAAACTATTTTTAAGGTGGTACATGCTAAGGCACTTCAGTCTTGTCCGACTCTTTGCAACACTGTAGACTGTAGCTTGCCAGGCTCCTCTATCCATAGTATTCTCCAGGAAAGAGTGGGTTTCCATGCCCTATGCCAGGGTATCCTCTCTACCCAGAGATTGAACCCATGTCTCTTAAGTCTCCTTCACTGACAGGCAAGTTCTTTACCACTAGAGGCACCTGGGAAGGCCTTTTGAAGGTGGATTGCTCTATAAATAACTATAAAAATCTGCTTTATGTGGATATGTATGGTTCTACTCTAAATGATTGAACTTTTCCTTCATTTGAGGGACCATACTATACTGAAAAGAGATACATATGACCTAAGGTCCTAAAATACAAGAGCTAAGAATAAAAAAAGGAAGATTGAACAATTGAAAAATTAGATAAAGAGAAGCTTAAAGAGCCCTGAAGAGACATATATGTTGACATTAAAGTAAAAAGATGTTTCCCATGACATCAGTACCTAGACTGGTGGTCCAAAGAAAACTGAAGTGATTGGATTATTTACAGAATCACTGTGCTTATGTTTATGCTCTATAAGTACACTACTATATCATCCCACATGCCTGAAGGAAATTAAACTTTACAATGTATTTAAAGAACACCTGTCCCATATGCTCTCCCTTCTTCAGAGTCAACATTCAAACCAGAAATGTCCCATCAAAAAGTAAAATTGACTCAGTCAGATGATTAGAAGGTCAAATATAAGACCTCAGACATTGAAGGATGAGAAAAAGAGAAATCTTAACATGAAAAAAATTAATATTTAATGTGGGTCATGTCAACAGAATAGAGCATATCTATTGAGAAGTTCTAAGTGTGCTGTAACCCACTACAACCTCAGAAATATCCTATGACAAATCCATGATTGTAGACTGTGAAATGTGCTTTAAAATCTGTGTTTTCAGGAAAATTTTGCACAAGAACTCAAGTTTAGTACCCCTAGACAGAAAATATCTTCTCTATCATTGCCCTTCCTTGTGTTCATCTGGTCTATCAGAGATGATGTACACTCCACAAAGCAGGAACTATATTTTTTCCTTCTTTGTTTTTTTAAAAACCCTAATGCATTAATGGTACATGCTAAGGCACTTCAGTCTTGTCCGACTCTTTGCAACACTGTAGACTGTAGCTTGCCAGGCTCCTCTATCCATAGTATTCTCCAGGAAAGAGTGGGTTTCCATGCCCTATGCCAGGGTATCCTCTCTACCCAGAGATTGAACCCATGTCTCTTAAGTCTCCTTCACTGACAGGCAAGTTCTTTACCACTAGAGGCACCTGGGAAGGCCTTTTGAAGGTGGATTGCTCTATAAATAACTATAAAAATCTGCTTTATGTGGATATGTATGGTTCTACTCTAAATGATTGAACTTTTCCTTCATTTGAGGGACCATACTATACTGAAAAGAGATACATATGACCTAAGGTCCTAAAAGACAAGAGCTAAGAATAAAAAAAGGAAGATTGAACAATTGAAAAATTAGATAAAGAGAAGCTTAAAGAGCCCTGAAGAGACATATATGTTGACATTAAAGTAAAAAGATGTTTCCCATGACATCAGTACCTAGACTGGTGGTCCAAAGAAAACTGAAGTGATTGGATTATTTACAGAATCACTGTGCTTATGTTTATGCTCTATAAGTACACTACTATATCATCCCACATGCCTGAAGGAAATTAAACTTTACAATGTATTTAAAGAACACCTGTCCCATATGCTCTCCCTTCTTCAGAGTCAACATTCAAACCAGAAATGTCCCATCAAAAAGTAAAATTGACTCAGTCAGATGATTAGAAGGTCAAATATAAGACCTCAGACATTGAAGGATGAGAAAAAGAGAAATCTTAACATGAAAAAAATTAATATTTAATGTGGGTCATGTCAACAGAATAGAGCATATCTATTGAGAAGTTCTAAGTGTGCTGTAACCCACTACAACCTCAGAAATATCCTATGACAAATCCATGATTGTAGACTGTGAAATGTGCTTTAAAATCTGTGTTTTCAGGAAAATTTTGCACAAGAACTCAAGTTTAGTACCCCTAGACAGAAAATATCTTCTCTATCATTGCCCTTCCTTGTGTTCATCTGGTCTATCAGAGATGATGTACACTCCACAAAGCAGGAACTATATTTTTTTTCCTTCTTTTGTTTTTTTTTAGCCAAGAATGGAAACCAGGAGACAGCCCACTGGAATGCAAAAATTAAAATATTGGAACTCCTATTAACTTCACATCATTCTACTTAGTGACTGTTTAACATATAGCATAATGTTTTATTTATAAAGCAGTTATTTGGGGAAAACATACACAAAAATTCTAAACTGATAGTGATGTGGGATTAAACATTTATAGATTACACTACAGCCTTATGAAAACTAGCATAAAAAATTATTAAAATGATGTGCTGACTGGGCTGTTGTCATGCCTGCTGGTGGTATAGCTCCAGAGAAAATGAAATGGATGTCTTTGAGATTGAATTCATTCTTTCATTCAGCAATTACGCATTGGGTATCTACCATATGTCAGAGGCTGTGTGGGACAGCAGTCACCAGAGAAGTCACTGTGCTGTTAAAAATAGAGTGAAGTGATGATAAATCCATGACGATTTTCCCCAACTGGGATTGTCCTTCCCTTTTCTGAAAAGGCCTCTCATCCCTTCTCTTCAGGTAAAGACATCCCTGGAGGAACCACCATTAGTGTATGGCTGAGAAACTGTGATCTATGTGGTCACTTAGTGAATACTTCTTGACATACTATGACATTGCCAACACATAAAAAAAAGGATAATTTAATGATTCCAGTATTGCTCAGGATTGTGAAGAGCATCTACTTTTCAATTATAGGGTCTAGGATCCCAAGAGAATAAATATAAGCTGTATACAGTTGCCATGAGTGGTAAAGAATAATTTCTCACTACATCCTAACAACTGCCCTAACAGATACCTTGGGAGGCTTGTGTGCTGCCTTCACATGGAACCATATAATCAAAACTATAGAAATAAATATAGAGAGCAGATTGTGATAAAAGGCCAAAATTAGACTGATTCCCAAGGTTAATATACATGAGGGGGAAAGTTGTACTTGACAAATAACACACATTAGGCATCCATATTATTTGGAATAATGTGATCCACAAAAAGGAAATATCTGACACACATTTGCCTTTTTTTTTGTCTATTTTTTTCCTTCTTAAAGACCATTTATGTGGCTTGCTTCATTCCATGATTTTCTGAATGCAGACATCTGGCTGAGTACATCATGATGCTGTAATGCTGACAAATAACACACATTAGGCATCCATATTATTTGGAATAATGTGATCCACAAAAAGGAAATATCTGACACACATTTGCGCTTTTTTGTCTATTTTTTTTCCTTCTTAAAGACCATTTATGTGGCTTGCTTCATTTCATGATTTTCTGAATGCAGACATCTGGCTGAGTACATCATGATGCTGTAATGTGTGTTGTGTCTCTCAAAGCAATGTTTCTTTAATATTCAATCCCTGTTTAAACAAAAGCAACTTTCTCTTTCTGTATTAAAATTAAGATTCAAAAAAAAAATAGTTTCAGGTATTATAAGGGCCCTAGCATTTCCTATGTCTATAAGAAAGGAGCTTTAGCACCTTTGATCCATCTCCAAAAGAACCACAATCCTCAAGGGAAGTCTGTGTAGCGATCTCAATGATAAAACATGAGATTGACTGGATTACCTGAGCAGATGGAAAAGTAGAAGTCAGTCAACCAGTTGACTTTTACTCCCTTCATCCCAGACATCCAATGTAGGAGGGCTCACACCAAAAGATGACTGCCTTTTTTGGCCACAGAATCTGTCAGAAACAGTTTCTGCTCTGAAGCACTAGAAAGAGAGAGGACTTTGAATGTCATTGGCTTTCCTCCATCATTCTTTACTCAGTATGTCTGCCAGCAATTTTTGATAAATTCTTCATTGTCCCAAATTATTCTGATTCCTAGAAATAGGACTCAATCTGACTTACATCCCTGTGCTAATATTCAAAGATATCATAATAAGAGTAAGTGACATAGTTAAGAATTACCAACTGTAAAGGAATGTACTAGCAAAAGCATAAACATATTTTTCAAAAATATACATTCTAACATACTCCAATGCATGTGTTTGTAAAATAAAAAGTATTTGTGATGAAAATATGAGATATATTATATTTAAACTTAGTCTTAAGCTCTCAGAAGTCACAGATATAAAAAAAAAAAAGACTAGTAGTCTAGCAACATAGTTTTGAAGAAAGGAAAAGTGGAAGCAAGCCAACTTAGAAGCTGATTAAGTATTCGGCAGAGACTTTTCTATGGTTCTGTCAAAAGGCTCTGTCAGTCCATTTAACTATGTGGACAAAAGGTTGTTGAAATCACACAAAGGATATTTTTTTTCCAATTCAAATGCTACAGATGAAATGATAGTCACATACAAGCCCACCAGATCTTGAAAGCATGATGAAAGTTCTTGAACTTGGAAGAGAAGTAAGAAACTAGTATAAAGGAAACATAAAGAAAGATCTTCAGGAATTAAATTCTTATTTTTATTTAGCATATTTACTTCAAGGCATACGTTTGAGAACAGGGAAGTGCTGGGCGACACAAAGCAGAGAGGTCAGCAGGACATTTCACCCTGCTGTAAGAAGAGCAGCGTTTGTATCCGGCCTCAAAAGCCTCACTATATGGAAACTGGACACAATTTTGTCTTGGAATATTTGTAAAGAGAGATCGCTGGTTTAATAGAACTGTACCTGAAGACTTACATTCAAAGCAGCCATATATTCATATGTGGATTAAGCCTCAGAAATAAGAAAAATGACTCCATATTTTAAAATTTTTATTTTATTTTTAATTGGAGGCTAATTACTTTGCTGTACATCAACATGAATCAGCTGTAGGTATACATATGTCCCATCCTTTTTAAACCTCCTTCCACCTTCCGCTCCATCCCACCCCTTTAGACGTCATAAAGAACCAGCTTTGGGTTCCCTGCATTGTACAGCAAATTCCCGCTGTCTATGGCTCCATACATATTAATGGCTCTTTGATAAAAACTTCTTTTCTTTCATGAGACAATAGGTATAATACTTTCAATCACTACTCACTCAACAATAGAGAAAAAAAGCAACAGGTCAGATTGCATTTATGAGGTCAGTGTGAGTTCTGGGTTCTTCTTCCTAGTAAGATTCTGTATTCATCCTGTAGTCAAAGCATATAAGGTTCTGATTCGAAATACCTTGGAAACATTTCAGGGAGAATTGCTCAAACTATGTTATACAGACTCCTCAGTCCCACAGGGGCTGATCGGAGACCAATGAAGTGATAGAAGAGCAGGAGGAGCAGAACCCAGGCTGGCCTCTGGGAAAAAACTTTTGGAAACATTTCAGGATGAATTGCAATGGGCAACACTGGGTGATAAGATCCCCTAGATGACTCATCAGTACTGCAGTCCAAAAGGGTTGTTGAAATCACACAAAGGATATTTTTTCCAATTCAAATGCTACAGATGAAATGATAGTCACATACAAGCCCACCAGATCTTGAAAGCATGATGAAAGTTCTTGAACTTGGAAGAGAAGTAAGAAACTAGTATAAAGGAAACATAAAGAAAGATCTTCAGGAATTAAATTCTTATTTTTATTTAGCATATTTACTTCAAGGCATACGTTTGAGAACAGGGAAGTGCTGGGCGACACAAAGCAGAGAGGTCAGCAGGACATTTCACCCTGCTGTAAGAAGAGCAGCGTTTGTATCCGGCCTCAAAAGCCTCACTATATGGAAACTGGACACAATTTTGTCTTGGAATATTTGTAAAGAGAGATCGCTGGTTTAATAGAACTGTACCTGAAGACTTACATTCAAAGCAGCCATATATTCATATGTGGATTAAGCCTCAGAAATAAGAAAAATGACTCCATATTTTAAAATTTTTATTTTATTTTTAATTGGAGGCTAATTACTTTGCTGTACATCAACATGAATCAGCTGTAGGTATACATATGTCCCATCCTTTTTAAACCTCCTTCCACCTTCCGCTCCATCCCACCCCTTTAGACGTCATAAAGAACCAGCTTTGGGTTCCCTGCATTGTACAGCAAATTCCCGCTGTCTATGGCTCCATACATATTAATGGCTCTTTGATAAAAACTTCTTTTCTTTCATGAGACAATAGGTATAATACTTTCAATCACTACTCACTCAACAATAGAGAAAAAAAGCAACAGGTCAGATTGCATTTATGAGGTCAGTGTGAGTTCTGGGTTCTTCTTCCTAGTAAGATTCTGTATTCATCCTGTAGTCAAAGCATATAAGGTTCTGATTCGAAATACCTTGGAAACATTTCAGGGAGAATTGCTCAAACTATGTTATACAGACTCCTCAGTCCCACAGGGGCTGATCGGAGACCAATGAAGTGATAGAAGAGCAGGAGGAGCAGAACCCAGGCTGGCCTCTGAAGGACCAGAGATGCTTTGATTTTCTTTTGAAAGCCACTTTACTGGGCTTCATCAGTGTCTCAGCAGTGATGAATCCTCCTGCAATGCCGGAGACACAGGTTTGATCACTGGGTGATGAAGATCCCCTGGAGGAGGGCATGGCAACTCAATTCAGTATTCTTCCCTGGAAAATGCCATAGACAGAGGAGCCTGGCAGGCTACAGTCCTTGGGCTTGCAAAGAGTTGGACATGACTGAGCACGTATGCTCGTTGATATTTGACTGTCATATAAGAAATTGTACAGAGATAATGTCCACAATTTAATGCATTTGAAAACAAGAATACATTGTGAAATCATCACCAGTAGAAATGCCATAAACTTATCCATTACCTCAAAAAGTTTCCTATGACCACATTTAGGTGTATTTATTTGTTTTTTAAATTTTGAGATAAGAGCACTTATAAGACGTACTCTCTTAGCAAACTTTTAAGTATAGAATACAACAGTGCCATGTTGTACAGTAGACCTCCAGAATTTATCTGTCTTTCATAACTGAAACTTTGTAGACTTTTACTAACACCCTTCCTTTTTAGCCTCCTGTCAGTCCCTGGCAAACACCACTCGAATCTCTGGTTCTGTGAGTCTGACCATTTTATATTGCTCATTAAAGTGGGATCATGCAATATTTGTCTTTACGTGTCTGACTTACTTCACTTGGCATAATAACCCCCATGATGCGCACTTATGTTGCCACAAATGGCAGGTTATCCTTCTTTTTAAAGGCTGAATGATATTCAACTGTAAGAATATACCACATTTTTTATCCATTCATCCAATGGACCTTTAGATTCTTTCTACATCTTGGCTATTATAAATAACACTGCAGTAAAATTCTCCATTTTATAGAGACTAGAACAGAAACTTAGAGACCATACTTTCTCAAGGTCACAAAGCTAGGTAGAGGCAAAACCAAAGTTTGGATTTCATTCCTATGTCCAAGCTTGCCTCGTGATATATGTAACAAACAGGCCACTTCTATTTAACAGCTGTAACATTTAGAAAATTACAGTCAATAGAACTTGGGAGAGGCCATCCTATCCAGTCTCCCAGCCAGCACAGACATCCTTTCCACAGTACCCACGACAGATGGTTATTTAGCCCTTGTGTGGGTATCTCCAGAAACGAGAAGATCATGTCCTCATGTGATAGTACATCCTAGAGTGGAGATGCCTCTAAACTAATTTTTCATTTTCTTATTAAGTGGTTTGGAGACAAGCAGTACTAAGATGGATTCAGTAGTTCAATAATACTATTAGGAACTCAGATTTCTTTGCTCTGCCATTTTCCAGTTCTCTTTTCACCTTACTGGTAATATTGGGTTTCATTTGAAAGACAACTGGCTTAACAAAAAGAGGAAGCCCAAAGAAACATTTTTTAGGTTATCTCAAAATATTGTACAGGTTAAAGGGTTCTCTGATTTATGAAATAAAATATTGGATTCCCTTGGTAGGAAATTTTATTCTCTTCAGAGGAAATAAAATAATCTGACTAAGTTGCTCAATTACAGTAACCTTGTATTAAGCCATTCTGTCTACTTCTTACTCTGATTATAAATACTTCTTGTCATGATAAAGCTTTCCATGAAGACTTTCCTATAAGGAAAGAAAACCATCAATGGACCAGAAGGGTGTGTTCCAAAGTGGTTAAATGAATAAATAAATAGCAGAAACTTTAAAGCTATCACAAACTTCGATTCATATTTGGACAACTCTGCCATATATAAGTTGTGTGAACATAGACAGTTTATTGACTATTTTTGAACTTTAATATCTTCATCAATAAAATGGAAACATCTATAAATAAGACAGACTATATAAAAGTTCAGACAAACAAAAGGAATGTATTAGATGGTTTCAGAAAGAAAGCAAAAATCCAAGAAAAAAGAAAAGCAGACAGGCAAGAAAGAGGGAGAAAGGGAAGAAGAAAGGAAATTGCTTTTCCATTATTTAGTTGATATTCTGACTTATATGTGAGTACCATATGAGATTATTTAGAATAAGTCAATCAAAAATTACCTCTGAAATCAAGAAACATTGTGTTTGGGATCTAAGGGCTAATTTTAATCTCTGGAACCTCAGTCAATAAACTACTCCATGATTCTTGGCTCAAGCGGCCATAGTCATCTCCAATGACAGCTCCAGATGGAACATTCTGGACCTCGTATCCAATGACTTTCTATTGGATGTGATATCTAGAATTGTTTCCGATTCTGTACAATGACACCAACCAGGTCCCAGGCTTCTAGCAATTATCCTCTGAGATAGTCAACACAGACATATCCATAATGAGGGATGGAAACAGAACCAAGATGCTAGCAGCTATAATGGGATTTAGGTTCAAGCAGAGTATTCCTCCTCCACTGGAATTTTATTCTATTTTCCAGTGGCAGAATGCAGATTAAGAATCTAGTTGTCTTCCTTCATTTTGTTACTGACTATAGCCACAGAAAAGCAAATGCTCCTGAAAATCACTGACTGTGATTGACAGGACTCAAGCATATGGGAGCTATTATTATGTATGACAGAGTACAAAATATTTCTCCTTAAGCTGAAGAACTTTACCAAACATCATTTCCAGGTTTAAACAACATACATTTTGATGGAAGCTGCAAAGAGCATGATTTTGTTTGCAATCTGGCTGGCAGGAGGCGGGTGCAGACTGTCATCATTTGGAAGAAAATGAAGGAAACGTTTTCTTTGAGACTGAACTACTCCCAAAAGCAGTTATAGATGTTTTAACTATTAAAATATTGGATTTATAATAAAAAGCTATTTTCATATTGGAATTAAACTCTCTTTGTGTAATATTTTTGATTTCTATTAATTATTGTTTCCTTTTTTTAAAAAAAAAAAAAGTGTATCTTCTTTGGGGATTATCTGGGTCCCAGTAATTCCATCTTCCTAATAATTTATGACTGTCCTGATTCATCTCCTGGTTGATAGTCTGCAAGAGTGGTTCAGGAAAACCCATTGATCAGGCTATATGGGTTTAATTTTCTCAATCATCCTTACAAAAAAGATCAGTGTAGATCTCTTACCAAAATTGAAATTTCTTATAATTAAAAAGATGCTAAACAAACTCTCAAAATCATCAGGCTTTTAGATAATTGTGCAAAAAGAGACTTGGATAGGACAAACAGCAGTAACTATTATCCTACATTTCCAAAAACAGCATTTCCTCTCTTTCAGACACTATTGATTACAATACTGAGTAGTTTAAATGTAGCCGGAGTAAAAGGTTTTTCTGATGTAGAAAACTGCTACTCGTATTTGAATATTCATTTGCCCCTCCTCCCCAATTCATTTATTTACTTGATCTAACCTCACCCATTTCCTTGCAGCAGTACCAGTGACTAGGTGATTTTTTAATTTAAATAAAAACCAGAATGGGCTAGCCACATGTCTCCTCTTGTTTTCATTTACAAGATGTGATTGCTTAATAAAGTAGTAATGCTAGAAGAGATGACACGTTCAAACTGTGCGGCCATTTGGCCAAACCTGAACTGCAGGGAGAAGGTGTGAAATAGGAGGATGAATGAACAAAGTGGATGGGCAAGTTGGGGTGAGTGCTTGGGGGACAGCACCTGCTAAACACTGAAACCTTCAGAAACATTGCTCATGTGGAGAATGAAGGGTAACTGTGGACAAGAATTAGGAATTGTAGATGAGTCCACTGGATGGAGACCGTTAACAGGGGGAATATGCTGAAGTTACCAAAGTGAGGACAACTGTCTTGTTAGCACTTAATTAGGATGATAGGTATATCCCTGGTACCCTATCAGGCCTCTTTCTTACTTTTAAATTGTTAGAGTTGGGTTATTAGGCATGGTCTCTTTAATTACCTTTATATTCACTTGTCCAGCAAAACTGATAACAGTCATAGTGTCCTTCAGACTCCAAACATTAACTCTACCAGCAGTGCAGATGAATAAGACAGAGAGGACCCTGCTCACCTCTACTGGGGCTTTTCAACCAGTGCTCTCATCATCAAGCTTATTGCCGTGAGCCCTGAAGATTGGTACAATTATGTGAATACTTGAGAGAGGACTTTATGTTATGCCTCAGGTGTCCATTTGAAAGCCCAATCTCAGCCAACAAAACAAGTATAAACTACTCAAGAGACTTCTAGGAAAAGAACCCCTGGCTGGACCTGGATTCAGTACCCAACACCCAATTTATCCCATAATATGTACCTTACATGAAAGTCATTAGTTTTTGTAGGAAATAGGCATTATGGGGCTTCACTAATTGCTATATAGTTCTGGAATGCTAATACCAGAAGGGATCTTGTTGGACAATCTAATTAAAACCTCATTCTAAAACAAGTACAATCCTCCTCAATCAAGTAAAATGGAAAATGATTTATAATAATAAAAAGATTCTAGGGCTTCCCCTGGTGGTCCAGTGGGTAAGGACACCGCCTTGCAGTGCAAGGGGAGCTGGTTCGATCCCTGGCCTGGGAAGATTCCACGTGCTGCGGAGCGGCTGGACCGATGTGTCCAATTACCGAGCCAGAGCTCTGGAGCACATGCGCCCAGAGCTCTGCAACGACAGACGCCACCACGATGGGAGGCCCACAGGAGCCAAAGAACAAAGACGGATGAAGATAGAGAAATGAAAGACCAATAGAAATGGCCCGCCTGCTCTCCTCCCTCCTCAATCCAACCTCCGCCCAAAATAAATAAATAAATAAATAAATAAATAAAAAGATTCTATGTATTTGTCAGCAGAAAGTCTGTGATTCAACATTGATTTGACTCTAAGTCAATTGTGAACAATAATTCAAGCTCCTTACAAGACACTGTGGAGGACTAAAATGAAGACATAATTCCTGATCTCATGAAATTTCATGTGGAATGATAGAGGCAGAACAAACATAGGAAACTAGACACAACAAGAGCCTGGAAGAGAACTTGCCCCTTTGGGTGCTGAGCTGTTGCCCGAGGGAGGTGCCTCAGGGTCTATCCTGAGGTCAGGTGACTAGGGGCTACTTCTGTACCCCATCCCTATTGGTTGATGTCGCCGCTGGATTATTTGTCCTGCTTGTCTCTTGGGATGAGCCACACTCCACCCTGCATCCACAGACGGGAGAAGAGCTGAGACAACAGAAGTTCTTACCTTATGTTATTTCTCCTGTGGAAATGAACAGTACTTGTCACTTCATAAATATTTGTTAAAGTATTTACCCTTTAATCGTTTACTTTCATTTTATACTACCCTAATCCTTCTAAGGACACCAGAAAGGTCCCATACTTCCTATGTTTTAGTCATTTTTACAAACTCCTTTTAAACTTTTTAAAAGAGATAGGTTCTTAACCATTTTCAGATGTTTGCTGAATGTTAAACTGATCAAACTGCTACATGCAATGTGTACATACAGTTAAGTACATGACTTTCTACACTCAAATCTTCCATACAACTCTAAATGTATAACAGATTTTTATACTAGAAAAATTAAGTTCCTGCTCTTGTGTGCCATATTTATAATTCTGGATTGATTAATGCATTGAGTTATGTCATCTTTCAGTAAAGCCCAAGTAAGTGTCAATCTCAAAATTCATTCAGTTCAGCTGCAGGAAAGAGAGACAGACTTTATGTTCTTGGCCTCCAAAATCACTGTGGATGGTGACTGCCACTATGAAATTAAAAGACATTTGCTCCTTGGAAGAAAAGCCATGACAAACCTAGACAGCATACTGAAAAGCAGAGACATCACTTTGACAAGAAAATTCATATAGTTGAAGCTATGGTTTTCCCAGTAGTCATGGATAGATGTGAAAGTTGAACCATAAAGAAGGCTGAGCACTGAAGAAGTGATGCCTTTGAACTGTGATGTTGGAGAAGACTTTTGAGACTCCCTTGAACTACAAATAGATCAAACCAGTCAATCCTAAAGAAAATCAGCCCTGAATAATATTCATTGGAAGGAATGACGCTGAAGCTGAAGCTCCAATACTTTGGCCACCTGATGCGAAGAGATGACTCATTGGAAAAGAGCCTGATGTTGGGGGAAATAGCAAGCAAAACGATAAGGGAACAGAGGGCTGAATGGTTGGATCATATCACATCACTGAGTCAATAGACATAAATTTGAGCAGGCTCTAGGAAATGATGAAGGACAGGGAAGCCTGGCATGCTGCAATTGATGGGGTCTCAATGAGTCTGACACAACTGAGTGACTGAACGGAACTGAACCTCCTGTCTGCAGTTCTATGGAGGCTTTTATTTCTCCTGTGGAAATGAACAGTACTTGTCACTTCATAAATATTTGTTAAAGTATTTACCCTTTAATCGTTTACTTTCATTTTATACTACCCTAATCCTTCTAAGGACACCAGAAAGGTCCCATACTTCCTATGTTTTAGTCATTTTACAAACTCCTTTTAAACTTTTTAAAAGAGATAGGTTCTTAACCATTTTCAGATGTTTGCTGAATGTTAAACTGATCAAACTGCTACATGCAATGTGTACATACAGTTAAGTACATGACTTTCTACACTCAAATCTTCCATACAACTCTAAATGTATAACAGATTTTTATACTAGAAAAATTAAGTTCCTGCTCTTGTGTGCCATATTTATAATTCTGGATTGATTAATGCATTGAGTTATGTCATCTTTCAGTAAAGCCCAAGTAAGTGTCAATCTCAAAATTCATTCAGTTCAGCTGCAGGAAAGAGAGACAGACTTTATGTTCTTGGCCTCCAAAATCACTGTGGATGGTGACTGCCACTATGAAATTAAAAGACATTTGCTCCTTGGAAGAAAAGCCATGACAAACCTAGACAGCATACTGAAAAGCAGAGACATCACTTTGACAAGAAAATTCATATAGTTGAAGCTATGGTTTTCCCAGTAGTCATGGATAGATGTGAAAGTTGAACCATAAAGAAGGCTGAGCACTGAAGAAGTGATGCCTTTGAACTGTGATGTTGGAGAAGACTTTTGAGACTCCCTTGAACTACAAATAGATCAAACCAGTCAATCCTAAAGAAAATCAGCCCTGAATAATATTCATTGGAAGGAATGACGCTGAAGCTGAAGCTCCAATACTTTGGCCACCTGATGCGAAGAGATGACTCATTGGAAAAGAGCCTGATGTTGGGGGAAATAGCAAGCAAAACGATAAGGGAACAGAGGGCTGAATGGTTGGATCATATCACATCACTGAGTCAATAGACATAAATTTGAGCAGGCTCTAGGAAATGATGAAGGACAGGGAAGCCTGGCATGCTGCAATTGATGGGGTCTCAATGAGTCTGACACAACTGAGTGACTGAACGGAACTGAACCTCCTGTCTGCAGTTCTATGGAGGAAACATTTTATTAGATCAAATAAGATGGATAATTTATATATAATAACCATTGTGGAATAATATTGGGTAGGCCTATACCTTTTTGGAAATTTAAGACTTCCGTTCAAAGTGTTAGTATATCATTAACAGTGGATCTATTAATAATTTTTCCATGTCCAGGTCACTATAAAATGTTACTGAAAAGATCTTTCAAATTCTTAACCAATGTATTTGATATCTATAGAGTGATTATATGATCCATTGAAACTCATTCTATGATAACATTTATCTGGGATATAATATAATTTTCAGGGATCTTTACCCAATAGATCTGTATATTAAACTAAATAACCTCTATTATCAAATTTGGGGACAGGAAAGGATCTTCTGTTAAAATTCTCTGCTCCTACAAACTGTGATATCTCACCGGAAGTAAGAGAGTCTTTGGGCCAGTATCCAACTTTCCTTGGAATGACTGCATTTGTCAGGTTCCCAGAAAGAAATGGGGAAGAAAATGGCAATGCACTCCAGTGTTCTTGCCTGGAAAATCCCAAGGACAGAGGAGGAGCCTGGCTGGCTGCACTCCATGGAGTCACAAAGAGTCAGACTCAACTTAGTGACTGAACACACATGGTTCAAGAAATAAAAGTCATTCCCAACATTATATAATAGGAAAGAATCCTTGTATTCAAGTTAATCACTAAAGAGATGTTACCTATAAGCTTAAATTATACATCATGGCCCATCTCTGCAACCTTACTTCCCAGGTAATGAGCACTTTGCTAAAATACCTTTGTAGAGCTCACAGAAATCATCCTGACTGGGCCCATCTGTCATCTGTGAATGACAACCAGGAGGAAGAAGTGACCACATTTCCTCCGGGCTGACTAGAACCAGGAAATATTTAACTTTACTCCCTCCCCCTCCCTTTTTAGTACAAAAGAAGCCTGAATTCTAACTCAGGCAAGATGGTTCTTTGGGGTACGAGTTGAAAATCTTCTCAGTCTTCTGGCGTTCCAAGTAAAATTGCTATTCCTTGCCCCCACAATTCGTCTCTTGATTCATTGATCTGCTATGCAGTGAACAGTATGTACTTGGACTCAGAACCATTATTCAAATAAAAGGACTTTAATAAGGGAAATAACTACAGAGGGCAGTGCTGGGTTAAGGGAACCAACAAGAGATATCAAGTCACAGAGATATTAACAACAAAAGGAAGTCATCACTGTCACTTTGGTTAAAGAAGCAAGGAGGGGAAACAAGGTCATAAGAGCACAGTGACCTCTGGAGCCACAGAGGAGGATCTGCCAGCGAAGAGCTATAGTGTTCGTCTACTCCAAAGACAGGCTACCAAAGAAGAAAGGGAGTGGACATGAAATACACTGGTCATTCCTTATCCAGCCCTTACATCTCCTGCCAGTGTTCCTCATTGGCTGAGCCCAACCAGAACTCAAAAAGGAAACAGCCCTCAGAGATCAGTCTTCTGGACACAAAATAGAAAGTGTTACTGAGTCCAAGCTTGCTCTGCTCGCCACATGACAGGCCAATGAATCCAAGAGACGAGGTGTTGGCGCAAGGGAAACAACTTTATTTGGAAAGCAGCTGACTCAGAAGATGTCAGGCTAGTGCCTCAAAATAACCATCTTCTCAGCGCCTGGATGTCAGGTACTTTTGTAGATCAGAGATGAGGGAGGGAGGTGAGGAAGCAAAGTAAAAAGGCCATTAATCCTGGAAACATCTCCTAGAATGGCAAGCTTCAGGCAGGGAATGCATTAATTTCTCCTTTCCTAACATCAACGGGTAGACAGGGTTCTGAACAAAGTCACTTTAATTTAACACGCAGAGGCACAGGATTCTCACAGCAAATCATTCTGTATGATTATCATAACAAAAGCAACAGAAAGCAAGTCAAAGAAACAAGTTTCCTCATGGGATCAAAATTGGTTTCCTCCCTGCAACAAAAGGGGAATAGATTGTAGAGAGGACAACAGAAGAAACAACCGCCAAGACCCAGGAAAACACAAAAAATAATAATAAATTTTAAGAAACACACACAAAACTTACAGAGTCTTCTAATCATCTCCTCAAATTCCTAGAATTTTGACCAAGTTTCTAAGAAAATTGTAAATCCATAGTTTTCACCAGAAAATTCATGTGTCTGTGCCAGATGGCTCTGGCTTCTACATGCTGGCAGAAAGCAGCCCCAAGCTGTGGGCAGAGTACTTGAGGATGCTGACCAGAACCCACAGAAACAGAAAGTCAATGAGTGTAGTCCATCAGTAGCTCAGAATCCGTCCTTGAACTCTCTTGCAGTCACTACCAGTATCCTCAAGGGCAACGACTCTCATGAATTCTATAAACATACATTAGATTGAACTGGTTCAAACTTTATACAAATGGAAAAAGAGACATTTGTGTGTCTGCTTTCTTTCATTCAATACTATGTTTCCAAAATTCCTTCATGTTGTTGCATATAGATGTAGCATATTCATTCTCATTGAAAGAAGTAAAACTTGGTGGTTCAATGGTTAAGAATCTGCCTTTCAATTCAGGCGATGCAGTGCAACCCCTAATCCGGAAGTTAACATGCCTGGGGCAACTAAGCCCAAGTGCCACAACTACTGAGCTGACTTGCATCAAAGGAGATCCTTTGATCTCAGCTAAGTTGAGTGTCTCAACTAAGACCTGATGCAGCCAAATAAATAAAATAAATATCTTTTAAAATGAAAGAAGTAAATGAAGCATATGGATATACTTCAACTTATTATCGATTCTACCATTGATGAGCCATTGGGGAAATTTCCAGTTAGGAGCTAATAAAATAATGCCACTATGGGCTTCCCTGATGACTCAGACAGTAAAGAATCTGCCTGCAATGTAGCCAACCTGGGTTAGATCTCTGGTTTGGGATAATCCCCTGGAGAAGAGAACAGACTACCCTGGAGAATTCCATGGTCAGAGCTGGCTACAGTCCATGGGGTAGCAAAGAGTACGATGCAACTGAGTGACTAACATTTTCACTTATACTTACTCTTTTTGCATGAACAGTTTTGCAGTTTTATGAATATGTATTAGCATTTCTTTGGGGAATGTAAGCAGGAGTAGAATTCCTGGTACAGGGGTATACAAAAATAATAATAAATTTTAAGAAACACACACAAAACTTACAGAGTCTTCTAATCATCTCCTCAAATTCCTAGAATTTTGACCAAGTTTCTAAGAAAATTGTAAATCCATAGTTTTCACCAGAAAATTCATGTGTCTGTGCCAGATGGCTCTGGCTTCTACATGCTGGCAGAAAGCAGCCCCAAGCTGTGGGCAGAGTACTTGAGGATGCTGACCAGAACCCACAGAAACAGAAAGTCAATGAGTGTAGTCCATCAGTAGCTCAGAATCCATCCTTGAACTCTCTTGCAGTCACTACCAGTATCCTCAAGGGCAACGACTCTCATGAATTCTATAAACATACATTAGATTGAACTGGTTCAAACTTTATACAAATGGAAAAAGAGACATTTGTGTGTCTGCTTTCTTTCATTCAATACTATGTTTCCAAAATTCCTTCATGTTGTTGCATATAGATGTAGCATATTCATTCTCATTGAAAGAAGTAAAACTTGGTGGTTCAATGGTTAAGAATCTGCCTTTCAATTCAGGCGATGCAGTGCAACCCCTAACCCAGGAAGTTAACATGCCTGGGGCAACTAAGCCCAAGTGCCACAACTACTGAGCTGACTTGCATCAAAGGAGATCCTTTGATCTCAGCTAAGTTGAGTGTCTCAACTAAGACCTGATGCAGCCAAATAAATAAAATAAATATCTTTTAAAATGAAAGAAGTAAATGAAGCATATGGATATACTTCAACTTATTATCGATTCTACCATTGATGAGCCATTGGGGAAATTTCCAGTTAGGAGCTAATAAAATAATGCCACTATGGGCTTCCCTGATGACTCAGACAGTAAAGAATCTGCCTGCAATGTAGCCAACCTGGGTTAGATCTCTGGTTTGGGATAATCCCCTGGAGAAGAGAACAGACTACCCTGGAGAATTCCATGGTCAGAGCTGGCTACAGTCCATGGGGTAGCAAAGAGTACGATGCAACTGAGTGACTAACATTTTCACTTATACTTACTCTTTTTGCATGAACAGTTTTGCAGTTTTATGAATATGTATTAGCATTTCTTTGGGGAATGTAAGCAGGAGTAGAATTACTGGTACATGGATATACATATTAATAAGCCTAATAATGTCCCAAAGTAGTCCAGTGATTATTCCTAGTTACTCTCCAACTAACAGTGAACAAGTTACTTTCCATCCTTACAGTAGTTTGTGTGTTTTTTCTTTCCTCATTTTAGCCATTCTAGAAGATCTATATTAGATCACACTGTGGACTTAATTTGCATTTTTCTGGCGACTAATAGAATTAAGTCTTGTTTCATATACATATTGATTACTTGAATATTCTCTTTTGTGAAGTGCCTATTCCAGTGCTTTGTCCATTTTTCTATTGGTTTTATACATATCTCTTTTTAACTGGCAGGAGTTCTCACTATATGATTGCAAATATTTTCACCAACTCTATGGGTTGTCTTTTTACTCTCTAGGTGCTATCTTCTGATGAACAGAAGTTCTCAGTTTCACTATCCAATTTATCATTTTCTCTTTCACGTTTTAGAGGGTTTTTTTTGTCCCTAAGATATTTCACCTGCTCTGAGATCAGGAAGATGTAGTTTTTCTAAAATCTTTGTTATTGTTTCTTTCATATTTACACCTGGATGTGGCTATTGGTTTTGTGAGGCAGAGTCAAGGTTGATTTGTTTTCATATGGATATCAGGTTGACCCTGAAATATTTATTCAAAAAGTCATTCTTCACCTATTATATGGCAGTGTCATCTCTGTCAGAAATCAGATGGCCATTGACAAGTAGGTCTGCTTGACCCTTTTCTTTATTAATTACCTTTAATTAATGCTGTAGTTATTAATTCTTAATTAATTCTATTAATTATTTTGGCAAGCCTAAGTGATTTAATCTGAGAAAACTGAAAATGCCTTTTCTCTTAAATAGCATGAATAAGATAAACATGTGTCTTTTTTTCCTGACTGTGAAATCTATTAATACATTCACAAATAAATTAGTCAACTCTGTGTCCAAGTATATTTACTTAAAGATTAGCATGCCTTTAAGAGTAGATCTCTGGTTTGGGATAATCCCCTGGAGAAGAGAACAGACTACCCTGGAGAATTCCATGGTCAGAGCTGGCTACAGTCCATGGGGTAGCAAAGAGTACGATGCAACTGAGTGACTAACATTTTCACTTATACTTACTCTTTTTGCATGAACAGTTTTGCAGTTTTATGAATATGTATTAGCATTTCTTTGGGGAATGTAAGCAGGAGTAGAATTACTGGTACATGGATATACATATTAATAAGCCTAATAATGTCCCAAAGTAGTCCAGTGATTATTCCTAGTTACTCTCCAACTAACAGTGAACAAGTTACTTTCCATCCTTACAGTAGTTTGTGTGTTTTTTTTCTTTCCTCATTTTAGCCATTCTAGAAGATCTATATTAGATCACACTGTGGACTTAATTTGCATTTTTCTGGCGACTAATAGAATTAAGTCTTGTTTCATATACATATTGATTACTTGAATATTCTCTTTTGTGAAGTGCCTATTCCAGTGCTTTGTCCATTTTTCTATTGGTTTTATACATATCTCTTTTTAACTGGCAGGAGTTCTCACTATATGATTGCAAATATTTTCACCAACTCTATGGGTTGTCTTTTTACTCTCTAGGTGCTATCTTCTGATGAACAGAAGTTCTCAGTTTCACTATCCAATTTATCATTTTCTCTTTCACGTTTTAGAGGGGTTTTTTTTTTCCTTAGATATTTCACCTGCTCTGAGATCAGGAAGATGTAGTTTTTCTAAAATCTTTGTTATTGTTTCTTTCATATTTACACCTGGATGTGGCTATTGGTTTTGTGAGGCAGAGTCAAGGTTGATTTGTTTTCATATGGATATCAGGTTGACCCTGAAATATTTATTCAAAAAGTCATTCTTCACCTATTATATGGCAGTGTCATCTCTGTCAGAAATCAGATGGCCATTGACAAGTAGGTCTGCTTGACCCTTTTCTTTATTAATTACCTTTAATTAATGCTGTAGTTATTAATTCTTAATTAATTCTATTAATTATTTTGGCAAGCCTAAGTGATTTAATCTGAGAAAACTGAAAATGCCTTTTCTCTTAAATAGCATGAATAAGATAAACATGTGTCTTTTTCCTGACTGTGAAATCTATTAATACATTCACAAATAAATTAGTCAACTCTGTGTTCAAGTATATTTACTTAAAGATTAGCATGCCTTTAAGAGTAGTAGTTTAAAGGACTGCCATTAAAAGTAGTTGTAAACCCCAAAATTGGTCTCATTTCTCATTGCCAGAATGATATTAATATACTGTCAATTGTTCTTTTTGTTTTAATAACTATTGATATAAATCCAAGTAGGCAGACTGATAAATTAGAGAGGCTTTTACATAAATATCAGACTTATTTCCAAGATAAAAAGACTACTGTGTGATGGTTCAAATTTCTAGTATCTCCCTAAAATACTACCATAGTAGAGTTCCCTAAAAGCAGACACATACGGAATTCTAAAATGTAACAAAAGAGAAAAATAAACTTATGCAGGCTGCCACTCCTACTCCAGGGGATCTTTCTTCCTGACCCAGGGATCGAACCCAAGTCTCCTGCATTGCAGGCAGATTCTTTACCATCAGAGCCACCAGGGGAAACCCCATTAGCTTTGCAGAGAAGCAAACAAACAGGAGAGTAACAATCAGTTTGGTCATTGCTACCACCTCAACACCTAGAAAAATATTTAGCATGTAAGAGGTGCTGTATTCATTTCCTAGGAGCGCTGTAGCACATTATCACACATTTAGTGGCTCAAAACAAGAACCATTTATCCTCTCCAACTATAAGAGATCTGAAACCTAAATTTTTGGCGGGTGTCTAAAATCTTTGTTATTGTTTCTTTCATATTTACACCTGGATGTGGCTATTGGTTTTGTGAGGCAGAGTCAAGGTTGATTTGTTTTCATATGGATATCAGGTTGACCCTGAAATATTTATTCAAAAAGTCATTCTTCACCTATTATATGGCAGTGTCATCTCTGTCAGAAATCAGATGGCCATTGACAAGTAGGTCTGCTTGACCCTTTTCTTTATTAATTACCTTTAATTAATGCTGTAGTTATTAATTCTTAATTAATTCTATTAATTATTTTGGCAAGCCTAAGTGATTTAATCTGAGAAAACTGAAAATGCCTTTTCTCTTAAATAGCATGAATAAGATAAACATGTGTCTTTTTTTCCTGACTGTGAAATCTATTAATACATTCACAAATAAATTAGTCAACTCTGTGTTCAAGTATATTTACTTAAAGATTAGCATGCCTTTAAGAGTAGTAGTTTAAAGGACTGCCATTAAAAGTAGTTGTAAACCCCAAAATTGGTCTCATTTCTCATTGCCAGAATGATATTAATATACTGTCAATTGTTCTTTTTGTTTTAATAACTATTGATATAAATCCAAGTAGGCAGACTGATAAATTAGAGAGGCTTTTACATAAATATCAGACTTATTTCCAAGATAAAAAGACTACTGTGTGATGGTTCAAATTTCTAGTATCTCCCTAAAATACTACCATAGTAGAGTTCCCTAAAAGCAGACACATACGGAATTCTAAAATGTAACAAAAGAGAAAAATAAACTTATGCAGGCTGCCACTCCTACTCCAGGGGATCTTTCTTCCTGACCCAGGGATCGAACCCAAGTCTCCTGCATTGCAGGCAGATTCTTTACCATCAGAGCCACCAGGGAAGCCCCATTAGCTTTGCAGAGAAGCAAACAAACAGGAGAGTAACAATCAGTTTGGTCATTGCTACCACCTCAACACCTAGAAAAATATTTAGCATGTAAGAGGTGCTGTATTCATTTCCTAGGAGCGCTGTAGCACATTATCACACATTTAGTGGCTCAAAACAAGAACCATTTATCCTCTCCAACTATAAGAGATCTGAAACCTAAATTCAAAGTGTCAATAATTTCCATCTGGAGGCTCTGAGGAAGAACTCACAGCATGCCTCTCTCCTAGCTTCCTGATAACTGTAAGCAATCCTTGGTGCTCCTTCACCTATAAGTGCAGGCAGCACTTCAATCCCTGCCTTTGTCATCACACCAGCTTCTCCCCTATGTCTTCTCCCTGTTTCCTCTCTTATAAGGAACTTGTCATTGGATTTAGGGTCCACTCTTACCAAGGATGATCTCATCTTGAGATCCTTAAGTTAGTTACATCTGAATACATGTTTTTTCAAATAAGATGAAATTCATAAGTTCTAGGTGGACATATCTTTGAGGGGGAACATGGGGACTGCTCAACCTACTACCGGTGGTCTACAAATATCTTCTGAGTTATCAGGTAGATGTCATTTTATTTTTTATTTCAAAAGATTGTTGTTGTTCAGTTCCTTGGTCATGTCCAACTCTTTGGCACCTCATGAACTGCAGCACACCAGGCTGCCCTGTCCTTCACCATCCCCCAGTGTTGGCTCGAATTCATGTCCATTGTGTTGGTAATGTCATCTAGCCACCTCATGCTCTGCCACCCCGTTTTCTTCCTGTCCTCAGTCTCCCAACATCAGGGTCTTTTCCAACGAGACCACTCTTCCCATAAGGTGGCCGAAGTATCGGAGCTTCAGCTTCAGCAACAGTACTTCCGATGAATATTTAGGGTTGATTTCCTTTAAGACTGATAGGTTTGATCTCTTTGCTGTCCAAGGGACTCTCAAGAGTCTTCTCCAGTGCCATAGTTCAAAGTCTATCTTTGCCCAATTATGCAGGCTGCCACTCCTACTCCAGGGATCTTTCTTCCTGACCCAGGATCGAACCCAAGTCTCCTGCATTGCAGGCAGATTCTTTACCATCAGAGCCACCAGGAAGCCCCATTAGCTTTGCAGAGAAGCAAACAAACAGGAGAGTAACAATCAGTTTGGTCATTGCTACCACCTCAACACCTAGAAAAATATTTAGCATGTAAGAGGTGCTGTATTCATTTCCTAGGAGCGCTGTAGCACATTATCACACATTTAGTGGCTCAAAACAAGAACCATTTATCCTCTCCAACTATAAGAGATCTGAAACCTAAATTCAAAGTGTCAATAATTTCCATCTGGAGGCTCTGAGGAAGAACTCACAGCATGCCTCTCTCCTAGCTTCCTGATAACTGTAAGCAATCCTTGGTGCTCCTTCACCTATAAGTGCAGGCAGCACTTCAATCCCTGCCTTTGTCATCACACCAGCTTCTCCCCTATGTCTTCTCCCTGTTTCCTCTCTTATAAGGAACTTGTCATTGGATTTAGGGTCCACTCTTACCAAGGATGATCTCATCTTGAGATCCTTAAGTTAGTTACATCTGAATACATGTTTTTTCAAATAAGATGAAATTCATAAGTTCTAGGTGGACATATCTTTGAGGGGGAACATGGGGACTGCTCAACCTACTACCGGTGGTCTACAAATATCTTCTGAGTTATCAGGTAGATGTCATTTTATTTTTTATTTCAAAAGATTGTTGTTGTTCAGTTCCTTGGTCATGTCCAACTCTTTGGCACCTCATGAACTGCAGCACACCAGGCTGCCCTGTCCTTCACCATCCCCCAGTGTTGGCTCGAATTCATGTCCATTGTGTTGGTAATGTCATCTAGCCACCTCATGCTCTGCCACCCCGTTTTCTTCCTGTCCTCAGTCTCCCAACATCAGGGTCTTTTCCAACGAGACCACTCTTCCCATAAGGTGGCCGAAGTATCGGAGCTTCAGCTTCAGCAACAGTACTTCCGATGAATATTTAGGGTTGATTTCCTTTAAGACTGATAGGTTTGATCTCTTTGCTGTCCAAGGGACTCTCAAGAGTCTTCTCCAGTGCCATAGTTCAAAAGCATCATATCTTTGCTGTTCAGTTCTTTTTACTTTAGCATTTTTAAAAGTTTGAGAAAATTGGATTTGCCTTTTTTTTATACACAGTATAAAGGTATCAGAACTTTCTGTATGGAGATGGCCCTCACTAACATGAGATAGCACATTTTGATTTTTTGCTTTCCACAAGATATTTTTAGAAACGAAGATGGGGAAAATGTGATTCCAAAATTTTCAAAGAAAATCGATTTGATAAAGTTCAGTACCCATTAATGATCAAAATTTTTCAGCAAACTAGGAATAAAACAAAAAATCTTCAACCTGATAAAGGTGATTTGTGAAAACCCTGAAGCTTATGCCATATTTAAAGAAGACAGTATTGTCCCTCTAAGATCAAAGACAAGACAAGGTTCTGCCCTCTTTATTTCTATTCAACAATGTTCTAACCAGAGAAGTGAGGTGAGAAACAAAAGAAATTAACACTGTAACACTGTATTTTTCCACAAACAATGCTGCTGTATGTGTATAGGAGAAAAAAAAAAAACTACAGACAGAATCTACAATTAAAAAAAAATACAAGAACTAATAAGTGAAGTTAAGAAAGCTACAGGATAAAAATTCAAAAATCTGTTGAAATTCAAAAATATGTTGAATTTCTACATATGTAGAATATTATATTGTATAGCCACTTTGGAAAATAATAAACATTTTTTAAAATTTTAAATGTAAATACTACTTGTAACAGTTTCCCAAAACATAAACTGCTTAGGGACAATTTTTTGAAATATATGAAAAATCTGTTCAATGAAAAACTCAAAGCAGTGGTATGGCTTGGAACATTCAATATTGTTAAGTGAGAGTCCTCCAGAAAATTAGCAATAGATTTGGTGCAATCACAATCAAAATCCCAGAAGGTTATTTTCTAAGAACTAACAAGGTAATTCTAAACCTGTCCTCAGTCTCCCAACATCAGGGTCTTTTCCAACGAGACCACTCTTCCCATAAGGTGGCCGAAGTATCGGAGCTTCAGCTTCAGCAACAGTACTTCCGATGAATATTTAGGGTTGATTTCCTTTAAGACTGATAGGTTTGATCTCTTTGCTGTCCAAGGGACTCTCAAGAGTCTTCTCCAGTGCCATAGTTCAAAAGCATCATATCTTTGCTGTTCAGTTCTTTTTACTTTAGCATTTTTAAAAGTTTGAGAAAATTGGATTTGCCTTTTTTTTATACACAGTATAAAGGTATCAGAACTTTCTGTATGGAGATGGCCCTCACTAACATGAGATAGCACATTTTGATTTTTTGCTTTCCACAAGATATTTTTAGAAACGAAGATGGGGAAAATGTGATTCCAAAATTTTCAAAGAAAATCGATTTGATAAAGTTCAGTACCCATTAATGATCAAAATTTTTCAGCAAACTAGGAATAAAACAAAAAATCTTCAACCTGATAAAGGTGATTTGTGAAAACCCTGAAGCTTATGCCATATTTAAAGAAGACAGTATTGTCCCTCTAAGATCAAAGACAAGACAAGGTTCTGCCCTCTTTATTTCTATTCAACAATGTTCTAACCAGAGAAGTGAGGTGAGAAACAAAAGAAATTAACACTGTAACACTGTATTTTTCCACAAACAATGCTGCTGTATGTGTATAGGAGAAAAAAAAAAAAACTACAGACAGAATCTACAATTAAAAAAAAATACAAGAACTAATAAGTGAAGTTAAGAAAGCTACAGGATAAAAATTCAAAAATCTGTTGAAATTCAAAAATATGTTGAATTTCTACATATGTAGAATATTATATTGTATAGCCACTTTGGAAAATAATAAACATTTTTTAAAATTTTAAATGTAAATACTACTTGTAACAGTTTCCCAAAACATAAACTTCTTAGGGACAATTTTTTGAAATATATGAAAAATCTGTTCAATGAAAAACTCAAAGCAGTGGTATGGCTTGGAACATTCAATATTGTTAAGTGAGAGTCCTCCAGAAAATTAGCAATAGATTTGGTGCAATCACAATCAAAATCCCAGAAGGTTATTTTCTAAGAACTAACAAGGTAATTCTAAACTGTATATGGAAATACAAATAGCAAAAACTACTGTGATTAAAAGAAGAATTGATTTGGAAGACTTCAAGTTGTACTATAAAGTTATGACAGGGTGGTATCAGCAAAAGGATAGAAACTGAGATCAATGGAACAGAGAAAAAAGTTCACAAATCCTTATATATAAGGTCAATAATTTTTTAAAGATACAGTAAAGTAACTCAATGGAGAAGGACGGAATCTTTTAATAAGTGGTATTGGAATGATTAGGGCTTCCCTGGTGGCTCAGTGGTAAGGAATCTGCTGCCAATGCAGGAGACTCGTGTTCAATCCCTGGGTTGGGAAGCCCCCAGAATAAGGAAATTGTAACCCACTTTCTGACCTGGAGAATCCCTATGGATAGAAGGCACCTAGTGGGTTACAGTTCCTGGGATCATGAAGACAGACATGACTTAGCAACTGAATAAAGACAGATATTGGAATGATTGGATATTCATACCAAAAAAATGAAATGACTCTTAGCTCACTATATATGGAAAATTAAACTCAAAACATAATATAGGCCTCCATGTAAAAGCTAAAATTATAGAACTCCTAGGAGAAAATATTTTTAATTTTAGCATGGGAAAATATTTCTAAGAAATTATCAAAAAGTGAACTATTAAAAATGACAAATTAGACCTCACCAAAATAAACTTCTCTTTGAGACCAAGAGAAAATGAAAAGGTAAGTCTCCAACTGTGAAAATGAATTTTAATAAGCTTCTTCATCTGAAATCAGAAATTTGTGTGACTGTTTTCTCTATTTTTCCATGCTATTCTCCCAAGAATGGCACATCATTTGTGCCATTATAAAGCAATAGGCAGCAATTAATATGTTGCATATAGTAGATGCCTTTGGGCATAAGTATTTGATTCTTTTATAGAACTTCCATTTGAGAAAAAACATCAACTCAATAACAGGACAATTAACTGAACTGTAAAATAGTTACTAGTGAAACACACTTCATGAAAGAAGACATGTGGATCGTCAATATTGCTATGAGAAAATGTTCAACATTGTTAGTCTTTTAGAGAAAAGTAAGTCAAAACTACAATGAGATACCACTGCATAGCAATTAAATGAGTAAAATTAAAGATTCTGACCTTATCAAGCATTTGCAAGGATCAATGGAACGCTCACATTTTTTTTCATTTTAACTACCTGGTTGTGTCAGGTAGAAATACTGTGATTAAAAGAAGAATTGATTTGGAAGACTTCAAGTTGTACTATAAAGTTATGACAGGGTGGTATCAGCAAAAGGATAGAAACTGAGATCAATGGAACAGAGAAAAAAGTTCACAAATCCTTATATATAAGGTCAATAATTTTTTAAAGATACAGTAAAGTAACTCAATGGAGAAGGACGGAATCTTTTAATAAGTGGTATTGGAATGATTAGGGCTTCCCTGGTGGCTCAGTGGTAAGGAATCTGCTGCCAATGCAGGAGACTCGTGTTCAATCCCTGGGTTGGGAAGCCCCCAGAATAAGGAAATTGTAACCCACTTTCTGACCTGGAGAATCCCTATGGATAGAAGGCACCTAGTGGGTTACAGTTCCTGGGATCATGAAGACAGACATGACTTAGCAACTGAATAAAGACAGATATTGGAATGATTGGATATTCATACCAAAAAAAATGAAATGACTCTTAGCTCACTATATATGGAAAATTAAACTCAAAACATAATATAGGCCTCCATGTAAAAGCTAAAATTATAGAACTCCTAGGAGAAAATATTTTTAATTTTAGCATGGGAAAATATTTCTAAGAAATTATCAAAAAGTGAACTATTAAAAATGACAAATTAGACCTCACCAAAATAAACTTCTCTTTGAGACCAAGAGAAAATGAAAAGGTAAGTCTCCAACTGTGAAAATGAATTTTAATAAGCTTCTTCATCTGAAATCAGAAATTTGTGTGACTGTTTTCTCTATTTTTCCATGCTATTCTCCCAAGAATGGCACATCATTTGTGCCATTATAAAGCAATAGGCAGCAATTAATATGTTGCATATAGTAGATGCCTTTGGGCATAAGTATTTGATTCTTTTATAGAACTTCCATTTGAGAAAAAACATCAACTCAATAACAGGACAATTAACTGAACTGTAAAATAGTTACTAGTGAAACACACTTCATGAAAGAAGACATGTGGATCGTCAATATTGCTATGAGAAAATGTTCAACATTGTTAGTCTTTTAGAGAAAAGTAAGTCAAAACTACAATGAGATACCACTGCATAGCAATTAAATGAGTAAAATTAAAGATTCTGACCTTATCAAGCATTTGCAAGGATCTGGAGTGATTGGAACGCTCACATTTTTTTTTTTCATTTTAACTACCTGGTTGTGTCAGGTCTCAGTTTTGGTACACAGGATCTTGGAACTTTATTGTGGTATGTGGCATCTTCAGTTGCTACCTGTGGGATCTTTAGTTGAGGCATGCAAACTCTTAGGTATAACATGTGGGATCTATTTTCATGAATAGGGATCTAACCCATGCCCCCTGCACTGGGAGCACAGAGTCTTAGCCACTGGACCACAGGCTAAGGCCCACTCACACATCGTTGATGGGAACAGAGCCACTTTGGAAAGCCATTTCTTATCAAGTTAAACATACTCCTACCATATTACCAAACATATCTATTCCTAAATGTTTACCCAAGAGAAATGAAAACACATATCTACACAAAGATTTGTACATAAATGTTCCCAACCATTTGATTCATAAATAGCCACAACTAGCCCTAACCTAACCTGGACACAATTCTTCTGAAATTTCTGATTTAAACTAATAATTTCATGACTTGCTTTTCTATCCTATTATTATATGAAAACTAGAGTCTACAGACAGTAACCACTTAAATGAATGAGTTTGCTCTTGGATTTGCTCTCACATTTTCTTCTGTGAACCAGGTCCAGCAAGGAAAGAAGATCTTTCTTTGGGTCAGTGATTCTCAACCTGGGCTGCACTCTGGCCTCATCAGCAGATTATTAAAAAAAAAAAAAAAGTGTGGATTGGGGTCTGCCCCTACCAATTCTGATTCCATTGTCCTGAATGTAGTCTAAGCAAAAGCATTTTTAACCAAGTTCCTTTGATTCCTGTATTTGAGGTTTTGATGCTATTCTCCCAAAAAATTTGTGCCATTATAAAGCAATAGGCAGCAATTAATATGTTGCATATAGTAGATGCCTTTGGGCATAAGTATTTGATTCTTTTATAGAACTTCCATTTGAGAAAAAACATCAACTCAATAACAGGACAATTAACTGAACTGTAAAATAGTTACTAGTGAAACACACTTCATGAAAGAAGACATGTGGATCGTCAATATTGCTATGAGAAAATGTTCAACATTGTTAGTCTTTTAGAGAAAAGTAAGTCAAAACTACAATGAGATACCACTGCATAGCAATTAAATGAGTAAAATTAAAGATTCTGACCTTATCAAGCATTTGCAAGGATCTGGAGTGATTGGAACGCTCACATTTTTTTTTTTCATTTTAACTACCTGGTTGTGTCAGGTCTCAGTTTTGGTACACAGGATCTTGGAACTTTATTGTGGTATGTGGCATCTTCAGTTGCTACCTGTGGGATCTTTAGTTGAGGCATGCAAACTCTTAGGTATAACATGTGGGATCTATTTTCATGAATAGGGATCTAACCCATGCCCCCTGCACTGGGAGCACAGAGTCTTAGCCACTGGACCACAGGCTAAGGCCCACTCACACATCGTTGATGGGAACAGAGCCACTTTGGAAAGCCATTTCTTATCAAGTTAAACATACTCCTACCATATTACCAAACATATCTATTCCTAAATGTTTACCCAAGAGAAATGAAAACACATATCTACACAAAGATTTGTACATAAATGTTCCCAACCATTTGATTCATAAATAGCCACAACTAGCCCTAACCTAACCTGGACACAATTCTTCTGAAATTTCTGATTTAAACTAATAATTTCATGACTTGCTTTTCTATCCTATTATTATATGAAAACTAGAGTCTACAGACAGTAACCACTTAAATGAATGAGTTTGCTCTTGGATTTGCTCTCACATTTTCTTCTGTGAACCAGGTCCAGCAAGGAAAGAAGATCTTTCTTTGGGTCAGTGATTCTCAACCTGGGCTGCACTCTGGCCTCATCAGCAGATTATTAAAAAAAAAAAAAAGTGTGGATTGGGGTCTGCCCCTACCAATTCTGATTCCATTGTCCTGAATGTAGTCTAAGCAAAAGGATTTTTTAAAGTTCCTCTCAAACTCAGGTGATCCTTATTTGCAGCCAAGGTTAAGAGCTATTGCTGTATTTGATGATGGTCATTCTGACAGACATGAGGTGATATCTCATTGTGGTTTTGATTTTCATCTCCCTGATGATTAATGATATTGAACAAAACTGTTCATGTGCCTGTTGGCCCCTGTATGTTCTCTTTGGAATATTATGTCAACTACAGTTCCATTTTTAAAAATAAAGAAAAGAACTGTGGCTGTTGACTGACTATCTCTAGCTCTTCTGCAGTGAGTGTGATGAATTAGAAGAATGTATGGGATGACTCTGACAACCAATTGTGATCAGACTTGCGCAGTGCCTGGTACATGGGAGATGTTCAAGTTTTTTTCCCATGTCCCTACTTCCATTCCAGTTTTCTTTCTAAAAGTATCTCTCTGAGGTAGGCCACATTCCTTTTAGGTAACATCTTCACTATGAAATGGGCTTCCTTAGTGGATTAGTGATAAAGAATCCACTTGCCTATTATTGCAAGAGACATCGGTTCGATCCCTGGATCAGAAAGATCCTCTGGAGAAAAAAAAAATGGCAACCCATTCCAGTATTCTTGCCTGGGAAACTCCATGGACAGGGGGCTACAGCCCATGGAGTCTCAAAGAGCTGGACAAGACTTAGCAACCAAACAACAGGAATCAATCACTAGAAACATAAATCCTTTAGGAGTTAGAAAAAAAGCAACAGTAGGAATGAGAAGAGCGTTGTTCATAGGGATGGTGAATAGACACCAAAACTGGAAATACCTAATTCAGACTCTTAATTTCTTGTCAGTCCATTTTAAGAAAGCCAAAGCTGTTCCCAACCATTTGATTCATAAATGCCACAACTAGCCCTAACCTAACCTGGACACAATTCTTCTGAAATTTCTGATTTAAACTAATAATTTCATGACTTGCTTTTCTATCCTATTATTATATGAAAACTAGAGTCTACAGACAGTAACCACTTAAATGAATGAGTTTGCTCTTGGATTTGCTCTCACATTTTCTTCTGTGAACCAGGTCCAGCAAGGAAAGAAGATCTTTCTTTGGGTCAGTGATTCTCAACCTGGGCTGCACACTGGCCTCATCAGCAGATTATTAAAAAAAAAAAAAAGTGTGGATTGGGGTCTGCCCATACCAATTCTGATTCCATTATCCTGAATGTAGTCTAAGCAAAAGGATTTTTTAAAGTTCCTCTCAAACTCAGGTGATCCTTATTTGCAGCCAAGGTTAAGAGCTATTGCTGTATTTGATGATGGTCATTCTGACAGACATGAGGTGATATCTCATTGTGGTTTTGATTTTCATCTCCCTGATGATTAATGATATTGAACAAAACTGTTCATGTGCCTGTTGGCCCCTGTATGTTCTCTTTGGAATATTATGTCAACTACAGTTCCATTTTTAAAAATAAAGAAAAGAACTGTGGCTGTTGACTGACTATCTCTAGCTCTTCTGCAGTGAGTGTGATGAATTAGAAGAATGTATGGGATGACTCTGACAACCAATTGTGATCAGACTTGCGCAGTGCCTGGTACATGGGAGATGTTCAAGTTTTTTTCCCATGTCCCTACTTCCATTCCAGTTTTCTTTCTAAAAGTATCTCTCTGAGGTAGGCCACATTCCTTTTAGGTAACATCTTCACTATGAAATGGGCTTCCTTAGTGGATTAGTGATAAAGAATCCACTTGCCTATTATTGCAAGAGACATCGGTTCGATCCCTGGATCAGAAAGATCCTCTGGAGAAAAAAAAAATGGCAACCCATTCCAGTATTCTTGCCTGGGAAACTCCATGGACAGGGGGCTACAGCCCATGGAGTCTCAAAGAGCTGGACAAGACTTAGCAACCAAACAACAGGAATCAATCACTAGAAACATAAATCCTTTAGGAGTTAGGAAAAAAGCAACAGTAGGAATGAGAAGAGCGTTGTTCATAGGGATGGTGAATAGACACCAAAACTGGAAATACCTAATTCAGACTCTTAATTTCTTGTCAGTCCATTTTAAGAAAGCCAAAGCTGTTATAAATAGAGATCCTCCCTTGGTAGTCCATTTGTTTCTCGAAGATTCTAAAAAGAAAGTTAAAGTAAATGTGAAGAAAGTAAAAATGAAGTAAAATGATGATGTGAGATTATGGTCTCTTTTTAAACTATGATTTCGGTAAATCACTCACTCTTCTTGTACCTTCTCTCCAGTGGAGATTATATGACGTCTCCTTACGAGACAGGTGCAGTGTGAAGAATGGATAACATTTCACAGACCTCTCAAGATGAAAGTCATCCTGACAAACGGAGGAATGACGTTTTACAAACTTCAGAACAAAGTTATATTCTTTACAAATCAAAGACTGAGCTTGATCAACAGCTATGTTTGTACTTGCTAGGATAAGTTTAAAAGTTGAGTAAAAGTCAACATCTCTATATAAAGTGTATCTGACATTGTTTAAAGACCAATAGCAGGTCATCCAGGAGGCAATGTTGCTGTGTTATCTATACAGATCATTAAAGTAACCTGAAGGAATTTGTTTCTTACTGACTTCGACTATAGTATAATAATACCATTTTTGCCTTTACTGAGGAAATTAACTGATGCTCCCACAACATGACTTGTGGCCAAAAGCATTAATGGCTCTTCTATTCTCTGATCAGAAGAAAGTAAAAGACCGCATGAATACCACATAAGATCAGTCAGTCATTTCCTGAGACACTGGTGTACATTAATAAATAAAAAAAATGGGAAGTGACTATGTTTTCATTCACAGGCTATGATAAGCTTATTTGTGTAAAATGTTTTGAATGGTAGGTAATTATTATCCACCAGGAGGTTATTTCCTACTGAAAGGTGTGGAGGTTCTAATTATCCTGCTCTCTACTTGTTGAAAATCAACTGGGTTTTTTTGCTATAAATTCATTCTGTATTTCTGAATAAATTTATAGAAATGAATACTACTATATTTCCTAAACACACTTGGAAAATTTATATGAGCTCCTAAAAGGTTACATTGATGTACCTTTCAAAAGTCATTAACGTTTATGCTTTAAACAACTGTATAGAGTCAGCTATATGTTTAGAAATGAAAGTTAGAATATGTTTGCTTTCTAACTTTCATGGAAGTCCTTACTGATTTCATAGAGAACTATAGTATAAGAGCAAATCATTATCTGGTGTTTACAAAGTGTTCTGCTTCATCTTCTGAACAGCCCCATACCTTAGGTAATTATTTCTGTTTCATAGATGAGGAAACTGAGGCACAGTGCAGTTAAGGAATGTGTTCAAAGTCCTAAAGTTAGAAATGTTGGAACTGGTATTTGAAATGAGGCAGTCTTGCTCCTGAGTTTATGCCTTCAGCTCCTATGCTACAGTGACCCCAGACTCATTCTTGTACAGCACATCTTACTAACCTTATTAAAAGAAAGAAACATAAATTTCTTTGTTGCCAATTTAGGACCTCAGCCATGGCGTCAAATCAACTCAACTTGCTTTTGCATCCAAACCCACCCATCTTTATCCTTTTTTGCACACGCTTTAATTTTACAGCTCTTGTTTTCTCTGCATTTTAGTTGATTTTGGTGATTAAAGAGACCTGTTCATCTGAAACAAAAGCAGACATTCCTGCCGATAGCAAAAAATGACAGCTGAAACAGCATTTAAAGTACATCTTGAATAAATGTTCAAAAGCATGGCCTGAGGGCAGTTTCCTGTTTTACTGGAAAATCTACTTTGCTAGTGTCTGATAAAATTGTATGAACAGTGGAAGCTTAATTCTCCAAGGCATGTTCTATGAAGCATTTGACAGCTTATCTGATGAAATCTACTCTTCTACCAGTTCAGAGACCATGCGCTCTCATGGACGAAACCCAGTCTGAATGGCTCTTGTAGCCTCAGGGCTGGTGTTATTAGCTCCTAAATGATCTGATTAGTGTTTCGTTGACTTATTTCCTAGCAACTGTACATATGCCTGACATGTCCAAGATTTCCCATCTTGTATAATCAAACCACTGTAGGAAATGACTCACTTGTGGAAATCTTATTAGAGCTATTTAGTATTTCGAGCCATCCAGGTGATTCAATCAATTTAGACAGAATTAAATAACAACTTACAAGAGACGGGATGAGGCGTCAGTCCAGGCCCACAATTAAATGCCCCAGTTCCTTCAACTATGGCAAGAGTAAGTAAGAACAAACATTTAGAGGGTCAAGTGGATGGCCCCAGTGCCTCAGATCAGCCACAAAGTGGAAGAAAAGATATGCAAATCATTATCTGGTGTTTACAAAGTGTTCATGCTTATCTTTCGGGAAACCCAGCCCCATACCTTAGGTAATTATTTCTGTTTCATAGATGAGGAAACTGAGGCACAGTGCAGTTAAGGAATGTGTTCAAAGTCCTAAAGTTAGAAATGTTGGAACTGGTATTTGAAATGAGGCAGTCTTGCTCCTGAGTTTATGCCTTCAGCTCCTATGCTACAGTGACCCCAGACTCATTCTTGTACAGCACATCTTACTAACCTTATTAAAAGAAAGAAACATAAATTTCTTTGTTGCCAATTTAGGACCTCAGCCATGGCGTCAAATCAACTCAACTTGCTTTTGCATCCAAACCCACCCATCTTTATCCTTTTTTGCACACGCTTTAATTTTACAGCTCTTGTTTTCTCTGCATTTTAGTTGATTTTGGTGATTAAAGAGACCTGTTCATCTGAAACAAAAGCAGACATTCCTGCCGATAGCAAAAAATGACAGCTGAAACAGCATTTAAAGTACATCTTGAATAAATGTTCAAAAGCATGGCCTGAGGGCAGTTTCCTGTTTTACTGGAAAATCTACTTTGCTAGTGTCTGATAAAATTGTATGAACAGTGGAAGCTTAATTCTCCAAGGCATGTTCTATGAAGCATTTGACAGCTTATCTGATGAAATCTACTCTTCTACCAGTTCAGAGACCATGCGCCTCTCATGGACGAAACCCAGTCTGAATGGCTCTTGTAGCCTCAGGGCTGGTGTTATTAGCTCCTAAATGATCTGATTAGTGTTTCGTTGACTTATTTCCTAGCAACTGTACATATGCCTGACATGTCCAAGATTTCCCATCTTGTATAATCAAACCACTGTAGGAAATGACTCACTTGTGGAAATCTTATTAGAGCTATTTAGTATTTCGAGCCATCCAGGTGATTCAATCAATTTAGACAGAATTAAATAACAACTTACAAGAGACGGGATGAGGCGTCAGTCCAGGCCCACAATTAAATGCCCCAGTTCCTTCAACTATGGCAAGAGTAAGTAAGAACAAACATTTAGAGGGTCAAGTGGATGGCCCCAGTGCCTCAGATCAGCCACAAAGTGGTAGAAAAGATATGACACAGAAATGTGCTCTATGAATAAAATATTCCCCATTGCACAAGTTAAAAATACATTAGCAACTCAAAATTCAAATCGTTTCTTAAAATTTTCAGTGATTTTCACAGGTCCAGTGGTTTATACTAAACCAACTAGGCTTTTCTGACCTTCATTAATTATTGCAGCTTATGATTATACACCTAACCAGTATCAGAGTCTCTGCACTCTAAGGAATTGCCAGAACTTCCCTGTGTGTGTGTGTGTGTATGTGTGTGTGCATGCATGTGCATCTGGATAGGGAGCAATATATATGACCTGAGATAGAACAGGCAAAAATTAACCAATGACTCAATCACAGAACATACTACATACAAAAATAAACTCAAAGGGAATTGAAGACCTAAATTTAAGACCATAAAACTTCTAGAGATAAACATTAGGCAGAACACTCTTTGACATAAATCATATTTTTATGATTTTTTTCTGGATCTGTCTCCTAAGGCAAAAGCAAAAATAAGTAAATGCAACATAATTAAACTTAAAAGTTTTTGCACAGCAAAGGAAACCATTAACAAAACACAAATATAACCTACTGAATGGGAGAAAAGATTTGCAAAGGATATGAGCAGTAAGTGGTTAATATTCTAAAGTACATAAACAATTTATACAACTCAATATCAAGAAAACAACCCAGTCAAAAAAAAAATGGGCAGAAAAACATTTTTCCAAGGAAGACATACAGATGGCTAATAAGCACTTACAAAATGTTTAATATTGCTAAGTATTAGAAAAATGCAAATCAAAACAACAAGATACTACTTCACCCTTATCAGAACAGCTATCATGAAAAAGCTTACAAATAACAAATGTTGGTGAGAATGTGCAGAACCCTTGGACACTTTTGATGGGAATGTAAATTGGTGCAGCCACCATGAAAAACAGTACAGAAGTTGTTCAAAAAACTAAAAATAAAACATATAATCCAGCAATTTCACCCTTGTGTATATATACAGAAAAAATTAAAACGTTAATTCAAAAAGATACTGCACCCCGATGTACATTCTGTATTTTTAACCTCATCTATCCTTGGGATATTTGTATTCTTCCACTTACTTGATCACAAATATGATCTAGCTTGAGATCAGCCACAAAGTGGTAGAAAAGATATGACACAGAAATGTGCTCTATGAATAAAATATTCCCCATTGCACAAGTTAAAAATACATTAGCAACTCAAAATTCAAATCGTTTCTTAAAATTTTCAGTGATTTTCACAGGTCCAGTGGTTTATACTAAACCAACTAGGCTTTTCTGACCTTCATTAATTATTGCAGCTTATGATTATACACCTAACCAGTATCAGAGTCTCTGCACTCTAAGGAATTGCCAGAACTTCCCTGTGTGTGTGTGTGTGTGTGTATGTGTGTGTGCATGCATGTGCATCTGGATAGGGAGCAATATATATGACCTGAGATAGAACAGGCAAAAATTAACCAATGACTCAATCACAGAACATACTACATACAAAAATAAACTCAAAGGGAATTGAAGACCTAAATTTAAGACCATAAAACTTCTAGAGATAAACATTAGGCAGAACACTCTTTGACATAAATCATATTTTTATGATTTTTTTCTGGATCTGTCTCCTAAGGCAAAAGCAAAAATAAGTAAATGCAACATAATTAAACTTAAAAGTTTTTGCACAGCAAAGGAAACCATTAACAAAACACAAATATAACCTACTGAATGGGAGAAAAGATTTGCAAAGGATATGAGCAGTAAGTGGTTAATATTCTAAAGTACATAAACAATTTATACAACTCAATATCAAGAAAACAACCCAGTCAAAAAAAAAATGGGCAGAAAAACATTTTTCCAAGGAAGACATACAGATGGCTAATAAGCACTTACAAAATGTTTAATATTGCTAAGTATTAGAAAAATGCAAATCAAAACAACAAGATACTACTTCACCCTTATCAGAACAGCTATCATGAAAAAGCTTACAAATAACAAATGTTGGTGAGAATGTGCAGAACCCTTGGACACTTTTGATGGGAATGTAAATTGGTGCAGCCACCATGAAAAACAGTACAGAAGTTGTTCAAAAAACTAAAAATAAAACATATAATCCAGCAATTTCACCCTTGTGTATATATACAGAAAAAATTAAAACGTTAATTCAAAAAGATACTGCACCCCGATGTACATTCTGTATTTTTAACCTCATCTATCCTTGGGATATTTGTATTCTTCCACTTACTTGATCACAAATATGATCTAGCTTGAGAGTGTGTGTTCTGGTCACCTGAAATTTCACTAGAGCTTCTCAAGGTATAAATCAACAAATAAATGTCCTAGGATTAAGCACATTAGTTACTCACATTTCAAGGTGATTCTTGTGATTGTGTGACAAGGTTGAAGGTGGGACTAAAGATAGAGCTACTGGGGCTTCCCTGGTGGTCCAGTGGGTAAAGAGTCTGCCTTGCAGTGCAAGGGACACCAGTTTGATCCCTGGACCAGGAAGGTCCCACGTGCAGTGGAGTGGCTAGACTGGTGTATTCAACTACGAGCCAGCGCTCTGGAGCGCATGCGCCCAGAGCTGGTGCTCTGCAGTGAGAGAGACCACTGCGATGGGAGGCCCACACAGGCCAAAGAATAAAGATGGATGAAAAGTAAATAAATTAAAAATTAATAAAAATAGACCAAGATTAAAAAAAAAGTTATTGATGATCATGAAAATCGGACAAAGACTGGAAAGCTGAGATTGCTTGCACTTATTTTTGCCACTCTCAGGAGATGAAAAAAAAAAAAAAATACTCCATTTAGTTCTGCAGAAAGAGAGAGGATAGATGGAGTGGAACAATGTTAGCTCCCTAAAGAGGTAGCCAGGGTTTGTCCTCTGAACATAAGCATAAAGTAAGAGTTGAGTGGAGGTGTCTAAAACATCATCATTACACTTCTAGGGTCCTAACAAAGTCCTGACTCTTGGTAAGGGTACAGAACTGGGACTGAGGATTGAAGTGGGTCTATCCTCAGCCCCTTTACTCCAGTAGGCAATACCCCAGGGTATAGTCAACTGACCTCCATTTCCCTTCTGGAAAAAGATAAATCAGAAACCTTAATAGAGCCCTCTGCTTTTCAGGTGCTTGATAACTACTAAGACAAGACTACTTCTTGGTTGTTCAGTTGCTAAGTCATGTCTGACTCTTTGTGACTTCATGGACTGCAGCACACCAGGCTTCCCTGTCCTTCCCTATCTCCCAGAGTTTGCTCAGATTCATGTCTGCTGAGTTGGTGATGCTATCTAACCATCTCATCTTCTGCTGCCCTCTTCTTTTGCTTTCAATCTTTCCCAGCATTAGGGTCTTTTCTCATTAGGTGGTCAAAGTACTACACACACATTCTTTGCACACAAGCTATGCACACAGGACAAATGAGAAATGACTATAGTGCAAGAGAAACAATTAGTACCCTTTGCAAAAACTGAATATGCTGCATATACCAGACTCCACCAACACTCCAACATTGAGGGCATATGAAAAATCTCCTGGAAATCTTTTTATAAAATCATCCTTTAGAAAAACATCAGCTATTTACTACATGGGCTAACACAATTGTATATAGGAGTTTAGGGAAAACATGAAGCCTTTTGATCATTTTAAGCCAATGACACTATAGCCAGCATCCTGAATGGCTTCAAACTCTCATATGTTTGTTTTTTTAAAATATTTTTATTTTTTATATTTTACAGAGTCTTGTTGTTTAGAGATATGTATGTTCCCAGATAAGTCACATGTATATCCCTGGCCCCCTCCCTCCTCCACCTCCCTCCTAGTCCCCCTCATCCCACCCCTCCAGGCCATTACACCACATCCCTGCATGATCCCCTATCCCCAGAGCCCAATGGCAATAGCTACCTTTTTCATATATGATAGTATAGGTTTCCATGTTACTCTCTCTATGCCCCGCACTCACTGTTCATTCCCCTCAATGTTCATATGTCTGTTTTCTATGTCTGTTTTTCCATCACTTCACTGCATGTTATCATTACCGTCTTACTAGATTCCATATATATGTATTAGTATACTGTACTTATCTTTCCCTTTTTGACTTACTTCACTTTTTATAATAGGTTCCAAATCCATCCACCTCATTAGGGCTGAATCTTCTTCTTTTTACAGCTGTGTAGTATTCCACTGTATATATGTACCAGCGTTTTTTTATCCATTCATTCGTCAACGGACATATAGGTTGCTTCCATGTTCTAGCTATTGTATAGAGAGCTGCAATGAACATTAGGGTACAGGTACTTCTTTCAGTTTTGGTTTCATCAGGGTATAAGCCTAATAGTGGGATTTCTGGGTCGTATGGTTCTCTATTTTTAGTTTTTTAAGGAATCTCCATACTGTCTTCCATAGTGGCTGTATCGATTTACATTCCCACCAGCAATGCAAGAGTATTCCCTTTTCTCTGCACCCTCTCCAGCATTGATTGTCTATATAAGATGGCCAGTGGCCATTCTGATGGGTCTGAGGTGATATCTCATTGTGGTTTTGATTTTCACTTTTTTTTTAATGAGAAAACTCCAGTAGCCAAACCCACATAGCTGAATTATCTTTGGCATCTAGAATTAGGTAGAATTATTTCTTTCTGCCATCAACAGGGTTTTTTCTGTTCAGTCACTAAGTCATGTCCAACTCATTGAAACCCAAAGGACTGTAGCCCATTAGACTCCCCTCTCCACAGGGTTTCCCAGGCAAGAATACTACAGTGGATCGCCATTTCTTTCTCCAGGGGATCTTCCCAGACCAGGGCTCAAATCCATGGCTTCTGCTTGGCAGGCAGATTCTTTACCACTGAGCCACCAAGGAAGTCCCATCATCAATGGGGCTTGCCTAATGGTGAATATGCTCTGTGTTAAAAAAAAAAAAAAAAAATTCTGATCTCAACTCAGAAAAAACAAAGCAACTACTGAAGTGTCCCTGCTGAAATGCAGGTCTACAGGAGCTTATATCTCCCCAAGAGTCCCCAGGAACTTCATAGTAGAGAAGTACTACTATGAGAAGTACTCCATAGTAGAAAATATTTCAAATTCTGGACTCTCTACCAGTGTCCTGGGGACCAAATAAGCTGGTGTTTAGTTGAATCTGATGCCCTGCAACTGAGGGCTTTTCATCAACCATTCTATGTCACAATCTCATGAGAAAAGGTGGTAGGATACCCCTTAATTCCTAAAGTAGATAACAAATGTAGAAGGAAGGATTTATTTAGTTCCCATAGGGAAAATACAGTGTAGTATTCCACTGTATATATGTACCAGCGTTTTTTTATCCATTCATTCGTCAACGGACATATAGGTTGCTTCCATGTTCTAGCTATTGTATAGAGAGCTGCAATGAACATTAGGGTACAGGTACTTCTTTCAGTTTTGGTTTCATCAGGGTATAAGCCTAATAGTGGGATTTCTGGGTCGTATGGTTCTCTATTTTTAGTTTTTTAAGGAATCTCCATACTGTCTTCCATAGTGGCTGTATCGATTTACATTCCCACCAGCAATGCAAGAGTTTTCCCCTTTTTCTCTGCACCCTCTCCAGCATTGATTGTCTATATAAGATGGCCAGTGGCCATTCTGATGGGTCTGAGGTGATATCTCATTGTGGTTTTGATTTTCACTTTTTTTTTAATGAGAAAACTCCAGTAGCCAAACCCACATAGCTGAATTATCTTTGGCATCTAGAATTAGGTAGAATTATTTCTTTCTGCCATCAACAGGGTTTTTTCTGTTCAGTCACTAAGTCATGTCCAACTCATTGAAACCCAAAGGACTGTAGCCCATTAGACTCCCCTCTCCACAGGGTTTCCCAGGCAAGAATACTACAGCGGATCGCCATTTCTTTCTCCAGGGGATCTTCCCAGACCAGGGCTCAAATCCATGGCTTCTGCTTGGCAGGCAGATTCTTTACCACTGAGCCACCAAGGAAGTCCCATCATCAATGGGGCTTGCCTAATGGTGAATATGCTCTGTGTTAAAAAAAAAAAAAAAAATTCTGATCTCAACTCAGAAAAAACAAAGCAACTACTGAAGTGTCCCTGCTGAAATGCAGGTCTACAGGAGCTTATATCTCCCCAAGAGTCCCCAGGAACTTCATAGTAGAGAAGTACTACTATGAGAAGTACTCCATAGTAGAAAATATTTCAAATTCTGGACTCTCTACCAGTGTCCTGGGGACCAAATAAGCTGGTGTTTAGTTGAATCTGATGCCCTGCAACTGAGGGCTTTTCATCAACCATTCTATGTCACAATCTCATGAGAAAAGGTGGTAGGATACCCCTTAATTCCTAAAGTAGATAACAAATGTAGAAGGAAGGATTTATTTAGTTCCCACTCAAGGGAAAATTTATAGATAAGATAACAAGTGGTAGAAACGGGACAAAGAACAAAAAACAAGCAGGCCTGATGTGACTTCTTGATATCTCTGTGAGTTTTTTATGAGATAAGAATCATCTGGCAATTGTCTACCAATGGGTTTGGAATTTTGGTCTTGTTCCTCTGTTGTTGTTATTATAGCTCATTTATGTAGGAAAACAGCAGCTACATTTTACTGTCTTTACTTCTAACCTTCTCCTCTAAGACTTTAGACCTTTCACATGGCAGACATAAAGCTTATTTATGGGATTCTGAAAACCCAGTCCTAGGCTTGGGACTTCCAAACATTTCCTAGACAGTAAAGAATCTGCCTGCAATGTAGGAGACCTGGGTTCAGTCCCCTGGTTGGGAAGATCCCCTGGAGAAGAGAATGGCTACCCACTCCAGTATTCTTGCCTGGGGAATCCCTTGGACAGGGGAGTCTGGCAGACTACACTCTAAGGGGACGCAGAAGAGTCAGACACCGCAGAGCGATTTTCACTTTCACTTTCTGAAAGCAAGTCATTGTAGATTAACACTCTGTAGTGACTTTATTTAAAACTATTGATAGTTCCTTGAAAAGAAAACCAAAACTAGCCTTAAAACACTTCCTTTAAACCAGTGATTCACCTAGAACAACAAATACCTCCCTCTGGCTCGTTTACAAGATGTTGAGATGCTAATGCCACAGGTTCAAGTTCATAAAAGTCTACAACAGTATTTCCTTCAGTTATCATAGGTTGCAGGAATTTTTTCAAGTGATTTCTTCCAAACACACAACTGATTTTGTTCAGATAAATCTTTCTAATAGGACTTGGTTGAAATCATGAGATCCACATTTGCCCCTCTATTTGTCATCCCACCATGAGCTCCAGAATTACTACTATGAAGAAGTACTCCATAGTAGAAAATATTTCAAATTCTGGACTCTCTACCAGTGTCCTGGGGACCAAATAAGCTGGTGTTTAGTTGAATCTGATGCCCTGCAACTGAGGGCTTTTCATCAACCATTCTATGTCACAATCTCATGAGAAAAGGTGGTAGGATACCCCTTAATTCCTAAAGTAGATAACAAATGTAGAAGGAAGGATTTATTTAGTTCCCACTCAAGGGAAAATTTATAGATAAGATAACAAGTGGTAGAAACGGGACAAAGAACAAAAAACAAGCAGGCCTGATGTGACTTCTTGATATCTCTGTGAGTTTTTTATGAGATAAGAATCATCTGGCAATTGTCTACCAATGGGTTTGGAATTTTGGTCTTGTTCCTCTGTTGTTGTTATTATAGCTCATTTATGTAGGAAAACAGCAGCTACATTTTACTGTCTTTACTTCTAACCTTCTCCTCTAAGACTTTAGACCTTTCACATGGCAGACATAAAGCTTATTTATGGGATTCTGAAAACCCAGTCCTAGGCTTGGGACTTCCAAACATTTCCTAGACAGTAAAGAATCTGCCTGCAATGTAGGAGACCTGGGTTCAGTCCCCTGGTTGGGAAGATCCCCTGGAGAAGAGAATGGCTACCCACTCCAGTATTCTTGCCTGGGGAATCCCTTGGACAGGGGAGTCTGGCAGACTACACTCTAAGGGGACGCAGAAGAGTCAGACACCGCAGAGCGATTTTCACTTTCACTTTCTGAAAGCAAGTCATTGTAGATTAACACTCTGTAGTGACTTTATTTAAAACTATTGATAGTTCCTTGAAAAGAAAACCAAAACTAGCCTTAAAACACTTCCTTTAAACCAGTGATTCACCTAGAACAACAAATACCTCCCTCTGGCTCGTTTACAAGATGTTGAGATGCTAATGCCACAGGTTCAAGTTCATAAAAGTCTACAACAGTATTTCCTTCAGTTATCATAGGTTGCAGGAATTTTTTCAAGTGATTTCTTCCAAACACACAACTGATTTTGTTCAGATAAATCTTTCTAATAGGACTTGGTTGAAATCATGAGATCCACATTTGCCCCTCTATTTGTCATCCCACCATGAGCTCCAGAATTTAGTAATGTTGATGGGCTTCTGTGGTTTATGTAACAGATGCTTCTTTGGGAAGTGTAAACAAAGACTGAAATGTGGGTAGACAAGACCTTTCAGAGTTCACACGTATCTCCCATCCCCATCTGTTCTCTAACCAAAAACCTACACACTGGCTCTGAGTACATGTCTCTAGAACTTCATATTTACTCCATTTAAAAACAGCTCAGAGCAGTTGGACCTCAACTTACATCACTTGGTTTTCAAACAACTCAAAATGTCCCCACCATCTAAACCAAAAGTTCACTGTACAAACATGGACAAGATTCAAAATATAAATCACAGGTGCTGTCAAATTCATGTAAGCACTTGAAGGCTCCTCAGGGACACAGGCACAGAAAATCGACTACCTCCAACAGACAGAAAATGCTTGGGTCAGTGTGTGGGTCCCGTTTCCTTCTGTACCTCTCAATCAGTCTGGAACAAAGTCTGCCTCTTTGAGAGCAGTGGTGGGGTGTGACAGACACAACTTAGGCAAAAACCAGGGCTATAACCTTGTTCCAGGGACATCTTGGAGAACATCTTGTCTCTGCAGACTCATTCACCTCCACGAAACAATAAACAAAAGAGGAAGCGGAACCCACCACTCTTCAGAGAGTAATGACTTCCAGGATTCAGCTTCCTGAAATGTCATCATTTGTCACTGGGCACAGAAGTCTGGTACATCCTGAGCAATGATTGTGCGGGAACAGTCCTCTGCAGGAGGACCAGGAGTAGCTCCCGGAAAACATCTCAAAGCCAGGGAGGGAGGACCATCAGGGCTAAAGGACAGCCTGGTGAGTTATACAAGGAGGGCCAGGAATTCTGCAGCTCCATGAGCTGTGGAAGACTGATTCCCCAACAAAGAAGATACGTTGTGAAAAGGAAAAAAGTCTGGGGCAAAAGGAGGAGTTTGAGAGAGATCACAGGTAAGATCCATAGGAATTTCCACAGTGGTCTTCCGTCATGTTTCATGCAACATGTAAACAGGAATGAGTCCTCTCTGTTCTTAGCCACATGGAAGCAGAAGAGCCAGAGGAGAATCAGGAAATCACCTAGTTACATCTGACATGGCCGTCACTGGTGTTTACCACTTCTTTACAAATTAAGATGCCCCTTTCGCCCCCACCCCCACATTTGTTGTTCCATCCACAAGCCCTGTCAGACTCTTTGTGGTCCCATGGACTCCTCTGTCCATGAGATTTTCAAGGCAAGAACACTGGAGTGGGTTGCCATTTCCTTCTCTGAGGAATCTTCCCAACTCAGGAACTGAACCCAGGTCTCTTGTATTGCAGGCAGATTCTTTGTCATTTGAGCTACCAGGGAAAACAAAAAGAATTCTGGTTTTGCATTCAATGTATTTCTTAACTAGCTGTTAAATTGCTCAATAATATCAATTTGCTAAATTCCACTCCACTGATGCACATCAGTCACACTTGTCAAGGTGACCAGTGGTTCCATCCTACCAAATCCAATTGTTGAAACGGTCCTCACCTCACGTGACCTGGCTGGTAGCATCTGACACTGTTGGTTATTCCCTCCATTCATTTGAAAGTCTTTAGTAATCTAGTTTCCATAAAATTGCACAGTCTGGTTTTCCTTCTGCCTCAACTAATGGCCCTCTATAGTCTCTTCTGCAGGCAATTTTTCTTCTTTTCTTTTTCCTTGTTTTTCAGCCACATGAACTCCCTAATTTATTTCATCATTTGTCTCAGGTGAAAACACTGTCTCGATATCCCAGCCACAAACTCTGCCTTAAGCTTCATATTTCCATTTTGATTTGCCAAGACATCTTCCAGTGAATATCTAACAGGCAGCTCAGACTCTGCATATCAAAAACAAAGCCCTTGCTTTCTTTTTCCCTCAAATCATGATCCTGTCTCAATCTTTCCACTTTTAGTAAATGGAACCTTCACTAATCCAGGTGCATGAGGGCTACGTCATTTCAGTCCTGTATGACTCTTTACGACCCTATGAACTGTGTAGCCCCTGGCAAGTTCCTCTGTCCATGGGATGTTCCAGGCAAAGGATACTGGAGTCGATTGTCATGCCTTCCTTCAGGGGATCTTTCCAACCCAGGTATGGAATCTACATCTCTTACTTCTCCTTTGTCCACTGGCACCACCTGGGAAGCCCACTAATCCACTTGCTTCAGTTAGAATTTCAGAAATCATCCTTAAAGCTTCATGTTTACCACTTCTTTACAAATTAAGATGCCCCTTTCGCCCCCACCCCCACATTTGTTGTTCCATCCACAAGCCCTGTCAGACTCTTTGTGGTCCCATGGACTCCTCTGTCCATGAGATTTTCAAGGCAAGAACACTGGAGTGGGTTGCCATTTCCTTCTCTGAGGAATCTTCCCAACTCAGGAACTGAACCCAGGTCTCTTGTATTGCAGGCAGATTCTTTGTCATTTGAGCTACCAGGGAAAACAAAAAGAATTCTGGTTTTGCATTCAATGTATTTCTTAACTAGCTGTTAAATTGCTCAATAATATCAATTTGCTAAATTCCACTCCACTGATGCACATCAGTCACACTTGTCAAGGTGACCAGTGGTTCCATCCTACCAAATCCAATTGTTGAAACGGTCCTCACCTCACGTGACCTGGCTGGTAGCATCTGACACTGTTGGTTATTCCCTCCATTCATTTGAAAGTCTTTAGTAATCTAGTTTCCATAAAATTGCACAGTCTGGTTTTCCTTCTGCCTCAACTAATGGCCCTCTATAGTCTCTTCTGCAGGCAATTTTTCTTCTTTTCTTTTTCCTTGTTTTTCAGCCACATGAACTCCCTAATTTATTTCATCATTTGTCTCAGGTGAAAACACTGTCTCGATATCCCAGCCACAAACTCTGCCTTAAGCTTCATATTTCCATTTTGATTTGCCAAGACATCTTCCAGTGAATATCTAACAGGCAGCTCAGACTCTGCATATCAAAAACAAAGCCCTTGCTTTCTTTTTCCCTCAAATCATGATCCTGTCTCAATCTTTCCACTTTTAGTAAATGGAACCTTCACTAATCCAGGTGCATGAGGGCTACGTCATTTCAGTCCTGTATGACTCTTTACGACCCTATGAACTGTGTAGCCCCTGGCAAGTTCCTCTGTCCATGGGATGTTCCAGGCAAAGGATACTGGAGTCGATTGTCATGCCTTCCTTCAGGGGATCTTTCCAACCCAGGTATGGAATCTACATCTCTTACTTCTCCTTTGTCCACTGGCACCACCTGGGAAGCCCACTAATCCACTTGCTTCAGTTAGAATTTCAGAAATCATCCTTAAATTCATTGACCTTTTACACAGCATGTCAACGCCAATAGCAAGATTTTTGATGTAATCTTTTTAAAAAAACCCTGAAGCTGCTAAGAGAGGAGAACTTAAATGTTCTCACACAAAACAAAATCTAGTAAATATGTGAATTGATAGATGTATCAATATTAAAATTAACTCTTTGAGAGGAATCTTTTTACAATGTATATACAAATATCAAATCAGTTTGTTATAAAGCGTAAATGTCTTACAATTTCATTAATGGTATCTCAATGGAAAAAATTTATAAAATAAAATAATAAATCTCACAGGAAAAAGTTCCAGAATCCAGACACTTCTCCAGGATCCACTGCCATTTTTCTAATCCCAGCAACCATCATCTCTCACCTACACAACTGCAACAACCCCAACGTTCCCTACCCCCAGCTTCTTCCCTTACACTTTCAGAATCTATCCCTAACACACTCAGATTAAAATCTAACGTTTCATCTACAAGTTCTCCCACTGACACAGTCTCTGTGATCTTATCGTCCAGTCTTTCCTTACTCATTCTTTCCCATTCCCTTCCCTTGATCCATCCAACACACAAATTCATCTCTGCTTCAAGCCTTTGCACCACTGTCCCTTCTGCCTAGAATACTCCTCGCCACACCTTCTCATTTATCCTCTCATTCCATTCATTTCTTTTAACATCCTGTCTTCTTAAAAAGGCCTCCCCTTGAGTGAACAGGGGTTGAGTGGCATGGAACCCTGTACTATCATACATAAAAGAGGTAACTATTCTCCAAGCACTGTGGGAATAAGGGATCCTACATGCAGACTATACAAAGGTCTGGAGGGGTGGGATGATGGGGACTGGGACGGGGGCAGACGAGGGAGGGGTCAGGGATATACATATGACTAATCTGGGATTATACATATCTGTAAACAACAAAACTATAAAAGCAAAAAGTAAAATAAAAAAATTTTTGAAAGGCCTCCCCGTGCTTCCCTGGTGGCCCAGTGGGTTGAGAGTTCGCCTTGTAGTGCAAGGAGCATCGGTTCGATCCCTGGACCAGGAAGATCCCACATGCTGCAGAGTGGCTAGACTGGTGTGTCCAATTACGAGCCAGTGCTCTGCAACGAGAGAGGCCACTGCAATGGGAGGCTTGCACAGACCGAAGAATAAAGATGGATGAAAATACATAAACACAGAAACAATAAAAGAAGCCAAAATTTAAAAAAAAAAAAAAAGGCCTCCCCTTACTACCCAAACCAGAGCTCTTCATCTTTGCCCTGCCGGGCACACTGTATTTTGGTTTCACTGGATATATTCCTAACACATAACACATTTTTTGTTGTTGTTTATTATCTGTCCCCAAATTTACCAGTTCTATTTACAGAAAGATTTTGCTGCATTTGTTCTAAGTGGCGCCTACAGAGTATAGAACACTGTGCGTGCTTGCTCAGTCGTCCAGTCATGACTGACACTTTGTGACCCCACAGGCTATCACCACAGGGTTTATGGGACTGTCCCAGCAAAAACACTGGAGTGAGTTGCTGTTGCCTCCTTCAGGGGATCTTCCTGACCTAGGGATCAAACTGCTGTCTCCTGTGTCTCCTGCACACTGCAGGCGGATTCTTTACCACTGAGCCACAGGGAAGCCCCATATAGAATAGTGTCTAACACATATAAGGTCCTCAAAAAATATTTGTCAAGTGAATAAATGAATCAGTGAGTTAATATTGGGAAATACAGTAGTTAGAAGGATACTGATGAGAGAAAACATGCAGAAGAGTCCTGAGTTGTGATATTGGGCCTCAAAGATCACAGGAAGTGGTTTGGATTCAATTCTTAACACAACAGAAACCATACCTAGGGCCTTGCAGAAACAAGACATTATTTAAAGAACTTTTTAAAATGATGACTGTCTGCTTTGTGGAGAATGGCATGCTTGGTCTCTGTAATTTTTGAAAATGTGTGTGCAGATGCAGTTGAAGAGAATAATATTCCCAAAGCATTATAATGATCCTCAGTTTTATAAGATAATCCATAGTCAATGGATCTGTTTATTTTATGGGAATAAAATTTTCCTATTAAGGTGGAATAAGAGTAGAAACAATTTCAGCTATAAAGTACGTAGATGAAAATTATCTTAATTTATAAGAAAAGTAATTAAGATATTTTAAAATATCATTACTTTGTCCCCTACAACCTTATGGACCTAGGTTTTTCTTACAGTCTATTTAAACAAAGAGAAATTTTAATCTCAGTCAGATTTTTTTTTTTTGGCCACTTTTATTGGTATTTAATTTATTTATTTTTATCCATCTTTGTTCTTTGGCCTGTGTGGGCCTCCCATCACAGTGGCCTCTCCTGTAACAGAGCACCTGCTCTGGGCACGTGCACTCCAGAGCACTGGCTCCTAATTGGACATACAGATCCAGCCACTCCGCAGTACGTGGGATCTTCCCGCACCAGGGATCGAACCGGAGCCCCTTGCACTGCAAGGCAGACTGTTTACCCACTGGACCACCAGGGAGGCCCTCACTGTCAGACTTTTTAAAGTTGCTTTTACCTTGATGAAAATAGCCTACAGATATAGAAGAAAAGGCCTAGTGTGAAAAAAAATGAAGACAGGGAATTATAAGGCATAAAAAAGTTATCTTCATAAGTTGGACACATTTAAGCTTATTTTATCCCATCAGAACAATATAACTTCTCCCAAAATAAGAAAGGGGGCTTGCAACTAATTACTTCAAAGCAAACTTTGAACTACACAAGAAGATATATAAAACATTACACATTCTTGCTCTGTACTATGGCAACAGGAAGCCATATTTTGTGATAGCCCACAGTCTCCAAATAGTCATTACTCTAAAGGCAATTCACAGGATTGAGAAACTGAGGTCAAAACGTGTCTAAATAGCATGAGATATGCAGCCAGCTAATACTAAAAAAGGCTTCCAACTCAGGGTCCTAGTCTACCCTTGCACAATTCACATTTCCTTTTAAAATGTTTATATGTAGAAGACGGATTCAATTAAGATAATGGAAGACACCAATTCTAAGCCCATGAGTCGTGCACACAGAAATATGAAACAGACGAGAAATCCCTTTGCTATCAGCTTTATTTCAGGAGGAGGAAGGGATGACACCCCTCTCACAAAAACGATGGGTGGGTTTGAGGCACACTTCCTCATTAAGGACCAGCAAACCCAAACCAAAGATGACACATCCTTCTGTGAAAAAAACAAGGAAGTCAGGTAAATATGGGTTGCACGTGAGTTATAAAAATTGAAATTGGACAGCTTACACATGATGGTGACAATGCATCTGCACAGACACAAAGCGAAGCAGAGAATGGAGAAGGCACATGTTTTAATTTATCTGTAATTGGAGGATGATAGCTATACAATATTATGCTGTTTCAGTCAAACATCAATGTGAATCAATCACAGGTATACACATGTCCCCTCCCTCTTGAAGCTGCCTCCAACCCTGTCCCACCCATCCAGGTGTCACAGAACACTAGGCTAAAGAATAAAGAACAAAATGGAAATTGAGAATCCGGTTCTTTTTGGAATATTATCTCTTCTTCTTAACTGAGGGTGTTCCAGGTGGCTCGGTGGTAAATAATCCACCTGTCAATGCAGGAGACAGAGGTTTGATCCCTGGGTCAGGAAGATTTCCTGGAGAATGAAATAGCAACCCACTTTAGTCTTCTTGCCTGGAAGATTTCATGGACGGAGGAGCCTGGTGGGCTACAGTCCATGGGGTCACAAAGAGTTGGACACAACTGAGTGACTGAACATGTTCACACACTTCTTAACTGAATACTAGTCTCAAAGTTCAATGTTTTATTAACAGTAAGATCCTTGAGGACAAGAAATATGTCTTACCACTTTTTAAAATCTTAAATATCAGGAACTCAATGAATGTTAAATAATAATAATTGAAGAGAAGAATCAAAGAGGCACAAGTAAAACAGAGTGGATAAAAATAGTATGTGTTATTATCAGAGGGCTTATATCCAAGTTTACAGAAAGAACTATTAATAAACAACCAAAAATTAGGGTTTTCAAGCTGGGGCTTCATTTAAGTATTTGACCTTAATTGCTGTGTCAAAAGTTGTGCTAGTGGTCAAGAATGCACCTGCCACTGCAGGAGACATAAGAGACGCAGGTTCCATTCCTGGGTCAGGAAGATTCCTGAGGAGGAAAGGACCACCCACTTCAGTATGCTTAAGCTGGTGGGCTACAGTCCATAGGGTCACAAAGAGTCGGAGACAACTGAGTGACTTAGCACGCACATGCACGCTGTGTCAAAACCACTCTTTCAGTAGCAAACAGCACTGTCTAAATTCAAATGCACATTCCAAGTGAAGCTTTACAAGTTGGCTCAGGATCATAATTCCTTTCGGATCTCAATAAAATTGAGATTGTGGAGGGAGAGGGGAAAGACGAAACTTCCCAGAGTCTCTACCAACGATGCCCTGGCTTCTCCTTTTCCTGGCTGCCCTCTCCACCAGCTCTGCAAGGTAGATAGAAGGAACCTGTCATCATCACCTCTGGAAGCCTGTTACTCACTCCTAAGACACTTTAAACTGTGGTGTTCTCGGTTTGCAACTCCATGGACTGTAACCCACCAGACTCCTCTGTCCATGGGATTTTCCAGGCAAGAATACTGGTGTATGGGCTTCCCTGGTGGTCCAGTGGGTAAGGACACCACCTTGCAGTGCGAGGGGCGCCGGTTGGGTCCCTGGCCTGTGAAGATCCCACGTGCCACGGAGCAGCTGGACTGATGTGTCCAATTACCAAGCCGGAGCTCCGGGGCGTATGCGCCCAGAGCCCGTGCTCTGCGACGACATACACCACTGCGATGGGAGGCTCACAGGAGCCAAAGAACAAAGACGGATGAAAATAGAGAAATGAAAGACCAATAGAAGTGGCCCGCCCACACACCCCCACACCCCCCCAAAAAGAATACTGGAGTAGGTTGCCATTTCCTCTTCTGAAGGATCTTCCCAACCCAGGGATGGAACCCGAATCTCCTGCATTGCAGGCAGATTCCTTACCACTAATGCCACCTGGGAAGACACTTTACATACTAATGATAAAAGGACCAGAAAGAACCTTTGATCCCTGTAAGAAAAAGACAGTCTCTGTACCTGCAAATGTACACAGCTAAACTCATGCAGCTGCTGTTTCTAAGCAAGGTTTGACACTGTAAGCTTCCAGAAGGTGAAATTTGTGGTCAAGAATGCACCTGCCACTGCAGGAGACATAAGAGACGCAGGTTCCATTCCTGGGTCAGGAAGATTCCTGAGGAGGAAAGGACCACCCACTTCAGTATGCTTAAGCTGGTGGGCTACAGTCCATAGGGTCACAAAGAGTCGGAGACAACTGAGTGACTTAGCACGCACATGCACGCTGTGTCAAAACCACTCTTTCAGTAGCAAACAGCACTGTCTAAATTCAAATGCACATTCCAAGTGAAGCTTTACAAGTTGGCTCAGGATCATAATTCCTTTCGGATCTCAATAAAATTGAGATTGTGGAGGGAGAGGGGAAAGACGAAACTTCCCAGAGTCTCTACCAACGATGCCCTGGCTTCTCCTTTTCCTGGCTGCCCTCTCCACCAGCTCTGCAAGGTAGATAGAAGGAACCTGTCATCATCACCTCTGGAAGCCTGTTACTCACTCCTAAGACACTTTAAACTGTGGTGTTCTCGGTTTGCAACTCCATGGACTGTAACCCACCAGACTCCTCTGTCCATGGGATTTTCCAGGCAAGAATACTGGTGTATGGGCTTCCCTGGTGGTCCAGTGGGTAAGGACACCACCTTGCAGTGCGAGGGGCGCCGGTTGGGTCCCTGGCCTGTGAAGATCCCACGTGCCACGGAGCAGCTGGACTGATGTGTCCAATTACCAAGCCGGAGCTCCGGGGCGTATGCGCCCAGAGCCCGTGCTCTGCACGACATACACCACTGCGATGGGAGGCTCACAGGAGCCAAAGAACAAAGACGGATGAAAATAGAGAAATGAAAGACCAATAGAAGTGGCCCGCCCACACACCCCCACACCCCCCCAAAAAGAATACTGGAGTAGGTTGCCATTTCCTCTTCTGAAGGATCTTCCCAACCCAGGGATGGAACCCGAATCTCCTGCATTGCAGGCAGATTCCTTACCACTAATGCCACCTGGGAAGACACTTTACATACTAATGATAAAAGGACCAGAAAGAACCTTTGATCCCTGTAAGAAAAAGACAGTCTCTGTACCTGCAAATGTACACAGCTAAACTCATGCAGCTGCTGTTTCTAAGCAAGGTTTGACACTGTAAGCTTCCAGAAGGTGAAATTTGCCTGATTTCTGCTTTTAAAGTACATGCCAGTATACTCTTCCAAAGTCTCAAGACTTTGAATGGTAATGATCACTCTGAGTGATCTGCTTAAGGTAAAATAATAATTCTACCCAAGGAAACATTACTTATGTCAGGAGACAGTACTGATCAAAAGATTCTAAAAGTAGGAATCTGGTTCAGCAGGTGAGCCTGGCAGATGCTGCTAATCCAGGCAGGCATGGTTCAAGATATACAACCAGTTAATATAAGAGGAAGATGGGTATATCCACACAAAAGACCAGAAATGAGTCTTGTGAAAACAAGAGATTCATTGATCTGGGCTGACATGTTCCAGCAGGGATTTCCAACTAAAGGGACTGGTTTAAACAAATGTGTTTCTTTCTAGCTCCCAGCAAGCCCTAAAATTTGGAAGGAAGATAAAATATGTAGCAGTTAATAAACACAAAAAGCATTATAGATGGGATAACAAGAAACAATATAGGTCAATATCATTTTGGAAGATGGAAATTCCAAGGACTAATTATAATTGATTTAATGGAGCCAAAACCTGAAGTCAATTCCCAAAGGGATTTGAGAGGAGGCTGATATGAAACAGTTCATTCAAGTCTTTGTAAGAAACAGACTTCCAAATACACTCCCTGACTCACAGCTGGGTGACCAACACAGACAAGAAACAGGAGATTTATTCTTTCTGAAACTGGACCAGAAAGGCTCAGCCAGGAAAGGGGCTGGGTAAGGTCGAGAGTGAAACACTTTGCTTTAAAACAGGCGATTGTGCTACATTTTGTGTATTGAATACTTTCATAGTTTGAGTGAACAAAAATTCCCAGGTCTGGACTTGCAACCAAGAGGTTTGAGAGGGAGAGAATAACTCATAAGGACCAGTAGATATAGATTATCATATGGCCAGAGGGCTCTGTCTCCCTGGCATCTTATAGTGGAGCAAATACACTCGTATTTTTTCATCAATAATAAAATGAGGGGAAAAAAACAAAGCAACCACCCAAACTCTTTAGCAAGCAATTGTTTCTGTAAATACTTTACTAGGGAGAATTTCACACACACACAAAAGTAGAGAGAATAGTGCAATGAACCATTACCCACATTCAACAATTATGAACCTCAGCAATTATTAATTTATGGTCTGTTGTGTTTCTTCTTGACTCCCTTCCTACCCTGGCACTCCTTCTTTTCCTTATTATTTTAAAAATCACACACATCATGTCATTTCATCCACAAGAGTTCAGTAGGTATATCTGAAAAACAAGTATTATAAAATTTTATAGACTTAGAACTAGAATCCAGGTATGCACATTGATCAAAGATCATGCTGATTGCTTGCATTTTCTATGGTCAATTCATTTACATTAAAAAATACCAAAGGGCTCCCTTGGTGGTCTAGTGGTTAAGAATCTGCCTACCAATGCAAGGGACACAGGTTCAATCCCTGGCCTGAAAAGATCCCACAAGCTACAGAGTAACTAAGTCCATGTACTACAACTGAGGAGTCAGTGATCTAGACCCTGGGAGCCACAACTACTGAATGCAGCCCCTGGAGCCCGTGCACTACTACAAGAGAATTCACCACAGTGGCAAGGCAAGGAAGAGTCTCCCCCACTCACCTCAACTAGAGAAAGCCCACACAATGCAAAGAAGACCCAGCACAGCCAAAAAATAAATATATAAATCTTTAAAAAATGTAAAGAAAGTCGTTTTTAGAGCTGGGACATAATGATATTGGAAAGCCAATTACAAGTATCATCAAAATGCCCTTAAATAGCCAGGGCAGTATGTTAAGGTCAAGATGTTTAAGTGACTTCCTAAAAGTGAGGCATTGTTCAAAGTAAAGTGTAAATTAGTACCTACGTTTATCGGAATCAATGAGTTTCAAAGAAATATGCATTTATGACTGTGTAGACTGGAGGGTTTTATAAAATCTGCTACTTACTGCAGTGCCTTGGGGTTGTGTGAGGGCAGCTAAGCCACAAACATATTTCCTTGGATAATCTGAGCTGGAATTGGCTGGAAGGGAATGTATTCAAGATTTAGAAGGTAGAAGGGAAGCAGCAGCCATGTTTACACTGGGAAGATGGGTTGAGAGTCGAGTGCTTTTGTGGCTCATAACATGCACATTGTAGCCTATCTGCTGGATCACCTAGGCGGCATGGGGCAATACCCAGACCTTGGTTCTTTCAGCCTCTCTCAGATCTTCTCCCTCAACTTCCTCATGGGAAACAGCATCAACTCTTTGGCAGTCACCCAGGCCTTCAAACTAGAAAGCATGGGAGCAGTCAGAGTCCACCTAAGTTCCAGCAAGAGAGCGACACGAGTCCTAGCTAATCTTCACTAGGTTCTACTTTGTCCTGGACCACCCACACCTCATGTCCTTCTTCCCTCTGGCTTCTCCCAACTGACTTGGGCCCAGAATGACCCCTGAAGCAGTATATTTACAAAATGGCTTAACAAGGTCCCATAATTACATAATGGCAAATCCCTACAATAAATCTTTTTTATCACTCAGTGTGTTTCTGCTTCTCTGATCAAACTCTTGCTGATACACCTGCATGAAATCGATTAAAAATGTATGGTTTAAATACATTTGATGAATTGCTATGGGCTACCATATTTGTATCCCATCTCTTTTCAGATAGCACATTTCTCAAAATCAACAAGGCAAGATGCTTCTGAAATGCACTTGTAATCTTAATTGGCACAATATGCTAACCTTTCCATAGCCTGCTCAGCCTCCATTATGTAATGTGTTTAATTTGTGAGAACATGAGAATTGAGGAGAGGAAGTTTGGGGGGCCCTTTTTATTAATAATTGTGGCCAAGCCCAATGGTACAGAAGTCAAAGGAGCTACTTGGTTAGCACTTTAGAGTAATAGAGCTACTGGGCGGAGTTTCCTATTTGTCTACAGGGATGAGGTAAATCACAACTTCAAAGTCAATTTAGGGATTTCCTAGAATGTATTTGTGAAATATGGGATCTGGTTGAGAGGATGCAAATGAGGATTTCATGAAATACTTCCTGAAAAAATGCAAATGATGCAAGAAGTGGGAAAAGCTACCCTATTACTTCATTTGTTCCTTTAATCCCTTGCCCAGAAATATTTACTGAGAACCTCCTACTATTCTCTGAATATAATCAACCAGACAAATAAAGTTCTGCTTGCATGGAATTTATTCTTGTTGAATGTAGACATGAATAAATACATGGATGAATGATAAATAAGCAAGCAAAGAAAACGACACAAACAACACAACATAAATCCCAACAGTGTTAACTGCTATGAAGACAGTAAAGTAGAGCAAACTGGGAAGACAGTGAATGGGCTTGAAGAGCAGCTGTTTTGTTAGGGTGGTCAGGGAAGTCTTCTCGGAAGAGGTGACATTTGTGTAAGACATGGGTGATAAGATTGAGGCAATCACACAAAGATTTGGAGGAAGAGCATTCCAAACAAGGGAACCAGCAACCACACCTCATGTCCTTCTTCCCTCTGGCTTCTCCCAACTGACTTGGGCCCAGAATGACCCCTGAAGCAGTATATTTACAAAATGGCTTAACAAGGTCCCATAATTACATAATGGCAAATCCCTACAATAAATCTTTTTTTATCACTCAGTGTGTTTCTGCTTCTCTGATCAAACTCTTGCTGATACACCTGCATGAAATCGATTAAAAATGTATGGTTTAAATACATTTGATGAATTGCTATGGGCTACCATATTTGTATCCCATCTCTTTTCAGATAGCACATTTCTCAAAATCAACAAGGCAAGATGCTTCTGAAATGCACTTGTAATCTTAATTGGCACAATATGCTAACCTTTCCATAGCCTGCTCAGCCTCCATTATGTAATGTGATCAATTTGTGAGAACATGAGAATTGAGGAGAGGAAGTTTGGGGGCCTTCTTATTAATAATTGTGGCCAAGCCCAATGGTACAGAAGTCAAAGGAGCTACTTGGTTAGCACTTTAGAGTAATAGAGCTACTGGGCGGAGTTTCCTATTTGTCTACAGGGATGAGGTAAATCACAACTTCAAAGTCAATTTAGGGATTTCCTAGAATGTATTTGTGAAATATGGGATCTGGTTGAGAGGATGCAAATGAGGATTTCATGAAATACTTCCTGAAAAAATGCAAATGATGCAAGAAGTGGGAAAAGCTACCCTATTACTTCATTTGTTCCTTTAATCCCTTGCCCAGAAATATTTACTGAGAACCTCCTACTATTCTCTGAATATAATCAACCAGACAAATAAAGTTCTGCTTGCATGGAATTTATTCTTGTTGAATGTAGACATGAATAAATACATGGATGAATAATAAATAAGCAAGCAAAGAAAACGACACAAACAACACAACATAAATCCCAACAGTGTTAACTGCTATGAAGACAGTAAAGTAGAGCAAACTGGGAAGACAGTGAATGGGCTTGAAGAGCAGCTGTTTTGTTAGGGTGGTCAGGGAAGTCTTCTCGGAAGAGGTGACATTTGTGTAAGACATGGGTGATAAGATTGAGGCAATCACACAAAGATTTGGAGGAAGAGCATTCCAAACAAGGGAACCAGCAACCACAAAAGCCCTACAGCTGAAATGAGCATAGATGTCAGATGTGACCGAAGTATGAGGAAGGTGAAGATTTGCAGGGTCTTGTGAGCCCTACTTATTGCTCTGGGAAATCATGAGAGATCTGAATCAGGGAGGAGATCTAATCTGACTTTTATGCTGAAATATCTGTCTGGCAAGAGGGCTGAGGAAAAAAAGAAGACCAGGTACAAAGTTATCCTTCTTCTTGAAAGCATTGTCCACCATGTAGTGAATTTTTAAAAGAATTCTAGGACTAGATCCCAAAGGAGCATTAGTTTTCCCTCAAGGCAGTCCAAACAAAAGCAAGGTAAAATCCATGAGCATCCTTAACAACTAGGTAGCAAGTAGCTGGTGTGCTGCCGTCCATAGGGTCGCAATGAGTAGAACACGACTTGGTGATTGAACAACAGTGACTGGCTGTTGGGTCAACCCCCTACCATGTAATGTCACTTAGCAATCTGGTATCAATACTAATTTTTGTTCAACTAATTCAGCAGTGTAAGTGGACATTCACCAATTTGGAAACTGGAGATCCTGATGAGAGCCTTGAGGCCTAGAGTGCCATTTTAACCACCATCTCCACTGTGCACAGCAGTCATGGCCGGAGGGAATCAGTAATCTCTAATCACTGGCTAACTAGACAGGATTCAGATGTCTTGCCAGCTCTTCTGACCTGAAAGGGGTTGAAAAGCCTCTTTGGAACTCCACAGGAAGAAATATTTACTGAGAACCTCCTACTATTCTCTGAATATAATCAACCAGACAAATAAAGTTCTGCTTGCATGGAATTTATTCTTGTTGAATGTAGACATGAATAAATACATGGATGAATATAAATAAGCAAGCAAAGAAACGACACAAACAACACAACATAAATCCCAACAGTGTTAACTGCTATGAAGACAGTAAAGTAGAGCAAACTGGGAAGACAGTGAATGGGCTTGAAGAGCAGCTGTTTTGTTAGGGTGGTCAGGGAAGTCTTCTCGGAAGAGGTGACATTTGTGTAAGACATGGGTGATAAGATTGAGGCAATCACACAAAGATTTGGAGGAAGAGCATTCCAAACAAGGGAACCAGCAACCACAAAAGCCCTACAGCTGAAATGAGCATAGATGTCAGATGTGACCGAAGTATGAGGAAGGTGAAGATTTGCAGGGTCTTGTGAGCCCTACTTATTGCTCTGGGAAATCATGAGAGATCTGAATCAGGGAGGAGATCTAATCTGACTTTTATGCTGAAATATCTGTCTGGCAAGAGGGCTGAGGAAAAAAAGAAGACCAGGTACAAAGTTATCCTTCTTCTTGAAAGCATTGTCCACCATGTAGTGAATTTTTAAAAGAATTCTAGGACTAGATCCCAAAGGAGCATTAGTTTTCCCTCAAGGCAGTCCAAACAAAAGCAAGGTAAAATCCATGAGCATCCTTAACAACTAGGTAGCAAGTAGCTGGTGTGCTGCCGTCCATAGGGTCGCAATGAGTAGAACACGACTTGGTGATTGAACAACAGTGACTGGCTGTTGGGTCAACCCCCTACCATGTAATGTCACTTAGCAATCTGGTATCAATACTAATTTTTGTTCAACTAATTCAGCAGTGTAAGTGGACATTCACCAATTTGGAAACTGGAGATCCTGATGAGAGCCTTGAGGCCTAGAGTGCCATTTTAACCACCATCTCCACTGTGCACAGCAGTCATGGCCGGAGGGAATCAGTAATCTCTAATCACTGGCTAACTAGACAGGATTCAGATGTCTTGCCAGCTCTTCTGACCTGAAAGGGGTTGAAAAGCCTCTTTGGAACTCCACAGGAAGAACTGGTCTTACAGGCAAGATGCTTCCTCACTTGAGAAACATCTCCAGTTCTGACTGATTTATCTCATAAGTGACTTTGTTCAGTTGCCCTGTTTATTTCAAATATTTGAAGCTCGAAGTCTACGGCTTGGGAAGGCTGAAGACTGCAAAGCATGCTTGGGCCTCAAACTCGGTTGTCAGAGGAAGGCCATAAGCATGGATCTGTGTGGAATGTGACAGAGAGGCTAACTATTTCTGACCTAAGAACAGCCAGCAGCTCAAAGCAGAGATATGGTCGTTATTCAGTCTCTTTAATTGAGAAGGGCTTTGAGTCTGTGAGTTACTAATAAACAAGGCATCTGTTTGGGGCTTCCCAGGTGGCACTAGGGGTAAAAAACCTGCCTGCCAAAGGAGGAAATGTATGAGATGCAGGTTTGATCCCTGGGTTGGGAAATTTTCTGGAGGAAGGCATGGTAAACCACTCCACTATTCTTGCTTAGAGAACCCCATGGACAGAGGAGTCTGGCGGGCTACAGCCCATAGAGTCGCAGAGTCAGACACAACTAAAGAGACTCAGCAGATGCACGTACAAAGCATTGGTTCAGATCGTCTTATAGAGAAATCAGGATCCTGGAGAGCTTTGAGTGAGGAAGGAAGAAAATCCTTTTTGCAAGTTTAGGGGCAGGTAGGAGTTAAAAGTAAGTTAGGGGCTTCCCCTGGTGGTCCAGTGGATAAGGACACCGCCTTGCAGTGCAAGGGGTGCCAGTTCCATCCCTGGCCTGGGAAGATCCCACGTGCCGCGGAGCGGCTGGACCGATGTGTCCAATCACCGAGCCGGAGCTCTGGAGCGCACGCAACGAGCTGGTGCTCTGCGACAACAGACGCCACCGCGATGGGAGGCCCACACAGGCCAAAGAACAAAGACGGATGAAAACAGAGAAATGAAAGACCAATAGAAGTGGCCCGCCCGCTCCCCTCCCTCCCCGACCCGACCCCCACCCAATAAATAAATAAATCTTTAAAAAAAAAAAAAAAAAAAGTAAGTTAGACAACCCAGCTCAGTAGCTTGAGGCTGGGGCTTTATCCCAATAAGGCCAGAGACAAGAAATCTGAGCTCCAGGCAGACCAAAGTCTAGAATTCCTCTGGAAACAACCTGCTGGTGGGGCTGAGGCCAAGTTGGCTAGCACTGACCAAGTGCCAAGCAAGACTGAACTTCCAGCCAAAATTCTGCAGCTCCTGCAGCTGAGGAAAATAAGCAGAGCTGTACGGGAGAGCCACGTTGCGGGCAGGTAAATTAATCCTGGCTTTTATAGAAAGTAGGCTGTTTTGTTCCTTATTGTACATTTCCCTTTAGTTTTCCTCTGCTAACACTTTCGCCTGCTCATCAAAACCTGTTTTGCATAGAATAAAGTTGTTAAGATGCAGGATTTCAGATAATGAGATATCAAGTATTAACTAAAACATTGACTTCTGATTATTAAGATGAGATTAGGTTTTAGCCACTTCTGTTATTGGCCTTCCAGGTGGCTCCATGGGTAAAGAATCCACCTGCAATGCAGAAGACCCAGGAGTGACGCAGCTTCAGTCCCTGGGCCAGGAAGATCCCCTGGAGGAGGAATGGCAACCCACTCCATCATTCTTGCCTGCAGAATCCCACAGACAGAGAGCCTGGCCGGCTACAGTGCAGGGGGTCACAAAGAGTCTGACGGGAACTGAGTACATACTCAACGCATCAGGCTCTACTAAACTCCAGGCAGAACAGTGATGGAAAATCAATTTATGTTTCAGGACAAAGCTTTTGCTTCAAACCTTATACTGTCCGCTTCTACTTCATGGTGTAAATCTGAGGGTTGCAAGCATTTTCTGCAAAAGGCCACCTGGGAAATATTTTAGGTCTTGCAGACCGTGTGGTCTGTTTCGCAACTACTGGATGCAGCTACTGACAGAATGTAAACAAGTGAGCCTGGCTGTGATCCACGAAAACTTTATTTACAGAATCAGGTAGTGGGTTGGATTTAGTCCACAAGCTGAAATTTCCAACCCCTGGTCTATATCATCACTCATCAAGCATCTCTGATCACACATCATATGCTATATACAAACAGACACACACACATATACATACACATGCATATATATGTGAAGATAATGTACATAATATGGTATTTATATTATAACAGATACATAAAGTAGTCATTTTAAAACCTGAGATGAAAATGCACATGAAAGTTCTAATGTGGGGACACGCACCAGGCTGTCACCTCTGCAAACACAATGAAAGCATGTGAGAAAGTGAATGCATGTGTTGTTTGTGCACACAGATGCCCTCATTTGCACTACAATCCACTTCATGGCCCAAACAGCGAGTAAATAGAATAAACATGATTTTGAAGTCAAATACAAACCTATACTTAAATTACACCTCTCCCATTGACTAAACATGACCTTGGGGAAGCAAGTTTCTCTAAGCTTAGGTTTCTCCTCTAAAAAGATTAACATAAAAATATACAATTGTATGTTTGACACGTGATTAAAATTTATTTTCAAGTGTTTGGTGAAGTGCTCAGAATACAATAAGAACTCAAAATCTGTGTCTTTCTTTTGTGTTTCCACCAAAATCAACACTCAAGTCTAGTTGATATGTCACCTCTGGAGCCATGAGCAACAATAGAGTTTCCTATCTTCCTCCTCCAAATCATGTCTCTTCTTCCTTCCCATCAGGACCCAACCTGCTACCAGACTCCACCCTCAAGTGGACACCATGTAGTGGTGCTGCCACTAGAAGAACTCTGGGGGTTTCCCTGGTGACTCAGTGGTAAAGAATCCACCTACCAATGCAGGAAACACAGGTACGATCCCTGGTCTGGGAAGATCGCATGTGTCTCGGAGTAACTAAACTCAAGCACCACAACTAGTGAGTTTGTCTTCTTGAGCCTGTGCTCCCGAAACAAGAGAAGCCACTACAATGAAAGCCCCTCTTGCCACAACTAGAGGAAAACCTGTACAGCAAAAAAGACCCAGCACAGTCAGAAATAAAATGAATAAATAAATTATTAAAAAAGAAATTACTGACCAAACTTCCTTGTGACTAAAGGTATAAAAATAGATCCATAGTGAAGGGCTCTGGGATTCCATGCTTCACTTCTGGCTCCTTAGCCCTCACTGAGATCATTCCCTACATCATAGTTTGCTACCTACCATCCACCAAGAGATTGGCCAATATCTTTAAGTTCTTGCGTTCTTTAGAATCATTTTTCTTGATGAGGTAGCTGGGCCTAGAGTGGAAAGCACATCCATTTGACTGAAATTCACCAGCCTAAAGGAGCTAACAGACTTTCATTCTAATGTCCAGGGTTTTTCTTAATCCTTTGGAAAAACCATTTCTAATCAAAAGATCTGTTGTTTGTGCACACAGATGCCCTCATTTGCACTACAATCCACTTCATGGCCCAAACAGCAAGTAAATAGAATAAACATGATTTTGAAGTCAAATACAAACCTATACTTAAATTACACCTCTCCCATTGACTAAACATGACCTTGGGGAAGCAAGTTTCTCTAAGCTTAGGTTTCTCCTCTAAAAAGATTAACATAAAAATATACAATTGTATGTTTGACACGTGATTAAAATTTATTTTCAAGTGTTTGGTGAAGTGCTCAGAATACAATAAGAACTCAAAATCTGTGTCTTTCTTTTGTGTTTCCACCAAAATCAACACTCAAGTCTAGTTGACATGTCACCTCTGGAGCCATGAGCAACAATAGAGTTTCCTATCTTCCTCCTCCAAATCATGTCTCTTCTTCCTTCCCATCAGGACCCAACCTGCTACCGGACTCCACCCTCAAGTGGACACCATGTAGTGGTGCTTCCACTAGAAGAACTCTGGGGGTTTCCCTGGTGACTCAGTGGTAAAGAATCCACCTACCAATGCAGGAAACACAGGTACGATCCCTGGTCTGGGAAGATCGCATGTGTCTCGGAGTAACTAAACTCAAGCACCACAACTAGTGAGTTTGTCTTCTTGAGCCTGTGCTCCCGAAACAAGAGAAGCCACTACAATGAAAGCCCCTCTTGCCACAACTAGAGGAAAACCTGTACAGCAAAAAAGACCCAGCACAGTCAGAAATAAAATGAATAAATAAATTATTAAAAAAGAAATTACTGACCAAACTTCCTTGTGACTAAAGGTATAAAAATAGATCCATAGTGAAGGGCTCTGGGATTCCATGCTTCACTTCTGGCTCCTTAGCCCTCACTGAGATCATTCCCTACATCATAGTTTGCTACCTACCATCCACCAAGAGATTGGCCAATATCTTTAAGTTCTTCGCGTTCTTTAGAATCATTTTTCTTGATGAGGTAGCTGGGCCTAGAGTGGAAAGCACATCCATTTGACTGAAATTCACCAGCCTAAAGGAGCTAACAGACTTTCATTCTAATGTCCAGGGTTTTTTCTTAATCCTTTGGAAACAATCAAACCATTTGCTGGGAATCAAAAGATCATTATCAGAAATTAGAATGTTAATGGTAGGAAGATCTCTACAGAGTAACAAACCCATAGTGTGCTGGTCCTCTCTGGCCATCTGTTTTCTTAACTAACCTGTGATATAGTCAGATCCAGTGGGTTTTGCTATGCATGTGTCCTTGTCCTCTCTTGCCTAGAGAGTTTTGAACTTGAGTCCGATAAGCACAGACACGTAATTTTCCTGTCTCACCTTGATGTAACCCTTACTGCGTCTTTCCTGCAGAGAATTTTCAAAATGCTAGTTTATAGTCAGAAGCCATAAAAACCCTTAGAAACTGTAAAGCATGTGTTGAGAAAAGATGCTAACATTCAGTCACAGTCTGAAGTGCTGAATGCAAGCTCCTTTCGATAACATCCAACAGAGAAACACACGGTCATTGTTCTCGACGTTTATCAGTCCAGTAACAAGATGAGCCAAATGCACTCCAGACCAACCTATCTCAGCAGGATTTCCCAGGTCATCGTTCTTAGAACAAAGCCCTTCTGGCTCCATATTGAACAGGACACGCCTGTTGTGATTAAGCAGAGAGGCGCTGGTAATGTGATCTGAATCAGGTTCCCAGGACCCCAGCGAGGCAACCGAAGGGAATCCGTGTGAACCTGCTCAGAGCAGCTCAGAAGGACCACCAGAAGGGTTGTTATTGACATTTGTAGCTGCCTTTGTGTTGCTAGCACTTGGCTGGAAGGGCTGGATGGTACAGGAAGATCAAAGACCATCTGTCCCTTCAAAGAATCTCCATTTGAAAGAAAATAAACTACCCCCCACCCCCCCCCCATCCCCCCCAAAACATACACATACGATATATCACTTTGTTTCAAATTAATTTTTGTAAATACCATCATTTTGCATAAATTATTTGCCACTTACTCTCTTCATTCAAAATTATGTTTTCATTCTATGTGGATCCAATTTCAGTATAGCTGAAAATATACATTTTCAGGAGTTTTCCATGTTATTCCATAGGCTACAGCCCATTCAGTTAAGATGCCATACTCTTTCTACTGTGTCCCAGGGCTTTATTTTAATCCATAGTCCTATTGATACTCATCTAGATTATTTCTTTTTCTTTAGTTTTATAAAAATTACCTCAATGAGTGTTCTTACCCTTGGATCTTTTTAAGATATCATATTTTATCATGAATATTTTATAAACTTCATTTATAATATTATTATAAACATATGTTTTATATATTTTATAATCATATATTTTACCATATACAATATTTTATAATATATGAAGCTAATTTCTTTCAGTCGTGTCCAACTGTAACACTATAGACTGTAGTCCTCAGGCTCCTCTGTCCATGGGACCTCCCAGGTGAGAATATTGCAGTGGATTGCCTCCAGCTGACCAAGTGAGATGCCCTCCTCTAGGGCATCTTCCTGATCAGGGATCAGACCTGCGTCTTTTCTGTCTCCTGCATTGGTAGGCAGGTTCTTTGCCACAGGGAGCACCTGGGAAGTCCCATATCATACATCTGTCTTTTTAGCTATTTTAAGTATCTCCTCCTTTTAGATACAGTTTGAAAAACAAAGGAAAAAAGAAACTTAAAGGACAAATGTTCAACTTACCCCCCTCTTCATGTTTACATAGGCATCTGTAACAAATGACCCTACATGTCTTTCCAGACATTTATTCTGAATTAGTAAAAACTAAGTTGTAGACAACAGCTGAAGTATCATCTCTAATAGCATTAAAGCATTTATTTATTCACTTCCTGCCGGTTATTATTTTCTAAGGATTTTCCCTTCCAAGACCAAAGGAAGAAGACCTACATTCAGAAAAACACTCAAATTTCCAGAATATGGCTCCTTTCTGGGGTTTAATAATGAGCATTTTTTTCCAAGTAATCTTCAAACTCTGGTTTAAAATAGTTGATTCTGGAATTCCCTAACTATGGAAAACATACGCCATTTTATGTTCCTCACACATGTGCCCTGAGCTGCTCTCCTTGAAACAATTACCTATTTCCATTTCAAGCACTGAAATTCCAGTCTTACCACTAGGATGGTTCAGATACTCAGGGCCATAGCAACCCCAAGGGTCGAACCCGAGCTCACATCCAGGAAAGAAGAGAAAATAAGCTCAGTGTGGCTGAACTGTTCCCGGAAGCTGCTCCCTGAGCTTCCGGAGAGATGAATGTTAATGGGGACTTTTTTGGTTCTAGGACCCAGGAGACTGTGTGTGAAAAGAGGGATATGATGCTGAATAATTACAATCATACTGTTTTTTAAAAGACTTTTTCTCCTATTTTTTCGAAACATTTTATTTATTTATTGTTTTGGGCTGTGCTGGGTCTTCATTGCTACCTGCGGTCTTCTCCTAGTCATGGTGAGTGGGGGCTTGCTCTCTGGTTACTGTGCACAGTCTTCTCACTGAGGTGGCTTCTCTTGGTGCAGAGCACGGGATCTAGGATGCAAGGGCTTCAGTAGCTATGGCTCCTGGGCTCTAGAGCACAGGCTCAATCATTGTGGTACACGGGCTCAGCTGCCGGGGAACATGTGCGGTCTTCCCGGATCAGGGGTTGAACCCGTGTCTCCTGCGTGGGCAGGTAGATTCTTTACCACTGAGCCACCAGAGAAGCCCCTTTTTTTAAATTTTTTTGAGGGATTTGGAGTTTTATAATGAGATATTTTAAAGAATTAAAAAAGAAGCCTGCATTTTAGAATAAAATCAAAACCAGGAGTGTAGAGTTCTGACCACCTTGTAGTTTGGGGGAGTTTCCATGAGGCAGCATGCATGCCCTCTCTGCTCTGGAATACCAGGCTCCCATTCTCCACATGGCACTCAGGGTCCAGGTCCAGCGCCAGGCACAGAGGCTGACACTCTTCCAGTGCTCCCCTTCCGAGGGGCACCTTCTCCCAGCCCCAGGCAGCCAGTAGGCCTCCTGTCCTCCCTAGTGGTCACAGCAACCAAAAGAAGGGCACCACGCCTGTCACCTGTCCCTCCAGAACCAAAGCATCCCACCTCATGTGCAGCCCCTGCCCCAGACCTCTTCAGACCCTTGATGTGTCCATCCAAGAGTTTCGCTTTGCCATCCCCAAAGCCTCTTGACCTCACCCCACCCGGCATTGGAGATTTCTTCCATCCAAGCGCATTGAATTCCCTGGACTCCTGACATTGTGGCCCGGTCTATCTGCAAGACCTGGACACCAACAGCCCATCTGGCAAGTACTTGTCTATCAACTCAAGGTCAACAAGAGCGTCAGCATACAGATTTCATCCATACACGTTTGTTGTGTACCCACTGGGTGCCTGGCACCTGATGAACCTAGGAAGAGAGCACGGCCTTGGTCTTGGAGGCTACAGTCTATCATGGGAGACCAGCATGTCAACAGGCAGCTATGACACTGGCTGATGAGGGGCTGTGACACCCATCAGCCACAGGCCACCCCTCCCAGAAGGGGTTTCAGGTAACACCTGAAGCAGGATGTGGGGACAAGGAGAGGTTCGAGGAACATCAGTTTGAGCAGAGCAGCAGAGGCTTAAGGGTAAGAGAAAGCAGAGAAAGTGCAGAAACACTCCACACAACACACTGGTAAGAAGGGAGGTGAAGTCCACATCGACAGTTGCACTCATTGCCCATCAGGCCCTTTAGTTTGTGAAAAGAAGATCCGGCAACTCAACCCCTCCCCAGATAGGATCAACTGAAACAAATTCACGCTAAGGGTCAGGGTTATCACCTGTGGCAATACAGAGCCAAGTGAAACCAAAGGCAGAGAATTCATTCCACATCCAACTAGAATGTTCGGACTCTCGAGTCAAACCAGGAGTGTAGAGTTCTGACCACCTTGTAGTTTGGGGGAGTTTCCATGAGGCAGCATGCATGCCCTCTCTGCTCTGGAATACCAGGCTCCCATTCTCCACATGGCACTCAGGGTCCAGGTCTAGCGCCAGGCACAGAGGCTGACACTCTTCCAGTGCTCCCCTTCCGAGGGGCACCTTCTCCCAGCCCCAGGCAGCCAGTAGGCCTCCTGTCCTCCCTAGTGGTCACAGCAACCAAAAGAAGGGCACCACGCCTGTCACCTGTCCCTCCAGAACCAAAGCATCCCACCTCATGTGCAGCCCCTGCCCCAGACCTCTTCAGACCCTTGATGTGTCCATCCAAGAGTTTCGCTTTGCCATCCCCAAAGCCTCTTGACCTCACCCCACCCGGCATTGGAGATTTCTTCCATCCAAGCGCATTGAATTCCCTGGACTCCTGACATTGTGGCCCGGTCTATCTGCAAGACCTGGACACCAACAGCCCATCTGGCAAGTACTTGTCTATCAACTCAAGGTCAACAAGAGCGTCAGCATACAGATTTCATCCATACACGTTTGTTGTGTACCCACTGGGTGCCTGGCACCTGATGAACCTAGGAAGAGAGCACGGCCTTGGTCTTGGAGGCTACAGTCTATCATGGGAGACCAGCATGTCAACAGGCAGCTATGACACTGGCTGATGAGGGGCTGTGACACCCATCAGCCACAGGCCACCCCTCCCAGAAGGGGTTTCAGGTAACACCTGAAGCAGGATGTGGGGACAAGGAGAGGTTCGAGGAACATCAGTTTGAGCAGAGCAGCAGAGGCTTAAGGGTAAGAGAAAGCAGAGAAAGTGCAGAAACACTCCACACAACACACTGGTAAGAAGGGAGGTGAAGTCCACATCGACAGTTGCACTCATTGCCCATCAGGCCCTTTAGTTTGTGAAAAGAAGATCCGGCAACTCAACCCCTCCCCAGATAGGATCAACTGAAACAAATTCACGCTAAGGGTCAGGGTTATCACCTGTGGCAATACAGAGCCAAGTGAAACCAAAGGCAGAGAATTCATTCCACATCCAACTAGAATGTTCGGACTCTCTTGCCTGTTTGCTAGAGACTGAGTCACAGAGGGACGTCAAACCCAGCCACAGTGCCAAGTGTTGGTAGTGGGTCCCCACCAGAGCGAAGTGTATCCAGAGTAAAGGCGAGAAGAGATTCAAAACAATATGTTTCTTTCTCTATCCATTAAACATCTAAGCCTAAAAGGCCTAACAGGCTAAGAACGTTGTTAGATATGCTGACTCACCTCCAGGCAGGGCTCCACTCTCTCACTAGTTAAAAGAGTGACATGGCTCTGAAAGGGTTTTACCTTGATTTGAGACCTCAACCCAGGGCCCAGGCTTGATCACGCCCTGTTTGGGACTTGAACCCATGTGGCTGGAGCTTGAATTTCAGCCAAAACCCTGTTTAGGACTTGAACCCACGTGACTGGGGCCTGAACCTAGCCAAAACCAGTTTGGGACTCGAACCCTCATGGCTAAGGCTCAATCCCAGCCAAAACCCTGCTTGGGGTAGTCAGGACTTGATCCCGGCCAAAACCCTGTGTGGGACTCGAACCCACGCGGCCGGCACTTAATCCAAGGTATGGACCCATTGAGGCTCAGATTCTTTGTGCCTCAACAACAGAAAGAATTCAGCGAGAAACAGAGTGACAGACAAGAAAAGGATTTACTGGAGTAAGGTACCTGAAAGCGGTGCAAACGGGCAGGCGGGAAAGTTCTGCTCTGCTGCTCCACCCCCTGACTGAATAGGCAGCAATATATAGGATGGTAGAAGACCGCCCCCCTCAAGTAGACACAGGTGTAAGACATACATCGTTAATTCCTTTCTCACCAGCTCCTCCTTCATCAGCTGTCTATGCCCAGTCAAGCCTGCTTTACTGAACAAAGAGCAGCTCTCCTAAGTTATCATCAATATACTGACCTTCCAATCTTTCCCAGGTTTCACCCTTCTACCTATCGTCCCCCACTAGGACTCTACCTGTTTTACTCTATCCCTATCAGCTCCACACAAGGAACACCACAACAGCCACTGATCAGCCCATGTAGCGAGCCAGGGGCTCGAGGTTCAAGTTCAGTGTGAAAACTAAGAAAGGCACTTTACAAACAATCTGAGTTGGCATCAAACGTTGATGACACCATTTGCTCAGGACCCCTGGTAAGTGGGCCGTATGTGGATTTCCTGTGCAAGAACGCAGGCCAGAGATGGGTAGAGACGGCAAAAAAGAAAAAGTAGGGAAAAAGAAAATGGACTAAAGGAAATGCAAGAGGAAAGAGAATTGAACTGGTTTTTTTTGGATCTGATCCAAAAATAAATCGTAGCTCGTTTGGTATCGACAGAACTGATTCTCAATAATCAAGCACAAACCACTTTTTTGCGTACACCAGTACCCTGTAAATAATTCACTTAGAATTCCAGTCACTACAAAACTGAGCACGTTTACATTAAGCCTAAAACATATCTAGAACAGATGCTGCCCTCCTGTGGACTTCAATGGTATTGCTGATTGTCGTGTAATACTTCTAAGTAAACTGTTCAGGATTACACTTTTGTTGCTCATCTGTACTATAATTTAACCGGTATTCATTTTCTCAGAGATATCTTTTCATAAATACATTTCTGTGTTTCTGTCTATAAATGAAAATGTTTCCAGATGACCAATTAAAATAAAACGTGTCCCTTAGCAACTGTGTTTTACAAATCGTAGATCATGAAATCAATTTTTGCAATTCATTTTGTGAAGCATAATAAGCTTTTTAAAAGAGTTATCAGATAGAACGGAAAAGAATAGGTAGAAAATATTAGAAAGGATCGATCCTTAGCAAGACCAGTGCACATTACGAAATGGCAATTAAGTGGGACAAGACTCAAAGGATTGAACAATGTAACACATGCATGTCTTAGCCATTAGTCACTAAATTGTGTCTAATTCCTTGAGACTCCCTGTACGATAGCCTTGCAGGCTCCTCTGTCCATGCGATTTCCCCTGACAAGAACACTGGAGTGAGTCGCCATTTCTCACTCCAGGAGAAATTTCTCTACCCAGGGATGGAACCTGCAGGCTCCTGCATAGTGGGTTCTTTACTGCTAAGCCGCCAGAGAAGCTCGTATCTTAGCTCCACACAAGGAACACCACAACAGCCACTGATCAGCCCATGTGCGAGCCAGGGCTCGAGGTTCAAGTTCAGTGTGAAAACTAAGAAAGGCACTTTACAAACAATCTGAGTTGGCATCAAACGTTGATGACACCATTTGCTCAGGACCCCTGGTAAGTGGGCCGTATGTGGATTTCCTGTGCAAGAACGCAGGCCAGAGATGGGTAGAGACGGCAAAAAAGAAAAAGTAGGGAAAAAGAAAATGGACTAAAGGAAATGCAAGAGGAAAGAGAATTGAACTGGTTTTTTTTGGATCTGATCCAAAAATAAATCGTAGCTCGTTTGGTATCGACAGAACTGATTCTCAATAATCAAGCACAAACCACTTTTTTGCGTACACCAGTACCCTGTAAATAATTCACTTAGAATTCCAGTCACTACAAAACTGAGCACGTTTACATTAAGCCTAAAACATATCTAGAACAGATGCTGCCCTCCTGTGGACTTCAATGGTATTGCTGATTGTCGTGTAATACTTCTAAGTAAACTGTTCAGGATTACACTTTTGTTGCTCATCTGTACTATAATTTAACCGGTATTCATTTTCTCAGAGATATCTTTTCATAAATACATTTCTGTGTTTCTGTCTATAAATGAAAATGTTTCCAGATGACCAATTAAAATAAAACGTGTCCCTTAGCAACTGTGTTTTACAAATCGTAGATCATGAAATCAATTTTTGCAATTCATTTTGTGAAGCATAATAAGCTTTTTAAAAGAGTTATCAGATAGAACGGAAAAGAATAGGTAGAAAATATTAGAAAGGATCGATCCTTAGCAAGACCAGTGCACATTACGAAATGGCAATTAAGTGGGACAAGACTCAAAGGATTGAACAATGTAACACATGCATGTCTTAGCCATTAGTCACTAAATTGTGTCTAATTCCTTGAGACTCCCTGTACGATAGCCTTGCAGGCTCCTCTGTCCATGCGATTTCCCCTGACAAGAACACTGGAGTGAGTCGCCATTTCTCACTCCAGGAGAAATTTCTCTACCCAGGGATGGAACCTGCAGGCTCCTGCATTGCGAGTGGGTTCTTTACTGCTAAGCCGCCAGAGAAGCTCGTATCTTAGCTACAGGCGGTCTTCTGATCTATTCTTCACTACGTATTTCACTGGATTTCCTGACACGGGACGGTTAATTTGAGTGTCAGCATAACGAACCAGAGTCTTCCCCGGAGAAGAGTGGTTCAGTGGCTAAAATTCCGAGTTCCCTATGCAGGAGGCCTGGATTCAATCCTCGCTCAAGAAACTAGATTCCACAAGCCGCAACTAAAGATCCCACATGAAGATCCCGCCTGTTGCAGCTGAAACCCAGCCCAGCAAAATAAATAAGTATTAAAAATTAAAAATAAATGTTAAAAAAGTATTCCGTGTAGGCGGAAGACAGAATTCTAAGGCCCCAAGATTATTGCCCCCTAGTGGAGAAGCTCCGTATAATTCCTCTTGACTGCATTTCCAGCGGGAGCCTGAAATGGAGAATGGCTTCTCTGACTGAATGACTAACCTGTTAACTCTTGAGCTAATCAAAAGAGATTGGTGGGCAAAAATCAAACCAAGTCAGCCCTGTCCAAGACCTGGGCCTTCCCTTACAAGGACACGGGTCTCCCCTGACTGGCTGATTTGTTTATGAGGGAGCCATGCAGCGAGGTAGGACCTTAGGAGCTGAGACCTAAGCCAGGCTGACAGCTACCAGAACAGGGCCCTCGGTGTCCCCACGGTGAGGACATGAGTTCAGCCAACAGCGTGGACACCCGTGGAGGACGACCCTGAGGCCGAGCTACAGAAAGCGAGGCAACCCATGAGCTGTCTCCATGTCAGCCCTGAGAAACCCTGAGCAGAGAACCCAGTTCAGCTGAACCCAGATTCCTGACCTATACAAACCGTAAGAGAGTAATCTTGTGTTGTTCTAAGCCACTAAGATTATGGCAATTTATCAGGTGCAGCAATAGAAAAATAATAAAGTTAATGTGACACAATTTAACGTTATACTTGACAGTTCATCAGGAAGCAAATACAGCATAACTTTATTGCCCGCAAAAATGTCTGGGCCTTTCCATTGGTCCTGGGTTATGAACTTTTATGTATTACTTCAGGGTACTTGTCATGTGCTCTGAGTTCTTAATCATAACTTTGTCATTACAATAGTCCAGTCAGCCTTCAAACTGAGAAGTTATTAGATGGTATAAAGGACTGCATGCAAGATAAAAAGAGATGATCAGTTTGGAGTTTAACTGTTGTATCTAAAAATATGAATTATATAAGAAAAATATTCACTCTAATCATCGCACTTTGATTTTATTCGCATGTCATTCAAAAAGCAAAAGAGGGCAGGAATTTATAATATTGTCTCATATTTGTTTAATGAATGGTGCAATGAAGATAATAAACCAGGCAGTATCATCTTTCAAATGAGCTTAAAAATAAAATCTTACACACTTCAAAATTAATAAGACACCTGGAAACACAAAATGTGAATTTATTAATGTCTTTTGAATAGTTTTTAAAAAGTAGCTAAGCTATTGGAACCGTTTCTTAGCCACTCTACAACTACTAATTAGCCTCATATTTGCTGTATTTAGAAGTATATCATGTGGCAAAGGAAGAAGGAGCAGCTAGTAAAATGAAATTCTTCCTATAAGCATAAATATTTTTTGTGACTTCCATGCTAAATAAACTACATGTGAAAAGCCATATCTCTTTTTTTTTTTTAAAGATTTATTTATTTACTTATTTTGGTGGGGGTGGGGTGGGGAGGGAGGGGAGCAGGCGGGCCACTTCTATTGGTCTTTCATTTGTCCATTTTCATCCATCTTTGTTCTTTGGCCTGTGTGGGCCTCCCATCAGGTGGCCTCTGTTGTCGCAGAGCATGCACTGTGGGCGCATGCACTCCAGAGCCTGGGCTCGGTAATTGGACACATCGGTCCAGCCGCTCCGCAGCACGTGGGATCTTCCCAGGCCAGGGATCAAACCGGTGCCCCTTGCACTGCAAGGCGGTGTCCTTACCCACTGGACCACCAAGGAAGCCCCGCCATATCTCTTTTGTTTTACTTTTTATACTTCTGAACTCCTTCACTCTTTTCTCTCACTCCACAATCCCCCCTCATTCCCATGTCTGGTAACCACCAACCTCTTCTTGAACTTGGTTATTATTTTTTGATTCCAGGTATAAAAGAACATGCATTATGTCTCTTTCGCTGCCTTATTTCACTTTGCATAATACCTTCGAGGTCTACCTGTAATATATAATGTTCCGTGTGAATTTCATTTGTGTTATATATGTTACATTTTTATCTATTCACACATTCAATTTTTCAAGTTACTTTTTGATAAAAGCCTTACATTTGGAGTTTAACTGTTGTATCTAAAAATATGAATTATATAAGAAAAATATTCACTCTAATCATCGCACTTTGATTTTATTCGCATGTCATTCAAAAAGCAAAGAGGGCAGGAATTTATAATATTGTCTCATATTTGTTTAATGAATGGTGCAATGAAGATAATAAACCAGGCAGTATCATCTTTCAAATGAGCTTAAAAATAAAATCTTACACACTTCAAAATTAATAAGACACCTGGAAACACAAAATGTGAATTTATTAATGTCTTTTGAATAGTTTTTAAAAAGTAGCTAAGCTATTGGAACCGTTTCTTAGCCACTCTACAACTACTAATTAGCCTCATATTTGCTGTATTTAGAAGTATATCATGTGGCAAAGGAAGAAGGAGCAGCTAGTAAAATGAAATTCTTCCTATAAGCATAAATATTTTTTGTGACTTCCATGCTAAATAAACTACATGTGAAAAGCCATATCTCTTTTTTTTTTTTAAAGATTTATTTATTTACTTATTTTGGTGGGGGTGGGGTGGGGAGGGAGGGGAGCAGGCGGGCCACTTCTATTGGTCTTTCATTTGTCCATTTTCATCCATCTTTGTTCTTTGGCCTGTGTGGGCCTCCCATCAGGTGGCCTCTGTTGTCGCAGAGCATGCACTGTGGGCGCATGCACTCCAGAGCCTGGGCTCGGTAATTGGACACATCGGTCCAGCCGCTCCGCAGCACGTGGGATCTTCCCAGGCCAGGGATCAAACCGGTGCCCCTTGCACTGCAAGGCGGTGTCCTTACCCACTGGACCACCAAGGAAGCCCCGCCATATCTCTTTTGTTTTACTTTTTATACTTCTGAACTCCTTCACTCTTTTCTCTCACTCCACAATCCCCCCTCATTCCCATGTCTGGTAACCACCAACCTCTTCTTGAACTTGGTTATTATTTTTTGATTCCAGGTATAAAAGAACATGCATTATGTCTCTTTCGCTGCCTTATTTCACTTTGCATAATACCTTCGAGGTCTACCTGTAATATATAATGTTCCGTGTGAATTTCATTTGTGTTATATATGTTACATTTTTATCTATTCACACATTCAATTTTTTCAAGTTACTTTTTGATTAAAAGCCAGGGTTTACATGGGGGCTCTGACAACCACCAGCTCTGTGATGGTTGTTTAACTTCTCCAATAGGTAACAGAAAGATACATGGCATATCAGTGCATGTATATGTGGAATCTAAACAACAACAACAACAAAAATGAGCTATTAAACTGGTGGTTCCAACAGGAAAAGAGTAGAGAGAGGGTGAGCTAGGTGAAGATCAAGAGGTATGTGTGTTCAGGCATAAAGCAAATCCCACATGCACCCAGAGCTGGTGCTCTGCAGAGAGAGGGGCCCTGTGATGGGAGGCCTACACATGCCAAAGAATAAAAAGATGGATGGAAATAAATATAAATAAATAAATAAATAAATAAAAACCATGATGCAGAAAAGAAAAAAAACATTTTAAATAAATAAATCCCGGTGATGTAGAAAAACAAAATAAAATGGGGATGCCTTATAGTATTTAGAGCCTTCCCTGGTGGCTCAGATATAACGAACCCACCTGTAAATGCTGAAGACCTGAGAGACAGAGGTTCGATCCCTGGGTTGGGAAGATCCCCTGGAGGAGGAAATAGCAACCCACTCCAGTATTCTTACCTGGAGAATCCCATGGTTGGAGGAGCCTGGAGGGCTATAGTCCATGGGGTCACAAAGTGTCAGACATGACTGAGTGACTGGACACACACACAATAGTATTTAACTCAGTGGATTTTTTTAACCTTGCTTTCTTAGATTTGTTATGTCTATTTGACACCCGTTCATCATGAGGTCAAACTATCAACTCAAGTATTGACCTCTCCCCTGAGTGGGCAGACTGGCTGCTCCAGGGCCGAGACCCTAACCCCTTCTTTTTTTGTGGGGTGAGGGGCGGTTTGGGGAGGGAGGGGAGTGGACGGGCCACTTCTCTTGGTCTTTCATTTATCCATTTTCATCCTTCTTTGTTCTTTGGCCCATGTGGGCCTCCCATCGCGGTGGCCTCTGTTGTCGCAGAGCGCCGGCTCTGGCCGCATGTGCTCCAGAGCTCCGGCTCGGTAATTGGACACATCGGTTCAGGCGCTCCTCAGCACGTGGGATCCGCCCAGGCCAGGGATCGAACTGGCGCCCCTTGCACTGGAAGGTGGTGTCCTTACCCACTGGACCACCAAGGAAGCCCCCTAACCCCTTCTTATCCAGTCCTCACACACCAAATCATTATCCCCCAGTCCTATATCATCACTAGTACTAGGCAACTAGAGACACCCCGGGGCAACCTCTCAACTCCGGGATTATTCAGATCAGTCAATTCTAAACTGTTTACTCTGGCTTGCTTTTCTTTCCTGTAGAGAACCCGTCCAAGGCTCCAGCCTAGACGTCCGCCTCCTGACCACAACGTGGCTCTGCGCACCGTGAGCTGCCCCTTCCTCTCCGGAAATGTGAGTCATAAAGGTCTTCTTCCGGTGGATCGACCCCTTGATGTCACCACTCAGTCACTTCCACAAATGAAAATCCCACAGGTGTAATTTTAGAACAATCAGATTGTGTGAAGATTAAATTAGGAAAAACTTCTAAAGAGCTTCGTGGAGTGTTTGGCACATAGGAAAAGAAGTATGAAGTGTTCGTGTTCCTATTAATAAACAGCCTGCCATTGAACTTGGAATAAAATTCAAAGTCCTTCCTTACTTGAGGTTCCACCAGCTCATGCTCCTGCCTCTCCCTCCAGCTGGGGCCAGCTTTGTGGTCCTGGGATCTGTGCAGTGGCACGTAGCTCCGTGCTCAGAAGGGCCCCGTGATTGGATTAATGCTGGACTGTTGCCATCCTGACATTCTTCGTTGTTTTCAGCATTCATTTGGTACTGGGCCCACAAAGCACAGAGCCAGTCCACCAGCACACTAGCTGGCCAACTCCACTCGCCTTCTTTTGGCCCTGCATACACTCCAAATTTCTCTGCATCTTTATCTGAAATAATCTTTCCCTTTCTCTTCATCTGATGAATTCCCATGCATTCTCAGCTTAACAGCCTCTTCTCAGGCCTTTCTGGAGCATCCTTGCCCCCCTTCTCCCATCTCCTGTTATTCGGTAGCTTAGCCTCCTCCTTGTTCCTTTATAGAAAGGACGTGATACTTGTTAGATTTGAACCTGTCTCTCTTACAAGGTGGAGCTAGTGGTAAAGAATCCACCTGCCAGTGCAGGAGATGCAAGAGCCGCAGGTTCAAAATCTCTGGATGGGGAAGATCCTCTGGAGAAGGAGATGGCAACTCACTCCAGTAACTTGCCTGGAAAATTCCATGGATAGAGGAGCCTGGTGAGCTGGCCACAGTCCCTGGGGTGGTAAACAGTTGGACACAATTGAGCACACCCTCCCCCAAGTCCATCTCTTCTAGAATCAAGAGTGTTACTTCCATGAAGGTAGAGACCACACCTGGCTTTTGGGCTGTGATAACTTTAGCCTCTAGCATAAGGTCTGACAACGGTCTCCATCAAGGTTTGTTGGCTGAGTGAAGTCAGGACCAGTTTTACGATCCAATTGCTGACCTTACCAAAGCAGATTATACCCTTGGTCCTGTCCGCACTCTTTCTCTAAATATCTTTTTGTTGTATCAATGTTTTTACATTCTTATTTCTCTGAATTTTAGAGAGTTCCTAAAAACATAAATATTGTTTCCTCTCTCTCCCTAGTTCCCAGCTAAATCATGAATTTCACAAACAGTTTAAGGATTAGATGTAAGGCGATTTGGGGGTCTTTCTGTTACCTAGAAGGATGATAAAGGTAAATTATTATTTGATAGGTCATTTGATAGGTCATTTTGGGGGTAATCACTAAATGAAGACCAAAGGAGGATTAGGGTATAATTTTCAAACTAATAGGAGAGAAAATCAGAATGAAAAAAATACATAAATGAAGAAAAAAATGGGTGCAAAAGGATAGATGTAGCAAAACTCATTAAGAAGGTGGTAGATTTATATCTAACTATGTCAGATATTACTTTACATACAATGGCTTATATGATCAAGTTCAAGGATAAAGACTTTTTTGCTAGGTTTTTAAAAAATGCTGAACTGTATGCTGTTTAACAAAAAATAAAATTGGATAAAAGTTTAAAAGTCCTCCAATGTCTGATGGTGACCTTTCTGGAGCATCCTTGCCCCCCTTCTCCCATCTCCTGTTATTCGGTAGCTTAGCCTCCTCCTTGTTCCTTTATAGAAAGGACGTGATACTTGTTAGATTTGAACCTGTCTCTCTTACAAGGTGGAGCTAGTGGTAAAGAATCCACCTGCCAGTGCAGGAGATGCAAGAGCCGCAGGTTCAAAATCTCTGGATGGGGAAGATCCTCTGGAGAAGGAGATGGCAACTCACTCCAGTAACTTGCCTGGAAAATTCCATGGATAGAGGAGCCTGGTGAGCTGGCCACAGTCCCTGGGGTGGTAAACAGTTGGACACAATTGAGCACACCCTCCCCCAAGTCCATCTCTTCTAGAATCAAGAGTGTTACTTCCATGAAGGTAGAGACCACACCTGGCTTTTGGGCTGTGATAACTTTAGCCTCTAGCATAAGGTCTGACAACGGTCTCCATCAAGGTTTGTTGGCTGAGTGAAGTCAGGACCAGTTTTACGATCCAATTGCTGACCTTACCAAAGCAGATTATACCCTTGGTCCCGTCCGCACTCTTTCTCTAAATATCTTTTTGTTGTATCAATGTTTTTACATTCTTATTTCTCTGAATTTTAGAGAGTTCCTAAAAACATAAATATTGTTTCCTCTCTCTCCTAGTTCCCAGCTAAATCATGAATTTCACAAACAGTTTAAGGATTAGATGTAAGGCGATTTGGGGGTCTTTCTGTTACCTAGAAGGATGATAAAGGTAAATTATTATTTGATAGGTCATTTGATAGGTCATTTTGGGGGTAATCACTAAATGAAGACCAAAGGAGGATTAGGGTATAATTTTCAAACTAATAGGAGAGAAAATCAGAATGAAAAAAATACATAAATGAAGAAAAAAATGGGTGCAAAAGGATAGATGTAGCAAAACTCATTAAGAAGGTGGTAGATTTATATCTAACTATGTCAGATATTACTTTACATACAATGGCTTATATGATCAAGTTCAAGGATAAAGACTTTTTTGCTAGGTTTTTAAAAAATGCTGAACTGTATGCTGTTTAACATAAAAATGATAAAAGTTTGAAAGCAAAAGTTTAAAAGTATATATTGTACAAACACTAAAAGAAATATGTAGCTATTTAAGATCTGAAAAATAGATTTTTAAGACATTAAAAAAAAAAAAGATAAAGAAGACTAGTTCCATGACAACAGATTCCCTTTGTCAGGAAGATAAAAGGTACTGTGTGTAGACCAAAGCATATGGCACAGAAAGACACACGGGGAAATCTGACAGAACTGTAAGGAGTATATAGATAATCCACCAATAAAGTATGAGGTTTAATCATGCATTTGGAAGTAGAATAAACACAACATCAGACTTTAAAAACATCACTTGACTGGACTCCAGGCTCCAAGGACTTTACCACTAAGATTTATCACATATTTAAGGGAAAAATAACTCTAATATTACAAAAATCCTCCCAGCTAGTAAAACACAACATACTCCCCAATTCATTTTATGGGCTAACACTATCTTCATTCTAAAACCTAATAGGGGGGCTTCCCTTGTGGCTTAGTGGATAAGAACCTGTCTGTCAATGCAGGAGACACGGGTTCGATCCCTGATCCGGGAAGATCCCACATACCGCAGAGCAGCTAAACCCACACATCAACAAAGACCCAGCACAGCCAAAAATAAATAAATAAAAGGTTATTAAAAAAAATAATAAAATCTAATAGGGACAGTTTGAGAAAGAAAAATTATAGAACAATTTGATTCCAAAGCTTGGACAAAACTTCTAAATAAAATATTATTAGATAAGATGAATCTATTTTAAGAGAAAATAACACAGTATGACCAAGTTGGATTTATCTCAATAATTCAAGGCTGAACCACCCTTAAAAAAATCAATCATAAAGTCATCATATAGCAGATTAAATGAAACAATCACAAAGCCAATGCTCTGTGACAACCCAGAGGGGTGAGATGGGGAGGGAAGTCAGAGGGAGTGATATTCAAAATAAAAGTCAAATCATGAACTCTGCTGCTCGAAATCATGACTAGTTCCCATTCCAGAGAAAATCAAATCCTAGTTGGGGCCCCTGTGCCCTCCACAGGCCTTTCCCTGTCTCCTTTCTGACCTGATCTCTACCGCTTCCCTACTTCCCTCTCTGTTCCTTCTGCTTCTTGGCCCTTTCTTGGACACCCCAGGCATGCGCTGTCTTAAGCCTTTGCCTAAGACAGAGCGCATCTCAAAGGGGGTTCTTCAAACCATCTGGAAGGTTGCATCACTAAGGGTCTGCATTTCTAGTATGTTTCCAAGAGATACTGATTCCAATCCACTGCGGTGGGGACCACACTCTGAGAGCCAGTACCCTCAGGCCTCTACTGATGCAATACCTTGAATTTGCTTCGAGGCCTCTGGAATAAATGTTCTATACTACCTTAGGGAGACCCGTGAAAGTAACCACCACCACCGTTTTGTGTTCAGAAGAATTCCAGGTGAAAGGGGCTATGAAATAGCTTCAGAGCTGACACTCCATTTCTCTGTTCCGGTGTCAGTTTCCTGGTGAGATCTTCTAAGATGAGTCCACTTTAGTAGTGTGCTCTCTCCCCGTCTCCATCTTCTCCACTCCTCTTTCATCTTCTCTTTGGTTTTTTTTTTTGCCATAGCATTGAAGTCCTCATGTATTGTAATTCACTTACGTGTATGGGATTTATCGTCTCCTTAACTAGAATGTAAATTTCAAGGTGCAGGGACCTTTGTTTTTTATTCCAAGGGCTAAACAGACTTTTATGAATATAAATGAAATACTTGATTTGCAAGTGAGCTGGATTCTTTCATTCTTCTCAGCACAAACTGGACTACATATGTTCACAGCAAGAACACAGTCGGGCGTCCCCTGGTGGTCCAGTGGGTAAGAACACCGCCTTGCAGTGCAAGGGGCGCCGGTTCGAGCCCTGGCCTGGGAAGATCCCACGTGCTGCGGAGCAGCTGGACTGATGTGTCCAATCACCGAGCCGGAGCTCTGGAGCGCATATGCCCAGAGCCGGTGCTCTGCGACGACAGACGCCACCGCGATGGGAGGCCCACAGGAGCCAAAGAACGAAGACGAGAAAAAGAAATGAAATCTCTTGCTGCTCGAATTCATGACTAGTTCCCATTCCAGAGAAAATCAAATCCTAGTTGGGGCCCCTGTGCCCTCCACAGGCCTTTCCCTGTCTCCTTTCTGACCTGATCTCTACCGCTTCCCTACTTCCCTCTCTGTTCCTTCTGCTTCTTGGCCCTTTCTTGGACACCCCAGGCATGCGCTGTCTTAAGCCTTTGCCTAAGACAGAGCGCATCTCAAAGGGGGTTCTTCAAACCATCTGGAAGGTTGCATCACTAAGGGTCTGCATTTCTAGTATGTTTCCAAGAGATACTGATTCCAATCCACTGCGGTGGGGACCACACTCTGAGAGCCAGTACCCTCAGGCCTCTACTGATGCAATACCTTGAATTTGCTTCGAGGCCTCTGGAATAAATGTTCTATACTACCTTAGGGAGACCCGTGAAAGTAACCACCACCACCGTTTTGTGTTCAGAAGAATTCCAGGTGAAAGGGGCTATGAAATAGCTTCAGAGCTGACACTCCATTTCTCTGTTCCGGTGTCAGTTTCCTGGTGAGATCTTCTAAGATGAGTCCACTTTAGTAGTGTGCTCTCTCCCCGTCTCCATCTTCTCCACTCCTCTTTCATCTTCTCTTTGGTTTTTTTTTTTGCCATAGCATTGAAGTCCTCATGTATTGTAATTCACTTACGTGTATGGGATTTATCGTCTCCTTAACTAGAATGTAAATTTCAAGGTGCAGGGACCTTTGTTTTTTATTCCAAGGGCTAAACAGACTTTTATGAATATAAATGAAATACTTGATTTGCAAGTGAGCTGGATTCTTTCATTCTTCTCAGCACAAACTGGACTACATATGTTCACAGCAAGAACACAGTCGGGCGTCCCCTGGTGGTCCAGTGGGTAAGAACACCGCCTTGCAGTGCAAGGGGCGCCGGTTCGAGCCCTGGCCTGGGAAGATCCCACGTGCTGCGGAGCAGCTGGACTGATGTGTCCAATCACCGAGCCGGAGCTCTGGAGCGCATGTGCCCAGAGCCGGTGCTCTGCAATGACAGACGCCACCGCGATGGGAGGCCCACAGGAGCCAAAGAACGAAGACGAATGAAAATAGAGAAATGAAAGACCAATAGAAGTGGCCTGCCCGCTCCTCTCCCCACCAAAGTAAATAAATAAATAAATCTTTAAAAAAAAAAAAAAAAACACAGTAGTGGCAAAAACAGACTTTAGAGATCAGATATACCTAGATTCGAAAGTCCGCTTCAGGCTTCCCTGGTAGCTCAGTGGTGAAAAATTTGCCTGTCAATGCAGGAGATACAGGTTCAATCCCTGATCCGGGAAGATCCCACATGCTGCAGAGTAACTAAGCCAGTGAGTCGCAACTATGGAGCCCATGTGCTGCAACTACTGAAGCCTGTGAGTCCTAGAGCCTGAGTTCCACAACAAGAGAAGTCACCACAACAAGAAGCCTGCTCACCTCAACTAGAGAGTAGACCCCACTCCCTGCAACTTGAGCCGGGCCTGTGACAGCAGTGAAAACCCAGAATAGCCAAAATAAATAAATAAACAATTATTTTTAAAATGAATTTGTTTGGCTTCCCTGGTGGTCCAGTGGGTAAGGACACCGCCTTGCAGTGCAAGGGGCGCCGGTTCGATCCCTGGCCTGGGAAGATCCCACGTGCCGCGGAGCGGCTGGACCAATGTGTCCAACTACTGAGCCAGAGCTCTGGAGCGCATGCGCCCAGAGCTGGCGCTCTGAGACAACAGAGGCCACCGCGATGGGAGGCCCACAAGAGCCAAAAGAACAAAGACGGATGAAAAAGAGAAATAAAAGACCAATAGACGTGGCCCGCCCATCCCCCTCCCTTCCCACCCACCCCCCCAAAAAATGCCATACTATCCCGTTAAAATAAAATAAAATGAACTTGTTAAATCAAATCTCATTACTAAAATTAGATATCCTAAAAGAAAAAAGAAAAAGAGTCAGCTTCACTACTTACTAGCTAAATGTTTATATTGGGTTAATGTCCCATCCCATGGGCTCAGGGTCTTTACTGTTTGTGTTACTCAGTCGTGTCCTAGGGCTCAGGGTCTTTAATTTTTAAATGGTGGCGATAAGAGGTGATTGATAAACAAATATACACAAAATACCTAGCACAGTCCTGGTCCCTAACAGAGTGCTCCATGAATATCCCTCCGCCTTCGGAATCTCACTCCTCTAGCCCACTTTTCATTTAAAGGACAGGCTCCTTAAAAAACCAGCCTTCCAGTTCTCCATGGAAGTATAGAGAAAGTCATGCTTTTTCAAAGAAAAATCTCAAATGACTTCAGCAAAACTCTGTTTTACAACTTAGCATTAGAACCTTTACCTAATCTTTCTATAGCACCTTCTGGTAAAAAGTCTCCCAATGTAAATGAGGTATACTGTAGACTAATACTACCTTGCTCTTAGTTACTGACACGGAGAAAGTGCTTCGGGTTCAATTCCCATAACATACGGGCATCTCCACGGACAGTATTCCTCCACAAATGAGTTTTGGGGCAAGAGACTGTCTGGGTTCAAGTGACCTTCCGACGTGGGACCCAAATCCCACTACAAAACTGAAATCTAACATCTCTTATCCCAAGTAGGTTAGAGAGAGAGAGTTGTTGACGAGCGTGAATAGGCTGCCGACTGGCTCGAGTACTGCTGCTCACTGACCCGCTCCAAGCACAGCCGCAGCCCGTCCACGATGGCGGGGAAACACGGGCGTGGCATCTCTGCTGTTCATACCACACATTCATGCGTGGCCTGATATTGCCGAAATAGTCTTTATTTCTGAACATTCCAAAACAGCGGTGTACACAGTAACAAATATTAAGTCGTATACCATAAGAAAAGCATTCATTAGTGCAAATGGATTTTGTAAAAGGTCTATCAAAAAGATTTATTTGCTTTAAAATGCATTCATTTCCAGAGGCATTGTTAAGAAAACGTTACAGTCTCATTCTCTGTAAAAGTATTGAAAATCAATTGTGGTACAGTAACAAACATTGCAGGTATTAAGTGCAATGAGCTCGTGAGGCCGTTCTAAACGGGAAAGCCGGGTATGACAATACATGAACGGTGAAACCGACTGAAACCAACAAGACCCAGGTCACGGGGCTGTCTCCTTGCAATGCTTCCGCTTACTTTGTGCTCATTCAACAGAAAAGTACGTCTTGATGGTAGGATGGATTTTTGCTGATATATCCCTAGAGCTAAAAAAATAGTACCTTACCACAAAAATATTTTTATGGCACAAAATTTAAGTTGTTCCATAGTGGTTCACATAGGTGTAAAAAGAAATAGGCACAAAAAATAAAATTCCTGTAAACTATAAAAAAGTAAACTTCAAAGCATACAGTATAGAACCTAGTTGGAAATATGCAATGTATTAAAATAGAGAATGTGGAATGGGAAGATGTTTAGAACACATGAAGTAAATGGAACAGGTTAAAAAGAAAAAAAAAAAAAAACTCAGATGGTAAAGAAAGCATTATGGATACACCTCAAGTCTCTCAAAAAGTTCAGGTTCAGGTACATTTATCAGTTCTACAAAACCTTGCTAGCTCTAAGCGTCACAACACCGCAGCCGTGGATTGGTGAACGCCGCAGTATCTCAGGCAAATATGTAAGTGCAATAATTAGTCTCTGGTGATTGGTCCATTGAAAAAACAACGCAGGAAGTGTGTTAAAACGCAGAAGGGAAAGGATATCCTGACACCCGTGGTTACCCAGCCAGCTGGGTAACACGACCCTCATTTCCAGTTCTTTCCGCTCCTCCAGGGTTCATGAAGCCCCATCAGTAGCAACCGTCTCTCCAGTTTCCATCCCGCAGCGTGCTGAGTGAAGACAGGGGCTTCAGAGGCTGCAGGAAACTGTCAAGGGACGAGGAAAGGAAACGGCTCCTGAGTCACGCCACGAGTCACGTCCCTTACTCCGACCTCTGTGCCCCCACCCCGACAGGGACGGTGGGCTGGCACTTTCCCACATGTGCCGTGATCCGGCCCTTCCACATGCCCGTCTGCTGGAACACTCAGTTCTCACGGCCCTGTGGGGTGTTGCATGTGCACAGGCAGATGTGCAACGTAAGTGGGAAAGGCCCATTATCCTTTGTGTGAAAAAAAAACACTCTAAAATCAGAGAAACACAATAGAAACATAGCCTAAAAATGTACATGGTTGCTTCACTGGAAATGTCTTCATATTATTCTATTTGTATTCAATCTTACAAATAATCTGGAGAAGGGAATGGCAACCCACTCCAGGATTCTTGCCTGGAGAGTTCCATGGACAGAGGAGCCTGGTGGGCTACTCTAGTCCACCGGGTCGCAAAGAGTTGGACATGACTGAGCAACTAACAGTTACAATAGTCAAAAGATTTAGCCTATTACATTGGCAGAGAATTTTTTTTTTTAAATGTTAACACTAACATTTGCCTGAACTTGGGGAAACAGACTTGCCTTTCGCTGGCAGTGACAGGCTTTCCAGGAGGTCAGTATGAAGACATATATCCAAGGATAAATATAATGCCCACAATAACCTATACGGCTAACCAATGTGATTCTATTCAGTCATGAATGTAACACAGTCCTGCATTGAGCAAACAAGCACCAAAATGCTATCTATCTGAATAGTAGGATTATTTACTTCCATTTTGCCAGTAGTTTCTGAATTTGCTTTTGATCTGAGAACCCACTATGCATCAGAAAATAAAAAATATACATGCCCAATACATAAAGAAAGCAAAATCGCTTGTTCCCACGCCTTTTTCAAACTTTTATAGGCTAGTCCCCCCTCTCTCCTCCTTCAAATGCTCACGTCCTGTAACAGTCGTAGGTATTCACTGCCTCGAGTGTCTCATTGTCAAATCTCTCCTCAGCTCACTTTTACAGAAGTGTTTCTAATCATAAAACACTCCAGGAGATTCTGGTTCAGAAAGGGCACAGCACGACCATAAGCTCACTGAACATGTGTCCTACAAGCAATGTAGAATTTTTAAAAAATCAGTCTGGAACAGACCAAATGTCCCAACATAAAGCTAACAAAGCCTCAACCAAGTATCACTAAGATGCTTTTTTAAACCATGGCTGTGTGTGTGTGTACGTGACTAACAACAGTTTTGCCCATTCTGATTTAAAAAAGAAAATGGATTTAAAAATATTGAATCCGGAGGTAGGTCATCACGAGTCAGGCCAGAAGGCACAGTGACTGGCCAGAGTGAGAGAGCACGTCAGGGTGGTGCCCAGCGGTCTCTAACCGCAGAGCACGAACAGGGATAAGGGGACGGACAGAGAGCCTGGTGGGAAACTAACTCATTTAAATAATCTGGAGAAGGGAATGGCACCCACTCCAGGATTCTTGCCTGGAGAGTTCCATGGACAGAGGAGCCTGGTGGGCTACTCTAGTCCACCGGGTCGCAAAGAGTTGGACATGACTGAGCAACTAACAGTTACAATAGTCAAAAGATTTAGCCTATTACATTGGCAGAGAATTTTTTTTTTTAAATGTTAACACTAACATTTGCCTGAACTTGGGGAAACAGACTTGCCTTTCGCTGGCAGTGACAGGCTTTCCAGGAGGTCAGTATGAAGACATATATCCAAGGATAAATATAATGCCCACAATAACCTATACGGCTAACCAATGTGATTCTATTCAGTCATGAATGTAACACAGTCCTGCATTGAGCAAACAAGCACCAAAATGCTATCTATCTGAATAGTAGGATTATTTACTTCCATTTTGCCAGTAGTTTCTGAATTTGCTTTTGATCTGAGAACCCACTATGCATCAGAAAATAAAAACTATACATGCCCAATACATAAAGAAAGCAAAATCGCTTGTTCCCACGCCTTTTTCAAACTTTTATAGGCTAGTCCCCCCTCTCTCCTCCTTCAAATGCTCACGTCCTGTAACAGTCGTAGGTATTCACTGCCTCGAGTGTCTCATTGTCAAATCTCTCCTCAGCTCACTTTTACAGAAGTGTTTCTAATCATAAAACACTCCAGGAGATTCTGGTTCAGAAAGGGCACAGCACGACCATAAGCTCACTGAACATGTGTCCTACAAGCAATGTAGAATTTTTAAAAAATCAGTCTGGAACAGACCAAATGTCCCAACATAAAGCTAACAAAGCCTCAACCAAGTATCACTAAGATGCTTTTTTAAACCATGGCTGTGTGTGTGTGTACGTGACTAACAACAGTTTTGCCCATTCTGATTTAAAAAAAAAGAAAATGGATTTAAAAATATTGAATCCGGAGGTAGGTCATCACGAGTCAGGCCAGAAGGCACAGTGACTGGCCAGAGTGAGAGAGCACGTCAGGGTGGTGCCCCGAGCGGTCTCTAACCGCAGAGCACGAACAGGGATAAGGGGACGGACAGACCGAGGTTCTCACCTTCTGACAGGCTGTGCAATTTTGCTTCGAGGCAGGTTACTCCCGTTTATTGCCAGTGAGGGTCTGGGCAGTGCACTGCGGCCCGCGATCCCGGAAGCTGCCGCTTTGGTGGGGGTGGGGATCCCCGAGTTGGAGTAGAGCTGTAAGCTGTTGGACAAGGGCGCGCTGCTGCTGCTGCCTTGAACGGTAGGGCTCACGTAGGCTGTGGCTTTCAGAGGCTGCCGCACCGACACGGGGAAATGCCCCACGCTGTGGATCCTGTGCTGGAGCTGTCCCGGTGACGGAACTGGGAGAAAGAAGAACGCATACACGGTTGCCACGCTCTGCACACGAGTTCAGAGAAGCAGATACGGTCTGAAAGGGATCTATATGTACCTATAAATGTACCTACGTACAGGCTCTATTTCCTCTGAAACAGAGTACACATACAGTACTGTTGCTTAACAGCGAGGTGGTTCCAGCTCTTGGCAACCCATGGACTGCAGCCTGCCAGGCTAAACGTACCTAAGCATTAAGCCTATCGCTAAGTCACTTCGGTCGTGTTAAGACTCTGCAACTCTATCACCTGTAGCCTGCCAGGCTCCTCTGTCCACCGGATTCTCCAGGCAAGAACACTGGAGTGGGGTGCCCTGCCGCCCTCCAGGGGATCTTCCCCACCCAGGGATAGAACCTATGTTTCTTCCATCTCCAGCACTGGCAGGTGAGTTCTTTACCACTAGTGCCACCTGGGAAGCCCTGTTAAGGCTACAGAAATGCAGTTTGAAATGAACACATTCATGAACATGTGTCCTACAAGCAATGTAGAATTTTTAAAAATCAGTCTGGAACAGACCAAATGTCCCAACATAAAGCTAACAAAGCCTCAACCAAGTATCACTAAGATGCTTTTTTAAACCATGGCTGTGTGTGTGTGTACGTGACTAACAACAGTTTTGCCCATTCTGATTTAAAAAAAAAGAAAATGGATTTAAAAATATTGAATCCGGAGGTAGGTCATCACGAGTCAGGCCAGAAGGCACAGTGACTGGCCAGAGTGAGAGAGCACGTCAGGGTGGTGCCCCGAGCGGTCTCTAACCGCAGAGCACGAACAGGGATAAGGGGACGGACAGACCGAGGTTCTCACCTTCTGACAGGCTGTGCAATTTTGCTTCGAGGCAGGTTACTCCCGTTTATTGCCAGTGAGGGTCTGGGCAGTGCACTGCGGCCCGCGATCCCGGAAGCTGCCGCTTTGGTGGGGGTGGGGATCCCCGAGTTGGAGTAGAGCTGTAAGCTGTTGGACAAGGCGCTGCTGCTGCTGCCTTGAACGGTAGGGCTCACGTAGGCTGTGGCTTTCAGAGGCTGCCGCACCGACACGGGGAAATGCCCCACGCTGTGGATCCTGTGCTGGAGCTGTCCCGGTGACGGAACTGGGAGAAAGAAGAACGCATACACGGTTGCCACGCTCTGCACACGAGTTCAGAGAAGCAGATACGGTCTGAAAGGGATCTATATGTACCTATAAATGTACCTACGTACAGGCTCTATTTCCTCTGAAACAGAGTACACATACAGTACTGTTGCTTAACAGCGAGGTGGTTCCAGCTCTTGGCAACCCATGGACTGCAGCCTGCCAGGCTAAACGTACCTAAGCATTAAGCCTATCGCTAAGTCACTTCGGTCGTGTTAAGACTCTGCAACTCTATCACCTGTAGCCTGCCAGGCTCCTCTGTCCACCGGATTCTCCAGGCAAGAACACTGGAGTGGGGTGCCCTGCCGCCCTCCAGGGGATCTTCCCCACCCAGGGATAGAACCTATGTTTCTTCCATCTCCAGCACTGGCAGGTGAGTTCTTTACCACTAGTGCCACCTGGGAAGCCCTGTTAAGGCTACAGGGAAATGCAGTTTTGAAATGAACACATTCATGGAACCACATCCACAGCAAGACATGACATACTGCCGAGGCTTCAGCAGGCTTTCGCCTACTCTTTCCTAGTCAACACGCCCCTAAACTGACTGTTGGGTTGACTTTTATCACCACAGATGGTTACTCCAATATTGAACTTCATGTAGATGGAATTATAGATGATGTTCTCTTCCTGGACTGGCTTATTTGACTCAACATTATATTTTTGAGATTCATCCATATATTTGCATTGCTCTGTGGTATTCCATTGAAGGTATGTTAAAATCCATTCTCCTGATGATGAAAGCTTGGTTATTTATAAGTTTGAGGCTTTATGAACATTCTTGAATGCATTGATGTTTCGATGCCTTATGCTATGGGTATATTCCAAATCTATAACTATTAGGATAAATGAGGTTCTTTTATCCTGAACAGAACAGGCAGCTGAACAGAACATGAAAATACAAGTATTAACTGTATTTCTAAATATCAGCAAATTAGCAGAAATTAAAATTTGAAACAAATACTTCTTATAAAAGCATTTTTAAAACAAAATGCTTAGGAATGAATTAAACTACAGCCATGTTAACTTCTATACAAAAAGCTACAAAACTTTGATATAAGAAGATCCAAAATAAATGAGGGCGTATTACATTTTAATGATTAGCAAACCAATATCATTCAGGTACCAATTCTTCTACAATTTATTTACAATAGAATTTCAAAAAATACATCATGTGAAATGAAATTACAGAACACTTATTTCAGGAGAACAGTGCTATTCATCCTATTCATTCTCCTACAACACAAGACAGATAATCCCTTTGAGTTTAAAAACAGAAAGAGAAACTAGTTAAGATTAATAGACACAATGTTAATTTTACAAATGAGAAAACAAGGATCAGACAGGATGCACAGCTTTCTCGTGAACTGAGGACTAAGAGAAGACCTAGACTCCAGCTGTTGGCTGCAAACCAGTGTCTTCCTTCTGCATCAGGCGCCTCTCCAGTTTCCTCGGTCCTGTCTTGTTCACCCCAGGAAGCACACCCGTCCAGAACCAGCACTTTTCATGGCATGCACTCACGACAGAGAGAGACGATTCACTTAGGGATGAAAGTCCGTGAGAGCAGAATCCTGAGAACTGAAACAGGCTTTGGACCGACCTCCCCTTACACATTAGTGCTCTTCTCAAGCTGTTTTATTTTCTGTCATTATTATGCTTGACTTCCACACAGTTTTCTGTTTTCTTCATTTCTTTGTGTAACTGTAATTTCTTCTATAAAGAGAATTTCTCTCTTCTCCATTGATTTATTTGATTACGTATGAAGTATTGTAGTAATCGCTCAGTCGCATCTGATTCTTTGCGACCCCGTGGATGACAGCCTGCCAGGTTCCTCCGTCCATGGGATCCTCCAGGCAAGAATACTGGAGTGGGTTGCTATTTCCTATGCCAGGGTAAGTATGGCCGTATGCTTATTTATTTTAATCTATGGGTTATCATCCTTTAATGTAATTATTTATTCTGTGGCTCAACCTGTTCCAGGTTTGGGGTCTGGAAGTGTCTTCAAGTTGCTTCCTCTGTTCTTCTGACCTGTTCTCATCAGTTTTCAAGCACTTCCATCTTCACTTTCCATTGTTTGTAGGGTACGTTCTATTTGGGGTTATGTACGTTTTTCTGGCCCTCAAATTGCGCTATGAACCCACACTGAGTAAGAGTCCACAAAACTCCTAATCATGACCCTATTACCATCACAATTGTATGTTCCCCTTCTAAGCTTATATTATTGACTTTTATACTCAAGTACAGAAGTTTTTTTTTAATGTTGGCCTCTTTCATTGGTTATTTATTTATTTATTTTCATCCATCTTTATTCTTTGGCCTGTGTGGGCCTCCCATTGCAGTGGCCTCTTCTCATTGCAGAGCACCGGCTCTGGGCACATACGCTCCAGAGCACTGGCTCCTAATTGGACACACCAGTTGAGCTGCTCCGCAGCACGTGGGATCCTCCCAGGCCGGGGATGGAACCGGCGCCCTTTGCACTGCAAGGCGGATTCTTTACCCACTGGACCACCGGGGAAGCTCTCAAGTACAGAACCTTTTATCTCAGTTAAATTTCATCATGACGTATGTGGCAACTGTCCTAGTCTCCTGACATAAAATTAGTAGTCCTCTCCGTTTCCCACCATGAGTTTCTAGGGTGTCTTCTGTGTCTTTACACAAGCTATTAATTCAAATATTAACAGATGAAGCCAGGAGCTTCAGCCCTATACCATTCATTTATACATGTGTTCAAACATGCACTGAGAGCTCAGTGTGCCCAGCCGCTCGCCAGGTGCTGCGGGCAGAAAATCAGACGAGCAATGGTCCACGCCTGGGGGAGTCTGTCAGCTGGCATGGAAGATAAACATAGTAACAGTCAAGTATGACACACCGCACAACAGAGGGAGGCACCAGAAACCTAACCCACTCTCAACAGGTGTTGGAGGTTCCCAGGGTCATCTGTCAGGGCCAACAAGGGGTCTTCTGGGCGCTGACTTTAGACATCTGGTTGATGGAGCTTGCCCGTACTCTCTAGGCCTTCTAGGTGTGGGCATATCAATACTGGACCTGTGACCCTGAATCTGCCTCCGGGGAGTCAGTCTCAAGCTTAACCCCAACTACCCACACAGACAGCATGAGTAGGAGTGTGGGGTCGGGAGGGCCTGGAGCCCAGTCATCCCCGCACAAAATGAGAACACACGAAACGTCAATTGGACTCTTAGCGCGCTGCTCACCACTGGGTAAACGTACAGAGTAGAAGACGCTGGGGTGAGCCAAAATGAAGTAGAGAAATCCTACTCTTCAGTCACACTAGACTATAAGTTCATCTGTCCTGGGAAAGCTATGGACTGATGAAAAACAAGACCGAAGGAACAGCTAGACAGAACAGGTGTGCTTTCCTCAGAGTAAACGTATCAATGACACAGCTAGCAAGAGGCAGGTCTGCACAGAAAATATTCTTGTAGGGTGAGTAGACAGATCAGTCACCACTCAGTGCTTCTACTGCTATCTGTGGGCATAAAGGACTGTCTGTGCACTTAGTCACTCAGTCGTGTCTAACTCTTTGCGACCCCATGGACTGCAGCCTGCCAGGCTCCTCTGTCTATGGGATTCTCCAGGCAAGAATACTGGAGTAGGCTTCCATGCCTTCCTCCAGGGGATCTTCTTCCCCACCCAGGGATGGAACCTGTGTCTCCCAAACTGTAGGCAGATTCTTTCCCGTCTGAGCCACCAGGGAAGCCCACAGAGGATGACAGGTACTTTACTAATTATCGATGGGTGACACAGACACCGGAGAAACTACTACTCAACTGTAATGGTGAAATACAACATAAAAGTCACAAGGGGACAAGTTTCCTGTAGCATTAATAGAAAGAAAGAAAAATGAAACAGTAAAATAGTTTCCTAATGGTGTTTCAAAATGACAAGAAAAAAAAATCTGTCCTACTTACTACAAGACTGTATTCTTGAAACTCCATTTGCAGCGCCATGCAAGCTTGAGTCAAAACTCTGACTATTCCGCACAGTGACTGGAGAGTTCCCACTACTGCTAACGGTGGTCGTGCTTGGCATCCGAGCGAGGTTAGGCATTAGCTCTGGCCCTAATCTGGGCCTCCTGGGGAGTCATGATTGCCCTACTCTCTAGGCCTTCTAGGTGTGGGCATATCAATACTGGACCTGTGACCCTGAATCTGCCTCCGGGGAGTCAGTCTCAAGCTTAACCCCAACTACCCACACAGACAGCATGAGTAGGAGTGTGGGGTCGGGAGGGCCTGGAGCCCAGTCATCCCCGCACAAAATGAGAACACACGAAACGTCAATTGGACTCTTAGCGCGCTGCTCACCACTGGGTAAACGTACAGAGTAGAAGACGCTGGGGTGAGCCAAAATGAAGTAGAGAAATCCTACTCTTCAGTCACACTAGACTATAAGTTCATCTGTCCTGGGAAAGCTATGGACTGATGAAAAACAAGACCGAAGGAACAGCTAGACAGAACAGGTGTGCTTTCCTCAGAGTAAACGTATCAATGACACAGCTAGCAAGAGGCAGGTCTGCACAGAAAATATTCTTGTAGGGTGAGTAGACAGATCAGTCACCACTCAGTGCTTCTACTGCTATCTGTGGGCATAAAGGACTGTCTGTGCACTTAGTCACTCAGTCGTGTCTAACTCTTTGCGACCCCATGGACTGCAGCCTGCCAGGCTCCTCTGTCTATGGGATTCTCCAGGCAAGAATACTGGAGTAGGCTTCCATGCCTTCCTCCAGGGGATCTTCTTCCCCACCCAGGGATGGAACCTGTGTCTCCCAAACTGTAGGCAGATTCTTTCCCGTCTGAGCCACCAGGGAAGCCCACAGAGGATGACAGGTACTTTACTAATTATCGATGGGTGACACAGACACCGGAGAAACTACTACTCAACTGTAATGGTGAAATACAACATAAAAGTCACAAGGGGACAAGTTTCCTGTAGCATTAATAGAAAGAAAGAAAAATGAAACAGTAAAATAGTTTCCTAATGGTGTTTCAAAATGACAAGAAAAAAAAATCTGTCCTACTTACTACAAGACTGTATTCTTGAAACTCCATTTGCAGCGCCATGCAAGCTTGAGTCAAAACTCTGACTATTCCGCACAGTGACTGGAGAGTTCCCACTACTGCTAACGGTGGTCGTGCTTGGCATCCGAGCGAGGTTAGGCATACTTCTTCGGAGCTTGTCTAGAAAAGAAGTTCACTGTGTTAACAACAACAACAAAAAACCCTCACAACTTTTATGCCGATCAAAACACTAGCTTTCCAAAGTAAACACAAAGAGAAATCGTATTTTGTTCAATGACAGACAGAAATTATTCTGTGTGTCGTGAACTCTAAGAAGCTAACGGATTACCCCTGGTACAGGGAATAAATTGACGTCTTCAGAAAGGCTCCACCCAGCAGACTGCTAATGAAAAGCACTTCTTCTATAAAAAAGGGAGGGATGAGCTAGTCAGTTAGCTGTCCTTATACAGTAGAGAGATAAAATGATACTAAAATGAGGTTAGAAAATAATCTTCCAGCCGTTAGCATTTTAAAAGAAAGCCTAGAAATTGTTACATGTTAATTTAAAAATCTAGAAGTGTCAAATCAACCATTACTGAATCTTTTGCTAGCACATCAAAAAGAAAGCAATTCTTAAAATTCCTAACTTGAGATGTTTTCACGTAGCCACTGATCACATCAACATGACCACCTAACTTCTGGAAAGTTTTTTTATTATTATTCTTTATTTTAAAGGTTTTACAGAGTTTTGTTGGTCACAGACATGTATGTTCCCAGATCAGTCATATGCATATCCATGGCCCCACCGCCCCCACCAGTTTCCCCCCACCCCTCCAGACCATCGCCCCAGGGTCTTAAATATGACACCAAACCTTTGGAGACTTGCAACCTGTGTCTCCCAAACTGTAGGCAGATTCTTTCCGTCTGAGCCACCAGGGAAGCCCACAGAGGATGACAGGTACTTTACTAATTATCGATGGGTGACACAGACACCGGAGAAACTACTACTCAACTGTAATGGTGAAATACAACATAAAAGTCACAAGGGGACAAGTTTCCTGTAGCATTAATAGAAAGAAAGAAAAATGAAACAGTAAAATAGTTTCCTAATGGTGTTTCAAAATGACAAGAAAAAAAAATCTGTCCTACTTACTACAAGACTGTATTCTTGAAACTCCATTTGCAGCGCCATGCAAGCTTGAGTCAAAACTCTGACTATTCCGCACAGTGACTGGAGAGTTCCCACTACTGCTAACGGTGGTCGTGCTTGGCATCCGAGCGAGGTTAGGCATACTTCTTCGGAGCTTGTCTAGAAAAGAAGTTCACTGTGTTAACAACAACAACAAAAAACCCTCACAACTTTTATGCCGATCAAAACACTAGCTTTCCAAAGTAAACACAAAGAGAAATCGTATTTTGTTCAATGACAGACAGAAATTATTCTGTGTGTCGTGAACTCTAAGAAGCTAACGGATTACCCCTGGTACAGGGAATAAATTGACGTCTTCAGAAAGGCTCCACCCAGCAGACTGCTAATGAAAAGCACTTCTTCTATAAAAAAGGGAGGGATGAGCTAGTCAGTTAGCTGTCCTTATACAGTAGAGAGATAAAATGATACTAAAATGAGGTTAGAAAATAATCTTCCAGCCGTTAGCATTTTAAAAGAAAGCCTAGAAATTGTTACATGTTAATTTAAAAATCTAGAAGTGTCAAATCAACCATTACTGAATCTTTTGCTAGCACATCAAAAAGAAAGCAATTCTTAAAATTCCTAACTTGAGATGTTTTCACGTAGCCACTGATCACATCAACATGACCACCTAACTTCTGGAAAGTTTTTTTTTTATTATTATTCTTTATTTTAAAGGTTTTACAGAGTTTTGTTGGTCACAGACATGTATGTTCCCAGATCAGTCATATGCATATCCATGGTCACCCCCGCACCCAGTTTCCCCCCTCCCACCCCTCCAGACCATCGCCCCAGGGTCTTAAATATGACACCAAACCTTTGGAGACTTGCAACAACGCTTCCCTTTCGTTTTTGCTGAGTGCATCTTGCACCACAAAGTGGCAGCAGAGAGCCAGTCAGGCGCAGACCTTGATAAATTTGCTTTTAGCCAGGAAATGACCTGGCATCCACAAACGCACAAAACTGCAGCTCTCCAATATAGACGGTTTTCTCTTTATTAATACACATGCCCCCAAAACCAACGTACACATACCGGGTCATTCAAGCTCAGATAACAAAAGATATCTTTGCATACCTAAGCATAAACCCATTCAAGGACAAACAGGATTCTTTTTTCCTCCCCTTCACATACAGCTCCTTCTACATCCCTGAGGTCCCTTGATTCCAGCCCTGCCCACAAAGTCACCTAACCCAAAAAGGGGCAGAATCTTCCAAGTTTCACTTCCCTTCTTCCTCCTCAGCTCCAAGTCCTATCAATTCTGCCTTGGAAATACTGAACGCCTCTCCCTCCACCACCTAGCAGAGACCTCAGTATCTGTTGTCCGCATTTTCACAGAAATCCTCTTAGCGGGTCTCTGTGCACCCTGTCTGTTCCTCCCCACCTTCCACACAGTCAGCGACGTCCAGCCACTTCCTAAAATCCTCCAGTCACTTCCCCCTCCTTCCTGTCCCCTTCCTCTGAGAAAGGACCCTTTTGAGGTAGAATCCCTACCCAGCCTTACCGCCTACTGCCTCCCAGCACCCCCAATGCAGCCTACTCACCAACCAGAGTGAACAGACTTTCCAAATACCTCACCCTCTCCTGCCCCTGTGACCCTGTTGGTCCTTCCGATTGGACACCCTGCCCCACTAAAATGTTTGAGGTGTATTTCAGCCGTTAGCATTTTAAAAGAAAGCCTAGAAATTGTTACATGTTAATTTAAAAATCTAGAAGTGTCAAATCAACCATTACTGAATCTTTTGCTAGCACATCAAAAAGAAAGCAATTCTTAAAATTCCTAACTTGAGATGTTTTCACGTAGCCACTGATCACATCAACATGACCACCTAACTTCTGGAAAGTTTTTTTTTTATTATTATTCTTTATTTTAAAGGTTTTACAGAGTTTTGTTGGTCACAGACATGTATGTTCCCAGATCAGTCATATGCATATCCATGGCCCCCACCGCCCCCCACCAGTTTCCCCTCCACCCCTCCAGACCATCGCCCCAGGGTCTTAAATATGACACCAAACCTTTGGAGACTTGCAACAACGCTTCCCTTTCGTTTTTGCTGAGTGCATCTTGCACCACAAAGTGGCAGCAGAGAGCCAGTCAGGCGCAGACCTTGATAAATTTGCTTTTAGCCAGGAAATGACCTGGCATCCACAAACGCACAAAACTGCAGCTCTCCAATATAGACGGTTTTCTCTTTATTAATACACATGCCCCCAAAACCAACGTACACATACCGGGTCATTCAAGCTCAGATAACAAAAGATATCTTTGCATACCTAAGCATAAACCCATTCAAGGACAAACAGGATTCTTTTTTCCTCCCCTTCACATACAGCTCCTTCTACATCCCTGAGGTCCCTTGATTCCAGCCCTGCCCACAAAGTCACCTAACCCAAAAAGGGGCAGAATCTTCCAAGTTTCACTTCCCTTCTTCCTCCTCAGCTCCAAGTCCTATCAATTCTGCCTTGGAAATACTGAACGCCTCTCCCTCCACCACCTAGCAGAGACCTCAGTATCTGTTGTCCGCATTTTCACAGAAATCCTCTTAGCGGGTCTCTGTGCACCCTGTCTGTTCCTCCCCACCTTCCACACAGTCAGCGACGTCCAGCCACTTCCTAAAATCCTCCAGTCACTTCCCCCTCCTTCCTGTCCCCTTCCTCTGAGAAAGGACCCTTTTGAGGTAGAATCCCTACCCAGCCTTACCGCCTACTGCCTCCCAGCACCCCCAATGCAGCCTACTCACCAACCAGAGTGAACAGACTTTCCAAATACCTCACCCTCTCCTGCCCCTGTGACCCTGTTGGTCCTTCCGATTGGACACCCTGCCCCACTTTCGTGGAACTGTTGCAGGGAGGAAGCCAATTCTGACTCCACCTAGGAACCTGTTTCTTTGATTTGCTTTTCGTGGAGTTTGTTATTATAATCATACAGAATGGTGTGCCTTTGAGACTCCCACCCCTCTGGCCTGACTGTCAAGCTACAGTGCCTTTGTTAAAACCCTGTGGATGGCAGGAAGGGAGAAATGAACACGTCGCCTGCCCGAGGCTTGCCATTCTAGGAGATGTTTGCAAGATGAATGGCCTTTTCACTTTGCTTCCTCACCTCCTTCCATTTCTCATCTATAAAAGAACCTGGTTTCCAGAACCCAATAAGATGGCTATTTTGAAGCACTAGCCTGCCATCTTCTCAGTCAGCTGCTTCCCGAATAAAGTCGTTTTCCTCGTCTCAAAACCTCATCTCAAAAAAAAAAAAAAAAACCTCATCTCAGATTCACCGGCCTGTCGTGCAGTGAGCAGAGCAAGCGTGGACTCAGTAACAGAGTGAATGAATGAATGTGTGCTTACTGTGTGTATACTACACAGTGTGTTAAGTGAGTTCCCAACGCTCAGCGAGGGTATAGTCTAGACCAGTGTTTCTCAATCTTTTCTTCTACAATCAATCTTTAGGAAGTCTTTAAGGAATCAAGGTGGCAGCCAATTATCCACCGAACATCTAAATCTAGCTTTCCCATCAATAAAGGCTTCGAGGAAGATCCTCTGGCTAATAATGATTACATCCACCATGCCACTGATTCTCCCCTCACCCCTTCTGTACCCTAAAAACTATAGTTAGCAAATGGTCTGCAGGATTTAACCATTTATCACACCTAGCAAATTGCTTCAAACATCGTAGTCTCCAGGGCCACTCCTAGGTGATTTGTTCCAAGATCCTGAAGCTGCTAATAGCACCAAACCTTATGTATATTAATAGGATGCTTTCCTACACATGTACTGGCAGGAAAGTAGCCTATAGAGAATGGATGCAGCAGGCAGAGGGCTGATTCACATTCCCAGTGGGACAGAGCAGGAAGGCACAAGATTCCCTCATACTGCTCAGCACAATACACACTTTAAAACTCCTGAACTATGGATGGAATTCTCCATTTAACATTTTCAGACTGCAGTTGGTCATGGATAACTAAAGCCACAGGTAAGGGGGCTGACTCTCAGGTGGCTCCGTTGTAAAGAATGCACCTGCCAATGCAGGATACATAGGAGACACAGGTTCAATCCCTGGGTCAGGAAGATCCCCTGGAGGAGGGCATGGCAACTCACTCCAGTATTCTTGCCTGGGAAATCCCATGGACAGAGGAGCCAGGCAGTCCATGGGGTCACAAAAGAGTCAGACACAACTAAGCAAGATGATAAACTGAAGCCACTGAAGGGAGACTATTGTATGCCCCTTGATTTTAATCCCATGACCCCCAGAAACACTCCAGGGATTTTTAAGACCCAAACCTTCTGAACCCACAAAGTCTAGGAGCTATGGAAATAGTCAATAGTAACACACATTCCCATTTTATTTTTAATTAAATTAGATCAATACTATAACAATTATTTTCTTCTATCTGTACTATTTTAATAACTTAGAAAAATATCTGATAGATTAGTTTCCAAGTTACAACTCTCATTCCACAGTTTTGTTTCAATACTACTGCTCTGTGGTAACGAGTGAAAGTTTGGATATCTAAGCCATATTAATAAAAGTTAAAAAACAAAAAGTTGAGATGAGGAGACAACCTTGACTTTCCCAGCACTTTTAACTTTTTCTGCATTCTTTGTTCTAGGCAGTACAGTAGAACACTCATTATTTCACTGATTCCGTAATGACAAACTTAGCACAACTTATAGCAACAAACTTACAACATCTTAAGGGACCCATGTTGCATGAAGGAGAATGTGTACTGGATGAGAATGTGGACTGTGGACCAATTACATCTGAGTTTTCTAAGAAAGGGGTATCATCTGTCTACATTTTGTAGCCAAATGCATGAAAGCTCAGAGGCCTGGGAAGCCAGGGGAAGGTGTGAGTGGTAGGTGGGGACGGGAACTCAGCCTGCAGAGCCTGTGCGCTCTGCCTTGACGCCGAAGAGCCAGAAGTCCAACCCAGATAAACATTGTCATCGTCCACTTCCTCTGCATGTGGAGACCAGACCTTTTAGAGAAATAAGCCTACCACCGTCAGACACTAGGCTGAGACATGTTTCCACTCTCCCAATGGGAAGCTTCGTAACACGGGCTTAGGGAAACCTGATCCTGTTTATAATGGTGTTGAATGCAAGTTAACATCCCATTGCTAAGGGAGGACAGTGATCCCACCGACAACACGAATCAAGATGCCGGGGGAGGATCTGCTGGAGAGGCAGGATGTGCCAGAGAAGCCTTTACTGCGGATGCCCCCTCTGTCATTCTCACGAAGCACAGAGAGTGCTGTCTTTGGTATTAAGAGCTTTAATAAATCAGTCACCAGCAGCAGTCACTTTACCTGCCCCTGTTTTTAAATCTGAAATCTTCAAAGTATTAAAAAGAGAGGAGTTCTGACTCAAAAACCTTAAATAGGGTCAAACTGTCTCTCCATGAGCATGAATAACACAGCACAGAGGAAGAGAAAGTTAAAAGCTAAGTACATGCTAGCAGGTGAAGACGCATCCAATTTGTATCTGGCCTTGCATTGTATTTATATAACTGATTTGATCATTTCTCAGCCCAGGTGTGAGAAATGGTGCTCTATAATACTTCAAAGCTGTAAGTCTATATATATGACTCGTTTCTCCATATGCTACAGAATTTATGTGCAAAGGTCTGACTGATTATTATCGCAAAAACATACCAGGCTAGAATATCACATGATTATTCTCCAGCTAGTTCTTGGAAATCATGATTTATCACTCCTGGGAGTGGGGAAGGAAGATACATGATGAAGAAAGATATAGAAAAAAATACAGAAGAGAATGACACACATTTCAATGCACTATGCTGACATCAGGACAAATCAACAGGCTGCTACCAAGCCAAACATCAGCCTCCATACCCCGACTGCTGTGCAGACCTTTAGTCTAGATGGCAGGAAGTCAGGGGAAAGACACACCCCAGCTCCCCGTAGCCCTCCATGTGCAGCATCCTTGTCATGGGCCATCATCCGGGCTCACCATCTATCACTCTGTGCCGGGGCGGACGCGGATGAGGGCGGGAGGATACCGTCCCCAGCCTCTGAGTCCGTGGAGCTCTGCCACAAACCAAGCCCTTACCTCCCACAACCCTGCTGTCCTACACCTGCCCCAGGCGCAACCTAAGGACTCTCCCCATTTCAGACTCAATCTATTACATCACAGAGGTTTTCTTGAAGCTGTAAATCTTCAGATCTGGGACAGGTAACCAGAAGCGGGTCAACCAGAGACTTTAATGTACACCAGCTGAAGTGACAAGGTCTTGAGGCTGTACTTGGTTAATCTCGGAAACATTTACTAGTTATTTATACTGACCTTAAAACCCCCTTCTTGACCACATACGAAAACATCAAAGCACATCAGACACCCAAGGGGCATACAACCTACCTCCGTTGGTCCTATTTGGTTGCTGATCTGAAGCCTGGACTTGAGGTGAATAATACTGTTGCTGCTGGTAATTACTCGAAGGAAAATACTGGGAACTGGGGCTCCTCCTGCACTCTCGGATGCTGGAGAAAGTCTGTGAATGGGGAATTCCTCTTTGGAAAGGGGAACACCTTGGAAGACGAGGCTGAGGTGGTGGCAGATGATCAAATTCCTCCTCGTCCTCCAGGCTGAATCGATCGTATTCTTGGTCACTACATGTCCCTTTTTTTCCTGAACTCAGTGACACACTGGAGCTGTGTCTAGACACAGATGCTGAAGTCGAAGCATAATCTTGCCTGAGACCTATAAAAACAACAGGAAATACTGTTATCTTCTGGGGCATTTCGGTCTGGCTTCATTACGAAGTACTAATTCATCAAATATTGGAGGAAAATTCATGCCAAACAAATGATTCAAGTGGAGACCCACTCTCTTGTTCTTAGCTTATTAAATCCCAAGAAAACAGACACATTTACCTACCAGACAGAGAGGCTAATACTAGACTATTCTGTCTTGGGAAAAAGATCACCCTCATTCCAGGGATGATTAAATACACTGCTCCAGTTCATCAATCATCAATCAATATTCCCAAACAATTCCTTCTGAAATCCAGAGAGATGCCCAGGATGGCTGCTTAGGAAAACCTATTTATCATTGTTATGAGTCAGGCAATTCAAAGAATCAAATCTCTGTTCAAGTAGCAACTCCTCCTGCTCCCCACCCCAACTTTCAAAGTCCAAGGAGAGTTCAAAACCTGGTGCACACATATTTTCTAACAAGGTCACTTCTCTTGTTCTTTTTGTTACTAATATTACCTTTTTCTAAGCACACTGACACTTCAAAACTTCAGTAGTTTTGGGTCATCCTCAGTGATGACCATCTAAAAATAGTCAAACTGCAAGTCTCTAGTTATTTACCTCATTGACAACCCACAGTACTTTTTTTTAAGTGGTCTATGCCTGACTCCTTAACTTCTGAGGCTGACATCTCACCTTTCGGCTACATATTTTTTTAGAAGGAGTTACTGTTAGTTTCTGTTACAAAATAATATAATCATTTTTTCTCTCAAAATGTTAACTTTTTAAATCCTGCGTAAGCAATGCTATCTTTCTCATGCTTCAGTTTAGTCACTCAGTCATGTCTGACTCTTTGTGACCCCATGGACTGTAGCACACCAGGCGTTCCTGTCCTTCATCACCTTCCAGAGTTTGCTCAAAGTCATGTCTACTGACTCAGTGATGCCATCCAACCATCTCATCCTCTGTCGTCCCCTTCTCCTTCTGTCTTCTATTTTTCCCAGCATCGGTCTTTTCCTTTGAGTTGCCTCTTGCATCAGGTGGCCAAAGTCCCATGTCTCCTGAGACCTATAAAAACAACAGGAAATACTGTTATCTTCTGGGGCATTTCGGTCTGGCTTCATTACGAAGTACTAATTCATCAAATATTGGAGGAAAATTCATGCCAAACAAATGATTCAAGTGGAGACCCACTCTCTTGTTCTTAGCTTATTAAATCCCAAGAAAACAGACACATTTACCTACCAGACAGAGAGGCTAATACTAGACTATTCTGTCTTGGGAAAAAGATCACCCTCATTCCAGGGATGATTAAATACACTGCTCCAGTTCATCAATCATCAATCAATATTCCCAAACAATTCCTTCTGAAATCCAGAGAGATGCCCAGGATGGCTGCTTAGGAAAACCTATTTATCATTGTTATGAGTCAGGCAATTCAAAGAATCAAATCTCTGTTCAAGTAGCAACTCCTCCTGCTCCCCACCCCAACTTTCAAAGTCCAAGGAGAGTTCAAAACCTGGTGCACACATATTTTCTAACAAGGTCACTTCTCTTGTTCTTTTTGTTACTAATATTACCTTTTTCTAAGCACACTGACACTTCAAAACTTCAGTAGTTTTGGGTCATCCTCAGTGATGACCATCTAAAAATAGTCAAACTGCAAGTCTCTAGTTATTTACCTCATTGACAACCCACAGTACTTTTTTAAGTGGTCTATGCCTGACTCCTTAACTTCTGAGGCTGACATCTCACCTTTCGGCTACATATTTTTTTAGAAGGAGTTACTGTTAGTTTCTGTTACAAAATAATATAATCATTTTTTCTCTCAAAATGTTAACTTTTTAAATCCTGCGTAAGCAATGCTATCTTTCTCATGCTTCAGTTTAGTCACTCAGTCATGTCTGACTCTTTGTGACCCCATGGACTGTAGCACACCAGGCGTTCCTGTCCTTCATCACCTTCCAGAGTTTGCTCAAAGTCATGTCTACTGACTCAGTGATGCCATCCAACCATCTCATCCTCTGTCGTCCCCTTCTCCTTCTGTCTTCTATTTTTCCCAGCATCGGGGTCTTTTCCTTTGAGTTGCCTCTTTGCATCAGGTGGCCAAAGTATTGGAGCTTCCGCATCAGTCCTTCCAATGAATAGTCAGGATTGATTCCCTTTAGAAATGACTGGTTTCATCTCTTTGCAGTCCAAGGGGCTCTCAAGAATCTTCTCCAACACCACAGTTCAGAGGCATCAATTCTTCAGCACTCAGCCTTCTTTATGGTCCAACTCTCACATCCGTACATGACTATCGGGAAAACCACAGCTTTGACTACATAGACCTTTGTTGGGAAAGTGATGTCTCTGCTTTTTAATACACTGTCTATGTTTGTCATAGCTTTTCTTCCAAGGAGCAAGTGTCTTTTTTCATAGTAGCCTTGCTCAACTCAGAAAGCAGGGAATTATTTTGCTTAAATGAAACTTGGCTATTTCTTCTTATGTTGGCCTGAGACAATAACTCCAAAATAAGCTTAGCCCAGTTCTGTGATCTACATATTCTTTGGCCTTTTGATGCCATTAATACTCTGGAAGTAGTTCCGCTTAGGTCACTTGTGAGTTTACTGCACAGCCAGTAATAAACTGCCCCATTTCCAATTGTCTCCTCTTCTGTAATTATGTGTCTTTAGAAGTGTATTTTTTATGGAAGTATAGCTGACATACAATGTTCTGTTAATTTCTCCTATATAGCAAAGTGATTCAGTTACACGTACATAGACAGTCTTTTTCATATTCATTACATTTTGGCTTATCTCAGGATACTGAATATAGTTATCTCTGCTATACAGTAGGACCTTGTTGTTTATCCATTCTCTCTATAAAAGGTTGTATCTCAGAATGCATTTTTTGTTGAAGTTTTATGAAGGTACTATACACACACATGTAGTTCTTGGGAAGAAGAGAGATCTTTTGTGCACTTTGCCCAATGTCCCTTGATGGTATCATTTTGCAAAATCATAGAGCAATAAGACAACTAGGACATTGGCAGTTATATAAACCCATCGAATTTAGAGTTTCCCAGCATTACTTACATACACGTACATGAGTTAGTATGAAACTTGATACAGTTTTATTACTTGTACCATCACAGGCCTACCACCACAGTCAAAAATGCAACATCTCCCAGGATCGCTCAGGCTGCCCTCTGCTGAGCACATCTTCTTCCCTCCCAAGAGCCTACACCATGTCCCTTAGCCCCAGCAGCCACTGTTCTGCCATCCATTCCTAAAATGTCATTCCAAAATGTTATGTAAAGGGAATTATACAGCATGCAATCTGGGATCATCTTTTTCACTCAGCATTAATTCCCCAGAGGTTCACCCAAGATGGCAGGTCTATCAAAATTTAGTCTTTTTTTTCTTTGCAGCATAGCACTCCACTGTATGGAGATGTGCCAGCTTGACTGACTACTTGCCTACAGAAGAGTGTCAGAGATCACTCTGGGTTTTGACTATTATGGTAAATAAAGGTGCTGTGAACATTCATGCACAGGTTTTTGTGTGTTTGAGCACAAGTTTGCATCATTCTGGGATAAAGGCCTAAGAATATGATGCACTGGGGCCTTCTGGAAGCCGCAGTTTCTCTAAGAAACTGGCAAACTGTTTTCACCATGGTTCTACTGGCAATGTTTTTACATCCATGTATTTTGGCCAGACTATACCCTAATGCTTTTACAATGGTCATGAGACTGAGACATAATTAACTGCTCTGCCTATAGAGTAGGATGGTATAAGAGAAAGAACAGAACCAATTGCCCGCTACCTGGGAGAAAAAGGCCTATAATCTCCCCATCCCCTTAAATTTCGAGCGGAAGCCTCTAGTCTAAGACACGTTTTCGTTTAAAAAGAGGAACATACTTTCTTCTTGCAGACGAGCCATGATCTGAACATCAGTGAGGTCCTGTAACTTATACCCCATGGAGATGGAATCATCCTCCAGTTCTGAAGTACTCAGCTCACTGTCTATGGATGACTGGGGACTGAGAGGGGAGCCCCTGGATGTGTAACCTAAAAGCAAGGAAACATGATTGTTATTTACTCCACAGAACTGGTATCTGGACGGGTTTTACAGTTCATATGTCAACAGTCAGCATTTCAAGACATTCTCCAATCTAAAGACATAGAGTGACTGAATGGATTAAAAAACAAAAAACCAAGATCCATCATTACTTTTTCTATCTTTGTAAGTCACTCATAAATGACCGGCACACCACTGTTGACGAGACAATGGCAAGACAATATGCATTTATGCCTGTAATTCATATACACAAAGCCACTTGTTTGTTTTCAAAAAACCACTCTGTGCTGTACATTAAACAAAACTGTCAAGAGGGTAGATCTCAGTAGGTTTCATGTTACATTTTTTTAAAATACCATAAGACAAGAAAAATCAATAATGCTAAACCTGCATGCCATTAGCTTAAGTGTATACCTACGGGCAGAAGAAAACACATGCTGTGCACTTACAATTAATCATCAGACATGCTTGTCTCTGGTAGTAGCGGATTATAAATTGTAAACTAAATTTTCATCTGGTCTATTTCTTAAACAGATGCAACTAGCAGTGCTCTACATAAGCAAGAATTCCCCACATAAAAGGCACACATCCATACAGAACACAAACAAACCTTCACAATTTAAAGTCATCACAGAAAACTTGTGGTCACTCACAAAAGTTACAGAGTAATGATTTGAGATAAGAGAACCAAGGAAGAAAGGACCCAAGGGAGAAAACTAGAGAACAGAATCACATCAATGCTGAGACAACAAAGGAAATGTTAAGATCGTCATCTCATAAAAAGCTAGTGGTCTAGTGGGTAAGGAGTCCACCTTGCAGTGCAAGGGGCAGCAGTTCAATCCCTGGTCCAGAAAGATCCCATGTGCCACAGAGCGGCTGGACCGGTGTGTCCAATATATGAGTCAGCACTCTGGAGTGCATGCGCCCAAAGTCAGAGCTCTGTAATGAGACAGGCCACTGCAATGGGAGGCCCACACATGCCAAAGAATAAAGATGGATGAAAATAAATGGATAAAAAATCAATAAAAGAAGCCAAAATTTTTTTTAAAAAAAGCAACCAAAAAAGTTTTAAACAAGATATAAAAGTCTTATAAACTCCAATCATAACAAAAAGTATCTTCTATTTGTTCAACATTTAATTGTAAAAGCACATTTGGAAACACACATATACAATATATACATGTGATATAGAGGGAAGGCTGCCTGCTATACACAATCAAGAGCAGATTAGAAGTGAATGTACAAATTAATGCTAGCCTTTTCCGTACCCGAAGTGAGTGTGCAGCACACTCCCCATCATGAGAAGACTATCCTCAAGCGTTCCAATGAAAGGTGGCTATTTTCTAAGCTATATTTAGTGACTGATGTACAAAGCAAGCAGCTCATCAAGAAGTTGAAATATTACCTGTTCTTTCAGGTGTTAGTATTGCTTTATTTGAGGTTTTAGAGAAGCTGGGAGTATTAATGCCATTGCTATAAGGGCTGAGTCTTGCCACAGGACTATAAGGAAAAGCCAGTGAGACATTTGAAGGGAAGAGACTCCGCCATCGGCTGGCTGTCACAGAAGCAGAAAACAAACAGCAGCAGTTAGCCATATGCAAGCACACATGGACGGTCAGAGGGAGGAAGGGCAGAGGTTACCAAAAATGCGGAGACCAAGCAACATTTCATTTGTAACTGACTCCCATTCATCTAAGGGGAAAATATGTAGAAATGGGCCATGTGTGAATCAGGGCCCTGTTTCTACCTCCGTGCAGAACACATTAGTCAGTCTCACCTCGATTACTGTCAGTTTGTCTATATAACCATGAAAATTTGTCTTTAATTTCCTCATGACGAAGGTTTTCTGTTTTTTCTACTTCTGCACAAAAACCTGTTTTAATAATATGCTAAGGTCAAAAGAAAAACTGACAGAAGTTTATCTTTAGCATCAGAGGAAATAGTTCTTACTACTAACTGTTCATGGTCCTGTATTTTTTCCTAAGGTATATTTTTAACCCCTTTAATAAAAAAAAATAAATGTTGATCAAAAGATTTTTTATAAAAACTTATTCCTGGTTTATGGAAGACACTTAAAATGACTATTGCAGGTCTGAATGGACTTGAGACCAAAACAAGTTTTATGGAAAACTGACTTATAAAAATAATAGAAGGATCTATACATACCAAAACTTAATGATAGTTATTTCAGATGACAGGCATAGCGATAACTGATCATCTGCTGGTTATTTTCTTCATACAAAATATTTTCCAAATTTTCTGGGTTACACATGTGTTATTTATGTAACTTTTCAAGGTAGGATTATAAATATTACTCCCTGATAGCTCGGACAGTAAAGTATCTGCCTGCAATGCAAGAGAACCGGGTTTGATCCCTGGGTCAGGATGATTGCCTGAAGGAGGAAGTGGCAACCCACTCCAGTATTCTTGCCTGGAGTATTCCACGAACTGAGGAGCCTGGCCGGCTACAGTCCAAGGGCTCCCAAAGAGTCAGACACAACTGAGCAATGAACACTTTCACACTTCCCACATATTATTAATACTATGAAATAAGGGACAAAAAGGAATTGTACCTGCATAGGTAGGTGACCTGATTGTATATTATCTCACATGCTCTAATTAACATATTTCACTCTTCCAGTCTTGAAGGGAAGAGACTCCGCCATCGGCTGGCTGTCACAGAAGCAGAAAACAAACAGCAGCAGTTAGCCATATGCAAGCACACATGGACGGTCAGAGGGAGGAAGGGCAGAGGTTACCAAAAATGCGGAGACCAAGCAACATTTCATTTGTAACTGACTCCCATTCATCTAAGGGGAAAATATGTAGAAATGGGCCATGTGTGAATCAGGGCCCTGTTTCTACCTCCGTGCAGAACACATTAGTCAGTCTCACCTCGATTACTGTCAGTTTGTCTATATAACCATGAAAATTTGTCTTTAATTTCCTCATGACGAAGGTTTTCTGTTTTTTCTACTTCTGCACAAAAACCTGTTTTAATAATATGCTAAGGTCAAAAGAAAAACTGACAGAAGTTTATCTTTAGCATCAGAGGAAATAGTTCTTACTACTAACTGTTCATGGTCCTGTATTTTTTCCTAAGGTATATTTTTAACCCCTTTAATAAAAAAAATAAATGTTGATCAAAAGATTTTTTATAAAAACTTATTCCTGGTTTATGGAAGACACTTAAAATGACTATTGCAGGTCTGAATGGACTTGAGACCAAAACAAGTTTTATGGAAAACTGACTTATAAAAATAATAGAAGGATCTATACATACCAAAACTTAATGATAGTTATTTCAGATGACAGGCATAGCGATAACTGATCATCTGCTGGTTATTTTCTTCATACAAAATATTTTCCAAATTTTCTGGGTTACACATGTGTTATTTATGTAACTTTTCAAGGTAGGATTATAAATATTACTCCCTGATAGCTCGGACAGTAAAGTATCTGCCTGCAATGCAAGAGAACCGGGTTTGATCCCTGGGTCAGGATGATTGCCTGAAGGAGGAAGTGGCAACCCACTCCAGTATTCTTGCCTGGAGTATTCCACGAACTGAGGAGCCTGGCCGGCTACAGTCCAAGGGCTCCCAAAGAGTCAGACACAACTGAGCAATGAACACTTTCACACTTCCCACATATTATTAATACTATGAAATAAGGGACAAAAAGGAATTGTACCTGCATAGGTAGGTGACCTGATTGTATATTATCTCACATGCTCTAATTAACATATTTCACTCTTCCAAAACTCCCAGGACCTTGGGATCACACAAAGACCTTAAACTGTAAAAACGTACGTCATGCCTAAAATCACTCCCCTCTCTTCATGGGGTACAAATTACAGTGCTAGTCAAAACACTCTTTTCTAAAAAGCAGTCACTTTGATGTGTACTAGGGAGCACAGGAGGAAAGAGATTTAAAAATGTACATGAGATTGTTTCACTTGGAGCAGTAACCTGGTTGTATTTCCTGGCAATCTAGCAAAACTGGAAGAAACAAGTATAAAAAAGGACCACTCTGAAATGCACTCCCAAGACCTTTCAATGAGTGAGGCTAAAGAGCCAATAGCTGAAAAGTGTTCAAAAATGGACAGTGGGGTGGAGAGGAAGAAGCTGTGGGCTGTGGGCCGGCAAGAAAGCTAATGAGCTCCAATCCTGGGGATGGCGAGGTCCTTGCAAAATGTCACCAAGGCTATGCACACGAGCAAAATGCTTCCTGTTACTTCCACACGAAGTTTTGAGAAATAGTACCATCGCCTGTGAACTACAGAAGTACCTGCTCCCTACGCAGAGGAAAAGAACAATCGGAGCGAACACCACGCAGGGATGCTGCTCTCAGAATCCACATGTTTCAAGAACTGGACACGGCCAGGAAGGCTGGTTCCTGGCTGACACCTGTCACATCCCTCACTCAACACGCAATTCCCTGGGGGTCAGGAGTCCTTCCCAATCTGCCCAGAGCAGAGATGTGCAGAGCTGGTATTCCCTGCCCTAAACCACCAAGTATGCAAACTGATCCCCAAATACACTGAGAAGGAGGAGTTAGCATGCAGTCTGTACTAGGTAGCTCACCTCATTTCAAAGTGTCTCATTAAAATCTCTACGTTAAAAACACCCCCAACCGTTCTCTGTGACTGCTAGCTTCCTTAACAGAGGATGTTACGTCACACCAGTCTGATCACTCGCTAGGTTACAGTGACTGCGTGTTCTCACCCACAGATGCAGGCAACAATGCCTGACGACTAAACAGCATTCATTCCTCGGCACAATGACTCCTGTGACCCGGCCGCCTGGCACAATGGCCCAGTGACTGTGGCTGTAACAGAGACAGCCCAGCTGAGAACACAATTAGCATCTATTGCAGGAAAGAAGGCTCTGCATTGTCCTCTGGTAGGGAAGATTTTTAAGAGGGAGGAGAATTATTGCAGAGGCAAGCTACCAAAACAACAATGTCCCATCAGGGCCCCGAGGTTGTGCCGGAGGAGGCGAGGGGAGAGGGGCAGAAGCCCTGCATCCTAGTGATTCCTCATTATGTAGCTGAAGAACTGGAGTAGCTGTAACAGGGAGCGTTTCACAGAGCAGAAAAACAAACCAAAGAACTTTTCACAAGGCAATTTTTCTTTTTCCAATGCATTGATGTAATGGATTTTCTGCATATATGGATGTCAAATTTTCTGAGAGGCTTGATGATGATCAGAATGGCCCTAAAGAATGTGCAAGACGGTTTGGGATGATGGAGAAAAAGAGTGATGGACCTCTGAACAGCTAAGTTTTCCTATCCTCCTATGCCCAAGCGCTGTCTGTCAGTTAAGGGCTTCTCCACCTTGAATCAAATACATCATACTTGGCAAGGTCATCCCCAGATACTAAGCTCAGCCTCCCCCAGAACACTTCTGCCTGCACGTCCTTTGTGGTCCTGTGTCCACCAAGACCCTCGCCATCTCTCACTAGATCACCTCATCTATTCCTTCACCAACTTCCAGCCACCAACGCTGCCTTCAGCAAGCTTGCTCTGAGCGTCACTACCAAGCTTGTACTCGTCATTGATTACTTTAACTGGGTGGCTCTCTTCCTTTCTCCAGGAGTGCCGTGTCTTTCCGTGAAATACAAGACCCAAAAGGTGACCCAGATCATCTCACTCGTAGCCTTATCCACTGTCTTGTACCTTGTTGCCCACAACTGAAGTGTTTCCTTCCTTGTTAAGAATCCAACTGGTATTGGTTAAACTTTCAACTTTGCCACCTTCTATCTAATAAGCATTTTCTATTAAAATAAACACAACAAAGTATCAATATGAAGTTGTCGATGGATCCCTCATCTTTCTGCATGAAGCAAGTTTGAGTGTCTAATGGTCGATTAGGTTATTTTTTGTATACCTTCAACATTGTCTTAACTTAAAAAATAAATTATACAGTATCTGTGAAGCTATTTTTTATACATCATTAAGCAAGTATGACCTCCCTCTGCAAAATCAATTTGATAAATGCTCCAGTGGGGCTTTCCTGGTGGCTCAGATGGTAAAGAATCCACTTGCAATGCAGGAGACCTGGGCTCAATCCCTGGGTCAGGAAGATCCCCTAAAGAAAGGCATAGTTACCCACTGAAGCATTCTTGCTTGGAGAATTCCATTGACAGAGGATCCTGGCAGGCTACAGTCCAGGGGGTTGCAAAGAGTCAGACACGACTGAGTGGCTAACACACACACACTAGTGGTGATAATGTAGAGAAAAATCATAAAGGATAGGTAATGGGAGATTTGAGAAAGAATCTAATTTTTTAAAATTTTCCACACAAAATATTCCTAACAAAATTTTTTCTAGAAACAAGGATAATCACTCCAACTATACCTTGGTCATCTTTGCTTAAACTCATAGTACATATTCAAATTTTTATTGAATTATACATATATATACATGCATATAATCAAAGTTTAAGAATTCAGTATGGCTTAATTCACATAAAAAGAAAAAAGGTTAACTGATCTACTGTGAAAATCTGAGTGATAATCCTCAAAAAGACAGTATGGCAACAACCTAAAAGAGTTAAGATTTTTCAAATAAAGCAACACTTTAATCTGGAAACAATCCTTTTACACCTTCCCCTCATTATAGACAGAGTTTAGCATCTAAACTGGCACATATGTGTTGAATGTGGCCAAAATTTTGGGAGGTTCAGTAATATTCCCCTGTTTCAAATCAGTCTACCATTCCTACCTTGACATCCAAATGACTTTACCAAATTTCTTAAAACTTATCATAACTACAGCTTAGTGTATCTTAAAAGACAAAGGTGAGTCTAGACATTTCAGCCCCTCTTGAGACCCAGTGAAGAAATATACCATGGGAGCACTCTGTTAAATATTTCCCAGTGGCAGGGGTGCTGTGTGATGGTCTGGAGGAGTGGGATGGGGTTGGGGGATATACATATGACTAATCTGGGAACATACATATCTGTAAACAACAAAATCTGTAAAAGTTAAAAGTAAAATAAGCGTAGTGATGAATCTGGTGTCTAATTGGTCGATTAGGTTCATTTTCTGCATGAAGCAAGTTTGAGTGTCTAATGGTCGATTAGGTTATTTTTGTATACCTTCAACATTGTCTTAACTTAAAAATAAATTATACAGTATCTGTGAAGCTATTTTTATACATCATTAAGCAAGTATGACCTCCTCTGCAAAATCAATTTGATAAATGCTCCAGTGGGGCTTTCCTGGTGGCTCAGATGGTAAAGAATCCACTTGCAATGCAGGAGACCTGGGCTCAATCCCTGGGTCAGGAAGATCCCCTAAAGAAAGGCATAGTTACCCACTGAAGCATTCTTGCTTGGAGAATTCCATTGACAGAGGATCCTGGCAGGCTACAGTCCAGGGGGTTGCAAAGAGTCAGACACGACTGAGTGGCTAACACACACACACTAGTGGTGATAATGTAGAGAAAAATCATAAAGGATAGGTAATGGGAGATTTGAGAAAGAATCTAATTTTTTAAAATTTTCCACACAAAATATTCCTAACAAAATTTTTTCTAGAAACAAGGATAATCACTCCAACTATACCTTGGTCATCTTTGCTTAAACTCATAGTACATATTCAAATTTTTATTGAATTATACATATATATACATGCATATAATCAAAGTTTAAGAATTCAGTATGGCTTAATTCACATAAAAAGAAAAAAGGTTAACTGATCTACTGTGAAAATCTGAGTGATAATCCTCAAAAAGACAGTATGGCAACAACCTAAAAGAGTTAAGATTTTTCAAATAAAGCAACACTTTAATCTGGAAACAATCCTTTTACACCTTCCCCTCATTATAGACAGAGTTTAGCATCTAAACTGGCACATATGTGTTGAATGTGGCCAAAATTTTGGGAGGTTCAGTAATATTCCCCTGTTTCAAATCAGTCTACCATTCCTACCTTGACATCCAAATGACTTTACCAAATTTCTTAAAACTTATCATAACTACAGCTTAGTGTATCTTAAAAGACAAAGGTGAGTCTAGACATTTCAGCCCCTCTTGAGACCCAGTGAAGAAATATACCATGGGAGCACTCTGTTAAATATTTCCCAGTGGCAGGGGTGCTGTGTGATGGTCTGGAGGAGTGGGATGGGGTTGGGGGGGGGGGGATATACATATGACTAATCTGGGATCATACATATCTATAAACAACAAAATCTGTAAAAGTTAAAAGTAAAATAAAATTAAAAAAAAAATTTGTCCCAGTAAGTGGATCACACATGCCAAACCATGGAGGCGTGAACAAGCAGTGCATATTCAGGCCAATGTTAGGACTGAAACAGAGGAGAAAAGTCAGGGCTAAAGAGGTTGGGAGGATCTGTTTCTGTAGTTATATCAAGCAGGGATCCCCATCTCCTGGATCGAATGCTGGGTGACCTGAGGCAGAGTTGATATAATAACAAGAGAAATACAATGTGCAATAAATGTAATGCACTTGAATCATCCTGAGACCATCTCCCCACCTCCTTGGTCCATGGAAAAACTGTCTTCCATGAAACTGGTCCATGGTGAAAAGAAGGTTGGGGATCACTGATACACAGTATGGGCTATAATATTCAATTACTGTTTGGACTAATTCAATTAATGTATGGATTTTTGAAAAGGAGGAAGTCATGAGCAGCTAGGTATTTTATGATGACGTGAATAGCCATATGGATGACAGATACATTGGATAGAGACTAATGACGGGGAGACTGATTAAAAGCCTTCATAGCAGAGCTGGTGAGACATCACAAGTTGCAAATTAAGAATCAGCAGAACACTGGGTGAGAATGGGTTAAGCCACATCTAAGCTAAAGTGGATATGAATACAGTGAGCAGAGAAGAGGAGGAAGGCAAAACTAACACCAGAGGTCTAACACTCAGATGCCACCCATTAAGATGGGAGAGAGGAGATAAGCATGCTTAAGAAAAATGAACTGAATTCAAGATACTTACAGGACATGACTATGTACTGGTGCCCAGTAGAGCATTCAGGAGAGAGGGCTAGAGACGAAGAGACCCGGGACATTAACAAATAACTGCTAGGTGAAGCCACAGCCATAAGTGAAATTAACAAGGAGAAGGTAAGGAAGGCAGAGAGAAGAGGCTTAAGAAAGTACATTCAAGCGTGGGTACAGGGAGACTCAGTAGAGGAGGCAGAAAATGAAGGTGGGTTTGTGGCTTCTTATCTGTTAATTAGAATGCAATAACCATGCTGAGAAGGCAGAGTGTGGAATAAAGAACTCATGAAGCAGTAATGATCTGGGATGAGTACAGGTTATTTTGCAGGTGGGTCTGCAGAGCATCGACCTGTAAGAGTACTAATCTCAGTGGCAAGCCTAAACAGAAACTTGAGGTTAGCAAGTGTCCTTTGTATGATTCTCCAAAGGCCATTTATGACCTGTTGGTTTAGGTTTAGATGGTTGAACTGTGGTGATCATATAATTCATGGAAATGTCAAAGTGACCACCTTTGTTACAAATGTCTGCTAAGTCACTTCAGTCGTGTACAATTCTTTGTGACCCCATGGACAGTAGCCCACCAGACTCCTCTGTCCACGGAGATTCTCCAGGCAAGAATACTAGAGTCGGTAGCGATTTCCTCCTCCAGGGGATCTTCCCAGGGATCGAATCTGTAACGTCTCCTGTGTTGGCACCTAGGTTCTTGACCCCTAGTGCCATCTGGGAAGCCCTTGTTCTAAACAGTAAGGGAAAAAAGTAACTACTGAAGGTTATCTGCCCCTAGGGAATTTGAGAGATCTAGGGTAAGATCTTGGTAAGAAGAGTCAGATATGGGTCGGGAAGGGCCAGAGGACTGTGTTCAATGCCAGGAAGAGATCACAGCAACAGGCCAACGCAAGAGCTGGCAAGTGTGCTCTTTAAAGGACCCAGCAATAGATGTTTTAGGTTGTGCCATCCTTAGGCCTCCTGCTGCAACCACTCACGCTGCCCTGTCTGCCATCACGTCATTCAGGCAGTCATAGCCAATACACACGTGAGTGACGATGCCTCTGCTCCAACAAAGTTTTATTGATATACACCAAGAGCTGACACATTCAAGATACTTACAGGACATGACTATGTACTGGTGCCCAGTAGAGCATTCAGGAGAGAGGGCTAGAGACAAGAGACCCGGGACATTAACAAATAACTGCTAGGTGAAGCCACAGCCATAAGTGAAATTAACAAGGAGAAGGTAAGGAAGGCAGAGAGAAGAGGCTTAAGAAAGTACATTCAAGCGTGGGTACAGGGAGACTCAGTAGAGGAGGCAGAAAATGAAGGTGGGTTTGTGGCTTCTTATCTGTTAATTAGAATGCAATAACCATGCTGAGAAGGCAGAGTGTGGAATAAAGAACTCATGAAGCAGTAATGATCTGGGATGAGTACAGGTTATTTTGCAGGTGGGTCTGCAGAGCATCGACCTGTAAGAGTACTAATCTCAGTGGCAAGCCTAAACAGAAACTTGAGGTTAGCAAGTGTCCTTTGTATGATTCTCCAAAGGCCATTTATGACCTGTTGGTTTAGGTTTAGATGGTTGAACTGTGGTGATCATATAATTCATGGAAATGTCAAAGTGACCACCTTTGTTACAAATGTCTGCTAAGTCACTTCAGTCGTGTACAATTCTTTGTGACCCCATGGACAGTAGCCCACCAGACTCCTCTGTCCACGGAGATTCTCCAGGCAAGAATACTAGAGTCGGTAGCGATTTCCTCCTCCAGGGGATCTTCCCAGGGATCGAATCTGTAACGTCTCCTGTGTTGGCACCTAGGTTCTTGACCCCTAGTGCCATCTGGGAAGCCCTTGTTCTAAACAGTAAGGGAAAAAAGTAACTACTGAAGGTTATCTGCCCCTAGGGAATTTGAGAGATCTAGGGTAAGATCTTGGTAAGAAGAGTCAGATATGGGTCGGGAAGGGCCAGAGGACTGTGTTCAATGCCAGGAAGAGATCACAGCAACAGGCCAACGCAAGAGCTGGCAAGTGTGCTCTTTAAAGGACCCAGCAATAGATGTTTTAGGTTGTGCCATCCTTAGGCCTCCTGCTGCAACCACTCACGTCTGCCCTGTCTGCCATCACGTCATTCAGGCAGTCATAGCCAATACACACGTGAGTGACGATGCCTCTGCTCCAACAAAGTTTTATTGATATACACCAAGAGCTGAATTTCACAGAAAATGTGGGTCATGAAATAGTGTTTTTTTAATTTCTTTTAACTATTCAAAAATGTGAAAAGAGACCATACAAGAACGGGTAGGAGGCCAGATAAGGCCAGAATTTGCCAACCTTTGGTCGAAGACCTGGGCCAGTGCTGCAATATTCCCTCTGATACATGCATAGGATTAGAATTCTATCGTAAGGGTAGGTTAGGAGTTGAGCAATGATGGCCGAAAGCATGCTTCTTTCCTCTCACGTTTTATAACACGTTATGGTAAAGACCAACAAAAGTCTAAAAAAGACACTGGACACTAGGAGTTCCAGTCTCCTTCCAGCCACATGCTGGTGCTCAGATCTGGAGCAAATCAGTGTAACAGTCTCATGCTCCAGTGTTCTCGTTGGAAGAGATGGTGTGTCTGCTGGTGGGTAATCCGGAAGGCTGTGGCGAGAGTAAGGCAGACGTTTGCAGCAAGTGCTCACAAATGACAGAGTAGTTTTTAAGGAAGACAACTGAAAAGGGACAGCAAGTTGTGACAAAAACATTTTATAAATTCTGAGGGAAAATGTTCTGGAAGCTAGGCGGGAGAAAAGGAGCGTGCAGAAGTGATCCACTTTGCCTACTACTTAGGTAGGGTGGCCTCTCCTCTCAAAATGATGCACGTGGTGCTTACATTGGCTCTCATCTGGACAAGTTCACAAGCTTCATCTTTCCTCAGCTGTTACCAACTCAGAAACAAAGGACTGAACCTTGATCGTTCAGCAATTCGACCAGCAACAGTTGCCACCCATTTAACCCAAAGACTATTTCAAAAGGAAACAAGTGTCCCAAATGACACATTTTCCATGGTTTCTTCAAAACTACAGACTACTAAGTTGTATCTCTGACGCTTAAATAATGATGTTCTTTGTCACAGAGTCCTAGAAAATATAGGAAAAGGAAGCAAGGAGAAGTTAACACTCAATCCTTCTATATATTTTTTTCCACTTTTATTGGTCTTTCATTTATTTATTTTCATCCATTTTTGTTCTTTGGCCTGTGTGGGCCTCCCATTGCAGTTGCCTCTCCTCTAGCAGAGCACTGGCTCTGGGCGCATGTGCTCCAGAGTGCTGGCTTGTAATTGGACACACCAGTCCAGCTGCTCCACGGCATGTGGGATCTTCCCAGGCCAGGGATCGAACCAGCTCCCCTTGCAGTGCAAGGCTGACTCTTTACCCACTGGACCACCAGTGAAGCCCAATCCTTCTATACTTTTAATCTTCCTTTACACAACAGGTAAGCAGCCCTCAGTTCCAAGCTAAGCAGAGGAATTCAACTGCATGGCCCTTTACTAATATCGGTTACCAGCGGCTTTAGGGCCACTGAAGGACGAGTGACATTATCTCTTCTCATATTGGCAGGAAGTTGTACCCGGACCACAGCCTTTTTTTTATTAAAGCTTTTGTTTGTTTGTTTGTTCTATGTTCATTCATCCTTGAGGCTGAGCCACCTGCCCATCTGAAATCAATTCTTGAATATATTTTTCTTAATTTTGGCCTCTTTTATTGGTTTTCTTTTATCTGTTTATTTTCATCCATCTTTATTCTTTGGCCTGTGGAAGCCTCCCATTGCAGTGGCCTCTCTCGTTGAAGAGCACCAGCTCTGGGCACGTGCACTCCAGAGCACTGGCTCGTAATTAGACACACCAGTCTAGCCGTTCCAACGCACATAGGATCTTCCAAGGCCAGGGATCGAACCAGTGGCCCTTGCACTGCAAGGCAAACTCTTTACCCAGTGGACCACCAGGGAAGTCCTGGACCACTGCTTTTTGATCAATCCCATATGCCATGAGGGCAAGAAGGCCTCCATTTTCACAAACCATCATCTCTCCAGAATAAACTTGCTAGGTGATCCTATTATAGCTTTATGTACCTACAGTCTACAGAATATATGTTTGGTCCTTAGATGCATTCAAATGCTTGGACTAAGCTTAAACACAGGAATTAAAAAGATAGTATTTTATTGGTTCACTCCTACAGACTGCACAGACTTGAGATCAAGGTTTTCTGGAGATAAGTTCACAGGAAGCAAGCACTGCTGAGTTGGCTCCCACCTGGGCCATCTCCCTGGAGTCATAACACATGGCTAGCGGCTTATCCACGTTTTTACTTGGTGGACTTCAGTAGCATTCATTTCTCCACAGCCTGATAAACAAGCATATGGGATCTAGGGGATCCTACTGCTAACTCTGACACAGACAATTATTAGTGCTCTTTCCCAAACACAAAATAAGGAGGATTCAACCAGTGTGTATGTGCCAGTGGATTCACAGGAGGAGAAAGACTAAAGAATTAGAAGACGAGGGTGTTCTTGGGGACTAGTAAATCAGAGTCAGTTAGTCCTCATCAAGTCTCTCAATCTTCAAGCTACAGCTAGAAAACACTCCTAGATTAACTTGAATCGTTTCCCACAAGTTCAATTCATCCAACCTACAATGACAAATGTAAAGATTTAAAATTTGACATAGGTCTTATACATAAATATGACATACCTGTGATCTTATAACATGTTGATACTTAGTATTTAAACTTCTAATTCTATTCAGCTGTAATCATTGATAATTTGTAAAACCATGACTGCACCTTCAAGAAACATCTAATATAAGAATTCATTTAAGCATATAAATCTTATCTAAAGCTAATCAAGAAAAGTCACTTCAACCTTAGGATTAAGATTTAAAATATATTAAGTTTGAAAGTAACTAAACGATGGTGGATCTCCCTACAGACTGGCAGATAAATGTTTAATATTGTTGAATGAGAGTTACAAAATCTCACCACAAAGGAGTGTCACTTAATAACATTTATTCTGTAGGGATCAGAGTTTTATAATTATTCTTGATCTGAATTTCATAGTTAGTAATCTCACTGATTAAAGGAGCTCATCATAGTGATTCAGGCATTAGGCCCTTTCTACTTCTCAGATCCTCACCAGTCCCAAGACCACATGCTGAACACTCTTCTCTCCCAGTTCCTACTGGGTCCTTGTAAGGTCTTCTCTAACCAGGACAATGGTCTACAACTCAAGCTGGGAAACGAGGGTTGGCAAGGGAAATTCTGTGGGTTGTCAGCTTGTTTCCACTTAGTCACTTGTCAGAACTGAAGATTAGCTGCCAGCTTTAAGCACACACGTGGACCCAACCCCGTGTTATCCAGGACTGGAGTGGCCTCTACTGCTTCACAAGTCACCATCGTCATCAGACTTCCAATCTGCAACTAACAGGGGAGATGAAAATAAATCTAACTTTAACAGTAACTGGATTTCAAAGGCATGTTTCAAGATTTCCTTGTAGAGAAGTCATGTTTCCTTTGGGCTTGAATGCTACGGCTTCCATCAAAGTCAAGGACAGTGAAAATGGCCACAGAATGTGAGAAGAGGGCCTACAGGAAAGTAATAACGTAACCTACAAAGGACAACCGAAAAGAGGGCCTTAAGGCTCTGTCAGCAATGAGATAATGTCACGTGGATTGCACACGGCTGTTCTCTATATAGACGAGCACCACAGCGCAAGTCATGACAGCTGGCCGGAACAATGTGCAAGTTCTACACAGCGATAATGAAGGAAGATGCTACAGAATCTGAATCTATGAAGCAATAGGCTAGACACAACCTCACATCTGAACATAGTGTGTCCCCCAACCAACACTAAGGACAGGCTGAAAAGAAAGTGTAAGTTGCTCAGTTGTGTCCAACTCTTTGCAATACCACAGAGTGTAGCCCACCAGGCTACTCTGTCCATGGAACTCGCCCAGGCAAGAACATTGGAGTGGGTTGCCATGCCCTCCTCTAGGGAAATTCCCAACCCAGGGATGGAACTCGGTCTCCTGCATTGCAGATGGATTCTTTACCATCTGAGCCACCCGGGAAACCCATATAACCAATAAGCTCCTGCCATGAGCATGCACAGTGTGGAAAATCTAACTTTACGTAGGGTTTTTAACGTCTACTAGCATTTCCATAGTGATTCAGGCATTAGGCCCTTTCTACTTCTCAGATCCTCACCAGTCCCAAGACCACATGCTGAACACTCTTCTCTCCCAGTTCCTACTGGGTCCTTGTAAGGTCTTCTCTAACCAGGACAATGGTCTACAACTCAAGCTGGGAAACGAGGGTTGGCAAGGGAAATTCTGTGGGTTGTCAGCTTGTTTCCACTTAGTCACTTGTCAGAACTGAAGATTAGCTGCCAGCTTTAAGCACACACGTGGACCCAACCCCGTGTTATCCAGGACTGGAGTGGCCTCTACTGCTTCACAAGTCACCATCGTCATCAGACTTCCAATCTGCAACTAACAGGGGAGATGAAAAATAAATCTAACTTTAACAGTAACTGGATTTCAAAGGCATGTTTCAAGATTTCCTTGTAGAGAAGTCATGTTTCCTTTGGGCTTGAATGCTACGGCTTCCATCAAAGTCAAGGACAGTGAAAATGGCCACAGAATGTGAGAAGAGGGCCTACAGGAAAGTAATAACGTAACCTACAAAGGACAACCGAAAAGAGGGCCTTAAGGCTCTGTCAGCAATGAGATAATGTCACGTGGATTGCACACGGCTGTTCTCTATATAGACGAGCACCACAGCGCAAGTCATGACAGCTGGCCGGAACAATGTGCAAGTTCTACACAGCGATAATGAAGGAAGATGCTACAGAATCTGAATCTATGAAGCAATAGGCTAGACACAACCTCACATCTGAACATAGTGTGTCCCCCAACCAACACTAAGGACAGGCTGAAAAGAAAGTGTAAGTTGCTCAGTTGTGTCCAACTCTTTGCAATACCACAGAGTGTAGCCCACCAGGCTACTCTGTCCATGGAACTCGCCCAGGCAAGAACATTGGAGTGGGTTGCCATGCCCTCCTCTAGGGGAAATTCCCAACCCAGGGATGGAACTCGGGTCTCCTGCATTGCAGATGGATTCTTTACCATCTAAGCCACCCGGGAAACCCATATAACCAATAAGTCTTCCTGCCTATGAGCATGCACAGTGTGGTAAGAATCTAAGCCCAGTCCGACAGAAAGCTAGTTCAAGAACTGCCTGGACAGAAGAGGGCTGGAAATGGAATCTGAACCATCCTGCCTGTTTAGTATCTCCTGGGCTGGGGTATTCTTCTGCCACGTAGGGACACAATGTATGTGGCCAACATTCCACTGGCAGAAAAAGCCTCCAACCTACTCATCTTGAGTGGTGGTAGAAAGCAAACACAAGTAACCAAGTTCTGACAAAGCAAAAACACTTTTCGACCCTAAAACAAATCACCTCCATGATGTTATTAAAATACTTGCATGGAAAAGAACATTTAAAATACATAAAGGTCTAAGACAGCCAGATTCCTTTTCCAGGAGTGCTGCTTTGGAATTGGGACAACAGTATACTTTGTATATAAGTGTAGCTTTAAGTAGACAAACACCAGCTTGTTTGCACCTGACTTCCCGCAGTGAGAAAGGGCGACCCTTGGAGCACGCTCATCCTCTCTAGCCTTCCATCTCCACATCTCATGGCTCTATCTCGACTGTGAAGGTTCACTGTGTTTTTGTTCTGTGCTAAAACTGTGCTTCAAGGTGATCACTGGATGTAAAGCCATATAAATGTAGCATTGAGGTGTTTTGGTGCAATAAGTACCATTAACTGGAGAAGAGAACGTTGTGAAAGGACCCAGAAAACAAAACAAAACAAAAATAAACAAAGAGAATTAACAGTTTGGCAGCAGACCCCAACAACTAGGGGAAGAACGTCATCAGCTTGCAAAATTAGCTCATTTTCTTATCTTTCTTGGCTTCTCCTAGGCCATCTCAGTGGCCAGCATTCATGAGAGCTCATGAATCTTTTTCCTGGTTCTTTTGGACAGGCTGAAAAGAAAGTGTAAGTTGCTCAGTTGTGTCCAACTCTTTGCAATACCACAGAGTGTAGCCCACCAGGCTACTCTGTCCATGGAACTCGCCCAGGCAAGAACATTGGAGTGGGTTGCCATGCCCTCCTCTAGGGAAATTCCCAACCCAGGGATGGAACTCGGTCTCCTGCATTGCAGATGGATTCTTTACCATCTAAGCCACCCGGGAAACCCATATAACCAATAAGTCTTCCTGCCTATGAGCATGCACAGTGTGGTAAGAATCTAAGCCCAGTCCGACAGAAAGCTAGTTCAAGAACTGCCTGGACAGAAGAGGGCTGGAAATGGAATCTGAACCATCCTGCCTGTTTAGTATCTCCTGGGCTGGGGTATTCTTCTGCCACGTAGGGACACAATGTATGTGGCCAACATTCCACTGGCAGAAAAAGCCTCCAACCTACTCATCTTGAGTGGTGGTAGAAAGCAAACACAAGTAACCAAGTTCTGACAAAGCAAAAACACTTTTCGACCCTAAAACAAATCACCTCCATGATGTTATTAAAATACTTGCATGGAAAAGAACATTTAAAATACATAAAGGTCTAAGACAGCCAGATTCCTTTTCCAGGAGTGCTGCTTTGGAATTCGGGGACAACAGTATACTTTGTATATAAGTGTAGCTTTAAGTAGACAAACACCAGCTTGTTTGCACCTGACTTCCCGCAGTGAGAAAGGGCGACCCTTGGAGCACGCTCATCCTCTCTAGCCTTCCATCTCCACATCTCATGGCTCTATCTCGACTGTGAAGGTTCACTGTGTTTTTGTTCTGTGCTAAAACTGTGCTTCAAGGTGATCACTGGATGTAAAGCCATATAAATGTAGCATTGAGGTGTTTTGGTGCAATAAGTACCATTAACTGGAGAAGAGAACGTTGTGAAAGGACCCAGAAAACAAAACAAAACAAAAATAAACAAAGAGAATTAACAGTTTGGCAGCAGACCCCAACAACTAGGGGAAGAACGTCATCAGCTTGCAAAATTAGCTCATTTTCTTATCTTTCTTGGCTTCTCCTAGGCCATCTCAGTGGCCAGCATTCATGAGAGCTCATGAATCTTTTTCCTGGTTCTTTTTCCATCCTGAAAATAAGGTGGGTAATGTAAACTTTTCTAAGTCTTCGCAGATCCAAAACCTTCTCCCACTTGTCTCCACAACTTATTGTTTGCCTGGGTCCAAAATTATAGTTTGAAACTGTCTTTCCCTCAAAACTTTAAAGGCAATATTTGCCACCTAGCATTCAATATTAAATACTTCTGCAATGTCTGAGGTCTATTAAGGTTGAAGGGAACTTATATCTTCCTTTGCAGATGTTTAGGATTTTCTCCTTAACCCTAGAAAATCTGAATTCAGCCAGGATATCTAGGTCTGTTTTTCATCTGTCCTAGTTCATGCTGAGGGCCTGTGTTTTCTCAGCTCAGAGAGAATATCTTTATTTACTGATTCTTTCTTCCTCTAAACAATCTGTTTCTGCTTCTAAAACAGTTAAAGATGAGAGGTTCAGGGCCTGTTCTCCAAGTGGGCTAACTTCTCTCAAGTCCCTCTTTTGGGGAGATTCCTTCGTCTAATTCAGGTAAGTGGCTTGGTTCTTGGCCATCTCCATTCTTATTTCAATTCTTTCGAGAAGTTAAAAACAGCTAACAATAGTAACACTTTGACCACTGCTCTTCTGAGCCATCTGTTCTTATTTTAAAACTACATTACTCACTTGAATCTGAGCACATGGAGTTCTCTATTCCCCTAGTTACTTCTTTTCAACAAACTCTGTTGATCTCTTTATTTTGCTCACACTCTTAGTTTTCTCAAAAAGCAAGGCAGCTGATTCATTATTTATGAATAAAGGCTGTTAATCTGAATAGATAACTAGTATGAGTTTCTTCTACAACAGTATCCCCATAGGCCTGTAGGGAAACCAACAATAGTCAGTAGGTAAATAGGTAGATTATTTCATAAGCAAGCTCCCCATAGGGACCTGGACACAGAGCAGCTGAGTGGCAGAGATTCCCAACTGCACAAAGGAAGGCAGGCTCTATCCCAGGGGCGGAAAGTGAAAGGCTTTCTGAGTTCATCTAATTCTCCTCTCACTCCCTTGCTCAATCTAATGTGGACACCTGACGTCACTTCGAGCTCTACGTCTCAGTCAGCTCTCTCTCCCTTCCTTAAGGATAGATTTCTGGTTTCACCATGAAGACGAGACACCCCATCACTTATAGATCTCCAGCTTTAGCACATGCTAGCAACTCAAACCACTAGACAATGCTCTTCCTAACCCAATTTTCATTAGCTAGAAATGCATGAAAATGGAAGATTACACATGAGCCCACTGCATAGGCATATACACACATGAACACACAGGCGACATAAGATGACTAAACTCTGAAATTCAAATGATTTATACTTTCACATACACTGAAATACAGCCATAGGGCTGTAACAAGGGGAAAAAAATAAAGTCACAAGTATTCAAAACAAAGGGACAAGGGCACCACAATTCAAACACATGAAACCTGCTACTGTATACAAGTTTAAAGCTCCACGTGTTATAAACAAACGAGATTATCAAAGTATTATATTTTCCACATAAATAAAGCACAATGAAGTATCCAGCCACATTTTAAAACTCCTGCAGCTCACAAGAGGTCACACGAGATATTCAGGATATTAGTGACAAAAGCAGGAGAATACAGGTTTAAATGTAACTAACTGAAGGAATCATCCTTTAAAAATGCTAAAACCAAAAGATTTCTAAAATCACTATCTCAAGCTTCCAAATTTTGCCAAATTTCAAAACAGGCTCTGTCCTGTAAGCCAATTTAGATTAATACCTTGAAACGTTCCTGTCCAAAGTCAGGCCACTCCTTTGCCTAAAACTCTTCAAGGCTTCCTGACCTTCTCAAGAGACTCCTGAGTCCTCAACTCTCATTTCCTCGAGAGTCACTCAGCTCACATTTTCCCTCTTCATCTCCCTCCACTCCCCTCCCACCACGATGGCCAGTATCGCCCATCACGAGTCTCGTCCCCTCTCAGGGCCTCTCTGCAAGCTGCTCCTGTGGTCTGGGCCGCTCCTTGCCCTCCTGCCCTGCAGGGTCACCTGCTAAACATTTGCTGATGCTTTGACATCCTCAGGAAAGCATTTCCTAGCCATACGCCTCAGACTCATGTCCCTAAACATGGGAGGCTTACTTTAACGTAGGGGTCCCCAACCTCCAGGACCTAACGCCTAATGATCAGAGGTAGAGCAGATAATAGAAACAAAGTACATGATATGTGTGCTTAAATCACCTCCAAAACCATCCTCCCACCCCCCACCCCGGTCTGAGGAAAAACTGTCTTCCACTGAAACCAGTAACTGGTGTGAAGAAGGCTGGGGACCACTGGTTTAGGGGAAAGAAGGAGAAAGAGGGAAAGCTGCTGTGACAGCTGGTCCCGCATTGGACCACATCTCTCGAGGCCAGGTGGGGAGCTCGTCCTGCCACTGTACCCTCTGTTCTTAGCGCTCCATACATTCAGTTCAGGATGAGTATCTCAGGAAAGATGTCTACAAATTCTCGCAGAATCAGACTGTTCTGTGGAGGTCCCAGGGCTTCGCCTATGGCTCAGTGAGTAAAGAAGCCACCTGCCATGCAGGAGGTGCAGGTTCAATCTCTGGGTCAGGAAGGTGGTCTAGAGTAAGAAATGGCAACCCACTCCAGTATTCTCACCTGGAAAATCCCATGGACAGAGGAGCCTGGTGGGCTACAGTCTATGGGGTCACATCCTTTAATATTAGTGACAAAAGCAGGAGAATACAGGTTTAAATGTAACTAACTGAAGGAATCATCCTTTAAAATGCTAAAACCAAAAGATTTCTAAAATCACTATCTCAAGCTTCCAAATTTTGCCAAATTTCAAAACAGGCTCTGTCCTGTAAGCCAATTTAGATTAATACCTTGAAACGTTCCTGTCCAAAGTCAGGCCACTCCTTTGCCTAAAACTCTTCAAGGCTTCCTGACCTTCTCAAGAGACTCCTGAGTCCTCAACTCTCATTTCCTCGAGAGTCACTCAGCTCACATTTTCCCTCTTCATCTCCCTCCACTCCCCTCCCACCACGATGGCCAGTATCGCTTCCATCACGAGTCTCGTCCCCTCTCAGGGCCTCTCTGCAAGCTGCTCCTGTGGTCTGGGCCGCTCCTTGCCCTCCTGCCCTGCAGGGTCACCTGCTAAACATTTGCTGATGCTTTGACATCCTCAGGAAAGCATTTCCTAGCCATACGCCTCAGACTCATGTCCCTAAACATGGGAGGCTTACTTTAACGTAGGGGTCCCCAACCTCCAGGACCTAACGCCTAATGATCAGAGGTAGAGCAGATAATAGAAACAAAGTACATGATATGTGTGCTTAAATCACCTCCAAAACCATCCTCCCACCCCCCACCCCGGTCTGAGGAAAACTGTCTTCCACTGAAACCAGTAACTGGTGTGAAGAAGGCTGGGGACCACTGGTTTAGGGGAAAGAAGGAGAAAGAGGGAAAGCTGCTGTGACAGCTGGTCCCGCATTGGACCACATCTCTCGAGGCCAGGTGGGGAGCTCGTCCTGCCACTGTACCCTCTGTTCTTAGCGCTCCATACATTCAGTTCAGGATGAGTATCTCAGGAAAGATGTCTACAAATTCTCGCAGAATCAGACTGTTCTGTGGAGGTCCCAGGGCTTCGCCTATGGCTCAGTGAGTAAAGAAGCCACCTGCCATGCAGGAGGTGCAGGTTCAATCTCTGGGTCAGGAAGGTGGTCTAGAGTAAGAAATGGCAACCCACTCCAGTATTCTCACCTGGAAAATCCCATGGACAGAGGAGCCTGGTGGGCTACAGTCTATGGGGTCACAAATAGTCAGACATGCCTGAGTGATGAAACACACAGAGGTCCTAGGAGACAGGTATGAGCACCGACCAAAAGAACATCCTTACTGCCATGAAGGCAAGAGTAAACAGTGATCAGAGCCACGTGGAACTGCTTTGGGAGAATCTCGGTGGTTTTATTTTGTTCTCATTAGGGAAGGCAACAAAATAGCAAGTCAATTATGTCTATATTATAACAAACATTATGTACTGCCATTCAGGTATTGCTTATTTAAACACTTTTCTAATCATGGTGGAAATGCAAAAGGAAAACTAAACCAAACAGAGAAACACATGCATCATTGACAAATAAAGGAAAGAGTGACTGTTTAGAAAAACCTGTCAAATACCTATCCATGTTGCTGGATATAATGGGAAGGAAACTGAACTTCATAGGAACACAGTCCCTTATAATGTGTACCTTCCTGTACTCAACATTATTCCCAATTAAGAGTATTAGTCACTCAGCCATGTCTGACCCTTTGTGATCCCAAGTTGTGTAGCCCACCAGGCTCCTCCATCCACTGGAGTTCACCAGGCAAGAATACTGGAGTGGGAAGCCATTCCTTACTCCAGGGCATCTTCCTGACCCAGGCACTGAACTTGGTCTCCTGCATTGCACAGGCGGATTCTTTACCGTCTGAGCCACCAGGGAAGCCAATAATGAGGCACATACACCAGGGTTACTCTGAGCCCAAGAGCAAAGAGAGGATGTGATAGAAGCACACAGCCACGATGATGCATCTTCAGAGTCCAGCACACAGATATAAAAGCAAACGTCCAGAGACCCTGTCTCTGGACCAACATTTCAGTGTGATTTCAGATAACATTTCCAATGAAGAAGGGAATCTGTTACAAAGCTTACCTAAAATGAACCATGCAGACTAACTTTTAATTTTGTGTTCCGAATCTGACAGAACACCTCAAGACTGGAAACATGAGCTCATGTAGATAGCATCTCGGGCCATGCTAGGAGAGACAGGACAGGCTCCGAGAGACAGACACTCGATAAGCTTCTTAATGTCTCGGTTCAATCTGTGTGTCTTTGCAAATGAAAAATTTCTATGAAAAGGGGTCACAAAGAGTCAGGCATGCCTGAGTGATGAAACACACAGAGGTCCTAGGAGACAGGTATGAGCACCGACCAAAAGAACATCCTTACTGCCATGAAGGCAAGAGTAAACAGTGATCAGAGCCACGTGGAACTGCTTTGGGAGAATCTCGGTGGTTTTATTTTGTTCTCATTAGGGAAGGCAACAAAATAGCAAGTCAATTATGTCTATATTATAACAAACATTATGTACTGCCATTCAGGTATTGCTTATTTAAACACTTTTCTAATCATGGTGGAAATGCAAAAGGAAAACTAAACCAAACAGAGAAACACATGCATCATTGACAAATAAAGGAAAGAGTGACTGTTTAGAAAAACCTGTCAAATACCTATCCATGTTGCTGGATATAATGGGAAGGAAACTGAACTTCATAGGAACACAGTCCCTTATAATGTGTACCTTCCTGTACTCAACATTATTCCCAATTAAGAGTATTAGTCACTCAGCCATGTCTGACCCTTTGTGATCCCAAGTTGTGTAGCCCACCAGGCTCCTCCATCCACTGGAGTTCACCAGGCAAGAATACTGGAGTGGGAAGCCATTCCTTACTCCAGGGCATCTTCCTGACCCAGGCACTGAACTTGGTCTCCTGCATTGCACAGGCGGATTCTTTACCGTCTGAGCCACCAGGGAAGCCAATAATGAGGCACATACACCAGGGTTACTCTGAGCCCAAGAGCAAAGAGAGGATGTGATAGAAGCACACAGCCACGATGATGCATCTTCAGAGTCCAGCACACAGATATAAAAGCAAACGTCCAGAGACCCTGTCTCTGGACCAACATTTCAGTGTGATTTCAGATAACATTTCCAATGAAGAAGGGAATCTGTTACAAAGCTTACCTAAAATGAACCATGCAGACTAACTTTTAATTTTGTGTTCCGAATCTGACAGAACACCTCAAGACTGGAAACATGAGCTCATGTAGATAGCATCTCGGGCCATGCTAGGAGAGACAGGACAGGCTCCGAGAGACAGACACTCGATAAGCTTCTTAATGTCTCGGTTCAATCTGTGTGTCTTTTGCAAATGAAAAAGGCCACCTTCAGAGCACTGGGTTAGCAAATGACTTCCTTCTTCGCTGGCTAAATTTAGAAAGAGATCATAACAACAGAGACAACAATGGGAAGCGGGGTCCTATGAAGATAAAAGAAAACCTCCATAAAGAGGTAATGCCTCTTCCCATGTGCTCAGGACATCATCCCAGGGGAAACCAGAGACGGTCACAGGGAAACATGACCCAAGATGGTTAGGGGTGCCAGGTGACACCAGGTGAAAATTAAACCCAGGCTCCTCAAGTGTGACCTGTCCTGATTCAAGCGTTACAGACATTCAAGAATCTTAAGGTGAGATAAGCTTTTATGAACTGGCCCCAAATTAAGTGAGCCACGTTATTGGGTGTTTCAAATTACTTAGATAAGCTTTTTGATGGTTATTGAGTTATTTAACATCCCAGTCTCCTGACACAGACTTAACAAAAGACTCTAGATTAGCCGTATTTCAATTTAGGATATCCTGTGAGGCAAGGCTACCCCTGAGAGTTCTAGGGGCTGTTTGCTAATTTTGTCCTAAGAGGTGGTGGACGTTGGGCAAGAATAAAGAAAAGTGTGTCAAAAATGGAATATATGGATGGATCTAAGAAGAAACAGAAGAAAAGGAATAAACTAAAGAGGTCTTCTTGAGTCTTCTACTATTTCTGAATAACCCACACTCGTAAAACCTCCATTTGAGATCCCTAACTACCAAGTGTGGTTATTTATCAGTAGAGAAAACAGACCCACCCCGCCCTTCCAAAGGGAAAAAAAAAAAAAAAAACAAGAAACACTCTTCACTGTCTATAAAGAGCAAAACTAAGATGATTCCCTATATTTTTGGTTAAGCCTCTGAATAAAGAACTGCCTATTAGGAATAGGTCCATATAATTACATAGCACTTGCCATTTTTCAGACTAATTTCACATTCAACATTTCCTGAAATCTTTCTAATAGCCCTGTGAAATCTGTTAGATATCCACACTTATGAGCAAGACACTGGAAACACGTGATGTACTCTTGCCTACAGAGTGAAGCCAGGCTGAGGCTCAAGGGGGTGCAACATTTAACAATTGGATCAAAACCTTCCACGACTTATGTTCTTGGGCAAATGAAAAAGGCCACCTTCAGAGCACTGGGTTAGCAAATGACTTCCTTCTTCGCTGGCTAAATTTAGAAAGAGATCATAACAACAGAGACAACAATGGGAAGCGGGGTCCTATGAAGATAAAAGAAAACCTCCATAAAGAGGTAATGCCTCTTCCCATGTGCTCAGGACATCATCCCAGGGGAAACCAGAGACGGTCACAGGGAAACATGACCCAAGATGGTTAGGGGTGCCAGGTGACACCAGGTGAAAATTAAACCCAGGCTCCTCAAGTGTGACCTGTCCTGATTCAAGCGTTACAGACATTCAAGAATCTTAAGGTGAGATAAGCTTTTATGAACTGGCCCCAAATTAAGTGAGCCACGTTATTGGGTGTTTCAAATTACTTAGATAAGCTTTTTGATGGTTATTGAGTTATTTAACATCCCAGTCTCCTGACACAGACTTAACAAAAGACTCTAGATTAGCCGTATTTCAATTTAGGATATCCTGTGAGGCAAGGCTACCCCTGAGAGTTCTAGGGGCTGTTTGCTAATTTTGTCCTAAGAGGTGGTGGACGTTGGGCAAGAATAAAGAAAAGTGTGTCAAAAATGGAATATATGGATGGATCTAAGAAGAAACAGAAGAAAAGGAATAAACTAAAGAGGTCTTCTTGAGTCTTCTACTATTTCTGAATAACCCACACTCGTAAAACCTCCATTTGAGATCCCTAACTACCAAGTGTGGTTATTTATCAGTAGAGAAAACAGACCCACCCCGCCCTTCCAAAGGGAAAAAAAAAAAAAAAAACAAGAAACACTCTTCACTGTCTATAAAGAGCAAAACTAAGATGATTCCCTATATTTTTGGTTAAGCCTCTGAATAAAGAACTGCCTATTAGGAATAGGTCCATATAATTACATAGCACTTGCCATTTTTCAGACTAATTTCACATTCAACATTTCCTGAAATCTTTCTAATAGCCCTGTGAAATCTGTTAGATATCCACACTTATGAGCAAGACACTGGAAACACGTGATGTACTCTTGCCTACAGAGTGAAGCCAGGCTGAGGCTCAAGGGGGTGCAACATTTAACAATTGGATCAAAAACCTTCCACTGCATTTCTTCATTCAGCGATTAGCCTTCAACACCCTCCATGAGACAGAGCCACTCAGGGCACTTGGAGGTTGACAGTGAACCAAGGAGAATCTCTACCCTCAGGACTAACCATTTTAATGAGTATCATCACTTTTTCTTTTTTTTTTTTTCTTGAGCTTTGGCTAACTGGACACCATTTACAACAGCAAATATTCCACTTGTTCCTTTGTTCTAACAAATTTAAATGTACTGGACTAAAACCTAAAAACCAAACATTCAAGAACTTCAAATCCTGCTTGAAAACTTAGGAAGCATTGGCAATGCAAAAGGAAGGTAAGGTCCAGGTCCCTAGCCTCAGATGCTTTGTCTACATGGGAAAAAAGGTATACACAGGTTAAAAATTAAAACACACTCACAAAACAGGGTATTTCTGATCAGAACATAACAAATATTGTTAGGACCTCTTTCAAAGGGGAAAAAACAACCAAGGAAGAGAGGAAATATAATTTCAGGCTTTTTAAATTTTACACCAGTAGACTGTAGACTCAGAAGTACTGAAAGATTTAACTTCCGGCAATTATTTTACTTTAACGTTACTTTCTGTACATTATCCAAAACAGTAATTTATGCTAGTCAAATATTTTAGGAAACAGACTGAGTATATAAGCCTTCATCATGTGTACTTTACATATATCCTTATTTAATCCCTTACAGCAACTCTATAAAACAAACATAAATGTAGAAGAGCCTGAGAAGGCCTTTAAGAACTTGCCTGTGCTGACTACTTGATACATGAGACTTTATAAATTATACAATTTGAATGTTAAGAATAGTTTGGAAAAGTAAGTTTTAGGATCCACAATAAAAGTTTCAATTCATCTAATATTTAATTACAATATTAGATGATATTTTAATTAAAGTCATTAGGAATAGGTCCATATAATTACATAGCACTTGCCATTTTTCAGACTAATTTCACATTCAACATTTCCTGAAATCTTTCTAATAGCCCTGTGAAATCTGTTAGATATCCACACTTATGAGCAAGACACTGGAAACACGTGATGTACTCTTGCCTACAGAGTGAAGCCAGGCTGAGGCTCAAGGGGGTGCAACATTTAACAATTGGATCAAAAACCTTCCACTGCATTTCTTCATTCAGCGATTAGCCTTCAACACCCTCCATGAGACAGAGCCACTCAGGGCACTTGGAGGTTGACAGTGAACCAAGGAGAATCTCTACCCTCAGGACTAACCATTTTAATGAGTATCATCACTTTTTCTTTTTTTTTTTTTCTTGAGCTTTGGCTAACTGGACACCATTTACAACAGCAAATATTCCACTTGTTCCTTTGTTCTAACAAATTTAAATGTACTGGACTAAAACCTAAAAACCAAACATTCAAGAACTTCAAATCCTGCTTGAAAACTTAGGAAGCATTGGCAATGCAAAAGGAAGGTAAGGTCCAGGTCCCTAGCCTCAGATGCTTTGTCTACATGGGAAAAAAGGTATACACAGGTTAAAAATTAAAACACACTCACAAAACAGGGTATTTCTGATCAGAACATAACAAATATTGTTAGGACCTCTTTCAAAGGGGAAAAAACAACCAAGGAAGAGAGGAAATATAATTTCAGGCTTTTAAATTTTACACCAGTAGACTGTAGACTCAGAAGTACTGAAAGATTTAACTTCCGGCAATTATTTTACTTTAACGTTACTTTCTGTACATTATCCAAAACAGTAATTTATGCTAGTCAAATATTTTAGGAAACAGACTGAGTATATAAGCCTTCATCATGTGTACTTTACATATATCCTTATTTAATCCCTTACAGCAACTCTATAAAACAAACATAAATGTAGAAGAGCCTGAGAAGGCCTTTAAGAACTTGCCTGTGCTGACTACTTGATACATGAGACTTTATAAATTATACAATTTGAATGTTAAGAATAGTTTGGAAAAGTAAGTTTTAGGATCCACAATAAAAGTTTCAATTCATCTAATATTTAATTACAATATTAGATGATATTTTAATTAAAGTCAATTTATGTTCCCTATGAGAATTTAAGAGCACTGGATACACATCGATCATCTGTCATGTACAAACTCTACTCCAAAAACTATCCCACTGCATTTTGCGTGCATTTATCCAGTTGGCAAAGTTAGACATGTGACAATGAAGCTTCTCTTTAGCTGTATCTTAAAAGCAGTCATGATGTGGAAGTTTTCTATCCGTATAAAATTAAATCTTATAAAACATTTCTTACCCTCCTTTCTTCAGAAAAACAAGCCTTCTTCAAAGGGCAGCATTTTAAGAAGTCTGCTCTCACAACCTCAAGACACAACTGAACACTTCCCACACATTGTCTCAGAATTTGCCAAGTTTTAGTAGTCAAGAACCAGGGTCACTAGGCTGTCAGAGGTGGCTCGAGGTTACTAGAGGACCCTCCCAAATCAAGAAAGCAGGCAAGAAGACGAGAGAGTCGGCCTTTCAAGAAGTTCTAATCCAGATGAGCTCATTGCCAGCACGTGTGCTCCGTTGCTTCAGTCCTGTCTGACTGTGCAACCCCATGGACCCTCCGGCTCCTCTGTCCATGCAATTCTCCAGGCAAGAGTACTGGAAGGGGCTGCCATGTCCTCCTCCAGGCTTCTTCCCAACCCAGGGGTTGAATCTGTGTCTCCTGTGTCTCCTGCACTGGCAGGTGGATTCTTAGCAACTACACAACTGGAGACCATCTTGGGAGAAATACTACCGCATGAACCTGCAGAAACCGAGCTTGAGAAATCCTTATTCAGATGTGTTCCTGAGGATGCTTGGGCCTTAAACAGGGAAGACAACTAGTCTGTAACCAAGAAGCAGCACAGGCTAAGTACCTAGGGTACCAGACGGAATGAGAAAGAAGAGATACAAGACCCAGGAGCCTGAGGGGCTATAAGGTCCACCCTCTAGCTAGTCTGTGGCTCCACCTCATATCTATGGCCCTCTTCACATTTTTCTCAAAGAACTTGCCTGTGCTGACTACTTGATACATGAGACTTTATAAATTATACAATTTGAATGTTAAGAATAGTTTGGAAAAGTAAGTTTTAGGATCCACAATAAAAGTTTCAATTCATCTAATATTTAATTACAATATTAGATGATATTTTAATTAAAGTCAATTTATGTTCCCTATGAGAATTTAAGAGCACTGGATACACATCGATCATCTGTCATGTACAAACTCTACTCCAAAAACTATCCCACTGCATTTTGCGTGCATTTATCCAGTTGGCAAAGTTAGACATGTGACAATGAAGCTTCTCTTTTAGCTGTATCTTAAAAGCAGTCATGATGTGGAAGTTTTCTATCCGTATAAAATTAAATCTTATAAAACATTTCTTACCCTCCTTTCTTCAGAAAAACAAGCCTTCTTCAAAGGGCAGCATTTTAAGAAGTCTGCTCTCACAACCTCAAGACACAACTGAACACTTCCCACACATTGTCTCAGAATTTGCCAAGTTTTAGTAGTCAAGAACCAGGGTCACTAGGCTGTCAGAGGTGGCTCGAGGTTACTAGAGGACCCTCCCAAATCAAGAAAGCAGGCAAGAAGACGAGAGAGTCGGCCTTTCAAGAAGTTCTAATCCAGATGAGCTCATTGCCAGCACGTGTGCTCCGTTGCTTCAGTCCTGTCTGACTGTGCAACCCCATGGACCCTCCGGCTCCTCTGTCCATGCAATTCTCCAGGCAAGAGTACTGGAAGGCTGCCATGTCCTCCTCCAGGCTTCTTCCCAACCCAGGGGTTGAATCTGTGTCTCCTGTGTCTCCTGCACTGGCAGGTGGATTCTTAGCAACTACACAACTGGAGACCATCTTGGGAGAAATACTACCGCATGAACCTGCAGAAACCGAGCTTGAGAAATCCTTATTCAGATGTGTTCCTGAGGATGCTTGGGCCTTAAACAGGGAAGACAACTAGTCTGTAACCAAGAAGCAGCACAGGCTAAGTACCTAGGGTACCAGACGGAATGAGAAAGAAGAGATACAAGACCCAGGAGCCTGAGGGGCTATAAGGTCCACCCTCTAGCTAGTCTGTGGCTCCACCTCATATCTATGGCCCCTCTTCACATTTTTCTCAAAGAATTCACCCTTTGTTGTGGAGTAATTTTCTTCCCCAAAACAGAGTCAAGAAATAAAAACCAAATATCTAAGGTAGGCATTCTCTAACAAGCAGCATCGTGTCTAATGCTGCAGGCAGACATGAAAGATTATTGACCTCTCCCCTGGTTAAACAGTGAGAGACAGAGGATAACTTCACAAAGTTTTCTTCAAAGCTCATCTCTAATGGCTCCTCTTCGTGGCCCTGGGGGGTCTTAGTGGACATTTCTAGGATGGGGGAGTGGAGAGGAGAAGCATGAACAACCACAAACCATTTAGCAACAAAATACAGGAGGCAAGTTAACGACTGGTTATTTTAAAGTAAACATGCTCATAAATGGAAACACAAGGCTGTGAGTTGGTACGTCCAGTGACACCCATCTTTCTTCTGAAAGAAACAGCTGGTAAGGACAGTGGTGGAAAGACTCCACCCCATCACAAAGTATTCAAAAGCAAAACTGAAATCACAACAGTCATCACTGTGACACTGGGTTCATAAAGAATTAAAGTCATTTATGTTATATATTTATAGAAACATATACCAGATAGCAGTGTCTCTTATATGTCAGGTTCCCTTGTACGGTTGGTGTGGTCAACAGGACAGAGTTCTGTCCTTGGTCAATTTATATACAACCCTGGCCTCAAAGAAAGTGCTCAGTGATGTTTATTACATGAAGAAGCTGACTGTTCCAGAGAGAGGTGAAGTCTAAACGAAAAGCAAATGCTTTATTAGGGAATCATTTGAAACTTCTGAAACAAGTGGCACGTATTATTCCAATTGAACTTTATATGTAAATCAAGTTTAAGTTAAAGCTGTAATTTCTAACGCCAGTTAATTAGCTGTCATTGACAAAGACAGATTCCTTAACCAGAATCCAGTAAAACTTCAATAGGGAGGATTAGCTAAGATTTCTTCTCTATTCTCTTACAAAAACCACACAAGAACAACAGCTACCCCAAGTCTTCTAAGCCCCCATGGGAACATCAAATAGGAGAGGAGACACTGCCAGACTAAGAAGAATAATTTTATTTAGAAATTAAAAACACACAAACGTTAGGTGATGGGCCCAGCTGGGTCACAACACTCTGTCTGAGGGTCCACAGTGGAGGGGAAGGGAACAAGGACCTGGAAACGCCCTGAAACTAAGGTAGGCATTCTCTAACAAGCAGCATCGTGTCTAATGCTGCAGGCAGACATGAAAGATTATTGACCTCTCCCCTGGTTAAACAGTGAGAGACAGAGGATAACTTCACAAAGTTTTCTTCAAAGCTCATCTCTAATGGCTCCTCTTCGTGGCCCTGGGGGGTCTTAGTGGACATTTCTAGGATGGGGGAGTGGAGAGGAGAAGCATGAACAACCACAAACCATTTAGCAACAAAATACAGGAGGCAAGTTAACGACTGGTTATTTTAAAGTAAACATGCTCATAAATGGAAACACAAGGCTGTGAGTTGGTACGTCCAGTGACACCCATCTTTCTTCTGAAAGAAACAGCTGGTAAGGACAGTGGTGGAAAGACTCCACCCCATCACAAAGTATTCAAAAGCAAAACTGAAATCACAACAGTCATCACTGTGACACTGGGTTCATAAAGAATTAAAGTCATTTATGTTATATATTTATAGAAACATATACCAGATAGCAGTGTCTCTTATATGTCAGGTTCCCTTGTACGGTTGGTGTGGTCAACAGGACAGAGTTCTGTCCTTGGTCAATTTATATACAACCCTGGCCTCAAAGAAAGTGCTCAGTGATGTTTATTACATGAAGAAGCTGACTGTTCCAGAGAGAGGTGAAGTCTAAACGAAAAGCAAATGCTTTATTAGGGAATCATTTGAAACTTCTGAAACAAGTGGCACGTATTATTCCAATTGAACTTTATATGTAAATCAAGTTTAAGTTAAAGCTGTAATTTCTAACGCCAGTTAATTAGCTGTCATTGACAAAGACAGATTCCTTAACCAGAATCCAGTAAAACTTCAATAGGGAGGATTAGCTAAGATTTCTTCTCTATTCTCTTACAAAAACCACACAAGAACAACAGCTACCCCAAGTCTTCTAAGCCCCCATGGGAACATCAAATAGGAGAGGAGACACTGCCAGACTAAGAAGAATAATTTTATTTAGAAATTAAAAACACACAAACGTTAGGTGATGGGCCCAGCTGGGTCACAACACTCTGTCTGAGGGTCCACAGTGGAGGGGAAGGGAACAAGGACCTGGAAACGCCCTGAAACTGAAGGCACGGGTGTCCCCGAGGGTGGGGAGCTCTGTGGCGAAGCAGACACCAGATGACAGATGCACAGTGTGTGGGAAAGGGACCCAAACCCCTGGGCTCCCTCTCCAGCTGATGCAGCTCCTCCCCTGCTCTATCAGACGGGTTTCATCACTTTAACTGGAACAGAAAGCTGCTAGATTTACAACACCTCACACAAATAAGGGTGCCTTGCCAAAAAAAACCCACAAGGATCAAGAGAACATCTGCCAACTAGATGGAAAACTCAATGCAGGCTGAGACCTCAAATGTGTTATGGGCACAGCTGAATCCTCATGACTTACCATGGCGCCCGTCACACAGTAGGTGCTTACCATGTGGCAAAAGAGTTTAGCAGATGAGGTTTTTAATCTTCAATAAAGTAGAATACTCCCAAAAAATCAAGAATAAAAGCAGAAGAGAGGGCTTCCCTGGTGGTCCACTGGGTAAAGAGTCTGCCTTGCAGTGCAAGGGGCGCTGGTTTGACCCCTGGCCCGGGAAGATCCCACGTGCCACGGAGCAGCTGGACTGATGTGTCCAATTACAAGTCAGTGCTCTGGAGTTCATGCGTCCAGAGCTAGTGCTCTGCAGTGAGAAAAGCCACTGCAGTAGGAGGCCCACACAGGCCAAGGAATAAAGATGGATGAAAATAAATAAATAAACAAAAAGTCAATAAACAAGGCCAAAATTTTTTTTTTCAAAAAAGGCAGAAGAGACGGTTTCCCTGGTGGTTCAGGGGTTAAAACTTTGCCTTCCAATGCAGGGGATGCAGCTTCAACCTCGGATCAGGGAGCGAAGGTCCCACATACCTTAGGACCAAAAAACCAAAACATACAACAGAAGCAATATTGTTCAATAAAGACTTCGAAAAATGGTCCACATCAAAAAATTTTTAATAAAATCATAAGAGAAGAATATAAGATCTGAACACTAAGCCAGGAAATTCAGCAGCTAACTAAAAGGAGCAGCTAGAAAGGACGCGGAGAGAAGACTGGAGAGAGAGCAGGCAGTGGTGTCCCAGCTGGGTCACAACACTCTGTCTGAGGGTCCACAGTGGAGGGGAAGGGAACAAGGACCTGGAAACGCCCTGAAACTGAAGGCACGGGTGTCCCCGAGGGTGGGGAGCTCTGTGGCGAAGCAGACACCAGATGACAGATGCACAGTGTGTGGGAAAGGGACCCAAACCCCTGGGCTCCCTCTCCAGCTGATGCAGCTCCTCCCCTGCTCTATCAGACGGGTTTCATCACTTTAACTGGAACAGAAAGCTGCTAGATTTACAACACCTCACACAAATAAGGGTGCCTTGCAAAAAAAAACCCACAAGGATCAAGAGAACATCTGCCAACTAGATGGAAAACTCAATGCAGGCTGAGACCTCAAATGTGTTATGGGCACAGCTGAATCCTCATGACTTACCATGGCGCCCGTCACACAGTAGGTGCTTACCATGTGGCAAAAGAGTTTAGCAGATGAGGTTTTTAATCTTCAATAAAGTAGAATACTCCCAAAAAATCAAGAATAAAAGCAGAAGAGAGGGCTTCCCTGGTGGTCCACTGGGTAAAGAGTCTGCCTTGCAGTGCAAGGGGCGCTGGTTTGACCCCTGGCCCGGGAAGATCCCACGTGCCACGGAGCAGCTGGACTGATGTGTCCAATTACAAGTCAGTGCTCTGGAGTTCATGCGTCCAGAGCTAGTGCTCTGCAGTGAGAAAAGCCACTGCAGTAGGAGGCCCACACAGGCCAAGGAATAAAGATGGATGAAAATAAATAAATAAACAAAAAGTCAATAAACAAGGCCAAAATTTTTTTTTTCAAAAAAGGCAGAAGAGACGGTTTCCCTGGTGGTTCAGGGGTTAAAACTTTGCCTTCCAATGCAGGGGATGCAGCTTCAACCTCGGATCAGGGAGCGAAGGTCCCACATACCTTAGGACCAAAAAACCAAAACATACAACAGAAGCAATATTGTTCAATAAAGACTTCGAAAAATGGTCCACATCAAAAAAAAAAATTTTTTTTTAATAAAATCATAAGAGAAGAATATAAGATCTGAACACTAATCCAGGAAATTCAGCAGCTAACTAAAAGGAGCAGCTAGAAAGGACGCGGAGAGAAGACTGGAGGAGAGAGGCGATGACAAAGAAGCAGTGCGTGGAACTTTGCAGAGCTGAGGTTTCCAGGCTAGAAGTGCCCACGACCTATCTAGCACCAAAATAAAAAGCAATTTCAAAATACTAGGAAGAAAAGATTCTAGAATGTCCAGTGTATGTTAAGCGGAGAGATCAAAAATGAGAATGGTACAGGACTTCAATGGCAATCCTCAAGCTGAAACAATGGGACACTGCCTTCTAAACTCTGCAGGAAACAGTTTCTAAGGACGGGTCTACATATAGCCCAAAGAACAATCAAGTGTGAAAGGCGGGGACAAAAGAGACCCTTTCACAACACATGACTCTCAGCATAGCCTCTTTCATCTCCTGCTCCCTTAGAAAAGCCACCTAAGAATGTACTCCACTAAACTAGGAAAGTTAAGGAACAGGAAGTCTCTGTGAGTTGGACACAAGCAATACGATGCAGAAGAGGCGACAAGGAATTCCCAGGAAGTAAGTCAAAGGAACTCCCACCATGACAGCTGTGCATGGGCCTACAGGAAACGGGTTAGACTGCGGGGAGAATGGAGGCCTCGACACGGAGGAGGAGTTAAACAAATCAAAGCCCTTGCTGGGGGTCCATTCTAACCGTACTGAGAAGGTTTCACTTGGAGAGTCTGAGATACATCAGTAACAAAGATCAAGAAGGTCAAGTGTCTTTTTACAGTTAACTCAAGGAAAGACGGTGAAGTAAATGAGAAAGAAACCTAATGATAAAATATTCTGATATACCCTAAAATTGGTCAAATGAAAAAAAAAAAAAAAAACTACAATGGAGACTAAGCCGAGAAAAAGAAAAACTAGGGAAGGGAAGCGGTGGGAGTTAAAAAAGAAACCCTCACCCCCCAAAGTAGAAACCTAACCAATAGCGAAGGTCCCACATACCTTAGGACCAAAAAACCAAAACATACAACAGAAGCAATATTGTTCAATAAAGACTTCGAAAAATGGTCCACATCAAAAAAAAAAATTTTTTTTTAATAAAATCATAAGAGAAGAATATAAGATCTGAACACTAATCCAGGAAATTCAGCAGCTAACTAAAAGGAGCAGCTAGAAAGGACGCGGAGAGAAGACTGGAGGAGAGAGGCGATGACAAAGAAGCAGTGCGTGGAACTTTGCAGAGCTGAGGTTTCCAGGCTAGAAGTGCCCACGACCTATCTAGCACCAAAATAAAAAGCAATTTCAAAATACTAGGAAGAAAAGATTCTAGAATGTCCAGTGTATGTTAAGCGGAGAGATCAAAAATGAGAATGGTACAGGACTTCAATGGCAATCCTCAAGCTGAAACAATGGGACACTGCCTTCTAAACTCTGCAGGAAACAGTTTCTAAGGACGGGTCTACATATAGCCCAAAGAACAATCAAGTGTGAAAGGCGGGGACAAAAGAGACCCTTTCACAACACATGACTCTCAGCATAGCCTCTTTCATCTCCTGCTCCCTTAGAAAAGCCACCTAAGAATGTACTCCACTAAACTAGGAAAGTTAAGGAACAGGAAGTCTCTGTGAGTTGGACACAAGCAATACGATGCAGAAGAGGCGACAAGGAATTCCCAGGAAGTAAGTCAAAGGAACTCCCACCATGACAGCTGTGCATGGGCCTACAGGAAACGGGTTAGACTGCGGGGAGAATGGAGGCCTCGACACGGAGGAGGAGTTAAACAAATCAAAGCCCTTGCTGGGGGTCCATTCTAACCGTACTGAGAAGGTTTCACTTGGAGAGTCTGAGATACATCAGTAACAAAGATCAAGAAGGTCAAGTGTCTTTTTACAGTTAACTCAAGGAAAGACGGTGAAGTAAATGAGAAAGAAACCTAATGATAAAATATTCTGATATACCCTAAAATTGGTCAAATGAAAAAAAAAAAAAAAAGCTACATTGGAGACTATGCCGAGAAAAAGAAGAACTGGGGAAGGTAAGCGGTGGGAGTTAAAAATGAAACCATCACCACCCAAAGTAGAAACCTAACCAATAACTGAAATCGATAATTCAGGCAAAAGCATGGAAATAGAAAGAGGGTAGACAACCAAATCAGAACTGCTTGTGTTAAGAAACTGTATCTGGGTAATGAGGTGGGCGTGGGACAATGGGGTGGGAATTTGCTATTTTCCTTATAAGGCCTGTAAGACTAATACTTGCTCAACAATAGACGTATTGGGCTACAAAACATGTTAAGCTTCAAATAATTTTTTTATCCATTGGACCACCTATTCTAACCCATTACTTATTATCTCATAATGAGATTGTAGATCATGGATCTTTGAGACAAAGGCATCTCGTGTCACAGCACAAGAGGATTTAGATTCATACACAAAATTAGTGAAAGACTAATTTTGAATTTGAAAAGCTAGTTCTCTGTTTGAACTCTTTCATATGAAATTTAAATTACACTATGAACACAACTGCAATTCATGTCCTTATGACCTCACAATTCTGCCTGAGCCCCTTGCCAATGAAAGAACACTAGATAATAAGGCACAGTCTAAAATCCCAACAGTACCTACATTATGATTATGTTTAAGTTACATTATGCTACATCATATTAAATATACAAAGCCTCTATTTTTTAAACCAACCTTGTGTGTAGCTCTACCTTGTGTGCAAGAGACCTAAAGCAGGGGTCAGCAAACCTATGAGCTAAGTGGTCCAAATCCATCCTGGGTCTGTTTTTATAATACTCACCAACTATGAATATTTTTAACCATTAAAAAAGGTAAAAACCAGACTTCCCTGGTGATCCAGTGGGTAAGGACACCATCTTGCAGTGCAAGGGGCGCCAGTTTGATCCCTGGCCTGGGAAGATCCCACATGCCGCAGAGCAGCTGGACCGATGTGTCCAACTACCGAGCCAGAGCTCTGGAGCGCATGCGCCCAGAGCCAGTGCTCTGCAGCAACAGAGGCCACTGAGATGGGAGGCCCCACAGGCCAAAGAACAAAGATGCATGAAAACAGATAAATGAAAGACCAATAGAAGTAGCCCCAAAAAAGGGTGAAAACCAAAATGAAAAAGACAAGAGTGTACTTCTTGACACATGAAAAAAAGTCCCACAGAAACTCAAATTTCTCTGTTCCCAGCTTTGTTCATTAATGTTCATATCTACAGCTGCTTTTTAGGGATGGCAGAGATTGGCTGGGTCCCTTTCATACTGTTGACCCTTGAACTAAAGAATTCAAATTCTGAATTTCATCTCAATTGTATTTTATGTCAAATGAAACAGTCAAATTCATATATGAAAATACACACATAGGAAGTCCTTGAATCAGGTATCTGAAGAAGGAGCCTTAGGGATGACCTATACAACCCTTGAGAGAGAACAGTCTTGGGGGGCCTGGTGCTGATCTGCTTAGGGCCACTCAGGGAAATGGGGCCAGAATCAAGAGCAGAGTCCTGGAGGTCCATTTACACCTGCGTCTGTCCCCACAGTCTCAACTCTCGCACTCCTTTGTTCCTGCTCCACTCTTGAACTTGCTATTACTATATCACTTATTTTGTCTTAATTAAAATGCTAAGAAAACATGCTGATTTCCAGTTTGGTCTTCCCCAGAGATGGCTCGGTGGCATAGAATCCCCCTGCTAAGGCAGGAAGTGCAGGTTTGATCCCTGCATAGAGAGGATGCCCTGGCAGAGGAAATTGCAACCCACTCCAGTATTCTTGTCTGGAGAATTCCATGGATAGAGGAGCCTGGTGGTCTACAGTCCACAGGGTTGCAAAGAGGTGAACACAACTGAGCAACTGACCACGATATATTTAAAAGGATTCCTGTCCCCATTTTCTGCTGACTGTACCAAAAGCAGTATGGAATACTAGTTAAGGCCCTGGTGTCAGGGAGACCCAGGCCCTAGCTCTGCTTCCAAGGACCACTGGGCCCTCCTAATCCTGTAAACTTCTCTAAATATCCCTTTTATCACTTCTAAAAGTGAGTAGAGTCACTGCCTTAAGAGTTAGAAGAGAGGAGCACAGTTAGAACACAATGGAAGATGTCAAGAACTTAATGTTCTGAGCATCTGAAGAGCTCAAGAAATGTTGCCTATTATACTGCACGTAAATGAAAGACCAATAGAAGTAGCCCCAAAAAGGGTGAAAACCAAATGAAAAAGACAAGAGTGTACTTCTTGACACATGAAAAAGTCCCACAGAAACTCAAATTTCTCTGTTCCCAGCTTTGTTCATTAATGTTCATATCTACAGCTGCTTTTTAGGGATGGCAGAGATTGGCTGGGTCCCTTTCATACTGTTGACCCTTGAACTAAAGAATTCAAATTCTGAATTTCATCTCAATTGTATTTTATGTCAAATGAAACAGTCAAATTCATATATGAAAATACACACATAGGAAGTCCTTGAATCAGGTATCTGAAGAAGGAGCCTTAGGGATGACCTATACAACCCTTGAGAGAGAACAGTCTTGGGGGGCCTGGTGCTGATCTGCTTAGGGCCACTCAGGGAAATGGGGCCAGAATCAAGAGCAGAGTCCTGGAGGTCCATTTACACCTGCGTCTGTCCCCACAGTCTCAACTCTCGCACTCCTTTGTTCCTGCTCCACTCTTGAACTTGCTATTACTATATCACTTATTTTGTCTTAATTAAAATGCTAAGAAAACATGCTGATTTCCAGTTTGGTCTTCCCCAGAGATGGCTCGGTGGCATAGAATCCCCCTGCTAAGGCAGGAAGTGCAGGTTTGATCCCTGCATAGAGAGGATGCCCTGGCAGAGGAAATTGCAACCCACTCCAGTATTCTTGTCTGGAGAATTCCATGGATAGAGGAGCCTGGTGGTCTACAGTCCACAGGGTTGCAAAGAGGTGAACACAACTGAGCAACTGACCACGATATATTTAAAAGGATTCCTGTCCCCATTTTCTGCTGACTGTACCAAAAGCAGTATGGAATACTAGTTAAGGCCCTGGTGTCAGGGAGACCCAGGCCCTAGCTCTGCTTCCAAGGACCACTGGGCCCTCCTAATCCTGTAAACTTCTCTAAATATCCCTTTTATCACTTCTAAAAGTGAGTAGAGTCACTGCCTTAAGAGTTAGAAGAGAGGAGCACAGTTAGAACACAATGGAAGATGTCAAGAACTTAATGTTCTGAGCATCTGAAGAGCTCAAGAAATGTTGCCTATTATACTTCGTCTTATCATCTCCACATATTTTTATAAGCATTCATTAACCGTGAAGAGCTTCATGGGCCATAGTCTCAAACCTCAATGTGCTTAAGAATCACACTAGTGATCTTGCCGATTATAGATTCTCTTGGCCCTGCTCCTAGCTACCCTGATTCTTTCATCTGGAGGGATAAGATTAACCCTTAACCCTGTTTCCAAGCTCAAGTGTAAGTCGGCCAAGAGTGTTCCTTGATAACGAAAGATGCCAAGAGCATTAAGAGACAAGCACAAGTGATCACAGCCTTAAATAATAGCCTACTTTATCAAAATAGCAAAGTGCTCAGTACTGCACAATCCTTTTACTTTTTTTTTCCAGCTACAACTATTCTTTTTTTTTTTTTTTTACTTAAACTTATGTTGGGGTGCCATAATGAAATAATGTTACATAGAATATGAAGACAATTTCCTAGTTTATATAGGTTAGGATTTCCAGTTACATATGCAAGTAAACATTTAGGGAACTCAAAAGGTCAGTATCCAGGTCCCAATGCAATCCCAGTTTACAACACTGGAATTCAGCCACATAACCTTGTAACCATCCCAAGAGAATTTAAGACTGACCCATTATATTTTGTGGTACATTAATGAACAGAAAGAAAAAAATAGAAAAATAGTATGTGTGCCTACAACACTAAATAAAAGAAGCTGAAAATGTGGCTGAAAATAAGTACAGAACTAAACATATTCTACACTGAGAAACTTTCATGTGTAAACATGTCAAGTGGATCGCATGCAACACCCGCACTGCAGGGTAAGGGGTTTCAGTGTCTATTCTAAAACCAGCAACAAGACCGAGTGGGCACGTAATTTAAAGAGAGGAAAAGAAAACAGTTAAGGCCCTGGTGTCAGGAGACCCAGGCCCTAGCTCTGCTTCCAAGGACCACTGGGCCCTCCTAATCCTGTAAACTTCTCTAAATATCCCTTTTATCACTTCTAAAAGTGAGTAGAGTCACTGCCTTAAGAGTTAGAGAGGAGCACAGTTAGAACACAATGGAAGATGTCAAGAACTTAATGTTCTGAGCATCTGAAGAGCTCAAGAAATGTTGCCTATTATACTTCGTCTTATCATCTCCACATATTTTTATAAGCATTCATTAACCGTGAAGAGCTTCATGGGCCATAGTCTCAAACCTCAATGTGCTTAAGAATCACACTAGTGATCTTGCCGATTATAGATTCTCTTGGCCCTGCTCCTAGCTACCCTGATTCTTTCATCTGGAGGGATAAGATTAACCCTTAACCCTGTTTCCAAGCTCAAGTGTAAGTCGGCCAAGAGTGTTCCTTGATAACGAAAGATGCCAAGAGCATTAAGAGACAAGCACAAGTGATCACAGCCTTAAATAATAGCCTACTTTATCAAAATAGCAAAGTGCTCAGTACTGCACAATCCTTTTACTTTTTTTTTCCAGCTACAACTATTCTTTTTTTTTTTTTTTTACTTAAACTTATGTTGGGGTGCCATAATGAAATAATGTTACATAGAATATGAAGACAATTTCCTAGTTTATATAGGTTAGGATTTCCAGTTACATATGCAAGTAAACATTTAGGGAACTCAAAAGGTCAGTATCCAGGTCCCAATGCAATCCCAGTTTACAACACTGGAATTCAGCCACATAACCTTGTAACCATCCCAAGAGAATTTAAGACTGACCCATTATATTTTGTGGTACATTAATGAACAGAAAGAAAAAAATAGAAAAATAGTATGTGTGCCTACAACACTAAATAAAAGAAGCTGAAAATGTGGCTGAAAATAAGTACAGAACTAAACATATTCTACACTGAGAAACTTTCATGTGTAAACATGTCAAGTGGATCGCATGCAACACCCCGCACTGCAGGGTAAGGGGTTTCAGTTTAGTGTCTATTCTAAAACCAGCAACAAGACCGAGTGGGCAGTGTTGGGAGTTTGAAGATGGGGGTGGATGGGCTGCGGTTACCTTGCTCCAGTCTAAAGCACAGGGAACGCCTTGCTGTTTCCATCTCCGGAGTCGGGTTATCCAGGACATGTCTACACCACTGCAAAGGGCTCAGGCATTTCTCTGATGATGTGAATGTCTTTGAAGAGCCAACATACAACCTTAAAAAAAGAAATCGACATCATAGAGATTACATAGCTATGTAGAGATGAACCTCTCTTCTACTTCAGAATACAACATGGATTTAACAGTTTCTATCAAAATCGAACTCACTTTTAATCACTTCAAAATACCACAATCATTTTTAACAGACAAACATCCTGGAGCAGGACATGACACTCTGTCTAGCTTGGTAGCAAAAAGGACCTCACGAAACTATGGAAGAGTGTCTCCCAGAGTCAGAGATCTCACAGGGCTCCTGTTGCTGAACTGACCTTGCAGGGGCCCCGGGATGACCTGACCAGCTCATTTGTATTTCTAGACGCGAACATTTTCATCTCTCTTTGGCAACAGTCTTATGCGAACTTGGGCTGACGTATATAAACATGATACGGCAGACAAGGCAAATTTTATTTCAATTTTTAAAAAGTCTAAAAATAAACAAAAATCAGCTATACACTGATTCTCTCAACCCTTAAATACATCAGATATGGTCCCCTGTCTCAGATCGACACTAAATTTAGTATGTCCTTCCTTCTCATTGAAACCAGACCGATTACAAAGATCTGTTTTGGGAAGAGTTCACTTCAGCACCCGTACCATTACACAGTAGTGGGTGGGATTCAAAACAACCACCCTGGGGCGCTGCAAGTCATAACAAAAGTTTTCTCTCATGGATATACTGTCAGAAGGTACATTTTAGAATATTTTCCTGTGATAGAGCCATAGGACAAGGTTCATCTTGAGGATTAACCAGCAGTTGACTTAAAAAAGGAAGGTAAAAAACCTACAATCACAGGCTCTAGTAATTGACCTTGCTGTATAAAGCCATATTCTAATTACAAATCTCATTAAAGTTATACTCCTTCAAGCAAAGTTACCGTAAACCTAATGGGGAGGTATTCTTGAAATAACATACTTCGTTATTCACTCTTTAACTGATTTACCACCTATTAGAATCATTTATCCCAGATGATTGAGGAATGTACTATTTGGCAGATTATCCTTATAGCTCACGATTAGCAAGCTTTTGCTATGAAGGGCCAGCTTCGGGCCACAATCTGTGTCCTAACTCCTTAATTCTGCCTCTGCAGCCAACAAGTATCACAGATGATAAATAGGAGGTTACATCAGTGTTCCCATAAACTTTACTTAGAGATACTTAAAGTTGAATTTTCCGTAATTTTCACATGTCAGAAGATAATATTCTTCTGATTTTTTTCTAATCACTTAAAAATGCAAAAGTCTAAGCTGATCTGCTACATAAACCAGACAGTGGGTCCAAAATGCCCATAGGACACAGTGTGCTTAATCTCATTAGAGGAAGGTTCTAAAGTATCACTTTCAATCAATTTAATATTAATTAATACACCACTCTTCCCTTAGTGTGTTGCCCACAGTCTTGCCTTCACTGACAGTAGGGTAGTTAGTCAAAGATTCTTATTTCTGAGTCCCACCTTGGCCTGATATGGTGAGATGATCACTAGGCTACGTGGATCCTTCCCTTTAACCTTTCCTGGCTGTCAGACCACTGAACGGTTACTGAGAAGTGCTCTCTAGACCTCCAGGTAAAGATTAGTCTAGACGAGTTGTTCTCCATCTCCAACATATCAGATTCTCTTGTAAAAACACAAATTGCTCACACATGATTGCAAGCAGCTCCAACCTACCTGATGCAGTAGGTCTGGGGTCAGAGATCGCAACATCACTTCAGCACCCGTACCATTACACAGTAGTGGGTGGGATTCAAAACAACCACCCTGGGGCGCTGCAAGTCATAACAAAAGTTTTCTCTCATGGATATACTGTCAGAAGGTACATTTTAGAATATTTTCCTGTGATAGAGCCATAGGACAAGGTTCATCTTGAGGATTAACCAGCAGTTGACTTAAAAAAGGAAGGTAAAAAACCTACAATCACAGGCTCTAGTAATTGACCTTGCTGTATAAAGCCATATTCTAATTACAAATCTCATTAAAGTTATACTCCTTCAAGCAAAGTTACCGTAAACCTAATGGGGAGGTATTCTTGAAATAACATACTTCGTTATTCACTCTTTAACTGATTTACCACCTATTAGAATCATTTATCCCAGATGATTGAGGAATGTACTATTTGGCAGATTATCCTTATAGCTCACGATTAGCAAGCTTTTGCTATGAAGGGCCAGCTTCGGGCCACAATCTGTGTCCTAACTCCTTAATTCTGCCTCTGCAGCCAACAAGTATCACAGATGATAAATAGGAGGTTACATCAGTGTTCCCATAAACTTTACTTAGAGATACTTAAAGTTGAATTTTCCGTAATTTTCACATGTCAGAAGATAATATTCTTCTGATTTTTTTCTAATCACTTAAAAATGCAAAAGTCTAAGCTGATCTGCTACATAAACCAGACAGTGGGTCCAAAATGCCCATAGGACACAGTGTGCTTAATCTCATTAGAGGAAGGTTCTAAAGTATCACTTTCAATCAATTTAATATTAATTAATACACCACTCTTCCCTTAGTGTGTTGCCCACAGTCTTGCCTTCACTGACAGTAGGGTAGTTAGTCAAAGATTCTTATTTCTGAGTCCCACCTTGGCCTGATATGGTGAGATGATCACTAGGCTACGTGGATCCTTCCCTTTAACCTTTCCTGGCTGTCAGACCACTGAACGGTTACTGAGAAGTGCTCTCTAGACCTCCAGGTAAAGATTAGTCTAGACGAGTTGTTCTCCATCTCCAACATATCAGATTCTCTTGTAAAAACACAAATTGCTCACACATGATTGCAAGCAGCTCCAACCTACCTGATGCAGTAGGTCTGGGGTGAGATCAGAGAATCGCAACATCTAACAAGTTCCCAAATGATGCAGATACTGCTCTCTCGAGGCCCCACCCCCGCTGAGAGGGGTATGCTGGGCTGAGCCAGCTGAGCCACTGCACCAGCTCCATTCCCGTCTCGGCACACACCCTGGACCCACTAAACTAAGGGGATGTATTCTGATGGGCATGTGTGCAGGCTTCTCCTCATGTTTAAAGGGGTCACAAAAGACCCAATTATACACTGCCTGTAACATGTGCACTTTATAAGTACACAACTTAGAAGCAGAAGAACAGAATATTACAAAAACAACATTTCAATACCTAATTCAACCAAGTATTTAAAGAATACCAGTTCTTCACAAATTCTTTCAAAATAATTTTGATGAGGAAGTGCATCCTAACAGTCTTAGACCAGCAAAGCTAGGGAAGCTGATACCCAGATCAGACAGATATTACAAGCAAGAAACTAAAGAGCAACACCCCTCATGAACACGGAAGCAAAAGGTCTACATGTTTTAGCAAATTCAAGGCAACTATCTATAAAAAGAATACTTCATCATTAGCAAGTGGGATTTATCCCAGGAATGAAAGATTGGCTTAACATTCAAGTATCAGTGTCACTTACCACATATACTATGATAACCTCGAAATACAAAAGCACATGACACTCATTCCTGATAAAAACTCAGAAAACTAGAAACAAGAAGGAAACATCCTCAGTCTTATTAAAGCATCTACAAAAAAAGATCTTTAACAGTGAAAGGCTGAACACTCTTCCTTTATTAGCAAGAACAATATAAGGTCTGCTAGTTCTAACCGCTTCAATCAGGCAACAAATAAAAATATTTGGATTGGAAAGAAATAAGTGAATCTGTCTTATGACTTGGTCACCTATATAAAACACTGAGAAATACACAAAAAAGATACAAGAATAAGTGAGTTTACTAGCAAGACTGTATGACACCAGATCAAGGTACAAAAGAAAAGAGAAACTAACAAAAGAAAACTAACAACAATCAGTACTTGAGATTTCACTTCCATTTACAATAGTATAAGAAAAATCATAAGATGCGCTAAGGATAAATCTGATGAAATATGTGAAGACCTTTTCACAGAAAACTGCAAAACATCGTGTGAGAAAATTCCCAAATGATGCAGATACTGCTCTCTCGAGGCCCCACCCCCGCTGAGAGGGGTATGCTGGGCTGAGCCAGCTGAGCCACTGCACCAGCTCCATTCCCGTCTCGGCACACACCCTGGACCCACTAAACTAAGGGGATGTATTCTGATGGGCATGTGTGCAGGCTTCTCCTCATGTTTAAAGGGGTCACAAAAGACCCAATTATACACTGCCTGTAACATGTGCACTTTATAAGTACACAACTTAGAAGCAGAAGAACAGAATATTACAAAAACAACATTTCAATACCTAATTCAACCAAGTATTTAAAGAATACCAGTTCTTCACAAATTCTTTCAAAATAATTTTGATGAGGAAGTGCATCCTAACAGTCTTAGACCAGCAAAGCTAGGGAAGCTGATACCCAGATCAGACAGATATTACAAGCAAGAAACTAAAGAGCAACACCCCTCATGAACACGGAAGCAAAAGGTCTACATGTTTTAGCAAATTCAAGGCAACTATCTATAAAAAGAATACTTCATCATTAGCAAGTGGGATTTATCCCAGGAATGAAAGATTGGCTTAACATTCAAGTATCAGTGTCACTTACCACATATACTATGATAACCTCGAAATACAAAAGCACATGACACTCATTCCTGATAAAAACTCAGAAAACTAGAAACAAGAAGGAAACATCCTCAGTCTTATTAAAGCATCTACAAAAAAAGATCTTTAACAGTGAAAGGCTGAACACTCTTCCTTTATTAGCAAGAACAATATAAGGTCTGCTAGTTCTAACCGCTTCAATCAGGCAACAAATAAAAATATTTGGATTGGAAAGAAATAAGTGAATCTGTCTTATGACTTGGTCACCTATATAAAACACTGAGAAATACACAAAAAAGATACAAGAATAAGTGAGTTTACTAGCAAGACTGTATGACACCAGATCAAGGTACAAAAGAAAAGAGAAACTAACAAAAGAAAACTAACAACAATCAGTACTTGAGATTTCACTTCCATTTACAATAGTATAAGAAAAATCATAAGATGCGCTAAGGATAAATCTGATGAAATATGTGAAGACCTTTTCACAGAAAACTGCAAAACATCGTGTGAGAAAATTTAAAAGATGTAGATAGACCATGTCCATGAGTCAGAAGACTAAATATTTTTAAGATGTCAATTATCCCTAAATTGACCTATTTAACAAAATTCCAATCCAAATCTCAGCAGGCTTTTTGTGGAATGTAAAAGCTGATTCTAAAATTCATATGGAAATGCAAAGACCCTAGAAAAGCCAAGACAAGGAAGCTAGAGAGCTACTGCTAACTAAGTTATCATAAGGGTACAGAAAGGAAGACAATCTATCAATAGGAGAGCATGAAGATAAACAGATCAATGGAAAAAACAGATGATCCATAACAGAAATACAAATACATGAAAAACTGATCTGACAAAGTACAGAGACAATTCAGTAAATAAGAGTGTTCTGAACAAATAGTTCTGGAACGGATGAATATCCACAAACAAAAAGTGAGCCGTGATCCATACTTCAGCTGATATCCAAAGTTAACTCAAAATAGATCACAAAAATGTGAAACCTAAACTGTAAACCTTTTAGAAGAAACCATAAATGAAGAAACCAATCTGTGTTTGGATTGGCAAATATTTCTTAGAAATATTCTTTAGACTGAAGAAAAAGATCTATAAAAGAAAAAAAAATCAATTGAGCAAAAGTCTCTTTGCTCTTGGAAAGACACTATTAAGAGAATGAATCACAAACCATGGATTGGGAGAAAATATTTACAAATCATTTATCTGATAAAAGAACTTGTAAGGGGAATATGCATAAAATTCTGCACACTCAATAAGCAACCCAGTTAAAAAAAAAATGACAAACGGTTTAGACAGACATTTCACCCAAGATTATCTATGGATGGCAAGCAGATGTTGAAAAGATGCTCATCATTAGTGATTAGAGTAATGCTAAGGAGGCCCCAGGGAGCCAGTGTGTGTGTTAGTTAGTTACTCAGTCATGTCTGTAGCCCGCCAGGCTCCTCTGTCCATGGAATTCTCCATGCAAGAAAGGATGCCATTCTCTTCTACACAGCCTATCAGGATACCTAAAGAAAAAACTGGTCATAGCGAGCCTTGGTGACAATATGATGCAAACGAAACTCTGATACACTGCCAGTGGAAAAGTAAAATGGCACAGCCACTTTAGAAAAGACTTTGGCAGCTTCTTTAAAAATTAACATATACCTACTCTCTGACCCAGCCACTCAGAAGTCATTAAGTATTTACCTGAAAGACACAAACGCCATGTGTCAACCAACAAAAGCTTCTTATCTAATAGCCCCAAGCTGAAAACCCAAAGGATCATGAAAAGATGAACAGATAAGGCACACCACTATTGTGTCTCTACAATCTAAAGTCCTCACAATAGAAACAAATGAACTAATGATTCATGTAATGCAAATGGACTTCAAAGTAATGACAGTAAGTCTCCTACATCAGAACCTTCAAGTTGCAAACGTTCAAAGATGTGAACATGCATTCACACGTCTAATCACACAAGTTATAATAGTTCATGTGTCTGGCGTACACTGTCACATGTGTGTAACCTCTCCAAGTGGCTGTGGTTTTGTGCACTTTACTGTACAGCACTGTAGAGAATACAGTGTTTTTATTTTAAGCCCAAGATGTCTGAAAGCAAGCATAAAAGCAGCTATAATGTCGTGAGCAGGGAAGATACACTGGAGAAGGGATAGGCAACCCACTCGGGCATTCTTGGGCTTCCCTGGGGGCTCAGACAGTAAAGAATCCACCTGCCATGCGGGAGACCTGGGTTCGATCCCTGGGTTGGGAAGATCCATTGGAGAATGGAAAGACTACCCTCTCTAGTATTCTTGCCTGGAGAATTTCATGTCTCATCCATGGGTCACAAAGAATGGGACATGATCAAGTGATTTGACTTTTGACTCTGACTGCTAAGAAGCAACAAGCAACAATGATGAAAATAAGTGAAAATAACTGAGAGAGTAGCACAAGGCAAAACAACCAGAGTTGTACTCTACTACTGTATTCTAAGTATGTAAAGGAGGCCCCAGGGAGCCAGTGTGTGTTAGTTAGTTACTCAGTCATGTCTGTAGCCCGCCAGGCTCCTCTGTCCATGGAATTCTCCATGCAAGAAAGGATGCCATTCTCTTCTACACAGCCTATCAGGATACCTAAAGAAAAAACTGGTCATAGCGAGCCTTGGTGACAATATGATGCAAACGAAACTCTGATACACTGCCAGTGGAAAAGTAAAATGGCACAGCCACTTTAGAAAAGACTTTGGCAGCTTCTTTAAAAATTAACATATACCTACTCTCTGACCCAGCCACTCAGAAGTCATTAAGTATTTACCTGAAAGACACAAACGCCATGTGTCAACCAACAAAAGCTTCTTATCTAATAGCCCCAAGCTGAAAACCCAAAGGATCATGAAAAGATGAACAGATAAGGCACACCACTATTGTGTCTCTACAATCTAAAGTCCTCACAATAGAAACAAATGAACTAATGATTCATGTAATGCAAATGGACTTCAAAGTAATGACAGTAAGTCTCCTACATCAGAACCTTCAAGTTGCAAACGTTCAAAGATGTGAACATGCATTCACACGTCTAATCACACAAGTTATAATAGTTCATGTGTCTGGCGTACACTGTCACATGTGTGTAACCTCTCCAAGTGGCTGTGGTTTTGTGCACTTTACTGTACAGCACTGTAGAGAATACAGTGTTTTTATTTTAAGCCCAAGATGTCTGAAAGCAAGCATAAAAGCAGCTATAATGTCGTGAGCAGGGAAGATACACTGGAGAAGGGATAGGCAACCCACTCGGGCATTCTTGGGCTTCCCTGGGGGCTCAGACAGTAAAGAATCCACCTGCCATGCGGGAGACCTGGGTTCGATCCCTGGGTTGGGAAGATCCATTGGAGAATGGAAAGACTACCCTCTCTAGTATTCTTGCCTGGAGAATTTCATGTCTCATCCATGGGTCACAAAGAATGGGACATGATCAAGTGATTTGACTTTTGACTCTGACTGCTAAGAAGCAACAAGCAACAATGATGAAAATAAGTGAAAATAACTGAGAGAGTAGCACAAGGCAAAACAACCGCAGAGTTGTACTCTACTACTGTACTTCTTAAGGTATTGTAAGTTTTAAAATGTTCTCTGTATTTCTGCACTTGTTTCTATGTATTACTATTATTTGTGTGAAAACTACTATAAACCTAGTACAGTGTTGTACTATATAGCCGATTTTGTCAGTTGAGTACCTAGGCTAACTTTGTTGGATTTACAAACACGTCCTTGGAAAGGAACTCATTCATAAGCAGGGAGCTTGCTCTACGTTGATTTAAAGAAGCCAGACCACACCAAACAAATAAAAAGAGGACATGATTTATGATGTCACTGATACAAAAGTGCAGACATGCAAACAAACCTAGACAGAAGAGGCCAGTGGCTGTGTTGGAGGTGGTCAGGAACAGGAGAGAATGAAACATACGAGGCCATGAGGAAGCTCGGAATCTTGGGATATATTCAGTATCTGGATATGGTTCAGGCTAGAGTGATGGTTATATGTATGGGCAATATGTATGTCAAAATATACCAAATTGTACATTTTAAATATATGCAGCTTACAGTTCACTTACAAAGTAATGAATCTTTATTAAGAACATGTCACAAGACACTAAGTAGCTGACGGCTTTCTGTCCTTCAGTGAGCCTGGAGCTGCCATGTATCAGGCAGATGTATCAGAGAAGCAGGTGCCAAAAGCCCAAGAGATGAGCCATGCCACTCAACAGTGGAACTCATCTTTCAGCTTCTTTTAAGTCAATCCATTCTCCTCACTGTTTCATACACACACGAGCTCATGCGCTGTCTGCACCTCTGCTTGTTGTCAAACCTCTCTCAGCCCCCACGGGAAGCCCTGCTCTGCTCATCACCTCCAGCAGTCCCTGGGACCACTGCTCCTTTCTCCAGCTGCTAGAAACCTCCATCAACCTGTCTGCGGGGGATTCCCCATGCTCCCACCAGTCTGGGGTGTTTCTGGTAGAATGCTCTGCTATTGGTTTGCAGGGGATCCCATTAGAAAGCCTTACCCTCCTAGAGGCTATGTAATCAGGTTCTCTCATTTGACCACACGGCCTCACAGCACATTCAAAAGCAGCGCTCGCTTGCCACAGGCAATGCGTGCTTGCTCCGGGACCCACTCTGCCATGTCCACCTGCAGGAGCTCTCTCTCCTCCTCCACTGTCCATCCGTGCTGGCTGCTACTGTGCCTCAGGCCTGCCCTGCAGTTCACAGGCTAGGGGGGCGATGCCATGACGGAAAGCAAGGAATTCACTTGAAAGTCTGCATAAGGAATACGTGGAACCTCAGATCCCCTCCTCTACTCAGTACTTCCAGTCCAGCCACCCCTCCTCCACCACAAGGTAAGATCAGAGGCTTACGATGTGCATAAGGCTGACCCAGAGAAACTCTGACTGCAGGCATACCAGACCTAGTGGAAAGACACGGGAGGCACCTCACTGAACCAGAGGAACTAACCGAAACTCTTCTTTGCTTGCCCCGTTTTCCCCTTGACATTCCTGTAACTGACTTCAGCCTTACTTCTAACTCCCAGAAGTACAGAACCACGTATGCCTGGAGACACAGAGGAACCTAAGGCCAGACCTAGAGATACTGACACCTAAACAGACCGCTCACCCAATCTCTAGTAACGTCAGCCAGTTACAGCACGCCACCTACACAAAGCCTGGAGAGATCCACGTCTATATCACCTCCGGGCAGGAACCCACAACCAAAGACACTAGATATATGTAATATTCCTTTTAAAGAAACCCTGAGACTGAAAGTAGGAGGAGAAAAAAGAGAACTGAGGAGAAAAACAATGCAGGGAACAGATGAAAAACCCAGGACAATTACAACTGATACCATCTGAGAGAAAACGCTATACTCACAAGACAAAAATAGGATATTTGCAAAGAGGCACTTTCTTCTTTCTTGGCAAATGAAACTATTAAACTACTACAGAAGAAACAAAATAGTCAGTGAGTTTGGAGGATCAAGTGAGTCTTCCAAGAGCAAAACCCAGACAAAGATCAACAACAGAAGGAAAGGGATAAGATAATTAAATGATGATACCAGGCCCAGCTGATTACTGTAAGTTCTGAACCACACATGAAAGTGAAGAGAAAATAATTCTATTTGAAGACAAAAATTGTTTCCAAAGTTGAAGGCAGGCCATCAGGTTCTAGAGTGAAGGCATCCACAAATGCCCAGTGCAACAAATGAATGGACAGGCCCATACAAGGTACAATATGCTATTGAAGAGACCTAAGGATAAAGAAAGAAAACTAAAGAAAAAGAACTAAGAACTCAATATCCAAATCACAGTGCACTTCAACAGCTGTAAAATAAAAACTGACACAAAACAGAACACTGCTCTCAGAAATGAGGAAAAATAACTGACTTAGACGTTTATACCTAGCCCACCTATGAATCTTGAATGAGGCCGGAATAAAGACATTTTCAAATACACATGATAGCAGAGTGCTCTTTTCACGCATGTCTCATTTTTCAGAAAGCTCCTGAGGCTGCACCCCACCCACGAGAATAAGTGAAATTCCAAGACAAAAGATTTACAAAATAGGATATCCATACGGGCAAGAAACCGAAGGAATTCCCATGACAAAAGCACTGTGCTTCCAGCCTAAAGGACCAAACAGAAAAGTCTGAAGGCATGGAATTCAGGGTGCTAGAAGGGATGTCAACACAAAATAAATCTCTTCCATCTGTTTTTAAAGATTATAAAATATGTTTGATCTTTCTGAGACATGCTGTGGCTCCAGTAGAGTGTTTAGAGAAATAATTAGTAATGACGGATTACAGAAAGTGAAGTGGGAAGAGAGAGGCCATTATTAACTCTTGGGAGGAACAAAGATTAGACAGAATAAAGCTAACATACAATTAACAGGGCTCAGCTAGTAACAGTGAGGACCAATAATTCAAGGGAAAAATTATGAAAACCATTAAGAGAAGGGAAGGAAGATATAGAGGATGAAGGAAAGAGAGAGAGCTTAGTCTTTATTTCCTGAAACAAGTCTATAGCTGTTTGAGATCATTAGTATAAAAACTTTACAAATAAAGAACAAAGGAAACTGCTAAAGGAGTATAAAGTAATATCCATACAGAGGACTCAGAGAGAGGAGACAGCTGAGGACTGTTGCTTTCTGGAATAGGCCTTCGTATAGATGAGTTTTTGAATTATTTACATCCTACTTATCGTACTGCTTTAATAGATCTTTAGAGGCACTAGGCAAATATGTGGCATTAACGCAGAAACAATCTTTTTTTAATTTTTTGGCCCCTTTTATCATTTTTTAATTAATTTATTTTTACCCACCTTTACTCTTCAGCCTGTCTGGGCCTCCCATGGCAGTGGCCTCTCATGCTGCAGAGCACTGGCTCTGGGCACATGCGCTCCAGAGCGGTGGCTCCTAATTGAACACACCCGTCCAGCCGCTCCACCACACGGGGGTTCCTCCCCGGCCAGGGATCGAACAGGTGCCGCTTGCACTGCAAGGCAGACTCTCTACCCACTGTACCAGGGAAGCCCTGGAAACAGTCATTTTTAAAGTCAGCTTCTAAACAGTATTTCCGGGATACTTTTGAGCCTACTATTTCTGTGGCTAGGCCGAGAACTGGATTTAAATAGAGAATAAAGGACAGTTGGTTATGAAGACCACATAGCCACAGACTCCCTGAGTATACAGTATGACTCCAAAATTAGATAAGCAAGGTAAAACTTGTACTTCTAAGCAGCTCTTATCGCCTAAAAAAGCATAAAATTTCACCTCACTGTCATTACAATGCCAGAAACATGCTTACAATATCCCAGTTTTCCACTGTTAATACAACATACCTCCTACCAACTCCTCTTTCATCTCCTACTGTTTCATCAATGGTATGTTAGAATCTGGCAAAAATATCCAAAAGGCCTTAATTTAAAACTTGAGAAGCCTACAAATATTAGAGAAGCTACCGCTGAAAATGTCACACTCTAATTTTCCTTCCCCTCTCTGCAAACCTTCCAAAAGTAGTAATACAAAGTCCACCATAACAATCCTCTGTGCTTCAAAAGAAGATTTCAAAATGTCTAAAGTATTTCAAAATATCTAGAAAAACGTATCTTGGTTACTCTCAACATTTTAGTTCTAAAGTCATCCTGTTTGCAAATAATGAAAATGTTCCAGCAGAAATAATTACATGTGCATCACAGACCTGTCACTGAAAAGCAATGTGTCCATTTTCAGATGAGCCACTTCAAGGGCCTTCAATCACCAGAAGTTTTATTTTAAGGTAAAACACCAGTGCTGATGAACAGAAATCAATCTTCAGTCAGCTTAGATTCACTAGCACCTGCTAGGGTCAAGTTGGTCAGAAACCTCCCCCACTAAGCTATTTAAAAGGATACATTAAGTCTAAGCTTTAGTTATTGAAGAAGCAGAGCCTCACTGCAGTGTTTCAAAGTCATTTAAAAAGATACATCAGGGCTTCCCTGGTGGTCCAGTGGGTAAGGACACTGCCTTGCACTGCAAGGGGCGCCAGTTCGATTCCCGGCCTGAGAAGATAACACGTGCCACGGAGTGGCTGGACTGATGTGTCCAGCGAGCCGGAGCTCTGGAGTGCATGTGTCCAGAGCCGGTGCTCTATAGTGAGAGAGGCTGCTGTGATGGGGGCCCACACAGGCCAAAGAACAAAGATGGATGAAAACAAATAAATTAAAGACCAATAAAAGTGGCCAAAAAAAAGAGACACATCAGCACAGACGTCAGTCAACTCCACCTGCTCTGAGAAAACACTGCACATTTTCAATTAACATTGTCAGAAACTGAAGCACCCTCTGGTCTTTTCGCTGAAAATCAATTATGTAAAAAAAAAAAAAAGCTTAGGTGGTCTAATTTAGCTGTGCCATATGTATAACACAAGGTGTTCAACAGCTTTGATGAAAACCTGGCAATGATTTTAGCCAGCTGTCCAGGGTCTTGGAGTTACACATGGAGGGTGAATTTCTCATTCACTAAATTTTCCATAATTTGTATATACCACCATTCCATCCATGTACCATCCATGTACCATTAAGAACTTTTCTCCTGTCCTTTCCAACTGAGCAAGTTAAAATCCCTGCCACATCCCTTTTCTATAACCTCAACACTCTGCTAACTGCACTCCACTAAAATAAATGCCTCCTTATATGATCATATTTTATATCAGCTGGCATGTTTTCACCTTGGCATTATCTGAATATACTCAACTTCTGGTTGAGCTCAGGAACCTTGTCCTTCTACGTGTCTTTCCAAATCTATTTTGCTTTGAAACAGTACAAACTGGATACAGAAAATTCTAACTTTAGCCATACTCCACAAGTGAATTTACTATTTCAACCCAAGACATACACACATAAAACTGAAATAAGTCTAATCAAGACACGTTTGTTTTATAAGATACGAGGCACTCTGACCCTGATTTTATATTCTACTGCATGTCATTAAAAAAAAAATAACACTGGTCAATCCACAAAAGCGACTTCACAACCTACTAGTGGGTCGCCAACTGTATTTGGAGAAAAAAAATATCTATGGGGCAAACACTTCTGAAGCTGTACAAATAATCTGAATTTTAGTCAATTCTTTCAGTAAATAACTGAAGACATTTACATACATTATTTCTTCTTGGAGCTTCAGTTCCTAACACTCAACTAGGGAGCTTGAAATAGGTCATAGAAAGGTCCAGTATGCACTTAATGACTTCTTGCTCCCATTGCCACTTCATACCAATCTTGCCTCCCTCTCCTGTACCCTGGTCCTTTAAGCCTGGTGGGACAGAGCCCTCTGAAACATCCTTCTGTACAGACTGCCAAATCATCCAGTCACACCATGTCCCACACGTAGGCACCGGTACGTTAGTCCTTTTGAACTTTTAATTTGCTGCTGATGCTCAATTTTCCCCCTGTACTTTCTAATCTGTGGTCTCCTATAGAGGTTAGGCTTCAAATTCGTACTAAGATGATGAAGACGTCAGGAGACCAGAGTGTAAAGTCTACTATGGGATTATAATAACTGGACTTAAGTCGTAAGATTCTGAAATCACCACTAACTTTAATTCTAGGACATTTAGCTCCAGCAGGACCACGCTAAGATAACCAAACTGTATTAAGCTATTTAAATGCTTTAACTTCAACTTAGATAAATATTTGAAGAAATAAGGCAATTGTTTTGTTTCAGAGCTGTTCAAACAAAAAGCAAAACATATCTGTCTCACATCACTTTTGCTTTTTTAAAAAAATAATAATCAGAAGATACTTGTAGGATAAATAACTGCGGAAAACAAGGTCTACAAGACCGAATAGTTCATTAGTTAATGATCTATCATCAAGCAATTTTATTTTGTTATTCACTGTTTTATTTCTACCAGTAACTCCGAGCCAAGTGTTGAAGTTGTAACAGAGGATGAATAGTTATATTGTAGGATTTCATTAACAAAAGTAGACTTACATAAAAGAGCGTCTAAAATGTTCAACGATTAACCTACATTTGTGGACTTTCTTTCCTGAAGGTATGACATTCTAGCAGGAAGTACTATTCTAAATTATTTTGTTTAACCCATTAGGAGGAGTCATGATAAAAAATGTATGAAAGATTGTAGGTAATAAAGCTAATGGCAACTTGGTCCTTAATACTGGTACTTTAATAAGGAATCTTAAAAGAAGTGATACAAATGAACTTACTTACAAAACAGAGACTCACAGACTTAGTAACCAAACTCATGGCTGCCGGGGGCGGTGATGGGGGGAGGATAATTAGGGAGTTTGGGAAGGTCATGTACACACTGCTATATTTAAAATGGACAACCAACAAGGCCCTATTGTAAAGCACATAGAACTCTGCTCAATGTGATATGCTATGCCCCTAGGAGGCGGTTTGGGAGAGAATGGATACATGTGTATGTATGGCTAAGTTCCCTTTGCAGTTCACCTGAAACTATCACAAAATGTTCATCAGCTATACTCCAATGACAAATTAAGAAGTTTAAAGTTTGGGGGAAAATGATACAATTATTTACAAAGGGAGAAATTGGCAAGATACGTCCAATGAAAGCTAAGGGTAAAAGTACTGATCTGTATATCATGTATATATTTGCACACTGATCTGCATAATTGGCTTTTTACTTTGAACGATCTATGGAAGGTTAACAGGGTTAACTCAGATCCACAGTAGTAAGTTAAGGACAAGAGGGAAGACTTCTATGACTTTATATGCACTTCTTTTACCATGAACATGTAAAATTTTAAAGTATTTTTAAAATAGTCAGGTACCTATTTTATGAGCTTCAATTGTTTCTTAATAAATGGGGAAAAAATAAGCTGCCTTCCTGCAAACAGATCAGGGAAGCCAAATGCAAAGCTTTCTACTGATGACCCCACCAGGGCATGAGGTTTATAGGCAGGAAGGAACATCAGAGGGCTCTGTAAGCATCCCTTTGTGGGCTTCTTAGCTTTGAAAAGTAAGTCCTGTTGACTGCTTATTCAGCCATAGACCAAGTATTGAAATGCAAAAAGATCTCAATGTATAATAGTGCTGTGATCAGAGGTGTTCTATACACCGGTGACCTTAAAAATATTTAAGTCCACCCTGCTAAGACTAAACATCCCTCCCAGTTTTTTCCACTTTGGAGATAACCCTGGTTTGCTTGGAGGAAGATATATAGTCAACAGTGTGCCATTTGTCTGTAGAAGCATCTGGAAAGTGTCAAGATGCTGATTTATTCACTCACCTTTATACTTGATGAGTGAAATTAGTAAAACCTGCTGCAAATCAAATCTGGTTCGATGTCCTTCAAATCATCTGAAGTGCTAATAGGTTCATCTCACTCAAGGGGTGCTGCTTTTAGTTATTTTAATGCTGTTGACAAAAATAACTACAAAGGGAAAGCCTAGATTATCAAAATACTAGCACTAGTTGGACGATAACTGAATATGGTTGAAATTCATTTAATGAAAGAAAACAGGACAGTTAGATGCACTACCTATGTACTAGCAAATCTAATACACTGGTAAAATGGCAAATATATAATAAGTGTTAAAATGCTAATAGATTTAAAGTGTCAAAATGCTAATAGATTTGGATCCTCATCCAAAATACAGCAAATTTTCTTCTATAATTTAAGTACACATCTCCAGAAAAGTCCAACTGGGGACTAAATCTAAAATAATTTGAAAGGGGCCTAGGACTTACTGGTAACCACCTAAGAACCATCATGAGGGCATTTACTGGTGCCATATTCAGGCTGAATCTGAGATTACAATACAAGCTGGGCTTTACAAAATGAAGGTGTATCTTCTAAAGAATGGCTTTAGAAAGGGTGAGCTTACTTCTTTTACCATGAACAAATTTGTATTTAAAATAGTCAGGTACCTATTTTATGAGCTTCAATTGTTTCTTAATAAATGGGGAAAAAATAAGCTGCCTTCCTGCAAACAGATCAGGGAAGCCAAATGCAAAGCTTTCTACTGATGACCCCACCAGGGCATGAGGTTTATAGGCAGGAAGGAACATCAGAGGGCTCTGTAAGCATCCCTTTGTGGGCTTCTTAGCTTTGAAAAGTAAGTCCTGTTGACTGCTTATTCAGCCATAGACCAAGTATTGAAATGCAAAAAGATCTCAATGTATAATAGTGCTGTGATCAGAGGTGTTCTATACACCGGTGACCTTAAAAATATTTAAGTCCACCCTGCTAAGACTAAACATCCCTCCCAGTTTTTTCCACTTTGGAGATAACCCTGGTTTGCTTGGAGGAAGATATATAGTCAACAGTGTGCCATTTGTCTGTAGAAGCATCTGGAAAGTGTCAAGATGCTGATTTATTCACTCACCTTTATACTTGATGAGTGAAATTAGTAAAACCTGCTGCAAATCAAATCTGGTTCGATGTCCTTCAAATCATCTGAAGTGCTAATAGGTTCATCTCACTCAAGGGGTGCTGCTTTTAGTTATTTTAATGCTGTTGACAAAAATAACTACAAAGGGAAAGCCTAGATTATCAAAATACTAGCACTAGTTGGACGATAACTGAATATGGTTGAAATTCATTTAATGAAAGAAAACAGGACAGTTAGATGCACTACCTATGTACTAGCAAATCTAATACACTGGTAAAATGGCAAATATATAATAAGTGTTAAAATGCTAATAGATTTAAAGTGTCAAAATGCTAATAGATTTGGATCCTCATCCAAAATACAGCAAATTTTCTTCTATAATTTAAGTACACATCTCCAGAAAAGTCCAACTGGGGACTAAATCTAAAATAATTTGAAAGGGGCCTAGGACTTACTGGTAACCACCTAAGAACCATCATGAGGGCATTTACTGGTGCCATATTCAGGCTGAATCTGAGATTACAATACAAGCTGGGCTTTACAAAAATGAAGGTGTATCTTCTAAAGAATGGCTTTAGAAAGTGGTGAACAGCTTCGATACTCACCACCTGAACTACCTGCCTGTCGAAAAGTACTTATTTAGGAGGAGGATGACTATGCCTCTTTGAAGCGCCAAAATATTCTGATTCAAACCCATTAGTGTACTTTAGAGTTTTCACCATAAAGAGTACAATGGAAAAGGACCATCACAGTTCCCAGCGGGAAACCAGCAAAGTTCTCATCTCTCATTCCCTCCTGAGCAATCAGGCAACAGAAACACAAAGCAAATGAGGAAAACCCAGCTTGGAAGACAGGAAGCAGACCTAAGATTAAAAGAGAAAAGGACTCCAAGTGTTCTTCACACCACAGCCAGGCAGAGATGAACGCTGTCCATCCTCCATGCCTGAACCTAAGTCCCACCTGATCGGAAGCATCTCCATATCCGACCACATCACACTGCCTCTAGTGACTGAGGACAACGTGAACCAGCCAAAAGAAGGCATGAAGTGACTAGTCCTCCATGAGCAAGCAACAACCATCAAAAATAAAGGAAGGAGACCTACCACCAATACCGCCCCCAGGCACTCACTGATGTGTGTAAACAGAGCTAACAGATTTACCGAATAAATGCTGCCAGCCTCAAGTTTTCTGATGACTCAAAGTTCCTAAAAAATAACTTTCTCTAATCTCACTTTTCTTCAATTAGCTTTTTTTTTTAAATTTAAGCAAGTTCCTCGGGTGCTAGGTAACAGAGTGCCTTCCAGCTCACACCATTCTCCCAGAAGCTTTTTTTCTTTTTAACACCATTACTGATGGCAAAGCCAGTGAGTTCAGCACACTGGGAAAAGAAAAGAAAGTCAGTCTCTGAAGTGAGAAAGCTATCAGAGAAGATGCAGCGAATGAAGACAATTAACAGTAAGAACGAATCTCTTCAGGAGAGAACCATCACCAGGTGGCTTAGGCTGCCACGGAGGAAGGGACTGACTGCACGCCAACCGTGTCCAGCCTTGGTGTAGGAGGGCGTCACATTAACAGTGCCGGTGGAGGCCAACCCCTACCCATCCCCCGTCACTCCAAAAGACTGAGAAAAACAGCAGGATTGAGGGCCAAAACGCGTGTATTTTTGCCGTTAATGCTAACGAGGAGCCTGGCACCCAATCATGATCCAGGAGGACAAAATAAGGAGATGAGAAGGACCAGTGCATCCCCAGATGGGCTGGCCTGAGCTTCAAGAGGCTTCCACCCAGGTGCACAGCCTCCGCTCGTCGCCCGGCGTGGCACCTGCGCGGCGGCTGAGCTCCCCCTTTCTCCCGTCCAGCCCTCGCCCTCCCCGGGGGTCGCAGGCGAGGGTCCCGGGGTAGGCAGCGGAGCTCCGCAATACCAGGTGCAGTCGTCCTCGTCCCGCCAGGCGGCCACGCTCTCCAGGTCCAGCGGCTCCACCTCGTCCAGCAGCGCGGGGGGCGGCGAGGGCGGCGCGGCGGCGGCCCCCGGCGGTGTCCCCGCGCCCCCGGGCTCCGGGCAGCCGCCGCCCGCGCCGAAGAAGCCCGCCGCCGGCTTGAAGTAGACGAAGGGCGCCTCGGGGGGCTGCGCCAGGCTGCAGAGCAGGGAGGGCGCGGGGCTGGGCAGGCAGTAGGTCCCCGAGAACGCGGGGCTGGAGCCGCCGCTGCCGCCGCCGCTGCTGCTGCTGCTGCCGCCGCCGCCCCCCGCCCCCAGCGCCAGCCCCAGCCCCAGGCCCCCCGAGGCGGCGGCGGCGGAGGCCGGGGGGCTCCGCGGGGCCAAGGGGCTGCAGGCCCCGGCGGGGGGCGGCGCGGCGGGCGGCGGCGGCGGCGGCGGCAGCAGCAGCAGGTGCGGGGCGGCGGCCGCGCTGGCCGCCCGGCTCCGCAGCTGCTCGTTCTGCTTCTCCAGCTTGCGCACCAGTTCCTGCAGCTTCTTCACCTCCAGCTCCGCGTTCACCACCGGCCCGGAGCCCGCTCCGGAGCCGCCCCCCGCCGAGGCGCATTTCACCTGCTCCGCCATCATCGTGGGCCCGGAGGGCGCCGCGGCCGCCCAGGGAGGGCGCGCCGAAACGCGGGCTCCTCGCGCGGCGGCGAGGCTGCGGTGACTGCACTGCACGCCACCCCAGCAGGAGGGTTTGCCGGTGGAGGCCAACCCCTACCCATCCCCGTCACTCCAAAAGACTGAGAAAACAGCAGGATTGAGGGCCAAAACGCGTGTATTTTTGCCGTTAATGCTAACGAGGAGCCTGGCACCCAATCATGATCCAGGAGGACAAAATAAGGAGATGAGAAGGACCAGTGCATCCCCAGATGGGCTGGCCTGAGCTTCAAGAGGCTTCCACCCAGGTGCACAGCCTCCGCTCGTCGCCCGGCGTGGCACCTGCGCGGCGGCTGAGCTCCCCCTTTCTCCCGTCCAGCCCTCGCCTCCCCGGGGGTCGCAGGCGAGGGTCCCGGGGTAGGCAGCGGAGCTCCGCAATACCAGGTGCAGTCGTCCTCGTCCCGCCAGGCGGCCACGCTCTCCAGGTCCAGCGGCTCCACCTCGTCCAGCAGCGCGGGGGGCGGCGAGGGCGGCGCGGCGGCGGCCCCCGGCGGTGTCCCCGCGCCCCCGGGCTCCGGGCAGCCGCCGCCCGCGCCGAAGAAGCCCGCCGCCGGCTTGAAGTAGACGAAGGGCGCCTCGGGGGGCTGCGCCAGGCTGCAGAGCAGGGAGGGCGCGGGGCTGGGCAGGCAGTAGGTCCCCGAGAACGCGGGGCTGGAGCCGCCGCTGCCGCCGCCGCTGCTGCTGCTGCCGCCGCCGCCCCCCGCCCCCAGCGCCAGCCCCAGCCCCAGGCCCCCCGAGGCGGCGGCGGCGGAGGCCGGGGGGCTCCGCGGGGCCAAGGGGCTGCAGGCCCCGGCGGGGGGCGGCGCGGCGGGCGGCGGCGGCGGCGGCGGCAGCAGCAGCAGGTGCGGGGCGGCGGCCGCGCTGGCCGCCCGGCTCCGCAGCTGCTCGTTCTGCTTCTCCAGCTTGCGCACCAGTTCCTGCAGCTTCTTCACCTCCAGCTCCGCGTTCACCACCGGCCCGGAGCCCGCTCCGGAGCCGCCCCCCGCCGAGGCGCATTTCACCTGCTCCGCCATCATCGTGGGCCCGGAGGGCGCCGCGGCCGCCCAGGGAGGGCGCGCCGAAACGCGGGCTCCTCGCGCGGCGGCGAGGCTGCGGCTCTGGCCCGACCGGCCCGGCCCGGGCGGCCGACCACGCTGGGGCTGAGGCCGAGCGGGCGGCTCGCCTCAGCACCGGGCCCCAGCCTCCGGCCGAGGAAGCCGCCGCCGAGCCGCTCTGCACATGCTCAGAGCGCCCCTCCGGTCCCCTGGGCGCCGCGGCGGCTCCGGGTTTTAGCCGCGGCCCCCGGGCGGGGCGGGGCGCGGGCGCCGGGAGGGCGGGGCCGGGGCGGAGGACCCGCCGGGGGGCCCTGCGCTCCCGAGGGGGCGGGGCGCGGGCCGGGGTCCCGGGGCCACCGCCCCCTCCCTCGCTACCCAATCCCAGGTGCCTGATTGGACCCCGCCTGAACTTTCCCGCCACCGGCACTTCCTCCCGCCGCGGCCGAGGAAGCGAACCGCGGGGACTTCAGAGCGCGGGGCGGGGTTCCAAAAAAATCAGCCGCAGCAGGTGCCTGCCCCGGAGGGGTGCCGCGAGTGCCGGTGCCTAGCCCCCTGCCGAGAGCACTTGTGCTGAACGAGCCGGTAGCTGGTGAAACCGATGGAAAACCAAAGGCCAGGGAACGTTAAGTACCTAAAAGCAAAAACGTGGAACGGAAAGGCTGTTAGATGATGCTATCAATCTCCTAATTGGTTATGCATAAACAAAGGTGGGAGAGAAGCGCCCAAGGAAAAAGAAAATCGCCCGCTGAGAGGGGAAGAGTGGCCAGTTAAAGAGCCAAGTGTTCAGCTCACTCGAAAGTCGTCCGATCTGAACTGTTCGATTACGACCAATGTGTGCCACAAACAAGAGCATTTTTTACCATAGATATTCATACATTCATTAAACAAAAGATCTTTGAGCTCCCAGCTCTGAGCCAGATACCGTTCCAAGAGTTGGCCAAGCATTCAAGTGAACAAAACAGACAAAAGTCATTGTGGGAGAAACATGAGTAAAACTGAAAGATGTTCCATCTGTTAAATAATTTAAGAGCTCTTAGGTCAGACTTGCTGGGGTGGGGGTGGGGAAGAAAAACAGAAAACCTCAGAACTCAACCGCAGTACCCCCTAATCTCACCTGTAAACCTACCTTTCCATACACCTTCTGGCAATTGTTGATAGATTTGCTTTTTAAGGGGGTTGGGGGAGGGCTCTTAAGCAGAATTGAGTCACGTTTCATTCCATTAATATTGACTGAACAATGGGAGGGGGACGCTTCTTAACGCAGAGAAAAGTCTGAAGTTTTATTATAAAGACACTTCCACACAACTGGCTCTTGTTCTCAAATGATACACTGTCTGGTGAAGGTCTGTTATCCGACTTCCCATACCAACCACATCCCTCGGGAACTGCTCACATATTGTATCTGTTGACTTCGTAATAGATACAGCTCTGTGCCTTCCTGTTCAGAAACACCTGTATCTTGTAACTTGTCAGTCTATATCTCCAACGTATGTATAGGGCGGGTGATCTGCGTTCCCCTTGCTTGGCGAGATCTTCCGTTTATGAGATAAATATGTGATAGCTACCCCGCCTCTTCCTACCGTGTGTCCCAGCTTCCTAGACCACCATCAAACCACCTGTATCATCATCACCTTTCCAAGTTTCAGTCTAGCTTCTAGATAGTCTGGTTATTACTAAAACCTGGAGAAGTGGAGTAATAAGACCGAAAGTCCAAAGTAAAGAATCTATTGAAGGGTTTTCCGCATGCTCAGTGGCAGATGCGGGGAACAGTATCCTTGCAGCACAAAGAAAGGGAGGCAACAGACACAATGAGAACAAAGAGCTGCTGGGTTTCACATTAGCAAAAGAAATTGGGAATAGGCACAAGAGAGCGAAGGCAATAAGAATTAAGACGTAAAGAAAAGGAGTCATTTTTCTTCAAAATGTATATACTTTGGAGGAGAGAAAAAAGCATGTGCCAAGATCTGTAAATTCACAAAAATTTAAGATATTCATACATTCATTAAACAAAAGATCTTTGAGCTCCCAGCTCTGAGCCAGATACCGTTCCAAGAGTTGGCCAAGCATTCAAGTGAACAAAACAGACAAAAGTCATTGTGGGAGAAACATGAGTAAAACTGAAAGATGTTCCATCTGTTAAATAATTTAAGAGCTCTTAGGTCAGACTTGCTGGGGTGGGGGTGGGGAAGAAAAACAGAAAACCTCAGAACTCAACCGCAGTACCCCCTAATCTCACCTGTAAACCTACCTTTCCATACACCTTCTGGCAATTGTTGATAGATTTGCTTTTTAAGGGGGTTGGGGGAGGGCTCTTAAGCAGAATTGAGTCACGTTTCATTCCATTAATATTGACTGAACAATGGGAGGGGGACGCTTCTTAACGCAGAGAAAAGTCTGAAGTTTTATTATAAAGACACTTCCACACAACTGGCTCTTGTTCTCAAATGATACACTGTCTGGTGAAGGTCTGTTATCCGACTTCCCATACCAACCACATCCCTCGGGAACTGCTCACATATTGTATCTGTTGACTTCGTAATAGATACAGCTCTGTGCCTTCCTGTTCAGAAACACCTGTATCTTGTAACTTGTCAGTCTATATCTCCAACGTATGTATAGGGCGGGTGATCTGCTTTCCCCCTTGCTTGGCGAGATCTTCCGTTTATGAGATAAATATGTGATAGCTACCCCGCCTCTTCCTACCGTGTGTCCCAGCTTCCTAGACCACCATCAAACCACCTGTATCATCATCACCTTTCCAAGTTTCAGTCTAGCTTCTAGATAGTCTGGTTATTACTAAAACCTGGAGAAGTGGAGTAATAAGACCGAAAGTCCAAAGTAAAGAATCTATTGAAGGGTTTTCCGCATGCTCAGTGGCAGATGCGGGGAACAGTATCCTTGCAGCACAAAGAAAGGGAGGCAACAGACACAATGAGAACAAAGAGCTGCTGGGTTTCACATTAGCAAAAGAAATTGGGAATAGGCACAAGAGAGCGAAGGCAATAAGAATTAAGACGTAAAGAAAAGGAGTCATTTTTCTTCAAAATGTATATACTTTGGAGGAGAGAAAAAAAAAGCATCCCGCTCCTCCCCTACAGACTCAGTAAGGTCTCTAGAATACATCCAAGGAAGCAGTAGCCAAGCCTTATAACTGCTTTCTAAGTAACAATTAGTATTTTTAAAATCTCTGTTGTTTCAAATGAGAACATGTATTGCAATTTAGACTTCGCAAAGACATGAAATGTTCTGTCCTAAATTTCTATTCTGCATTCTTCTTCCGAAAAGACAAATTTGCCCTCTTCCTGTTAAAGTATGAAGAAATTCACATCTAGAGGAAATTTTAAATCATCTCTTTCTTTTGTATGAAAGTACCTCTCTTTTTTCCCTTCTGGGAATTACATGTGTACACACTCCAGAAACACTCAAAATGCACACAGATTTTAAGTTGATATCCCCAGGATGCCTGTCTTTTTAACATATAATTAAAGAGGTTGGTGGTGTCAAGGTTTCAATTAAGCAGTCTTGATTTTTCATTTTGATGCAAGTTTGTAAGTTCTGTGTTTTGAAATAAATTGCATGCACTGCTTCTCAATTTTAAACTTTGGTTTGTGTTAAGTGAAATATATAGGGTGGGCTTCCCCTGGTGGCCCAGTGGGTAAGGACACCGCCTTGCAGTGCAAGGGGCACCGGTTCGATCCCTGGCCTGGGAAGATCCCACGTGCCGTGGAGCGGCTGGACCCATGTGTCCAATTACCGAGCTGGAGCTCTGGAGCGCTTGCGCCCAGAGCCGGTGCTCTGAGACAACAGAGGCCACCGTGATGGGAGGCCCACGGGAGCCAAGGAACAAAGACGGATGAAGATAGAGGAATGAAAGACCAATGGAAGTGGCCCGCCCATCCCCCTCCCTCCCCACCCCACCCACCAAAAGATTTAAAAAAAAAAAAAAGAAATACATGCGGTGATGACAGAGGTTTACAAAGAAGATATGGAAAATAAAAGTATATGTTTCATTAGAAACTTTATGCTCAAGGATATGTCTGAAACACCATAAGTTGATGAGAAATATCTATTGCACATTCAAAATGAGATAAAGAAGCACATGGTTTACCAGTGGTCCCCATCCCTTACACTCCAGAACTGTGGTCACTGAGTCACTCTAGTGAAGTTCAAGAGAGAAAATAACTTCTTTTGATTTGTATCTTTCACATATACCTTGAATAGTATCTGTGGACTTCAAATTGATTCATCCTCAAAATTGCAAAGACCCCAGATTTTCTTCCTGAGTCTGTAGATTTGATTTTCCAAAGAAATCTAGGAACAGCCCATTATCATCCAACTTTCACAGATAAGCTACCAATGTTAGATGACTTCCCCAACTCAATCCTGAAAATGACAACAATTCTTGGCACAGTTTCTAGAGGCCCAACCGCTGATCACTTTCTGCCTTTGTCTTAGAGTGTAATTCCTCTAAGAGTAAGCCCCTTTGTTTTCAATGCAGATTTTCGATCAGTGCAATAGATATACCCTAAAATGACCACTACATTCGTTGGAGTTGTAGATCCAATTACCGTAAGGAGAGAAAATCACCTGATAGGTCACCAAGGATTGCATGTTCAATCATGTAGGACTCTTTGCAACCCCATGGACTGTAGTCTGCCAGGCTCCTCTGTCCATGGAAGTTTCCAGGCAAGAATGCTAGAGTGCGTTGCCCTTTCCTTCTCCAGGGGATCTTCCCAACCCAGGGATCAAACCTGTGTCTCCTCTATCAGCAGGCGGATTCTTTTACAACTGAGCCACCTGAGAAAATAACCTAATGTGTTAAACTAAGATCAAAGATACCAAGCTCCATTTTCAAATTCATTTAGAGGGACCACGGTCTTTGATTTTTTTTTTTTTTTTTTGGCTCTTAATTAACATTCCTGTTTATCCGTGGAAATTAGTCAGAATAACATGGGTTCCCACTGCCTTGTCCAATGCCTAGCAAATCTAGCATTTAGCAAAAACACATCGAAGTTTTTTCTTAAGAATAGATGAGTAAAGAAATAAATCACCAAGTTCCAGCTGAAATTTAGACAAAATACTAATGAGTTGCCTCTATAAGCTTCGTTTGTCACATGGCAACAGCGGGGGAGCTTTTTCAAATTTTTACAGCCTAAATGAGAAATATCTATTGCACATTCAAAATGAGATAAAGAAGCACATGGTTTACCAGTGGTCCCCATCCCTTACACTCCAGAACTGTGGTCACTGAGTCACTCTAGTGAAGTTCAAGAGAGAAAATAACTTCTTTTGATTTGTATCTTTCACATATACCTTGAATAGTATCTGTGGACTTCAAATTGATTCATCCTCAAAATTGCAAAGACCCCAGATTTTCTTCCTGAGTCTGTAGATTTGATTTTCCAAAGAAATCTAGGAACAGCCCATTATCATCCAACTTTCACAGATAAGCTACCAATGTTAGATGACTTCCCCAACTCAATCCTGAAAATGACAACAATTCTTGGCACAGTTTCTAGAGGCCCAACCGCTGATCACTTTCTGCCTTTGTCTTAGAGTGTAATTCCTCTAAGAGTAAGCCCCTTTGTTTTCAATGCAGATTTTCGATCAGTGCAATAGATATACCCTAAAATGACCACTACATTCGTTGGAGTTGTAGATCCAATTACCGTAAGGAGAGAAAATCACCTGATAGGTCACCAAGGATTGCATGTTCAATCATGTAGGACTCTTTGCAACCCCATGGACTGTAGTCTGCCAGGCTCCTCTGTCCATGGAAGTTTCCAGGCAAGAATGCTAGAGTGCGTTGCCCTTTCCTTCTCCAGGGGATCTTCCCAACCCAGGGATCAAACCTGTGTCTCCTCTATCAGCAGGCGGATTCTTTTACAACTGAGCCACCTGAGAAAATAACCTAATGTGTTAAACTAAGATCAAAGATACCAAGCTCCATTTTCAAATTCATTTAGAGGGACCACGGTCTTTGATTTTTTTTTTTTTTTTTTGGCTCTTAATTAACATTCCTGTTTATCCGTGGAAATTAGTCAGAATAACATGGGTTCCCACTGCCTTGTCCAATGCCTAGCAAATCTAGCATTTAGCAAAAACACATCGAAGTTTTTTCTTAAGAATAGATGAGTAAAGAAATAAATCACCAAGTTCCAGCTGAAATTTAGACAAAATCCTAATGAGTTGCCTCTATAAGCTTCGTTTGTCACATGGCAACAGCATGGGAGGTTAGAAGCCTTTTTGCAGACTCCATTATAATTATTTCACATCTGACCCAATTAAAAGCTAGAAAAATGCTTGCTATATTAATATGTGAGTTTTAATGTAAAGGAATAACACAGAGAGGAACCAAAAATATATGAAGCCAGAATCTATGTAAATAAATCTCTGTGTGGGTTTCTCCATTCAGACCCCACCCAACTCTACCACTAGAATTTACACCAACCACCCATGTAATTATACCCTATAAAGTCACATAAAGCAGTAATTATAATAACAATAATAGTAATAATAATAATTTTGTTGACTTGGCAAGATATCCTTATCTGAGTCCTTTTTAATAAACATGTATCACCTGTATATTAAGTTTAAGTCACATGCTAGATAACTTCCTAAAAGTAAGAGTGTCTCTACCACCCAGACCTTATCAAGTTGGTAAAAGAAGTATATAAACCATTGATTATAATTCAAGACTTAGTGTGTTGGGTGTTGTGTTGAAAATACAAGTCAAAAGCTTAGGGAGTGTCCAAGAAGCAACTATTCATTTAGGCTAAAACTTTTGGGAAGACTTCATGTAGAAAGTAGACGTTATTTCATTTGATTCTCCTTACCAAGCTGTGAGGCACTGGGCAAGTATTGTGAGGTTCATTTATCAGGCAGAATCTAGGATGTATCAGAGCAACAACAGAACTAGGATACAGCACACAACTCTAACTCCTGGTCAGTATCATTTCCTCTGTGGTCAATCTGTTTTGTTTCCGTGAATCACTCACACATCTACCACATCCATTAAAATGAAACTTTCAATATTTATCTTAATAATAGCTATTGGTCTTCTAAGTGCCAGCAAGTGTTCTAAGCCCTTTACTTGTATTAACACATTTAATCATCAAATGGCACTTTGAGGTAGTTTCTATAATCATTCTTGTTTTACAAATGAGGAAACTGAGGCACAGGAAGTCAAACAATCTACCCAAAGTTGTGTGCTCAGGTGCTCAGCTGCTCAGCCACATCTGACTCTTTGCAACTCCGTAGACGGTAGTAGCCTGCCAGGAAGCTTTGTCCATGGGATTTTTCAAGTAAGAAAACTGGAGTGGGTTGCCTCTTCCAGGAGATCTTCCCAACCCAGGGATCAAACCCTTGTCTCCTGTCTCCCCTGCATTGGTAGGCATATTCCTTACTACTGAGTCACCCGAGAAGCCCCTGTCTACCCAAAGTTACTCAGCCAGGAAGCAGAATCAGGAACTGAAAGCTAGGCAGTCCCAGCTTGTTAACTTCAGGATATCTTTTCTGGTCTTAGGCCGAACTCAGCAGAATACCATACTCTGTTCCTAACGGTTTATCAATAAAAACTATTGGCTTATGAAAAATCAATAGCCAGAATGTCTTGAACAAAGTCTGATTCATTAACAAGCAAATATTATTGGAACTTAAAAGGGACCAAGCACAGATGAGAAAACAGTAGGTTTCCAAGATCAACAAAGTTGCCAGTGCTGGTACAACATTTCTGACAGAACAAAGGCTATTCATTCAATGCTTATTTCTACACAGATGACAAAAAAACAGCACAAACTATCACTGCTTTGTTTTGTATTTCTAGCCATTTGGATTCTTCACATGTCAATATCGCTCTTTAGAAGCCTCAAAAGAAAGCCGCTCACAGCCTATTTTGGATTTGAACAGATGCCATAATGATTTTGGATGTATTTAAAAAGTCAAAGATGTAAAAATCACTCTTTGAAGTTCATAAACTGACTTCAAACTCTTGGGAACTTTGCGGAAATGGATAACCAACAAAACCTATTGTATTGCCCATGAAACTCTGCTCAATGTTTTGCTTAGTTGGGAAAGGTCACACATCTACCACATCCATTAAAATGAAACCTTCAATATTTATCTTAATAATAGCTATTGGTCTTCTAAGTGCCAGCAAGTGTTCTAAGCCCTTTACTTGTATTAACACATTTAATCATCAAATGGCACTTTGAGGTAGTTTCTATAATCATTCTTGTTTTACAAATGAGGAAACTGAGGCACAGGAAGTCAAACAATCTACCCAAAGTTGTGTGCTCAGGTGCTCAGCTGCTCAGCCACATCTGACTCTTTGCAACTCCGTAGACGGTAGTAGCCTGCCAGGAAGCTTTGTCCATGGGATTTTTCAAGTAAGAAAACTGGAGTGGGTTGCCTCTTCCAGGAGATCTTCCCAACCCAGGGATCAAACCCTTGTCTCCTGTCTCCCCTGCATTGGTAGGCATATTCCTTACTACTGAGTCACCCGAGAAGCCCCTGTCTACCCAAAGTTACTCAGCCAGGAAGCAGAATCAGGAACTGAAAGCTAGGCAGTCCCAGCTTGTTAACTTCAGGATATCTTTTCTGGTCTTAGGCCGAACTCAGCAGAATACCATACTCTGTTCCTAACGGTTTATCAATAAAAACTATTGGCTTATGAAAAATCAATAGCCAGAATGTCTTGAACAAAGTCTGATTCATTAACAAGCAAATATTATTGGAACTTAAAAGGGACCAAGCACAGATGAGAAAACAGTAGGTTTCCAAGATCAACAAAGTTGCCAGTGCTGGTACAACATTTCTGACAGAACAAAGGCTATTCATTCAATGCTTATTTCTACACAGATGACAAAAAAACAGCACAAACTATCACTGCTTTGTTTTGTATTTCTAGCCATTTGGATTCTTCACATGTCAATATCGCTCTTTAGAAGCCTCAAAAGAAAGCCGCTCACAGCCTATTTTGGATTTGAACAGATGCCATAATGATTTTGGATGTATTTAAAAAGTCAAAGATGTAAAAATCACTCTTTGAAGTTCATAAACTGACTTCAAACTCTGAAACTTTGGGAAAGTCATGGATACAATGCCTTGTTTGAAATGGATAACCAACAAAAACCTATTGTATTGCCCATGAAACTCTGCTCAATGTTATCTTCTAGGCTGGATGGGAGTGGGGTTTGGGGGAGAATGGATACATGCATATACTGTCACGTGAAACTATTACAGAGTTGTTAATTGGCTATACCCAATGGAAAAAAAGAAAGAAAAAAATCTGAAATTTTCAAATCTAAAACAGACATTTTGAACAGGTGACTCTTTTTGAGAGAAAGCATATAAGATTACTTAAACCTTGAAAAATAGGCATCTTTTCATTTCTTCCTTCAATTTTGTAACTTTATAAGAGAAAAATGAATCCAATATGACTTGCGTCTCAGTGGCAAAAATCGGTACTAGCTATGACCATTGCCCTGGAAGTCTACTCTGGAGCATTTGAAAGTGTTTGGATTTTGAACAGTGTATTTTCTTGTCTTTCTCAAATGTTTCTCTCATCCTAAAAATCAGTGTGATAGAGCTTTCTTTCTTTAAAATAAAAGAGCTCTTTTCTCTTTGATAATTTCCGGAGTGTTCATAAAAAAATAAAAACTTCTTTGCAAAAAAATTGTGATCACACACGAGTGTTACAAATCAAAGTCAGACATCATTTGACAGTCTGACACAGCAAGGCAAGAAGTCCTCCTATGATAGAGGATCGTCTAGTTCTCCTACAGGTTACTGGCAGAGCTGCAAGCACATTATGGTAATCTAAGCAAAAGGCAATACAGAAAATAGAGCAGTATTCTCTCGGCAAGCCATTGAGTTAAGAAGCCAGCCTCAAAGAAGTGGCTGCAAGTTACTCTAAACAAACCTCCAGTGAGTGCTTAACCATGTCTGGTGCCCATAATGAATTTTCAGAAAGTCGTAATAATTAATACCATAACAGAGGTCTCTCTCTTTCAACTATACTATTTCACTCATCCTAAATCCTCCATGGAGTAATGCTTATAATCACATCACCAAAGGACTGTGTCATCATGATTACAGAGGTGTTCTTACTTCTTATCTTCAGGGATATTTTTTGTTGTTTGATTTCAGAAAGGAAGTATCAATTAACAGAAAATACTTACTATGACCTTTGAGTGGGGAGGGGAGCCACAGCACGCGGCATGTGGAATCTTAGTTCCTTGACCAGGAATCAAACCTGTGCCCCCTGCATTGGAAGTGTGGATTCTTAACCACTGGACCACCAAGGAAATCCCAGAAAATACTTTATTAAAGATAGGATTACCTTCATCAAAACAGAATGCAAAATATCTCAACAGTAAATTTACTCTGAGAACTAAAAGAGAGCAAATAGGATGGGGGAATTAACTGCTGGACAGTTTTTCAGCTTTGTAACCTGCTTAAAGTCTCTATTTTCATTTAATGGTAATGATAAGCACTTTTTATTAGCCCATGGAAAATAGCATCTGAAAACTGCCACGTGCTTGTGAAAATCTGGAAACAGAGAAAACAGACAATAAACTATAACTTTAAAAGCTCAGGCTCAGGAGGTAAAGAGACCAACATATTGCAAATGCAAATTCAAAGAAGAAATCTAAACTAGCTTAGCTTGTCGAAGACAGAAATCTGCCACAGAGACTAACTGAGGAAACCTAACTTGGAAATGAGATGGTAGCAATCTGTCCTCAGGATACTGTTGCATTGCACATGTGGACACACAGGAGAAGAGCCAGAGGGGGCTCAGAAGACTGTCATCCTTTTTCAGGTGCCGGGCAAGGTAGGCTCCATCTGCATGCTTCTGTCATTGCCAAGGGCTTCCCAGGTGGCATGAGTGGCAAAGAACCACCTATCAGTGCAGGAGGTGTAAGAGATGAGGCTTGATTCCTGGATAGGGAAGATCCCCAGGAGGAAGGCATGACAGCAGTCCAGCATTCTTGCCTGGAGAATCCCATGGACAGAGGAGCCTGCTGGGCTATAGTCCATAGGGCTCCAAAGAGTTGGAACATGGCTGAATCGACTTAGCACACATTGCCAAGGCAAGAACAAAGGACCTGAACAACAGCAAACTAGCTTGTAAAGCTACTGTCCAAAAGCAGCGAAAGTTTCTTCCACCCACATTTCATTGACCAAAGTAAGTCACAGGGCTACAAATAATTTCAAAGCAACAGGAGTGTGTAGTGGTACTGAAACCATGGACAAACCCCTGTGTCCTTGCCGTTGAAATAAAATGCTGACTCAACAGTTCATGATTGGGAAATGTGAAAGTGTAGGAACAAAGAGTGGCTGTTGGACTGGGGAACTGGTAACAATTTAGACTATAATTCTGCCACACAACAGAATCACTGAACTCACAGTTCCCTGAAAGACATAGATAAAGGCCTGCCACACTTTTCCTGAGTTGTTTTTTTAGGAAGCAGACCCGCTCCCGATGAAAATGACTGACCACATAGACCCTCCACTGATGGACGCCAAAAGATTGATGTTGCTTGAAACTTCACCTCGATGCCAACCAATCCAATCATTGGCCCAAAGCTGATCACCCCTTGTTCCTTGAACACTAGGAAACACCTCACTACCCCCTCCAGCATGGGTCACACAGTCTTGAGGGCATTCGCCCCCTGTGGTCCTCTTTGCCTGGCAAAGCCATGAAAGCTACTCTTTCCTCCTTGACCCAAAACTCTGTCTCCGAGTTTCTAATCGGCACTGGTAACAGAGGCTGAGTTTTGGCAACAGTTTTCTCTTTTTGACTAAATGCAAATGAAGAAATCTAAACTAGCTTAGCTTGTCGAAGACAGAAATCTGCCACAGAGACTAACTGAGGAAACCTAACTTGGAAATGAGATGGTAGCAATCTGTCCTCAGGATACTGTTGCATTGCACATGTGGACACACAGGAGAAGAGCCAGAGGGGGCTCAGAAGACTGTCATCCTTTTTCAGGTGCCGGGCAAGGTAGGCTCCATCTGCATGCTTCTGTCATTGCCAAGGGCTTCCCAGGTGGCATGAGTGGCAAAGAACCACCTATCAGTGCAGGAGGTGTAAGAGATGAGGCTTGATTCCTGGATAGGGAAGATCCCCAGGAGGAAGGCATGACAGCAGTCCAGCATTCTTGCCTGGAGAATCCCATGGACAGAGGAGCCTGCTGGGCTATAGTCCATAGGGCTCCAAAGAGTTGGAACATGGCTGAATCGACTTAGCACACATTGCCAAGGCAAGAACAAAGGACCTGAACAACAGCAAACTAGCTTGTAAAGCTACTGTCCAAAAGCAGCGAAAGTTTCTTCCACCCACATTTCATTGACCAAAGTAAGTCACAGGGCTACAAATAATTTCAAAGCAACAGGAGTGTGTAGTGGTACTGAAACCATGGACAAACCCCTGTGTCCTTGCCGTTGAAATAAAATGCTGACTCAACAGTTCATGATTGGGAAATGTGAAAGTGTAGGAACAAAGAGTGGCTGTTGGACTGGGGAACTGGTAACAATTTAGACTATAATTCTGCCACACAACAGAATCACTGAACTCACAGTTCCCTGAAAGACATAGATAAAGGCCTGCCACACTTTTCCTGAGTTGTTTTTTCAGGAAGCAGACCCGCTCCCGATGAAAATGACTGACCACATAGACCCTCCACTGATGGACGCCAAAAGATTGATGTTGCTTGAAACTTCACCTCGATGCCAACCAATCCAATCATTGGCCCAAAGCTGATCACCCCTTGTTCCTTGAACACTAGGAAACACCTCACTACCCCCTCCAGCATGGGTCACACAGTCTTGAGGGCATTCGCCCCCTGTGGTCCTCTTTGCCTGGCAAAGCCATGAAAGCTACTCTTTCCTCCTTGACCCAAAACTCTGTCTCCGAGTTTCTAATCGGCACTGGTAACAGAGGCTGAGTTTTGGCAACAGTTTCCTGTGACTGGAAGGAGAACAGGACATGCTGAGTGTATAGCACCACCTGAAGTGAAAAGTGTTAGTCACTCAGTCGATTCTTCGTGACCTCATGGACTATAGCTCTCCTAGGCTTCTTTGTCCATGGGATTCTCCAGGCAAGAATAATGGAGTGGGTTGCCATGCCCTCCTCCAGATTTCCTGATTCGGGGATCAAGCCTGAGTCTCGTGCATTGCAGGTGGATTCTTTCCCATCTGAACCACCAGGAAAGCCCACAGCACTGCCTGCTACAATGTAATTTTATCTCAATGTTTTCTGCTACTAAATAAACTAAAGGCTAAGATTTGCCTTATTTTGGCTGACTCCCTTAAGGTTTGGAATCTCCTGCTTTTCTGACTATTCGCCTAGAAACTCATTATAATTCTATCTTGAATTCATTTGTAATTTTAAAATGCAATTTTAGTTTAAATATATGTATGCAAACTTTTTTATTATCTTTTACTGTTGATTCCTTGATTATAGATTCTGGTGCACGTAAATCTGATTCACTGACTCTTTAAACTGAGATGTAATAGGCATATAATATCATATAGGTATATAATATTATATTAGCTTCAAGTGTATAATATATTGATCTGATGGTTGTATGTATTGTGAAATGATCACCACATTAAGTCTAGCTAACATTCGTCACCACATATGTTGAGGTTTTTTTCCTTGTATCAAGAGCATGTAAGATCTACTCTGTTAGCAACATTCAAATAGATGACAGGATATTTTTAAACTATAGTCATGAGAGCTGAATATCACACCACATGATTTATTTATTTTATAACTGGAAGTTTATACCCTTTCACCACGTACATCCATTTCAACCACCCTCCACCCACTGCTTTTAGGGACCACCAGCACTCTCTATCTGTGAATTCATTGTTTTATTTTGTTGTGTTGTATTGTGTTTTTAGATTCCATATATAAATAAGACCATACAATGTTTCTCTTTGAGCAATTTAGTCATGGAAATTTGATGAGACTTCTTTTGTATCCTAAGACACTACCAATATTAGGAAATACTCCAAGTGTACTTGTATGATATATGTAATTCTATTTGTTCAGTGTAAGATATATACATATTATATACTTATACACATATAAATGTGTATAAATTATTTGGATAACATTTATCTAAACAAAATCTTTATAAAAATATATGATTTATATATATATATATGTATTATTTTTAAATTAAACTGCTAATGGTATTCAAATCTTCTATAGTCTTACTAGATTATCTATCAACTGTCTGATTGAAAAGTGTTTCAATGTCCTGTCTTGATGTTGTACATATTAACACACATATTGATTGTATTGTATATTTTATGCATGTTATGTTCATGATTTATATCCTCTTCGTGGATAGTTCATTTTATTATTATGTAATGTTTCCTTTGGGCTTCCCAGATGGCATTAGTGGTAATAAAAAAAAAAGCTTCCTGCCAATGCAGGAGATATAAGAGATGCAAGTTCAATCACGAAGATCCCTAGAGAAGAAAATGGCAACCCACCGGTAATTTTAAAATTTTTTGCAATTTTAGTTTAAATATATGTATGCAAACTTTTTTATTATCTTTTACTGTTGATTCCTTGATTATAGATTCTGGTGCACGTAAATCTGATTCACTGACTCTTTAAACTGAGATGTAATAGGCATATAATATCATATAGGTATATAATATTATATTAGCTTCAAGTGTATAATATATTGATCTGATGGTTGTATGTATTGTGAAATGATCACCACATTAAGTCTAGCTAACATTCGTCACCACATATGTTGAGGTTTTTTTCCTTGTATCAAGAGCATGTAAGATCTACTCTGTTAGCAACATTCAAATAGATGACAGGATATTTTTAAACTATAGTCATGAGAGCTGAATATCACACCACATGATTTATTTATTTTATAACTGGAAGTTTATACCCTTTCACCACGTACATCCATTTCAACCACCCTCCACCCACTGCTTTTAGGGACCACCAGCACTCTCTATCTGTGAATTCATTGTTTTATTTTGTTGTGTTGTATTGTGTTTTTAGATTCCATATATAAATAAGACCATACAATGTTTCTCTTTGAGCAATTTAGTCATGGAAATTTGATGAGACTTCTTTTGTATCCTAAGACACTACCAATATTAGGAAATACTCCAAGTGTACTTGTATGATATATGTAATTCTATTTGTTCAGTGTAAGATATATACATATTATATACTTATACACATATAAATGTGTATAAATTATTTGGATAACATTTATCTAAACAAAATCTTTATAAAAATATATGATTTATATATATATATATGTATTATTTTTAAATTAAACTGCTAATGGTATTCAAATCTTCTATAGTCTTACTAGATTATCTATCAACTGTCTGATTGAAAAGTGTTTCAATGTCCTGTCTTGATGTTGTACATATTAACACACATATTGATTGTATTGTATATTTTATGCATGTTATGTTCATGATTTATATCCTCTTCGTGGATAGTTCATTTTATTATTATGTAATGTTTCCTTTGGGCTTCCCAGATGGCATTAGTGGTAATAAAAAAAAAAGCTTCCTGCCAATGCAGGAGATATAAGAGATGCAAGTTCAATCCCTGAGTCACGAAGATCCCCTAGAGAAGAAAATGGCAACCCACTCCAGTATTCTTGCCTGGGGAATCCCAGGACAGAGGAGCCTGGAGGGCTACAGTCCATAGAATCGCAGAGTTGGACACGACTGAAGCGACTCAGCACACATGCACGCATGCCTTTCCGAAGAAAGCACCACCACCAACCAACCACTGTTTAATATGGCTTGCAGTCAATTTTGAAAACTAGGATAAAGGATACTTTTTAAATAAACATCTCAGAATTACACTTGTGATGGTTTTGGCCCCTTTTTGGGGAAAGCATGGAATGGAGATGAGGAGGAAGGTTTGCACTTAAATTTGCCTTAAATTTTAAAAGCTGTTCTTTTAAATTTACCATCTGTTACCTCAGTGTTTCCAAGTGACTATGGTAACTGTTCAGGCTACCAGACCGAACCATGGTATAATCGGGTATGGCCTGACCCCCACTGGGCCTTTCTCCTGGAGGGACACCAACTTATTGTGAGTCCTGTCACATTACAAGAGACTTCCTTTGCAAATGCGTGAGCCTTCTGGCTGATGCATAGAAGAGATAAAAATCAGTTATAGATTTTCTGGTGAGTCATTCAAATTACAAGGTGCTAATTCTGCAACAAAAATTCTGCCATGAAGCTTCTTTACATACTGCAGTATTTCAACAGTTTGATACAGATCTTAAATCACACCAAGTAAATATGCTTAAGTTCATGGAATTAGTCTTTGGTAAGAAAGAGTAACTCATACTGTCAGTTTTTAAGTTTCCATCCCTTTCCTAGAGGTATTCTTATTTGAGCTGAAGAAATTACTAGAAATATATATGCCTGATAGTGGTGTTGGTAGACCAATTTGGAGACTCTGATGTGTTCGCCGTGATATGGTCTATAGGAAAAAGGAGATGTACACTAAGACGAATTTGTTTAACCTTACAACCCTGAATAGAATTGTAATATCAGTGCAGGACTCATTTAAATTTTGATGGAAAATATGTATTTTTAGCACTATCCACTGAAATGGGCTAAAGATATTGATCAACCCAATAGTGATCAGTTACCCTAGTTCCCTGAATTTGGTCTTTAAACACCATTTTCCACAAAAAAATAGATCTGGGTCCTTGAAAAATGAGGCTGATGGGAGGTCTAAGGTAGGAAATATACTAGATAAGTTTGAAACTTTTTATCAAAGTCTAGCTGGATTGTGTGAAAAGGACCCAAGAACTGGCTTGAATAAGCTCCCACTGTTCAAAGTTCAGACACATTAAGTGTCAATAAGGAACAGTCTTTGGCATGGATTGAAACATATCAAACATGTTTCAATCCACGAGTTCAAAATTATACTTAAAAACAAGGATTATCTTTGGGGAATACTAGGACTTTGAGCTCTTATTTTGAAAGCTATAAATATAATTCTTTATCCTGTCTTTTCTATACACATTCAGAGTAAAGAAGTTGTAGGTGAAATCGAGTGTCTTTTTTTTAGATGTATTCTGGCTAATAAAAGAAAAAGGCAATGTAAAATGAAAACACCACTTCCCTGGTGGCTCAGACAGTAAAGAATCCGCCTACTATGTGGGAGACCTGGATTCAATCCCTGGGTTATGAAGATCCCCTGGAGAAGGGAACAGCTACCCACTCCAGTAATCTTGCCTGGAGAATCCCATGGACAGAGGAGCCTAGTGGGCTACAGTCCATGGGGTCACAAAGAGTTACACATGGCTGAGCGCCTTTCATACCAAACATAAAACAGTATGTGCTTCTGACGAAAATATTCAGTATCGCTTATTAAGTGGTCTTCAGCTACACACACATACCTATAGCACCATGACCATCACTACCAAACCTGAATTTAAATTAACCACATTTCAAGGCAGAGCAATATGAGGGCCAAAACATGTCTAAAACAAAGTAAAACAAAGGCCAAAATATATGAACAGTAGGAAATTTTGTGAGACCAACGGCTCAGCTTCTCTTTCTTCCCATCCCCTTATCCACTCCCTCCTCTTTCTTCTACAGCAACAACAAAGCTGCAGGGGAGAAAAGAAAAAGAGATGGAGGCGGGGAGAAACCTTTATATGAAGAGCCAAGAGCATATTAATCAAATGCAATGGGCAGAGCTTTTGGAATTGTGATTCAAACAAACTTGGAGAACATTGATAGTATAATTTGGGACATGTGAGCCCAGCCTGGATATTGGAGGACATTCAAGAATTACAGCCCATGAGGGAGATGTGCTGATAACACTGTGTTCTGTTTTAAGAATGTATACATAGTAAATTGCTGTATCGAAATAGTCTCATGAGGCTGAGATACGTGAGAGTGGGGTGGGCGTAGAGGAGAGATAGGGTAAAAGGACCCAAGAACTGGCTTGAATAAGCTCCCACTGTTCAAAGTTCAGACACATTAAGTGTCAATAAGGAACAGTCTTTGGCATGGATTGAAACATATCAAACATGTTTCAATCCACGAGTTCAAAATTATACTTAAAAACAAGGATTATCTTTGGGGAATACTAGGACTTTGAGCTCTTATTTTGAAAGCTATAAATATAATTCTTTATCCTGTCTTTTCTATACACATTCAGAGTAAAGAAGTTGTAGGTGAAATCGAGTGTCTTTTTTTTAGATGTATTCTGGCTAATAAAAGAAAAAGGCAATGTAAAATGAAAACACCACTTCCCTGGTGGCTCAGACAGTAAAGAATCCGCCTACTATGTGGGAGACCTGGATTCAATCCCTGGGTTATGAAGATCCCCTGGAGAAGGGAACAGCTACCCACTCCAGTAATCTTGCCTGGAGAATCCCATGGACAGAGGAGCCTAGTGGGCTACAGTCCATGGGGTCACAAAGAGTTACACATGGCTGAGCGCCTTTCATACCAAACATAAAACAGTATGTGCTTCTGACGAAAATATTCAGTATCGCTTATTAAGTGGTCTTCAGCTACACACACATACCTATAGCACCATGACCATCACTACCAAACCTGAATTTAAATTAACCACATTTCAAGGCAGAGCAATATGAGGGCCAAAACATGTCTAAAACAAAGTAAAACAAAGGCCAAAATATATGAACAGTAGGAAATTTTGTGAGACCAACGGCTCAGCTTCTCTTTCTTCCCATCCCCTTATCCACTCCCTCCTCTTTCTTCTACAGCAACAACAAAGCTGCAGGGGAGAAAAGAAAAAGAGATGGAGGCGGGGAGAAACCTTTATATGAAGAGCCAAGAGCATATTAATCAAATGCAATGGGCAGAGCTTTTGGAATTGTGATTCAAACAAACTTGGAGAACATTGATAGTATAATTTGGGACATGTGAGCCCAGCCTGGATATTGGAGGACATTCAAGAATTACAGCCCATGAGGGAGATGTGCTGATAACACTGTGTTCTGTTTTAAGAATGTATACATAGTAAATTGCTGTATCGAAATAGTCTCATGAGGCTGAGATACGTGAGAGTGGGGTGGGGGTAGAGGAGAGAAGGGGTAGTGGAAGTGGAAAGCAAAGTTTGTTTCTTCCTCTTGTCAAAAGAATCAACTATAACTTGTGTTTCAAATTCAGCTTTAATTCACCCTGAGGTATGTACATGAGCAGTTTAACAAATGAACAGATGATACCGTTAAGGTACATACATGATGGGGAGTTTCTCTCTAGCTCATTTTTCTCTACTAAAGAAAAAGTATTGGAACTTCATAACAGACTCCATCATCTTCATATATATTATAGTTTATAGAATAGAAATCGCAATCACCGGGCTTCCCTGGTGGTCCAGTGGGTAAAGAGTCCTCCTTGTAGTGCAAGGGGCACCAGTTCGATCCCTGACTGGGGAGGATTCCACCTGCCGCGGAGCCAGCGCTCTGGAGCACGTGTGCCCAGAACTGGTGCTCAGCAAGGAGAGAGGCCACTGCAACGGGAAGCCCACATAGGCCAAAGAACAAAGATGGGTGAAAATAAATAAATAAATAAATAAACCAATAAAAGAGGTCAAAATTAAAAAAAAAAAAAAAAAAAGAAAAGAAAAAGAAATCCCAATTACCTAAGGAGTTAAAGCACATATATGCCTGCATTTTGGTATTTTGTGTTTGTTAAAATTTGGTAGAATCCTAATTTTTTCTTTTTTCACTTTTCCTCCCCAAATGAATCATCCAGCATTGAGCTAAAAGACAACTACAGGAGTAACATAATAATAATAATAATAATAAGGAAAGAAAAAGGAATTTTTGAAGCTGAATAGTGTGATACTTAGATGTGTAATCTTCCCCTCTATGGTATTTCTTTTACCATATCAAAGTATTATGGAATGAAGCCCCTCCATAGCAATTCCTATAGTATTTCTTGAATGACCTTGCTTCTACTTACAATTGTTGAAAATTTTCCTGGATTGTGACAGCTCTGAAAAGGTAAGATATTAGATCCAGAAACAAATATATGTAAAGTGTCTGAAATACAACTGATGCCCAGTGACTGGAAGTTACTGTGTCAGTGAAAAAAAAAATGTATCTATATTGGCATATGCATTGATATCCCCCATTTCCCTGCCTTTTAAAGAATATATGCATCGGTGAGCCCAGCTTTCCATGTCTTTCCACTTCCTGAAATGGATGGATCATTTTGTGCTAAGTTTAAATTAATGTACTAATCAACATGATGAGAACAAAGAGAGAGAAAAAGAGGAGGGCAGTATTAGGTAGGCTGTGAGTTTATGAAGGTTTTTTTTTTTTTTTGAGGGGGAGATAAATTGTGGATGAGGGAAGAGGATTTTAATAAAAGCGGATGTGGAGTATGTATTAGAATCCTCTTGAATGCCCTTTGAGAGTCACTAGTAAAAGGTGGAATTATTCTTAATTACATTTGAAGAGCTGAACTGCACTTCTTAAATGAATGTAGCATTGTTATAGGACTGAACCCTGAGTGTCTCTGGATTTACAAGATGTACAATATCATTTACTTGAAAGATGTGTAGAAAAGGATTAATATTGCCCAGAGAGAAGTTTGCCTTTGACTCCTGGGAGATCTCTGGAATGTCTTGCCTACTCTGTGTGTCTTTGTTTGCCTGAGGGCTCTGGGCCACTCCAGATGTCCTATTCTAACTCTGTGATTTGTGATGAAGCCTTTGGGTCGTAGAGTATCAACTCCACCTGGGGATGGAGGTGGAGGCTGTAGACTAAGGGAAGCCCTCCACCAAGTCTACCTGACTGAACCCAGTAAAACCTTTCGACACCAAAGCTGAGATGAGCTTCTCTGGTCATCACAACTCGGTGTGTATTGTCACACATCATTGCTGGGAGAAACAGGTATGAGCCACACAAATTCACCTGGACAGGAAGTCTGAAGACCTGGGCCTAACGTTTCCTAGACACTGCCCCTTGTGAGTCTTCCCTTGGCTCATACTAATCTGTATCCTTTTACTATAATAAATCATAGCCAGGGGTATGGCAGCTTCTGGTAGTCCTTCTAGTGAATTATTGAGTTGGACAGTGGTTCTGGAAACCTCTTGAACGTGTGGTTGGTCAGAAGTTTTGCAGAAAACTTTGCAGAAGTACACGGCAAAATATATGTCTACACACAGTATATTTCTACACACCAATATATTTCTACACACAAGTGTCAGATGAAAGAATTTATGGAAAATCCTAAAAGTGAAAAGCAGAAGTGCATTTAGAAGGGAACCTAAAAACTATAGACCAGTAAGCTATTCATCCTGTGCTTTGAGGATGGTTCAGTGGTAATGAACCCGCTTACCAATGCAGTAGATGTGAGTTCAATCCCTGGGTCAGGAAGATCCCCTGGAGTAGGAAATGGCAACCCATTCCAGTGATCTTATTTGGGCAGTCCCTTGGGCAGAGGAACCTGGAAGGCTACCATCCACGGTGGGCCCGTGCCTACCATAGCAGCGTTCAGAATCCTTTGAAGCCTTGAAGTCACTTAAAAGGTGGAATTATTCTTAATTACATTTGAAGAGCTGAACTGCACTTCTTAAATGAATGTAGCATTGTTATAGGACTGAACCCTGAGTGTCTCTGGATTTACAAGATGTACAATATCATTTACTTGAAAGATGTGTAGAAAAGGATTAATATTGCCCAGAGAGAAGTTTGCCTTTGACTCCTGGGAGATCTCTGGAATGTCTTGCCTACTCTGTGTGTCTTTGTTTGCCTGAGGGCTCTGGGCCACTCCAGATGTCCTATTCTAACTCTGTGATTTGTGATGAAGCCTTTGGGTCGTAGAGTATCAACTCCACCTGGGGATGGAGGTGGAGGCTGTAGACTAAGGGAAGCCCTCCACCAAGTCTACCTGACTGAACCCAGTAAAACCTTTCGACACCAAAGCTGAGATGAGCTTCTCTGGTCATCACAACTCGGTGTGTATTGTCACACATCATTGCTGGGAGAAACAGGTATGAGCCACACAAATTCACCTGGACAGGAAGTCTGAAGACCTGGGCCTAACGTTTCCTAGACACTGCCCCTTGTGAGTCTTCCCTTGGCTCATACTAATCTGTATCCTTTTACTATAATAAATCATAGCCAGGGGTATGGCAGCTTCTGGTAGTCCTTCTAGTGAATTATTGAGTTGGACAGTGGTTCTGGAAACCTCTTGAACGTGTGGTTGGTCAGAAGTTTTGCAGAAAACTTTGCAGAAGTACACGGCAAAATATATGTCTACACACAGTATATTTCTACACACCAATATATTTCTACACACAAGTGTCAGATGAAAGAATTTATGGAAAATCCTAAAAGTGAAAAGCAGAAGTGCATTTAGAAGGGAACCTAAAAACTATAGACCAGTAAGCTATTCATCCTGTGCTTTGAGGATGGTTCAGTGGTAATGAACCCGCTTACCAATGCAGTAGATGTGAGTTCAATCCCTGGGTCAGGAAGATCCCCTGGAGTAGGAAATGGCAACCCATTCCAGTGATCTTATTTGGGCAGTCCCTTGGGCAGAGGAACCTGGAAGGCTACCATCCACGGTGGTCACAAAGAGTCAGACATGACTGAGCAACTAAAACAATAGCAACAAGCTAAGCTTCCAGAAGAAATGTTAGTATACATATGTGTTAGTCCCTCAGTTATGTCCAACTCCTAGCAACCCCACAGACTCTAGACTGCCAGGCTCCTATTTCTACAGAATTCTCTAGGCAAGAATACTGGATTGGGCTGCCATTCCCATCTTCAAGGGATCTTCCAACCCAGGGATTGAAGTCAGGTCTCCTGTATTGCAGGCAGATTCTTTATCATCTGAGTTACTGAAGCCCATAATACATATACAAAATAGCAAAATATGGAAAATAATATGGCTTTCAAAGGAGTAATATAACTTTTTTACAGAATGATAAATAAAATAATTAGGGGGCACATAATGGGATTCCCTTGTAGTTCAGCTGGTAAAGAATCTGCCTGCAATTCAGGAGACCCCTGTTCAATTCGTGGGTTGAGAAGTTACCCTGGAGAAGGGATAGAGTATTCATTCCAGTATTCTTGGGGTTCCCTGGTGGCTCAGATGGTAAAGAAATCTGCCCACAATGCGGGAGACCTGGGTTGGAAACATCCCCTAGAGAAGGCAAAGGCCACCTACCCGCTCCAGTATTCTTGCCTGGAGATTCCATGGTTTGTCCACGGGCTGCAAAGAGTCACACATGACCAAGCAACTTCACATTCATATAATGGATATAGTACACATCAACTTTAGTAAAATCATTATTTGGTGCCAAGATTTGACTCTTTCAAGCATCACATGTTAAATGGGATCCCAAAGGACTATTAATCTAATTCAATAATTATCTGTGCCTGGGACAAACTAATAACTTATGAAAGAGGAAATCTATAGACATGCAAGCTAGGACAGAACTTGCTTTGCAAACATATGGCATAAATTAATCCCAAATCATAAAACCACAAGTAGGAGTTAGCAGTGTGTTATTGTGAAAAGCAGTCTTAGAAGGAACCTAAAACTATAGACCAGTAAGCTATTCATCCTGCAGGATGGTTCAGTGGTAATGAACCCGCTTACCAATGCAGTAGATGTGAGTTCAATCCCTGGGTCAGGAAGATCCCTGAGTAGGAAATGGCAACCCATTCCAGTGATCTTATTTGGGCAGTCCCTTGGGCAGAGGAACCTGGAAGGCTACCATCCACGGTGGTCACAAAGAGTCAGACATGACTGAGCAACTAAAACAATAGCAACAAGCTAAGCTTCCAGAAGAAATGTTAGTATACATATGTGTTAGTCCCTCAGTTATGTCCAACTCCTAGCAACCCCACAGACTCTAGACTGCCAGGCTCCTATTTCTACAGAATTCTCTAGGCAAGAATACTGGATTGGGCTGCCATTCCCATCTTCAAGGGATCTTCCAACCCAGGGATTGAAGTCAGGTCTCCTGTATTGCAGGCAGATTCTTTATCATCTGAGTTACTGAAGCCCATAATACATATACAAAATAGCAAAATATGGAAAATAATATGGCTTTCAAAGGAGTAATATAACTTTTTTACAGAATGATAAATAAAATAATTAGGGGGCACATAATGGGATTCCCTTGTAGTTCAGCTGGTAAAGAATCTGCCTGCAATTCAGGAGACCCCTGTTCAATTCGTGGGTTGAGAAGTTACCCTGGAGAAGGGATAGAGTATTCATTCCAGTATTCTTGGGGTTCCCTGGTGGCTCAGATGGTAAAGAAATCTGCCCACAATGCGGGAGACCTGGGTTGGAAACATCCCCTAGAGAAGGCAAAGGCCACCTACCCGCTCCAGTATTCTTGCCTGGAGATTCCATGGTTTGTCCACGGGCTGCAAAGAGTCACACATGACCAAGCAACTTCACATTCATATAATGGATATAGTACACATCAACTTTAGTAAAATCATTATTTGGTGCCAAGATTTGACTCTTTCAAGCATCACATGTTAAATGGGATCCCAAAGGACTATTAATCTAATTCAATAATTATCTGTGCCTGGGACAAACTAATAACTTATGAAAGAGGAAATCTATAGACATGCAAGCTAGGACAGAACTTGCTTTGCAAACATATGGCATAAATTAATCCCAAATCATAAAAACCACAAGTAGGAGTTAGCAGTGTGTTATTGTAATGCCAAAAGTTAATAAAATACTGAATTATCTAAATAAGAGAAAGGCATGTGAAGCTTAGTCTGTCACTGTGTTCTATTCTGGTAAGATCATTTTTAGATTATCGCATTCATTTCTAAACCCCACATTCAGCAAAAGAGACTCCAGCATGTTGGGTTCAGATCCTAGCTCTGCCCCTGACAGACTGACTCTCTCGTGGAACTATTCAGAGACAGAGGTCCACAGTTCTCCTCATTTCCAGAGCCTGTTAATGAGGGTTTCAGGTCTTAATCTTACTTAAATGGCCACATTGATCTAAAATTGTTTGTTCATCAATAAAAGACCTTCTTAGGATTTCCCGGGTGGTCTAGTGGTCAAGACATCGGGCTTCTAATGCAGAAGGTGATGGTTTGATCCCTGGTCCAGAAGCTATGATCCCACATGCTTTGGGGCCAAAAAACTAAAACCTAAAACAGAAGCTATATTAAAATAAACCCAATAAAGACTTTAAAAATGGTTCATATCAAAAACTCTTTAAAAAAATAAAAAAGACATTATCAAGATGGGGGGGGTGTTGGGAGATCTAAATCACAATATCTTTGTATGCCGAGGCATGTTTTATAGCAGACCCAAGGTTGCCATCACCCACTGATCATCTTTCATGGGGGATGGATGTGTCAGGAGCATCAGCTTACTGGTTTATGTGCAACACTATAACCTTCTCCCCCAACACATTTCTCTATCTTCCTTTAGTAATGAGAATCTGGACATCTGTTGGTTGGCTAGGAGACACATGTCACAACCTCCCTGCAATTAAGTGTGGCCAGTTGAATTGACTTCCCAGGTGGCTCAACAGTAAAGCATCCACCTGCCAATGCAGGAGACATAAGAGACCTGGGTTCAATCCCTGGGTCAGGAAGATCCCCTGGAGGAGGGTATGGTAACACATTCCTGTATTCTTGCCTGGAGAATTCCCATGAACAGAAGAGCCTGGAAGGCTACAGTCTATGGGGTTGCAAAGAGTCAGACACAACTGAAGTGATATAGCATGCATGGCAAGCCAAGCTTACAGAGATTCACAAGTTTGCCAACCCCTTCCCACACTGATGCAACCTTGGGTCCCCAGATACATACCTCCAATGCCCGCTTCAGATGTGATCATGGTGGACAGTAGACAAAGTGCCTCCCAGAGAACAGACAAGATCAAACCGAGGGCCTTAATACCAGAGGGCACTTTTTAAAATTGCTGCCCAGCAGACATGTTCACTGCCATGGACCACTGACTGGTCCCATGCTTCCCTCTTCTGAATGAGAGGTCTAGCTGTGCTTTCTACTTGTTTCTACTGCACAGAGGTACATTAGCTGGTTGGGGGATAGATAATGCCCCTTTGGTTTACAGATCCATGCACTGGAGGGACGCATATGGGGATCTGCCAGAGGGCACTAAGAGTCAAGCAGAATTCCTGGACTCTGAGCCAGATAAGTGATGGATGGGATTTCAGGATGCACCCCCATGGAGGTGCGTGTTCTGTGTGGGGGAAGACAGTTGCACTTGGGGGCTTCCCTGGTGGCTCAGGGGTAAAGAATCTGTTTGCCACTGCAGGAGATACAGGTTCCATTTCTGATCCAGAAAGATCTCACATGCCACAGAGCAACTAAGCCCATGCACTTCAGCTATTGAGCCTGTGTTCTAGAGCCCGGGAGCCACAATTATTGAAGCCCACACAACCTAGAACCATGCTTCACAGCAAGAGAAGCCAGTACAATGAGAAGCCTGCACACCACAATTAGAGAGTAGTCCCCACTTGCCGTAACTAAAGAAAAGCTGCACAGGAAAGAAGACCCAGCACTGTCAAACAAATAAATCAAATTCAAAAAAGAAAGAAGGAATGGTGTTCTGCAGTACTTGAGCAGATAACCAGAAGGACAGAGTTGTGCTAGATACTACTTTTGTTCTTCTTTCCTCCTTTAGTAATAGTAACTCGTCAAATTTAATCTGAACTCATGGGTAGAGATAACAGTTTATTCTCTTGCACAATCCACCTGGCCAGGAGTCCCAGGTTATTTTCAAAAGGATGCAATCAAGAGTGTTGTGTGCAAGTTTTTCCAGGGGCCAGGAGATGGGTAGAGGGGAGGAATGGGGACTTAACGTTTACTGGGGAGAGAGCTTCAGTTTAGAAAGGTGGAAAGTCCTGAATAATGATAGGAGTTACACCACATTGTGAAAGTACTTAGCGCCACTGAAATGTACCATAAATGTGGTTAAAATTGTATGTTTTATGTATGTGACTTTTATCACAATTAAAAAAAAATTTTTTTTTTTTTAAAGGAAGGTGAATGCCTCCACTCTGTCTTCCATGGAGCTGGAATGCGGAAGCATTGCTGGTGACTCGGCTCCGATCCTGGAGGAAAAGCAATCACCCAGGGCACAGCTGAGGAACTAGATGGAAGCTGTCAGCATTCCTGGATTAGACCAGAGGTGCTCCGCTCACAGAACCCACAACCCAACTCAGGGCTATCATGTGGAAGAGGGAGAAATTTCTATTTATTTGGAACCCTGGTCTTTGTGGATTTCATTGTTATGAAGCTCAGTCTGTATTCTCGCACTGTACGTATCATTTGACAAATGTTCACATGCTCAGCATTAGTGAGCTAGACTGAAGTGAAATGAAGTGAAAGTCGCTCAGTTGTGTCTGACTCTTTGCAACCCCATGGATGAGTCATGGAATTCTCCAGCAAGAATACTAGAGTAGGTAGCCATTCCCTTCTCCAGGGGATCTTCCCAACCTAGAGATCAAACCTAGGTCTCCTGCATTGCAGGCAGGTTCTGAGCCTCCAGGGAGGCCCAAGAATGCTGCAGTGGGTGGACTCTCCCTTCTTCAGGGGATCTACCTGAGCCTAGAATTGAACCAGGGTCTCCTGTATTGCAGGTGGATTCTCTACCAGCTGAGCTATCAGTGAGCTAGATTAGGGTTTTAATAATAACTTCTCAATTCATTTTTTTTAAGTGATACATTTTAGAGTAGTTTTAGACTTACTGAATACATTATGGAGGAGGAAAAAGGCAACCCACTCCAACAGTCTTGCCTGGAAAAAACTCATGGACAGAAGAGCCTGAAGTGCTACAGTGCATGGAATCTCATGGGTCGGACAAAACTGAGCAACTAAGCACGAACACATACTGTGAAGATAATGCAGAGTTCCCATATATCTCACACAGAGGCTCATCCATTATTCACACCCTGCATTAGCATGGTAGCTTTGTCACAATTCATGAATCAATGATGAACTAAAGTCTTAAATGTGAGGGAAATCTGGCTAAGACATCTGTCACCCTATTGACCACCAGGGATGATGTGGCTGATCCAGCTGGCTGGGGAGGTGAGCTCCCTCCCTCACCACTCCATATGGGTCCCTCCCAAATCTGTGCACTTGGTCTGCCTCCCCAGATGGAGGAAGACCATTGCTGGGTCAGTTCAGTTCAGTTGCTCAGTCATGTCCAACTCTTTGTGACTCCATGGACTTTCTTGTCCTTCATCATCTCCCGGAGCTTACTCAAACTCACGTGCATTGACTCAGTGATGCTGTCCATCCAACCATCTTGTCCTCTGTTGTCCCCTTCTTCTTTCGCATTCTATTTTTCCTAACATCAGGGTCTTTTCCAATGAGTCATCTCCTCGCATTAGGCAACCAAAGTATTGGAGCTTCAGCTTCAGTGTCAGTCCTCCCAAAGAACAGTCAGGGTTGATTTCCTTTAGGATTGACTGGTTTGATCTAGCCTTCTCCAACACCACATCTCAAAGTTACCAATTCTTCCGCGCTTAGCCTTCTTTATGATCCAGCTCTCATATCCATACATGACTACTGGGAAAACCATAGCTTTGACTATACAGACTTCTGTCAGCAACGTGATGCCCCTGTTGGACCAAGGGTATACAAATCACTGTGCTCCCTTGCTAGCACCGCACACAAGCTCTTGCAGTCCATTTTCAGGAGAACAAAGGGTAGCCAAGCTTCTAGGACTCAGACACATCCTAGTCAGTCAGCTTGTGGCACTCTGCCTTTTTTTTTTAACTTTTGGCCTCTTTTATTGGCCTTTATATTTATTTATTTTCATCCATCCTTGCTCTTTGGCCGGTAGAGCTTTTTTCTCAATTCATTTTTTTAAGTGATACATTTTAGAGTAGTTTTAGACTTACTGAATACATTATGGAGGAGGAAAAAGGCAACCCACTCCAACAGTCTTGCCTGGAAAAAACTCATGGACAGAAGAGCCTGAAGTGCTACAGTGCATGGAATCTCATGGGTCGGACAAAACTGAGCAACTAAGCACGAACACATACTGTGAAGATAATGCAGAGTTCCCATATATCTCACACAGAGGCTCATCCATTATTCACACCCTGCATTAGCATGGTAGCTTTGTCACAATTCATGAATCAATGATGAACTAAAGTCTTAAATGTGAGGGAAATCTGGCTAAGACATCTGTCACCCTATTGACCACCAGGGATGATGTGGCTGATCCAGCTGGCTGGGGAGGTGAGCTCCCTCCCTCACCACTCCATATGGGTCCCTCCCAAATCTGTGCACTTGGTCTGCCTCCCCAGATGGAGGAAGACCATTGCTGGGTCAGTTCAGTTCAGTTGCTCAGTCATGTCCAACTCTTTGTGACTCCATGGACTTTCTTGTCCTTCATCATCTCCCGGAGCTTACTCAAACTCACGTGCATTGACTCAGTGATGCTGTCCATCCAACCATCTTGTCCTCTGTTGTCCCCTTCTTCTTTCGCATTCTATTTTTCCTAACATCAGGGTCTTTTCCAATGAGTCATCTCCTCGCATTAGGCAACCAAAGTATTGGAGCTTCAGCTTCAGTGTCAGTCCTCCCAAAGAACAGTCAGGGTTGATTTCCTTTAGGATTGACTGGTTTGATCTAGCCTTCTCCAACACCACATCTCAAAGTTACCAATTCTTCCGCGCTTAGCCTTCTTTATGATCCAGCTCTCATATCCATACATGACTACTGGGAAAACCATAGCTTTGACTATACAGACTTCTGTCAGCAACGTGATGCCCCTGTTGGACCAAGGGTATACAAATCACTGTGCTCCCTTGCTAGCACCGCACACAAGCTCTTGCAGTCCATTTTCAGGAGAACAAAGGGTAGCCAAGCTTCTAGGACTCAGACACATCCTAGTCAGTCAGCTTGTGGCACTCTGCCTTTTTTTTTTAACTTTTGGCCTCTTTTATTGGCCTTTATATTTATTTATTTTCATCCATCCTTGCTCTTTGGCCGGTATGGGCCTCCCATTGCAGTGGCCTCTCTCCTTGCAGAGCACCGACTCTGGGAGAATGCACTCCAGGGAGCTGGCTCATAATTGGACATACCAGTTCAACCACTCCGCAGCACGTGGGACCTTCCCGGATCTAACTGGTGCCCCTTGCACTGCAAGGAGGACTCTTTACCCACTGGACCACCAGGGAAGCCCAGCAGTCTGCCTCTGTTTTAAAAAGAAAAGAAAAAAACCCACTAGAGCCTCTATTTTATTCCAAATTCTTTAGTTTTGACTTGAGGTCCTTTTTTGTTCCAGGATCTGATCTAGGAACCATGTTACATTTAGTTGTCATGTTTCCTCTTGCTTTTTTCTGATTGTGGAGGCATCTGAGACTTTTAATTTCTTGATATCTTTGACAGTTTTGAGGAGAACTGACCCTTCAATAAACATTTGTATTATCCCTGGTGGCTCATCATTGAAGCGTTGGCTTGCAAGGCAGGAGACACTCTGGAGACATGGGTTGGATCTCTGGGTCAGGAAGATCCCCTGAAGGAGGGCATGGCTACCCATTCCAGTACTCTTGCCTGGAGAATCCAATGGACAGAGGAGCCTGAGTCCATACGGTCTCAAAGAGTTGGATTCGACTGAGCAAATGAACACACACACACACAAGGATTTGGGACAGAAAGTTACAGAAATACTGTATCATTTTTATCACATCCTATCAAGTACATGCTAGTAATGCGATTAATCATCATTGATGTTAATCTTGATTACCTGTCTGAGACAGTGTTTGTCCGATCCCTCTTCTGTAAAGTTACTTTTTCTCATGTCCCCTTCTGTGCTCTGGAAGGTATGTCCTATGCAACCCACACACAGGAAGTGAAGAGTTATGTTCAACCTCCTTGAGGATGGAGTAGCTACACAATTTATTTAAAATTCTGCAAGGGAGATTTGTGTCTCCTCCATTATTTACTTATTCAATCATCTATTTATACCACCACAGACTCACACATCTTTATTTTATACTCTGGGTTATAATTCAATACTACAATATTTATTTAGTTGCTCAAATGTCAGCTTCAGCCATTGAGAGCTCTTTGAGTTGGCTCCTATGTCCCTTGGACATATCCACATCATCCTACATATGTGCATGTGCATGTTTGAGCACTTCCTTAAATCCTGGCACTGTAAGGAGTTCCAGGTGCATCTTCTCTACACTCTGCCCCGTCCCTAGCATCAGTCATTTCTCCAAGGATCCTCGGTCCCTTTTATTGGAGAATGGTATTAAAAATCAAGGTGTGGATTCATAGCATCTAGGCTCTGTCAGCTAACAGAGCAAAAAAATATATGTGTGTATGCTAATCCATGTAAATGCATATACCTATAGATATTCCTATATGCAACCATCTGTATCAAGATTAAGCTAAACATGAAATCATACTGATGTCTCTAACTCATTCATTACCACAAGGAACTTTCCCGTCTCCTTCCCTTCTTATCTGTACCCTCTCATTCCAATGCAAGAAATCTGGCTCCAACTAATCACTATTATCTGAATTATCCCATTCCAATACACACACACATACACACACACGCACACACACACAATGGTTTCAGAATTGTTAACTTGTACTCCATGAAAAACAATTTGATCCACTAGAATACAGTGTTCTTGTGCAGTTACTCGTGTCTACACACTCCATTCATTTCCAAAGGCATAATGTCAACACCTTTTCCTCTCACTCCCTTTACTGAGATTACTTCATACATTTGTGGTACCACTGAATTCTTTTGCGACATTCCACATTCCATCCTGAGACTCCTTGCCCCTGAACACCTAAATGAAACTTAAAATTTGTGTATGTTAAGGTTCATTCTTTGAACTGCAAAGTTCTAAGTGTTTTGACAAGCCCATAGTGTCATGTATTCACTATTACAATATACAGAATACTTCAGCGATAGACCTTTCCCCATGCTTCACCTATTCAGCTCTCCATCTCCCAGCCTTACTCCTCTGAAGCCCCAGCAATCACTGATCTAAAATACTTACTGTCTCTTTGTTTTGTCTCAATGCTTCTGCCTTTTCCAGAATGTCACGTAAGTGGACTCATACAATATGATGCCTTCAGACTGGCTTTTTTCACTTAGCAACATGCACGTCCATGTTTCTGCAGATCTGATAGCTCATTCCTTTTTACTACTGAATATTATTCCATTGTATAGATGTACCACAGCTTTGTTGAGACATCTGTGTAGTGAAGGCCATCTTACTTTCTTCCAGTTTTTGATGATTATAAACAGAACTGCTATAAACATTTATGTGCAGGTTTTTGTATGAACATAAGTTTTCAGATCAGTTGGGTAAAACCCTAGGAACACAATTGCTGTCTTATGTGAGAAAATACTTAGCTTTGTAAGAAATGGTCAGACTGTCTTCCCAAGTGTTGTATTCCCATCAGCAATGAATGAGAGTTCCGCATCCTTGCCAGCAATTGACATTCTCTGTTGTTAGTTTTTAGCCATTCTAATAGTCAGAAAGTAGTCTCATAGTTGTTTTAACTTGCATTTCCCTAGTGAGAAGTGATATTGAGTATCTTTCATATGTTTAGCTTCCATCTGCATATCTTCTTTGCTTAGGTGTCTGTTCAGATTTTTTTGCCTATTTAAAAAAATTTCTTTATTGGTTAGTCTTAAGAGTTCTTTGATATGGAAGACAAGTTCTTTATCAGATAATGGACTTTGCAAATATTTTCTCCCAATCTGTGGTTTATCTTTTCATTATCCTAACATCATCTTTCATGGAGTCCACATTTTTACTTTTTCTTTTAATTTTATTTATTTTTGGCTATTCTGGTTTTCACTGCTGTCACAGGCTCTTCTCTAGTTACAGGGAGTGGGGGCTACTCTCTAGTTGAGGTGAGCAGGCTTCTTGTTGCAGTGACTTCTCTTGTGGAACTCAGGTTCTAGGGCACACACTTTTCCCTGTTGGGCTCTAGAGTTTTTGACATGTATTCACTATTACAATATACAGAATACTTCAGCGATAGACCTTTCCCCATGCTTCACCTATTCAGCTCTCCATCTCCCAGCCTTACTCCTCTGAAGCCCCAGCAATCACTGATCTAAAATACTTACTGTCTCTTTGTTTTGTCTCAATGCTTCTGCCTTTTCCAGAATGTCACGTAAGTGGACTCATACAATATGATGCCTTCAGACTGGCTTTTTTCACTTAGCAACATGCACGTCCATGTTTCTGCAGATCTGATAGCTCATTCCTTTTTACTACTGAATATTATTCCATTGTATAGATGTACCACAGCTTTGTTGAGACATCTGTGTAGTGAAGGCCATCTTACTTTCTTCCAGTTTTTGATGATTATAAACAGAACTGCTATAAACATTTATGTGCAGGTTTTTGTATGAACATAAGTTTTCAGATCAGTTGGGTAAAACCCTAGGAACACAATTGCTGTCTTATGTGAGAAAATACTTAGCTTTGTAAGAAATGGTCAGACTGTCTTCCCAAGTGTTGTATTCCCATCAGCAATGAATGAGAGTTCCGCATCCTTGCCAGCAATTGACATTCTCTGTTGTTAGTTTTTAGCCATTCTAATAGTCAGAAAGTAGTCTCATAGTTGTTTTAACTTGCATTTCCCTAGTGAGAAGTGATATTGAGTATCTTTCATATGTTTAGCTTCCATCTGCATATCTTCTTTGCTTAGGTGTCTGTTCAGATTTTTTTGCCTATTTAAAAAAATTTCTTTATTGGTTAGTCTTAAGAGTTCTTTGATATGGAAGACAAGTTCTTTATCAGATAATGGACTTTGCAAATATTTTCTCCCAATCTGTGGTTTATCTTTTCATTATCCTAACATCATCTTTCATGGAGTCCACATTTTTACTTTTTCTTTTAATTTTATTTATTTTTGGCTATTCTGGTTTTCACTGCTGTCACAGGCTCTTCTCTAGTTACAGGGAGTGGGGGCTACTCTCTAGTTGAGGTGAGCAGGCTTCTTGTTGCAGTGACTTCTCTTGTGGAACTCAGGTTCTAGGGCACACAGTCTTCAGTAGTTGTAGCACATGGCCTCCATAGTTGTGGCTCCGAGGCTCTAGAGCACAGGCTCCAGAGTTGTGGTTCACAGGCTTAGTTGCTCTGATCTTCCTGGATCAGGGATGGAAACCACGTCTTCTACACTGACAGACAAACTCTTCACCACTGAGCTACCAAGGAAGCCCCACATTTTTACTTTTAACAAAGCTGAACTTAAATCTTTTTATTTTATTTTATAGACTATGCTTTTGATGTTATATCAAAAAACTCTTCACCAAGGTTAAGGCCATGTTGTTTTATCCTAAGTTTTCTTCAAGAAGTTTTATGGTTTTGCATTTTACATTTAAGTCTACGACCATTTTGGGTTAACTTTTGCAAAAGATGCAAAGTCTGTGTTTCCGTACTGTTTTGTTGTTGTTGTTGTTGTTGTTTTGTCTATGGGTACCTAATTATCTCAGCACTATTTGTTGAAAAGACTATTCTTCCTCCATTGAACTGTCTTTGTGTTTCTGTCAAAAACCAGTAGACTGTATCTGTCTCAAAATAATTTTAATCTGTTCATGAAACCAATTATATTCGACAATATCTTAATGACACAAATTTAAAAGGTATAAATGAATTCTACAAAATGTCATCACTGATTTGATGATGTGTATTTTTAATAATTTCTTATGAAACTACTATAGCTTATCTCTTGTCTGCTTCTTCAACTTCATTGCTTTATCTTCACTAAATTCCAGCCTCCTGGTAATCTTTCTGTGATTTCTTAAACTCACAGCAAAGTTGCACTTGCTGTAGGGCCTAAACACTTTCTTGTGAGAGATTTTCAATCCAATTTGCCTTTATGGGTCTGAAGGGTCCTTGAAGCTCCTGCTCTTTCCTTTTCTTTTGGGAAAGGAGTTGAAGTTAACACACTGTGACTGTCAAGAAAGTTACATCAAGATCTGTATGTTCCTTCCAGCAAAATACATTATTCATATTGCAACAAAAGAAGAGAACATGTAACAGTTATAAAAGTTTTGTGAGAAGTCTCTTCTAGATCTGAAATGATGCTGCTTGTTCACTGTTTCTCCTTGGAAAACAGAAAGGCATTTTATCCTGAGTGCTGACTCAGATGAGGTGAGGAAACATCATGCTTGGACCATTGGTTCCACTTAAGGTGAGCGCTGGTTCGGACCCACCATGGACCCAGTCCACTCCTTTATTCAGTGAGCAACTTCAGCCTAAGAACCAGGACAGAGTAGCCATTTGGTGTAACCCAGCAGTTGGCAGAGACCCGAAAGCTACAAAAGTAGTATCTGAATATTGTTTTGCATGAGAAATAGAGGAAGCTTAAACATTCTTTGACTGTTCTCTGTCTCTTGGCAACGGTGAACTTCAATCTCATGTTTAAGAGAAGCAAGGACACATTTAGCCTAGACAGTGGTTTGACTGTAGCCAATCCTAAAATATCTTCTCCTGGAGTGCTTTTCCCCAGACTAGTTCTTTCTCATCATTCAGCACTTGTTCAGAATATCTGACAATATTACTTTTAAATACTACCCCCTGACCTGGTCACTGTATTTTATATCTTTCATGGGCTCCAAAATCACTATGACAGTGACTCCAGCCATGAAATTAAAAGACACTTGCTCCTTGGAAGAAAAATTATGACAAACCTAGACAGTCTATTAAAAAGCAGAGACATGATTTTGCTGACAAAGGTTCATCTAGTCAAAGCTATGGTTTTTCCAATAGTCACGTATAGCTGGGAGAGTTGAACAATAAGGAAGGTTGAGTGCCAAAGAACTGATGCTTTTGAACTGAGGTGCTAGAAAAGACTCTCGAGAGTTCCTTGGACTGTAAGGAGATCAAACCAGTCAATCTTACAGGAAATTAACTCTGAATATGCATTGGAAGGACTGATGCTGAAGTTGAAGCTCCAAAGCTTTGGCCAACTGATGCAAAGAGCTGACTTGTTGGAAAAGACCCTGAATCTGGGAATTATTGAGGGCAGGAGGAGAAAAGGGTGACAGAGGATGAGATGGTTGGATGGCATCACTGAGTCAATGGACACGAGTTTGAGCAAACTCTAGGAGATAGTGAAGGACAGGGAAGCCTGGCATGCTGCAGTCCATGGGGTCACAAAGAGTTGGACACAACTGAGCAACTCAACAACAAGTGCCTTTGGGAACTGCTGAGTGCTATGAAATAGAACACTAAAAAGAATTTATTTACATTCTACCAAATACCAAGCATATTCTGTAGTAATAACTACAATAAAAATTACATCAGCATTATTAGTTTGCTTCAGTGTAGACCAGTCACTTGTTTTTTGAAAGCTCTGAACCAAGCTGAGTTGGAAAATGTTCCAAACACTCATTATCTTTTATCAGAGTAGACAAGTCAGAGAGTGTCCCAGTGCTGAGAACTAGACCATCTCATCACTCATGTCTAATTAAAGAGTGACTGCAATCAAATAATTAGAGATGCACAGATTAATTCTTGAATCCATTTTTATTTCTTGGCCTTATTAAAAGAAAAAAGGCTTTAACAAATTCTATCGCCAAGATTCCTAGATATATTTTTATTTGGTTTTTTAGAAGGATCCTCTCATAGTGGAGCAGTTAACTATTTTTTAGAGACATCTTTTAATTAGTAATAGAATTTAGGGCCTGGTATTCTGAGATTTAGGCACTTATGTCCAGAAAAAATATGCCCATCACAACACAATTAGCTGCAAAAAAAGAGAGATCTTATAAATTGTTTTAGTAATCTGTCATTCCTATGGAATGAATAATCCCAGACATAATGAAGCAGATTTGATAAAATCAGAAGCCCTTTTCTCTCCTACTCTGTATCTACTCTATTTTTACAACAGCTTTTGGTTTAATTTAATACAGTATTGCAGAAGCAAGGGTCCATTAAACAGCTACGAGGTGCTAGAAAAGACTCTCGAGAGTTCCTTGGACTGTAAGGAGATCAAACCAGTCAATCTTACAGGAAATTAACTCTGAATATGCATTGGAAGGACTGATGCTGAAGTTGAAGCTCCAAAGCTTTGGCCAACTGATGCAAAGAGCTGACTTGTTGGAAAAGACCCTGAATCTGGGAATTATTGAGGGCAGGAGGAGAAAAGGGTGACAGAGGATGAGATGGTTGGATGGCATCATCCACTCAGTGGATGTGAACTTGAGCTAACGCTGGGAGATAGTGAAGGACAGGGAAGCCTGGCATGCTGCAATCCATGGGGTCACAAAGAGTTGGACACAACTGAACAACTCAACAACACGTGCCTTTGGGAACTGCTGATTGCCATGAAATAGAACACTAAAAAGAATTTATTTACATTCTACCAAATACCAAGCATATTCTGTAGTAATAACTACAATAAAAATTACATCAGCATTATTAGTTTGCTTCAGTGTAGACCAGTCACTTGTTTTTTGAAAGCTCTGAACCAAGCTGAGTTGGAAAATGTTCCAAACACTCATTATCTTTTATCAGAGTAGACAAGTCAGAGAGTGTCCCAGTGCTGAGAACTAGACCATCTCATCACTCATGTCTAATTAAAGAGTGACTGCAATCAAATAATTAGAGATGCACAGATTAATTCTTGAATCCATTTTTATTTCTTGGCCTTATTAAAAGAAAAAAGGCTTTAACAAATTCTATCGCCAAGATTCCTAGATATATTTTTATTTGGTTTTTTAGAAGGATCCTCTCATAGTGGAGCAGTTAACTATTTTTTAGAGACATCTTTTAATTAGTAATAGAATTTAGGGCCTGGTATTCTGAGATTTAGGCACTTATGTCCAGAAAAAATATGCCCATCACAACACAATTAGCTGCAAAAAAAGAGAGATCTTATAAATTGTTTTAGTAATCTGTCATTCCTATGGAATGAATAATCCCAGACATAATGAAGCAGATTTGATAAAATCAGAAGCCCTTTTCTCTCCTACTCTGTATCTACTCTATTTTTACAACAGCTTTTGGTTTAATTTAATACAGTATTGCAGAAGCAAGGGTCCATTAAACAGCTACAGAAAAGTGAGAATTATGTTCCTTTTAGGGTTTTTTTTAATGAAGCATTCAACAGTAGAATCCTTTAAAAATGATATTCAAATGATTTTTAATTACTACAAAGGCATTGAGATGTTAATACACTTTCTATAAAAGAGAGGGATACCATTCCATTTGTCCTTTCCTGCCATGAATTCCAACTCTAAGAAAATTAATTCTTTTGATCAACTCTGATAGCATGTAATAAAAGAACAATAAAACATATGGCTCAATTACCACCACTTCTCATCAAGCATGAATTAATGAATATAAAATTATTAGTAACTGTTTTTTCTGGTTCCCTCTCCATAGGACAATGATTACACATTGCTGTGTTTTGATAAGCCTTTAGTGTTTAACACTTTGTGGAGCAGTCTCTAGGAGGAAGAGATGCTTAAAATCATACAGAAGAATAATTCTTTACATTTAGCAACATTTAGAAAATACACAATTATCTTTTCATCTTTCAAGGGCATAAGCTTTTTAGAACTGCCTTAAACTCCCTTAGAATTCCACCCTCTCTCAATATTCCATATGTTTTCTTTTGAGAAGCAGTTGCTATGTGCATATAAAATAGTTTATCAGTGTGATGTCTCAATTTTAATAATAATAATAATTCTTCACAAGATTATTGGATTTTTTTCAATTCCTTAAGAAAAAGCTCTTGAAAATCAAAGTTATAGCTTGAGCAGATAAAAAATTAAGTACCAAGAAACAGTTACAATAAATTATGATCACTGCAATCGACAGCATCAATGTTACTGAGTAATATTTATAGACACTGCACAAGAAGATTCTGTGTAGTTGACAGTTCACTTTATTTTTATAAGTCATCTATAAATATAAAGTGCTGTATAATAGGAATAGGTATAGCCTGCTAAAGAACATGTCTCTGTAGTCCATAAACATTATTTCTCATAGATCATTCCTATAAAATTCCCAGACATAATGAAGCAGATTTGATAAAATCAGAAGCCCTTTTCTCTCCTACTCTGTATCTACTCTATTTTACAACAGCTTTTGGTTTAATTTAATACAGTATTGCAGAAGCAAGGGTCCATTAAACAGCTACAGAAAAGTGAGAATTATGTTCCTTTTAGGGTTTTTTTTAATGAAGCATTCAACAGTAGAATCCTTTAAAAATGATATTCAAATGATTTTTAATTACTACAAAGGCATTGAGATGTTAATACACTTTCTATAAAAGAGAGGGATACCATTCCATTTGTCCTTTCCTGCCATGAATTCCAACTCTAAGAAAATTAATTCTTTTGATCAACTCTGATAGCATGTAATAAAAGAACAATAAAACATATGGCTCAATTACCACCACTTCTCATCAAGCATGAATTAATGAATATAAAATTATTAGTAACTGTTTTTTCTGGTTCCCTCTCCATAGGACAATGATTACACATTGCTGTGTTTTGATAAGCCTTTAGTGTTTAACACTTTGTGGAGCAGTCTCTAGGAGGAAGAGATGCTTAAAATCATACAGAAGAATAATTCTTTACATTTAGCAACATTTAGAAAATACACAATTATCTTTTCATCTTTCAAGGGCATAAGCTTTTTAGAACTGCCTTAAACTCCCTTAGAATTCCACCCTCTCTCAATATTCCATATGTTTTCTTTTGAGAAGCAGTTGCTATGTGCATATAAAATAGTTTATCAGTGTGATGTCTCAATTTTAATAATAATAATAATTCTTCACAAGATTATTGGATTTTTTTCAATTCCTTAAGAAAAAGCTCTTGAAAATCAAAGTTATAGCTTGAGCAGATAAAAAATTAAGTACCAAGAAACAGTTACAATAAATTATGATCACTGCAATCGACAGCATCAATGTTACTGAGTAATATTTATAGACACTGCACAAGAAGATTCTGTGTAGTTGACAGTTCACTTTATTTTTATAAGTCATCTATAAATATAAAGTGCTGTATAATAGGAATAGGTATAGCCTGCTAAAGAACATGTCTCTGTAGTCCATAAACATTATTTCTCATAGATCATTTACAAATCCAGATTTGGAAAAAAAAAAAAAAAAGGCTTAACAAACTATAACATGTAAACTACACACGCCATGTGATTTTACCCATTACCCATAAATGCATGTCTTTGTATTTATAAGGCATATTCTGTAAAACTTCTATCCATAATAAACTAAAGGATGACACCAAGGTTAAATTGTTTTGATATCCTATCTAGTTGCATATGCTTAACAAAGACTGAGTCAGGCATGGTTCTAAAGAACAAACAAAAGCTTGCTTTAGAATCCGAGCATTTTGGAGCTGAAAGTGACCTCAGAAATCATTTTCTCCATTGCCCTGTGTGTTACAGATAAGAGCACCAAAATCCAAACAGTTTATGTGATTATCTCGGGTACATCCATGTTTATACATGATCATCTCTCTGCCAAACTTAATCTTTCTGCCAAAATTTCCATCAACATTCTTTTGTACATAAGAAATGTGCCTATCTTCCTTCCTTGAAAGTTTCGTCAAGGTGCCAATAACATTGGTAAACCCAAATTCTTAGGGAAACAGATGAGAAATTGGGAAACTTGGTCCCTAATGGAAACCGTGACCCACAGCCTAATCCTGAGTAGAGATGGACCCGGTCAAGACTGACAACATTCACTACCATCAGAAGCAACCTTTCTTTGACACTGGTAAGTAGGCCACTTGAATTCTGGATCTCTAAATCTAACCAGATACCAGATGGTTCCCTCTATGTATGTGACCTTAGTGGAGGCAATTGTATTATTTATGCAATAGCAGAGTTATTCATTCTAGACAAGAGTCAATCTCTGGTGTCAAAACTTTCTTACATTACAAGTTCTTATCATAAAAATGTTAATTCCTTAACGAATTCTCTTTCCTTTTGATTTTCATGTTCCAGATTTACTGAATCCACTTGGCTGAAAAATTTAAAGGAAATAAGTTAGATATACAAATTCAGTAAAAAAAAAAAAAAAAAAAAAAGAGAGAGAGAGAGAACATCTTAGAACTAAAATTTTAAAAATAATTATTCATCAAAGGGGTAGTGGTGGACTAAGCAATTTACTTTCACCTCCTATTTTATTCACCGCTGTGGCATGGCTTTTGGTCACACTGTCAATATGAAGCGCTGATGCCCCGTATTCATAATTATAATATGCCTGACGGTCATGTCTTGATAACTTATATGTATTATAAAATAGACTTACATGGTGGCTCAGCTGGTAAAGAATCTGCCTGCAATGCAGCAGACCCAGGTTCAGTCCCTGGGTTGGGAAGATCCCCTGGAGAAGGGAATGGCAACCAACTCCAGTATTCTTTTTTTTTTTTAATACCTTCCCCCATCATGCCTTAGTTTATATTTATTTTCATCCATCTTTTTTTTTTATTCTTTGGCCTGTGTGGGCTTTACATTGCAGTGGCTTCTCTCACTGCAGAACACTGGCTTTGGGTGCATGTGCTCCAGAGCGCTGGCTCCTAATTGGACACACCAGTCCAGCCGCTCCATGGCATGTGGGATCTTCGTGGGCCAGGGATCCAACTGGTGCCCCTTGCACTGCAAGGTGGACTCTCTTTACCCACCAGACCACCAGGGAAGCCCCCAGTATTCTTGCCTAGAGAATTCCATGGGCAGAGGGGCCTGGCAGGCTACAGTTCTTCCCCCGTACTTATATTTATGATAGGCCAGACAGTTGTATCTTGACAACTTATATGTACTATAAAATGCACAGAGACAGGGAGGGACACACAAAAGCTTCTGAGTGCTTTGGTAACAACATCTCCTGAGCCATATCACGGGCTCCTGGTACTGAGAGTATTCAAGCTGCTACGATGCACATCAAGGCCCCTTGATATACCACTGGATCCTGATAAGGCTGCTCAATGAGGAGGATAAAGGAATATGAGAATGAGAATGGCTGGGAAAGCAGAAAATAGAAGGCAAAGTGTGAATATAATTAGCTTTGCTCTTGCTGCCTGATGGAACGTGGGTTTCTGAATTTGAGCCTAGTTTTGCTTGCTTAAAGCCCTGAAAATGTTAATTCCTTAACGAATTTTTTTTGATTTTCATGTTCCAGATTTACTGAATCCACTTGGCTGAAAAATTTAAAGGAAATAAGTTAGATATACAAATTCAGTAAAAAAAAAAAAAAAAAAAAAAGAGAGAGAGAGAGAACATCTTAGAACTAAAATTTTAAAAATAATTATTCATCAAAGGGGTAGTGGTGGACTAAGCAATTTACTTTCACCTCCTATTTTATTCACCGCTGTGGCATGGCTTTTGGTCACACTGTCAATATGAAGCGCTGATGCCCCGTATTCATAATTATAATATGCCTGACGGTCATGTCTTGATAACTTATATGTATTATAAAATAGACTTACATGGTGGCTCAGCTGGTAAAGAATCTGCCTGCAATGCAGCAGACCCAGGTTCAGTCCCTGGGTTGGGAAGATCCCCTGGAGAAGGGAATGGCAACCAACTCCAGTATTCTTTTTTTTTTTTAATACCTTCCCCCATCATGCCTTAGTTTATATTTATTTTCATCCATCTTTTTTTTTTATTCTTTGGCCTGTGTGGGCTTTACATTGCAGTGGCTTCTCTCACTGCAGAACACTGGCTTTGGGTGCATGTGCTCCAGAGCGCTGGCTCCTAATTGGACACACCAGTCCAGCCGCTCCATGGCATGTGGGATCTTCGTGGGCCAGGGATCCAACTGGTGCCCCTTGCACTGCAAGGTGGACTCTCTTTACCCACCAGACCACCAGGGAACCCCCCAGTATTCTTGCCTAGAGAATTCCATGGGCAGAGGGGCCTGGCAGGCTACAGTTCTTCCCCCGTACTTATATTTATGATAGGCCAGACAGTTGTATCTTGACAACTTATATGTACTATAAAATGCACAGAGACAGGGAGGGACACACAAAAGCTTCTGAGTGCTTTGGTAACAACATCTCCTGAGCCATATCACGGGCTCCTGGTACTGAGAGTATTCAAGCTGCTACGATGCACATCAAGGCCCCTTGATATACCACTGGATCCTGATAAGGCTGCTCAATGAGGAGGATAAAGGAATATGAGAATGAGAATGGCTGGGAAAGCAGAAAATAGAAGGCAAAGTGTGAATATAATTAGCTTTGCTCTTGCTGCCTGATGGAACGTGGGTTTCTGAACATTTTTCAGAGTATTTTCCAGATGCAGCCTCCCACTACCTCATTAACACCATGCATTTGTCATTAAATTCCATATTTTGGATCCCATGTAAAAACTGCAGATGTTCCTTTTTCATTCACCACCCACAGGTAGCTTGCCCTTCACAGCTGTGGACCAGCCTGCCAATATCATCCTGCTTATTTATCTACATACTGTTGAAGTAAAAATATAATGTTGATACTGGCTTTAGAAACTAATTAAGCTTCATAGATTTTTTTTTTGTTCAGAGTTTTGTTGGTTTTTTGGGGGGTGGGGGGCGGGCGGGCCACTTCTCTTGGTCTTTCATTCATCTATTTTCATCCATCTTTGTTCTTTGGCCCGTTTGGGCCTCTCATCGCAGTGGCCTCTGTTGTCACAGAGCACCGGCTCTGGGCGCATGCGCTTCAGAGCTCCGGCTTGGTAACTGGACACATGGGTCCAGCCACTCTGCAGCACGTGGGATCTTCCCAGGCCAGGGGTCGAACTGGCGCCATTTGCACTGCAAGGTGGTGTCCTTACCCACTGGACCACCAGGGAAGCCCCTTCATAGACTTTTATATTGCTACTGTGTGCATCTTTTTTTTTTTTTTTTGTGGGAGGGGCGGGTTGGGGAGGGAGGGGGCAGGCAGGCCACTTCCATTGGTCTTTCCTTTATCTATTTCTATCCATCTTTGTTCTTTGGCCCGCGTGGGCCTCCCATCACAGTGGCCTCTGCTGTCACAGAGCACCGGCTCTGGGCGCATGAGCTCCAGAGCTCTGGCTCGGTAATTGGACACAGCAGTCCAGCCGCTCTGTGGCACGTGGGATCTTCCCAGGCCAGGGATAGAACCGGCACCCCTTGCACTGCAAGGCAGTGTCCTTACCCACTGGACCACTAGGGAAGCTCTGTGTACATCTTTTAAAGCAACTTTTACAGCTTTCATGCTATTACAGTTTTCATGCTAAGTTTATGGAAAATATGAGTTTAAAACGCTGGCCCTTAATGTTATCTTCTCACATAATTTATGCTAATTAAATGTCCAAATTATAGTAGCATTGTTCTTGAATTGATAAAAAAGAAATTCTTAGATGCTATATTTAATATAGCATTGTATACCATTACCTTAAATTTTTCCATTTAAAAATAACATTGAAAGGCATTTAGCATAATAACCAATATTAAGTTAAATAAAACTGTATTTCAGTGCAAGTGTAAAAGGCCATTCACATAAATGCACCTCAATTCCAACAATTAGTTAAGCAAAGAAGATCTGTTTTTGTTTGGAAAAATCAGAAACTTTCCTACAATAAATGACTTTGGCTTAATCATATCTATTATCTGAAAAAATATATAAATTTAGACTAATTTTATACCATACAATGAAATGCTAACATTGTATCTGCGGCTGAATTTTTTTTTTTAATTTTGGCCTCTTATTTTTGTTGATTTTTTATCTATTTGTTCTCATCTATCTTTATCCTTTGGCCTCTGTGGGCCTCCCATTGCAGTGACCTCTCTCGTTGCAGAGCACTGGCTCTGGGCACATGTGCTCCAGAGCACTGGCTCATAATTGGACACACCAGTCCTGCTGCTCCGTAGCATGTGGGATCTTCCCAGGCCAAAGATCGAACCAGTGCCCCTTGCACTGCAAGGTGAACTCTACCCACTAGACCACCAGGGAAGCCCTGAATTTTTAATATAATTATAATATACTTTCCACTTTTGAACTCTTTCAACAATATCAGAAGTTCATTAATGTTAGTGGTAGTTCCTCACAGAGCTCAACACTTACCTATGACTTTAGAGTAGCAAGGTTCACAATGTATTGTCTGTCTATAAATCCAGATACTGTCACCCGCTTGTAGGTTTTCCAAAGGTTGCTTGCATATTTCACACTAAAAGAAAATGTATGTATAAAGTTGACATTATATGTGAAGTTTAGATTCTTGGTGTAACAGGATTAAAAAAAAGAACCTTTTACTTGATTCTGTACCATCCTCCTTATTAACAGCAACACTTCAATAAAACTAAAAGCATACTCTTGTCTGTGATCCACACACCAAAATGTTCAAATAAATCCTTTCATAAATCCTCCCACTATGGAGATGTGCATATCAGGGCATATCTACTCCCTAACTCACAACAGATTAGAAGTTTCTACCTAATTCACAATAGAGTAGATAAACATTTTCAAAACCTGGTTTTCCCAAAGACAAGATCATCGTTGGATATTGCAAATAGAAACACTAAGTCTATTTATTGTTTGTTTATGAATGCAGAGCTATGTGGTCCAGGTATAGTGTCATTAAGAAAAACAAACTTCTGACCCTACACAGAGTTTAGGTGGAAATTTGTTTCAAGTTATCTTGGTTAAAGAAGCAAGAGAGGGTTGACATCTGCCTTTGACCTGTGCTCCCTGGAGCAAGCCCACTGCCACTTGGCTGGTTTTCAAGTTCACTGATGTAAGTTGTCATAGATCATCAGTTAGACATGTTTAAGCCAGTTCAGATGTTTCTGTATAATTATGACTATAGAATATGGCCTTTTCCTAGGAGTGTGAGGACATTTTCATTCCCACTAGTATTTTATAATTAAATTGACAATGGAAATAAATTATTAAAAATATAGTAAATGGAAATTATTCTTGTTTGCCAAAGGCAAGAATCAGGAGAATTTTCTTCTATTAAAAATTTTGCTGCATAATAATTTTAAATCAAGAGCTATAGATCAGCTTTGGTTTCACTGAGTCAATTTCAATAACTAAAAGAAAATTTTACTGTCTTATAATTATGAAATTTTCATATTATATTTTATATAGAATTCTATATATGATGACCTAACATTGGATTTTATTGATTCAAAGTGAGTTATTATATTTTTTATTGCTTTGTGTCATTATCTGTAAACTAACTGAAGCAATCAGTTGTCAAAGTATTGGGTTGGCCAAAAAGTTCAGAACATCTTACGGGAAAACCTGAACAGACATTTTAGCCAACTCAATATTACACCAACTTGACTGAATTAGACAATTTGCATCAGTCATAGAATTTATCATCACTAGCAAAGATCTATAGACTTAGACTGTACTTCTCAAACTGGCTGCCTGTTAGATCTAAGAAAGTGTTAGTCACTCAGTTGTGTCTGACTCTTTGCGACCCCATGGACTATAGCCATCCAGGCTCATATGTCCATTGGATTTCCCAGACAAGAGTACTGGAGCGGGTTTCCATGCCTTCCTCCAGGAGATCTTCCCAACTCAGAGATCGAATTCATTTCTCCCACACTGCAGACAGACTCTTTACCATCTGAGCCATCAGGGAAGACCAAGGCTTTAAAACTACCAATGACCAGGAATCACCTCTAAGATTCATGATGCAATTGGAGCTGGTCCCAAGCATTTTATTTTTCTCCTCCTCTCCCCAGATGATTATAATGTGCATCCAGGAATGAAAATACCTGGTCTAATTAGCTACTTCAATTTACAGATGAAGAACTTGGAGTTATTTAGGGGATTGTCCAATGTCACACGGCCATAATTAGTGTCAATTAGAACTCAAACTTGGGCTTGCCTGGTAGCTCAGCTGGTAAAGAATCTGCCTACAATGCAGGAGAACCCGGTGGGATTTCTGGGTCAGAAAGATCCCCTGAGGAAGGGAGAGGCTACCCACTCCAGTACTCTTGGGCTTCCCTGGTGGCTCAAATAGTAAAGAATCTGCCTGTGAGGTGGGAGACTTGGGTTTGAGCTCTAGGTTAGAAAGACCCCCTGGAGGAGGACCTGAAACCCACTCGAGTATTCTTGCCTGTTGAATCCAGGACAGAGGAGCCTGGTGGGCTACAGTCTATGGGGTTGCAAAGAGTTGGACCACAACTGAGTGACTAAGCACAGCACAGTACAGAACTCAAGCTCAGGTCTTCAGGTTCCTAGTTAAGTACCCACCCAGTTACACCAAAAACTATACTGTTGACCCACCCAATGTTTTTGTGTAAAGTAAAAGAAATGGCATGTGAAAACACAAACTGTGAAGGATTCTACTATGTACATTTTCTTCTTATTATTATTATTCTACTAAGCCACGTTTAATTATAATTAATCATGCTCTCCAAAGCAGATTGAGTTTTTAACTAGTGTTAAGCCCATCAGCTGTAATTTCATGACGGAAGAAGTTACTATCTTTCTTCTCAAACATTTCTTTTCCTTTTTAGATTTCATTATACATTTTATGTAATGCATGATTTATGAAATATTTGGCAAAAACTTTGCTAAAGAGAACAAGTGTTTATCTTTCCATAGATTTAAATCTGTAGGGTAAGAGTTATCAACATGTCAGTAATCAATTCTAAGCCTAAAGTCAAGAGAGTAATTAGAAACCTTGTATGTTCAGGCTGCAGAGCTCTGAAAAATGTTTAAATAGTGCATTATTAATGTGTGTGACAGTGTTTCTGAAAGCTTTAACTTCATTTCATATTCAATTAGATAATTATTTTTATTCCAGTTATTATGCAATCTTATATTGTGTTAAATGCAACAAACACAATCTTACCTTGAAGCAAGTGGAATGGCAGCAAATTTGTAATTCATCTAATATCATCTTGGTTTCTGTGCCCAAGGGTTTTCGACAGTAAGTGCACATGTCTCTCTCAATGACAGACCTATAGAGATGTAAGCAATTAAAAGTAAACTTGTCATCATGCACAAGACAGACGTAGTCCACATAATGTTGTATGGGAATGAAATGTTAATTTTGTTGATACTTTAATAAACTGTGTAAAACTCAAGGAAAGTTGAGGGTTTACTTATCCTAGTGATAGACTTGATTCTTCTAGCAATTTCAAAATGATATCAAAGAATTAACATGAAAGAAAGGCTCAAATAATTAATTCATTAGCAATCAAAATGCAGCTGGGCAGGGCAAAGATGTTCACAGTTTTCTAATTGAACTAGGTCAGAGGAGCCTGGTGGGCTACAGTCTATGGGGTTGCAAAGAGTTGGACCACAACTGAGTGACTAAGCACAGCACAGTACAGAACTCAAGCTCAGGTCTTCAGGTTCCTAGTTAAGTACCCACCCAGTTACACCAAAACTATACTGTTGACCCACCCAATGTTTTTGTGTAAAGTAAAAGAAATGGCATGTGAAAACACAAACTGTGAAGGATTCTACTATGTACATTTTCTTCTTATTATTATTATTCTACTAAGCCACGTTTAATTATAATTAATCATGCTCTCCAAAGCAGATTGAGTTTTTAACTAGTGTTAAGCCCATCAGCTGTAATTTCATGACGGAAGAAGTTACTATCTTTCTTCTCAAACATTTCTTTTCCTTTTTAGATTTCATTATACATTTTATGTAATGCATGATTTATGAAATATTTGGCAAAAACTTTGCTAAAGAGAACAAGTGTTTATCTTTCCATAGATTTAAATCTGTAGGGTAAGAGTTATCAACATGTCAGTAATCAATTCTAAGCCTAAAGTCAAGAGAGTAATTAGAAACCTTGTATGTTCAGGCTGCAGAGCTCTGAAAAATGTTTAAATAGTGCATTATTAATGTGTGTGACAGTGTTTCTGAAAGCTTTAACTTCATTTCATATTCAATTAGATAATTATTTTTATTCCAGTTATTATGCAATCTTATATTGTGTTAAATGCAACAAACACAATCTTACCTTGAAGCAAGTGGAATGGCAGCAAATTTGTAATTCATCTAATATCATCTTGGTTTCTGTGCCCAAGGGTTTTCGACAGTAAGTGCACATGTCTCTCTCAATGACAGACCTATAGAGATGTAAGCAATTAAAAGTAAACTTGTCATCATGCACAAGACAGACGTAGTCCACATAATGTTGTATGGGAATGAAATGTTAATTTTGTTGATACTTTAATAAACTGTGTAAAACTCAAGGAAAGTTGAGGGTTTACTTATCCTAGTGATAGACTTGATTCTTCTAGCAATTTCAAAATGATATCAAAGAATTAACATGAAAGAAAGGCTCAAATAATTAATTCATTAGCAATCAAAATGCAGCTGGGCAGGGCAAAGATGTTCACAGTTTTCTAATTGAACTAGGTCATAAGTACCCCCTTGAAGCTAGAAGAGGGTTTTGAATTATTAATGTACATATATCATAGAAAAATTATGCTGAAGATTAATGTAAAAAATTAACTCTCAACCATTCAATATGACAAAAATAGAAATCTATTCAAGAATCTGTTGGTAAATTCACAAAAGATGAATGTCTTGACTCTAGAGTCTGGATTCACCAAAATGCTCCCCTGTGCCAGTTCTCTTGGTGTCAGGGTAAGACTCGGAACACTAGGTGCCTTTCATGACAAAAATTCTCTAATATGATATAACCTGACCACAAATCTGATGAGTAAAAAAGAGCTTTGTTATCTACTTTGGAAAAATAATGCTCAATAGTAAACAAAGGATCAACAATTTCAGAAGCCCTTGAGTCACATCAGAGCCTTAAGAAAGGCCAGTATGGGGCTTTCCTGATGGTCCAGTGGGTAAAGAGTCTGCCTTGCAGTGCAACGGGCACCAGTTCAATTCCTGGCATGGGAAGATTCCACATGCCACAGAGCAGCTGGACCAGTCTGTCCAATGAAGAGCCAGCGCTCTGGAGCACGCGCGCCCAGGGCCAGTGCTGTGCAACGATGGAGGCCACGGCAATGGGAGGCCCACACAGGCCAAAGAATAAAGACGGATGAAAAATAAATAAATAAAAAGTCAACTTAGGAAAAAAAAGAGAAAGGCCAGTATGTTCTGTGATTCTTATTCTTTTGGAAGGTCTTAGATTGTCTTAAATAGCACCTTGCAGAGTTTACTAGTCTCAGGGTGTTAGTGTATAAGCCTGAAATTTCCAAAGTACAGCAGTAGTTTTCGACAGTAAGTGCACATGTCTCTCTCAATGACAGACCTATAGAGATGTAAGCAATTAAAAGTAAACTTGTCATCATGCACAAGACAGACGTAGTCCACATAATGTTGTATGGGAATGAAATGTTAATTTTGTTGATACTTTAATAAACTGTGTAAAACTCAAGGAAAGTTGAGGGTTTACTTATCCTAGTGATAGACTTGATTCTTCTAGCAATTTCAAAATGATATCAAAGAATTAACATGAAAGAAAGGCTCAAATAATTAATTCATTAGCAATCAAAATGCAGCTGGGCAGGGCAAAGATGTTCACAGTTTTCTAATTGAACTAGGTCATAAGTACCCCCTTGAAGCTAGAAGAGGGTTTTGAATTATTAATGTACATATATCATAGAAAAATTATGCTGAAGATTAATGTAAAAAATTAACTCTCAACCATTCAATATGACAAAAATAGAAATCTATTCAAGAATCTGTTGGTAAATTCACAAAAGATGAATGTCTTGACTCTAGAGTCTGGATTCACCAAAATGCTCCCCTGTGCCAGTTCTCTTGGTGTCAGGGTAAGACTCGGAACACTAGGTGCCTTTCATGACAAAAATTCTCTAATATGATATAACCTGACCACAAATCTGATGAGTAAAAAAGAGCTTTGTTATCTACTTTGGAAAAATAATGCTCAATAGTAAACAAAGGATCAACAATTTCAGAAGCCCTTGAGTCACATCAGAGCCTTAAGAAAGGCCAGTATGGGGCTTTCCTGATGGTCCAGTGGGTAAAGAGTCTGCCTTGCAGTGCAACGGGCACCAGTTCAATTCCTGGCATGGGAAGATTCCACATGCCACAGAGCAGCTGGACCAGTCTGTCCAATGAAGAGCCAGCGCTCTGGAGCACGCGCGCCCAGGGCCAGTGCTGTGCAACGATGGAGGCCACGGCAATGGGAGGCCCACACAGGCCAAAGAATAAAGACGGATGAAAAATAAATAAATAAAAAGTCAACTTAGGAAAAAAAAGAGAAAGGCCAGTATGTTCTGTGATTCTTATTCTTTTGGAAGGTCTTAGATTGTCTTAAATAGCACCTTGCAGAGTTTACTAGTCTCAGGGTGTTAGTGTATAAGCCTGAAATTTCCAAAGTACAGCAGTAGTGAAATAAAAATAGCAACAGCTAATTCTTAATAGTGCTAATATGGTTAATATGTACAGTGCATTTTTCATGCACTTTACTTATATAAATCCATCCATCCTTTGTATCCTGTCTGAGAAGAAAATGCTCTTATTTTTATCGTTATTTTACACAAGAGGAAGCTGACAGGCGGGTAAGTCATGCAGCCCGTGAGCAGCAGAGGGAAGACATGAATGCAGGCAGAGAAGCCACAGAGTCCCATGCTGCCTCTGGGCCTGCCCACTGACTGGGCTCACTGGGTTAGCAAGAAACTAGTTATGCCCAGAAACCACAATCAATCCTATCATCAGGACCAGGACTAGGAGAAGAGAGGCAGGAAAGTGGAAGACTAGGGTGGGTGTTAGGGGGAGGAAAGCAAGCCTATCAAGCTCCTCTGTCCATAGAATTCTCCAAGCAAGAATATTGGAATGGGTAGCCATTCCTTTCTCCAGGGGATCTTCCTGACCCAGGGAGCAAACCCTGCTCTCCCACATTGCAGGCAGATTCTCTACTGACTGAGCCATCAGCAACACCCATGCATATGTACACACTTAAATTTCCCACATTAGACTGTAAGCTCTTCAAGAGTAGAAAGCAAACAGTCTCTAGCATTCTTCCATTCCAGAGACACTGACACCAAGAGCTGGGAATATAAAGAAAAGCAAGAGGGTGTCATCCAATGAGAAGTTTTCTTTCCACTAGGGTAGCCAGGGGACTGGGTGACCACCACATATTGTGAATGTGTGAAGGGTGAGGAGAACAGAGCCAAAGGAGCAACTAATTCCTGGGGTGAAGTAGGAAAGGCTTGTCAGCATAAGTGCTTTGTCAGTTAAAGCTTCAAGGGGAAGAGCTCTCCAGGTGAGGTGGGGAGGGGTGTGAGGGAGGGGTTCTAAGCAGAGGGAACAGGATGTGCAAGGTGCTACACAATGAAGGTGATTAAGTCACAGAACTTCAGTCACTATTCAGAAGGACAAGGTTCAGAAGGGCCATAACTCATGTACAGAGGAATTTGGTCTTTATCCTATAAAGTGGCACAGGCCACTTTTGTGTGTGTGTGTGTGTGTGTGTGTGTGTGTGTGTGTGTGTGTGTGTGCATGAGCTTAAACTAAGGCACTTTTCATGAGTTTTCCAATACAATCATTATTATAACCTTAATATACAGAAAATGATTTGAAGTGACAAAGTTTTCCCTGGAGGCTCAGATGTTAAAGAATCCACCTACAACGGGAGAGACCTGGGTTTAATCCCCAGGTTCAGAAGATCCCCTGGAGAAGGGCATAGCAACTCACTCCAGTATTCTTGCCAGGAGAATTTCATGAACAGAGGAAACTAGCAAACTATAGTCCATGGGGTGGAAAACAGTCAGACACAACTAAATGACTAAGCACAAAGTGACTAAAACTCACTTTTAGGTCAAACAACATCGACCTAAAACTCTAATTTATTAAGAATTTAAATTGTGATAATAAATTCATGATGTTTAGTTCATGGGTATAATTAGGAAGAAAATATACTAAAGTTAGTGGCTGCCCTGGTATTCTGTCACTTAGTCATAATTTTCATATCCGAATAAGTTAATGTGTGTGCATGCTCAGTTGCTCAGCCCTGCCTGACTCTTTGGGGTAGATTGTAGCCTACCAGGCTCCTCTGTCTAAGGGATTTTTTTCATGTCACAATACTAGAATGGGTTTCCATTTCTTCCTCCAGGGCATCTTCTCAACCAAGGGATCAAATCCATGGCTCCTGTGTCTCCTACAATGGCCAGTGGATATTTTTCACCACTGAGCCACTTGAGAATCCCTTATTTCACATATAGTAGTGTATATATGTCTTTCCCAATCTCCCAGTTTATCTGCTTCTGCTTGTGCCCTGGTAACCATAAGTTTGTTGTCTACATCCGTGACTCTACTTGTTTCGTAGATAAGCTTGTTTGTACCCATTTTGATTCTACATATGAGAGACATCATATATTTGTCTGTGCCTGACTTACTTCACTCAGTACGACCATCTCTTGGTCCATTCATGTTGTCACAAATGGCATTATTTTGCTCTTCTTTATGGTTGAGTTAATCCCTTGACTTTAAATGGGATTGGCATGATAAGAACTGTGGAGACACAGCTAATTTCACCAATAATCAACAGAAAATGTAGCCTGATTGACTAGTTGTCATGAAAAATTGGCTCTGGTGACTGAAAAAAATTCAAGAACCACTGAAGGAACAGGAGAGAAATTCTTCATATGTAAAGCAATACTTTCATGAAGGATGTTTTCCTTCACTTGAGTTGACCCTAAACCTATGAGCTCACCAAACCCTGATGTTGCTGATGTCCTTATTAAGATTATACTGTTAGTCAAAGATCTTTTCAGAGAATTTTGAAAAACCCAGTTTGGGTTTTTGGTAATTTAGACAGTACTTGTGGTGCTTGGGGAGTCACACTGAAGAGCCATGACTTAAAGGCAAGACCCTCAGAAGAGCCTACATAATGCAAGAGCTCACAAAAGTGACCAAAAGAGGATAAAATGTTGATGCCTGGTCCAACTATACTTCCCTTCTCAAATGGGACAGAGTTAATTTTTGTTCTGGAGTTATTTATTGAGTATCAGTCGGTGCCAAGGACTGTGTTCCAAGCGGAGGCTGTGCATAAAATTAAGATATGTCCCGACCCTCAGTGACCCTTGTTTCCAGCCACAGTGATAGAGTAACATCATCAACAGAATATCAGACATTTGCATTACAGCTGGTTTCCAGTGGTTGGGTTGCAACATGAATTATTTATTCTCATTTTCTGTGCTGGGAGTCTGCCGACTCGAGTGTCCCATGAGTGGGCACCCATTTGCCCCACTGAGCATTAAATGGTAAAAGAGAGTGAAAGTGAAAGCCAGTGGCTCAGTCATGGCCAACTCTCCCTGTGTACTGTAGCCCCCCAGGCTCCTCTGTCCACAGAATTCTCCAGGCAAGAATACTGGAGTGGGCTGTCATTTCCTTCTCCAAGGGATCTTCCCGACCCAGGGACTGAGTCTGGGTCTCCTGCACGGCAGGCAGATCCTTTACCATCTGAGCCACCAGGGAAGCCCAGAAGAGCGTGATCAAGAGTCAAAGCTGGAGGTCAGTTTCTTGGCTCTAAACGGATGCTTACCCTAACCCATCTCCTGGGCACCAAACACGGGCTTGTGTGGGTCACAGAAACACATCCACGTGGCTGTTGGAAAGCTGAGCTGACTTTGGAAAACTGTGAGGAGGGAGGGCTGAGGGCACCATTTAGTGATGGAGTGAAGCCTAGAGGCTAATAATGTGGTGGTACTGGGGACTCCGGGCTTCCCTAGTGAATCAGTGGTAAAGAATCTGCCTTCAATGCAGGAGTCGCCAGAGTTGCAGGTTCGATCTCTGGGTCAGGAATATCTCTTGGAAGAGGGCTTGGCAATCCACTCCAGTATTCTTGCCTGGAGAATCCCATGGACAGAGGAGCCTGGTGGGCTGCAATCCATGGGGTCACAAAGAGACAGACGCAAATGAAGCAATTTAGCATGCACTCGTGCACTGGGGACTCCAGGGATCACCTACGGCAGAGACACTCCACTGCAAAACACAGAAAGCTCTCTTGGAAGCACAGCAAAATCAGAGAATGACGGCCAGGAAGCCCAGGAGCAAACTCCTGGATGCAGAGTCTGCTGTGCTAACAATCACTGTCAGGAGTGACATCTCCAAGTTCAATGGACAATAAGAATGTTACATATACACTGAAAATATATTCAGTGGATATTATATATACCTCCATATGCACATACCTAATAAGAACATGTTATTTATAAAAGTAAATGCATGAATATATATGTATATATGACATATAAGAATATATACATTTATATGTGCATGTGTGTATAGATAAGGTTAAGGTACGGAAATATAGACATACTCACCTATCTGAAGTCGAGTAAACAGTCTGTATGTATTTTCCAGTGACGCTCTCCTGATACCCGTCCTTTGGTGATTTTCTAAAAATAAACACGTACAAACACGTGGGCTATTTCTCTAGTATTGAAGGATTATACAGCCGGTCAGATCCTTTACCTTCCAAGGGATCTTCCGACCCAGGGACTGAGTCTGGGTCTCCTGCACGGCAGGCAGATCCTTTACCATCTGAGCCACCAGGGAAGCCCAGAAGAGCGTGATCAAGAGTCAAAGCTGGAGGTCAGTTTCTTGGCTCTAAACGGATGCTTACCCTAACCCATCTCCTGGGCACCAAACACGGGCTTGTGTGGGTCACAGAAACACATCCACGTGGCTGTTGGAAAGCTGAGCTGACTTTGGAAAACTGTGAGGAGGGAGGGCTGAGGGCACCATTTAGTGATGGAGTGAAGCCTAGAGGCTAATAATGTGGTGGTACTGGGGACTCCGGGCTTCCCTAGTGAATCAGTGGTAAAGAATCTGCCTTCAATGCAGGAGTCGCCAGAGTTGCAGGTTCGATCTCTGGGTCAGGAATATCTCTTGGAAGAGGGCTTGGCAATCCACTCCAGTATTCTTGCCTGGAGAATCCCATGGACAGAGGAGCCTGGTGGGCTGCAATCCATGGGGTCACAAAGAGACAGACGCAAATGAAGCAATTTAGCATGCACTCGTGCACTGGGGACTCCAGGGATCACCTACGGCAGAGACACTCCACTGCAAAACACAGAAAGCTCTCTTGGAAGCACAGCAAAATCAGAGAATGACGGCCAGGAAGCCCAGGAGCAAACTCCTGGATGCAGAGTCTGCTGTGCTAACAATCACTGTCAGGAGTGACATCTCCAAGTTCAATGGACAATAAGAATGTTACATATACACTGAAAATATATTCAGTGGATATTATATATACCTCCATATGCACATACCTAATAAGAACATGTTATTTATAAAAGTAAATGCATGAATATATATGTATATATGACATATAAGAATATATACATTTATATGTGCATGTGTGTATAGATAAGGTTAAGGTACGGAAATATAGACATACTCACCTATCTGAAGTCGAGTAAACAGTCTGTATGTATTTTCCAGTGACGCTCTCCTGATACCCGTCCTTTGGTGATTTTCTAAAAATAAACACGTACAAACACGTGGGCTATTTCTCTAGTATTGAAGGATTGATACGTACTAATACCCCCATGCAGGCAAGGAAACACACACCCTCACACAGCTTCATTATTATTATTCTTTATGATGTTACATGCTAGGACAATGTACTGACTCTGTATTTGCTAATATAGAGAAGGACTGATATTCAAGTTACCTCTGAGGTGGCCTAAGTTGACAAACCCATGAAAATAAAGGATAGGGCAAGGAGGGCTTCCCTGTTGGTCCAGTGGGTAAAGACACTGCCTTGTAGTACAAGGGGCACCAATTCAATCCCTGGCCTGGGAAGATCCCACGTGCTGTGGAGCGGCTGGACCGATGTGTCCAATTACTGATCCAGCGCTCTGGGGCCCATGCGCCCTGAGCTGGTGCTCTACAGTGAGAGAGGCCACTGCGATGGGAGGCCCACACAGGCCAAAAGAACAAAGATGGAAATAAATGAAAGACCAATAGAAGTGGCCAAAAAAAAAAAAAAAAAGAATAGGACAAGGAGAACACAAGAAGAACTGTCTGCAGGAAAAGCAGTTATTTTTCGTGAAATTGGTACTGGTGCCTCTGTTATTTTTACTAAAAGAAAACTATCTGTAGCTGAACATAAAGGCTATGCATGGAACATGACTGTACTCAGAGCAACGAAATATAGGCAGACACCATCCACATAGAGAAATACTCTTGAACTTCTCAGGAAGACTTTAGGATCTGTTATTTTTACATGAAAACATCCAAGAATTGTTTAGAATAAAGTAAAAATATCGTAACTATGAAAAGTCCTCTTTGTTCCCTTTCTGCTCTGGTCTGTAAACGTCATTCGCTCCTGGAGACTGATGAAGTGTGCATCGCACTAATGGGCTGGCTGCCTGTACTTGCCTCCGAGGTACATATGCTACCTGGGAACATACGAGGACCAGAAGCAATATGTTCCTGTTATTTCGTGCAGTGAGCGGTAACTCCACACCCTCACCTGGGTTTTTTAATGAGAAATCTGTCTCTCCAAACTGCCTTCAGGCGATTGCTGTCTGAAGGAGAAAATGCTTCACAGAACATAGAGCCCACAGTGACAAGTGAGTCTGTGCGTGTTTATGCACAACACTTATACAATCATTCCCGTTTTATGGGTCAGAAAATTGAGATTTCAATTGAGACAGGAAATCTTGCTGAGGCCACACGGTCAGGAGATGACAAACTCAAATTTGATGCTAAACCACTATCACTGTAGATTTTAGGGAGAGTTGGATGAAGCAGAAAAATCAAGGTTGAGGTTGTATTTCACAAGGTCCTTGTGTGAGAAATTCTTTTGAGGGGGACGATTGCTCAAATCCTGGCACACTTTGAATGTCTGGGAACTCCATCCCCACCCCATCCTCTGCTCACTGGCCTCTTTGAATCTGGCCATGATCAACACGTATACTATCTAGATTGAGCTGTGCTGTGTCACTCAGCCGTGTCTGAGTCTTCATGACCCCATGGACTGTAGCCCGCCAAGCTCTTCTGTCCCTGGGGATTCTCCAGGCAAGAGTACTGGAGTGGGTGGTCATGCCCTCCTCCAGGGGATCTTCCCTACCCAGGGATCAAACCCAGGTTTCCCACATTGCAGGCAGATACTTTTCTATCTGAGCCACCAGGGAAGCCATCGTATATCCATATTTGAATGCCCCACCATTATTCTGCCCCACAAATGGGCTAATTCTTCTTTATATACTCCTGGAAAATTCAGTGGCTTGTGAATCCCTGACCTGGTCTACATTTTCCTCAACATTCATCACAACAAGCAGCAGATTTTGCGAGCCAGAGCATATTCACTAAAAGTTATATCCCTTGTTTCAGATTAGAGGTGAACAACAGAAACACTGAATTAAAGCGTGACTCCAAATTAGCCCAGGAATGCTGGTGTGATTTTATAAGGTTCATTACGGGTATGTATGTTTATTTGACAACTTTCAAATAACTATCCTATTCTGTATATGAGTTCTACACTAAAATATTATTTAGTCCATACTATGACTTTGTATGAGTATTTGACAACTACTTAATAATAGAAAGATCATAAAGAATTATTAATATATACCTAGAATTCGATACACTCTTAAATGATCTACTATTTGAATAAAAAAACAAGCGTGCCCTAAAAGCGTGCCCATTTACTCTTAAACACAGATTTATTCCAAAATTATAAAATATATACAGCAAAACACTTCTAACAAATTTCCAGTACCTATTCTCCATGTACGTCCTTGTGTAGACAACAGTATCCTTTGGTCCTACATGCCTTGTTTCAGCGTTGGAGCTACAATACAAACCATTTGACTTTATGTTTAAAGGTTTTTACAGGATAATCAAATTAACAAGGCAATTATCCAATCCAATGAAAAAATACTGCTCATATATTCCTTCTAAACTATAACCTTTGAAATACAAACATTAAAGTGGCATTAATCCATTTCTGCAAATTTTATTTATCCTTCCCATTTTATCTTAACTTCCACTGTCTTAGCCTACTTCAAGAATACTATTATGAAAGCCAGTCACTCAGTAAGTCTGATGGAGAGCACAGTGATTACTTTGAATATTTACACAATAGTTTTATGTCTATTTCACTAATGTCTCGTTCCTACTTCCAAACCATTGCTATCCCCACAAGTCTCAAGCAAAAAGTGGACTGTAATTAACCAACATGGTAACACCTGATTTAATGAAGCCTTAAATCTACCTAAGGAAGTCAATGTCATAATCATGTTCTCTTTTTTTAATTATAGATCTTTTAGGACTATTTTTAAGGAAAATCACAATTAACACTTCTTATTCATAAATGACAACTTACTAATGACAAAGTTGTTTACTGAACACCTTTGTATAAGCCTGTTTAGCCATTGGTTAAAATGAAAAATTTCTGCATTTTGCATCATATATTAACATAGATACATGGAATCTAGAACAATGGTACTGATTAACTTATTTGCAGGGTACATGGACATACCATGTGGGACAGTGGGAATCTGCTGTATGACTCAGGGAACTCAAAGCAAGGCCATGTGACAACCTAGAGGGGTGGGATGGGGAGGGAGGCTGAACAGGGGGGGACATAGATATACCTATCACTGATAGTTGTTGATGTATAGCAGAAACCAACACAATATGGTAAAGCAATTATAAATAAAAATTACCTAGAATTCGATACACTCTTAAATGATCTACTATTTGAATAAAAACAAGCGTGCCCTAAAAGCGTGCCCATTTACTCTTAAACACAGATTTATTCCAAAATTATAAAATATATACAGCAAAACACTTCTAACAAATTTCCAGTACCTATTCTCCATGTACGTCCTTGTGTAGACAACAGTATCCTTTGGTCCTACATGCCTTGTTTCAGCGTTGGAGCTACAATACAAACCATTTGACTTTATGTTTAAAGGTTTTTACAGGATAATCAAATTAACAAGGCAATTATCCAATCCAATGAAAAAATACTGCTCATATATTCCTTCTAAACTATAACCTTTGAAATACAAACATTAAAGTGGCATTAATCCATTTCTGCAAATTTTATTTATCCTTCCCATTTTATCTTAACTTCCACTGTCTTAGCCTACTTCAAGAATACTATTATGAAAGCCAGTCACTCAGTAAGTCTGATGGAGAGCACAGTGATTACTTTGAATATTTACACAATAGTTTTATGTCTATTTCACTAATGTCTCGTTCCTACTTCCAAACCATTGCTATCCCCACAAGTCTCAAGCAAAAAGTGGACTGTAATTAACCAACATGGTAACACCTGATTTAATGAAGCCTTAAATCTACCTAAGGAAGTCAATGTCATAATCATGTTCTCTTTTTTTAATTATAGATCTTTTAGGACTATTTTTAAGGAAAATCACAATTAACACTTCTTATTCATAAATGACAACTTACTAATGACAAAGTTGTTTACTGAACACCTTTGTATAAGCCTGTTTAGCCATTGGTTAAAATGAAAAATTTCTGCATTTTGCATCATATATTAACATAGATACATGGAATCTAGAACAATGGTACTGATTAACTTATTTGCAGGGTACATGGACATACCATGTGGGACAGTGGGAATCTGCTGTATGACTCAGGGAACTCAAAGCAAGGCCATGTGACAACCTAGAGGGGTGGGATGGGGAGGGAGGCTGAACAGGGAGGGACATAGATATACCTATCACTGATAGTTGTTGATGTATAGCAGAAACCAACACAATATGGTAAAGCAATTATCCCTCAGTTAAAAATAAATAAATGAATTGAAACAGCAACAACAAAAAATCTACATTTCAAAGGAAGGATCAGGTTGCATGTGGATGTTTTCCATAAAAAAACAGAAGGAGGAAAATAACCAGAAGGAGAAGAGTCCTGTCATTTATTCTACAGTTGAGCACGGTACCTGAGCGTCTTCCTGGCTTCAGAAGAATAGGCAGTGGTTCTGGAGGACGAGCTGTTGAACATCTCAGTAGATCCGGTGACCACGCTGTCTGGCCTGAGAGAGCAAATGCAAATATTTGGCATTTAAAATTAAGGCCAACTAGAAGTTTTTTGTTGTATTAAAATTCTGTTCAAATAACATTTCTTGGTCTGTTTATTTATTTACTTTTATGGAGTTTGGTTGTTTACTGCTACACATCAACCTGAATCAGCCACAGGTCTACACATGCTCCCTCCCTCTTGAACTTTCCTGTCTCCCTTTCCATACCCTCCCTCTCGGCTGTTACAGAGCCCCTGTTTGAGTTCCCTTTGTCTTCCAACAGATTCCCATTGGCTGTCACTTTTGCATATGGTAATGTAAGCTTCCAGCGACTCTTGCCATATTCTTGCTCATTCCTCCCCCGATGGCCATGCGTCTGTCCTCTATTGGTTTCTCCACTGCTGCTCTGCATATATATTTATCAGTACCATCGTTCTAGATTCCATGTATGTGGGTACAAATAACGTTTTTTAAAACATAGGTATACCTGTCTCTGCTCCCTGGTTTCTGCATAGGTACCCAGGAGAACACAGGCACAATTTTACTCCTCACAGACACCACGGCTATGAATAATCCACAGGCACGTGTCACAGTATCTAAAGCTCAGGCAGAATACTTTTTTACCACAAGCAAGAACCATCTGGGACTTCCCTGATGGTCCAGTGGGAAAAGAGTCCGCCTTGCAGTGACAAGGGACGGTGGTTCAATCCCTGGCCTGGGGAAGATCCCACATGCCGCGGAGCGGCTGGTCGGGCGTGTCCAATTACGAGCCAGCGCTTTGGAGCGCATGCGCCCAGAGCCAGTGCTCTGAGACTAGAGAGGCCATCGCGATGGGAAACCCACACAGGCCAAAGAATTAAGACGGATGAAAATAAATACATGAAGGCCACATTAAATGTAAAAAACAAACAAACAAACAACATCTGAAACCGGTCACAGTACTTTTCAGAGCAGCAGTGCCATTTCTGAAACTTTTTCATGTACAACATATCTGAGAGTTCATCAGTTTAATGACAATCATACAGGGGTTGCTTCGAGAAATTCCAGTTTCCATTTTAATGGAAAGCAGTACTTTGAAGACAGCAAAAGAACTTTGACCTAGATTTCTACTAATCTAAAAATGTCACCATGCTAAAATATTTGCTTTTTCCTATGAAGCAGTGGAAAATTAACGCAGGAACAGTGAAAGCTTTAGCTCTTTTTCCTCCTCCCTCCCATGTACTCTAACGGAGGAAAGACATAAAAGTCAAGAGGAGAATTTAGATCTTAATCATGATTTATCAGTCTTGACTGGCCTGTTACTTCCATTTCCAGGTAACTTGTAAAGAGAAAAAAATTGTTTACACATTATCATCTCTGGAATACGGAAAACCATCTTCTAGTTTTAAGACAGATGTTTCAAAAACATACAGCTGTCTTAAAACAACACTGTAATGAGAAAGTAGAAAGAATATTTTTAGAAGATTCTCACATGTGACCACTAGAATATGTCATTCCAGAACAACAGACCTAGCTAGGAATTGTTTCAAAATATTCAGATGATAGAGGCTTCCCTGGTGGTTCAGATGGTCAAGAATCAGCCTGCTGTGCAGGAGACCAGGGTTTGTTTGCTGGATTGGAAAGAGCCCCTGGAGAAGGATATAGCAACTCACTCCAGCATTCTTGCCTGGAGCAGCTCACGGAGAGAGGAGCCCGGTGGGCTGCAGTCCCTGGGTTCACAGAGTTGGAGCCGACTGAAAGACTAACATTGTGACTTTCACTGTGGCTCCGGCCTGTGCAGTGACAAGGGACGGTGGTTCAATCCCTGGCCTGGGGAAGATCCCACATGCCGCGGAGCGGCTGGTCGGGCGTGTCCAATTACGAGCCAGCGCTTTGGAGCGCATGCGCCCAGAGCCAGTGCTCTGAGACTAGAGAGGCCATCGCGATGGGAAACCCACACAGGCCAAAGAATTAAGACGGATGAAAATAAATACATGAAGGCCACATTAAATGTAAAAAACAAACAAACAAACAACATCTGAAACCGGTCACAGTACTTTTCAGAGCAGCAGTGCCATTTCTGAAACTTTTTCATGTACAACATATCTGAGAGTTCATCAGTTTAATGACAATCATACAGGGGTTGCTTCGAGAAATTCCAGTTTCCATTTTAATGGAAAGCAGTACTTTGAAGACAGCAAAAGAACTTTGACCTAGATTTCTACTAATCTAAAAATGTCACCATGCTAAAATATTTGCTTTTTCCTATGAAGCAGTGGAAAATTAACGCAGGAACAGTGAAAGCTTTAGCTCTTTTTCCTCCTCCCTCCCATGTACTCTAACGGAGGAAAGACATAAAAGTCAAGAGGAGAATTTAGATCTTAATCATGATTTATCAGTCTTGACTGGCCTGTTACTTCCATTTCCAGGTAACTTGTAAAGAGAAAAAAATTGTTTACACATTATCATCTCTGGAATACGGAAAACCATCTTCTAGTTTTAAGACAGATGTTTCAAAAACATACAGCTGTCTTAAAACAACACTCGGTAATGAGAAAGTAGAAAGAATATTTTTAGAAGATTCTCACATGTGACCACTAGAATATGTCATTCCAGAACAACAGACCTAGCTAGGAATTGTTTCAAAATATTCAGATGATAGAGGCTTCCCTGGTGGTTCAGATGGTCAAGAATCAGCCTGCTGTGCAGGAGACCAGGGTTTGTTTGCTGGATTGGAAAGAGCCCCTGGAGAAGGATATAGCAACTCACTCCAGCATTCTTGCCTGGAGCAGCTCACGGAGAGAGGAGCCCGGTGGGCTGCAGTCCCTGGGTTCACAGAGTTGGAGCCGACTGAAAGACTAACATTGTGACTTTCACTGTAGTATATAATACAAAACCCAATTTCAGCAAATAGTTTCAAAGGTTGTCAGTGAGTGTAAATTGTGTTTGTATTGTCCTCAGAAAGGTAAAATCAGACCTTACCAGTTTGAAAAATCTGTACACAGGAACGGGAAATACTTTGCAGACAGTTCTGATAAGGATTGAATAGCGTCCTGCCAAAATTCCAATATTAGAGCCCTAAAGCCCAGTGTGACTTGGAAAAGGGGCCTGTAAGCAAAGAAGGAAGGGAGCAGGCTACCCTGACTGAACTGACTCCATCTTGAGGAAAAGGACTACACTTTCAGTGAACTTTGGACTGTGTTTGGACTGTGTAGCCATGGAGATGAAAAATTAATTGTTGACTAGGCCTCCCAGGCTGATGAGAACCTGACCAAGAAAACTACCCCTTCGGCCATGAGAATGAAATGTTCATCCTAAAATAAATTACCATTTGTGATCTTAGTTAACTAATTTTTGTTGTAGACAAGCTAAGCAATATGCTTAGGTGATTTTCCATTGTACCTTTGTGATTGCAACCAACTCATATTTTTTTCCTTAATGTTTCCTAGGGAACCTTAGAAGTTGGGATGCCGGTTTGTGCATGTAGGCTTTAGGTATAAATATTAGCCACAAGTTTTGTTCAGAGTCCATGGCTAAGATGGAGGCCTTGGACCCGCTGGTGTAATAAATGCCCTCCATGGTTTACTCTGTTGCTCTGAGTGGGTTGTTTCCTGAAGCCTGGTTATAACATAAAAAGATAATAAAGGTCAGATGAAATCAAAGAGGCCAACTTAAATCCCATAGGACTGGGTGTCGTTATAACAGGAGGAAGAGGTACCAGAGTTCGCTCTCTCTCTCTCTCTCCATGCAGAGGAAAGGCTTTGTAAGGACATAAACAGACCTGCATGTCAAAAAGAGAGTTCTCTCCAGAAACCAACCCCGACACTGTTCCTCATGAATGTGAGGTTCTTGTTTCATCATGACATAATCTGGAGAGAAGAAAGAAGCCGATTTATTTAGAGAGAGGCACTATACAGGCAGAGGGCGGGCCACCTCACAAGGCCAGAGAGAGCCCCAGAATGTGGTGTAGTTAGTCTGTATGACGTGAGTAATTTCATACGCTAATGAGTGTGAGGATTATTCCAATTATTTGGGGGCAGGGGTAGAGATTTTAAGGAACTGGGCCACCACCCACTTTTTGACCCTTTATGGCTAGCCTCAGAACTTTCATGACACTGGTGGCTTTGTCATTTAGCATACGCTAATGTATTACAATGAGCATATAATAAGGCTCAAGATCTATTGGAAGTCCAATCTTCAGTCTTATTGGACCTAGTTGGTTTTAACCAGTTTTTGTCATGTCCTGTGGCTATGTCCTTCTTTTAAAAGTTGTACCCTGCCTCCTCCCCTCCTGTTTCAACAGTACCTTGATCTAGGATTTTAGTCTCCAAAAAAGTGAGAAAATAGTGCTCAGTCGCTCAGTCGTGGCCGACTGTTTGCAACCCCATGAACTGTAGCCTGCCAGGTTCCCCTGTCCATGGAATTTTCCAGGACACTGGAAACCCACTGGAGTGGGTTGCCATTTCCTTCTCCAATAATAAGATAAAATAACTCTGTCTTGACACTGGGGTCTATGACAGTTTGTTAATGCACCCTGAACTGACAAAGAGAAGTAGCTTTCCTAGCTTTGTTCCTAATGAGACTAATAACTTCTGCTGCTGCTTAGTCACTTCAGTCGTGTCTGACTCTGTGTGATCCCATGGACTGCAGCCCACCAGACTCCTCCATCCATGGAATTCTCCAGGCAAGAGTAGGAGTGGGTTACCCTCCTCCAGGGGGATCTTCCCACCCCAGGGATGGAACCCAGGTCTCCTGCATCACAGGCAGGTTCCTCACCACTGAGCCATCAGGGAACTCCTATATATATGTTATGACATATTTAAGACCTCATGGACTGTAGTTCACCAGGTTTATCTGTCCATGGACTTTTCTGGGCAAGAATACTAGAGTAGGTTGCCATGTGCTTCTCTAACAACGCTTTAGGAAAGACTAAATTTTTATAGTTCAGTCAGATAAAAATGACTAAAAATCAGATGTTAATAAATAAATTTGGAAGGTGCAACAACAAATGCTTTATTGAACTTGTTCCTCTTATAAATTTGCAGGATGATGTATATTTTTAAAAAGCATCTTTTATTTTGGATAGTTTTAAAGGTAAGAATAATTGCAATGAGAGTTCAGAGACACATATACCCTTCACCCAGCTTCTCCTGATTCTGTTATTTCACACAACCGTGATCCAGCTGTCAAAACTAAGTAATTAGCATTGGTAAATGCCATCAACAAAACTACAAACTCATTTATGTTTCACCAGTTTTTTCATCGAGGTCCTCTCTCACTTCCAGATCCAAACCTGGATACTACCTACACATAATGTTTTAAGGTCTGTGATAGTTGATGAGCCTTTCTTTGTTTTCCCTGAGATGGTGATAGATCTTACAAAGGAAATTCTATCTTGATGTCAATAAGTGTTAACACTAATTTTTTTAATTATTTAGAATCATAGAAATAGTTAGAGAAACAATACCTTGGCAACCAATTAAATAATCTGTAGTGCTTTTAAATGTGCTTTTACAAAAGATTCATCAGGGCTTCCCTGGTGGTGCCACTGAGTAAAGAGTCCACTTTGCGGTGCAAGGGGCACCAGTTTGTTCCCTGGCCCGGGAAGATCACACATGCCGTGGAGCAGCTGGACCAATGTGTCCAATTACGAGCCAGCGCCCTGGAGCACATGCTCCCAGAGCCATTGCTCTGCAATTAGAGAGGCCACCGTGATGGGAGGCCCACACAAGTCAAAGAATAAAGATGGATGAAAATAAATAAATAAAAAACTGCTCAAAGGCCAAAATTAAAACAACAACAACAAAAAAGAATTCATCTCCAAAATATACAAGCAGCTCAAACAGCTCAATATCAGGAGAAAAAAAACAACCCAATCGAAAGATAGGAAGAAGACCTAAACAGACATTTCTCCAAGGGCATACAGATGGCCAATGGTTGGTTGGTGGTTTAGTCACTAAGCCATGTCCAACTCTAACCGCTCTATGGACTTGTTGCCCACCAGGCTCCTCTGTCCATGGGGTTCTCCAGGCAAGAATACTGGAGTGGGTTGCCATTTCCTTCCCCAACAGATGGCTAATAAACACTTGAAAAGATGCTTAACATTTTTCATTATTAGAGACAAGAAAACCACAACTACAATGAGGTATTACCTCACATTGTCAGAATGGCCGCTATAAAAAAATATAACAATAAACGTTGGAGAGGTTATGGAGAAAAGAGAACTCTTCTGCACTGTTGGTGGCAATGTAAACTGATACAGTCATTATGCAAAACAGTATGGAGATTCCTTTAAAAATTAGGACTAAAAAGAAAAAAGAAAAAAGAAAAAAAAGAACAACAACAACAACAACAACAAAAAACTAGGACTAAATCTACTGTATGACATAGCAATCCTCCTACTTGTTATATACCCTGGAAAAAAGCCCACAGTTCTAAGAGACACATATATCCCAATATTCATTCAGCACTATTTAGAAGAGCCAAGACATGGAAGCAACCTAGATGTCCATTGGTAGATGAATGGTTACAGAAGATGTAGCACATATATAGGATGGTATATTACTCAGTCATAAAATGGAATGTATCTGAGTCAGTTGTGAAGTGGATGAACCTAGAGCCTGTTACACAGAGTGAAGTAAGTCAGAAAGAAAAATGAGTAACAGAATATGTATGGAATCTAGAAAAATGGTAGTGATGAACCTAGTAGAGAAGGCCTGTGGACACAGTGGGGAAAGATAAGGCCGGGACAGACTGAGAAGGTAGCACTGACATTTGTACACTATTATATATAAAATAGATGACTACTAGGAAGTTTCTATAGAAACAGGGAGCCCAGCCTCATGCTGTGATGACCTAGAGGAGTGGGATGAGGGGAGGGGAAGGAGGTTCAAGAGGGGAGGGGACACATGTATAATTACGACTGATTCATTGATGCACAGCAGAGACCAGTATAACAAGGCAAAGCAATTTTCCACCAATTAAAAAATTAAATTAAATTAAAATGTTCATGGGTCCCACATTCATATATTCTGATATAACTGGTTTACCTAATTTCCCAAGGGCAGTTTTTCACTAAGCCATGGCAACTTGTTGCCCACCAGGCTCCTCTGTCCATGGGGTTCTCCAGGCAAGAATACTGGAGTGGGTTGCCATTTCCTTCCCCAACAGATGGCTAATAAACACTTGAAAAGATGCTTAACATTTTTCATTATTAGAGACAAGAAAACCACAACTACAATGAGGTATTACCTCACATTGTCAGAATGGCCGCTATAAAAAAATATAACAATAAACGTTGGAGAGGTTATGGAGAAAAGAGAACTCTTCTGCACTGTTGGTGGCAATGTAAACTGATACAGTCATTATGCAAAACAGTATGGAGATTCCTTTAAAAATTAGGACTAAAAAAAAAAAAAAAAAACAAAAAAGAACAACAACAACAACAACAACAAAAAACTAGGACTAAATCTACTGTATGACATAGCAATCCTCCTACTTGTTATATACCCTGGAAAAAAGCCCACAGTTCTAAGAGACACATATATCCCAATATTCATTCAGCACTATTTAGAAGAGCCAAGACATGGAAGCAACCTAGATGTCCATTGGTAGATGAATGGTTACAGAAGATGTAGCACATATATAGGATGGTATATTACTCAGTCATAAAATGGAATGTATCTGAGTCAGTTGTGAAGTGGATGAACCTAGAGCCTGTTACACAGAGTGAAGTAAGTCAGAAAGAAAAATGAGTAACAGAATATGTATGGAATCTAGAAAAATGGTAGTGATGAACCTAGTAGAGAAGGCCTGTGGACACAGTGGGGAAAGATAAGGCCGGGACAGACTGAGAAGGTAGCACTGACATTTGTACACTATTATATATAAAATAGATGACTACTAGGAAGTTTCTATAGAAACAGGGAGCCCAGCCTCATGCTGTGATGACCTAGAGGAGTGGGATGAGGGGAGGGGAAGGAGGTTCAAGAGGGGAGGGGACACATGTATAATTACGACTGATTCATTGATGCACAGCAGAGACCAGTATAACAAGGCAAAGCAATTTTCCACCAATTAAAAAATTAAATTAAATTAAAATGTTCATGGGTCCCACATTCATATATTCTGATATAACTGGTTTAGTGTAGGGTTTCCCAGGTGGCGCTAGTGGTAAAGAACCCACCTGCCAATGCCAGAGACATAAGAGACGTGGGTTTGATCCCTTGGTTAGGAAGATCCCCTGGAGGAGGGCATGGCACCCCACTCCAGTATTCTTGCCTAGAGAATCCCATGGACAGAGGAGCCTGGTGGGCCACAGTCCATACAGTCACAAAGAATCAAATATGACTGAAACAACTTAGCATGCATTCATGCATGGTTACCTAAGGGGTAGCTCTCTGGAGAGCAGAGATAAATTAGGAGTTTGGGATTAACATATACACTATTATATATAAAATCGGTAAACAACAAGCACTTACTGGATAGCACATGGAACTCTACTCAATATATTGTGATAACTTAAAATGGAAAAGAATCTGAAAAAGAACATATATTATGCATATGGATAACTGGAGTGGATTGCCATTTCTGTCTCTAGGGGATCTTCCCAACCCAGGGATCGAACCCATGTCTCCTGCATTGGAGGCAGATTCTTTGCTATACACTTGAAACTAACACAACATTGCAGATTAATTAAACTTCAATAAAAAAATAAAATTTAAACAAAGAAGCATCCTCTTCTGGAAAAATACAGAGAGGACTTGAGGCCAGAATGCTGGCCTAACTTTTTGCAGCTGATCAAATCTCTTACTCCCTGATTCTCACTTTTCTTTCTGTTAAATCTTTACCCATTATGAGCATCAAGTAAACTTTCTCTTCTGCAAATAGAATAGACAGGCCCCAAACCTGGGATCAGAAATTTCTTTTTCTACTTTTCTTTTTGCTAGTGAAAAATTTTATTACAGTTGTTCTGCCATGACTGAGGCAGTGGCTACATTTGCCATTTAATTTGTAGACAGATCCTGTACAAGACTGCGATAGAACCCAAGAAGGATGAAGGACGTCTGGACATGTAACTCAGGGATGAGAAAGTGATTTTGTAGTAGTGGTTAAGGCCTCCAGACACAGTGGTAATTGACTGATGATCACAACCCCACTGAGAGGGGTGTGTTTGTGAACGTACGTGTGGTGGCTGGACTTTGTCAGCAGGAGGCACGGATGAGATTGCAGGAGAGTAAAGGAGAGCATGTGCACAGTACTGGCGGCCATGATGACTTCCATCACACAGCCTCTTCTACACAGATGGCCACAACCACACCTCCTTGCTGAGGGAGGCCAGACGGACTCAGAAAGCTAGAGGAAGGTGAAGTTGTGAGGAAGGAGCTAAAGCTCTTGGTTACCAAACAGCTATAGGGTAGAGAATAAGGAAGATAATATTCAAGGGAAGAAGACTGGGAAAATAGGCAGAAGCCTACACTCAGGAAGTGGCTGAGCTACAACAATGACAAAGCACTAGGGTCACACTCTGGGGACTCCTGATGGAATGCCCTCCGGCCAAGGATAAACCACCTTCCATCCATTTCCTCATGAATCTTCCATGTGCTTGCTTCCCAGCTGGCGCTAGTGGTAAAGAACATGCTGGCCAATGCAAGAGGTCTAAGAGAACCTTGATCAGGGAAGACCCTCTGGAGGAGGACATGGCAACCCACTCCCATGGGCAGAGGAGCCTGGCAGGCTACAGTTCCTGCCCTTGAATTTCCATTTCTTCCCTCCAAAAAGACTCTGTTTCATGAACAAGTCCAATTGAAACTGAAACACCTCTCAAATCTCATTCAGTGAAAATTTCCTTCATTATATGTCATCATTTATGATCAATTTAAAATCTTGATCATTTCCAAATAATATGTGAAAGACACTGGTTAATTGTAAGTCCAGTACCATTCCCAATATGGTAGATGCTATTGATAATACGTCTTCCCTCATCTATCAAAGGCTTGCTTGAGATCGCAAAAGGATAAAGCAGAAGAGGATTTGGGGACTTAAGGGGAAAAGAATGAAACTATGCACCTCGTATAGGGAAAAGCCTTTAACAGACAGGAAAACCAACCAAACAAAACATTGAGTCAGCTCTTCTACTTTTCTGTTCTCTGTATGATATCAACAATATCATTTCTTCACATAACAAAATTTTTTTGAACAGAAAAGGCAGCTGCACCATTGGAAGGTTAACAGTAGAAACTATTTTGTAGTAGTGAGAGCATGTATGCATGCACAACCCCACTGAGAGGGGTGTGTTTGTGAACGTACGTGTGGTGGCTGGACTTTGTCAGCAGGAGGCACGGATGAGATTGCAGGAGAGTAAAGGAGAGCATGTGCACAGTACTGGCGGCCATGATGACTTCCATCACACAGCCTCTTCTACACAGATGGCCACAACCACACCTCCTTGCTGAGGGAGGCCAGACGGACTCAGAAAGCTAGAGGAAGGTGAAGTTGTGAGGAAGGAGCTAAAGCTCTTGGTTACCAAACAGCTATAGGGTAGAGAATAAGGAAGATAATATTCAAGGGAAGAAGACTGGGAAAATAGGCAGAAGCCTACACTCAGGAAGTGGCTGAGCTACAACAATGACAAAGCACTAGGGTCACACTCTGGGGACTCCTGATGGAATGCCCTCCGGCCAAGGATAAACCACCTTCCATCCATTTCCTCATGAATCTTCCATGTGCTTGCTTCCCAGCTGGCGCTAGTGGTAAAGAACATGCTGGCCAATGCAAGAGGTCTAAGAGAACCTTGATCAGGGAAGACCCTCTGGAGGAGGACATGGCAACCCACTCCCATGGGCAGAGGAGCCTGGCAGGCTACAGTTCCTGCCCTTGAATTTCCATTTCTTCCCTCCAAAAAGACTCTGTTTCATGAACAAGTCCAATTGAAACTGAAACACCTCTCAAATCTCATTCAGTGAAAATTTCCTTCATTATATGTCATCATTTATGATCAATTTAAAATCTTGATCATTTCCAAATAATATGTGAAAGACACTGGTTAATTGTAAGTCCAGTACCATTCCCAATATGGTAGATGCTATTGATAATACGTCTTCCCTCATCTATCAAAGGCTTGCTTGAGATCGCAAAAGGATAAAGCAGAAGAGGATTTGGGGACTTAAGGGAACAGAATGAAACTATGCACCTCGTATAGGGAAAAGCCTTTAACAGACAGGAAAACCAACCAAACAAAACATTGAGTCAGCTCTTCTACTTTTCTGTTCTCTGTATGATATCAACAATATCATTTCTTCACATAACAAAATTTTTTTGAACAGAAAAGGCAGCTGCACCATTGGAAGGTTAACAGTAGAAACTCATTCCTTCTGTGTAGAAAGGGGAAGAATAGCTAAACAAGGAAGACTTTGAAAATGTTTCCTAATTTAAACAATCTGTAACAATGATGAAGCAAAGCTTTCCTCCTAATCTTCCTTGTAAAAGAAACAAAGAGTGCAACAGTTTTTCAGCTAGGATCCTCTGTGGAGTAAAGAAATTCCAAAATTAGGTCCTCTTTCCTGGCTGTGACAAATTTGTGCATTTTTTTAGCACTAGGTATCCAAGGCAGAGATGCTCAGAGCACTTTCTGCACTGCTGAAAACCTAGCAAGCAACAGGAAGTAAAAATAAATCTTCACAGCCCAAGTGCAGAGCACTGAAGTTCCATAAAGTCTTTTTCACTGAGCCATTGAACAGCAGGTGCTTCCTCAGAAATTCTAACAGAATGTGAAATTTGTTAACTTCTTTTCAGATCAGCTGTTAAGCACCTTGTTGTTGTTGTTGTTTTAATTTAAGCTTTTTCTTTTTTTTTTTTGTAATTTTTTAAATTGAAGGATAATAGCTTTACAGATAATAGCTTTACAGCTTTGTTGTTTACTGCCAAACATGAACATAAGTCAGCTATAGGGACACATATGAACCTCCCTCTTGAACTTCCCTCCCCTTGTTGTTGTTTAATCACTAAGTTGTGTCCGACTCTTTGCAACCCCATCGACTATAGCCTGCCAGAATCCTCTGTCCATGGGATTTTCCAGGCAAGAATACTGGAGCAGGTTGCCATTTCCTTCCCCAGGAGGGAGCTATCTGAGCTAGGGATTAAACCTACAACCCCCGCTCCTTAGGGAGCCCATGCACCCCCTGCTATTCCAATTATGTACCATTCCCAATATGGTAGATGCTATTGATAATACGTCTTCCCTCATCTATCAAAGGCTTGCTTGAGATCGCAAAAGGATAAAGCAGAAGAGGATTTGGGGACTTAAGGGAACAGAATGAAACTATGCACCTCGTATAGGGAAAAGCCTTTAACAGACAGGAAAACCAACCAAACAAAACATTGAGTCAGCTCTTCTACTTTTCTGTTCTCTGTATGATATCAACAATATCATTTCTTCACATAACAAAATTTTTTTGAACAGAAAAGGCAGCTGCACCATTGGAAGGTTAACAGTAGAAACTCATTCCTTCTGTGTAGAAAGGGGAAGAATAGCTAAACAAGGAAGACTTTGAAAATGTTTCCTAATTTAAACAATCTGTAACAATGATGAAGCAAAGCTTTCCTCCTAATCTTCCTTGTAAAAGAAACAAAGAGTGCAACAGTTTTTCAGCTAGGATCCTCTGTGGAGTAAAGAAATTCCAAAATTAGGTCCTCTTTCCTGGCTGTGACAAATTTGTGCATTTTTTTAGCACTAGGTATCCAAGGCAGAGATGCTCAGAGCACTTTCTGCACTGCTGAAAACCTAGCAAGCAACAGGAAGTAAAAATAAATCTTCACAGCCCAAGTGCAGAGCACTGAAGTTCCATAAAGTCTTTTTCACTGAGCCATTGAACAGCAGGTGCTTCCTCAGAAATTCTAACAGAATGTGAAATTTGTTAACTTCTTTTCAGATCAGCTGTTAAGCACCTTGTTGTTGTTGTTGTTTTAATTTAAGCTTTTTCTTTTTTTTTGTAATTTTTTAAATTGAAGGATAATAGCTTTACAGATAATAGCTTTACAGCTTTGTTGTTTACTGCCAAACATGAACATAAGTCAGCTATAGGGACACATATGAACCTCCCTCTTGAACTTCCCTCCCCTTGTTGTTGTTTAATCACTAAGTTGTGTCCGACTCTTTGCAACCCCATCGACTATAGCCTGCCAGAATCCTCTGTCCATGGGATTTTCCAGGCAAGAATACTGGAGCAGGTTGCCATTTCCTTCCCCAGGAGGGAGCTATCTGAGCTAGGGATTAAACCTACATCTCCTGCATTGCAGGCAGGTTCTTCCCCGTGAGTCACAGGGAAGCCCATGCACCCTGTACGCTGTTTTCTTATTCAGAGAGTATTCATATGTAAATATCATACTACAGATCAAGCTCCCAGAAAATCTTCCAGGGTCACATGAGTTATGAAGATTCATATGGAATTCATAAGAAAATTCATAAAAATACTCATAAGGAAAACACGAGCTAGAATAAGCCTTACCTTTCATTCTTATTGGAATTTATGTCAATTAAATTTTCTCGCTTCTGGTCTCTACAGGAAAAAAATAAATATATATTTAAATACATGTATATGCATATACAAGTTAGTTTCATCTCATTTTAAGAAACAAGCATTAGAATAAAAACATTTAAACCAGTACATAATTTTAAACCTAGTCATCTGGGGTCTTTAAGAATACGGGACACTGAATATCTGACATTGAACTGTTTGGTCTATGCAGCTCAAGTATGAGCATGGATCACCTTCTGCGAGAGAAGTGAAGAACTATTTGTTTAGAAAGTTTGAGAAATTTGGTCTGAAAAGAAACAACTGATTGATATTCACATTCAGTTCACTTTGTGTGTGAATACCTACTTCACATCACAAAGTAATACCTTGTGTATTTTCACATGGATTATCTCTTTCAGATCTCAGAATCTAGTGAGACAGCATAGGAGGCTCAGAAAGGCTAGGTGAATTTTCTAGGGTCAATTAACTAATTTGTAAAAGAGTCAAGGCTTGAGGCTGAGCCACCTGTCCATCGGAAATCAATTCTTAAGTATATTTTTCTTAATTTTGGCCTCTTTTATTGGTTTTCTTTTATTTGTTTATTTTCATCCATCTTTATTCTTTGGCCTGTGTGGGCCTTCCACTGCAGTGGCCTCTCTAGTTGCAGAGAACCGGCTCTGGGCACATGCGCCCCAGACAACTGGCTTATAATTAGACTCACCGGTCCAGCTGCTTCGCAACACATGGGATCCTCCTGGGCCAGGGATCAAACTGGCATCCCTTGCACTGCAAGGCGGATTCTTTACCCACTGGACCACCACGGAAGCCTTCAATTCTTAAATATTTAATTAGAGTCTTCCTTCCAGATGTTTGCATAACAGAGACATGAGAAGTCAACTCAAAATTTGAATAAGTGATTCATAATGTGGAGAATGAATGGGACAATTAGATTCCTATATCTTAGGCTACAATGATTTGACACCCCTTCATGAGATACAATGTTCTCTGGTGCATTATGTACATACTAGCTGTTTGTGTATATTTTCTATACAGTGGTAGTTCTCAATTTTTGCCCATGAGTTTGGAAAAGCGTTGTCATCAACCCTATTAGTTAGCAAGGTGGTTTAGGAGTAAGAAGGAGGCCATTTCTTCCGCTACTCTTTTGGGGGAAGTTAGTCAACCTTTTAAGTTTCCTTCTGTAAACTAGGACGATAATATCTAATTTCATAAGGTTGCACGTTAATGTAAACAAAATTTGCAGGCATAATGACTATAGTTATACCTGAACTGAGTAAGAATAAGTGATAATTAATAAAAGTGTAATGAACTGTTTGTCTATGCAGCTCAAGTATGAGCATGGATCACCTTCTGCGAGAGAAGTGAAGAACTATTTGTTTAGAAAGTTTGAGAAATTTGGTCTGAAAAGAAACAACTGATTGATATTCACATTCAGTTCACTTTGTGTGTGAATACCTACTTCACATCACAAAGTAATACCTTGTGTATTTTCACATGGATTATCTCTTTCAGATCTCAGAATCTAGTGAGACAGCATAGGAGGCTCAGAAAGGCTAGGTGAATTTTCTAGGGTCAATTAACTAATTTGTAAAAGAGTCAAGGCTTGAGGCTGAGCCACCTGTCCATCGGAAATCAATTCTTAAGTATATTTTTCTTAATTTTGGCCTCTTTTATTGGTTTTCTTTTATTTGTTTATTTTCATCCATCTTTATTCTTTGGCCTGTGTGGGCCTTCCACTGCAGTGGCCTCTCTAGTTGCAGAGAACCGGCTCTGGGCACATGCGCCCCAGACAACTGGCTTATAATTAGACTCACCGGTCCAGCTGCTTCGCAACACATGGGATCCTCCTGGGCCAGGGATCAAACTGGCATCCCTTGCACTGCAAGGCGGATTCTTTACCCACTGGACCACCACGGAAGCCTTCAATTCTTAAATATTTAATTAGAGTCTTCCTTCCAGATGTTTGCATAACAGAGACATGAGAAGTCAACTCAAAATTTGAATAAGTGATTCATAATGTGGAGAATGAATGGGACAATTAGATTCCTATATCTTAGGCTACAATGATTTGACACCCCTTCATGAGATACAATGTTCTCTGGTGCATTATGTACATACTAGCTGTTTGTGTATATTTTCTATACAGTGGTAGTTCTCAATTTTTGCCCATGAGTTTGGAAAAGCGTTGTCATCAACCCTATTAGTTAGCAAGGTGGTTTAGGAGTAAGAAGGAGGCCATTTCTTCCGCTACTCTTTTGGGGGAAGTTAGTCAACCTTTTTAAGTTTCCTTCTGTAAACTAGGACGATAATATCTAATTTCATAAGGTTGCACGTTAATGTAAACAAAATTTGCAGGCATAATGACTATAGTTATACCTGAACTGAGTAAGAATAAGTGATAATTAATAAAAAGTGTAATGACACAGAAATGGGCACTATGGATTCCAAAATTTTGAGGGACTATATTTTCATTTCTGCTATACCTTTTCACATCTTTAGAATTAATTCCAATTTTCATAAATCTCCCTTGTCTGATTCTGAATGATAGATTTCAAGTAAGGTTCTTTTACATGCAATCAGTGTATGGACTCAAATTAATATTTATAAGGATGAAACATCATATAAAAGTCCTTGTATTTATGTGGGATGAGATTTACTATTCTTTTTATAGAACTTCCAAGCCATTAATAAATGATAAATATGCTAGTTAGGCAGCATTATATAGCTACCCTTAAACATCACATTTAAAATACTAGCTACACATCTTTGAAAATGTAGAAATTAGTTACATTTTTTTTCTTTTTTAGTTATATTGCTTTTTAATATGAAATATAGTAGAAAAATATGCCAGTGAATATATGTAAAAATCTAGGAGATTTGAAGTAGCTCAGAAGTATCAAAATCATTTGATGCTACAATCTGAACTGACTTTTTCAATATCACTGTTAGAACTGTGCAAGAAGATCTCCCGGATCTCAGCTTTCAAATTTAGAAAGAGAGACTCCAGGCTTTTCCTTTGTCTATCCCTTGATGGTCCTTCCTTAATCACTAGAGGTAACTTCCTGACCTCAGGGTTACCATACTCTCTTAGCCTGAGCCTTAAATGAACCCCCTTAACATTTGAGTACAACACTTTTCACGGGTGCATTATGTACATACTAGCTGTTTGTGTATATTTTCTATACAGTGGTAGTTCTCAATTTTTGCCCATGAGTTTGGAAAAGCGTTGTCATCAACCCTATTAGTTAGCAAGGTGGTTTAGGAGTAAGAAGGAGGCCATTTCTTCCGCTACTCTTTTGGGGGAAGTTAGTCAACCTTTTAAGTTTACTTCTGTAAACTAGGACGATAATATCTAATTTCATAAGGTTGCACGTTAATGTAAACAAAATTTGCAGGCATAATGACTATAGTTATACCTGAACTGAGTAAGAATAAGTGATAATTAATAAAAAGTGTAATGACACAGAAATGGGCACTATGGATTCCAAAATTTTGAGGGACTATATTTTCATTTCTGCTATACCTTTTCACATCTTTAGAATTAATTCCAATTTTCATAAATCTCCCTTGTCTGATTCTGAATGATAGATTTCAAGTAAGGTTCTTTTACATGCAATCAGTGTATGGACTCAAATTAATATTTATAAGGATGAAACATCATATAAAAGTCCTTGTATTTATGTGGGATGAGATTTACTATTCTTTTTATAGAACTTCCAAGCCATTAATAAATGATAAATATGCTAGTTAGGCAGCATTATATAGCTACCCTTAAACATCACATTTAAAATACTAGCTACACATCTTTGAAAATGTAGAAATTAGTTACATTTTTTTTCTTTTTTAGTTATATTGCTTTTTAATATGAAATATAGTAGAAAAATATGCCAGTGAATATATGTAAAAATCTAGGAGATTTGAAGTAGCTCAGAAGTATCAAAATCATTTGATGCTACAATCTGAACTGACTTTTTCAATATCACTGTTAGAACTGTGCAAGAAGATCTCCCGGATCTCAGCTTTCAAATTTAGAAAGAGAGACTCCAGGCTTTTCCTTTGTCTATCCCTTGATGGTCCTTCCTTAATCACTAGAGGTAACTTCCTGACCTCAGGGGTTACCATACTCTCTTAGCCTGAGCCTTAAATGAACCCCCCCTTAACATTTGAGTACAACACTTCATTAAACACTTGTTAATGGAATAAAGTTAAGTATTTAACTTAACGTGAAAGGATGGTGGTCTTCCATAATCCTGTTCCCCAACAATGTCAATCTGGGAGGGTTAGCACATGCAAACTGAGAGAGCACTGGGAAATGTAAATCTTGGGGAAGGAGAGTTCTGTCCTGGGAAGTGATTCTCCCTCTAGAGCTAACCTTGGATGAACTCAGTGACTTTTTGAAGAAGCTGGTGTTTCTCACTATGGCTCGAGAGTAAACTCACACATGTGACTTAACACGGCCAAACATGCAGTAGCTGCTCCCAAAATACGTGTGGCCTTAAATTCATTTAAATTCTCTTTTTCTCCTTCTCTGGTGGAAATTTATTTCTCCTTTACCCAGCCCTGGGAAAAGACATGAAAAGGACTCGGAGGGAAAGATGCTAGACCTTGAACCTTCAAGGCAGCCAGCTCTAGGCCCCAAGCATGTGCCAGGACCACAGAGAAAAGGCTCACGAGAGACAGAGATGGACATTTCACTTCTGTTTGCATCTATGGCCCAGAATCTGCCTTACTTCACCCCCTGAATTGCACATATTTCTTTCCATTTTTTTACACTCAGCTCCTACCCCTGGCTTTATTTCCTTATTTGGGAGCCCTTTCTTATGGGTTGAGAACTGCCCTTCCACCAAATTTTTATGTTGAAGTCTTAACCCCAGTGTGTCAATATGTGCCTTTACTTGCAGGTGGGTCTTTATAGAGATACTCATGTTCAAATAAGGTCATCAATTTGGGCCCTAATCCAATATGAATGGTGTCTTTATAAGAAGAAGAAATTTAGGCACAGATACACATATGGAGGGCTTCCCAGGTGGCTCAGTGAGTAAAGAATCCACCTGCAATACAGGAGACCCCAGCAGACGTGAGTTCAATCCCCAGGTCAAGAAGATCCCCTGGAGGATGGCATGGCTACCCACTTCAGTATTCTTTTTTTTTTTTTTTTAAATTTTGGCCTCTTTTATTTGGTCCTTCATTTATTTATTTTCATCCATCTTTCTTCTTTGGCCTGTCTGTGCCTCCCATCGCGGTGGCCTCTCTCATCACAGAGCACCGGCTCTGGGAGCAAACACTCCAAAGCGCTGCCTCCGCGGCATGTGGGATCTTCCCGTGCCAGGGATCGAACTGGTGCCCCTTGCACTGCAAAGTAGATTCTTTACCCACTGATCACCAGGGAAGCCCCCACTCTAGTATTCTTACCTGGAGAATCCCATGGACAGAGGAGCCTGGTGGGCTACAACCCATGGGGTCACAGAGAGTCTGACACGATTGAAGTGACCCAGCATGAAGCACACACAGGTGAAAGACAATGTGAACTCAGAGGGTATAGACAGCCCTCTGTCAGCCAAGGAGAGAGGCCTGGAATAGATCCTTCCCTCTCGGCTTTCAAAAGGAACCATCTTACTGATTTTTTGATTTTAGACTTCAACATGGTGAGAAAATAAATCTCTGTTTTCAGCCACCCAGGCTTGTATCTAGTCACTGCAGCCCTGGCAAACAAATACAGACTCACTTCTGCCCTCAGGACTCCCTTATGTTTACTTTCTTGGCCTGATGCTGGCTACCCTTACCTGCTCTGCCTCTCTCTACTCCTGGCTGCTGCAGATAGTGCATGTTTGGTCTGCCTATACTTCTGCAACCCCTCTCACCCCCAGGACCCAGTCTTTTGGACCCTAGCAATTGAGAAGGACAGCAGAAGTGGATTTAGACCTAAGCAAGGAGGAGACACCAGAACCTTAGAAATCCACCCACTGAAGGTAGATAACTCTTTTCCTGCACTTGCCTTCAAATAAGCATGCTCCCTGAGGGATTTGAGTGTGAATCATTGAATAAACCGTGTTATTAGGGTTATAGAATTTTTGCTGTTTTTATTCAGTTGTGTCACATATCAGTTTTCTAGAGTGAACTATAATATTTTATCCTGAATTCTCTAGGGCATGCCAGAGGACATGATGGTTGGATGGCATCCCTGAGTCAATGGATGTGAGTTTGAGCTGGCTCCAGTAGATGGTGAAGGACAGGGAAGCCTGGCATGCTGCAGTCCATGGGGTGACAAAGAGTCAGACACGACTGAGTGACTGATGTGAACTGATACTAATCTTTAAGGCAAAATCAAATGTTCCAGAGAAGGAAAAGGACAAAATGTGGATTTTCTCTGGTTGTTCACCCTGAATGATGTCATCAGCCAGATCTGGAGATGCAATAAAAAGAAGTTCAGATTGCCCATAAACTTCCCAAGTTGCAGAATGTAAAAATATATTTTCATTTTTAATGAAGACCACATCTATTGCGTTGTGCCTTTTACACTGTGGTAGAAGATGAAGAGCTGTGAGTCAAAGTGCAAAAAATAGATTTTTATAGAAGCTCAGCCAAATGCTGCAGGGTCGCACAAAGGCTTGATTCCAAACTTCTTCTGTGGAAGTTTAAAGGAGGGAAGATCTGGTAATTTTGTGATTTTATGAGCAGTCAGAATTAACTGTAAGAAAAAACACCAGTTCTCTGTGGATATAGTGGGATGTGCTAAAAGGAAATTTTGTTAACCATGACAAGTAAAAATGGTTTTCTTTATGGAGACTTCAAAATGTTTGGGAGGAAATATGAATTATCGGTTAGGTTGTATCTTAGCATACAGCTTGAATATAAGGATGTATCTGTTATAATCATGTAATTTACTTTCTCCTGCCCCAGGAGAGAATATGGCAGTCTTTACAGAGCAGATTAAGCCAAAAAAATAGAGATTTGGGGGACCAAGGTATCCTTATGTCTCTTATGGTACAGTTTTTCATAGGATATGCTCCTCATGAATGTTATCAGATCACTCCCAACTGCTCTCACTCTCCTCTGAGGGTGTGGGAGGTATTTATTAAAAGCAGCAATATGTTTCTCTCTCTACAGCTTACTTAAATTGTTTTTGCAGAGTATCAAACACATTTGTGAAATTAAAAGCCTCCTATAAAAAATTCACTATGGTACTTCTTTTATCCCAAGAACTAAATCTTTGACTTTAAGCTTTAGTTCAAAAGGAATATTTCTCTCTCTGAAAAGAGTACAGAACACAGTGAGATAACTTAATTCCTCCACTCCACTGACTTCACAAAATGGGCACAGCATTACATTTTCTTGTAATTAGTTTCAGTGAGGGAATTCTAAAGATTTTATATTAGGAAATTAACAGGTCCATAGAAGAAAGGATCAATTTAGATATGTTCAATATCAGATGCAATCAAGAATTTCAGTGGCTCTAATTCACCATGGTTCCTTGAGATTACTATACAAAATAGAGTCATTGGCTTAAGCAAGGAGACCAACCCTAGGATATCAGATCCCTTCAGGCTGTTTTACTCCTGAGGGCTCAGAGTATAAGAGTTATAAGGCACTATAGGCTTTATCTAATTAGGTGATCACAGGTCTTCATTTATTTTGAGAATGAGCATGTAACTCAGAGAACATTTATCAAGCACCTAATATGAGCTTCCTTGGTGGCTCAGATGGTAAAGAATATGCCTGCAATCTGGGAGACCTGGGTTCGGTCCCTGGATTGGAAAGATCTCCTGGAGAAGGGAACAGCTACCCACTCCAGTATTCTTGCTTGGAGAATTCCATGGACAGAGGAACCTGGCAGGCTACAGTCTGTGGGGTCACAAAGAGTCAGACACAGATACGATTGAGTGACATCACTTTTACGTTTCTTTCTTTCTTAATATGTGCTGCACATGGGGCTATGCACTGTATATACAGAAGTAAACAAGACAGATCTTCAAAATGCAAACATTAAAGACAGATAGGCTTCACATAGTAACTCCTCTAAGAGGCCAACTACAAAAATGGGGGCTATCCTTATGTCTCTTAGACTTTTTCATAGGATATGCTCCTCATGAATGTTATCAGATCACTCCCAACTGCTCTCACTCTCCTCTGAGGGTGTGGGAGGTATTTATTAAAAGCAGCAATATGTTTCTCTCTCTACAGCTTACTTAAATTGTTTTTGCAGAGTATCAAACACATTTGTGAAATTAAAAGCCTCCTATAAAAAATTCACTATGGTACTTCTTTTATCCCAAGAACTAAATCTTTGACTTTAAGCTTTAGTTCAAAAGGAATATTTCTCTCTCTGAAAAGAGTACAGAACACAGTGAGATAACTTAATTCCTCCACTCCACTGACTTCACAAAATGGGCACAGCATTACATTTTCTTGTAATTAGTTTCAGTGAGGGAATTCTAAAGATTTTATATTAGGAAATTAACAGGTCCATAGAAGAAAGGATCAATTTAGATATGTTCAATATCAGATGCAATCAAGAATTTCAGTGGCTCTAATTCACCATGGTTCCTTGAGATTACTATACAAAATAGAGTCATTGGCTTAAGCAAGGAGACCAACCCTAGGATATCAGATCCCTTCAGGCTGTTTTACTCCTGAGGGCTCAGAGTATAAGAGTTATAAGGCACTATAGGCTTTATCTAATTAGGTGATCACAGGTCTTCATTTATTTTGAGAATGAGCATGTAACTCAGAGAACATTTATCAAGCACCTAATATGAGCTTCCTTGGTGGCTCAGATGGTAAAGAATATGCCTGCAATCTGGGAGACCTGGGTTCGGTCCCTGGATTGGAAAGATCTCCTGGAAAAGGGGAACAGCTACCCACTCCAGTATTCTTGCTTGGAGAATTCCATGGACAGAGGAACCTGGCAGGCTACAGTCTGTGGGGTCACAAAGAGTCAGACACAGATACGATTGAGTGACATCACTTTTACGTTTCTTTCTTTCTTAATATGTGCTGCACATGGGGCTATGCACTGTATATACAGAAGTAAACAAGACAGATCTTCAAAATGCAAACATTAAAGACAGATAGGCTTCACATAGTAACTCCCTCTAAGAGGCAAACACCATAGGACAGAATAATAGAAAGCTTGAGAGCATCTAGAAGGACATGATGCAGAAGTGATGGTCAGGTTGAGTTGCCCAGAGCCTGAGTAAAAGTCATCGAAGCTGAGACTTGAAGGATAAATAGCAGTTATCCATGCAAGAGTGATGGTGGAAGAGCGAGGTGTGTGCAGATCAGAGGGCATGTGGCTGGACTTTGCTTGTGACTGGAGTGTAGCAGGGAATAGAGGTGGGAAAGCCTGGAAAGGCAGCATCAATAGTGGGTTTAGGAAACCAAGTTAAGAGGTACATGGTTGTCCATAGGCAATAGGAAACATGCCAGGGAAGGACCTCATCAGAGGAAAGACAGGAGCAGGTTTGTGTTTTAGGAAGATCACTCAATAGTGTGGCAGATGGACTGAAGGGCAGAAGGTACCACTGACTGCACACAGACCAGTGAGGCAACTGAACAGTAAGCTGGGCTATCACAGCAGGTAGGGATGATGAAGTGTCTGGCTTTATGAGACAATCAGGAGAAGCATCCAAAGTGACGGGGAATGACGCAGTGGTAGGAGTCGAGGTTACCTCCCACCTCCAGCTTTCTGTCTTGAGCAGAAATGGAAGAGATATGCAATTGGGAGATAGGAAAGAACTCTCATCTTACTGGAATACTAACATGACATATCTCAGCACATAGGAAGTGCTTATAAAGATGGAATGATTATACATAAATCGATCAGATTTTTTTTCTACTTCAGATGAAGGATGCGCTTTCTCACAGTAAAGACCTATGCCATTCGATGTGTTTCAGTCTTCATATGGTAGCAGCGGTCTATAGGCTATCAATAACTGAATAGCTCTCTTTAATGTTGGTTCATGAAAATGTGAAACTCAAAATTTCTTCCGAAAAGAAAATTCTGTTGCATCTTGGAGAATTCCATGCAGAGACCGATTTTAAAGAGTCAGACACAGATACGATTGAGTGACATCACTTTTACGTTTCTTTCTTTCTTAATATGTGCTGCACATGGGGCTATGCACTGTATATACAGAAGTAAACAAGACAGATCTTCAAAATGCAAACATTAAAGACAGATAGGCTTCACATAGTAACTCCCTCTAAGAGGCAAACACCATAGGACAGAATAATAGAAAGCTTGAGAGCATCTAGAAGGACATGATGCAGAAGTGATGGTCAGGTTGAGTTGCCCAGAGCCTGAGTAAAAGTCATCGAAGCTGAGACTTGAAGGATAAATAGCAGTTATCCATGCAAGAGTGATGGTGGAAGAGCGAGGTGTGTGCAGATCAGAGGGCATGTGGCTGGACTTTGCTTGTGACTGGAGTGTAGCAGGGAATAGAGGTGGGAAAGCCTGGAAAGGCAGCATCAATAGTGGGTTTAGGAAACCAAGTTAAGAGGTACATGGTTGTCCATAGGCAATAGGAAACATGCCAGGGAAGGACCTCATCAGAGGAAAGACAGGAGCAGGTTTGTGTTTTAGGAAGATCACTCAATAGTGTGGCAGATGGACTGAAGGGCAGAAGGTACCACTGACTGCACACAGACCAGTGAGGCAACTGAACAGTAAGCTGGGCTATCACAGCAGGTAGGGATGATGAAGTGTCTGGCTTTATGAGACAATCAGGAGAAGCATCCAAAGTGACGGGGAATGACGCAGTGGTAGGAGTCGAGGTTACCTCCCACCTCCAGCTTTCTGTCTTGAGCAGAAATGGAAGAGATATGCAATTGGGAGATAGGAAAGAACTCTCATCTTACTGGAATACTAACATGACATATCTCAGCACATAGGAAGTGCTTATAAAGATGGAATGATTATACATAAATCGATCAGATTTTTTTTCTACTTCAGATGAAGGATGCGCTTTCTCACAGTAAAGACCTATGCCATTCGATGTGTTTCAGTCTTCATATGGTAGCAGCGGTCTATAGGCTATCAATAACTGAATAGCTCTCTTTAATGTTGGTTCATGAAAATGTGAAACTCACTGTTAAAAGTTATCCGGTTTCTCCCTGAATAAATGAAAATTCTGTGCACATCTGCATTTGTTCACATTGTTGTGTTCCTAGAAAGTGCTCAGGGACACCTGCTTACATTCTGATTGATGACTGAAGTTTATCCCGCCCCTAACTGTGAATTAAATATACAGCTGCTGGAAATGTCAGCAAAGTCACACAAAAGGAACTCTGATTCACTGCTGTTCTACTATTAAATAATCAGTGCTCCTGTCATGCTGAATTGGATGGAAAAGTGCTCTGTGGCTATTATTTCTACTGGGAGGCATGTTAAAATGCTCCCTCTCTTTAGCCATTCAAATCAAGTGGGTCACCTTGCGGATACGGGTGACTGAACACATGGAATGAAGTCACTTGGTTTTGTTTTTCAAATAGGCAGCTCAGTCTTCCCTGTTGGTTCTGCAATAATTCTTGGATACCCTGGCTGATTATCATTAAATCTGGTGTAGCTACTAAAAATAGCCACATATCGCTCTCACTGGATCTGTGGATCAAGCTGCCATCTGATACAGAGAACAAATGAGTGATTACCAGAGGGGAGAGGCAAGGTGGGAGGGGCAGTAGAGGGGTAGGGAACAGGGAGGTTTAAACTAATAGGTATGCAATAGTTTACCAGGGTGTATTCTATGACCTGGAGAATAGAGCAAATATTTTATAATCATTATAAAGAGTATGATCCTTTAAAACCGTGAATTACTATATCATATGCCCAAAAATATATTTTAATTTTTCATCACTTATAAAGTAAAGGTTAGAGTCGAGGTTACCTCCCACCTCCAGCTTTCTGTCTTGAGCAGAAATGGAAGAGATATGCAATTGGGAGATAGGAAAGAACTCTCATCTTACTGGAATACTAACATGACATATCTCAGCACATAGGAAGTGCTTATAAAGATGGAATGATTATACATAAATCGATCAGATTTTTTCTACTTCAGATGAAGGATGCGCTTTCTCACAGTAAAGACCTATGCCATTCGATGTGTTTCAGTCTTCATATGGTAGCAGCGGTCTATAGGCTATCAATAACTGAATAGCTCTCTTTAATGTTGGTTCATGAAAATGTGAAACTCACTGTTAAAAGTTATCCGGTTTCTCCCTGAATAAATGAAAATTCTGTGCACATCTGCATTTGTTCACATTGTTGTGTTCCTAGAAAGTGCTCAGGGACACCTGCTTACATTCTGATTGATGACTGAAGTTTATCCCGCCCCTAACTGTGAATTAAATATACAGCTGCTGGAAATGTCAGCAAAGTCACACAAAAGGAACTCTGATTCACTGCTGTTCTACTATTAAATAATCAGTGCTCCTGTCATGCTGAATTGGATGGAAAAGTGCTCTGTGGCTATTATTTCTACTGGGAGGCATGTTAAAATGCTCCCTCTCTTTAGCCATTCAAATCAAGTGGGTCACCTTGCGGATACGGGTGACTGAACACATGGAATGAAGTCACTTGGTTTTGTTTTTCAAATAGGCAGCTCAGTCTTCCCTGTTGGTTCTGCAATAATTCTTGGATACCCTGGCTGATTATCATTAAATCTGGTGTAGCTACTAAAAATAGCCAGATATCGCTCTCACTGGATCTGTGGATCAAGCTGCCATCTGATACAGAGAACAAATGAGTGATTACCAGAGGGGAGAGGCAAGGTGGGAGGGGCAGTAGAGGGGTAGGGAACAGGGAGGTTTAAACTAATAGGTATGCAATAGTTTACCAGGGTGTATTCTATGACCTGGAGAATAGAGCAAATATTTTATAATCATTATAAAGAGTATGATCCTTTAAAACCGTGAATTACTATATCATATGCCTATAATTTATATCATATTATACATCAATATGATGATCAATATTTTTAAATTTCTTCTTTACAGTAACCCTATCTGTATAAAGAAAATGTCCTCTTTTCATAGATACTTCACTAGGAACTGCTAAAATACAAATCATTTTTTATGAAATTAGCTTCTTCTCATCAACAAAAGGCAAAAACTCTCGTGAGAAAAGTTACCATTATCTGTCAACATAGCAATTTGCCAGAAGGAAGAAGTGAAGGAAGAGAAAGTCAGAAGGAGAAAGGAGGAAGGGAGAGGAGGAAGGAGGGAAAGAGAGATCTAGAGAGAGAGAAAGAAAGGAAAAGAGGGGAAGGGAGAGGGAAGAATGCTATCTTCTATGACCACATCCACTAAGGGAGGAGTTGGCAATGGCAGCCACTGTTAGTTCCTCCGTATGTGCTTGGTAAACCTACCCACTTCCAACATGGGTTGGCGACCTCTTAAAACTATTAACTAATAAAAATAAAAATATATCCCAACAAGCACTATGATGAAGAAGTGGGTCTTTCTACTTATCAAAGATACTTCTTCCATATGTTGACCTCCAAAGTCCACTATTATTTCAGTTATTAGAAAAACTCTAAAAGACAAGTCTTCCTCTCCTCCCTGTCATTCCCACAAGAATTTTCCAGAAAAAGTCTATCCAACTGTAGTCCTTTCACTGCAGAGGTGGGAGGGGGATTAGAAAGCAAGGGACTCTGGGGAGTAGGAAGGACAGAAAGGAGTGAATCTGAGCCTTCTTTGCTTCACATCTTTTGTTCTTCTTCCAGGATTGACATCAGAAGAACTGGAGTTTAGATCCAGGATGTGTTTTCTTTCCAAGTTTAGTTCCTATCTTTGAGTTACAGTTTCCTCTTCTATAAAATAGCAGGCATGAATATCTTTCTCATGGGGTTGGCTATTGTAAGGATTAAATATATATACATTGCCAGGTACACCAGAGGTGCTCAATAAATACTGCTCCCTAACTAGCAATTGCTCTTCATTGCCTTGACCTCCTCCTACCTCAGACATTCCAACACCTTTGTGATCCAAAACACACAAATATATGTGGAATCTAGAAAAATGGTAAAGATGAACCTATTTGCAGGGAAGGAACGGAGACACAGAGGGAGAGACACGTGGACACAGAGATCGACCTGTGGACACAGTGAGGGAAACAGGGAGTGGGACGAGCGGAGAAAGTAGCATCCACCTAGACACACTACTGTGTGCAAAGTGGATGCTGGTGAGAAGTTGCCGTCTCACACAGGGAGCCCAGCGCTCTGTGATGACCTAGAGGGGTGGAATGGGGGAGGGGAGGGTGGCTGTGGGGGAGGGGACATATGTATGATTATGGCTGATTTGAGTTGTTGTGCCTTAGAAATCAATGCAACGTTCTCAAAAGAAGAGAAAAAACAAAATGCCACACCAATAGAAAGGGTCAATTAAAACACTAATGTAGAAAATAAACTAAAAGATATAAGAACCAGGCACATTGCCCTCTCATGGCCCATGGCTTCAAAGCACTTTTCTATGTGTTATTTGCTTTCTTCATCCCAGAATAGTGGGATAATAATAAATAAGTACATTTATTACAATGAATTTTTTTTAATGTTGGTCTCTTTTAGTGGTTTTTTATTTATTTATTTTCATCTATCTTTGTTCCTTGGAGGTCCTGTGTGGGCCTCCCATCACAGTGGTCTCTCTCCTTGCAGAGCACCTGCTGTGGGAGCATGCACTCCAGAGCTCTGGCTCACAATTGGACACACTAGTCCAGCCACTCCGCAGCACGCGGGATCCTCCCGGGCCAGGGATGGAACCGGCACCCCTTGCACTGCAAGGTGGACTCCTTACCCTTCACTGGACCACAAGGGAAGCCCTATTACAATGAAATTTCAGGCCAGCAGAACAATCTGGACTTTTCATACAATTATTATCCATTAATAAGCTCTTTCAGTGAAAAATATGACATAAAGATAGTGAATTGGAAGATATTTACAAAACTCAAAATGGAAGTTCAAGGTTAAAATCTGCTGGAGTATTTTGTGAGCCCACATGAGCTGTGGATCTGTAATTCTGAAGACTCGGTATCCTTTCCCATACTCCAATGCTCTGTAGGCATGCATGTAAATCACCGCAGGTCCAGCTTCTCCCAAGCATGTTTTCCCCTAATTTCACTCATTGTTCATTTCAGTCCTGATACTCGGTTTCTTATAGACAGCAAACACCAAGTGGTTTTCGTGCAAATAAGTATAAAACTGAATCCAAAAGAGTGCAATTGATTCCAGAGGAGCGCGTGTGTTCCTTGCTGACAGGAAACATATGGGTTATAAATGTGTGCTTATGTGAACACAAGAAGCATAAAAGGCTTCTTTAAAAAAGAAAGGAGAGGACTTCCCTGGTGGTCCAGTGGGTAGAGAGTGTAAGGGGAGTCAGTTCGATTCCTGACCTGGGAAGATTCCACGTGCCGCGGAGCAGCTGGACCGACGTGTCCAACCACCAAGCCAGAGCTCTGGAGCGCATGTGCCCAGAGCCAGTGCTCTGCAACAAGAGAGGCCACTGTGATGGGAGGCCCACATAGGCCAAATAATGAAGATGGATGAAAATAAACAAATAAAAATACAATAAAAGAGGCCAAAGAAAGAACTTTGGGTATATGTCAAGATAGTTAGGCAAAGTCACTTACTGGTTAGTATTTCTGAGTGCTGAAGGTTTCACTTTAATAAGATTGTCCCAAGCTTGGCTATTCAAAAGAGAAAAAAACAAACTCAGATTAGCACTATCTTTTTCATTTGCCCTAGGTCTATAAAGCAGTAATATAAATCTGCTCTACTTAGGTGCCACAGACATGAAAACGTGAAATGACTACTTTTATTTAATTACCTTTGATGGTCTCTGATCACTGCAGGATTCACTTTGATGAGATTATTGAGATCCTTATTTCTTTAAATAGAAAAAAAAATGTTAATTACAAGGATTTTTTTTTTTTTTTTGGTAAGATCATTAAGGTTCTAAATCTGCTTGAAATAACAGTAAAACAGAACATTCTTCCTACCCAAAGTACAAAAATGAATACAGTTCTATTACCTTTGGTTGTTGGTGAGAGTGTCAGGATTCACTTTGATGAGCTTATCGAGATCTTGATTTCTTTAAAAACAAAAAAAGAAAGAAAATGAAAACAGCTTTTGTTAGAGATAAACCAGCTTTAAGATGGTTGGAACTGGGAGAAGGGATTCACTATCTTATCATTTGTTGTTGTTTAGTCGCTAAGGCTAAGTCGTTTATTGACTCTTAGACCTCATGGACTATTGTCTGCCAGGTTCCTCTGTCCACAAATTTCCCAGGCAGGAATACTGGAGCAGGTTGTCATTTCCTCCTTCAGGAGATCTTCCCAATCGAGAGGTTGAATCTGTGTCTCCCGCATCGGCGGGCAGATCTTTACCACTAAGCTACCATGGAAATCCATCTATGAGGCATATTGATTTGCCATAGAACAGCCTTGTAATACATTTTCAACCAATCCCAGGTGGATAAATTATGCAGGATCAGGAGAAACACTACTCTAACGTCACACACTTTATGTCAGAGCCCATCTATGAGGGCACACCGATTCAGAGTGCACAGCAAACATCCTGTGATTGATCACTTTCACTCTGGAATGCTTTAACAATAGAAAGCTACAAACTGATTCCAAGGTCCTTAATACTTCAAAAGTCACACTCATCAGGTAACGATATCATTTTGTCAAAAAAATAATAAGCTCCAACCCTGGGATTGTACTTAACGTAAGGCTTGCAAGGAGAGCTCCAGAAATCCATTGAGACTTCTCTTTGCTCCATGATGACTTAAAAAGTTGAAATTGTGGTTAAACTAGGACATGTTCATAATGTCCTTCCTTCCAATCCCATGGAAGGAAATTCTTAAGTAAGCACTATCTTTTCATTTGCCCTAGGTCTATAAAGCAGTAATATAAATCTGCTCTACTTAGGTGCCACAGACATGAAAACGTGAAATGACTACTTTTATTTAATTACCTTTGATGGTCTCTGATCACTGCAGGATTCACTTTGATGAGATTATTGAGATCCTTATTTCTTTAAATAGAAAAAAAAATGTTAATTACAAGGATTTTTTTTTTTTTTTTGGTAAGATCATTAAGGTTCTAAATCTGCTTGAAATAACAGTAAAACAGAACATTCTTCCTACCCAAAGTACAAAAATGAATACAGTTCTATTACCTTTGGTTGTTGGTGAGAGTGTCAGGATTCACTTTGATGAGCTTATCGAGATCTTGATTTCTTTAAAAACAAAAAAAGAAAGAAAATGAAAACAGCTTTTGTTAGAGATAAACCAGCTTTAAGATGGTTGGAACTGGGAGAAGGGATTCACTATCTTATCATTTGTTGTTGTTTAGTCGCTAAGGCTAAGTCGTTTATTGACTCTTAGACCTCATGGACTATTGTCTGCCAGGTTCCTCTGTCCACAAATTTCCCAGGCAGGAATACTGGAGCAGGTTGTCATTTCCTCCTTCAGGAGATCTTCCCAATCGAGAGGTTGAATCTGTGTCTCCCGCATCGGCGGGCAGATCTTTACCACTAAGCTACCATGGAAATCCATCTATGAGGCATATTGATTTGCCATAGAACAGCCTTGTAATACATTTTCAACCAATCCCAGGTGGATAAATTATGCAGGATCAGGAGAAACACTACTCTAACGTCACACACTTTATGTCAGAGCCCATCTATGAGGGCACACCGATTCAGAGTGCACAGCAAACATCCTGTGATTGATCACTTTCACTCTGGAATGCTTTAACAATAGAAAGCTACAAACTGATTCCAAGGTCCTTAATACTTCAAAAGTCACACTCATCAGGTAACGATATCATTTTGTCAAAAAAATAATAAGCTCCAACCCTGGGATTGTACTTAACGTAAGGCTTGCAAGGAGAGCTCCAGAAATCCATTGAGACTTCTCTTTGCTCCATGATGACTTAAAAAGTTGAAATTGTGGTTAAACTAGGGACATGTTCTGATAACTGTCCATTTCCCAGTTGAGACCCTATCAGTTTATTTCCTCAGTCAGAGAACAGTATTTCCCCCGACATGGTTTGTTATTACTCATTGCATTCATATCATATTTTGTTTTTAAGGGCTGGAAAGTAGTGATTTTTCAAAGTGTTCCTCTAAGTCACTTTATAATGTTTATTCAAAGAAACAGAACAGCCCATAGTAGCAAGAAATCTTGGGACTGCTAACACCTGATTCCAGTAAATTTTAGACAGCTACCTGCCTGAATCTCTTTCCCCTCCAAAGTCCTCTTCCCTTAAATAAAAATACAGTTTACTCTTCAAAAGACTGATGCAAATCTTTAGAGTCTTTAGCTCTAATCTGAAAGAGAGCCACTTAAAGGTTAACCATCAAAAAGCTCTGAGACAACCGACATGGGAAAAGAATCTTAAGAAGAGTGGATATATGCACTTTGCTGTATACCTGAAACTAACACAACATTGTAAACCAACTACATTCCAATAAAAAAAATTTTTTTAACCTCAGAAAAAGGTATGCATTTCCTTCCCCAAACCTAACCCCTTCCATAGAACTTGCTTCCCACTCATGGCTTCACAGAGTTTTGTATTTCTGCATCCCTGTCCTCAGATTTCCATGGAAGACAAAAAAACCTTAAATGAATTTTCACTGTTTTGAATTATCTTCAGTAATAATCAACTTGTGTCTACAAAAAATAAACTTTTGTAGAGGAAATAATATTATCATAGGACTCAACCTTTTAATGCATAGGTCAATCTCAGTATTTTTAGTGTGTGTGTGTTAGTTGCTCAGTTGTGTCTGACTTTTTGTGATTTCATGAACTATAACCTGCCAGGCTCCTCTGTCCATGGAATTCTCCAGGCAAGAACACTGCAGTGGGTTGTTATTTCCTTCTCCAGGGTATCTTCCTGACCCAGGGATTGAACCCAGGTCTCCCACATTGCAGGCAGATTCTTTATCATCTGAGTCACCAGGGAAGTTCATGTTTTTACTGTAACTACATATAATTTTCACCTACACGCATAATTAAGAGCAAACTAGGGCTTCCCTGGTGGTCCAGTGGGTAAAGAGTCCACCTTGCAGCGCAAGGGGCACTGGTTCAATTCCTCACCCGGGAAGATCCTACATGCTGTGGAGTGGCTGGACTGGTGTGTTCAATTACAAGAATTATGAGACAGCACTTTAGAGTGCATGTGCCCAGAGCCAGTGCTCTGCAACAAGAGGTCACTGCAATGGGAGGCCCACACAGCTTGAAGAATAAAGATGGATGAAAATAAATAAATAAATAATCAATAAAAGAGGCCAAAAATTTTTTTAAAAAAGTAAACGACATAAAAATGCAAACAGAAACATGATAGTATCCGTACTGTTCTGCTCAGTACAGAAAACTTGGTCCATTATAAGCCTTAGAACTCTGCTATTCAAACTATTATATCACAGAACTTATTAAAAAACACATTTTTATCACAGCCAAATACTTTACTTTTTCAGTCAGTCAGACAGACATACACACATGACAAAATCTAAATTTCACAAAATAGTAAGACATCCCTATGTAAGAACTCCCTTATTTTCTACTCTATTTCGCTCTAGTTAATTGGGGGGTGGGGAATGCTGACTGCCACTGACTAAATCAATTACAAGACCATTTAATGGATCATGATCTACAATTTGAGAAACACTAGCTTAGAAAACATATAAACATGCACTATGACTTATCACGTCTCCTAAAAAGAAAACACCAGTGTTAATAAAACAAGGATCTCAGTAACACTCCTGAATTGTCTTCACTGATAGCATCATGTAACTTATCTCAATGAACTGAAAACTTACAGACACTTTGAAAATTTTTCAGGCCCTGTATCTTAATACACAAAATAAAACAAAAAATCAGGAATTGGATATTTGAATTTTATCCAGGAAAAAATGTAACATATTTCCTACTCAAGTTACCACTGTCATTGATTTTCCTTCAAGGATATAGGGGATACCTTGAAATATTTAGCCATTATTACTTTCATTTGGTCTTCCCAGGTGATGCCAGTGATAAAGAACACACCTGCCAATGCAAAAGACCTAAGAGACATGGGTTCCATCCTGGGTGGGAATACATGGAGGACGGCATGGCAACCCACTCCAGCATTCTTGCCTGGAGAATCCCATGAACAGAGAGGAACCTGGTGGGCTATGAGCCATAGGGTCACAAAGAGTCAGACATGACTGAAGCGACTTAGCACACACTCACGTTCATGGAGTTTGAAAGTTATAAAATTTGTGGTCATTGGCATAAATCAGTGCCACCGTCACTTCAAAGACTGAGGGAACATTTCAAATAGCCTTGTGAAAGCAGTGGGGGACATCCCCTGGCTGAGTCATGGCAAGAGCAAAAGTTCCAGCTCATAATTTCCACTATTTCAACTTTCATTTATTTTAAGATCAAAGTCAGCCAGCTGTAACCTAAAGATCAGGAGTTGGGCTGGGAGCTGGAAGCACTCAGAGAAAGCTATGGGGTATGTGCCCCTGGCCTCAGTCTTCTTGCCTGTAAAATGAGGAGATTGGATGGGGTCTGACCCTCTGTTCATCTCTAACATCTTCTACTCCTGGGAATCTATGAATATGAATTCTACTGACTGTCATGTTTATTAAATTAGCTATTTCACCCCTATTTCGCTCTAGTTAATTGGGGGGTGGGGAATGCTGACTGCCACTGACTAAATCAATTACAAGACCATTTAATGGATCATGATCTACAATTTGAGAAACACTAGCTTAGAAAACATATAAACATGCACTATGACTTATCACGTCTCCTAAAAAGAAAACACCAGTGTTAATAAAACAAGGATCTCAGTAACACTCCTGAATTGTCTTCACTGATAGCATCATGTAACTTATCTCAATGAACTGAAAACTTACAGACACTTTGAAAATTTTTCAGGCCCTGTATCTTAATACACAAAATAAAACAAAAAATCAGGAATTGGATATTTGAATTTTATCCAGGAAAAAATGTAACATATTTCCTACTCAAGTTACCACTGTCATTGATTTTCCTTCAAGGATATAGGGGATACCTTGAAATATTTAGCCATTATTACTTTCATTTGGTCTTCCCAGGTGATGCCAGTGATAAAGAACACACCTGCCAATGCAAAAGACCTAAGAGACATGGGTTCCATCCTGGGTGGGAATACATGGAGGACGGCATGGCAACCCACTCCAGCATTCTTGCCTGGAGAATCCCATGAACAGAGAGGAACCTGGTGGGCTATGAGCCATAGGGTCACAAAGAGTCAGACATGACTGAAGCGACTTAGCACACACTCACGTTCATGGAGTTTGAAAGTTATAAAATTTGTGGTCATTGGCATAAATCAGTGCCACCGTCACTTCAAAGACTGAGGGAACATTTCAAATAGCCTTGTGAAAGCAGTGGGGGACATCCCCTGGCTGAGTCATGGCAAGAGCAAAAGTTCCAGCTCATAATTTCCACTATTTCAACTTTCATTTATTTTAAGATCAAAGTCAGCCAGCTGTAACCTAAAGATCAGGAGTTGGGCTGGGAGCTGGAAGCACTCAGAGAAAGCTATGGGGTATGTGCCCCTGGCCTCAGTCTTCTTGCCTGTAAAATGAGGAGATTGGATGGGGTCTGACCCTCTGTTCATCTCTAACATCTTCTACTCCTGGGAATCTATGAATATGAATTCTACTGACTGTCATGTTTATTAAATTAGCTATTTCATGTCTCCTGTTCTTTTTATTTTTTTTTAAAGATTTATTTATTTATTTGAAGAGGGTGGGGTGGGGAGGGAGGGGAGCAGGCAGGCCACTTCTATTGGTCTTTCATTTGTCCATTTTCATCCATCTTTGTTCTTCGGCCCATGTGGGCCTCCCAACGCGGTGGCCCCTGTTGTCGCAGCGCACCGGCTCTGGGCGTACGTGCTCCAGAGCTCCGGCTCGGCAATTGGACACATCGGTCCAGCCACTCCGCGGCACATGGGATCTCCCCAGGCCAGGGATCGAACCAGCACCCCTTGCACTGCAAGACAGTGTCCTTACCTACTGGACCACTAGGGAAGCCCTCCTGTTCTTTTAAAATGCAACTCACTGACAATACATTCTATATTCAGCTCTATATTCTATATTCAGTACATGAGCATCCCAAAATGTAATATATTAAATTGACAACCTATTATTGTCTTGGAGTCCCATCTCTGGGTCCTCAGTATATAATTAGCTTTAATCTCTGATAATTGCCTGCTGTTAATAAGACTGAGCATGTCTACTGAATTCTCTTTTTGGCACCCACGGCCTATAATTATACTGAATGTGCACCTGATGATACCTAGTTGTAAGCTTCAAACCCAGTAGGTGCTCAGTAATTATTCACTGTCTAACAGATCAGAGACCTATGCTTTGTCTCCCACTAGTCTTCTCTGTGACCCTGGTCAGATGGCTTAACCTTTCTGAGTCTTAATTTCCTCTTCGGTAAACAGAATAGGTTTGACTAGAAAGGTGGCTTTCAAAATTACTCAAAGTAACTGGGCTACAAGTTCTCTGAGGTTCCTTCTTTCCATCTCCAAAATCTGCAATTTTTCTCTGTATCAGCTCAACTCAAAAAAGTGAAATAACAAAATCATTCTTAACACATCTGTAAATATAGATATATAAATCTAAACAGTACTGTATAATGATACAAAATCTTCATAAACCAGAGGCAAAAAGTGAATTTCATTTTTCATCATCACAGATACTACTTAAAGAATGATCATTTTAGGTCCATTACTCTGTTAGGAGGAAAAGAACCATCTAAAAAATAATGAACCTCATAAAATTTCCACCAACCCTCAATACTCTCCAATGCTCCCTATAATGAATCCAATGAGGTGTCCATCCCTTTTTTAAGAATTAGCAAGCATTAATAAATTTTAACCAAATTCAGAGGCAAATGTATTGCCATCAATATTACCAAACATAAACAGGGCATAGACTAGCTATGTTCCTACACCAATTACTCCCTTCAATTGCTTTATCTGAGTTACCTTTCTTTCTGTTAGCAAGTACATATCTAACATTTTCAGGGACATATAAAAATTGTGATGATTTTTCAAGATTTACATTCAGGTTGCCCATGAAATGATTATAAGTCATATATATTCATATTGTGCTTAGTTAAGGAGAAACAAATCAAAGCAAACATCCTTGTCTTACCCGGCCGTGTTTTTGACAACTCTAGGGCTTACATTAACAAGTTCATCAAGACCTTGTTCACTGCTAAAAAATATATATAATAAATGGTCAAATCCAGTTGGAAATAAGCAAACTTTATGACTAGCATTTTTTCTTTTGACACTTGTGAATCAGTTGATGGGCTCCTAGACAAAAAGTGAGATTCTACTTTGTTTACATTAGTTATCTTTTTTTAAATCCTCAAAACAACTAAGCTAAATATCGCAATTCTCTCTTTATAAATAGAGTTGCATAAAATTAAGACCCTCTTCGGCCTAAGGAATAACTGAAGGTGAGTTAAGACTGAAATCATAGAAACTCGACCCCTAACCACATGCAGCCTCCTGCCAAGATCCTTTCTCTCACTCTTCACAATGATTCCTTACACACAAAGCTTTGTACAACACGATCCTCACAATCATTTCAAGACATAGTTTGGAATCACTCTGTCATGCTTTTCTTAACTTTTACTCCAGTGGATAACAAGTCTTAACTTCTCAAGCAGACAGGAGTATATTCAAAGTAATGTAGAAATATTTCTAATCAAGTATTGGAATGTTATGTCGCCAATTTTCTGAAGAGTCACTTAAAAATTAATCCTTAGGTTTGCGAAAGAGAAGAAAGTCAATATTCCTTGCTTTATTCAATGTTATTAGCTTATGATTTATTAACTAAATTTGTAGTAATAATCTGGTTATGCTATTATTGCATCAAATGAATTTCTCAGGGAGTCATTACACAGAATTAGCTTCAATATTATAATTTGAATATTATAATGTAACAAATAGAAGCAATATAAAAAATCTATCCAGCATTATCACACATCAGCAAATCAATTTGCTCTCAATTTTTTCATATCCCCTTTCAAATATCCTTAGCCAAATAATTAACTTTATTTGGGGGCATAAATTGAAGACTTGCTCATGAGTCTTCAACATTCTTAGTAAGCCTACCTTTTCTTTGTTGAGGGAGTCACTTTGATAAGACTGTCCAGGCCTTGGTTCCTTAAAACAAAAGGTGAGTGTTAATAGCTGGTGAAATCAAGTCAAATCAATTTTAATTTGCATATTTTCTCAATCTTACTACTGAATGAAGGGATTGTGAAAGTGTGAAAATGTTTGTCACTAAGTTGAGTCCAATTCTTTGTGACCCCATGAACTGTATCTCACCAGGTTCCTCTGTCTATGGAATTCTCCAGGCAAGAATTCTGGAGTGGGTTGCTATTCCCACTTCAGGGGATCTTGGCAACCCAGTCTCCCACATTGCAGGTAGGTTCTTTACCATCTGAGCCATCAGGGGAAACCCTGAAGTGAGTGTAGCTAATTCAAACCTTCATCTTACTTGAATTTTCTTTTTAGTCTTCTGTAAAAGCAAATGGCTACTATAAATTCATTTCTTATACAACTACATATATATGGAAATTTAGTTTTATTCTTATTTCTTTCAAGACAACCTCAAACTTAAATTGCTCTCAAATTTCTTATTTCCAATATTATATTTGGTACTAGAATCAGCATTTAGAATATTTTTGAAGGTTGTAATGAACAAGAGAAAAATTTAAATTGTACATTATTTCCATGTGTTCCTTGCTTCCTTTCTGTCTCCTCAAAATAAAACAAAATGAAATTTGGAATCACTCTGTCATGCTTTTCTTAACTTTTACTCCAGTGGATAACAAGTCTTAACTTCTCAAGCAGACAGGAGTATATTCAAAGTAATGTAGAAATATTTCTAATCAAGTATTGGAATGTTATGTCGCCAATTTTCTGAAGAGTCACTTAAAAATTAATCCTTAGGTTTGCGAAAGAGAAGAAAGTCAATATTCCTTGCTTTATTCAATGTTATTAGCTTATGATTTATTAACTAAATTTGTAGTAATAATCTGGTTATGCTATTATTGCATCAAATGAATTTCTCAGGGAGTCATTACACAGAATTAGCTTCAATATTATAATTTGAATATTATAATGTAACAAATAGAAGCAATATAAAAAATCTATCCAGCATTATCACACATCAGCAAATCAATTTGCTCTCAATTTTTTCATATCCCCTTTCAAATATCCTTAGCCAAATAATTAACTTTATTTGGGGGCATAAATTGAAGACTTGCTCATGAGTCTTCAACATTCTTAGTAAGCCTACCTTTTCTTTGTTGAGGGAGTCACTTTGATAAGACTGTCCAGGCCTTGGTTCCTTAAAAAAAAAGGTGAATTTTAATAGCTGGTGAAATCAAGTCAAATCAATTTTAATTTGCATATTTTCTCAATCTTACTACTGAATGAAGGGATTGTGAAAGTGTGAAAATGTTTGTCACTAAGTTGAGTCCAATTCTTTGTGACCCCATGAACTGTATCTCACCAGGTTCCTCTGTCTATGGAATTCTCCAGGCAAGAATTCTGGAGTGGGTTGCTATTCCCACTTCAGGGGATCTTGGCAACCCAGTCTCCCACATTGCAGGTAGGTTCTTTACCATCTGAGCCATCAGGGAAGCCCTGAAGTGAGTGTAGCTAATTCAAACCTTCATCTTACTTGAATTTTCTTTTTAGTCTTCTGTAAAAGCAAATGGCTACTATAAATTCATTTCTTATACAACTACATATATATGGAAATTTAGTTTTATTCTTATTTCTTTCAAGACAACCTCAAACTTAAATTGCTCTCAAATTTCTTATTTCCAATATTATATTTGGTACTAGAATCAGCATTTAGAATATTTTTGAAGGTTGTAATGAACAAGAGAAAAATTTAAATTGTACATTATTTCCATGTGTTCCTTGCTTCCTTTCTGTCTCCTCAAAATAAAACAAAATGAAAACCTGGGACTTCAAAAACAAGACTGTATTTCCTGATTCTAAGGTATGGAGATAATATACATAATATGAATATGTAACATTGAGGCTACTCTAAGATATTAAACAATTCAGAATCATGTTCATGCAATGCTAAATCAGAACAAAGCAGACTTCTGACAATAAAACTTGCTTTTGTTCTAACACTTATATAGGCAAAGATAGCTCTAAAAAGAGGCTTCCTTGGTGGCTCAGTGGTCCCTGCCTGCCAATGCAAGAGACTTGGGTTCGACCCCTAGGTTGAGAAGATCCCATAGGGAAGGAAATGGAAACTAACTTCAGGAGTCTTGCCCAGAAAATTCCATGAACAGAGGACCCTGGTGGGCTATAGTCCGTGGGGTTGCAAAAGAACTGGACATGATTTAGCAACTAAACAACAACAATAGCAATCTCTAAAAAAAAATTTCTGTTATTGTACTGGACTTTCACATCTACTCTAACACCAAAAGGCCTGAATAAGATGTATAATTTGATACACTTTATTATTGGACAATTTTTTTACATATCCTGAAAAGAGAAGAGACTAGAAAGGCTTCTATCACCTATCTAACCTTTAGGATCAACCTGTAAACGAATTTTGTCATGTAGAGACTAAAAAGGCTTCTATCACCTAACTAACCTTTAGGATCAGCCTATAAATGAATTTTATCATGTACATACTGTTCCATGCAAATTATTGCATTTTATTATATTGAAACATAAAAAATTATCATCTTGTGAATACATTTGTTAGGGGAAGACGTTTCATCCCACAAAGAATCTAAATTCGTTCTGAGGAAATCCTATGTATGGAACACAAATCCCACATGAATAAGAGCTTATTCTCATATTTTAAGGAATTCCTCTACAAATATCCACAGACAAGGATCCCTAAATAAGGGACTTAAACATTAAGTTTCTGACACAGAGCAGTTGTTTTGGATCTGATTATTGGCTAAGAATAAAACCCAATTTAAAAGAAATATTTTTTGAAGGTTGTAATGAACAAGAGAAAAATTTAAATTGTACATTATTTCCATGTGTTCCTTGCTTCCTTTCTGTCTCCTCAAAATAAAACAAAATGAAAACCTGGGACTTCAAAAACAAGACTGTATTTCCTGATTCTAAGGTATGGAGATAATATACATAATATGAATATGTAACATTGAGGCTACTCTAAGATATTAAACAATTCAGAATCATGTTCATGCAATGCTAAATCAGAACAAAGCAGACTTCTGACAATAAAACTTGCTTTTGTTCTAACACTTATATAGGCAAAGATAGCTCTAAAAAGAGGCTTCCTTGGTGGCTCAGTGGTCCCTGCCTGCCAATGCAAGAGACTTGGGTTCGACCCCTAGGTTGAGAAGATCCCATAGGGAAGGAAATGGAAACTAACTTCAGGAGTCTTGCCCAGAAAATTCCATGAACAGAGGACCCTGGTGGGCTATAGTCCGTGGGGTTGCAAAAGAACTGGACATGATTTAGCAACTAAACAACAACAATAGCAATCTCTAAAAAAAAATTTCTGTTATTGTACTGGACTTTCACATCTACTCTAACACCAAAAGGCCTGAATAAGATGTATAATTTGATACACTTTATTATTGGACAATTTTTTTACATATCCTGAAAAGAGAAGAGACTAGAAAGGCTTCTATCACCTATCTAACCTTTAGGATCAACCTGTAAACGAATTTTGTCATGTAGAGACTAAAAAGGCTTCTATCACCTAACTAACCTTTAGGATCAGCCTATAAATGAATTTTATCATGTACATACTGTTCCATGCAAATTATTGCATTTTATTATATTGAAACATAAAAAATTATCATCTTGTGAATACATTTGTTAGGGGAAGACGTTTCATCCCACAAAGAATCTAAATTCGTTCTGAGGAAATCCTATGTATGGAACACAAATCCCACATGAATAAGAGCTTATTCTCATATTTTAAGGAATTCCTCTACAAATATCCACAGACAAGGATCCCTAAATAAGGGACTTAAACATTAAGTTTCTGACACAGAGCAGTTGTTTTGGATCTGATTATTGGCTTTTTCTGTGATGGGACAATGAGTTTTATCAAGTTTTCTAAGTTAAATAGAAGAAAATGGAAAAATAGAAGACTTCTGTAAACCTCACCCTTGGTTAGTTCTGTTTGTTTCTGGAGTCACTTGGATGAGGTTGTTAATACCTTGGTCCCTATAAAACAAGGAAGAAAGGATGAGATCGTGTGGCAACTTACATCAAGTAATTGCAAATATTTACTAAAATGGAAAAGTGCTTTTATTACAAAAATATTTTACTAGAAATTATTTATTAAAAAAGATATCACCTTAAAACATTGAAGCTTTTTCATGCTGACTCTGAAAATATATATTTGGACCTAACAATAACCGCATAGAAGTAATGAATAATAATTAGTGGTTTCAGAAAATTCACAATGTGCCAGGCGCTGTTCTAAGTGATTCATGTGATTTATGGGATTTAATCCTTATATCAATCCTATGAAATAGTATAAAAAGATTAATAAACAGAAACACCAATGAAGTAGTGTTGGGAGACCAGAATAGGGTGCTTTTGTGCCCTGGGACAATAGCAGAGCCCAACAGGAAGAAGAAACACCACTCTTCTTGCCTGGCAAGGGCTCAATCAATGAAACCTGTGACCTCTTTGTTTACTGTAGCTCTCCCGACCTCCTTTCCCCTCCTCTATAAATATGTTCTTCCTTCCCCTTCAGGGACTCCCATGTGGCTCCTTATGCTTGCAGACCTCAAACTGCAATTCTCTGATGATCCTGAGTAAATCCATCTTGGCTGGAGAAATATCTGGCAGTCTACTTGTTTCCGGTCAACACTAGGAGGTATTATCTCCATTTCACAAAGGGAAAAACTGAGACACACAAAGATGGGTCTTGGGCTTCCCTGGTGGTCTAGTGGATAGAGAGTCCACCTTGCAGTACAAGGAGCACCAGTTCGATCCCTGGCCCGGGAAGACCCCACATGCTGATAAGCGGCTAGGCTGGTGTGTCCAATTAGGAGGCAGCACTCTGGAACGTGTGCAACCAGAGCCGGTGCTCTGCAGAGAGAGAGGCCACTGCGATGGGAGGCCAACTCATGCCAAAGAATAAAGATGGATGAAAAATAAATGATGACTCAGAGGCCAAATAAAAAAAAGGTTACACACAAAAAAGATGGGTCTTTCTCACATGGCTTGAAGTTGGTAAGGCTGGAATGGAAAGCTATGTGACCTCACTCCAGAGTGAGTGCACGTCTCATAACACCGACCATCTTATTGGATCTTAATAACTGAACTGACACTGGAAGTGATCGGGGGTCATCTGGTCCAATTTCGTCACCGTGAGGATGAGAAAACTGACGTTCAAACAGGGAGTGTGGCCAGGCCCAGCTCTCACTGTTTAAGTGAGGCCACAGTGAGACCCAGACGCACTCCTCTGCTTAAAAAAAAATAAACATATCAACAAATAAAAGTGTTTCATCCACAGGGAATGCTACTCAATTGTATGGGACAACCTGGATGGGAGCGGTGTTTGGGGGAGAATGGATACGTGCATAGGAATGGCTGAGTCCCTTTGGTATCCACCCAAAACTATCACAGCATTGGTAACTGGCTATATGCCATTATTAAATAAAAAGGTTTTAAAAGACAAATAGTTAAGTAAAATGATTGCACATAAAAAAAGAAATAGACTATACCCAGTCAACCATCATTTCCCTCAGCCCTGGACAACCAACCACTCTATTTTCTGTTTCCATAGATTTGCATTCTGGACATTCATATAAATAAAATCATATCATTATGAAAAGTTAAGTGTTCTGTCCATCCTGGGAAAGTCCTGTGCACTGAATGGATCAAGGTACCTGCATTATATTAAAAATCAGCTGACTAAAATCATCAATAGTGTACATATGAGGCCATGGAGGGTGCATAGTTTTTCTTGAACTACCACTGATACACTGATACTATAACAACATCAGGCTGCTGAAAGGTTGATTTAAGTATGCTTTCAAGCACTGGTTAACATGAAACAAAAAAAGAGGTATGCACTAAATCTTACCCTTGAACACTTTTTCCAGTTCTTGGGTGCACTTTGATGAGGTTATCCAGGTCTTTGGAACTTTAAACAAAAAAGCAAACAGAAACATAGTAAGTAAAAATGGAATCCAGTCAACTAATTAAGTCAAACCAAGTATTTCAAAGCATGTATGTCTTCAAGATGAATTTTGCAAATTTAATTCAGAGAAATTCACTACCAACTTGCCCTTCATTAAAATAAAACTTTTGAAGTTGGTAAGGCTGGAATGGAAACTTGACCTCACTCCAGAGTGAGTGCACGTCTCATAACACCGACCATCTTATTGGATCTTAATAACTGAACTGACACTGGAAGTGATCGGGGGTCATCTGGTCCAATTTCGTCACCGTGAGGATGAGAAAACTGACGTTCAAACAGGGAGTGTGGCCAGGCCCAGCTCTCACTGTTTAAGTGAGGCCACAGTGAGACCCAGACGCACTCCTCTGCTTAAAAAAAAATAAACATATCAACAAATAAAAGTGTTTCATCCACAGGGAATGCTACTCAATTGTATGGGACAACCTGGATGGGAGCGGTGTTTGGGGGAGAATGGATACGTGCATAGGAATGGCTGAGTCCCTTTGGTATCCACCCAAAACTATCACAGCATTGGTAACTGGCTATATGCCATTATTAAATAAAAAGGTTTTAAAAGACAAATAGTTAAGTAAAATGATTGCACATAAAAAAAGAAATAGACTATACCCAGTCAACCATCATTTCCCTCAGCCCTGGACAACCAACCACTCTATTTTCTGTTTCCATAGATTTGCATTCTGGACATTCATATAAATAAAATCATATCATTATGAAAAGTTAAGTGTTCTGTCCATCCTGGGAAAGTCCTGTGCACTGAATGGATCAAGGTACCTGCATTATATTAAAAATCAGCTGACTAAAATCATCAATAGTGTACATATGAGGCCATGGAGGGTGCATAGTTTTTCTTGAACTACCACTGATACACTGATACTATAACAACATCAGGCTGCTGAAAGGTTGATTTAAGTATGCTTTCAAGCACTGGTTAACATGAAACAAAAAAAGAGGTATGCACTAAATCTTACCCTTGAACACTTTTTCCAGTTCTTGGGTGCACTTTGATGAGGTTATCCAGGTCTTTGGAACTTTAAACAAAAAAGCAAACAGAAACATAGTAAGTAAAAATGGAATCCAGTCAACTAATTAAGTCAAACCAAGTATTTCAAAGCATGTATGTCTTCAAGATGAATTTTGCAATTAAGTTTTGAGAGAAATCACTACCAGTCTATGCCCTTCATTTAAAAACGTAAAACTTTTGACCTTCATGAAAATCATTGGTATGCTAGCTCAGTGTCCCATATGCCCTCAAAATAAAACCATGAAATTAGGATAAGATTGCCTTTAAAAGCTTATTTTTGTAACTGTTTGCCAAAAACCCTCATCTGGTTAGCCCCTTTTAGTATTCCTCCTAATGCTTAGCTACATTAAACTCTCTGTGTTAATAACTTCCTTTTTTTGCTGTAAAAGGATTCTATATCTATTATTTCTCTGGATCCCTGTGATAAGCACATGACAAAAGTGGAACAGACATTATGATCCTCATTTGATAACTAAAAAATCTCAGCTTAGCGTTCAAGGGACTTGCTCAAAGGATATTCAATTGGTAAGTAATGGAGTTCAGACTTTCTGACTCCAAACCACAGAGTTTTCAACATAGCTTCTCTCATGAGAGCCAGTTAGGTACAGAATTTGATGCACAAATTGATGGGAAGGGGAATAATAAGATACAATCCTCACCCTGGGTTACTTCTGTTTACTTCAGGGGTCACTTGGATGAGATTGTCAAGGTTCTGGCCCCTTTAAACATAGACAAAATGATGAAGTTAATGATAGATTAGAACCAAGCTGATATAGTTATTCATTAGAACTCAGAATCAGGCCTTCCCTGGTGGTCCAGTGGGTAAGGACACCGCCATGCAGTGCAAGGGGCGCCGGTTCAATCCCTGGCCTGGAAAGATCCCACGTGCCACAGAGCAGCTGGAACGATGTGCCCAACTACCAAGCCAGAGCTCTGGAGCGCATGCACCCAGAGCCGGTGCTCTGCAATGACAGAGGTCACTGCGATGGGAGGCCCACACAGGCCAAAGAACAAAAATGGATGAAAATAGATAAATGAAAGACCAATAGAAGTGGCCAAAAAAAAAAAAAAAAAAAACTTTAAACAGCACCTCAGAATCAGTATAAATACTCACTGAGATCATGCCAAACATTTGATTATTGTTAAAGGTAGACAGAGTATGTAGAGATTTATACATCTCGGAAACTCATTGAGACTCAGTGAGACAACATTTTAATCTTGGAGTCATTGGGCCACTAGCAAATATTGAACTAGGTCTCTAATTTGATTCATTGAGCTCTATGCCCTCAGCCTTGTCCAGGAACAGTAAACATGTTTTTGTAATAATCTGTATACACATTTTATGAAATATTCCACAAGGTACAACTCTACCCATTAGTGTTCAACATGTTATGGGACTTTTGAACTTTGGAGAACCCTTATTTTTGCAAAAAGGTCATTTTTTAAACAGATTTTCTATTTAAACACTGGATTTATGTATGTATGCCCTGAATATTCATTGGAAGGACTGATGCTGAAACTGAAGCCCCAATACTTTGGCTACATGATGCAAACAGCTGACTCACTGAAAAAGACCCTGATGCCAGGAAAGACTGAGGACAAGAAGAGAAGAGGATGACAGAGGACAAGATGGTTGGATGGCATCACTGGGGTCAACGGACATGAGTTTAAACAAGCTCCAGGAGACAGTGAAGAACAGGGGAAGCCTGGAATGCCCACAGTCCATGGGGTCACATATATTTGGACAAGACTGAGCGACTGATCTGAACCAAACCGAAGCTAAGATTTTTGGTAATTCATGAAGAAGGCGATTCTTACAAATCCCACTTATAGATAAAGAAGCTGAGAATTAAAGGGGGTGAAAAGCTTCATCCAATCGTTTACAGCTAACGAATGTTCTTTAAACTAAAAAATTTTACCAGCAAGTGGAAGAGAAGAACACATGACTTCATATAATACATGGCAGAGGGTAGGTGCTGAGACAAGGCTCACACGTATCTCATGGGAAAGGGCCTATCAGTGAGGCCATCTTCACTTGACAATCTAAGCCATCTTGGAAGAGGGACAAGAGACAGCTGTCTTTCATGGAATCCTAATCTGTAACATTAACTATTACATGATCTCTGCATTCAGTATCTGATCCTCAGACAGTGACAATGCATCATATTCTTATGTCGTGAACAAAATCTAAGGACAATTTAGTACTCAATACTCAAACGAAAGAATGATAAAATCTTTGGTCTGGCCATAAGTGAATGAAACATTATCACAATGGAGGCTCTGTCTTGGAAGCTGTTCCAAGTACATGCAGAGTTGATCCTTGTCATTGAGACTCAGTGAGACAAAAGGTCATTGGGCCACTAGCAAATATTGAACTAGGTCTCTAATTTGATTCATTGAGCTCTATGCCCTCAGCCTTGTCCAGGAACAGTAAACATGTTTTTGTAATAATCTGTATACACATTTTATGAAATATTCCACAAGGTACAACTCTACCCATTAGTGTTCAACATGTTATGGGACTTTTGAACTTTGGAGAACCCTTATTTTTGCAAAAAGGTCATTTTTTAAACAGATTTTCTATTTAAACACTGGATTTATGTATGTATGCCCTGAATATTCATTGGAAGGACTGATGCTGAAACTGAAGCCCCAATACTTTGGCTACATGATGCAAACAGCTGACTCACTGAAAAAGACCCTGATGCCAGGAAAGACTGAGGACAAGAAGAGAAGAGGATGACAGAGGACAAGATGGTTGGATGGCATCACTGGGGTCAACGGACATGAGTTTAAACAAGCTCCAGGAGACAGTGAAGAACAGGGGAAGCCTGGAATGCCCACAGTCCATGGGGTCACATATATTTGGACAAGACTGAGCGACTGATCTGAACCAAACCGAAGCTAAGATTTTTGGTAATTCATGAAGAAGGCGATTCTTACAAATCCCACTTATAGATAAAGAAGCTGAGAATTAAAGGGGGTGAAAAGCTTCATCCAATCGTTTACAGCTAACGAATGTTCTTTAAACTAAAAAATTTTACCAGCAAGTGGAAGAGAAGAACACATGACTTCATATAATACATGGCAGAGGGTAGGTGCTGAGACAAGGCTCACACGTATCTCATGGGAAAGGGCCTATCAGTGAGGCCATCTTCACTTGACAATCTAAGCCATCTTGGAAGAGGGACAAGAGACAGCTGTCTTTCATGGAATCCTAATCTGTAACATTAACTATTACATGATCTCTGCATTCAGTATCTGATCCTCAGACAGTGACAATGCATCATATTCTTATGTCGTGAACAAAATCTAAGGACAATTTAGTACTCAATACTCAAACGAAAGAATGATAAAATCTTTGGTCTGGCCATAAGTGAATGAAACATTATCACAATGGAGGCTCTGTCTTGGAAGCTGTTCCAAGTACATGCAGAGTTGATCCTTGTCACCTGTCCACGTGCAATACTGTCTAATCCAGGGGTCTATGGTCCTCAAGCTGAATTCAGCCTGAAGTCTATAGTTTTATAAGTTTTGTCACAAGATAGCCATTCCCATTTCTTTACAATGTGCTATTAATGATTGCTAGTTGACTGGTTTAAATAGAGGCTGTTTGGGACCCCTGAATCTGAAATTTTTCTACCTAGCCCTTTAAGCAAAAGTTACTGACTTCTCATCTAGTCAAATAAACTTCATATAATACCTATCTACTGTAAGAACAGAATTCCTATAAGCAAATTAAGACAGAAAAATCTGTGAGAAAGAAGATACATGCTTTTGGTATCTTATATTTCATATTCATACTAGCATAAAAGTATATGTTTATAGATTCATGGTTTGATCACATCCCTTTGTTTACTCAACACAATGTACCTTAAAGAAAATTCTCTTTTGTATTTGTATTATTTCAATGAATTAACTGTAATTTTAAAATGTGATCTCCCAACTTTACAAATCTACTGGAGTGTAAATGGAAGAGGAGAGGGAAAAAATGATGGAGGCTGGAGGAGGAATGAAGGAGATTTTCTTCACACCAAGACCTTCTTTTAGGCTGCTTGTCTTTAGGAAACCTGTTTCGGGAAAACGGTTCATCTCAGGAGGAATCTCAACTCATTTTGAGGAAATCCTATGCATGGAACACAAATCCCACATGAATAAGAGCTTATTCTCATATTTTAAGGAATTCCTCTACAAATATCCACAGACAAAGATCCCTAAATAAGGGACTTAAACACTAAGTTTCTGACACAGAGCAGTTGTTTTGGATCTGATTATCTGGCTGTTTCTGTGATAGGACAATGAGTTTTATCATATTTTCTAAGTTGAATAGAAGAAAATGGAGAAATAGAAGGCTTCTGTAAACCTCACCCTTGGTTAGTTTTGTTTATTTCCGAAGTCACCTTGATGAGGTTGTCAAGACTTTGGTCCCTATAAAACAAGAAAGAAAGGATAAGATCATGTGACAAGTTACATCTACTTGTTTCCTATCAACACTAAGAAGTATTAACAACTTAGTTTCACAAAGGGAAAAACAGACACACAAAGATGAGGCTTTTCCCACATGGCTTGTAGTTGACAAGGCTGGAATGGAAAGCTATGTGACCTCACTCCAGAGTGGGTGCACGTCTCATAACACCAACCATCTTATTGGATCTTAATAACTGAGCTGACACTGGAAGTGATCGGGGATCATCTGGTCCAATTTCGTCACCGTGAGGATGAGAAAACTGACGTTCAAACAGGGAGTATGGCCAGGCCCAGCTCTCACTGTTTAAGTGAGGCCACAGTGAGACCCAGACGCACTCCTCTGCTTAAAAAAAAATAAACATATCAACAAATAAAAGTGTTTCATCCACAGGGAATGCTACTCAATTGTATGGGACAACCTGGATGGGAGCGGTGTTTGGGGGAGAATGGATACGTGCATAGGAATGGCTGAGTCCCTTTGGTATCCACCCAAAACTATCACAGCATTGGTAACTGGCTATATGCCATTATTAAATAAAAAGGTTTTAAAACACAAATAGTTAAATAAAATGATTGCACATAAAAAAAGAAATAGACTATACCCAGTCAACCATCATTTCCCTCAGCCCTGGACAACCAACCACTCTATTTTCTGTCTCCATAGATTTGCATTCTGGACATTCATATAAATAAAATCATATCATTATGAAAAGTTAAGTGTTCTGTCCATCCTGGGAAAGTCCTGTGCACTGAATGGATCAAGGTACCTGCATTATATTAAAAATCAGCTGACTAAAATCATCAATAGTGTACATATGAGGCCATGGAGGGTGCATAGTTTTTCTTGAACTACCACTGATACACTGATACTATAACAACATCAGGCTGCTGAAAGGTTGATTTAAGTATGCTTTCAAGCACTGGTTAACATGAAACAAAAAAAGAGGTATGCACTAAATCTTACCCTTGAACACTTTTTCCAGTTCTTGGGTGCACTTTGATGAGGTTATCCAGGTCTTTGGAACTTTAAACAAAAAAGCAAACAGAAACATAGTAAGTAAAAATGGAATCCAGTCAACTAATTAAGTCAAACCAAGTATTTCAAAGCATGTATGTCTTCAAGATGAATTTTGCAATTAAGTTTTGAGAGAAATCACTACCAGTCTATGCCCTTCATTTAAAAACGTAAAACTTTTGACCTTCATGAAAATCATTGGTTGGTATGCTAGCTCAGTGTCCCATATGCCCTCAAAATAAAACCATGAAATTAGGGTAAGATTGACTTTAAAAGCTTATTTTTGTAACTGTTTGCCAAAAACTCTCATCTGGTTAGCCCTTTTTAGTATTCCTCCTAATGCTTAGCTACATTAAACTCTGTTGTGCTAATGATTTCCATTTGTAGTGCATTTTTGCTTTAAAGGGATTCTATATCTGTTATTTCTCTGGATCCCTGTGATAAGCACATGACAAAAGTGAAACAGACATTATGATCCTCATTTGATAACTAAAAATCTCAGCTTAGCGTTCAAGGGATTTGCTCAAAGGATATTCAGCTGGTAAGTAATGGAGTTCAGACTTTCTGACTCCAAACCACAGAGTTTTCAACATAGCTTCTCTCATGAGAGCCAGTTAGGTACAGAATTTGATGCACAAACTGATGGGAAGGAAGAAAAATAAGACATAATCCTCACCCTGGCTTACTTCTGGTTACTTCAGGGGTCACTTGAATGAGATTGTCAAGGCTCTGGCCCCTTTAAACATAGACAAAGTAATGAGGTCAATGATTAGATTAGAACCAAGCTGATAAAGCTATTCATTAAAACTCAGAAACAGTAAAAACACTCACTGAGATCGTGCCAAACAGTTGATGATTGTTAAAGGTACACAAAATGTATAAATGTAGGGATTTATACATCTTGGAAACTCACTGAGACTCAAAGAGACAATATGCCCAAGCACTATGCCCTTAGCCTTTTCCAGGAGCAGTCGATATATTTTGTAATAGTCTGTACATACATTTCATGGAACACTCCACAAGACACAACTCTATCAGCTTTGATCATCCTGTGGGGCTTTTGAACTTTGGAGCATCCTTATTTTGGTAAAATTGTCATTTGTTAACAGATTTTCTATTTAAACACTGGGTTTAGATAAGTCTACCCTGAATATTCATTGGAAGGACTGATGCTGAAGCTAAAGCTCCAATACTTTGGCCACCTGATGCAAAAAGTGGACTCAGTGGAAAAGACCCTGATGCTGGGAAAAATTGAAGGCAGGAGGAGAAGGAGGGGCCAGAGGATGAGATGGCTGAATGGCATCACCAACTCAATGAACATGAGTTGAAGCAAACTGTGGGAGACAGTGATGGCCATGGCCGGCTGCAGTCCATGGGGTCAGAGCAGGACATGACTTAGTGACTGAATAACAGTTATAACAACCAATTTGTTAAAGTCCACGATATACAAATCTGGTTAGCCCTTTTAGTATTCCTCCTAATGCTAAATCTCTGTTGTGCTAATGATTTCCCTTTTTAGTGCATTTTTGCTTTAAAGGGATTCTATATCTGTTATTTCTCTGGATCCCTGTGATAAGCACATGACAAAAGTGAAACAGACATTATGATCCTCATTTGATAACTAAAAATCTCAGCTTAGCGTTCAAGGGATTTGCTCAAAGGATATTCAGCTGGTAAGTAATGGAGTTCAGACTTTCTGACTCCAAACCACAGAGTTTTCAACATAGCTTCTCTCATGAGAGCCAGTTAGGTACAGAATTTGATGCACAAACTGATGGGAAGGAAGAAAAATAAGACATAATCCTCACCCTGGCTTACTTCTGGTTACTTCAGGGGTCACTTGAATGAGATTGTCAAGGCTCTGGCCCCTTTAAACATAGACAAAGTAATGAGGTCAATGATTAGATTAGAACCAAGCTGATAAAGCTATTCATTAAAACTCAGAAACAGTAAAAACACTCACTGAGATCGTGCCAAACAGTTGATGATTGTTAAAGGTACACAAAATGTATAAATGTAGGGATTTATACATCTTGGAAACTCACTGAGACTCAAAGAGACAATATGCCCAAGCACTATGCCCTTAGCCTTTTCCAGGAGCAGTCGATATATTTTGTAATAGTCTGTACATACATTTCATGGAACACTCCACAAGACACAACTCTATCAGCTTTGATCATCCTGTGGGGCTTTTGAACTTTGGAGCATCCTTATTTTGGTAAAATTGTCATTTGTTAACAGATTTTCTATTTAAACACTGGGTTTAGATAAGTCTACCCTGAATATTCATTGGAAGGACTGATGCTGAAGCTAAAGCTCCAATACTTTGGCCACCTGATGCAAAAAGTGGACTCAGTGGAAAAGACCCTGATGCTGGGAAAAATTGAAGGCAGGAGGAGAAGGAGGGGCCAGAGGATGAGATGGCTGAATGGCATCACCAACTCAATGAACATGAGTTGAAGCAAACTGTGGGAGACAGTGATGGCCATGGCAGCCTGGCCGGCTGCAGTCCATGGGGTCGCAGAGCAGGACATGACTTAGTGACTGAATAACAGTTATAACAACCAATTTGTTAAAGTCCACGATATACAAATCTGGTATCTCCTGCTGGTATTTACTCTGTTTTAAAACTACAAATTTTGACTGGTTCTGAAATGTAAGGTATAATATAACACTATAATATAAATACCATACTGTTGCTGAGAATGCATCAATATTTTATAGTTGCCCTTTAATATACGTGCTTCTGATCTTAATGGAATTTTGCTTTTTTCTATTGCTTCTACATGTGTTTTCCACATTCCCAGTGTCAGCCAACATGCCTCTGATCTACAGAGGATACCATATGGGTAACGAACATCCACAGAAGGCACATTTACACCCTGTGGCCCTGCTCCGAGCAGATCATGATGACTCTGAAGTGGTGTCAATGTAACATCAAAGATACTGATATCTGGAGGCAGCTAGATGTTGAGTTCTTTCTCATATCCAGATGTCTGAGAATGTGCACATCCATGCTAAAAGCAGCAATAAAAGTTTGAACCTTTTTCATGCGAACAATGAAACTGTTAAGCCTGAAAAAAACTATTCTATCCCAGAATATCCTATGTTGATTTTTTTTCTATGTTGATTTTTTAACCCTTTGTTGCCTAAATGAAATAAACATGTGGAGTTTGAATACTAGTGACTGAGAAAAAACATTCTTAGCATTCTGTTTCTAGATTTGAGTACTCAAGAAGAAACTCCATAGCATTAAGGAGTGCACCTCCTCCCTTGTACTATGTGTGTTGGTTGTGTTGTCAAGACCTTGATCTCTTTAAATGGATTAAATAAAGCACATATCAGTATAAGGTTGTCTAACTCTAGAGTTCATAAAGTCAATAAAGAAGTATGTGTTAAAGGGCTTCCCTGATGATCCAGTGGGTGAAGAGTCCACAAGGGGCACCAGTTCAATCCCTGGCCTGGGAAGATCCCACATGCCGCAGAATGGCTGGGCCGGTGTGTCCAAGTATGAGCGAGTGCTCTGGAGCACATGTGCCCAGAGCCAGTTCTCTGCAGTCCATGGGGTCGCAGAGCAGGACATGACTTAGTGACTGAATAACAGTTATAACAACCAATTTGTTAAAGTCCACGATATACAAATCTGGTATCTCCTGCTGGTATTTACTCTGTTTTAAAACTACAAATTTTGACTGGTTCTGAAATGTAAGGTATAATATAACACTATAATATAAATACCATACTGTTGCTGAGAATGCATCAATATTTTATAGTTGCCCTTTAATATACGTGCTTCTGATCTTAATGGAATTTTGCTTTTTTCTATTGCTTCTACATGTGTTTTCCACATTCCCAGTGTCAGCCAACATGCCTCTGATCTACAGAGGATACCATATGGGTAACGAACATCCACAGAAGGCACATTTACACCCTGTGGCCCTGCTCCGAGCAGATCATGATGACTCTGAAGTGGTGTCAATGTAACATCAAAGATACTGATATCTGGAGGCAGCTAGATGTTGAGTTCTTTCTCATATCCAGATGTCTGAGAATGTGCACATCCATGCTAAAAGCAGCAATAAAAGTTTGAACCTTTTTCATGCGAACAATGAAACTGTTAAGCCTGAAAAAAACTATTCTATCCCAGAATATCCTATGTTGATCTTTTTTCTATGTTGATTTTTTAACCCTTTGTTGCCTAAATGAAATAAACATGTGGAGTTTGAATACTAGTGACTGAGAAAAAACATTCTTAGCATTCTGTTTCTAGATTTGAGTACTCAAGAAGAAACTCCATAGCATTAAGGAGTGCACCTCCTCCCTTGTACTATGTGTGTTGGTTGTGTTGTCAAGACCTTGATCTCTTTAAATGGATTAAATAAAGCACATATCAGTATAAGGTTGTCTAACTCTAGAGTTCATAAAGTCAATAAAGAAGTATGTGTTAAAGGGCTTCCCTGATGATCCAGTGGGTGAAGAGTCCACAAGGGGCACCAGTTCAATCCCTGGCCTGGGAAGATCCCACATGCCGCAGAATGGCTGGGCCGGTGTGTCCAAGTATGAGCGAGTGCTCTGGAGCACATGTGCCCAGAGCCAGTTCTCTGCAGTGAGGGAGGCCACTGCAATGGGAGGCCCACACAGGCCAAAGAATAAAGATGGATAGCTAAATAAATAAAACAATCAAAGAGGCCAAAATTAAAAAAAAAAAAAAGAGGTATGTGTTAAAGTAGTAATGGAAAACAATATTTAGAGCTCAACCATGGGAAGCAATGCCTTACAGTGTATATCTCTTCAATATTTATGCATTCCTTTAATCCCCAAATAGTTATAGAAAGCTTACTCATGGGCTCCAAGTGCTGCAATAGCCATGAACAACATAGACAGGCTTAACCCTGAAGAAACTTCCATTCTAGGACTTCTAAGGTGGTTCGGTCGTTAAGAATCCACCCGCCAACACAGGGGACATGGGTTTCATCCCTGGTCTGGAAAGATCCCACATGCTCTGGGGCAAATAAACCGAGATTGCCACAATTACGGAGCCCATGCTTTAGAGCCCACGAGCCACAACTACTGAAGCCCATACAGCCTGTGCTCCGCAACAAGAGAAGCCACCACAGTGAGGAACCAGGCTAATGCAACTAAAGAGCAGCCCCCTCTAGCTGCAACTAGAAAAAGGCTGTGCACAGCAAATGAAGATCCAGTGCATCAAAAATAGTAAAAATAAATAAACAAAATTTTAAAAGGAAGCATCCATTCTAATTTGGTGAGAGACAGGCAATACGTGATCAAACATATAATTGAATGCCACAGGGCTTCCCCTGGTGGTCCAGTGGATAAGGACACCGCCTTGCAGTGTAAGGGGCGCCGGTTCGATCCCTGGCCTGGGAAGATCCCACGTGCTGTGGAGCGGCTGGACTGATGTGTCCAATCAGCGAGCCGGCGCTCTGCGACAACAGACGCCACCGCGATGGGAGGCCCGCAGGAGCCAAAGAACAAAGACGGATGGAAACAGAGAAATGAAAGACAAACAGAAGTGGCCCGCCCGCTCCCTCCCTCCCCAACCCGACCCCCGCCCTAAATAAATAAATAAATAAATAAATATTAAAAAAAAAAATAATTGAATGCCACAATTCCAGCTAATAATATATTCTATTAACAAAGTGAAAGGCGTGCCTGGTGCCTGCGATGATGGGGTTGGAGAAGAAGAGGGTGATGTAATTATATCCAGTGGTCAGAAAGAATCTCTTTGAGAAGGTCATAATATGGGAATAGAGTGACCCAAAGTGGGAATAGTATTCACAGTAGCAGGAATGAGGCAAGAATGAGGCTAGATGGAAAAGGTCACTTTGGCTGGACTGTACTGAACACATGAAATGTCATTGCTCAAGGTGAGAACTTTATTCTACCTGAAGGAATGTTGTTCAGTCGCTCAGTCACGTCAAACTCTTTGCAACCCCATAGACTGCAGCATGCCAGGCTTCCCTGTCTTTCACTGTTGCCCAGAGGTTGCTCAAACTTATATGTCCAGTGAGTGGATGATGCCAGCCAAACGTCTCATCCCTTGTCAGCCCCTTCTCCTCTTGCCCTCAATTTTTCCTAGCATCAAGGCCTTTTCTTAAGAAGTTATCTCTTCACATCAGGTGGCCAAAGGATTGGAGCTTCAGTTGTATCATCAGTCCTTCCTGTGAATATTTAGGGTTAATTTCCTTTAGGGTTGACTGGTTTCCTTTAGGATTCACTGAGGACCCCATGAACAGTGTAAGGGAGGGAGACAATCTTAATTTACTTTTAAGTGATCTACAGGGTTTAACTGTGCTTGGTAAAAGGAAAAAAGAAGACTGCTATCCCTAAAAGCTCCCAGGAAACACACACACATAAACACACGAGCATACACAAAGAGTGCAATACTCCCACACACGTACACACAGCAGCACACCTGTACACAACCATGTGCATACATCATCCACGTACAAAAGCACATGGATATACTCACACATATGTTCAGGCACACATAAGCATGCGTACACACGCATGCAATCACACACATGCTTGCACAGACATCCACACATTCCTACGCACTCATACATGTAGACATACATACATGCACACAAGCATACACATGTGAATACACACATTCACATGTGTGTATACATGTGTGCACATAAGCACACACACACATACATGATAAACAACAAGTGATGATTTGACTCTCTTTAATAAAAATTAGAAAGGAAAAACATGAATTTTCCTTGGAAGACAGAACTAAATTCTGAAAATATCTAAATCATTAAGAAAACATAATTGACGTGAATCTTTATTACTGCTATTCATTCTTTGTATCTACTATGTGCCCGGTGTGATGGTAGGATGGGCCCGAAACTGAAGCCTGGGGCAAGTGACGAGGCAGAAATCGAACCTGGGTCCTTTAGATGTCATTTTTGGGGAACACATGAAATGTCATTGCTCAAGGTGAGAACTTTATTCTACCTGAAGGAATGTTGTTCAGTCGCTCAGTCACGTCAAACTCTTTGCAACCCCATAGACTGCAGCATGCCAGGCTTCCCTGTCTTTCACTGTTGCCCAGAGGTTGCTCAAACTTATATGTCCAGTGAGTGGATGATGCCAGCCAAACGTCTCATCCCTTGTCAGCCCCTTCTCCTCTTGCCCTCAATTTTTCCTAGCATCAAGGCCTTTTCTTAAGAAGTTATCTCTTCACATCAGGTGGCCAAAGGATTGGAGCTTCAGTTGTATCATCAGTCCTTCCTGTGAATATTTAGGGTTAATTTCCTTTAGGGTTGACTGGTTTCCTTTAGGATTCACTGAGGACCCCATGAACAGTGTAAGGGAGGGAGACAATCTTAATTTACTTTTAAGTGATCTACAGGGTTTAACTGTGCTTGGTAAAAGGAAAAAAGAAGACTGCTATCCCTAAAAGCTCCCAGGAAACACACACACATAAACACACGAGCATACACAAAGAGTGCAATACTCCCACACACGTACACACAGCAGCACACCTGTACACAACCATGTGCATACATCATCCACGTACAAAAGCACATGGATATACTCACACATATGTTCAGGCACACATAAGCATGCGTACACACGCATGCAATCACACACATGCTTGCACAGACATCCACACATTCCTACGCACTCATACATGTAGACATACATACATGCACACAAGCATACACATGTGAATACACACATTCACATGTGTGTATACATGTGCACAAAACACACACACATACATGATAAACAACAAGTGATGATTTGACTCTCTTTAATAAAAATTAGAAAGGAAAAACATGAATTTTCCTTGGAAGACAGAACTAAATTCTGAAAATATCTAAATCATTAAGAAAACATAATTGACGTGAATCTTTATTACTGCTATTCATTCTTTGTATCTACTATGTGCCCGGTGTGATGGTAGGATGGGCCCGAAACTGAAGCCTGGGGCAAGTGACGCAGGCAGAAATCGAACCTGGGTCCTTTAGAGTCCCTGCTTCCATTTACCACTTGAGGAAACCTCCCTGAGATAGCCAGGTCACCATGGAAACCATTGCTTTGTCCTCAGTCTGCTGGTTGCAAAACTGCACATGTGTGTCACTCGTCGGGTCGCTGGGCTTGTAACCACACCAGCACCGCTGAAAACAGGACGGCCTGACCATGCACGCCAGCTTTCAGCCAGCCAGCCTGCACTTCGACAGGGCCTGCAGGCATTGGTGACACATTTCAGAACCAACTCCTAAGATCATGAACTGAGTGACCAGAATGGAAAGGGCTTCAAAAGAAACCACAGAGTACGTTTCTCAGCAACACACCAACACACTCGGTTACAGATATGTTCTATCTGTTTTTTTTTTTAAATTTAAAACAGGAAGAGGACATAAGCTTTCCAGATTTACTTGACGATTGATGGGTGGGGCAGTTCTTTTATAAAGTATGCTTTACTATGCACTTTATCTTTAAAGGTACACCACACGATATACATGTACACACACTGCCCACAAATAGAGTCCACATATACACACGGTTTGTACATAAACACATTCACACACTACTTACACACTGCAGAATATACTTATTTATACACATTACCTATGCATACATACACATACATATGTATATGTACATATAAATGGGCTTCTATAAAGAATCTGCCTGTGATGTGGGAGACCTGGGTTCAATCCCTACGTTGGGAAGATCCCCTGGAAGAAGGATCGGCTACCCACTCCAGTGTTCTTGCCTGGAGAATCCCCATGGACAGAGGAGCCTGGTGGGCTGCAGTCTATGGATCACAAGAGTTAGACACGACTGAGCGACAAACACGTTCCCTTTCATACACACATTGTGATGGTTAACTTCAAGTGTCAGCTTGAGTGGGCCACAGGGTGCCCAGATATTTGGACAAATATTATTATAGGTGTGTCTGTGAGGGTGTTTTGGGATGAGCTTCACATCTGAATCTGTCAACTGAGCAAAGCAGACGGCTGTCCCTAACATGGGGTGCCATGGCTATTCAGCTGAAGGACTGAATAGAACAAAAAGGCTGAGTTAAGAGGAGACTTTGCCTGCCTGAGTGCCTGACCTAAGACACTGCTCTTCTCTTCCCTGTGGACCAAAACTTAACCATGGGCTCTCCTGATCCTCAGGCTTCAAACAGGAACTGAACCTACATTACCGACAAGATCTCCACTTGTTAACAACAAACCTTGAGACTCATCACCCATAAGGGCATGTGCTAATTCCTTATAATAAATCTCTCTTTCTACCTGTGTACCTATATTCCATTGTTTTGTTTCTCTGGAGAACCCTGATGAATACACACTCATACACTTATACCAAAACACTAATATATACACAAATACATTTATACCTAATACACTGGTTTATATCTTTAATAAATAAAATTCATTTAAAGTATATTTTATAAACCTTTTCTTTTACATTGGAGGATAACCAATGACCAGTGTTGTGATAGTTTCAGGCAGACAGCAAAAGGACTCTCCATACATACACACGTATCCCTTTTTCCCCAACCTCCCCTTCCTACCCAGGCTGCCACATAGTATTGAGCAGAGCTTCCCATGTTAGACAGTAGGTCCTTTTTGGTTATCCGTTCTAAATATAGCAGTGTGTATACATGACACACTATTTACACATACATGTGCGCTCTCTCTCACACAGACACACAAAGAAACAAATACTAGAGAAGTGTAGTCAAAATCCCACTAAATTTTCACAAAATCTACCTGAAAGCAAATGTCACCTGAGAATAAAATGCAAGAAGTCACTTCTATATAGCCATCACATAGAATTGCTTAATATGATGTATTTGAGGGGAAAAGGAGCTCATTTTGGTTTGAATTCTAATTTGCTCTCCCCAATCCAAGTACTCAGAATTCCAATACTCAGAATTCCAATGTGTTTATAAATGCCAAAGGAGAAATGAAAAGCTGTAAATTACTTACCTCTTGATATTTCTGTTTGTTTCAGGATTTACTTTGATAAGCCCATTGAGATCTTGTTTCCTTTGAGTAAGGAAATGAGTTTTAATGAATGTCATTAAAATAAAACACTAATCAAGTGAACAATGATTGGAAAAATTAAGAAGTGGTAAAATATACACGTTCTCTATCAGTGTCATTTTTAAAGTTCTAAATGCAAATGAAAATTCTTCTCTTACATCCTGAGCTGAAGACCATTTAAGTTTCCTAATTTATCAACAAGAAACTTAGCCCATTTTTGTTTGGTTCTCATTAGATTACTCGTTATTTAACAAAATCAACTTTGCCCTCAGATGCATCTTGTTAGAAGACCCCAGATGGGCAGCACTGAAGTAATGTAAGTTATTAAAAGATAAATGTCTATACTGGATCCAGAGAGAATGTAAATGTCCATCTAACAGATCAGATAAAATTGCCTGTTCTTTTTTTTTTAAAAAAATTAAATAAAAAATATAAATAAGCTTTACAATATTACAAATACTAAGTAGTTGTCATTATATAAATGCAACCATTCCCCCAAATCAAGCCTTTTAGAATATAATTAGATTGCATGTGTTAGTCACTCAGTCACATCCAACTCTTTGCGACCCCAGGCACTATAGCCCAACAGACTCCTCTGTCCATGAAATTCTCCAGGCAAGAATACTGGGGTGTGTTGCCTTGCCCTCCTCCAGAGGATCTTCCCAGCCCAGGATAGAACCCAGGTCCCCTGCATTGCAGGCAGATTCTTCATTATTTGAGCCACCAGGGATGCCCTTAATTAGATTATGGTAAATTATAAGAGCGAGAAAAAGGTAGAAAAACAAATGACTCACTTCTTGGGGAAATGCATATTACCTCCATTAGAAGGCACTGAAAAATATCAAAAAGGCATATACTGAACTCAAAGCTTGCAGCAGGGTATGGGAGAAGTACCGTGTCTGGGCAATGCTGCCTTATTGACCCAAGTCTGAGGAAGAGATGGGGGGATGCTCTTGCTCCCAGTGTGTGTACCTGCCCAGCCTTCCAAAGTCTGCCTTCTGAGACACCATCCTTAGAAAAGTTGAATTTCAAGAGTTTTAGTCAAGCCTCACTATTGGCTACCTTTGTCATTTTAGAGATTCACTTCTAAAATGTCATCAAGATTGTGCTTTCTTTAGATACGAAGAAATTCAACTCAGTAACTCACCCTAAATCAAATCAATGATTGGAAAAATTAAGAAGTGGTAAAATATACACGTTCTCTATCAGTGTCATTTTTAAAGTTCTAAATGCAAATGAAAATTCTTCTCTTACATCCTGAGCTGAAGACCATTTAAGTTTCCTAATTTATCAACAAGAAACTTAGCCCATTTTTGTTTGGTTCTCATTAGATTACTCGTTATTTAACAAAATCAACTTTGCCCTCAGATGCATCTTGTTAGAAGACCCCAGATGGGCAGCACTGAAGTAATGTAAGTTATTAAAAGATAAATGTCTATACTGGATCCAGAGAGAATGTAAATGTCCATCTAACAGATCAGATAAAATTGCCTGTTCTTTTTTTTTAAAACAATATAAATAAAAAATATAAATAAGCTTTACAATATTACAAATACTAAGTAGTTGTCATTATATAAATGCAACCATTCCCCCAAATCAAGCCTTTTAGAATATAATTAGATTGCATGTGTTAGTCACTCAGTCACATCCAACTCTTTGCGACCCCAGGCACTATAGCCCAACAGACTCCTCTGTCCATGAAATTCTCCAGGCAAGAATACTGGGGTGTGTTGCCTTGCCCTCCTCCAGAGGATCTTCCCAGCCCAGGGATAGAACCCAGGTCCCCTGCATTGCAGGCAGATTCTTCATTATTTGAGCCACCAGGGATGCCCTTAATTAGATTATGGTAAATTATAAGAGCGAGAAAAAGGTAGAAAAACAAATGACTCACTTCTTGGGGAAATGCATATTACCTCCATTAGAAGGCACTGAAAAATATCAAAAAAAGGCATATACTGAACTCAAAGCTTGCAGCAGGGTATGGGAGAAGTACCGTGTCTGGGCAATGCTGCCTTATTGACCCAAGTCTGAGGAAGAGATGGGGGGATGCTCTTGCTCCCAGTGTGTGTACCTGCCCAGCCTTCCAAAGTCTGCCTTCTGAGACACCATCCTTAGAAAAGTTGAATTTCAAGAGTTTTAGTCAAGCCTCACTATTGGCTACCTTTGTCATTTTAGAGATTCACTTCTAAAATGTCATCAAGATTGTGCTTTCTTTAGATACGAAGAAATTCAACTCAGTAACTCACCCCTAAAGTCAAATCAATATCTGCGATAAGAAGTAAGTTACTATCAAACACTGAGACAATTCTTCAAAAATAAACAATTTTATGGGGAGCAGGGAGGAAAGGTCATGTGGCCCATCATTATCATCCAAGTCCATGCTAGTAACACATGCTTCTGAAATTGATCGTTTTATCTTTGGGCTTCCCTGGTGGCTCAGGCAGAAAAGAATCTGCCTGCCTTGCAGGAGACATGGGTTCAGTCCCTCAAGAAAGAAAGGGAAACCTAGTCCAGTATTCTTGCCTGGAGAATCCCATGGGCAGAGGAGCCTGGTGGGCTACAGTCCATGGGGTCACAAAGAGTTGGACACAACTGAGTGAATGATCATGTGGCCCACCGTTATTACCCAATCCAATGCTAGTAAAACATGTTTCTGAAATTAAAATGCCAAATCATTTTATCTTATTGTCACTTACAGAAATCAGATTTAAAGAGACTAGTAAGTCTTACCCAGTGGTGTTTTCACTTTCTCTGGGATTCACTTTGATAATGTTATCAAGGTGTTCACCTCTTAAAATGAAAAATTTAGATCAGTTTCAAAGTATTCCCACAGTATTTTTTAATATACATTTCTGTATTGTTGATGATTATTAATTCAATACATTATTATACTGGTATTAAATTCATTTAGGTGATAAAACCTACCTGTCAATAATAGAGTTAAGCTAATCTCTAGGATTCTCTTGACCTATAGGGAAATTTAAATTTAGATAGAAAGTACTGTGGACTCTCCAAGGTAAAGCTCAGGGTGGTACAGTTCAGACACAGATGAGAGAAACCAGACTTAAAGATATGGCCTCCTTCAATAGACAGAGAAAATCACACAGCTAACCCAGGAGAAAATAACCAAGATTCCAAAACACGAATGCTGGTCCCACCCCTCTGTTAGTCTGATCTATCGTGGCATTTGCTCTCATAACCATTTCGAGATTTTGACTTCTTTGGAGAAAACATGAAAACCTTGTCAATCAGGTTGCATTCAATTTTTTCTGAATTCTATCTAAGCAAGAATGTCCTGAAACCGTGTCAGATGTTTCCAGGGCCAACTGATGGGAGAAATTATGATTCAATTATTTCTTATAGCTTATCTTGATGATAAGTAGTACTTGGTTTTACATCAGTTTAAAAAAGCTCCACCAGGATTTCCCTGGTGGTCCAGTGGTTAAGGTAATCATTATCATCCAAGTCCATGCTAGTAACACATGCTTCTGAAATTGATCGTTTTATCTTTGGGCTTCCCTGGTGGCTCAGGCAGAAAAGAATCTGCCTGCCTTGCAGGAGACATGGGTTCAGTCCCTCAAGAAAGAAAGGGAAACCTAGTCCAGTATTCTTGCCTGGAGAATCCCATGGGCAGAGGAGCCTGGTGGGCTACAGTCCATGGGGTCACAAAGAGTTGGACACAACTGAGTGAATGATCATGTGGCCCACCGTTATTACCCAATCCAATGCTAGTAAAACATGTTTCTGAAATTAAAATGCCAAATCATTTTATCTTATTGTCACTTACAGAAATCAGATTTAAAGAGACTAGTAAGTCTTACCCAGTGGTGTTTTCACTTTCTCTGGGATTCACTTTGATAATGTTATCAAGGTGTTCACCTCTTAAAATGAAAAATTTAGATCAGTTTCAAAGTATTCCCACAGTATTTTTTAATATACATTTCTGTATTGTTGATGATTATTAATTCAATACATTATTATACTGGTATTAAATTCATTTAGGTGATAAAACCTACCTGTCAATAATAGAGTTAAGCTAATCTCTAGGATTCTCTTGACCTATAGGGAAATTTAAATTTAGATAGAAAGTACTGTGGACTCTCCAAGGTAAAGCTCAGGGTGGTACAGTTCAGACACAGATGAGAGAAACCAGACTTAAAGATATGGCCTCCTTCAATAGACAGAGAAAATCACACAGCTAACCCAGGAGAAAATAACCAAGATTCCAAAACACGAATGCTGGTCCCACCCCTCTGTTAGTCTGATCTATCGTGGCATTTGCTCTCATAACCATTTCGAGATTTTGACTTCTTTGGAGAAAACATGAAAACCTTGTCAATCAGGTTGCATTCAATTTTTTCTGAATTCTATCTAAGCAAGAATGTCCTGAAACCGTGTCAGATGTTTCCAGGGCCAACTGATGGGAGAAATTATGATTCAATTATTTCTTATAGCTTATCTTGATGATAAGTAGTACTTGGTTTTACATCAGTTTAAAAAAGCTCCACCAGGATTTCCCTGATGGTCCAGTGGTTAAGGATTCACACTCTTAATGTAGGGGGCCCAGGTTTGATCCCTGGTCAGGGAACTAGATCCCGCATGCCGCAATACCTGGAACAGTCAAATAAGTAAAAAAAAAAAAAAAAATTCTTTTAAGGCTTCACTAACACCTCTCACTTTGTCCTTTGTAGCTCTTAATTTAACTAGAAAATTTGTCTCATTCTTAAATTATTTAGGAAAATATAGAATAAGAGATTAGGCAACAGGCTTTCCTGTACTTCACTGCAACTCAAGCATGTGGTTGTGGTCTCATCATATTCTTTACCTCCTCTCTCTGACAGACCCCAAAGTGCAAAAGCTCCTTAGTGACAGAGGAGACCATAATACTCAAATTTCTAATGCTGTATGAAAAGCTACCATGAAAAAAGGGGGTCACATCATTTTAGAAGGTTTACTTACCCTTTCTCATTTTTGTCAGCCCTTTGGTTAACTTTAATAAGATCCTCAAGGCCTGGGTTTCTTTACAACATTGGAGTTGGCAGGGAGGGCACATCAACAGAGAGAGAAAGAGAGAAATTCAACAGCAAATTTCTCATAATAGGAGTAAGATGTTATCAGTAACTACATCAGAAGTCTTTAGAAATATTTAAGTGACTCTTCGTGCCAAATGTTGATACAGCTATCCTATAGTGAGAAGCCAACCATGAGTCCATCATGATTAAATCCATTGAAAAGTAAAAGTTCTTTGCACATTTCAGCTTTTGCTTTCTTTATCCTTTAAGGGTATGTTCGTGGGAAACTAACTTTAATATACGTGCTGAGATACTGTCTGCCTTAAACACAACCATCATTCCTATCAAGGGTAGAAATCAATATTTTAGATTAAACATTTTGAGGATTTATACAAGTCATCTTTAATAAAAAGTAACCTTAGAAACGTAAAAATACCTCTATCATACTCTAGTACTTTAGATGAGTTGTGCTATTGTGTTCAGTTGGTTTAGACGTCTGACTCTTTGCAAAGACCCTGTGGACTGCAGCCTGCTGGGTCACAGCTAATAAAACTTTCACACGCCGATAGCTTAAAACAGGGAAAATGAAAGCTAATCTTTCTAAATCCCATGATTGTCCAATGTTATTTTCATCTGTCTCTGTCTTTCACTGTGATAAGACTGTTGACCTTTGAGGTTTTCTTTCTGCGTAGGAGGGAGGGATGGGAGGAAGGAAAAGGCACTTTGGCTTCCCCCTGCTACACCACTGAGAGTCATCTTTTCTGCATCTAAACCCAGCCACTCTCAAATTATCCCAAATTAAAATCATTCCCATTTTCCCTCGTTCCTAGCCTACACAGTGACTGACTTGTGATACTCATTCCTCCTTTCCTGATTTTCACCACTTTAATGGAACCCTACAAATTTCATTTCTTAAAAAAAAATCTGAGGGCTTCCCTGGTGGTCCAGTGGGTAGAGAGTCTGCCTTGCAGTGCAAGGGTCACTGGTTCGATCCCTGGCCCAGGAAGATCCTGAGGAGCGGTTAAGGAGCAGCTGGGCTGGTGTGTCTAGTTGCGAGCCAGTGCTCTGGAGCACGTGCGCTCAGAGCCAGTGCTCTGCACTAAGAGAGGCCACTGCAATGGGAGGCTCACATGGGCTGAAGAATAAATTTAGATGAAAAATAAATGACTGGAAAACCAATAAAAGAGGCCAAAAAAATTAAAACAAAATAAAATGAAATTTTTTAAAAAATCTGAAATTTCATCTTCTGTAAAACTCAGATAACCACTCACAGAGAATTGACTGCTTTCTGACTTCATCTGTTCTCCACTTGAAAAACAATCAACTGAAATAATGCTTGGATATTCACGCTATACTAATATGTTGTTAATAAATATTTAGTGCCTGAATGAAGGCAGCTATTGTCAACAATTTTCATTAGACAGACTTTTTAAGTGTTTTGCATCAGAGAGGGTTAAGAAGGCATACTGCCAAGCTTGAGTTGGAAAGCTAGCATATCTGTGCACAGATTGGCACAGACCAATGGTTTTCAAAGATAACCAGGACAATAGAAATCATTATCATGTTAGGAAGGCAAATCTAATGACTAATCAAATACAAGGTAAACAGCCAATCTGGAGAAGAAGCAGTAGAGACCTCAAAAATATTTACCCTTTGCTCTTCTTTAATAAAACTGAGGTTTTCCTTAATAAAACTGTCAAAATGTTTATTTTTTCAACATGAAAAACAGTATCAGTAGTAATTCATTTTCTAGTATATCAGTGTCAGTCTAGAACTATAAGTTAACTTCCTTAAATGTTATCAGTTCAGTAACTAATCAATAATCCTTTGTGTGATATAAAATCAGTAAAAGCATGGCTTTTGAGCTTGAGGTGTTTACAAGAATCTCTGAGTGATAGTCATATGAAGTGAGTTGATCAAGATTCCAATTGAAAAATGCCTTAGTCCCTTATAAAGACTTCAGGAGTGAGGAGCTATCTTACCAGCCTCCAAATGCCTTATAGGGAATATATTTGGTTCATAAACCAGCCTACCATCCACTACTTCTAATGATTAGTTTGATATCAGTCACTTTCAGATGGAGAAGGGACTTGGAGAACATCTAGATCATACCCTTCATTTAATGGGTTGAGGAAACGCAGGTCTCCAGAGATTAAGCCACATGTCCAAGGTCACCCAGCACCAAGACACCCACCCATCTCCCAACCCCGACTGAGGTTCTGTTCCACTAGCTTGTCTGAATTTTGTCTTGAGCAGAAGGTCTCCCACAGGAAATGGCACAGTTTAAAACTCAATCAAAAAAAAAACTGTAAGAGTCTCAGTCAGATCTTACCCTTTGCCATCTTTGTCTGTCTGGGTATTCACAAGGACGAGGTTTTCGAGGCTCTTAGCTCTATACATCAGAAAGAAATTCAAATAAAAGACTGAATATCGGGGGGAAAAAATGTGTGGTATCTTGAAAGATCAGAAACAGTAACAATTTTTTCATGAATTGCTCATTTACTCTTACTGAATAGAGCAGCAGAAATCCTTCTGGGCAATTCTGTCTGAACTAAATGTACAATATAGAGTGCACTGCCCCATCTGCTAGCACATTTTTATGCCAGAGGATATAACTCCCTTCCAGATAATGCCTGAAAGAATAAAACGAACAGGCCTGGAGATAATATTTTCAGGTTAGAGACAGATGCACTTACCTTTTCTCTGCTGGCTCCGACTTAAGATTTGCTCTGAAGAGACCATCGAGACCTTGATTTCTTTACAGGAATTGAATAAAAAACCTTGTCAGTATTAATGATGGATACTTAACTCATGAAAACATAGATCAGTTTATGTCTAAGACAGGAAATAATAGTTGCCTATGAAAGATGAGCCACACTTCTGGAAATCACTTTATTCCAAGCAGGTTTTATTCCCAGACTCAAATATTAAGTTGCAGTGGACCTTGGAGAAGAAAAAAGAAGATAAAAACTGAGGAGCCACAAGCTGTAATAGGTCTCTGGATATGTTGTTTGTGTTGGTGGAGTGTTTTTGTTTTTAATGTGAGCCAATATTTACAGAGTTGGCTACGACACATACACACCGGGAGTTTCAGGGTCTCCTGAAAGTGTACTGCAACTCTGGTCTCACATTCTCATATAGCAACATCAGCTAGAGCTTAGAGTCATCCTGGCGTCTAGGGGAGGGCACTCCCTCTATGTTTCAAAGCTGGCTCCCGTCAGGCATCTCTACCTGCTTGGCCTCATCAGGCTGTGGAATCTGATTCTTGATCTAATACCTTCTCTCTTGGTTAAAAAAAAAAAAGAACTGAAAGTAGCAAATTGTTGTGAGTCATTAGTAGTCGTTTCTTAATAGATCATTTTTTCTCAGAACAGGGCGTGAAAAACCATATAGTTTCATCATCAAATCAATGAACTCTTTTGACATTTGCTTTGTTTCTCCTTCTCCTTGGTTTCTGCTAATTTGGTACAGTAATGGGCCAAGTAACAGAGAGAGAACTAAAATTGCACTTCAAAGTTCAATTAATGTGATCTTTAAAGCATGCAATTATAAATGATTCAAAATAGGGAGGTGATGTTAACTAAGAAAGTGAGTGGATTTTACAGTGATTAAATTAATGCATTCAACGATCAAATGAAACTGTTTGCATACTATTATTTTAGTATTTCAAGAAGAGAAATGGGGCTTTTTTTTACAACTGCCTTACTAAACAATAGTGAATGAAAATCAAAGAGACTTAGTATTTTTAAATTGCAATAACCACTAATAACAACAATGAAATAGTGATTTCTGCAAGCTTTTTGTTCAAGATTTGTAGGACACTTTTGACTAGCCCAGTATATGGATCCTTGGGCACAAAAACAATGAAAAGGTAAAAAGCAATTCAGTAATGAAGCAAAAAATAGATGTTTTAAAATCTTACCTATTCAAGCTTTTGTTCATTTTGATGAGATTATCCAATTCTTCACTTCAGGAAGGGAAAAAAATATCTTACATCAGTAAAGAACCTGGGGGGAAATTCAGCTTAAAGCAACTATTTCTGAGTTTTCTGAAGTTCAACCTCTGTCCCATCTGTATTATCAATGAAAAACATGTCTTTCTTTCAAAGGTCTCCTTGAACATCCTTTTCTCCAAAAAATATTTCCCAGTTCTTTAATTGAAGACAGTCCCCTACGTCTTTGGAAGTCTTGCTGTGTTTTGGGTTTTTGTATCTCCTCAACGGTACTTATCAAAATTGCTATACTTTGCAATATATTGAAAATGAAAGTGTCAGTTGCTTAGTAGTGACTGACTCTTTGTGACCCCATGGACTGTAGCCTACCAGGCTCCTCTGTCCATGGAATTTTTCAAGCAAGAATATTGGAGTGGGTTGCCATTCCCTTCTCCAGGAGATCTTCCCAACCCAGGGATCGAGCCCAGGTCTTCCACATTGTGGAAAATTCTTTACTGTCTGAGTCACCAAGGAAGTGGCTCATATATGGGGTTGTAATATATTGGATTGGCCAAGAAGTTTGTTTGATCTTGAGTGAAAATAAAGGACATACTTTTCAGATCCACCAAGAATGTCATTGAACAACATAGGCACTAACGGAACACTTTGCCCAACCCCATAGTAATCACACACTCGTCTCCTTGCTTCTACACATATGAGTGGGAGTGAACACAGAGAGACACACAGACACACACATTCACACATTCACATACGACTAAAGATTTAGAACTGTGTTTTATATTAGATCCTCTTTAGTGCTTAATATAGGGTTTTTCACACAGTAGATGCTTAATACAGGTTTTAATTACATCAACAAGTACAGGTATGTGGACTGACTATAGATTCTACCTTTATGTAATGTGCATGCACAAAGCAGCTATTGGAGAATACTTATTTATCAGGAAGTCTGGTCTCTTTCTTAAAGTCTACTCCCCCTCATTCCAGGTAAGCCAAGTTTGCTCTCTGGCTTCCATATTTTAGAATTTCTTCTGGAGTTGTTTGTCCAGGAGCTACTCATTTAAGGAAAATCCTTGGGTTCTAGAAAATTCCTTAGAACCACAGCAGCTCAGCCCTCTCCTCCATGAATGTGGCCACAGTAGCCGCTCACCTATCCACCTGCTTCTCCTTCATTTCTCCTGCTTTCCTCATCCAGTGTTCTGGTTCATAAATCTTGTTCTCTTCTTCCTGGCCTCGTTCCCTCAATTCTTTTTTCCTTTTTTTTTAAAAGGCCTAAAATTTATTTAAGATGTTTCTTTCTGGGACCATGGCTCTCCAAAATCTGTAAAATAAGAATACTAATCGTCCCCACCTCAGAAAAGAACCAATAAGTTAAATAATAGTGATTCATGTGATTAGAGTCATAAACTCTCAATTAATTTTGGCAATCATAGCAAGCAATTTCCAGTCACTATTAATTTTTCCATTAAAAAATGCTCATTATATTTATTCTGTAAACTGAATTTAGAGGCACTAAGACTTTGGCTCAGCTTTAGAGAGGTAGAGTTGCTAAGTCACAAATGTGACTGGAGATGCCTGGCACAGCAAATCACCAGAATAGTCGCGGGGATGGTCCTCTCAGGGATCCGAAAAATTATAAAAATAATCCACCGATTATTCAATCAACAGCCATCACAGAGATAAATCCTTTCAAGTCATATTGCATATTCAGTGGTAGGGTTGAAGACTCAGAATAAATAGAGAGATATGAAAGTTGTTGGCCCTGACAAAAAAATGGGTTAACGTTCTATCCTCGTGTGGGACAAATGCTACCCAGACCCTGAACACAATGCTGTATTGTCATTTCTTATTTGAAATTCTACCTCCAAATCTGAGGCTACAGATCTGTTCCATGTCCTCTAGTGACAGAGCAAACTCTGTACATTTTTACCCTAAACCTTTCTGACTGATGAGTCACAATGATGAGATTATCAGGATCCGGAAAATTAATCAAGAAAATTAGCATAAATCACAAGAAGACATTCTGTGAGAAACTAAGTAAAATGGGGCTGGATTCTGAACAAAGAAGTTGAGCTTTGAAATGGTCTTAAGTTGATGAAAACTTTGGATATGAAGTATCACCACTGCATTTGGAATAGATTAAATGTTCTTAGTCAGATAGAAGTAACAGTCCATTTCTCAAAGGCGTATTACAAAGCAGCTCAGATAAATATATCTGAATCCAGCCCCTAATGACAGCCCATAGCAATAGGCATTTCCTGTGACCACCATCAAAGCAGCAGCTTCTCTCCATGAAGAACGTATCTGGTGGTGGGATTTGTGCACAAGGTTGTCCCTCGTGGTGAGGGAGAGGGGACAGGAAAGCTTACCCAACTGCAGCTCTTACTGGTTGTGTTTGCCTTGCGGCAAATCATAATCGCTCTTCAGCATCACTCACCTATCTCTACCTTAGAAGCCTGTCAAAAAACTATCCAGGGCTTCCCCGGTGGTCCAGTGGGTAAGGACACCACCTTGCAGACCAAGGGGCGTCAGTTCGATCCCTGGCCTGGGAAGATCCCACGTGCGCGGAGCGGCTGGACCAATGTGTCCAAATACCGAGCCCGAGCTCTGGAGCGCATGCGCCCAGAGCTGGTGCCCAGCAACGACAGACGCCACTGAGATGGGAGGCCCACACGGGCCAAAGAACAAAGATGGATGAAAAATAGATAAATGAAAGCCCAATAGAAGTGACCCGCCTGCTCCCCTCCCTACCCAACCTGCCCCCTTCCCCACAAAAACTATCCAGTCTAAAACATTGTCCAATTCCCATTAAAAATAGAATATGCCCTCAAACAGAAATAAATAAATAAAAGGGGAGATAAGTAATGCATATTGCATATTCAGTGGTAGGGTTGAAGACTCAGAATAAATAGAGATATGAAAGTTGTTGGCCCTGACAAAAAAATGGGTTAACGTTCTATCCTCGTGGGACAAATGCTACCCAGACCCTGAACACAATGCTGTATTGTCATTTCTTATTTGAAATTCTACCTCCAAATCTGAGGCTACAGATCTGTTCCATGTCCTCTAGTGACAGAGCAAACTCTGTACATTTTTACCCTAAACCTTTCTGACTGATGAGTCACAATGATGAGATTATCAGGATCCGGAAAATTAATCAAGAAAATTAGCATAAATCACAAGAAGACATTCTGTGAGAAACTAAGTAAAATGGGGCTGGATTCTGAACAAAGAAGTTGAGCTTTGAAATGGTCTTAAGTTGATGAAAACTTTGGATATGAAGTATCACCACTGCATTTGGAATAGATTAAATGTTCTTAGTCAGATAGAAGTAACAGTCCATTTCTCAAAGGCGTATTACAAAGCAGCTCAGATAAATATATCTGAATCCAGCCCCTAATGACAGCCCATAGCAATAGGCATTTCCTGTGACCACCATCAAAGCAGCAGCTTCTCTCCATGAAGAACGTATCTGGTGGTGGGATTTGTGCACAAGGTTGTCCCTCGTGGTGAGGGAGAGGGGACAGGAAAGCTTACCCAACTGCAGCTCTTACTGGTTGTGTTTGCCTTGCGGCAAATCATAATCGCTCTTCAGCATCACTCACCTATCTCTACCTTAGAAGCCTGTCAAAAAACTATCCAGGGCTTCCCCGGTGGTCCAGTGGGTAAGGACACCACCTTGCAGACCAAGGGGCGTCAGTTCGATCCCTGGCCTGGGAAGATCCCACGTGCCGCGGAGCGGCTGGACCAATGTGTCCAAATACCGAGCCCGAGCTCTGGAGCGCATGCGCCCAGAGCTGGTGCCCAGCAACGACAGACGCCACTGAGATGGGAGGCCCACACGGGCCAAAGAACAAAGATGGATGAAAAATAGATAAATGAAAGCCCAATAGAAGTGACCCGCCTGCTCCCCTCCCTACCCAACCTGCCCCCTTCCCCACAAAAACTATCCAGTCTAAAACATTGTCCAATTCCCATTAAAAATAGAATATGCCCTCAAACAGAAATAAATAAATAAAAGGGGAGATCAAGACACACAGACAACAGAAGAAATGAAAATGAAAAATTTAGAATACTTCCGTCTCTGACCAGATGTAGAGCTTCTATTTTGTCTATGAATTTGCAGAGAAGAGCTGTCACTATTGTGTCTTCTCTTCAGCTCTCTGATGGAGACTGCAATCTCTAACAACACTCTTAATAGTCAAGTCGCTCAGTCATGTCCGACTCTGTGTGACCCATGGAGGAGCCATGGCATTCTCCAGGCAAGAATCCTGGAGTGGGTAGCCTTTCCCTTCTCCAGGGGATCTGGCCAAGCCAGGGATCGAAACCAGGCCTCCCACATTGCAGGCAGATTCTGTACCAACGGAGTCAAGCTGCATTCCACAGAACAAGGAAAAATTTTGTAGGCACAGGATTTAAACCATGAAATGTTTGTACTCCAGGTTTTCTCACGGCTCATCATTGTTTTACCATTATCCTCTATATAAACACTTCTACTTTGCACAAAGCCTTGTGTCAGACTTTGCAGATGACAGATGGTGAGTAAGACAAAGTATCTGCTTTAGGAGATTAAAGAGACAACAGAGGAGATGAGATATTTACATAAATACCAGGAAACAATACCAAATGTGATTAGTTGTTATGTAACATGAAGAATAGGGCTCTAGTAGCTTAAGGAGGCACATCTCACCGGATCACTCAGAAATGAGTTCACAGAGATGGTGGTATCTGATCTGGATCTTGAAAAATGGGTAGAACTTGAATGGACTGATATGGTGGCCTTGAGGCTGGAAAAGGCCTCAGGAATGGAACGGTATAAACAAAGGCAGAGGCTCTGGAAACATCAGACAGGAAGTGGTTTAATTTGGTATTGCACATACGATAAATGTTAACAGTGAAGTCAGAAATTGCTAAGTAATATTAGGTCAGAACCAGGTTAACAAAGGCATTGAATGAGGTTTTATGTAATTGAATAGGCAATGTAGTGATTTTTTAAGCAGAATCATAGAACACTCTTAGCTGTGATAAGTGGTAATGGTCTAGAGAGGGGTGGGGAGAGATTGGAGGTGTAAGTCAATCTGGACAGCTACTCTGATAACCTGTGATGGAACCAATGAGGGTTTGAATTAGGGTGGGACCATGGGGTGTGGAGCATTAGGACCCGCCTGACCAGATGTAGAGCTTCTATTTTGTCTATGAATTTGCAGAGAAGAGCTGTCACTATTGTGTCTTCTCTTCAGCTCTCTGATGGAGACTGCAATCTCTAACAACACTCTTAATAGTCAAGTCGCTCAGTCATGTCCGACTCTGTGTGACCCATGGAGGAGCCATGGCATTCTCCAGGCAAGAATCCTGGAGTGGGTAGCCTTTCCCTTCTCCAGGGGATCTGGCCAAGCCAGGGATCGAAACCAGGCCTCCCACATTGCAGGCAGATTCTGTACCAACGGAGTCAAGCTGCATTCCACAGAACAAGGAAAAATTTTGTAGGCACAGGATTTAAACCATGAAATGTTTGTACTCCAGGTTTTCTCACGGCTCATCATTGTTTTACCATTATCCTCTATATAAACACTTCTACTTTGCACAAAGCCTTGTGTCAGACTTTGCAGATGACAGATGGTGAGTAAGACAAAGTATCTGCTTTAGGAGATTAAAGAGACAACAGAGGAGATGAGATATTTACATAAATACCAGGAAACAATACCAAATGTGATTAGTTGTTATGTAACATGAAGAATAGGGCTCTAGTAGCTTAAGGAGGCACATCTCACCGGATCACTCAGAAATGAGTTCACAGAGATGGTGGTATCTGATCTGGATCTTGAAAAATGGGTAGAACTTGAATGGACTGATATGGTGGCCTTGAGGCTGGAAAAGGCCTCAGGAATGGAACGGTATAAACAAAGGCAGAGGCTCTGGAAACATCAGACAGGAAGTGGTTTAATTTGGTATTGCACATACGATAAATGTTAACAGTGAAGTCAGAAATTGCTAAGTAATATTAGGTCAGAACCAGGTTAACAAAGGCATTGAATGAGGTTTTATGTAATTGAATAGGCAATGTAGTGATTTTTTAAGCAGAATCATAGAACACTCTTAGCTGTGATAAGTGGTAATGGTCTAGAGAGGGGTGGGGAGAGATTGGAGGAGTGTAAGTCAATCTGGACAGCTACTCTGATAACCTGTGATGGAACCAATGAGGGTTTGAATTAGGGTGGGACCATGGGGGTGTGGAGCATTAGGACCCGCCTGCCAATACAGGAGACATATGAGACATGAGTTCAATCCCTGGGTCATGGCAACTCACTCCCGTATTCTTGCCTGGAGAATCTCATAGACAGAGGAGCCTGGTGGGCTACTATCCATAGGCTGGCAAAGAGTTGGACACAACTGAAGCAATTTAGCACACGCACAATCTACACATGCCTGATACTGTATGGGGAAGGGGGAGTTAAGACCTGGGAGAATCAAAAATGATTCCAAAAAGTGTGAGTTCGCCTGAATGTAAGAACAGAGAGAAGACCCAAAATATCACATTTGGGGGAAAAGTGGAAAATAGCCTAGGACATTCTTAAATGGGGGTGCTGAGGAGATGGATAAGCATAGGAGATGGATCTGGGTCAGAACAGAAATATAGGACTGTGGATTTGGAACAAGGTCACTACCATGAGAATCGCTCCACTGAAGAGAAAGCAGAGTAAGAATAATGTCCATCAGTTTCAGTATTACCCATTTCTCAAGGACACTAATCGAGAGACTGACTCTTCCTTCAAATTATATATAGTAAACAGTATCAGGATTTTGTTCCTACTTGGAACATTTAAAGGTATTGGCTAAGCATTTCTGAAACAAAGAGAGAATAAAAATGCAAGTTCAAAAGTTCTTGAGTTCTCACCCCTTGTTAGTTTTCTGAAGCGAAGTGGCCACTTTGACGATGTTCTCAAGATCCTGACTCCTTCAAACAATGAGAAATAAACAAAGGCAGAGGCTCTGGAAACATCAGACAGGAAGTGGTTTAATTTGGTATTGCACATACGATAAATGTTAACAGTGAAGTCAGAAATTGCTAAGTAATATTAGGTCAGAACCAGGTTAACAAAGGCATTGAATGAGGTTTTATGTAATTGAATAGGCAATGTAGTGATTTTTTAAGCAGAATCATAGAACACTCTTAGCTGTGATAAGTGGTAATGGTCTAGAGAGGGGTGGGGAGAGATTGGAGGAGTGTAAGTCAATCTGGACAGCTACTCTGATAACCTGTGATGGAACCAATGAGGGTTTGAATTAGGGTGGGACCATGGGGTGTGGAGCATTAGGACCCGCCTGCCAATACAGGAGACATATGAGACATGAGTTCAATCCCTGGGTCATGGCAACTCACTCCCGTATTCTTGCCTGGAGAATCTCATAGACAGAGGAGCCTGGTGGGCTACTATCCATAGGCTGGCAAAGAGTTGGACACAACTGAAGCAATTTAGCACACGCACAATCTACACATGCCTGATACTGTATGGGGAAGGGGGAGTTAAGACCTGGGAGAATCAAAAATGATTCCAAAAAGTGTGAGTTCGCCTGAATGTAAGAACAGAGAGAAGACCCAAAATATCACATTTGGGGGAAAAGTGGAAAATAGCCTAGGACATTCTTAAATGGGGGTGCTGAGGAGATGGATAAGCATAGGAGATGGATCTGGGTCAGAACAGAAATATAGGACTGTGGATTTGGAACAAGGTCACTACCATGAGAATCGCTCCACTGAAGAGAAAGCAGAGTAAGAATAATGTCCATCAGTTTCAGTATTACCCATTTCTCAAGGACACTAATCGAGAGACTGACTCTTCCTTCAAATTATATATAGTAAACAGTATCAGGATTTTGTTCCTACTTGGAACATTTAAAGGTATTGGCTAAGCATTTCTGAAACAAAGAGAGAATAAAAATGCAAGTTCAAAAGTTCTTGAGTTCTCACCCCTTGTTAGTTTTCTGAAGCGAAGTGGCCACTTTGACGATGTTCTCAAGATCCTGACTCCTTCAAACAATGAGAAATAAACTCAAGTCAGTGACAGCTGAGCTATGTTTAAAGGAACTAAAATATCTGCAATCACAAATAAAATAAAATATCTGTGTTCAGTGAGGAAAGCAAAGGTCCATGCATTACCAGGAATTACTGAGTTTAACTGAGTAACCAATAGTCGTATCATATTCACTCACAGCATTCACACATGCGCACACATAACCGCCAGACACTAAAGCTGGGCATTGGCTCTGCCATCTAGTGCTCACTGAAATAACTACAGCTTCTCCTAAACGCTTATGCTGGTTATGTGCAAGGTACATACTTAAAAAAGGATATGGGGGAAAATAATTCAATTGACTGCACAAGTAAACACAGAGCATGTTCAGAAGATTTTCTATCAACCAAGGAGCATTAAAAAAAAACACATTAAGATGATCAGCTAACCGCTTATATGAGACCAAAGTATCTTTCCATTTAGACTTCCAAAAGTACATTTTAAAACAGTAGAACATGTGGTAACACCTGACATGTAGTGGGCTTAAATCTCTGGGTCATGAAAAGGAATAATTAGGGAGGGTCTTAGAGCTTTACCTGCACTTAAGACCTGTGGTTCATTAACAATATCATATAGAAAATTAATAGGGTTACATGAAGAAATAATTTTGTAGTCAAGTAAATTTGGGAAACATAATCAACTTTTAGAGATTGTATACATATACACACACTTGTATACATATACACACACTGAAGGTCTTGGGAAGTTCATGATAGAGATGTCTATTTTCCTTTGTTGCCTAAATGCATTGGCCATTACATGCCTCTTCCACAGAACAGTCATTGATATCTTGTGCCACATAGGACATAGTTTGGGAAATGCTGAGATACAATGGTACCTTACATCGCTAGGTACAAGGTACTCTCCCCAAAGGTAAGATATCTGTGTGATGTAACTCTAAGAGTCATGAGGGATAATAAGGAAAGTTAAAATGTTCATAGGTTTTGCCCTTCAAAAAATATTTTCGATCAAAATATTTGTTGAAAATATGGGTTTATTCTAATAGATAAAATGGTAAGTTAAGACTATGTTTTTCACCATAAGAAACAATTGGTTTATCCTATTGATTGACATAAAATAACACTGTTTAAAAACTAATTTCAAAAACAGTATTTTTGAAACAAATAAATAAAGATATATCTAAAACAAATACTAAACTGGATGGGATGCTTAAGATAACAGGAATTACTGAGTTTAACTGAGTAACCAATAGTCGTATCATATTCACTCACAGCATTCACACATGCGCACACATAACCGCCAGACACTAAAGCTGGGCATTGGCTCTGCCATCTAGTGCTCACTGAAATAACTACAGCTTCTCCTAAACGCTTATGCTGGTTATGTGCAAGGTACATACTTAAAAAAGGATATGGGGGAAAATAATTCAATTGACTGCACAAGTAAACACAGAGCATGTTCAGAAGATTTTCTATCAACCAAGGAGCATTAAAAAAAAACACATTAAGATGATCAGCTAACCGCTTATATGAGACCAAAGTATCTTTCCATTTAGACTTCCAAAAGTACATTTTAAAACAGTAGAACATGTGGTAACACCTGACATGTAGTGGGCTTAAATCTCTGGGTCATGAAAAGGAATAATTAGGGAGGGTCTTAGAGCTTTACCTGCACTTAAGACCTGTGGTTCATTAACAATATCATATAGAAAATTAATAGGGTTACATGAAGAAATAATTTTGTAGTCAAGTAAATTTGGGAAACATAATCAACTTTTAGAGATTGTATACATATACACACACTTGTATACATATACACACACTGAAGGTCTTGGGAAGTTCATGATAGAGATGTCTATTTTCCTTTGTTGCCTAAATGCATTGGCCATTACATGCCTCTTCCACAGAACAGTCATTGATATCTTGTGCCACATAGGACATAGTTTGGGAAATGCTGAGATACAATGGTACCTTACATCGCTAGGTACAAGGTACTCTCCCCAAAGGTAAGATATCTGTGTGATGTAACTCTAAGAGTCATGAGGGATAATAAGGAAAGTTAAAATGTTCATAGGTTTTGCCCTTCAAAAAATATTTTCGATCAAAATATTTGTTGAAAATATGGGTTTATTCTAATAGATAAAATGGTAAGTTAAGACTATGTTTTTCACCATAAGAAACAATTGGTTTATCCTATTGATTGACATAAAATAACACTGTTTAAAAACTAATTTCAAAAACAGTATTTTTGAAACAAATAAATAAAGATATATCTAAAACAAATACTAAACTGGATGGGATGCTTAAGATAACAGGTGTAACTAGGACTGTCACGGGAAAATCTCACTCAAAAGCATACACACAATTTGTGAGCCTTTTACTGGTGAGGCAGGTGAAGCTGAATGACCTATCATACAGCCAAGTGTAAGCAAAGGCTTTTCAGACATTCAGTCAAAGACTGTATTTCCACCTAACCCCTTATACATCACCACCAGCTAAGTCACAGATCCTGGTACAAGTGCTAGGACAAGAGAGATTTTCCTGTCTTAAGGGGTTTGATCTTATTCTGTTATCCAGGCAATTTTCATTGTTCTTAATGTAATGATTAGAAATAGCAATAAAGTTAATACAATTATCTAGGTCCATATAAAAATATTTATTACCCACTACTAAAGTCAGCTGGAAGACTGATTTTGTCTGTTTTATTCACTTTATGTATGTTTAAGTGTTCTACTAAAGCCTACTTTATCATTTATACAATCATATATAGAGATAGATAAATCACTGTACCTTATATTTCTTTCAGCAGATCTGTTGGTTTCTGTACATACACTTGGTTTAGGTGGATGTACCTGCCTATATTTTTCAAGTTAAAGATAATATCTGTTAGGTAAGAAAACATTTCTGTGCTAAATTTAAATTTATGAGAAAACACTTAGATTCAAAGAGATTAAAGTGTGCTTGCTGAAATACTAGCACCATGGAAATAAACTTCTAAATATGTTCACGTTCATTTATTTTAGTTTTCAGTCATCAAAAAACATTTTTACACTTATCTCTATTAGAAAATGATACAACATCTTGAAATCATTTATTGTTAGGTATGCAATGGTACCTTACATCGCTAGGTACAAGGTACTCTCCCCAAAGGTAAGATATCTGTGTGATGTAACTCTAAGAGTCATGAGGGATAATAAGGAAAGTTAAAATGTTCATAGGTTTTGCCCTTCAAAAAATATTTTCGATCAAAATATTTGTTGAAAATATGGGTTTATTCTAATAGATAAAATGGTAAGTTAAGACTATGTTTTTCACCATAAGAAACAATTGGTTTATCCTATTGATTGACATAAAATAACACTGTTTAAAAACTAATTTCAAAAACAGTATTTTTGAAACAAATAAATAAAGATATATCTAAAACAAATACTAAACTGGATGGGATGCTTAAGATAACAGGTGTAACTAGGACTGTCACGGGAAAATCTCACTCAAAAGCATACACACAATTTGTGAGCCTTTTACTGGTGAGGCAGGTGAAGCTGAATGACCTATCATACAGCCAAGTGTAAGCAAAGGCTTTTCAGACATTCAGTCAAAGACTGTATTTCCACCTAACCCCTTATACATCACCACCAGCTAAGTCACAGATCCTGGTACAAGTGCTAGGACAAGAGAGATTTTCCTGTCTTAAGGGGTTTGATCTTATTCTGTTATCCAGGCAATTTTCATTGTTCTTAATGTAATGATTAGAAATAGCAATAAAGTTAATACAATTATCTAGGTCCATATAAAAATATTTATTACCCACTACTAAAGTCAGCTGGAAGACTGATTTTGTCTGTTTTATTCACTTTATGTATGTTTAAGTGTTCTACTAAAGCCTACTTTATCATTTATACAATCATATATAGAGATAGATAAATCACTGTACCTTATATTTCTTTCAGCAGATCTGTTGGTTTCTGTACATACACTTGGTTTAGGTGGATGTACCTGCCTATATTTTTCAAGTTAAAGATAATATCTGTTAGGTAAGAAAACATTTCTGTGCTAAATTTAAATTTATGAGAAAACACTTAGATTCAAAGAGATTAAAGTGTGCTTGCTGAAATACTAGCACCATGGAAATAAACTTCTAAATATGTTCACGTTCATTTATTTTAGTTTTCAGTCATCAAAAAACATTTTTACACTTATCTCTATTAGAAAATGATACAACATCTTGAAATCATTTATTGTTAGGTATCAATGGGATTTCTTTTCTCAAAGACTCATCCCATTTGAATACTATCAAGAAACATGTTTGCTTAGATAAGATGATAAACACTTTTATATTTCCAACACATCCACCACATTGAGAAGGACCACACTGAGTTGTTAGAATTAAAGTTTACAATGTTAGGTTCTGTTGCAATTTATAGTATAAGGTTTTTCTCTATTTATTTTTCCCCTAAGTATGTAATTGACCTACTTACACATTCTTGCTTGTTCTCAAGAAACTAAATTCAACTATTTTTTGTACTCCTGAGGATATGTGTTAATTACATAGGAAACACTTCCCTTTCATAGTTTTTCATTAAACTCATTTTGCTGTGATTAAAGTAATCAGGGTTTAAAACATGCAAGTTGTCCTCATTTTATATTTAAGATCATTTGTGGAAGAAAGAAATTAGACAAGTAAAAATGGATTAGACCAGTTCCCGTGAAATTTATCTTCTTTTGAATCTATACAAGCTCACTGCTCTAGAACCCCAGGTTTTTGGTTAGAATTTAGGTAGTACTAACACCATCTTTTTTTTAGCCTTGTAAAAAAATCCTATTCACATTAAGATTTAATTGCTCAATACTGTCAAAGTAAAAGGAAAAATAATATGAGACAGAAAGCCTTAAAAAGTTATTTTCAAGAGTATAATTATAACCATTGCACAGATTAGAAGTCATAATCTGGTCTATATTTTTCATTAATTCAATGAAGAATTCTCTTAACATTAAAAAAATGATTCTCTCCTCCTAAGAACAAAATTTCAAAGATCCTGTGAAGTCTCAGTGAATAGAAATTCAAACCTGAGCTTTAACTCATTAGGCTGAATGCTGAAAGCTACATAGCACTACCATGCCATCAGCATTTTCTGGCAGAAGTTATCCTCTTAATCAAGAGCAGTTCTCCAATAGTCCTACATGTTGTCAAAAAAATTGCCATTGGGCTTTCCTGGTGGTCCAGTGGTAAAGAGTCCATCTTACAGTGCAAGGGGCACCGGTTCGATCCCTGGCCTAGGAAGACCCCACATGCCACAGAGAGGCTGGACTGGTGTGTCCAGTTACCAGCCAGTGCTCTGGAGTGCGTGCGCCCAGAGCTGGTGCTCAACAACAGGAGAGGCCACTGCAATAGGAGCCACACACAGGCCAAAGAACAAAGACAGACAAAAATAAATAAATGAAAGACCAATAAAAGAGGCCAATTTTTTTTATAAAATCACCATCAAAAATACAAATGAACCAAGAGGAAGCCATCAAGTGAATCTAATGTATTCAGTCTTCACTGAGATACCATTTTTTAAATCTCTCAATAAGAGAAATGTGCCAGGCAGGTCTTGAAAACAGCTCGCGATTTTAAACAGTTTAACAGGAACACATGGGAAGATGGTCAGATCTCTGGATTTGTCTCTAAGTATTAATTAGAGAGCATTGGAGATTCAAAATGGAAAAGCATGGTTTTTTCAGATCATTTGTGGAAGAAAGAAATTAGACAAGTAAAAATGGATTAGACCAGTTCCCGTGAAATTTATCTTCTTTTGAATCTATACAAGCTCACTGCTCTAGAACCCCAGGTTTTTGGTTAGAATTTAGGTAGTACTAACACCATCTTTTTTTTAGCCTTGTAAAAAAATCCTATTCACATTAAGATTTAATTGCTCAATACTGTCAAAGTAAAAGGAAAAATAATATGAGACAGAAAGCCTTAAAAAGTTATTTTCAAGAGTATAATTATAACCATTGCACAGATTAGAAGTCATAATCTGGTCTATATTTTTCATTAATTCAATGAAGAATTCTCTTAACATTAAAAAAAAATGATTCTCTCCTCCTAAGAACAAAATTTCAAAGATCCTGTGAAGTCTCAGTGAATAGAAATTCAAACCTGAGCTTTAACTCATTAGGCTGAATGCTGAAAGCTACATAGCACTACCATGCCATCAGCATTTTCTGGCAGAAGTTATCCTCTTAATCAAGAGCAGTTCTCCAATAGTCCTACATGTTGTCAAAAAAATTGCCATTGGGCTTTCCTGGTGGTCCAGTGGTAAAGAGTCCATCTTACAGTGCAAGGGGCACCGGTTCGATCCCTGGCCTAGGAAGACCCCACATGCCACAGAGAGGCTGGACTGGTGTGTCCAGTTACCAGCCAGTGCTCTGGAGTGCGTGCGCCCAGAGCTGGTGCTCAGCAACAGGAGAGGCCACTGCAATAGGAGCCACACACAGGCCAAAGAACAAAGACAGACAAAAATAAATAAATGAAAGACCAATAAAAGAGGCCAATTTTTTTTATAAAATCACCATCAAAAATACAAATGAACCAAGAGGAAGCCATCAAGTGAATCTAATGTATTCAGTCTTCACTGAGATACCATTTTTTAAATCTCTCAATAAGAGAAATGTGCCAGGCAGGTCTTGAAAAACAGCTCGCGATTTTAAACAGTTTAACAGGAACACATGGGAAGATGGTCAGATCTCTGGATTTGTCTCTAAGTATTAATTAGAGAGCATTGGAGATTCAAAATGGAAAAGCAAGTCTGTCTTTTGTCTTTTCTTGATTCAGAGACAATTAGAACATTTTTCAAAATTTGTGATAGCTTTTAAATAAATTACAAATGACTCAATCAAAATAAGACTGAAGAACTACCCAAAGGTATTTTATAATACAAAGGAAGGCTTGAACAGTAACCCAAAGTTTCAAAAACATCTTTTGTTAGAAAATGTAGCTCTTAATGGAAATCTTAACTAGTTAAGATATATATATATATATATCTGTTGTTGTTCAGTCCCTAACTCATGTCTGACTCTTTGTGATACACACACACACACACACACATCAGTGTACGGGCTTCCTTGGTGTCTCAGTGTTAAAGAATCAGCCTGCAATGCTGGAGACATGGGTTTAATCCCTGGATCAGGAAGGAGAAGGCAATGGCAACCCGCACAGTACTCTGGCCTGGGAAATCCCATGGACAGAGGAGTTTGCAGGTTACAGTCCATGTAACACAGCTTAGCAACTAAACAACACACAGCAGACACATATGGTATATTGATATATAGATAATTTCTATTTCTGTTGTATGTATGTATATTGTATGTCGTATGTATATCAAGTACAGGTGGCTCAGTCAGTAAAGAATACACCTGCAATGCAGGAGACCCGGGTTTTATTCCTGGGTTGGGAAGATTCCCTGAAGAAGGAACTGGTAACCCATTCCAGTTGGGTTGCCAGTTCCCAACTGGCAATCCCATGGACAGAGGAGCCTGGCAGGTTAAAGTCCATGGCGTTGCAGGTGTTGGACACGATTTAGCAACTAAACCACCATGACTACCACCAATATATGTATATATAAGTATGTATGTATGTGTATATATATATATATATATATGTGTATATATTTTTTTCTCAGGGAGAAAAAGGTTCTTTACGTATCGATTCCTAATACATACACTAAAGGAAACCTGAGCATGAACACTTCCTGGATGTAACTCTTGGTTCAGTTTCTGTCCTGAAAGTGTGTTTCCGTAGGACTAGTACTGGCCATAAGTATCCAGAGGCAAATACCAACACACACTGGTGTGAGCTAAAAGAATTAGAAAAGCTTCCTAATTCAAGTGTTTCTGCAGTGAGTACACATGCAAAACATACTCCCACATGCACAAGTCACAATTTATAGGCTGTCATTTCCCTTCAACCTTATTTTGTAAGAAATCCTGGAATGTTAGGCTTTACCTATTATCCTGCTTCAGCTGATGAGGAGATGAAACAGGGGAACTGGGTTTCGGAGGTATTGGAGGGTGAACAGTTGGTTCCCTGTGGAACAGAAAATGGCAGTTCATTTCACCATGGCAACCCGGTAAATTTTAGCATCTATTCACCAGCTGCGTTTATTGTCTATATGGAAATATCTGTGCATGAGCTATGGGAAAGGTTTAGATCTTTGGAACTCTAAACTTGATAGGAGTCAAATCTGTCAATGACAGGCACTTTAAAAGCTCATTTAAATAGATTTTGGGAAACCCTGTCCTCCCCAACTGGAGTTTGAAACATTGTGTGTTCTTTAAACAGCTTAGTCGTGTACTTGACTCTCACATCCAAGTTGTGACATTTGGGGTCAGCAGCGAAGGAGCTGAGTAAATGGCTCCTGGTTATTAACATATAAGCTTCTTTAGAAATTATGTCAACTCTTAAGCTGCTATGGAAACAGCAAGAAAGGTTTTCAATTCCACAGACTTCAAGGGAAAGTTGATTTGAAGCTCTTCACTAAATCTGCCTGAAACATAGACAGCACAGGCCAACTTGAGGCTGACAGAACTTAAAACACACTGTCAGGCTAAACTTCCCAACAAGCGCCAAGACAGGCTCTGAATTGCCATGTCTTGATCACCCGGGAACTGAAGCAGGTGATGATGCGCGTATTTGGGATGGAGTCAACACTTTACCTAGGCTTCCCCGGTGGCTCAGCAGTAATGAACTCTCCTGCAATTCAGGAGACACAAGAGACATGAGTTCGATCCCTGGGCCGGGAAGATGCCCTGGAGGAGGTCATGGCAACCTACTCCAGTATTCTTGCCTGGAGAATCCCATGGACAGAGGAGCCTGGCAGGCTACAGCCCGCAGGGTCACACAGAGTTGTATACAAATGAAGCGATTGAGCAGGCACACACGCAGTCCTTTACGCAGGGCAGACCACTCCTCCATCCCCAAACTCCCACTCCAGTAGCTCCCCATTACCCTCAAGATAAATTCCATTAAAATACCCGCATGATTTCAACTCTCTGTATCCCTCTGGCCTCTGCAACACGCTAGAAAGCCTGGAGGCTCTGGAGTTAGACTGCTTGAATTGCCAGCTGTGTGACAAGGGCCTAAATTATTCCGTTTCTTCATTTGTAATATCCTTTCCAATAGGAATGTTGGGCTGTCATCGGGACTGAATGAAAGCAGGCTCTTATTTCATGCATATATTGGTAATTTTCTATGCAGGAGACACTGTACAAAGATCATTTCCCGGGCTTCCCCTGGTAGTCCAGTGGATAAGGACACCGTCTTGCAGTGCAAGGGGCACCGGTTCGATCCCTAGCCTGGGAGGATCCCACGTGCCGCGGAGCGGCTGGACCGATGTGTCCAATTACCGCGCCAGAGCTCTGGAGTGCATGCGCCCGGAGTCGGCGCTCTGCAACGACAGACGCCACCACGATGGGAAGCCCACAGGAGCCAAAGAACAAAGACGGATGAAAATAAGAAAAATGAAAGACCAATAGAAGTGGCCCTCCCACTCCCCTCCCTCCCCAACCCGACCCCCGCCCAAAATAAATAAATAAATAAATCTAAAAAAAATAATAAAAAAAAGAAGATCATTTCCCTGTTCTGAAAAGGCTTCGATGCCCAAATGAATATGTGACAAATGAAGAAAAGGACTAAGAAAATAAAACAGAGTAAGAAAATATAGGGCAATGGCGTGGGAACACCTGTCTGTGAGGTAAAACATGAGCCAAGACCTGAAGGATGTGAGGAACGGAGCCATGAGGCTGTTGGAGAAAGTTTCATCGGCTTTGAGAGGTCATCGGACCCTAGAAACTGGATGAGACTCCCGAGGAAGTCAGTGTAGTAACCAACAAAGAGAGCCAAGGTTGACCCCTGACCCCATAGCACCCCTTCTCCATAGGCCTCCCCAGAGCACAGCTTCTTCACAACGCATACCATGCTGCTCTGAAAATCACACGATTTTTTGTCTCCACCCTGGCTGGAGAGAGAGCCCCTAGAAGGACAGTCACATCCCAAGTACTAGGATTGCACATGATATTGGTATCCAATAAAGATGTCTTGAAAGAGGGAGGGATTGACTGAATTTTTACTTTCTAAGAAATAACATGGGTGCTGAACAGGGGTCTAAAGCTTTTAAAATCTGTTCAAAGTTAGCTGTCCCATAGAAGTCCACTACCAAGTACCTGGTGGGTGCTGGGGGCTCAGATGAGTTACTGTGTAACACGACATGCCTGCAAAAGTGAGTTACAGGAAAAGTCTCCCCATTCTAACCTAACGTTTAGGTTTTACAGTTAGATGTTATTTTATTTATATAGCTTTTAGGTGGCACAGTGGTAAAGAATGCAAGATCCCCTGGAGAAGGAAATGACAACCCATTCTAGTATTCTTCCCTGGAAAATCCCATGGGCAGATAAGCCTGGCAGGCTACAGTCTACAGGGTCACAAAGAGTCAGATAATGATTAGATGCCATCATCTCTTCTCAAAACTTATCCCTGTATTGGGAATCATAATGATATTCAAGTGATAACATGTCTTTCATGTATCTGTGTCAATTAACCAATGACATATTTCTCTTCCAGGGATAGGGGAAAGGGTAAGAAGGTATCAGTCCCGGGTATCAGTGGTCTACACAAGGCCCTGGATATCTGAAAACAGGAGGGAGAGCAGTAACTAAACAGAAGGGAGGATTTCAAAGGAAGGAGACATGGGATGGCGCTCTACTTTGCTTATGCTAGAATCACTGTGATGAACACTAGGCTTCTTCCATGTCCAGTGGCAAAAGGCTTGATGCCCAAATGAAAATGTGAAAAATGAAGAAAAGGACTAAGAAAATAAAACAGAGTAAGAAAATATAGGGCAATGGCGTGGAACACCTGTCTGTGAGGTAAAACATGAGCCAAGACCTGAAGGATGTGAGGAACGGAGCCATGAGGCTGTTGGAGAAAGTTTCATCGGCTTTGAGAGGTCATCGGACCCTAGAAACTGGATGAGACTCCCGAGGAAGTCAGTGTAGTAACCAACAAAGAGAGCCAAGGTTGACCCCTGACCCCATAGCACCCCTTCTCCATAGGCCTCCCCAGAGCACAGCTTCTTCACAACGCATACCATGCTGCTCTGAAAATCACACGATTTTTTGTCTCCACCCTGGCTGGAGAGAGAGCCCCTAGAAGGACAGTCACATCCCAAGTACTAGGATTGCACATGATATTGGTATCCAATAAAGATGTCTTGAAAGAGGGAGGGATTGACTGAATTTTTACTTTCTAAGAAATAACATGGGTGCTGAACAGGGGTCTAAAGCTTTTAAAATCTGTTCAAAGTTAGCTGTCCCATAGAAGTCCACTACCAAGTACCTGGTGGGTGCTGGGGGCTCAGATGAGTTACTGTGTAACACGACATGCCTGCAAAAGTGAGTTACAGGAAAAGTCTCCCCATTCTAACCTAACGTTTAGGTTTTACAGTTAGATGTTATTTTATTTATATAGCTTTTAGGTGGCACAGTGGTAAAGAATGCAAGATCCCCTGGAGAAGGAAATGACAACCCATTCTAGTATTCTTCCCCTGGAAAATCCCATGGGCAGATAAGCCTGGCAGGCTACAGTCTACAGGGTCACAAAGAGTCAGATAATGATTAGATGCCATCATCTCTTCTCAAAACTTATCCCTGTATTGGGAATCATAATGATATTCAAGTGATAACATGTCTTTCATGTATCTGTGTCAATTAACCAATGACATATTTCTCTTCCAGGGATAGGGGAAAGGGTAAGAAGGTATCAGTCCCGGGTATCAGTGGTCTACACAAGGCCCTGGATATCTGAAAACAGGAGGGAGAGCAGTAACTAAACAGAAGGGAGGATTTCAAAGGAAGGAGACATGGGATGGCGCTCTACTTTGCTTATGCTAGAATCACTGTGATGAACACTAGGCTTCTTCCATGTCCAGTGGCTAAGCCCTCAGAGAGCTGAGTAAAGATGAACCACTGTGTCTGGCGGCAGAGATGAGAAGAGAAGATTGGGGTGCACAGGAAGGAAAGAAAAGAGAGGTGTACAGCGGCGAAGGCCAAGAAAAACAGAGACCTGTATTGATTTCCACGGGTAATGCATTTACACCCCTGCTAGGCTGGGCCAGGGAAAGGTCATGTGACTGCAGTCCATCTCAAAGGAGCTTTCACTGGCCTCTCTGCACAGATGACAGAACCCTGGCCTGGGGGCAATGAGAGGCATCATTCATGCCTAGCCAGGAGCTTGAGGCCACACCAAGGGGGTCTTTAGAATCTAAGAGTGAGGGAGGAAGTTGTGGCCCGGAATGTTTTGAAACAAAGACTAGAGATATTCATGTGGAATGATCCTGTTAGAACACCACGTTGAGAGGCTCTGTTTAAGCTTGGATCAGTCAACACTAGTTCTTCCCTCTGTCTTTCCCTCAAGCCTGGAAGACCTCTGTAGTGTTAGCAACACTTGGCTATAACTGTAAAGAGAAACTTCCAGGAATCAAAAGGCGGCTTTCTGGGCAACATTTGAAAACCTGCATGTTGTAGCCCAAAGGCCGGAGCTCGCAGAAATAACACTGTCAAGCTGTTCATATTTCTTCCTGTCCATAAGCCGCTACAAAGATCACTTCTTGGCATTAGGACATTTTTGGAAATCATGCACAGCTCCATGACGTGTGTTCCAGAATGACTCTGGGAAGAACATATCTATTACCCAGCACCGGGCAAGTCTGAAAGAATATTTGACTTTAAGAAATGATGGTGAGCTTCGTTTTTACTTCCTATCATGCCTAGCAGTTGTATTCCACCAATAGAATTTTTATTCCAACAAAGGCAAAGGAAATGGAACTTATATTTTTTGAATTTCAGTAACATGCTAACTTGGCCAAGTTCTCACATACTTTATTTTATTCAATCCATGGATCTATCTTGTAGAAATATATATATATATAATTTTTGTAGATAAATATTATATCTTGCAGATATATATCATATAGAATATATATCTCATAGAATATAAATATATACATACACACACACACACACATTATATATATGCTTTTCTCTCTAAATCAGGCATCCCCAATTTCATAGTAGCTGGTAGCCTGTTAGGATTTGGACTCCACAGCTGGATGTGAGTGTTGGGCTAGTGAGCATAGGTTCATCTGTATTTACAATGGCTCCCCGTCACCCATCCCATATTACCACTTGAGCTCCACCTCCTGTCTGATCAGTGATGGTATAATAAATGCAATATGCTTGAATCATCCTGAAAACATCCTCCCTCTCCAGGCCCACAAAACTGGGCCCTGGGACCAAAAAGGTTGGGGACCATTTCTCTATATCCTACTATATCCAATCATTACTCTTCCAGGTATTGCCAATGAAAACCTAGCAACAATAAGAGGTTCTGTATTATCGGTTTGCCCAAGGAAGGCGTCAGTTCAGAAAGCACTTATTCCACAACTGCCCTAGTTACAATGTTAGGACACGCAACAAACAAAGCTGGGTGTTCAAGACTAGAAAAGGTGCAGACCATGGTCTCAAAGAGGTTGCAGCCCAAATGAATGATTTCTATAACAATGTTTTCCTTTCAGTGGCCAGGAACCATCTCAATGAATCACACCACAATGGGCTTCCCTTGTAGCTCAGCTGGTAAAGAATCTCCCTGTGATGCAGGAGACCCCGGTTCGATTCCCAGGTTGGGAAGATTCCCTGGAGAAGGGAAAGGCTACCCACTCCAGTACTCTTGCCTGAATAATTCCATTGCTCGTCCATGGGTCTCACAGAGTCACACACAACAGAGCGACTTTCACTTTCACACTACAACAATGAGCGTGCCTTGGACAAAAATTCCAGAGACCTAGGATTTAGACTAGTTTTGCCACTAACTTGATCCTGGAAAGAACACTGGTCCTCTCTGAAGAATCTGCTTCCTCATTTATGAAAGGATGAGATTGGTTCAGATCTGTGGCTGGCAAACCACTGCATGACTGTGGGAAGGCAGAGTACTGCAAGGAGTCTTCATTTCCACAGAGTCCTGAGCACTTGCTCTGAACTAAATACCTTGGACATTTATATACCACACCTTCTAAAGGTATGCATATTCAGTTTGGGTTAATAAAATTTAAATTAGCATAATTTAGGCTGACTCTAGATGAGCACAAAGAAACATTAGCTGCCAATGGACACCGAGAGATAGAAATTTTCACGTATTGCAGAATTCATAGTAGCACAGGCTGAATTAGCTTTCTCCTCATTCTACTGAAACAATACTTTTCAAAATTAATAAACCCTGACTCAGGTTAATGTTCTAATTATTTGGGGTGTTCCGGGCTTCCTTGCTGGCTCAGCAGTAAAGAATTTGTCTGCAATACATGAGATGTGAGTTTGATCCCTGGGTCAGGAAGATCCTCTGGAGGAGAGCATGGAAGTCCACACCAGTATTCATGCCTGGAAAATTCCATGGACAGAGGAGTCTGGTGGGGTATAGTTCAAAGGGTCACAAAAAGTCCAATATGACTGAAGGGACTGAGCATGATTATAATGGGTATTCTAGGCATTCAGGTAAGATTTTAAAATCACTATGCTAGGATATTTTACTGAGAGCTTTAGACTTGTAATTTTTACACCCAAGATTCTAGTTGATACAAGATATTTATTGCAATAAAAATTAAATACATTGATTTAATTTATGGTGATAGCAAACTTCAGAGAAGGTTTGGTACCAATAGAGTTAAAAATGTTGCAGCATAATTAGAAAAGCTACGTTTTACCATTTATAGTTACAGACAGAAAAATGTAACTGTGGTGCAAGGTTGCCGTGGCAACCCAATTCTCAATCAGGGTTTTTTTTCCTCCTTCAAATCTACCAGTTAGCTAAGTGGAAGCGAAAATCACTGAAAGAGAGGAGATGGGGGGGCGGGGGGGAATGGATGAGAAATGACGAAAGTGGGCTTCCCCTGGTGGTCCAGTGGGCAAGGACACCGCCTTGCAGTGCAAGGGGCGCCGGTTCGAGCCCTGGCCTGGGAAGATCCCACGTGCCGCGGAGCGGCTGGACTGATGTGTCCAATTACCGAGCTGGAGCTCTGGCGCGCTGTGTGCCCAGAGCCGGTGCTCTGCGACAACAGACGCCACTGCGATGGGAGGCCCACAGGAGCCAAAGAACAAAGATGGATGAACATAGAGAAACGAAAGACCAATAGAAGTGGCCCGCCTGCTCCCCTCCCTCCCCAACCCGACCCCACCCCAAATAAATAAACAAATAAATAAATCTTTAAAAAAAAAAGAAATGACTAAAGTATGTAGCAAATATTTAACAATATGGCAATTTTGTCTATGTGTCTCCACTATTTTAATTTTATCAGATATTATACAATTTCTTTTCTGTCTTTGGAAACGATTGCAGAAAAACAAACACATTGGTTTTTGTGGTGGTGGTGTTAATGGTTCCATTGCTGCTCCTAAACCACTATAATAAATAACATTGTGAACATTCATATTGCCTGTGAAGCAACTGCTACCTAAATTGAACTTCAGTGAGTTTCTTAAATGGACTTCATAGGTCATCTAAGCGCTGCATCTCTGCATCACCTAAATACAAATGCAGAAGCACTTAAATTTACCATAAACAGAATACCAAGACTTAAAAGTGGGTTCTGATATCAGAAGCAACTTTAATATCAACTTCCTAGAAATGCTGTATCTGTATTTTATTGTGATTTGACTGAGCATTTCTCACGAATGGCACCTATGATCCAGAGCATTGGCTCAAGCCCTGACATATGTTGCCACTCTTCTGAAAGATTCAAAGATGATAAAAAGTTTAAGAACTTAAGAAATTAAGATATACACTAGGGGTGACTGACAAACTGCTTTGCGTGAAGCTTTCTGATAAATCAGAAATGAAACAAGTGGGAAAGAAAAAGCTTTCGGTGTTTCTGACTTTCTAATCCATGCTGATGACATGTTAATTTTCTTGTATATATATTTCAGAATCTCTAGTACATACAGCTCAAATTACATTACACCAAAGCATTAACTCTTAAAACAGAGGCAATATTCTGAAAAAAATGAAAGGGATTTGAACATGGAAAAGAGCATAAACCAGTGATCACAGAAGTAGGAGAAACAGATCAATGTAATGATGAATAAGAATAACAGAGCTAAAACTTGATTCAGTCCTAACTGAAATGAAAAGAAATGGGTTCTGATGGCAGTGGAAAAGAAGGTTTCAGAGAAAATAATCTTGCTGACATAGGTTAGTCATTTGAAACACTGTGCTGGAAGCTTCCCTTCTCAACAGAAAATATTTACTTCCCAGGACCAAGGAGTTACCCTAGAAATCAGCTATATAAGGTTTTATTTAAGTTCAGAACTGTGCCTCTTATGTTTTACTATCATGAATTACAGCTTCTTCCTCTAATCTTATCTTACATAAAAGGGGGAAAGAGGCTTTCAAAGATATTTGCCTCCCAACTCCAAAATTATGTTTGATCACCAGATCTTAACCTTCTCATTGCAAGACTAATGTGTACCAGACCTAAAATGATACTTGCTTGAATAAATTGCTTTTTTTCTTTAGCTGTATGATACAGTTATTTTAGAAAATTAAATTTTCTCATTTAAGATCCAGTTGAACTCTCCAACCTTATGTTAATTATATAGGGAAAATGAGATGTATGCATAGTTCTAGATGTAGCTTTAGAAATATCAAGAGTTATAGACATAAATACAGACATATAGAGTCAAAGGTAAAGATATACATACAAATACAGACAAAAGTGTGATATCACAGGTTCTTCTGTTGATGAAAGCTGTACCCTTTGGGTGTCACGTACATCATGCCTGTAACAGATTTTAACCCAAACACAGCACCAACACAAACTGTCCATCCAAACACAACTAAGTTTGGTTCTTCCACACTATGTAAATCAAGAAAGGGACAACTGAGGAATAGGGTAGTCCATGGGGTCAAAGATCACTAGAGGTCAAAGGGGAAAAACATTCAGGAAAACAACCTCTTCTTGTCATGACAGGGAATGGGTGTGTGGGAGAAAACGAAATCTCCAAGAGAGAGTAAGTGATGGAAAAATGAAGGTCCACAAAACGAAGAAGAGAAATGAGAGTGGGAGTGTTGGTATTCAGGGGAAATTCTTTTGCAGAAGAGAGTAGAGAAGAGAAAGGTAAAAGGAGACCATGAATAAGTAAAGGTCAAAGGGAATTTTAAAAATTAGCATTGAGCTATTAGCCAGTATTAAAAATCACAATTCTCCATTTTTATTGTTTTTGATCTATTTCTATTTTCTTTTTGTTCTTCCAGAGACAAAGATCTCTTTTTGAGCCCTTTGATTCCTTTCATCATTTAATAATTGCTTTCCGTTTTTGGCTTTTACTGAAAAGGCTCTTTCTCAGCCCTGAGAATGCACTGGCATTCAAGGTGAGAAACAGAGGATGTACCCTGAGCTGTTCCAAAGAAAAGTACTTTAGAAATCAAAGGCCTTGCTATATTGTTATTATTCTCTCCTTCCCCTGAAAGCTTGGCATGACATTAATTCTGATCCTTGAAGAGAAGTCTTTCAATTTAGCCATTATTGTAATCATCAGTGACTCTAAGAAAGGAATGGATATCTAAATTCATCAACCTTATCCAATAATCTTCTCTCTCCCTAAATTCTGGTGCCAGGAATCTGATCCAGGAATCAGAAATAGGAACATTGTAACTTATTTCTGTCTTCCATGTAAATCACATCCAGCTATGCATAAACTGTAAGGGCATATAGCCAAGCACTATCAATTCTGTGCAAACAGAGAGCCGTAGCTGAATGGGTGCTGAGCACATAATATGTTAGCTCATGAATAACCCTTTTGTATCTTTACACAGTTACACAACAGTTTCTTTTTATGAGGACGATTTACATGAATAATGGAATAAATAGAAGATAAAAATAAGTTATTTGGTAAATAAGTAATAAATATTTCTAAGTATCAGTTACTGTTTATCAAGATAAAAATTGGATAGACCTTACAGTAGCATCTTACAATAAAAGGTAGCCCCATGAAAGGCATGGTTAATAGAGAAATAGGTAAACCCAATCTGAGGAGAAAGGAAGTTATAAACTACAAATATAAACCATACTTGGCAGTTCATATCATTAGAAATCATCCACAGATGGACAGGGTTAAAAAGAAAATATTTTAAGAGGACGCAGATGTAATTCCAAGCTGGATTGTTCAACAATGTCCAATAATTTTATACATATGTTATACATATATAATACATATATACACACGTACATCTATATGTGAAACCAGAAGTATGAAAGACAAGTTCTTTATGTGTATTAGTCAACTAACATTATTTATGTCCTTATAGATTCAACTTAAATTATAAAATGTTTATTTCCAAATATACCTATTATTTGGTAACAAAAGAGACAGTAAACGCCTTTGCAACAGATGAAAATTTGGGGAAATAACACAATATCATATGAAACAAGCATATTGTTGCCTATCTCTTTTCTAACTGCTGAACTGGGAAAGTGAATCCCATTTAAACATGGAAATATTTGGCGAAGATAGTCTTAAGGGTCAATGACATGGAACAATTTCAGATACCCCAAAGTAAAGCCAACTTGGAGACCTCTTTTTCTCCGAGTGCCAGTGAGAACCTAGATTCTGAGAGTCTACAGTGTGTCTCCTTCATTGAAGTCTCTAGTGCAGGCTCTGCATTTTGTTCACTGATACCGCCCAGGATCCTAGAACAATATCTGACATACAGTAATCACTTATTAAATATTTCTTAAACTAAATAGTAGTTGGAATTCTTAGAATGGAAATTGTGGAACAAGGTGAACTCCACATGGTGTCTAACTGAGTTATAACTGTTGCTCTCAATAGCAACAGAAAGGTGAAGACAAACAAAAACTACTCCTCTGTCACTTAGAGCTTTACCAAGAATTTGACATATACATTCCCATCTAGACATCTGGGCTCCTCCCAGCCAGAAACGGCTGTGCTCCAGAGCCCACCCTGGGGCCCACCTAGCCCTGCCTCTGTGCCCTCCATTGCTGCCTTTATGGACGGAAGGATTTCCTCTCCAGATGCATATGCTAGAGGCCTGACCCTCAGAGACTCCTTTTTGGAAATAGGGTCGTTAGTACACATAAGTAGTTAAGACATAAATCATAGACCTAAGTAGTTAACTTAGGATGAGATCATACCAGAGGTAGATGGAAAACGGTCCTAAGTACACATCAAGTAGTTAAGACTAAAAGAAAATATTTTAAGAGGACAGATGTAATTCCAAGCTGGATTGTTCAACAATGTCCAATAATTTTATACATATGTTATACATATATAATACATATATACACACGTACATCTATATGTGAAACCAGAAGTATGAAAGACAAGTTCTTTATGTGTATTAGTCAACTAACATTATTTATGTCCTTATAGATTCAACTTAAATTATAAAATGTTTATTTCCAAATATACCTATTATTTGGTAACAAAAGAGACAGTAAACGCCTTTGCAACAGATGAAAATTTGGGGAAATAACACAATATCATATGAAACAAGCATATTGTTGCCTATCTCTTTTCTAACTGCTGAACTGGGAAAGTGAATCCCATTTAAACATGGAAATATTTGGCGAAGATAGTCTTAAGGGTCAATGACATGGAACAATTTCAGATACCCCAAAGTAAAGCCAACTTGGAGACCTCTTTTCTCCGAGTGCCAGTGAGAACCTAGATTCTGAGAGTCTACAGTGTGTCTCCTTCATTGAAGTCTCTAGTGCAGGCTCTGCATTTTGTTCACTGATACCGCCCAGGATCCTAGAACAATATCTGACATACAGTAATCACTTATTAAATATTTCTTAAACTAAATAGTAGTTGGAATTCTTAGAATGGAAATTGTGGAACAAGGTGAACTCCACATGGTGTCTAACTGAGTTATAACTGTTGCTCTCAATAGCAACAGAAAGGTGAAGACAAACAAAAACTACTCCTCTGTCACTTAGAGCTTTACCAAGAATTTGACATATACATTCCCATCTAGACATCTGGGCTCCTCCCAGCCAGAAACGGCTGTGCTCCAGAGCCCACCCTGGGGCCCACCTAGCCCTGCCTCTGTGCCCTCCATTGCTGCCTTTATGGACGGAAGGATTTCCTCTCCAGATGCATATGCTAGAGGCCTGACCCTCAGAGACTCCTTTTTGGAAATAGGGTCGTTAGTACACATAAGTAGTTAAGACATAAATCATAGACCTAAGTAGTTAACTTAGGATGAGATCATACCAGAGGTAGATGGACTCCCTATCCAATATGACAGGTGTCCTCCTAAGAGGGGGAAATCTAGAGACAGACAGGCACAGAAGGAGGACACCATGTAAAGATGAAGGCGGAGATCGGAATGGAGTGACGCCATGGACCATAGCTCACCAGGCGTCTCTGTCCATGGGATTTCCTAGGGAAGAATACTGGAATGGGTTACCGTTGCCTCCTCCAGGAGATGTTCCTAACTCAGGGATCAAAACTGGGTCTCCTGCATTGCAAGCATATTCTTTACCATCTGAGCCACCAGGGAAGCCGTTATATAGACTAGGGAATGCCAAAGATTGCTAGGAAAACACCAGAAGCCAGGAGAAAGAGCGGAACAGCTCCCCTCTCACAGTGCTCTGAAGAAACTCTGCCAACAGCTTGATCTTAGACTTCTAGCTTTCGGAACTGTGAGACAATACATTTCCCTTAAGCCACCCACCCTTATGGCACTTTGCTACAGCAACCCTCAGCAAACTAAAAATACAGCCACTTAATCCGCAAAGCCTGTCAGATTTCCTACCTGGGCCACTTGTATCCTGACCTCACTTTCACTGCGCACTGTCTCAGTCAGAGTTCAGAGTTCACAAAATGGCCTCCAGCTGATTCCAAAGCATCCACAATTATATGTTGTCAATATCTAATACGCTCTTCCATTATATTACATAGCAATTTCCTCTGACATCGTTCCCTTACCTTCTGCTTTCTCCTGTGCTTGGGGCGGCACTGTGACCTGGAGGAGGTGGTGGAAACCAGGACTGTCTGTTAAGAAATGACATCAGTTATCAACATGGTACTTCAAAGGCCTGAGCCCAGCCGCGCGTCTTCCAGGAAAAGCTAAAAATAAACTGACAGGTAAAAAGGCAAGGAGATGACTTTCCTACAAGGTCTTAGAGATAAAGTGAAACCTATTTACTTCCTGCCATAGGAAGTAATTGTCTCTATTCCAGGCAATCTGCTCTCAATAAACTCCTTTTCCCATTTCCTTTGACACTAAATAGTGTAGACACTTCTTTAACAAGAAATCTGCAGGAAATCTGGAAAATACTAATTTTGTTGGATCTAGATGGTAGGTTCATGGGTGCTCATTATCAACATACCTCTCTATTTTTCTGCAATTCCGAAACATTTCATAATAAAAATAACAACAATGTTACATGTTACTCAAAATATGATTTAAACAAATGTATGATAGGAAATGCTGAAAGTAAGAAAACTGAAAATATAAATGAATGCCACAGCAATGCCAACCTCAATTTCACATAGATGCATATGAGTGACTAAGCATACACGTATATACATACATGTATGTATATACATGTACATACACAAACATATATCCAATTAGAAAGATTTCTTCCCATTACCAGGAAGTCATTTCAATTGGTAGAGATATCTAAGTGAAAGTGAAAGTGTTAGTTGCTCAGTCGTATATGACTCTTTGCGACCCCATGAACTATAGCCCACCAGGCTTCTCTGTTCATGGAATTCTCCAGGCAAGAAGCCTTGAGAGGGTTGCCATGTCCTTCTTCAGGGAATCTTCCTGATCCAGGAATCAAACCCAGGCCTCCTGCATTGTAGATGGATTTTTTTACCCACTGAGCTACCTAAGGAATGGATCAAAAATGAAGATGTTCAGAGGAGAGTAAGAGAGCCTAGAAAAGGAAGGTCAGGGGAAAAGACAGGAGAGTCCTTTAAATTCTTGAAACTGGTCTATTCTCTGACATATCACAAGACTGCCCTAAGATGGGGTGGGAGTCAATTAAAGCCAATTTCAGCTCAATGAAACCCCAAGAGCCAGTCAGACACATCACAAAAGGGAGAGTCTTATTGCCGGCTGCGATGTCCTGAATGATGTATAACCTCTTAGAGGAAGGATTCTTGCCCTCAGTAGAAGACTGAACTAACTGATCTTATATTTCCCTTCCCAGCTCTCCTAATAGACAAAGAAAGGATCAGAAGGAATGTGAAATTCGGATCCAAGAGAAGGGTAACCTTACTTCCTGAGACAAAATTTCGACTGCAGGAGAAAATAGAATCAGCCATTTCTCTCCAGAAGGACACCAGGAACACCATGATAGTCAGCCATCCACAAACAAACACTGAGCCCCTACCCTATCACAGGCATTGTCCTAGGAGCAGGCAAAGAAAATAAGAAAGTTTCAAAAGCATCCAGGTTCGTGAATGCTTGTTTTTCCTTTACATCATGATTCACCGTGTTTTCTTTGACATGCAAGAATCACTTCCACCATCACATTTTGTCATGTGAAGAATATTCCACCACCAAAAGTCTAGCTCTTCCTCTGTGCCTACTAGACAAAGGGAACTTAAGCCCAGGTGAAAATGGGAAGCCATGAAGGAAGAGCAAAAGGAAGAAGTAAAAATCACACGAACACAGACTGATGCGTCCAGACGGGACCCTGGACTCTGGAATCAGAGGAAGCCCAATCTCCACAGCAGAGGAGTCCTCCATGATGCGAGCTGGCTTCTGGAGCCTGGTGACACTTGGCCTTTGCAGACCTTAGGCAGGGTAAGACATCCTGCAGTAGGACTCTTAACATGTGTTACCTGCAGTAGTTTCAATATCTGAGCTCTGGTATCAAAACATGACCTAGTTCTTCAAGACCGTAAGACAATACATATAAAAATGAGATCAGATGTGTGGCTACCAGAGGCAGGGAGATGCTGGGGGGCAGGGACTGGACAAAAGGCACCAACTTACCTTTTAGACCAATTTACTTTACACCCATTTAAAACATCATCCAACAAAGGACAAGGACATTATAAGGTAAATAAATTCTAGGCATGTAATGTGTAACATGATGACTACAGTTAACACTGTCATATATGCATAGGAAAGTGTTAAGAGAGGAGATCCTAAGAGTTTTTATCAAAAGGAGAAGTGTTTTTCTTTCCTTTTTACTGCCAGAATGGATGCTCTGTGAGATGATGGATGTTAATGAAACCTATTGGGTGATCACTTCACAATACACGTAAATCACACCATACACCTGAAACTTGCACAGTGATGGATGCCAATTATTTCTCAATAAAATCGGGGGGAAAGATAGCATATTTGAAAGGAGATGGGGTGGGGGTGAGGGCTGAGGCGTGAGGACAGCAGAAGACAGCCAGCATTGGATCCCTGGGTAGGGGAAGAGGGAACGAAGAGGAAGGGCAGGACCTTGGTGGATGATTTGGCTCAGCAATTAATGAATAATAATCCCTGAAAGAACAGCAGCAAGACGTGGTCCCAGCAAGCCCATCATACCTCTTCTTCTTCACAGCAGTAGTGGTGGAGGTGGAAGCTGGAGCATTGGTGGCGTTTGCACTGGACAAACCTCTGGGCTGCCTGTTTTGTCACAAGAACAAACAATGAGCATGTTCCTGAAACTTTTCATCTACCTCACCTTTGAAAGGACTCACAGTCTACTCATATTCCCACCCCAAGATGTTTCACTTGAGGATGAAAGAACAATTATAGAAAAAGCTCTTCCTTGGTTCACCCTTTTACAAATCACTAGGTTTTCATTCAAATAATTGAAAGGGAAGGAATTGAATGGAATGAAGTCATTCATTATGTCTAGCTGGCTTCTGGAGCCTGGTGACACTTGGCCTTTGCAGACCTTAGGCAGGGTAAGACATCCTGCAGTAGGACTCTTAACATGTGTTACCTGCAGTAGTTTCAATATCTGAGCTCTGGTATCAAAACATGACCTAGTTCTTCAAGACCGTAAGACAATACATATAAAAATGAGATCAGATGTGTGGCTACCAGAGGCAGGGAGATGCTGGGGGGCAGGGACTGGACAAAAGGCACCAACTTACCTTTTAGACCAATTTACTTTACACCCATTTAAAACATCATCCAACAAAGGACAAGGACATTATAAGGTAAATAAATTCTAGGCATGTAATGTGTAACATGATGACTACAGTTAACACTGTCATATATGCATAGGAAAGTGTTAAGAGAGGAGATCCTAAGAGTTTTTATCAAAAGGAGAAGTGTTTTTCTTTCCTTTTTACTGCCAGAATGGATGCTCTGTGAGATGATGGATGTTAATGAAACCTATTGGGTGATCACTTCACAATACACGTAAATCACACCATACACCTGAAACTTGCACAGTGATGGATGCCAATTATTTCTCAATAAAATCGGGGGGAAAGATAGCATATTTGAAAGGAGATGGGGTGGGGTGAGGGCTGAGGCGTGAGGACAGCAGAAGACAGCCAGCATTGGATCCCTGGGTAGGGAAGAGGGAACGAAGAGGAAGGGCAGGACCTTGGTGGATGATTTGGCTCAGCAATTAATGAATAATAATCCCTGAAAGAACAGCAGCAAGACGTGGTCCCAGCAAGCCCATCATACCTCTTCTTCTTCACAGCAGTAGTGGTGGAGGTGGAAGCTGGAGCATTGGTGGCGTTTGCACTGGACAAACCTCTGGGCTGCCTGTTTTGTCACAAGAACAAACAATGAGCATGTTCCTGAAACTTTTCATCTACCTCACCTTTGAAAGGACTCACAGTCTACTCATATTCCCACCCCAAGATGTTTCACTTGAGGATGAAAGAACAATTATAGAAAAAGCTCTTCCTTGGTTCACCCTTTTACAAATCACTAGGTTTTCATTCAAATAATTGAAAGGGAAGGAATTGAATGAAGAAGTCATTCATTATATGACATTGTATATCTGAATCCCAGACAATCAATTCCAATGTGCTAAAGCTTTTCTTGTGGCTCACATAGTAATGAATCCACCTGCAATTCAGGTGATGTGGATTTGATCCCTCAGCTGGGACGACACCCTGGAGAAGGCTATGGCAACCCACTCCAGTTCTATTGCCTGGAGAATTCCATGGACAAAGGAGCCCAGTGGGCTACAATCCATGGGGTTGCAACAAGTCAGAGATGACTGAGTAACTGACAGTTCACACTTCATGGATTCCCACATATATTTTTAAATCCTGTTTGTGGTGTGACTGACAGAATTATGTGGCATTTTTTTGTATTAAAAACATTAGCTTGTTTAAGAAAATACTTTAAACTCACACTGTTTTAAAGCTCTATTTAGCATTTATTAATATATGCAGACCCTTAAAAGACTTGAAGTGACTCAGGCTTGCCTCGATTACTGGAGGTGCTATCTATTGTGAAAATTACTCTTTTTGAGCGTACAAATTTAAAAGCCAAGCACGTTTACAAAAATCTATCTACTTTGCCTGTTGGTAACCACCCTTAGTACATTCCAAGGAAAATGTGCTTCATCCATATAGATTGCTAGCAAAGCCATCATTTCAAGACCTAGTTGAGTTGTAGATGTGATAGGAATTTGGGAAGGCAATTGACATGTACCAGAAGAAAGAATTCCCACAGGAGTAGGAAAAAAATTTTTAAAGTTCTGTGGGCAAAGAAGAAAAGAATCTAGATTTTTAAAAAGAAAGAATGGCTTGAGCTTCGGAACTTGGTTAGAGTAGAAGTTGTCAAATTTTCTGTGTTAAAGTCCAGTGAGAAAGCACTTGAGGTTTTGCAGATTCCTTCAGTATTTCTATCAATACTACTCAACTCTGCCGAAGTTGTCAGGGCATGACTGTGTTACAATGAAATGTTGACCTGAAGACAGTGTACCATGATACTTTTCTTGGACATATAGGAAGATATGCTTTGAAACTTTTCATCTACCTCACCTTTGAAAGGACTCACAGTCTACTCATATTCCCACCCCAAGATGTTTCACTTGAGGATGAAAGAACAATTATAGAAAAAGCTCTTCCTTGGTTCACCCTTTTACAAATCACTAGGTTTTCATTCAAATAATTGAAAGGGAAGGAATTGAATGAAGAAGTCATTCATTATATGACATTGTATATCTGAATCCCAGACAATCAATTCCAATGTGCTAAAGCTTTTCTTGTGGCTCACATAGTAATGAATCCACCTGCAATTCAGGTGATGTGGATTTGATCCCTCAGCTGGGACGACACCCTGGAGAAGGCTATGGCAACCCACTCCAGTTCTATTGCCTGGAGAATTCCATGGACAAAGGAGCCCAGTGGGCTACAATCCATGGGGTTGCAACAAGTCAGAGATGACTGAGTAACTGACAGTTCACACTTCATGGATTCCCACATATATTTTTAAATCCTGTTTGTGGTGTGACTGACAGAATTATGTGGCATTTTTTTGTATTAAAAACATTAGCTTGTTTAAGAAAATACTTTAAACTCACACTGTTTTAAAGCTCTATTTAGCATTTATTAATATATGCAGACCCTTAAAAGACTTGAAGTGACTCAGGCTTGCCTCGATTACTGGAGGTGCTATCTATTGTGAAAATTACTCTTTTTGAGCGTACAAATTTAAAAGCCAAGCACGTTTACAAAAATCTATCTACTTTGCCTGTTGGTAACCACCCTTAGTACATTCCAAGGAAAATGTGCTTCATCCATATAGATTGCTAGCAAAGCCATCATTTCAAGACCTAGTTGAGTTGTAGATGTGATAGGAATTTGGGAAGGCAATTGACATGTACCAGAAGAAAGAATTCCCACAGGAGTAGGAAAAAAATTTTTAAAGTTCTGTGGGCAAAGAAGAAAAGAATCTAGATTTTTAAAAAGAAAGAATGGCTTGAGCTTCGGAACTTGGTTAGAGTAGAAGTTGTCAAATTTTCTGTGTTAAAGTCCAGTGAGAAAGCACTTGAGGTTTTGCAGATTCCTTCAGTATTTCTATCAATACTACTCAACTCTGCCGAAGTTGTCAGGGCATGACTGTGTTACAATGAAATGTTGACCTGAAGACAGTGTACCATGATACTTTTCTTGGACATATAGGAAGATACACATTTTAGCCTTAAAATGTAGTATCAGTTAGAAAAGTACATACGTCTTTGTCACTTCTGGTGATTTAAACATGGACACATTTCTGGTAAGAAAAAGAGAAAGCAAAGTCTGAACACCAGCAAAAAACAGATTCTTACATCACTTTGCAATTGTCCATGAATTGAAAGTTACTATTATTAAAAGTTAACCACTAGTTGTGAGAAAGAAAAAGAAAACCTCCATATTTGAATACATTTGAAAAGTTGATCTCATGAGTTTTCACCTTTTGTGTATTAGATTCCAAAATAAAGACTTCTTTCTTTAGAAATTCCGTCTTTTAAGCCCAGTGTTTTTCTTTGATGGGTTCATTAATTTTTTATAACAGGAATATAAAGTTGACATTTACATGTATTTCATAATATTGCCACCAGCATAACTTAAACAGAAACATAAATGTGGTAAGAAGGATGACCTGAAGCCATAAATGCTCTTCATTTTGAAGCCAGGAGTAAAACTTTATTTCTCTTTAATCATGAGCAGGAAACTTTTATGCCAGAATTATTTGTGTTTAAAAAATAGAGGATAAAGATTTACAGAAAGATAATAAGTAGGAATGAAGAATTGTAAGCAAATAAGCCACACTTAGAAAAATAATGTACTTGGACCTTTCCCCAAGTTAGTAGATACTGGTACCTATTGGTTAGTCGGTTATCCAGGGTATTGGCCTTATATGTTTTAGCAGCATCATTTCTGTCTGAGATCCTTTATAAAGAAATAAGACAAAAATTTGGATGAACATTTAGTTATTAAACTCCTCTTAGACCTCTTTCAGGCTAGAATAACTTTACAACCTAGCCTTTCTCTAGTAAAGACAATTGTTTTGCAGGTGTTTCATTTCAGAAAATCTTACAATAAAAAATTACTATTATACTTACCGCTAATCAATTTATGAGGCTATTTGGATACATTTGCAACTTTTAAAGTTCATGTGTTTCACCTAGTCTTTCTGATGCATTGAGCCTTTAATTCATTCACTATTTCCTATTCATTACTGTTTAAGTAATATATCTACCCACTGACAGTACTTTCTATGTCTCGAAAAGGAAGACTTAAGCTATTTTTTAAAATGCTGTGTGGCAAAGACAATATGTTTCTCAGACTCTTCATTTTCCTTCTGAGCACACAGGAAGATCGTATTCCCAATCTTCACCAGTTAGGTTGGGATCATACGATTGCATTCTGAACCAAAGAATGTGGGCATAAGCATCATCTGTGACTCCCAAACCCATCATAAAACCTCTTGCACAATCCTTCACACTTTTTATTCCCCTTCCACTGTGGCTTTGGTGCACATGGACTGAAGATGGCAGAATTAAAACATAGAAAAGCCTAGATCTCTGAACCATTTCATGCACCAGAGATGTCCCTTAATTTTCCAGAATATCACTTTGGACTCTGCTGAGAGCAAGCAGCAATCTTCTATTGGGCTGAACCATGGAGATTTGGAGGCAGGAGAGGGAACAAAACCTTCTAAATACAGTCTCCAAAGGAGAGTGGGTGTATTTGTCTATCTCTTGGATCATAAAACAGATTAGGAATCCTGTAGTCTTCCTGCCAGTGATGGGATCTCAGGACAGCACCCCCTGGAAAAACACATCAGAAAGGAAAGCTCTTGCTGAGATGTGAAGATGTCTTCTGGAGTCTGCAGGTCTGCACAAAACTGCAACCCCGTGGACTGTAGTCCACCAGGCTCCTCTGTCCATAGGATTCTCCAGGCAAGAATACTGCAGTGGGTTGCCATGCCCTTCTCCAGGTTGCACAGAACTAGGATGGGACAAAATTAGGTTCAGGAAAACGAAGGGTCAGCAAGATTCTTCTGTTGATCTCATCCTGTGGGTCTACTATTAATCCAATTTTCTCTAAACTTTTACTTTTATCATTCATGCTATTTAAAAAGCATTAGCCATGGTGGTGAGCACATAGCATCTGTTTCTTTTTACATATTTATGTATCTGTTTAGACTGCCTCATGTCTGAGTTACGGCAAACAGGATCTTCCTTGAAGTGCGTGGGCTTAGTAGTTTTGGTTAGCAGGCTTAGTTACCACGCTGCATGTGGGATCTTAGTTCCCCAAACAGGAATCAAACCTGTGTCTGCTGCACTGCAAAGTGGATTCTTTACCACTGGACCACCAGGGAAGTCCCATCATCCACTTTATTACAGGGCTTTATATAAACTGTTCCTGGAAAGATGGATGATAACCTTGCCTTGGTTTAAAAAAAAAAAATTCATGATAGAAAAATATGGCTTAATTTTCATAGCTTTAAGATGATTTCAATTCTTAGATGTCATTGTGACCTGTAGAACTAAAGTACTTGAAAAATAACTCTAATACATTAAACTTCTACAAGTCAACCCCACATAGTTTCTGTTTATGGTACATAATGTTGATACCTTAAATGCAAACTGAGAACTCTTGAATACAGAAAGGAATGTTGAATTGTCCAGAGCTCCATATTCTCAACAGACTGTTCATAATCAAAGTATTAACTTGTACAGAATGAATCCACGTTAAAAATTCATGATGTGGAAAAGGAAAAGGCAACCCACTCCAGTATTATTGGAATGGACAGAAGAGCCTGGTGGGCTACAGTCCATGGAGTCACAAAGAGTTAGACATAATTTAACAACTAAACCACCATCACCTTCGAGGTATTAGTCATTTTTACATCCACCTGTTTATTTAAAAGTCTGAGTAGATAACAAAGTTCACCTTCCTAATGGTTTGTAGTTTTCTACAGTGATAACACACGCAGTGAACTCATGGAAAAACAGACAGAGCATAGACATAGGGACATTGTGGGGAAGAAATAGGAGGAGCGTTGCCATGCCCTTCTCCAGGTTGCACAGAACTAGGATGGGACAAAATTAGGTTCAGGAAAACGAAGGGTCAGCAAGATTCTTCTGTTGATCTCATCCTGTGGGTCTACTATTAATCCAATTTTCTCTAAACTTTTACTTTTATCATTCATGCTATTTAAAAAGCATTAGCCATGGTGGTGAGCACATAGCATCTGTTTCTTTTTACATATTTATGTATCTGTTTAGACTGCCTCATGTCTGAGTTACGGCAAACAGGATCTTCCTTGAAGTGCGTGGGCTTAGTAGTTTTGGTTAGCAGGCTTAGTTACCACGCTGCATGTGGGATCTTAGTTCCCCAAACAGGAATCAAACCTGTGTCTGCTGCACTGCAAAGTGGATTCTTTACCACTGGACCACCAGGGAAGTCCCATCATCCACTTTATTACAGGGCTTTATATAAACTGTTCCTGGAAAGATGGATGATAACCTTGCCTTGGTTTAAAAAAAAAAAATTCATGATAGAAAAATATGGCTTAATTTTCATAGCTTTAAGATGATTTCAATTCTTAGATGTCATTGTGACCTGTAGAACTAAAGTACTTGAAAAATAACTCTAATACATTAAACTTCTACAAGTCAACCCACATAGTTTCTGTTTATGGTACATAATGTTGATACCTTAAATGCAAACTGAGAACTCTTGAATACAGAAAGGAATGTTGAATTGTCCAGAGCTCCATATTCTCAACAGACTGTTCATAATCAAAGTATTAACTTGTACAGAATGAATCCACGTTAAAAATTCATGATGTGGAAAAGGAAAAGGCAACCCACTCCAGTATTATTGGAATGGACAGAAGAGCCTGGTGGGCTACAGTCCATGGAGTCACAAAGAGTTAGACATAATTTAACAACTAAACCACCATCACCTTCGAGGTATTAGTCATTTTTACATCCACCTGTTTATTTAAAAGTCTGAGTAGATAACAAAGTTCACCTTCCTAATGGTTTGTAGTTTTCTACAGTGATAACACACGCAGTGAACTCATGGAAAAACAGACAGAGCATAGACATAGGGACATTGTGGGGAAGAAATAGGGAGGGGGAGGCATGGAGGGAGTAACATGGAAACCTATACTGTCATGTGTGGAAAGATAGCTGTTGTCATTGTGCTAAGGGAATAGGAGTGCTCACAATGGCATGGGGCAATGGTCCAGAGGGGTGGGAAGGGGGGAAGTGGGGGGGTAGGGACCAGGGATATGTGTGGGGCCCTGAAGGAAAGAGGGCCTTTGCAAGCATAAGGCAGCTTAAGCACATATTTGCAGTTTGGTGCTAAAAGGATGCCTACAGGAAGAGACAGGGCATGATCTAAGGTCCATAGTCAAAACTTCTGATTGATCCCCCTGGTTTCCGCGCTCTGGGCAATGCATGCTCACCACAGACTCCTATTGCAATGTAAATACATAACTGCTCGACCTTTAGCTTGATTGGTGTAACTATAGGAAGTCCCTTGTGAACCCCACTTCGTTTGCCTATAAAAACTATTAGTTTACATTAATAAAGTGGAACTGCCTCGACAGAACTCCTGCCGTGTCCGATTGTCCCTGCTGACGGGCTGGGGGGCCCGGCAGCAAATGCTCGTCTCTTTCCAAGATCTCCCGGTTCAGCCAGGGGTAATCCCGCTGCCTTCCCTTTCTGCGGAAGGCCCCCGCAGATATGCATATGACTGATCTGGGAACATACATGTCTGTCAACAACAAAACTCTGTAAAACCTTTAAAATAAAGAATAATAATAATTTTAAAAAAAGTGAATTAAACAAATCAGTGGGGGGGGGGGTAGAAATGGAATAAAACAGAATTGCTTATTATGCTTCCCAAAGGACTGAGTGTCTGTTATACAAGAAAATATCATAGGACAGTGATAGTGATCTTTAATTGAGTTTGTTTAAGAGACATCATTTTTAAGGGGTCTAAAGCGCAGAATGCTACCATTGAAACTGAAGCTCATAGAGAACGTAAAAACAGAAAGCAAATAGGCCTAAGAATACTCTGGCACAAATTATTTTTAGCTAAGGAGGAATTTGTGCACCTTCTGTGCATCTCTCAAACAACCTAGCACTGCTCACAGAAGGTGCTGGCAGTTATATCTGATGTGCTGTCCTTCTGGTTCTAGATGTCCTCGGTTAAAACCAGGAAATGAAAAATTGTACCTGAATGGAAATGTCACTCAGTGGATTTGTGAACGATAAATGTTCAACTTTTAAAAATAATATAAAGTTTAAAAAAAAAACAAGAAAAGGAGGGGAGCTATTGCTCAAAATATATATATATATATAAGTTTTAAACAAATGGTTAATATTTAAATTGATATAGCAGCAAAGAAAACCCTAAAAAACAAGCATGTGGCCCAACCTATATTTGCTTGTTACTTTTGCACATGTGCCAAAAAAAACAAAAGCTCGGGTTTTCCTGGTGGTCCAGTGGGTAAAGAGTCTGCCTTGCAGTGCAAGAGACACCGGTTCAATCCCTGGCAGGGGAAGATCCCACATGTTGGGGAATGACTGGCCGGTGTGTCTAGTTAGGAGCCAGCACTCTGGAGTGCATGCGCCCAGAGCCAGTGCTCCACAACAAGAGAGGCCACTGCAATGGAGGCCCACACAGGCCAAAGAACAAAGATGCATGAAAAATAAACAATGATTTAGAGGCAAAAAAAAAAAAAAAAAACAAAAGCAAAAGACTTGATGATCACTCAAGTGGTCATTAGGTCAAAGACTATATTTCCTGCATTAGTTGCTATGAGCCTTTGATGTGTTTATATTTAAAGGGCTCTGTGGTAAACCACGGTGAATACTGTAAACATGATATCATATAATCCTAAATCTTAAAACTTAAGTGTTCCTTGCAAATGACTCAGAGTTTAGAGCTGTCTACAAGAACCTCATATAAGATAAAAAAATTATCTTGGGAAATTGCTACTCTGGTACCCTGAAAATAACAATCTGTCTAATAGAAACTTAATTTCAAACATCTTGAAGGTTTAAATAAAGGAAAGTTTTGCAGTTAAAATTAAATAAAATCAATCAAAATTCTATAGTGTTCATCTAAGTGGCAATAATGTATGGGATAATCAAAATAGCTACCTTCTACCCTTTGGCTACCTGATGCAAAGAGATGACTCATTCTTGAAATGGAAGATTATTTTTAGCTAAGGAGGAATTTGTGCACCTTCTGTGCATCTCTCAAACAACCTAGCACTGCTCACAGAAGGTGCTGGCAGTTATATCTGATGTGCTGTCCTTCTGGTTCTAGATGTCCTCGGTTAAAACCAGGAAATGAAAAATTGTACCTGAATGGAAATGTCACTCAGTGGATTTGTGAACGATAAATGTTCAACTTTTAAAAATAATATAAAGTTTAAAAAAAAAACAAGAAAAGGAGGGGAGCTATTGCTCAAAATATATATATATATATAAGTTTTAAACAAATGGTTAATATTTAAATTGATATAGCAGCAAAGAAAACCCTAAAAAACAAGCATGTGGCCCAACCTATATTTGCTTGTTACTTTTGCACATGTGCCAAAAAAAACAAAAGCTCGGGTTTTCCTGGTGGTCCAGTGGGTAAAGAGTCTGCCTTGCAGTGCAAGAGACACCGGTTCAATCCCTGGCAGGGGAAGATCCCACATGTTGGGGAATGACTGGCCGGTGTGTCTAGTTAGGAGCCAGCACTCTGGAGTGCATGCGCCCAGAGCCAGTGCTCCACAACAAGAGAGGCCACTGCAATGGAGGCCCACACAGGCCAAAGAACAAAGATGCATGAAAAATAAACAATGATTTAGAGGCAAAAAAAAAAAAAAAAAAAACAAAAGCAAAAGACTTGATGATCACTCAAGTGGTCATTAGGTCAAAGACTATATTTCCTGCATTAGTTGCTATGAGCCTTTGATGTGTTTATATTTAAAGGGCTCTGTGGTAAACCACGGTGAATACTGTAAACATGATATCATATAATCCTAAATCTTAAAACTTAAGTGTTCCTTGCAAATGACTCAGAGTTTAGAGCTGTCTACAAGAACCTCATATAAGATAAAAAAATTATCTTGGGAAATTGCTACTCTGGTACCCTGAAAATAACAATCTGTCTAATAGAAACTTAATTTCAAACATCTTGAAGGTTTAAATAAAGGAAAGTTTTGCAGTTAAAATTAAATAAAATCAATCAAAATTCTATAGTGTTCATCTAAGTGGCAATAATGTATGGGATAATCAAAATAGCTACCTTCTACCCTTTGGCTACCTGATGCAAAGAGATGACTCATTGAAAAAGACCTTGATGTTGGGAAAAATGGAAGGCAGAAGGAGAAGGAGACAAGAAAAGTGATATGGTTGGATGGCATCACCGGCTCAATGGACATGAGTTTGAGCAAGTTTCAGGAGATGGTGAAGGACGGGGAAGCCTGGCATGCTGCAGTCAGGGGGTCACAAAGAGCTGGTCTGACTGAGAGGCTGAACTGAACTGACTCTCTCTTTGCCATGCATCTTATGCAATTTTCTCTATTCTTCAGAACATCCCTACAAGTTAGATGTCATTATTTTTGTTTTCTAGATGAAGAAATAGAGTCTCAGAGAAGGCAGGTGGCTTTCTCTTGGCCATGCAGCCAGGAAGCCGTCTGTCTCCAAAGTCTTTCCAGTAGAGCCCACCGTTGTACACCTGGTTCTTTAGTGTAATCGTTTCAACTCATGATCTACATGTCTTTCTTCAGTTATTATTTTTCACCCCCACTATCTCTTTCATGCCACTAGGGTGGTCTGTCTATAAATAATATATCAATAATTATGCATTATGTCTAAAAATACATTAAATGAATATAAATAATATGTAATAATAATGGAGAGAACTATCATCCCAATGCATTTGTCAATTTCTCATGTCTTAGGGAGATTAATTTGGTAGTTCTCTGAGAAACCAAGTTTCTGCCAACTGTGATATGAGATAGATTGTTTTAATAGGAGTCCATCTTGGAGAGGGAAAATACCTAAGTAGGACCAGCAACTTGATCAGAAAAGCAAAGGAAAAGGTACGCTTCCACAACAGAACACTAGAGGTTCTCTGTGGTAAACCACGTGAATACTGTAAACATGATATCATATAATCCTAAATCTTAAAACTTAAGTGTTCCTTGCAAATGACTCAGAGTTTAGAGCTGTCTACAAGAACCTCATATAAGATAAAAAAATTATCTTGGGAAATTGCTACTCTGGTACCCTGAAAATAACAATCTGTCTAATAGAAACTTAATTTCAAACATCTTGAAGGTTTAAATAAAGGAAAGTTTTGCAGTTAAAATTAAATAAAATCAATCAAAATTCTATAGTGTTCATCTAAGTGGCAATAATGTATGGGATAATCAAAATAGCTACCTTCTACCCTTTGGCTACCTGATGCAAAGAGATGACTCATTGAAAAAGACCTTGATGTTGGGAAAAATGGAAGGCAGAAGGAGAAGGAGACAAGAAAAAGTGATATGGTTGGATGGCATCACCGGCTCAATGGACATGAGTTTGAGCAAGTTTCAGGAGATGGTGAAGGACGGGGAAGCCTGGCATGCTGCAGTCAGGGGGTCACAAAGAGCTGGTCTGACTGAGAGGCTGAACTGAACTGACTCTCTCTTTGCCATGCATCTTATGCAATTTTCTCTATTCTTCAGAACATCCCTACAAGTTAGATGTCATTATTTTTGTTTTCTAGATGAAGAAATAGAGTCTCAGAGAAGGCAGGTGGCTTTCTCTTGGCCATGCAGCCAGGAAGCCGTCTGTCTCCAAAGTCTTTCCAGTAGAGCCCACCGTTGTACACCTGGTTCTTTAGTGTAATCGTTTCAACTCATGATCTACATGTCTTTCTTCAGTTATTATTTTTCACCCCCACTATCTCTTTCATGCCACTAGGGTGGTCTGTCTATAAATAATATATCAATAATTATGCATTATGTCTAAAAATACATTAAATGAATATAAATAATATGTAATAATAATGGAGAGAACTATCATCCCAATGCATTTGTCAATTTCTCATGTCTTAGGGAGATTAATTTGGTAGTTCTCTGAGAAACCAAGTTTCTGCCAACTGTGATATGAGATAGATTGTTTTAATAGGAGTCCATCTTGGAGAGGGAAAATACCTAAGTAGGACCAGCAACTTGATCAGAAAAGCAAAGGAAAAGGTACGCTTCCACAACAGAACACTAGAGGTCTCCCTAAGCTAGATTTTCCAAATTAGTCCCCAAACAACCTCCAAGGTTTGGGCCATATTGCACACTATGTCTACCATGGACTAGCTATGTTTCTTTAGAACACTTCATATTGTTTACCGACTGATGTGTATTTTAAAAGGGAACTCTTCAAATGTACACTGTGTGCTTCTCTCATATTCATTTACTGTATGCAATAGCACTGAAATGGGGCTTCCCCAGTGGCTCAGCAGTAAAGAATCTGCAGGAACAGAGATGTGTGTTTGTTTCCTGGGTTGGGAAGATCCCCTGGAGGAGGGCATGGAAACCCACTCCAGTATTCTTGCCTGGAGAATCCCATGGACAGAGGAGCCTGGCGGGCTACAGCCCATAGCATCACAAAGTGACTTAGCAGGCAGGCAGTACTGAAATGGCACACAAATGCACACTCTTAATATATTTGATCATCATCTTCTCCTAAAATTATTTAATATCTTGACAAGAGTCAAATGGGGGTGTGACTCTTGTTATCAGGGCTTGCCTTTCTTTACTGACTCTGACTCTCACATGTTCCACACTTAGAGAGATGTGCGTAGTCCTATCTGTTGGGAAACAGTTAGCATTGTCTAGCGTAGGAGCTGATCAGGATACTTCTTCCAAACATGGTCTGCTCATCCTCTGTGCAAATCAAGCAGGAGATCTCTGGGCAACTGTATAAAGTGTATAAAATGAAGGGTTGGGGCTCATCTGGTGGTTTGGAATTTGGGTTGTACGTCAGGATCACGTCAGAAGCTTTAAAAGATGCCTGAGACCTGCCTCAAACTAATTAAATTAGGATTTAGGGCATAAGAGCTGTTGGAACCAAGTTATCAGTACAGTTGAAAAGCTGTGTGTGTGTTAGTCACTCAGTCATGCCTGACTCTTTGCAATCCCATGGACTGTAGCCCACCAAACTCCTCTGTAGGATTCTCCAGGCAAGAATACTGGAGTGGTGGGTTGCCATTTCCTTCTCCAAGGGAACTTCCCGATCCAGGAATCACATTCACGTCTCCTTTGTCTCCTGCACTGGCAGGTGAATTCTTTTCCACCGCGCCACCTGGGAAGCAACTCTACCAAATAAAAAACTGAATGTGACTTGTAGCATTTACACTTCAACCTGAATAGATATGCCTCTGTTTTCTATATCAGACTGAGCGCTTCCTTTCCCTCCGTCTAAGAGCGAGCCGCCAACAGGCATAGCACAACGTCTCAGCCACAGCCACAGGGGGACTCCATGGCGGAAGGAGCCATTTCACTTTCTAGAGGAAAGAGCTAACATCTTTATCCTAGAGCGAACCAAAACTATTGTTATTAAAATGTACAGTCTCTTCACAGGGTAGTTCTACAGAAACTGCTGTTTCTCTGCCTCCGGAAAGGAAAGACCAAAGTTAGAACAAGAATCGGTTATTCACAGGCACCGTGTCTCAGATGACAATGAATCCTCGTGCACTGTAGGAGACCTGGGTCTGATCCCTGCATTGGGAAGATCCCCTGGAGGAGGACATGGCAACCCACTCCTGTATGCCTGCCTGGAGAATTCCAAGGCTCGTTCATAGGGTCACACAAAAAAGTCGGACATGACCGAGTGACTTTCACTTTCACACACACACAAACCTACATTCTCCACTGAAAACAAATTACAGGCAGTGCCCACCCCACCTACAATCAGACCAGTTCCTTTAGAACTTTTCCTTTTGACCTACTATTAGCAAGATTTTAGGAAAATAGCATATCAAGATTTTGTGAGTTTTAAGGAAGAAGAAAATTCAATCTTTACAGTTCTTTTGTTCCTGGGGATAAAACATCATGGTTCGAAGCTCAAACATTTAAATGCCTCATGCTTTATGAGAAACAGGACTTAATACATGTTACACATTCTGCTCACTGGTTCAAAACACCTTACCTGTCCAGAGTGTCATCAGACCTGTATCGACTGATTGTGGCTTTTGGCTCCTCCCTCTCATTTGTTTTCCTGTGGCAAAATAGAACAACTGACAGATCAAATAAATTACAAAAAAAAATAGTATATAACACATCTGCAGATTTGGTGAGATTTGGGCCTGTTTGGGTGCAATAAATACGTTACCAAGAAAGGATGTTCACGTCTCCTTTGTCTCCTGCACTGGCAGGTGAATTCTTTTCCACCGCGCCACCTGGGAAGCAACTCTACCAAATAAAAAACTGAATGTGACTTGTAGCATTTACACTTCAACCTGAATAGATATGCCTCTGTTTTCTATATCAGACTGAGCGCTTCCTTTCCCTCCGTCTAAGAGCGAGCCGCCAACAGGCATAGCACAACGTCTCAGCCACAGCCACAGGGGGACTCCATGGCGGAAGGAGCCATTTCACTTTCTAGAGGAAAGAGCTAACATCTTTATCCTAGAGCGAACCAAAACTATTGTTATTAAAATGTACAGTCTCTTCACAGGGTAGTTCTACAGAAACTGCTGTTTCTCTGCCTCCGGAAAGGAAAGACCAAAGTTAGAACAAGAATCGGTTATTCACAGGCACCGTGTCTCAGATGACAATGAATCCTCGTGCACTGTAGGAGACCTGGGTCTGATCCCTGCATTGGGAAGATCCCCTGGAGGAGGACATGGCAACCCACTCCTGTATGCCTGCCTGGAGAATTCCAAGGCTCGTTCATAGGGTCACACAAAAAAGTCGGACATGACCGAGTGACTTTCACTTTCACACACACACAAACCTACATTCTCCACTGAAAACAAATTACAGGCAGTGCCCACCCCACCTACAATCAGACCAGTTCCTTTAGAACTTTTCCTTTTGACCTACTATTAGCAAGATTTTAGGAAAATAGCATATCAAGATTTTGTGAGTTTTAAGGAAGAAGAAAATTCAATCTTTACAGTTCTTTTGTTCCTGGGGATAAAACATCATGGTTCGAAGCTCAAACATTTAAATGCCTCATGCTTTATGAGAAACAGGACTTAATACATGTTACACATTCTGCTCACTGGTTCAAAACACCTTACCTGTCCAGAGTGTCATCAGACCTGTATCGACTGATTGTGGCTTTTGGCTCCTCCCTCTCATTTGTTTTCCTGTGGCAAAATAGAACAACTGACAGATCAAATAAATTACAAAAAAAAATAGTATATAACACATCTGCAGATTTGGTGAGATTTGGGCCTGTTTGGGTGCAATAAATACACGTTACCAAGAAAGGATGTATTTGGAGTACCAAAATCCTCCCAGGCTTTGATTTGCATAGGAGAAATTAGAGCAAACCCAATTCCCCAATGCTAGTAAAGGCCTTTCACTCTAGGTACAATTATTCTAATTACAAAGTAACATATTCAAACCAGGGATAAGGATATGTAAAAGAAGCAATATAACATGCAGAATAATTAATGCCTCATACGTACTGTTTCCAGTGATGTTGATTTTTATGGAATAGGAACTCAACCCCTTATAATCAGCTATGGTGTGTTTACAAGAGTTTCAGCAGAGCTGTAGGCCAGCTCCACCGCCACAGACAAATGGCTTTACTGCAAGTTCAGCACCGTGGACAGGGTTGAAGGAAGAGACCTTGCTGGAAGACAAGTGAGAGGGAGACAAACAAAAGAGAAAAACAGAGACACAGGAAATGAAACTAAGAAAGTGGGAGAATGGAGGAAGGATGGATGGGAAAGAGAGGGGAAGAAAGAGGAGATCGAGAAAAGTAGGGAGGGAAGAAACAACGGCAGACAGCAGAGGCAGACACGGGTGGCAAGTGAGTGGGGAGAAGACAAGAAGACACGTGAAGGGCTTCCCTGGTGGTCCAGTGGGTAAGGACACCGCCTTGCAGTGCAAGGGGCGCAGGTTCGATCCCTGGCCTGGGAAGATCCCACGTGCCCCGGAGCGGCTGGACTGATGTGTCCAATTACCGAGCCGGAGCTCTGGAGAGCATGCGCCCAGAGCCGGTGTTCTGCGACAACAGAGGCCACCGCGATGGGAGTCCCACGCGGGCCAAGGAACAAAGATGGATGAAAATGGACAAATGAAAGACCAGTGTAAGTGGCCCGCCTGCTCCCCTCCTTCCCCACCCCTCCCCCACCAAAATAAATAAATAAATCTTTAAAAAAAAAAAAAAGAAGAAGAAGACACGCAAAGAGAGGATGGAGAGCCCACTAGTGGGAACCATGATCATCACAGGAGTGGAGATATCTTGATCAGACTGATCAGTCTGCAAGAGCAATTCTGTTCAATGTCTTAAAGAACCCTGTGATACTGGGAAAGCAAGGTCTTTGGAGAATTCTATCATGATTGACTGTATTTGCATTTCAAAGCATCGTTTGAAGCTGACAGATCAAAGGTATTGCATCAGAAAGTGTATCAAAAGAGTATAGTATTTAAGATGTAATTTTTAACTTAGTATAGTGTATCTTTGGGCTTTCCTGGTGGCCCAGTGGTTAAGAATCTTCCTGTCGTGCAGGAGATCCAGGTTCACTCCTTGGGTTGGGAAGATCCCCTGGAGGAGAGCATGGCTATTTACTCCAGTATTCTTGCCTGGAGAATTCCTGGAATGGAGGAACTTGGCAGGCTCCAGTCCATGGGGTTACAAAGAGGTGGACATGACTGAAGTGACTAAGCAGCAGCAGTGTATCTTCATTAAGCAACTATTTGCTGGTAAACAATATACTGTCCTGATGACTGTAAGAATGAGAATAAATTTATTACAGACCATACACATAAGAGCTAGAGGGACAAATCAGACATATAGGTCCAAGCGTAGAAAGTGGTCAGAATCAGAAAAGAGGTTCAGGTCAAGTACAAGTGAGTTTGAAACTGAGAAAGCTTTTTTGTAGGGGTGGGGATCAGAGAAGGCTTCCTGGAGGAAGTACAGGTTTGGAGGATAAACAGACATGAACAAATCAAGGTAGAGGGAATAGTGTCAGTTAAGGCAAGAATAAGGTGAAAAAAAAGGTTAATGCAATTTTGCATGTTTTTAAGGAATCTCAGAGTGAAATCATGGTGTGGTTCAACAGCAGGTGTGATGCATGAGTGCAGATATAAAGTATATTGCTTACCTCCAAATATTTATTTAATAAACTATATCAAGTTAAAAATCATATCTTATGCTTAAAATTGTGGTGCTGGAAAAAACTTCTGAGTGTCCCCTGGACTGCACGAAATCAGACCCGTCAATCCTAAAGGAAATCAACCCTGGCTATTCATTGGAAGGACTGGTGCTGAAGCTGAAGCTCCAATACTTTGGCCACCTGATATGAAGAGATGATTCATTGGAAAAGACCCTGATGTTGGGAAAGGTAGAAGGCAGAAGGAGAAGGAGATGACAGAGGATGAGATGGTTTTGATGGCATCACTGAGTCAATGGACATGAGCTCAAGCAACCCCCGGGAGACGGTGTCTCCAGAACCTTGCTCAAGCGTCTTTTCCATCACCACAGTTCAAAGGCATCAATTTTCAGCTTTCAGCCTTCTTTATGGTCCAACTCTAACATCCATACATGAGTACTGGATAAATCATAGCTTTGACTATGTGGACCTCTGTCAGCAAAGTGATGTCTCTGCTTTTTAATACACTGTCTAGCTTTGTCATATTGTTTCTTCCAAGGAGCAGGCGTCTTTTCATTTCCTAGCTGCAGTCACTGTTCATGGAAAATAAATGTCCTGTCTCATAAAGCAAGTGAACTCAGATGTTATTTCTTTTAGGGTTCCTTTCTCTAAGGCTCAGAAATATCTTGTCTCATCATGTTTCTGTGGGAGCCCCTGCCCTTCCCCGTCAGGAAAGGGGAGCAGTGGGTTGAGGCTTCTGTACCTCCAAGCTGTATTTTGAGAGCAGAAAGTTGGAGAAGCACAGTTTCCCTTGTGAAAACCCCTGATGACATCATAGATTTTCCTCCCTGTGCCCAGAACATCAGGGAACGCCTGAGGCTAGACACAAATGCTCAGCCTTGAACAAGCCTCCTCTCAAAAACAACTCTCTTTGTGTCTCTGCTAATGATGTAAGTTGTCTGAAACACTCACCTGTCCAAGGCATCATGGGAGTTATGCCTGTGGAGCACCGCCCGACCATAATTTTCATCTCTGTGGAGACAGAAGAAAATTAAGTCACGTGAAAAGTTACCACAATCTGTTAGCAAGCATTAAATAAGGCAGGCAGGAAAGAGCTCACAGTGCTTGGCAAACTTAATTCATTGTACTTCAGGCGTAAGAACACAGCTATGCATTTATTTTAACCAGTCACCACTTGAAAGAGCATGGTGAAAAGAAACAAGTTTGGGAGTACAAACGACCATTATTCGGGTTTATCCCATGAGATCTCCACGTGATTCAGCAACAGAATGAGTGTTTGCTCTTTGGTTTTTGGTTTTGGTTTTTTCCATCAGAGTGTGGGAATGCTTGGCCAATTACTTTGTATATATGAGAAGCGTCTTTTATGTAGGAGGGCAAACTGTTTTTTAAATATATTTTAAATTTAGTTAATCCTGTTATGTCTGACATTTTTCCACTTGATGGCCTTGACAGTTTTCCTTGATGAAGCATAGGACCATAAGTACCAGGATTTGTGGTTAAGGGGACTGATTATTCACAGATTTAGTCTGATTTTGAGTCATGAGATTATATAGTTTGCTCTGTTTGGTCCTTAAAATAACCCTATAAACTAGGCAGGGGTGATACTCATATCAAACTCATGGATAAGAAAACTGCTCAAGGATGCTATGGCTTTCCTAAGGCTAAAATGTTAGCAAGTGGCAAGGGTGGGTTTAGAACCCAGATCTTTATATTCCAAACTTCTGCTTTTCTTACTCGTCAACCGGGCTATAAGACTTTATACATAAAATCCCAAAGCTATATCTTTCTTACTTTAGGTAGTGGACCCGAAAGTCCAGGTAATGTTGTGTGCGTGCATGCGAAGTTGCTTCAGTTGTGTCCAACTCTTTGCAACCGTGTGAACTGTAGCCCGTCAGGCCCCTCTATCCATGGGATTCTCCAGGCAAGAACACTGGAGTGGGTTGCCATGCCCTTCTCCAGGGGATCTTCCCAAGCCACAGATCAAACCTGCATCTCGGGTCTCCTGCATTGGCAGGCAGCTTCTTTACCACTAGCGCCACCTGGGAAGCCCACAGGCAATGTTAGGAAATGTCAAAACATGCAGTAAAGACTCTGGCCTTGAGCCACGGCAGAAAGTAAATATCTGAACCTTTTCATGTGAGCCCCACCAAACCTGAAATATCACATTTCTCCTGGTTCTGCTCTAGTAATGTTACTCAACACTCTGGGAGCACAGACAATAAAAGCTATAAAAGAACTGCAGTAGAGGATTAAAAAGAAAGATGAAACAGGGAAACTGAAACAATTCCAGCAAATATACACCCTCAGAGATCTCAAAAGGACTCTCCATCTTCCTGGTATCCCCGCCCTATGCTTGTGGTGACACCAGACACATTTTTTTTTTTTTTTAATTTTGGCCTCCTTTTTTATTTGTTTGTTTAATTTTGTTTTTGTTCATCTTTATTCTTTGGCCTCTGTGGGCCTACCATTGCAATGGCCTCTCCCGTTGCAGAGCACCAGCTCTAGGCGCATGCGCTCCAGAGCATTGGCTTGTAATCAGACATGCTGGTCCAGGCACTTCGCCTCAGGCGGGATCTTCCCAGGCCAGGGATCGAACCAGTGCCCCTTGTACTGCAAGGCAGGCTCTTTGCCCACTGGACCACCATGGAAGCCCCTAGACACCATCTTATCTGAAGAAAAATCCTAACACGGAGCCCAGCACTGGGCCAGCAGGTGCGGGGGAAGCATCATAGCAAATTTCCCCTTCACTCAGCAGCTGTCATGCCATCCAAGCTTCACGGGCCATTTTAGTGAAGCACGTCTGGCATAAAACCATCGTTCCTATGGACTGCAAACTCTGCAAACTCTACATCTCTTTGTCTCCCCACATCTGTGCAAATACGTGCAACATCAAATTTCTGAGCTACCTCTGATATCCCTCTACCACCTTGGAAAACTAGAAATGTCATATTAGGTTCCAACAGAAGCAGTAAATCTTGTTTTATACATGGAAATGATTTTTGTCTAAAAGTTTTAACTCCAAAACTTAGTGCATCTCCAAATATCCCTGTCGTTCCTTAAAATAACAAGATTTAATAACAGAATTCACTGGACATTTTTGTCCAACAATTACAAGTGACTCCTCAAACAACCACGTATGGACAGTCGAGTAGAAAGCCTAGAGTAAATATCCTGTAATGCAGGGCTTTCCAACTGCAGGGCTGTTGACATTATGGGTTTGATCATTTCTCGTGGTGAGGAATATCCTGTGCTTTGTATTACTAGGTTGTTTAGCAGCATTCCTGGTCTCTACAGACCAGATGTCAGGAGCACCCTGCACTACTATAAACGTTTCCTGATCTTGCCAAACATGCACTGGGAGCAAAACTGTCCCGACAGAGAACCACTGGTGGGATGGAAAGACAATGGGTCATGTTTCTCTCAGCTCCTCCACTTAACAGCTGTGTGCTCTTAGACACGTTACCTGACTTCTCTGAGCCTCAGATTCCTCTTCTGTAAAATGAGGACGCAATACCTACTTGTGTGACAGTTGTGAAATTTAATGATGCTTTATATGGTAAAGTACATTGCAACTAGCTTGACAGATAAGAGGGAATCAAAGAATATATGCATATGTGTATGTATGCATATATATACATACACACATACAATCTATAATAAATGGATCTGGGTTGGATAAATATCTATTATAAATCTATGCTTGCAACAAGGCAATATGTTTAGGGGCGTAGTCTTCAGATCGTTAAACATATACCTAATAGACACCATGCTTAAAACTGACAATACTTTCTTGGTGGTAAATGTTTTCACTCACAAAGTGATACTGAAATTACCACCTTTCTGTACCTAGAGGTATATAACCACAGGGGACTCAAATGAGTTGAGAATTTATCCATTTCACTTGCACATACGGAAACTGTAGATAAATTACTATTAAATTTGTAAATTTGGAATAATATGTGTATTTGTTTCAACAGACATGGTTAATATGCACCAGGACTCTCCCTCCCATGAAGTAAATATTAGCTATCTGGAAACTCGCATGTCTTTTTCTTCACGTTGTCAAGTAGGTACCAATCCGCTCTCCATGAAGTCCAAAACTTAGTGCATCTCCAAATATCCCTGTCGTTCCTTAAAATAACAAGATTTAATAACAGAATTCACTGGACATTTTTGTCCAACAATTACAAGTGACTCCTCAAACAACCACGTATGGACAGTCGAGTAGAAAGCCTAGAGTAAATATCCTGTAATGCAGGGCTTTCCAACTGCAGGGCTGTTGACATTATGGGTTTGATCATTTCTCGTGGTGAGGAATATCCTGTGCTTTGTATTACTAGGTTGTTTAGCAGCATTCCTGGTCTCTACAGACCAGATGTCAGGAGCACCCTGCACTACTATAAACGTTTCCTGATCTTGCCAAACATGCACTGGGAGCAAAACTGTCCCGACAGAGAACCACTGGTGGGATGGAAAGACAATGGGTCATGTTTCTCTCAGCTCCTCCACTTAACAGCTGTGTGCTCTTAGACACGTTACCTGACTTCTCTGAGCCTCAGATTCCTCTTCTGTAAAATGAGGACGCAATACCTACTTGTGTGACAGTTGTGAAATTTAATGATGCTTTATATGGTAAAGTACATTGCAACTAGCTTGACAGATAAGAGGGAATCAAAGAATATATGCATATGTGTATGTATGCATATATATACATACACACATACAATCTATAATAAATGGATCTGGGTTGGATAAATATCTATTATAAATCTATGCTTGCAACAAGGCAATATGTTTAGGGGCGTAGTCTTCAGATCGTTAAACATATACCTAATAGACACCATGCTTAAAACTGACAATACTTTCTTGGTGGTAAATGTTTTCACTCACAAAGTGATACTGAAATTACCACCTTTCTGTACCTAGAGGTATATAACCACAGGGGACTCAAATGAGTTGAGAATTTATCCATTTCACTTGCACATACGGAAACTGTAGATAAATTACTATTAAATTTGTAAATTTGGAATAATATGTGTATTTGTTTCAACAGACATGGTTAATATGCACCAGGACTCTCCCTCCCATGAAGTAAATATTAGCTATCTGGAAACTCGCATGTCTTTTTTCTTTCACGTTGTCAAGTAGGTACCAATGTCTACGCTGCTCATAACAATGAAACCCTGCTTTGTCTCACTCGTGATTCACATTCTCTTCGGTATGTTGTTATTGAAGGTGGTAGAGCTATTCTTCCCTGGTGGCACAGATGATGAAGAATCAGATGGTAAAGTAATCTTACCCAAAAAGGTGGCCAAGCAACCAAGTGCTTCAGAAGGAAAGCATGTCCAGATGCCCATGAGTTTCCCAAATGGAGAATGGCTCTTCCTACTCACCCATCTGCCCTAAGCCTTCTTACCTTTCTTCTTCAGGAAGTTTCTTTATCCAGCTGTTATCCTGTAAGAAAGCCCTCCTTTTGTTCACCTCTTGAAAACCCTGTTGCCTCAGCATGCTCCCCTGCATGGTATTCTTCTTATCTATTGACAAAAAAATGAAACATCAAGCGAGGCAGAGGCATGGAGCTGAGTATGTGTTTATAGCCGTGGAGATCTTGAGAGGGGCATCGGACTGTCCAACATCCATCCTCGAGTCTGGCAGCCCCAGAACTGTTGCAAAGTAGGATGTGCCGGTAAGAAAGAACAAATCCCACACCCCATCCTCCAAGAGAGTATAACATATAACATATAAAATGGCTTGGGGGCCAACTGAAACTGCCTGCACACATGGTGAAGCCCAGCCCCGCAGCTGGGAGTGTAGAACCACGGCTCTAGGAGAAATCAATACTGGGTTGAGTAGGTAGACCATCTTTCACAAAAAGAAATATGCCTTGGAAGGACACACGAGACTATTTCAGAAGTCCGTAGTAAATAACAGTCCATAAGTCCTGGGGCTTCTGATAACAAGTAACGTCAGTCTTTGATCTCGGGGAAGCCAGAGTACAGAAGGTCACACACACTTGATTTTTAAAAGAAATCTTTGAATTGCAATTAGATGGGCAAATCGACAGGACTCTTACATTCTATCTTTGGCCATGTTCATTACGTTAGACTGCTGCTTCTAAGCATTTCATACCTACGTGAAAAACTTAGGACCTGTGAACAGTTTTTCCCAAATTTTTAAGTTTTCTGAGTAAGGGAAACACCATCTACATTACCGTTTCCTGGGGAAGATGTTTTTCTCAAGGTGAAATTGGACATGCGGGCTTCCAGGAAGGACCTAAAAGAAAAATGGGGAAAACACAACAATGATTTGATGAAGAATCAACAAGGGGCTCATTCGTGGCTGATGAGACGTTTTTTCAGTGACACCGACAATCACATAACTTGATATAACGAATGCATGATATAAACAGTCCCTAAGAACATGAGAGTCCATCTGTTCCAAGGTATTCGTTTTACAGATGAAGAAACTGATACTTAGTGTCCCCTTGGTTATAGGGCAAACAATTGGCTAAATCAGGCCATCAGTTAGTTCACCTATTCGCTGAATAAATATGCACTGAGTGCAGGGCACTAAGCCAGGAAACGGAGACAAAAAAAAGATAACATGGCAAGTGTCTGTTCTGGGTTCCTAAAGGTCTTGTGGGTCTGACAAAAATGAAACATCAAGCGAGGCAGAGGCATGGAGCTGAGTATGTGTTTATAGCTTGAGAGGGCATCGGACTGTCCAACATCCATCCTCGAGTCTGGCAGCCCCAGAACTGTTGCAAAGTAGGATGTGCCGGTAAGAAAGAACAAATCCCACACCCCATCCTCCAAGAGAGTATAACATATAACATATAAAATGGCTTGGGGGCCAACTGAAACTGCCTGCACACATGGTGAAGCCCAGCCCCGCAGCTGGGAGTGTAGAACCACGGCTCTAGGAGAAATCAATACTGGGTTGAGTAGGTAGACCATCTTTCACAAAAAGAAATATGCCTTGGAAGGACACACGAGACTATTTCAGAAGTCCGTAGTAAATAACAGTCCATAAGTCCTGGGGCTTCTGATAACAAGTAACGTCAGTCTTTGATCTCGGGGAAGCCAGAGTACAGAAGGTCACACACACTTGATTTTTAAAAGAAATCTTTGAATTGCAATTAGATGGGCAAATCGACAGGACTCTTACATTCTATCTTTGGCCATGTTCATTACGTTAGACTGCTGCTTCTAAGCATTTCATACCTACGTGAAAAACTTAGGACCTGTGAACAGTTTTTCCCAAATTTTTAAGTTTTCTGAGTAAGGGAAACACCATCTACATTACCGTTTCCTGGGGAAGATGTTTTTCTCAAGGTGAAATTGGACATGCGGGCTTCCAGGAAGGACCTAAAAGAAAAATGGGGAAAACACAACAATGATTTGATGAAGAATCAACAAGGGGCTCATTCGTGGCTGATGAGACGTTTTTTCAGTGACACCGACAATCACATAACTTGATATAACGAATGCATGATATAAACAGTCCCCTAAGAACATGAGAGTCCATCTGTTCCAAGGTATTCGTTTTACAGATGAAGAAACTGATACTTAGTGTCCCCTTGGTTATAGGGCAAACAATTGGCTAAATCAGGCCATCAGTTAGTTCACCTATTCGCTGAATAAATATGCACTGAGTGCAGGGCACTAAGCCAGGAAACGGAGACAAAAAAAAGATAACATGGCAAGTGTCTGTTCTGGGTTCCTAAAGGTCTTGTGGGTCTCAGGTATGGCCTTTCTGCTTAACAGAGGAGTCAGCCCTCAATGTCCCCAAATGTGGGGCTTTCATTTTTTACTCTGGAAAAATCCTGGGCCAACAGGGATGACTTGGTCACCCTAGGTGGGGCGTTATGTATTTTGCAGGGTCCATCCCACCAGACAGTGTACCGAATCTTGGAGGGGCCCTCCATCTCAAGTCAGAGGCAGAGCCTAGGTCCAGCTTCATGGCATCAAAGTTCTGAACCGGTTAATTTGCCTGCAAAATGAGCTCACAAAACCCACCACCTACGTCATAAGCTTGGGACGATCATCTGACCAAGGTACACAAAAATGGCCTAGTCAAACTATAAATGTGTTGAGGCTTACAGTTGTATCACCAGACAGCAGTTTATAGTTATAATGCAGGGATTCCAACACCCCCATCTCCCATCCTCTGGTTCAAATGTATCTCCTACAATAACCATAGGACCTGAAGAGGTCAAGATGCACCCTCTGATCAAGGAAGGCGTTGTTTCCTAGAGGTCTTCACGCAGAATATCAGTGCCCCTAGAGTGTGTGAGAAGTGGAAGCAGCTGTGACTTTACCAGCCTAGTTCTTGGCACTACGGGCTCACAGTTCACCTCTTCTGAGGAATTGCCCTTTGCTGGCGTGGCTGCCAGTTGCACACTTCCTTATCCAGCCGGCGACTGACAGGCTTGGAGCCTGTTCTGCAGGGGACTGGTGCTTCAACACTTCCGTAGAGGAAGCAAGGCCAGCAGGGGGCGCATCATTGCCCAGTTCCTTCCCCTGCTCCCCTCCCCACTTCCCTTTCTCCTTTCCGAGCGCGCATCCTTCCTAAGTACAGGCACCCAGAATCCTCCCCGGCACTGCTTCTAGGGGACAAAACCAGCATAAGCGAGACCACTGGTCACTCTGCTGGGAGTCTGAAGGTCTTAGGGAAATTAGTAAGTTGTTGTTACTAAGCCGTGTCGACTCTTTGCAGCCCCAGGCAAGAATCCTGGAATGGGTTGCCATTTCCTTAGCTAGGGGATCTTCCCAACCCAGGGATTGAACCCAGGTCTCAGAATTGATAGGCGGATTCTTTACCGCGGAGCCACCAAGAATATAGAAAGACCTGCATATAACGTGTGCTATTTACTGACTGTGTCACTTGGTGGGGATGCTATAGTTCAGCTCCCTTGTCTCTAAAATGAGGTGAATTGTGGTCATTTTGAGGACCGAATTTGACGACATATCTATCAAGATGACGACACATGCTTCTATCACGTCAGAAAATATAAAGACATAGAAGAGCTGTGGTCGGCTGCAGGAAGAAGAGGAACAGCTTTGCACTGGGTGCTGGGCGCGCAAGGGGTGGAGGGGCAGACCCTGTCTCATGTATTTGGAGACCGCTAAAACTTGGCAGAAAGGGGAGGAAAAGAGGCTGGCAAACTTCCATCTCAACTACTGTTCATTTCCGCTCAGTGCAGCCTGGCTTCTCTAGACTCTTGTCTAACCCACTTCCTGTTTCTAAATGGGTTCTGATAAGTCCTTTTCCTGCATCCGTCAAGACCTGAAAGGTTTGCAGCTGACTAAACTGGGATTCTGAGGTGGGCAGAGTGCTGAGTGTGTGCCTGGTGATGCATTTACTGAGATTGTAGGCTCCACCGTGAAGCACAGGGCAAGGTCAACAGAGAAAAGGCATTTTGCCATTAACTGCTTATTTGTGTCTCACAAAAGACTGAGTGTGCTGTGAGGCAGATCTGAGACAGTCCCTCTCTATTTGTAGAGACAGAATAGAGGCTCCTGGGTGCTGACGATGCACTGAATTAGGTTGTTCTCAAAATTCCTAACACCCCAGGATCTCAGGATGTGACTGTATGTTAGAGGCCCGCCTTTGAAAGATGCAATCAAGTTAAAATGAGGCCATGAGGGTGGGGCCTAATCCAATCCGTCCTGTGACCTTATGAGAAGAGGAATTTGGACACACAGAGACATCGTGTCTCTGTCCTTCGGTTCTTTAATGGCCCCACTGCACAGGGCAATTGCCAATCGCCACAGTGCCTGCTCTCAACAGGGTACCTCACATATACAGAGCACCATCTCTTCCTCACAAAAACTCGGCATGCCACTGCTACCTGCGTCTCCCAGATAAGACACCTGAAGCTCACAGAAAGGCTGTAACCTGCCAAAGTGAAAACAAGCAGAATCTGGCTTCTAAACCAAAGCCAACTCGTTCCTTAGCAACCAGCAATAACTCCTCATGAGTCACTGCAAGATGGGGCATGTACCTGGCAGTACAGTGAGAGAGGGAAGGTACACAGCAGGGCTTGCCTGGTTCTTGGTATCTCTGGAGTCCCATGAGCTCTGCCTCTTTGGGGGCCTGGCAGTTGGGGAGACATGATTTGGCCCCCCGAAATATAAAGACATAGAAGAGCTGTGGTCGGCTGCAGGAAGAAGAGGAACAGCTTTGCACTGGGTGCTGGGCGCGCAAGGGGTGGAGGGGCAGACCCTGTCTCATGTATTTGGAGACCGCTAAAACTTGGCAGAAAGGGGAGGAAAAGAGGCTGGCAAACTTCCATCTCAACTACTGTTCATTTCCGCTCAGTGCAGCCTGGCTTCTCTAGACTCTTGTCTAACCCACTTCCTGTTTCTAAATGGGTTCTGATAAGTCCTTTTCCTGCATCCGTCAAGACCTGAAAGGTTTGCAGCTGACTAAACTGGGATTCTGAGGTGGGCAGAGTGCTGAGTGTGTGCCTGGTGATGCATTTACTGAGATTGTAGGCTCCACCGTGAAGCACAGGGCAAGGTCAACAGAGAAAAGGCATTTTGCCATTAACTGCTTATTTGTGTCTCACAAAAGACTGAGTGTGCTGTGAGGCAGATCTGAGACAGTCCCTCTCTATTTGTAGAGACAGAATAGAGGCTCCCTGGGTGCTGACGATGCACTGAATTAGGTTGTTCTCAAAATTCCTAACACCCCAGGATCTCAGGATGTGACTGTATGTTAGAGGCCCGCCTTTGAAAGATGCAATCAAGTTAAAATGAGGCCATGAGGGTGGGGCCTAATCCAATCCGTCCTGTGACCTTATGAGAAGAGGAATTTGGACACACAGAGACATCGTGTCTCTGTCCTTCGGTTCTTTAATGGCCCCACTGCACAGGGCAATTGCCAATCGCCACAGTGCCTGCTCTCAACAGGGTACCTCACATATACAGAGCACCATCTCTTCCTCACAAAAACTCGGCATGCCACTGCTACCTGCGTCTCCCAGATAAGACACCTGAAGCTCACAGAAAGGCTGTAACCTGCCAAAGTGAAAACAAGCAGAATCTGGCTTCTAAACCAAAGCCAACTCGTTCCTTAGCAACCAGCAATAACTCCTCATGAGTCACTGCAAGATGGGGCATGTACCTGGCAGTACAGTGAGAGAGGGAAGGTACACAGCAGGGCTTGCCTGGTTCTTGGTATCTCTGGAGTCCCATGAGCTCTGCCTCTTGTGCCTGGCAGTGGGAGAACCTGGGCAGCTTCTCAAGGAATCATTGCAGCAGACTAAACCTTGCAGAGCAGGCTGCTCTGTGGACTGCCTGATCCTTCCTTACTTATAAACATATATCCATACCAAATGTGCACACACCTGGTCATAACAGCAGTATTCAAAGTAGCCAAAAAGTGAAAATAACGCAAATGTCCATCAGTGGATCAATGGTACAGGACATGTGGTACAGTCATATGGTGGAATATTAGTTGGCAATAAAAAAGGAATGAAGTGTTGATACATTTTACAATGCTGTTGAAGCTTGAAATGTGCTAAGTGAAAGAAGCTTGATGTAAAGATGACATATGTAGGGTTTTATATGGATGCTGGCTTTTTTTTTGGTTTGGTTTCAGTATATTTTATTGCAGTGTTACCAGAGTTCTCTCTTTGGATGTTGTTGTTTAGGTTTTCCTTGGTATTCTCTCCATGCTATGGCTTAGTCGCTTCAGCCGTTTCTGACTCTATGTAATCTTATGGAATGCAGCCTGCCAGGCTCCTCTGTCCATGGAATTCTCTAGGTAAGCATATGAGAGTCATTTGTCATGCCCTCCTCCTGAGAATCTTCCCAACTCAGGGATCGAACCCAGGTTGCCCACATTGCAGGCAGACTCCTTACCGCTGAGCTACCAGGGAAGCCCAGTATCCTCTGCATACTCCTCCTCAATTCCTTCCCAAGCCAGGCTTCCACTGCCCCTTTGGGCCTTGCTGGGTAAGAAGGAGGAGAGTTAGGACAATACTACTTCTGTAGATGATTTTATAGTAATTTATAATTTATTTCATTTTCCTTCCAACAGCCACATTCTAAGAGTAATATAAGTTCAATTTAGCAGGGACATGGCTCGAGCAGCTGCTAAGTGGCAAAGCAGGGACCCCACCTGAGGCTTTCCAGCTCAAGGCTCGTCATCTTCTCCTCTCTAACAGGGCACTTCCTGCAGTTAGAGAGAGAAAAGCAGCATCTCTTCTTTACCATATATTTACTCCTCCCAGATGGCTTAGAGGATAAAGAATCTGCCTGTAGTTCAGGAGATAATAGGAGACCTCGGTTTGATCCCTGGGTCAGGAAGATCCCCTGAAGAAGAGAATGGCAGCCCACTCCAGCATTCTTGCCTGGTAAATCCCATGGACAGAGGAGGATTATAATATATATCAACACCTTATATTAAAGGCTGGCTCTAATTAGATCCTGTTAAAGGCTCGATATGTTCATGCTTTGGTTGCCAGGCATTCTCCAGAAGGAGTCATAAGCTCGGACACCCAAACAAGCTCAGCCCTTAGCGTGTTCTCCGGCCAATGACTAGCCTCCGGTGTCCCATAAACACTTCACCCCAGAGTCTCTGGGATACTTTCTAGGAATGGTTTCCAATGACCTCACTTGTTTTCTCTGGGACTCCCCAGTTTCATCTTGTTTCCTTTTTCACGAAAGTCCCTGGGGAGGATCAGGCCTTTTGTGCTTCACCCTTTCTGCCTCTGAAACAGCCAGGCAAAAGGTAAGAGCGATCATCTTTGAACTGTGAGCTAACCTCAAGACTAAATGGCAGAGCAGGAAGTTTGAAGGCGCCTGGTTCCTCAGGGAGTTGCCAGATAGCCCTGGAGGATCTATCTCTTTATTTCGACAAGAGAAAAAAAAACCATCTAGTTTCTTCATGAGATTCCTCTTTCATATTTTTGTTACACAAGCTTAATGCTCTTCCTGCCTGTTACAAAGTCATTGTGGAGAGAACAGAAGGTCTAAAAGCCCATGGTGGTCTTCAAAATATAAGATCTCGGTGACCCTTTTAGTAAAACACTATTTCTTACAACATGTCTGTGTGTTTGATGTCCATCGCAAGAAAGATCACGTTTGGTTCCTACTGTTGCTTCACATTGTGCCACGTGCTTTGTGTACATCATCTTATTTAATCCTTCCAGATGAGTATTATTAACTCTAATTATAGGAACTCAAAACCCGGAGAGGCTAAATAATCTGACCAGGGTTACAAAGGAAGTCACAGGCAAGGGCTGCCATTAGGTCTATATGACTGCAACGCCAGGGTCTTCTCCGTGCATGAAACTACATGTTGTGCAAAGCATCCAAGAATCTGCCTGGTATCCTCAGGAGATAATAGGAGACCTCGGTTTGATCCCTGGGTCAGGAAGATCCCCTGAAGAAGAGAATGGCAGCCCACTCCAGCATTCTTGCCTGGTAAATCCCATGGACAGAGGAGGATTATAATATATATCAACACCTTATATTAAAGGCTGGCTCTAATTAGATCCTGTTAAAGGCTCGATATGTTCATGCTTTGGTTGCCAGGCATTCTCCAGAAGGAGTCATAAGCTCGGACACCCAAACAAGCTCAGCCCTTAGCGTGTTCTCCGGCCAATGACTAGCCTCCGGTGTCCCATAAACACTTCACCCCAGAGTCTCTGGGATACTTTCTAGGAATGGTTTCCAATGACCTCACTTGTTTTCTCTGGGACTCCCCAGTTTCATCTTGTTTCCTTTTTCACGAAAGTCCCTGGGGAGGATCAGGCCTTTTGTGCTTCACCCTTTCTGCCTCTGAAACAGCCAGGCAAAAGGTAAGAGCGATCATCTTTGAACTGTGAGCTAACCTCAAGACTAAATGGCAGAGCAGGAAGTTTGAAGGCGCCTGGTTCCTCAGGGAGTTGCCAGATAGCCCTGGAGGATCTATCTCTTTATTTCGACAAGAGAAAAATAAACCATCTAGTTTCTTCATGAGATTCCTCTTTCATATTTTTGTTACACAAGCTTAATGCTCTTCCTGCCTGTTACAAAGTCATTGTGGAGAGAACAGAAGGTCTAAAAGCCCATGGTGGTCTTCAAAATATAAGATCTCGGTGACCCTTTTAGTAAAACACTATTTCTTACAACATGTCTGTGTGTTTGATGTCCATCGCAAGAAAGATCACGTTTGGTTCCTACTGTTGCTTCACATTGTGCCACGTGCTTTGTGTACATCATCTTATTTAATCCTTCCAGATGAGTATTATTAACTCTAATTATAGGAACTCAAAACCCGGAGAGGCTAAATAATCTGACCAGGGTTACAAAGGAAGTCACAGGCAAGGGCTGCCATTAGGTCTATATGACTGCAACGCCAGGGTCTTCTCCGTGCATGAAACTACATGTTGTGCAAAGCATCATATGATATAGCCAACCCAAGTCACGCAGGAAATGCCCAGGAGTTCCAAAAGATGGACGATAATGGGAGAGGAGCTGGGAGGAGCAGCAGGAGTGAATAGCTGCTCCATCAACCCTGGGCGGCTCAGCCTCGAGCCTCACCCCTCCCGTCGCCTCACCAAAGCCGTGAATGGCCTGGCATGATACCTTACCTAACTCCTTCTCTGAATCTATCTCCCTGCTAAATGGCTGGGTAATGTTTTATACTCTTTCCTAGCTCTACACTGTTCACTGACACAAAGTAAATGAGACACAAAAATATAATGTATTCTCTTTTCAAGGACAAATACAGTATATGAACACGCATAGATGGAATCTAGTTAGATGGTACCAACAAATGCACACGCAGAGCAGCGATGGAGACACAGAGAACAGACCTATGGACATTGGGGGGAGGGAAGATCGGGCAAGATGACTGGAAAGAGCAACAAGGAAACCTACACTATCCTATGTAATAGAGATAACTGCTGTGATTAAGCTGAAAGACTAAAGGAACCTACATGGGGACTAAGCATCAACCTGGGGCGGGGGGAAAAGGGGGAAGGGCTCAGGGCAGAGGGGTCAGGGATATACCTATGACTGTTTGGGGATTATGTATACCTGTAAACAAGAAAACTCTGAAAACGTATAACAATAACTTCGCTGTATACCTGAAGCTAATGCAACAGTGTAAAACAAATACACATCAATTATTTATATATATATATATAATGTACTGTCTTTTCAGATGATAGTAATATAAAAAGTATGCAGGAATTTTTTAAGGTACAATCAGCTAATATCATGGGAAAATAAAATTTTTCATTAAGTCTACACATTGCACTCACACACCTGCACAACCTTCCTCTGCACCACCTGCTCCCGTTTTTCCTTGGACCTACTGGCCACATCACCCTAACCATCTCCTTATGGCAGCCCACTTGGTGGCCCCAGAACCATTTCTAGAAGCTCCAGTCTAAAACATTCAAGGCAAAAGCCCCTCTCTCCATCAACCTCTAATTCCACAGAAACTTTACTGTAATGGAATGCTTTCCATCTCGATCAGAATACACATTTTTTATATATGGAAACTTTCTATACCACTATTAAAAATGGATCAACAATGTCACTCGCTGTGAATAAGGCTCTTGTTAAACAAATACCTTTCTGTAGAATGGATTTGAGATTAAAAACCTTTTGAATTGGTACTGTCAATAAATACATGAGGCAAAATCTCATTTTTACAATCTTTTTTAAAGAAATGACTTATTTCAAGGGTTGAGGTTATTCTGAGTTTCATTTTTATTGAGCATTCAAAGACCCCTGGAGAAGGGTACAGCGACCCACTCCAGTATTCTTGCCTGGTAAGTCCCATGGAGAGGGGAGCCTGACAGGTTACAGTCGATGGGGTCACAAAGCGTTGGACTCAACTGGGCAACTAACACACACAACACCCAAATAATCACACTTCAGTAGTCTTTGTTCAGTCAACTAGATTCATTTCTAAGTGCTGTCCTCAGTTTCCTTTCAATCAAGTTTTAAACTCCTCACAAGAAAGATGAAATTGTCACCCTGGCTTTTCAATATGCTGTTACTGGCACATACGCCAAACAATAGCACATACCAGCAACTATATTTTAACTGTGTAATACTGTGGAGAAGATGTGTAAAAAGGTGTGTCTGAGAACTACAAAAGCCTTTCCCTTCTAAAGCACCAAATGAGTACATTGAAAACTCTCATGTGAAATCCTGTTGTCAAAAGCCAGTAGGTGGGCTTCCCTGGTGGTCCAGTGGGTAAAAAGTCCACCTTGCAGTGCAAGGTTCACCGGTTCAATCCCTGGCCCCCGGAAGATGCCAACGTGCCATGGAGCAGTTGAACCAGTATGTCCAACTGCAAGCCGGTGCTCTGGAGCTCATGCGCCCAGATCCAGTGCTCTGCAGTGGAAAAGGCCACTGCAGTGGGAGGCCCACACCTGCCAGAGAATGGGGATGGATGAAAATGAATAAATAACAAAAGAACCAATCAAAGAGGCTAAAATTTAAAAAGTAAAAACAAAGAGCCTATATTTAAAAAGAAAAAGAAAAAGTCAATAGGCAGAGAATTCACTGGCTGTCCAGTGGTTAGGACTCTGCTTCCAGGGCAGAGGGCCCAGATTTTTTGATCCCTGGTCAGGGAGCTAAGATCCCACAAGCCACGTGGCATGACACACAAACACAAAAAAGAAAGAAAATCAATACGGGTAGAGGAAAAATGCTTTTCAACTTCTGCCCCTCTTTCATTTCTTCTTAGTGGCCAAACACCAGCAAAGTGCTAGTTTGTAACCAATTCTACAGCTTTTGCCCAAAGACATGTATTAAGGTTTTAGAGAAACTTGTTCTTAAATCCTGAATTTACAAAAACAGACATATTTTCCATAGCTTTCTTTGGCTACATTTGAAACTATCAAACATCTCCTGTTTCTTCAAGTGGTCCCTTTTGAGATCCTCTTCATCTCCCTATGGTCCTTCTCGATTTCTATCTTGAATAATAGCACTGGCTTGAGAGTATTCAGGTCAGACAGGTAAGCCACTGCTCCCAAGCCAGTCAGCCCCAGCTCCTCCTGCCCCAACTGCAAGACTCACCTGGGCCACCTGCCAGCTAAGCTCACTTCTCTCCATCTTTTGGGTCCTCTTGACTAAAAAGACTTTGTGGGCCTCTCTCTCTCTTCCCCTTCCCTCCCAAGAACAAAATACCTTTCTACTTACACAGTAAGTGCTATAGGTTACCACTCCCTGCTAACTCTCCCTAAAAATGACTGTGTGAGCAAAGAAACTGGAATGAGGTGGTACAGAGGTGAATGAGACTAGGAAGAGGGAAACAGAAGATTAAAATATTCAGAGCAGAAAATAGGATGACAAACTAGAAGGTGAGAGAAGAAAAAAGAAAAAAAAAGCAAAAAGAATTCATCACTTGTATTTCGTCATTGGATAGTGTTAGCAGTACTGGGCCTAGACTGTATATGCATATGTTTAGGGCTTCCTCAGTGGCCCAGTGGTGAAGAATCGCCTGCGGTACAGAAGCCATAGGTCAGGAAGATCCCCTGGAGGAGGGCTTGCCAACCCACTCCAGGATTCTTGCCTGGAGAATCCCATGGACAGAGGAGCCTGGAGGGCTATAGTCCACAGGGTCAACAAAGAGTTGGCCACGACTAAAGCAACTTAGCACTCACGCAGGCATGTATTATGCTTTGTGTATGTTGTGTTAGTGGCTCAGTCGTGTCCGACTCTTTTTGGTAGTTTTCCCGTCCATGGTTGGGTACTAGTGGAGCTCCAAGTCGTAGGTCCGACTCTTTGTTCCATGGAGAGTCCCAGTTTTCAACTTCTGCCCTCTTTCATTTCTTCTTAGTGGCCAAACACCAGCAAAGTGCTAGTTTGTAACCAATTCTACAGCTTTTGCCCAAAGACATGTATTAAGGTTTTAGAGAAACTTGTTCTTAAATCCTGAATTTACAAAAACAGACATATTTTCCATAGCTTTCTTTGGCTACATTTGAAACTATCAAACATCTCCTGTTTCTTCAAGTGGTCCCTTTTGAGATCCTCTTCATCTCCCTATGGTCCTTCTCGATTTCTATCTTGAATAATAGCACTGGCTTGAGAGTATTCAGGTCAGACAGGTAAGCCACTGCTCCCAAGCCAGTCAGCCCCAGCTCCTCCTGCCCCAACTGCAAGACTCACCTGGGCCACCTGCCAGCTAAGCTCACTTCTCTCCATCTTTTGGGTCCTCTTGACTAAAAAGACTTTGTGGGCCTCTCTCTCTCTCTTCCCCTTCCCTCCCAAGAACAAAATACCTTTCTACTTACACAGTAAGTGCTATAGGTTACCACTCCCTGCTAACTCTCCCTAAAAATGACTGTGTGAGCAAAGAAACTGGAATGAGGTGGTACAGAGGTGAATGAGACTAGGAAGAGGGAAACAGAAGATTAAAATATTCAGAGCAGAAAATAGGATGACAAACTAGAAGGTGAGAGAAGAAAAAAGAAAAAAAAAGCAAAAAGAATTCATCACTTGTATTTCGTCATTGGATAGTGTTAGCAGTACTGGGCCTAGACTGTATATGCATATGTTTAGGGCTTCCTCAGTGGCCCAGTGGTGAAGAATCGCCTGCGGTACAGAAGCCATAGGTCAGGAAGATCCCCTGGAGGAGGGCTTGCCAACCCACTCCAGGATTCTTGCCTGGAGAATCCCATGGACAGAGGAGCCTGGAGGGCTATAGTCCACAGGGTCAACAAAGAGTTGGCCACGACTAAAGCAACTTAGCACTCACGCAGGCATGTATTATGCTTTGTGTATGTTGTGTTAGTGGCTCAGTCGTGTCCGACTCTTTGAGATCCCATGGACTATAGTCCTCTAGGCTCCTCTGTCCATGGAATTCTCCAGGCAAGAATACTGGAGTGGGTAGACATTCCCTTCTCCAAGGGATCTTCCTGATCGAGGGATAGAACCCAAGTCTCCCACATTGCAGGCAGATTCTTTATGGTCTGAGCCACTAGGGAAGGCCCAAGCTCCTATTCTTAGGTAAATGGATATCTTTATGGAAATGACCAAATGTGAATAATTGCTTAGGAAAACTCTCTATAGTGATGGGGGCGGGGTGGGGGGGGGGCAAAGACAGAATAAGGAAATAAACATGGCAAAAATGTCTAGAATAACATATGCAGCTTGGCGATATTCACTTCTGTGTATGAAAAAGCCATCATGATTCAATAATACCTACTAGGACTTGTTTCCAGAAATCACTGGTAGCAGGGAAAAACTCCTAGAAACTGGAAGAAAGCACAAATGCTAGGGAACTATTTTCAACAGGAGAGTAAGAGAGGCTGTATAATTACAAACCAATAAACAGAAGCATTATCTTCTGTGAGATAAATACAACAAACCATCAAACAAGTAATTATCACCTAAAAGAACATGAAATACTATGTAAGGGATAAAATAAACAGGGCTTCACTAAGTGTAAACGTTAATAAGTGCATTTAAATTAATGGACTATGTTTAGCCTTCACACGCACTGTAGAAGGAAATTCAATAATTATCAGGCTGGGAAGGACTAGCTTAGCCTGCTGTGGTGGTTAGAAATGTGCTATTTCTTTAGTCACACAACCTCCCAGTCTACATGTAGCATTAGAAAACTTGCTTCCTGATGGTGGAACAGTTCAGAATGCAGCACAAAGGAAATCTTTTGAGCCAGCCAGTATGCAGTCTGATAGCCGTCAACCAAGGCATCCCAGGTGGCTCAGTGGTAAAGAATCCACCTGCCAATGCAGGAAACGCGGGTTCAAACCCTGGGTTGGGAAGATTCTCTAGAGAAGGAAATGGTAACCCAGTAGTCTTGCTTGGAGAATTCCATGGACAGAGAAGCTTGATGGGCTACAGTCCATGGGGTCGCCAAAAAGTCAGACATGACTTAGTGACTCAACAACAACCATCAACCATAAAATGTTCTTATTATTTGCTCTTGGTTTCATTATAGCATGAGCCCTCACCTACCCTTGCTTCCACCACCAATCTTTTCTATAGAATGATAATGTCTAGTTTTAACATGAAGAGTCCTAATCTTTGTGATGATCAAATTCATATTATAGAACACTCAAGCGTTAGTTGCTCAGTCGTGTCCAACTCTTTGCAACCCCACGGACTGCAGTCTACCAGGCTCCTCTGTTCATGGGATTTCCCAGGCAAGAATACTAGAGTGAGTTGCCATTCCTTTCTCCAGGGGATCTTCCCAACCCAGGGATCAGACCCAGTTCTCCTACATTAGCAGGCAGATTCTTGAAGCCCCTATAAGACACTGGTCTAACATTTATTAATGAATATTGGCCTAACATTTATTAAGAAAAATGCCATCTAATAAAAAAGTATCTATTGCCTGAACCCTCCATGGACTGTTTTCAGTTCTAGCTGAAAACATTTGCTAAATGAGTGAAAAAACAAATTTTGACCATAAACACTGTTATCTTAAGTTCTTTATCTTATTTCACATTCACTGCAGATCTGTCATGTGATCACTCTTCATCTCAATTTTACACTGTAAAATCTTTTTCATTTGTAATATATGTTGAGTAGAAAATGTGAAAAATACAAGGAAAGCACAAAGAAAGAAAAAAGTCAAACACCTATCATTGAACTTTATTCTACTGATGCACATTTTTCAATGCCATTTAAAAATATTTAAATAATTATTTCTTCTGCAACTACCAACCACTTCATCTTATGGGTCTATCTATCAGTATAACATAATTCGCACAATCTTTGAGCCAGGCCAGTATGCAGCCAGTATGCAGTCTGATAGCCGTCAACCAAGGCATCCCAGGTGGCTCAGTGGTAAAGAATCCACCTGCCAATGCAGGAAACGCGGGTTCAAACCCTGGGTTGGGAAGATTCTCTAGAGAAGGAAATGGTAACCCAGTAGTCTTGCTTGGAGAATTCCATGGACAGAGAAGCTTGATGGGCTACAGTCCATGGGGTCGCCAAAAAGTCAGACATGACTTAGTGACTCAACAACAACCATCAACCATAAAATGTTCTTATTATTTGCTCTTGGTTTCATTATAGCATGAGCCCTCACCTACCCTTGCTTCCACCACCAATCTTTTCTATAGAATGATAATGTCTAGTTTTAACATGAAGAGTCCTAATCTTTGTGATGATCAAATTCATATTATAGAACACTCAAGCGTTAGTTGCTCAGTCGTGTCCAACTCTTTGCAACCCCACGGACTGCAGTCTACCAGGCTCCTCTGTTCATGGGATTTCCCAGGCAAGAATACTAGAGTGAGTTGCCATTCCTTTCTCCAGGGGATCTTCCCAACCCAGGGATCAGACCCAGTTCTCCTACATTAGCAGGCAGATTCTTGAAGCCCCTATAAGACACTGGTCTAACATTTATTAATGAATATTGGCCTAACATTTATTAAGAAAAATGCCATCTAATAAAAAAGTATCTATTGCCTGAACCCTCCATGGACTGTTTTCAGTTCTAGCTGAAAACATTTGCTAAATGAGTGAAAAAACAAATTTTGACCATAAACACTGTTATCTTAAGTTCTTTATCTTATTTCACATTCACTGCAGATCTGTCATGTGATCACTCTTCATCTCAATTTTACACTGTAAAATCTTTTTCATTTGTAATATATGTTGAGTAGAAAATGTGAAAAATACAAGGAAAGCACAAAGAAAGAAAAAAGTCAAACACCTATCATTGAACTTTATTCTACTGATGCACATTTTTCAATGCCATTTAAAAATATTTAAATAATTATTTCTTCTGCAACTACCAACCACTTCATCTTATGGGTCTATCTATCAGTATAACATAATTCCTTTGGTTTTTTTCCAACAAAAGCATACAAACCATACAAATGTTTTGATCACATTCCTAGTTATTCTCATCTATCTCTTATGGATCTTAAGAAGTGAAATGACTTGCCAAGGGCTGTAACTTCTATAACGTACTTGGCCTCTATTGTCAAATCTCTTCCCATGAACTTGATGCCAGTTTATAATCCATGAACTGCATATGAATGTCCACACACTGGCCAGGCTTTAGAACTGTCTTTTATCAGTCTCTTTAATGATTTAATGGGTGAAAGTAGAATCATTTTGCCTCAAATGCATATTTGTATAATTTTATTGGTTATTTTCTTATTGGTGTATTATCCATTGATTAATATTATGGATTTCTGATCACTTTCTAATTTTCCTTATAAGAAAAAAGTTTTATATGTCTAACATCTTTAGATGTCAGAAAGATTTATTTTCACTTTCCTAGTTTTCACTTGGCTTCTAATTCTGATTTTTTGGGGGGGGGGGTGGGGATCAGCAGCTTCCAATTGTGTAGTTCTCTGTCTTTCCTCTTATTAATTCTTTCACTCCTTAAAATTTCTGTATAACATCAATGCACCTTTTTCTGACCTCAAAAACCAAGCAGCACCACATCTACAACCCTTCTACGCCACTCTTGTCTTTTTTTCTATATTCAAGCTACCAATTCAAGTTTCCATGATCTGATTCCTGTTTTAACAGTTTTCTGCCTCTATTCCCAATCTCCAGACTTACTCTCCTAATTCATTCTCACAAATGCAAAAGTACTCACCACCTTGCTGAAAACTCTTCAGAGGTCTGCATTTCTGGTCAGGATACAATCCAGGCTACGGATGAGGCTTACAAGTCCGTACCCTCTGGCATCCTTTCTCCCCACTCCTCATGCCTCAAACTGTAGCTTCAGCTGGACCAAGTCATTCCTATTCCTGAGGACTCCATCCTTTTCATCACCTCTAGGCTGTAGCTCACTCTAAGATTTATACCTAAAGTGTTCTTCTATGCACATTTTTCAATGCCATTTAAAAATATTTAAATAATTATTTCTTCTGCAACTACCAACCACTTCATCTTATGGGTCTATCTATCAGTATAACATAATTCCTTTGGTTTTTTTCCAACAAAAGCATACAAACCATACAAATGTTTTGATCACATTCCTAGTTATTCTCATCTATCTCTTATGGATCTTAAGAAGTGAAATGACTTGCCAAGGGCTGTAACTTCTATAACGTACTTGGCCTCTATTGTCAAATCTCTTCCCATGAACTTGATGCCAGTTTATAATCCATGAACTGCATATGAATGTCCACACACTGGCCAGGCTTTAGAACTGTCTTTTATCAGTCTCTTTAATGATTTAATGGGTGAAAGTAGAATCATTTTGCCTCAAATGCATATTTGTATAATTTTATTGGTTATTTTCTTATTGGTGTATTATCCATTGATTAATATTATGGATTTCTGATCACTTTCTAATTTTCCTTATAAGAAAAAAGTTTTATATGTCTAACATCTTTAGATGTCAGAAAGATTTATTTTCACTTTCCTAGTTTTCACTTGGCTTCTAATTCTGATTTTTGGGGGGGGGGGTGGGGATCAGCAGCTTCCAATTGTGTAGTTCTGTCTTTCCTCTTATTAATTCTTTCACTCCTTAAAATTTCTGTATAACATCAATGCACCTTTTTCTGACCTCAAAAACCAAGCAGCACCACATCTACAACCCTTCTACGCCACTCTTGTCTTTTTTTCTATATTCAAGCTACCAATTCAAGTTTCCATGATCTGATTCCTGTTTTAACAGTTTTCTGCCTCTATTCCCAATCTCCAGACTTACTCTCCTAATTCATTCTCACAAATGCAAAAGTACTCACCACCTTGCTGAAAACTCTTCAGAGGTCTGCATTTCTGGTCAGGATACAATCCAGGCTACGGATGAGGCTTACAAGTCCGTACCCTCTGGCATCCTTTCTCCCCACTCCTCATGCCTCAAACTGTAGCTTCAGCTGGACCAAGTCATTCCTATTCCTGAGGACTCCATCCTTTTCATCACCTCTAGGCTGTAGCTCACTCTAAGATTTATACCTAAAGTGTTCTTCTATCTGAGCCTGTCTTCAGCCTTACTCTCTCTTCAGGGAAGACTTACACGCATTTCTCAGGTCCCACATTACATCTCCTCCTAGGTATGTAATACCAGCAGTGATACCCAGGCCGGTGATACCATCACAACCTGTCTGTACTTCTGCCCCTCCAGGATGAGTGAAGAGTCCCCCTAAGTGTTCAAATAGCAAAGAATCGCCCCATAACAGCATGATCATACAAACTGCCTTGTGTGTGTGGCTCAATAGTTTCTCTCCATCTCCATCACACACACACGCACACGGCCACACTGTAATTGTTGTGGGTGGTAACCAAGACCATTTTCTCTACAGTTGTATTTCCAAATATCATTAGTATATCTGGCACATGATCAATTCTGGAGGAACCTTTGTGGCACATGTGAGATTAATAATATTCACATGGTTTCTTCTAATTAAAGAATATATTTTATTGTTACATAGAAACCCTCATTTACCTTGGTAAGCCCTTTCCCATTGATATATGATTTTTCCTTTGTCACATTAAAAGAAAAGTCTTATATGTTCTAGAATGTGCTTCACAGCTGTCTCTCTGTTCCATAAAGTGAAAGTGAAAATCACTCAGTCGTGTCCAACTCTTTGCGACCCCAAGGGAGAGCCATGGAGTGAGGGGTGCTTGCATTAGATACTAAAATATATTATAAAAAGACAATAACTCAAATTGTTTCTATTGCAATAAACTAAAAGTAGATCTTCTGGTCCATAAATCTACCTTTAGTTTCTTGCAACAGAAATGATTATAGTTATTGTCTTTTTATAGTACATTTTAATATCTAATACAAGCACTCCTCACTAATTTTCCTTATAGAAATTTTACCAGCTATTCAAACATATTCATTTCTTAAGATAAATGTTAAATTTATTTTCTTTAATTTCAGAGTAAATATTCTATTAGAACTTTTGATTGGAATGGCATGACTCCTATAAAATGGTTTGAAAAGAGCTGACATTAATGATGCTCAATCCATTCATCCAAGAATAGTACTTGAAGATGCTTTACCTCAATAAAGTTTAGACCTTATAGCAAACTTCTGTGATTTTCTTAATCTAGGTCCCACACTTTTTCTTATACAAATTTTTCTCTGGGTTTTACATCTCTTGGCGCTATTGTGAAAGGTAGCAAGATATTATTATATTGTCTTATTATACACATAGATGCAAAATTCAGGAGGAACCCTAAATTTTCTTTTTAGTTGCTGGTTCTGTGAGGTAAGTATGATCAAACACATGACACTTGGTCAGAGTGGGTCATAATTAAATCCATGTCTATCTGAATTCTAGCCTTCTACGGATTCCTTTCACAATATTTACCTCATAATGAGAGAGACAACACAGGGAAGGAGAAGGCTAGAAGATACAGCTAGACGGAGGCAGTTTTCTCCCAAATGTTCATCATTAGACCTTGATGGGGATATGTCATTCACATCCTGTGGCTTCTGTGAACTTTCTAGAAAACTGCCCCAGTTTCCTGGGATGGATGTATTCTCTTTTAAAAAAGCATGGGCTATCAGTTCATTCCTTTCTCCCAGAAGGTTCCATTAAAAGAGGACTTCATCACATTTTAAGCCAAGGAAAAGTGGGTCTAGAACCAGAGAATAAATTATTTAGACACTCAGAGCTCTGGAGTATACAACACATATTCAGAACCAGAAGGAAGCCAGTTGTCATTTAATGGATAGCTATAAAAAAGTACTCTTCCATTTAATAATTACAGTAAAAGGATGATTCATATCTTTAAAAAGTTTAGCAACTAACATAAACCCAAATCTAATAACTGTAGCTGTCATTGGACAAAGCATCCATTTGAGGAGGGGCCTTTCCCAAATTCTAAAATCACATGGATTGTTACCGTGGTAAACTAGAAACTCTAAGAAATATATTAGATCAAGGCGCTGGATTCAAAAGTAAGCTTCAAACAACTACAGACAAGTGTCCAGTACTTAATACACAAAAGCCTTATTTCAAAATTATCAGCAAAAAAAAAAAAAAAGGAAACACGATCAACATATAGCCTAGAAGCAGGATAATATCAGAAGACAAACCATGGGACCAGCGAAGATTTCACGCAGACTACTAGCTGGTCAAGCCCTCTTGAAGAACGCGTGGAGTCAATGCCCAAAGCATAGGGGCCCTATCCATGAACACTGCTTAAGTGGACTAGTGACTTATGTAGAGTTCATTCCACAGCCTGGGCTTCATCATTCAAAACATCTCCTCTTTGTTGACAAAGTCCCTAGGGAAATGAATCTCGCAGCTATTTCCATCTAAATTCCAGCAGTTAGAGGAGTCAATCAGAGAAACAACGTCTATAGACTGGTAGTGGTAGTCGAGGCGAGGTGGTCGCTGACTGAGCGTGCCTCAACCTACAACCTGCATGCACATACCACGCTATCTTCCTATAGGGGCTGACTCCTCCAGCTGAAAGTTTATGTGAATTGGATCTAAGATTTCATGAAGCTAAATGTTTCATAAAAACCCTGGCCTTTTATCTACATTTTCCGTCTACCCGGACATTTAGAATTAAACCAAATGTTTTACTAGAATCTTTACTGAGGTAATCTCACAGGTTTCTCCAATCGACTTTCCCAGTACTTTCAGAATTCTGGAATACAGCAAACACCATAAGGACCATTTCTGCATTATCACCTATGGAAGGGAAAGCCAGTTTTACACTGGATCACATTTCATGACAAATGAAATTATAATCCACCCATGCGACACATTCACTTTCTGATTTCTATCAATGGTTGAAACCCAAATTATGATAAAATCCCTCAGTAACCTTTGGGCACGGAGCCCTAAACAGCTCTGAGATGGCGGGGGGCCAGCTCAGCAGTGGGACGTGAAGGAAGCTCTAGACTGAAGGCAGAGCCAGGGGCTCCCTGGGATCCGCCCTTCTGGACAACAGCTAGCACCAGTGCTAAGTGTGACTAGGTCCTGGGTTTGACTCCCACGGCCCTGAGTTTCGGATGGAAACGGTGGAGAACAAAACACAGGTCAGACAAGTCAGTTTACCTATTAATTACAAAGGAAAGCCTGGTTAAAGTAACTTTTCTTATCAAAGGATTTCTAAAACTGGTTTTTCAGGACTAGAATATGAATAGACATTGTACGTGCCCCCCCACCCTCCGCCCCCGTACATTCATCAATGTATAGGCTGGCACTCAGGATATAATACAGGAAAGTTGGTGAAATGCATAAGAATGAATCCACATGGGAAACTGCGTGCACTGCCCCCCAGCCCACAACCGTGAACCCCGCCTTGCTTCATTCCTTGGGTACAACCAGACAAAGGCGCGTCTCTTTTCAACCCCATGGACTGTAGCCTGCCAGGCTCCTCTGTCTGTGGGATTCTCCAGGCAAGAATACTGGAGTGGGGTGCCATTCCCTTCTCCAATGCCTTGGGACATTCATTCAATAAATATCATTTTCCCTTTTGGAGAGGACAAGGTGGAGAGCTAGCCCTCTCTCTCACACAGTTTAGGGACTTGCAGTGTTTTCAGCAGTCAAGAAAAACAAACAAGACTTCTTATCTATGAAACATAGAGCTCATCATTTCCGTAAAAGCCTCATCTGTGAAGACAGGAAGCGCCTTTAAGGAAAAAAAAAGGGTTTTATAGTCTTGAGAAAATAAACCAGAGGGCTGGTCCCTGGACTTAAAGAATTTACTATCCTTATGTGTGACCAGATTCATCAGCTGACAGCTTCCACAGGGAAACTCAGATGGGCTTTCATTTCTCTGCTGCCCAGAAATGTGTCACATTATGAAGAATTTAAAAGCCACGCCACCTGCAATCACAAGGAGCCACAGAGCTCTGGACAAGCAGAAGCTGTTAAAATTTCACTCTAAAGACAACTAAGTTAACAGACTAACGTCTAGTTTTAACCACTTGCAAAGGACACAGAGAAAGACACAATAAAGCAGATGTATTTACATTTGCAAATATAATTCAGCTTACCTGCCTTGAGCAGAAAACCGGGACTTGCTGTCTCAACAGCCTGCAATGATTTTCCAGGTGATCCAGCTGAAACAAATGATACGTGGGGTTTCCTGAGAGTAGTTACACCTCCACCTGCCTGCCTTAATGAACAGATCACAGCTTCTCCCTCACTGGCTGAGTCACCCAGGGAGGGGGCGGGTGGTGGGAGAGGTGTCACCTTGTACAAATACCAATTCAATTAACCCAGCTCCCTCGCGGACCTGTCTCTATCTGGTGAATTCTTTGAGCAATTTATGGCCTTGGTAGACCAAAAATATGTACTTCTGTTATCATCCTTCTAATCGGTATCAACAATACACAGAACTCTACCCTGACCAGGTGCCCCTAGTAGTCAACCTATTTTGGATTCCCTTTTAAAAAAAAGAAACAGAAAACTTAAGCTGGGAGGATCTCTCTCTGAGCGTGGTAAAGACTGGGGCCCAGATACACACACACACAGGAAATGCATGACTGATAGGAATTAAAATCCCTAGGAGAGAAAAATCTTTTGGAATCCCGAGGTCAGGAATAGGAAAAGAATCTAGTACACAAACTCTACACATGGAATTTTGGTAAAACTATCAGAGGAAGCATACATCCTGAAAAAAACCAGAAGACTTCTGATTGTTTGGGGATATCACCCACCTGTGAAAGCGAAAAGGATGCTGGGAACTTCTCTGTCATCTGAGAGTAGCCGAAGACGCCTCCCCTGTCGACACTTGCTTCTGGTGAACAAGGAACTGTGCAGAAGAGCCACACGGTGGGGCTCCTATTACAGGTTCTGAAAGGTACCTTCCATGACACCTTATGTGTGACCAATTCAAGGACACCCAAGAACTCAGATGGGCTTTCATTTCTGCTGCCCAGAAATGTGTCACATTATGAAGAATTTAAAAGCCACGCCACCTGCAATCACAAGGAGCCACAGAGCTCTGGACAAGCAGAAGCTGTTAAAATTTCACTCTAAAGACAACTAAGTTAACAGACTAACGTCTAGTTTTAACCACTTGCAAAGGACACAGAGAAAGACACAATAAAGCAGATGTATTTACATTTGCAAATATAATTCAGCTTACCTGCCTTGAGCAGAAAACCGGGACTTGCTGTCTCAACAGCCTGCAATGATTTTCCAGGTGATCCAGCTGAAACAAATGATACGTGGGGTTTCCTGAGAGTAGTTACACCTCCACCTGCCTGCCTTAATGAACAGATCACAGCTTCTCCCTCACTGGCTGAGTCACCCAGGGAGGGGGCGGGTGGTGTGAGAGAGGGTGTCACCTTGTACAAATACCAATTCAATTAACCCAGCTCCCTCGCGGACCTGTCTCTATCTGGTGAATTCTTTGAGCAATTTATGGCCTTGGTAGACCAAAAATATGTACTTCTGTTATCATCCTTCTAATCGGTATCAACAATACACAGAACTCTACCCTGACCAGGTGCCCCTAGTAGTCAACCTATTTTGGATTCCCTTTTAAAAAAAAACAAAACATAAAACTTAAGCTGGGAGGATCTCTCTCTGAGCGTGGTAAAGACTGGGGCCCAGATACACACACACACAGGAAATGCATGACTGATAGGAATTAAAATCCCTAGGAGAGAAAAATCTTTTGGAATCCCGAGGTCAGGAATAGGAAAAGAATCTAGTACACAAACTCTACACATGGAATTTTGGTAAAACTATCAGAGGAAGCATACATCCTGAAAAAAACCAGAAGACTTCTGATTGTTTGGGGATATCACCCACCTGTGAAAGCGAAAAGGATGCTGGGAACTTCTCTGTCATCTGAGAGTAGCCGAAGACGCCTCCCCTGTCGACACTTGCTTCTGGTGAACAAGGAACTGTGCAGAAGAGCCACACGCGGTGGGGGCTCCTATTACAGGTTCTGAAAGGTACCTTCCATGACAGCCAGGTGGCTTTAAAGAAGCTTAGCGAATCTGGAACACAGCTGAGAGGAGCGAGTCAGTAAAATTTCCTGGGTGATTTTTAGTCACCTGCCACGCCAATAATTAACCAAATCCTCCCCATTTCAAGACAGAGCCTGAAAAACCACTGTCCTGAGAAGCTACAGTCATAGAAGAGCCTGTAGACGATGCAGAAGCATCCTATGTCCTGCCATTGAGGGACGAAGTCACTACGAGCTGGGACAGCCCTTTCCTAAAGCACCCTTATTCTGGATTGAGGATTTGAACGTATAAACTGGAAAACGAGGACTTCCCTGGTAGTCTAGTGGTTGAGACTCTGTGCTTCCAATGCAGGGGGTGTGGGTTTAGTCCCTGGACAGAGAACTGAGATCTCACATGCTGTGTGGCTTGGCCAAAAATTTTAAAAAACATAATAAAAAAAAAGTAAAATTGAAAATGTTTTCTAAAGGTAACATATATATATATATATATATTTATAACTCATGTTTATTTAGTGCTTTAATAGAATTTTATGTGTGAAAGACATTTTAGAAATACATTTTAAATTTCTGTGACGCCCATAAGTGTTTGTTACACTGAGGTTTTATATTAATATTATAAGTGAGAAAGTTGAAAAACCAAGGTGTGACTTGGCTCATCTCAAAAAATAAGTACATTTGAAGTATTATATTCAGGATCATTCAATATTCGTTTAGCCAAATGAAAGGCTAAAACAGTCTCAGAGTTCGCTTGTAGGGAAAGATGTTATATTACAAAATGCTTAAATATATACTTTCAACTTTGTAAAATATAGACACAGAAACTAATTTTCTACTTTGCAAAGAAGAAAAACATACCGCTCAAGATACATTTCAAGCTCTTGAGCGTCCAAGAAATTTCTGCATGGAACTGAGGGTTTCTTTTATTTTACATACTAGAACTCATGCCAGGAAGCCCCATCAGTGTTTCCATTTAGAACTAAAGCTTTGATTCAAAAAATGGGCTAATTTTAAACACTTGGGCAAAATTCAGACATCCTCGTTGCTAAACAGACATTCAGTCAAAAGACAGCTGAAAATTAAGCATCTCAAAGAGGTCAATCTCTTAAGAATGTGCCCCAGGGGTGGAGGAGGTCAAATAGGTTTGGCCTTAGTTTCACTCAGATTTGAGCTGGGGAGCTTTGAAATGCTTAGAATAACTTGGCTTTACCACACCTAGTTCACTGCAAGCAGCAGGGTTTGTGAGGTCTCTTTAGAATGCAAGCTCCTAGGCTGGGATCTATCCTGGCTGTGTTTTGTCCTGGTTGCCATGCCGACTGCTTGGCACTGGCTGTCTGGTGGGAGACAATGAGGTTTGTAAGGTGACGTTCAACTTATATAGAAGAGTCCCTTGTGCTGTGCTCAGTCTTGCCTAAGTCCTTCTGACCCCAAAGACTATCCCATATCCTACTCCTGGGAATCTTCCCCACCCAGGAATCGAACCTGTACCTCTTGCATCTCATGTGTTGGCAGGCAGAGCCTTTACTGCTGGAGCTACTGGGGAAGCCCACATAGGAGAGAGCTGTGATCGATTAGCAATGTCTGCCACAGGTCTCAGATGGGGGCATGTTTGCTGAACCTATTTTTCAAAACAAGATAGTGCTTTTTCTATGTGCTGTATCCAATGGAACAACCAGCCCCAAACAAGTACTTACTACTACATAACAAGGAAAATAGCAAATCCTTAAATAACAGTGTTCATGTACCAGGCATTGTTCTAAGAACTTGTCATACATTCATTTAAGAATTGCTAATGTGGGGCTTCCTTGGTGGTCCAGTGGGTAAACAGTCCACCTTGCAGTGCAAGGGGCACCAGTTGAATCTCTGGCCCAGGAAGATTCCACGTGCCGCGGAATGACTGGACCGGTGTGTCCAATTACGAGCCAGTGCTCTGAACTGCATGCGCCCAGAGCCGGTGCTCTGTGACTAGAGAGGCAGCTGCAATGGGAGGCCCACACAGACCAGAGAATTAACATGGATGAAAATAAATAAATGAAGGATCAATAAAAGAGGCCAAAATTTAAACAAATATGTATTCAAAAAAAAAAAAAAAGAATTGCTAATGTTACGTGTGGGGCTAGCCAGGTGGCACTAGTGGTAAAGAACCTGCCTGCCTATGCAGGAGACTTTAGAGTAGAGGTCGAGAAGATCCCCTGGGGGAGGGCATGGCAACCCACTCCAATATTCCTGCCTGGAAAATTCCCATGGACGGAGGAGCCTGGCAGGCTATAGTCCATAGGGTCGCAAAGAGCTGGACACGAGTGAAGCAACTTAACACGCACGTATGCAATGTTGTGTGCCAGCCTGGGTGCAGGGTGTTTGGGAGAGAATGAGGTTTGTAAGGTGACGTTCAACTTATATAGAAGAGTCCCTTGTGCTGTGCTCAGTCTTGCCTAAGTCCTTCTGACCCCAAAGACTATCCCATATCCTACTCCTGGGAATCTTCCCCACCCAGGAATCGAACCTGTACCTCTTGCATCTCATGTGTTGGCAGGCAGAGCCTTTACTGCTGGAGCTACTGGGGAAGCCCACATAGGAGAGAGCTGTGATCGATTAGCAATGTCTGCCACAGGTCTCAGATGGGGGCATGTTTGCTGAACCTATTTTTCAAAACAAGATAGTGCTTTTTCTATGTGCTGTATCCAATGGAACAACCAGCCCCAAACAAGTACTTACTACTACATAACAAGGAAAATAGCAAATCCTTAAATAACAGTGTTCATGTACCAGGCATTGTTCTAAGAACTTGTCATACATTCATTTAAGAATTGCTAATGTGGGGCTTCCTTGGTGGTCCAGTGGGTAAACAGTCCACCTTGCAGTGCAAGGCACCAGTTGAATCTCTGGCCCAGGAAGATTCCACGTGCCGCGGAATGACTGGACCGGTGTGTCCAATTACGAGCCAGTGCTCTGAACTGCATGCGCCCAGAGCCGGTGCTCTGTGACTAGAGAGGCAGCTGCAATGGGAGGCCCACACAGACCAGAGAATTAACATGGATGAAAATAAATAAATGAAGGATCAATAAAAGAGGCCAAAATTTAAACAAATATGTATTCAAAAAAAAAAAAAAAGAATTGCTAATGTTACGTGTGGGGCTAGCCAGGTGGCACTAGTGGTAAAGAACCTGCCTGCCTATGCAGGAGACTTTAGAGTAGAGGTCGAGAAGATCCCCTGGGGGAGGGCATGGCAACCCACTCCAATATTCCTGCCTGGAAAATTCCCATGGACGGAGGAGCCTGGCAGGCTATAGTCCATAGGGTCGCAAAGAGCTGGACACGAGTGAAGCAACTTAACACGCACGTATGCAATGTTGTGTGCCAGCCTGGGTGCTAGGGGTGTTTGGGAGAGAATGGATACATGTATATGTATGGCTGAGTTCCTTCACTGTTCATCTGAAATTACCACAGTTATTGTCAATTGGCTATGCCCCAATACAAAATAAAACATTTAAAGGGGGAAAAAAAAAAGAACTGCTATTAAAAGATTCTCATTTTCTGCTGGTCTGAATGTACATGTCCCTCAAAATTCATATGTGAAATCCTAACCTGAGAAGATGGTAGTGCCAGGAAGTGGGCCTTTGAGAGGTGCTCAGGCCGTGAGGATGGAGCCTTCATGAACGGGACTTCTGTCCTTACAAAGGAACCCTCACCCCCACCCTGCCCCAGTTCTTTCCAGCCCCTTCCACCAAGGAAGGACACAGTGAGAAGATGCAGACTATGAACCAAGAAGAGGAGCCTTGCCCCAAGAGGTGGTCGGCCCTGTCTCAGACTTCCCAATCTCCTGAGAGGATCATATGCCTGTCGTGTAGAAACGGCTTGGTCTGTGTCATTTTGTTTTAGCAGCCTGAACAGACTCAGATGCCGTCTCATCCCATAGAGATTCAAAAAGTGATGCTGATCTGGGAACATACATGTCTGTGAACAACAAAACTCTGTAAAACCTTTAAAATAAAGAATTAAAAAAAAAAAGGATCACAATAATAATAAGAAAAAAGTGATGCTGAAGATGCCAGACCATGTGAACAGGACACAGCAGCCCCCCTCATCTGTCACGCAGGGACTCCGAGAGGCTGGAAGACAGAGGGCTCCCCACTTTCCTCCCAGACGGAGAAAAGAAATGTTAGGTACATGTTGAAACACATGCGGTCTCATTAGAGTGATCGTGATGGTGCCAGTTTCTCCTTGGCTGGGAGTCGACTGATGCCAGAATTGATGAACTGCTGCCTGCCTGCCGGCGCTGCAAGAGCAAGCACATTGCCTAATACGCACGATCGTGCCAGCCTAACGCAGCCCGCCGCAGAGAGCCGGGCAGAGATGGGGCCCGAGCCTGCGCCTCCCAGAACTCCTGTTCACCCTGGGCAGTCACTTCACCCCGGGTCCGTGTCTGCCTTGGGGTGAGGAGGAGGATGAGATCAATCTCTTTAGCACCTGGACAGGCCGCATTGGTATGCTCAAAAAATAAAACAGTTCCTTAACTGTTCATCTGAAATTACCACAGTTATTGTCAATTGGCTATGCCCCAATACAAAATAAAACATTTAAAGGGGGAAAAAAAAAAGAACTGCTATTAAAAGATTCTCATTTTCTGCTGGTCTGAATGTACATGTCCCTCAAAATTCATATGTGAAATCCTAACCTGAGAAGATGGTAGTGCCAGGAAGTGGGCCTTTGAGAGGTGCTCAGGCCGTGAGGATGGAGCCTTCATGAACGGGACTTCTGTCCTTACAAAGGAACCCTCACCCCCACCCTGCCCCAGTTCTTTCCAGCCCCTTCCACCAAGGAAGGACACAGTGAGAAGATGCAGACTATGAACCAAGAAGAGGAGCCTTGCCCCAAGAGGTGGTCGGCCCTGTCTCAGACTTCCCAATCTCCTGAGAGGATCATATGCCTGTCGTGTAGAAACGGCTTGGTCTGTGTCATTTTGTTTTAGCAGCCTGAACAGACTCAGATGCCCTCTCATACCAAAGAGATTAAAAAAGTGATGCTGATCTGGGAACATACATGTCTGTGAACAACAAAACTCTGTAAAACCTTTAAAATAAAGAATTAAAAAAAAAAAGGATCACAATAATAATAAGAAAAAAGTGATGCTGAAGATGCCAGACCATGTGAACAGGACACAGCAGCCCCCCTCATCTGTCACGCAGGGACTCCGAGAGGCTGGAAGACAGAGGGCTCCCCACTTTCCTCCCAGACGGAGAAAAGAAATGTTAGGTACATGTTGAAACACATGCGGTCTCATTAGAGTGATCGTGATGGTGCCAGTTTCTCCTTGGCTGGGAGTCGACTGATGCCAGAATTGATGAACTGCTGCCTGCCTGCCGGCGCTGCAAGAGCAAGCACATTGCCTAATACGCACGATCGTGCCAGCCTAACGCAGCCCGCCGCAGAGAGCCGGGCAGAGATGGGGCCCGAGCCTGCGCTCCCCAGAACTCCTGTTCACCCTGGGCAGTCACTTCACTCTCGGGTCCGTGTCTGCCTTGGGGTGAGGAGGAGGATGAGATCAATCTCTTTAGCACCTGGACAGGCCGCCACATCGAGATCAGGTTTATCTAGTCAGGATGTCATACCTGCACTCTCTAGAGCACACCAGGACAAACCAAGAGGGCTCAGCCCTGAGCTGCTGAAGCTTTCCGATTCCTCATGCTCCAAACAGGCAACAGTCCTTGCCCAGAGAAACCAGCACACATGAGGCAAGGTTGATGATGATGAGAATGATGACAACAATCATCAGGACAGCAACAATAGTTTAAGTATGTTCTGGTCATTGCTTTATGCATATTATTAGTATTTCATTTAATCCTCAGAAAAAACCTTACATCATAGGAACCATAGGAGCGGTGGTTAGGTCGTGATAGAGAGCAGCAAATAAAAGCCTGAGAGATCACGCAGTTGGGAATTAGACATGTCCAGAACTCCAATCTAGGCAGGCGAACTGCAGCGTCTACATTCTTGGGCAGGAAGGTTCACTGTCTCCCCAGCGTGCCAGAAAGTAGATGGGCCCTTTACCAATAACCAGTGGCTGGAAGACATGACGAGCTAAATTGTGGCCGTTCTGAGCCCTGGATAACAGGTGACAGAATAGTACATGGCTTTTAGCAGGAAATGCATGTATATAGCCACTGGTACCACCCATAGCATAAAAAATAATAAACTACAGTTCACATGTATTAGATAAAAATAATCAGACAGAAGAAGGGCCAGCAGTCGCTACAGAGTTTAGGTCCTTCCATGATAGTGTAAATCTAACTCCTCCGTTTTCCTCTTTCCCTTCAAAGAGACTACTTTCAAAGCAGTTCTGAGATCACAGCAAAATTGGGAGAAAGGTACAGAGAAACCCATACACCCCATCCTCCCACACGCACAGGCTCCCTGCCTATCAGCATCCCCTCCAGGGTGGTCCACTTGTTAGAGCTGACGAACCTATACTGACACATCAACCTCACCCAGAGTTTGTAAATTATATTAGTGCATCACTCGATGCTGAACATTTTATGGCTTTTGATGAATGCATAATGACATGTGTCTACCATTATAGTATCATACAGAATCCCTTTGGGCTTTTGGGGAGGAGGAGGATGAGATCAATCTCTTTAGCACCTGGACAGGCCGCCACATCGAGATCAGGTTTATCTAGTCAGGATGTCATACCTGCACTCTCTAGAGCACACCAGGACAAACCAAGAGGGCTCAGCCCTGAGCTGCTGAAGCTTTCCGATTCCTCATGCTCCAAACAGGCAACAGTCCTTGCCCAGAGAAACCAGCACACATGAGGCAAGGTTGATGATGATGAGAATGATGACAACAATCATCAGGACAGCAACAATAGTTTAAGTATGTTCTGGTCATTGCTTTATGCATATTATTAGTATTTCATTTAATCCTCAGAAAAAACCTTACATCATAGGAACCATAGGAGCGGTGGTTAGGTCGTGATAGAGAGCAGCAAATAAAAGCCTGAGAGATCACGCAGTTGGGAATTAGACATGTCCAGAACTCCAATCTAGGCAGGCGAACTGCAGCGTCTACATTCTTGGGCAGGAAGGTTCACTGTCTCCCCAGCGTGCCAGAAAGTAGATGGGCCCTTTACCAATAACCAGTGGCTGGAAGACATGACGAGCTAAATTGTGGCCGTTCTGAGCCCTGGATAACAGGTGACAGAATAGTACATGGCTTTTAGCAGGAAATGCATGTATATAGCCACTGGTACCACCCATAGCATAAAAAATAATAAACTACAGTTCACATGTATTAGATAAAAATAATCAGACAGAAGAAGGGCCAGCAGTCGCTACAGAGTTTAGGTCCTTCCATGATAGTGTAAATCTAACTCCTCCGTTTTCCTCTTTCCCTTCAAAGAGACTACTTTCAAAGCAGTTCTGAGATCACAGCAAAATTGGGAGAAAGGTACAGAGAAACCCATACACCCCATCCTCCCACACGCACAGGCTCCCTGCCTATCAGCATCCCCTCCAGGGTGGTCCACTTGTTAGAGCTGACGAACCTATACTGACACATCAACCTCACCCAGAGTTTGTAAATTATATTAGTGCATCACTCGATGCTGAACATTTTATGGCTTTTGATGAATGCATAATGACATGTGTCTACCATTATAGTATCATACAGAATAGTTTCACTGCCCTCAAAATCTTCTGTTCTCAACCTAATCATCCCTCCTCGCCCCCAACACCTGGAAGCCACTGATCCTTTTACTGTCTGAGTGGTTTTGCCTTTTTAAAAATGTCACGTACGGCTTCGCTGGTGGTCCAGTGGGTGGAATGTCCACCTTGCAGTGCAGGGGGTGCTGGTTCAGTCCCTGGCCTGGGAGGATCCCACGTGCCAGGGAGCCGCTGGACCGGTGTGTCCAATTGCGAGCTGGTGCTCTGGGGTGCATGCGCCCAGGGCCGGTGCTCTGCAGTGCAGGGGGCCACTGCGACGGGAGGCTCGCGCGGGCCAGGGAACAAAGATGGATGAAAATAAATAAATGGAAGTCCGATAAAAGTGGCCAAAATTTTTTTAAAAAAATGTCATGTAGTTGCAATCATACAGTATGTAGCCTTTGCAGATCGGCTTGTTTCCCTTAGCAATATGCGCTTAAAGTTTCTTCGTGGCTTTTCATGGCTTGACAGCTCATTTCCTTTTTAACATTTATTTATTTTTAATTCATTGATTCAATTGTGGTTTGACTTCCATCATACATCAACATGAATTAGCCATCGGTGAACATAAGTTCGCCTCCCTCCTGCCTCCCATCCTGACCCACCCATCTAGGTCACCAAAGAGCCCTGGTTGGAGCTCCCCTGAGTCATGCAGCGAATTCCCACTGGCTGGTCTCTGCACCATCCCACCCCCTCCTTCCTCTCCTCAGTCCTCGCCCATATGTCTGTTCTCTATGTCCGCGTCTCCCCGGCTGCCCTGTGAATAGGTTCATCAGTACTGTCTTTCTAGATTCCATACATATCCATTAGTATACAATACTCGTTTTTCTCTTTCTGACTCACTTCACTCTGCGTAATAGGCTCTAGGTTCATCCTCCTCATTAGAGCTGACTCAAATGTGTTCCTTTCTATGGCTGAGTAATACTCCATTGTATATGTGTACTACAGCTTCTTTATCCATTCATCTGTCGATGAACATCTGGGTTACTTCCATGTCCTAGCTTCGATAGCTCCTTTCATTTTCATACTGAATAATGTTTCATTGTCTTACAGTGTCATAGTTTAACCATTCACGTAATAAAGGGAATTTTGGTTGCTTCCAATTTTGACAATAATGAATAAAACTGCTGTAACCACCAATACATAGCTTTCTTTTTCTAAATTATACAATATTTTGAAGTAGTCTTATATCTACATTTTGAAGTAGTCATATATCTACATTTTTCATAAATTAAAAGTATAAGAAGGAAAACAATGGGAAGGTTCTCTCCCTCCAAACCTCAACCTCACAAAAAGGTAGTTATTAGTTTCTTCTTGGTCCTCCTAGAGACATTTATACAAACTTAAAGTACATATATTTCTACAATTTTTATACAAATGTTTACATAATACACTATTCTGAATTTTTTTCTTTTCACATTATATCCTTAAGATCTTCCCATCATATGAGATATTCCATAATCTATTTCATCGGTCCACTATTAATGGACATTTCTACTATTTATAAGTTTCTGCTGACAAACACTGCTGTAGTGACTGGCACTAAACATAAGTATTTCATGCCTGAGCATGTATTTCCGTTAGATAAATTCTTAGAGGTATAACTGCTAGATTCAAGGATGTATATATTTTAACTTTGGTAGATAAATATTACCAAATTGCCCTCAGTAATGGATTTTTCAATCCATTACTAACTCACAGTAGCATTCAGTATTGTGGACTGAGTGAAGGAATAATACTCATAAACAAGAAAAGAGCATATACAAGGTATATTCACTATTTGCCAGAAATCTAGTTTATCTGTTTTCCAAACTTGATTTCCTAATGGGATTTTTCTATCTCTGGCTGGAGCATGGAATATAGACTGTATAATACGCTGAACTAAAGACTATATTATTCAACTCACCTGCAGGTTAAAACATTCACTGTTCTCTTAAAACTGGAGATGATTTCTCTGTATCATATAGTGAGTGCTCAAATCATAATTACCATAGCTGCCCAAGGTTGAAACCTTCCTTGCTATTGCTGCCTCCTTCCCTCTCTCCATTTCAGATCCTCATCCACTTAAATGATGACTGACCCTTCACTGTCAAGTCTACCCCCTAATTCAACCCAACCATCCCCTTCTACTGGACTCCCGTCACCCCTGCTTTGATTGGGAGCCTTCGCGCTCCTGAAGGAACACTGCTTCCATCCCCTGATAACTGGCCCCTTCCTTGTTCAAATATGTCCCCAACTGAGTCAATCAGGCTGTTTCACATTGTAGAGATCAGAGAGAAGCTCTTCAAAGAGCCATAGGACACAAAATGATGATGCTTAGAAATCTACACTTCGTTATACAAAAAAGATGCACTGTAGCAACACATGAACGACCAGCCTCACAGTTAAAGTCTGTCTCAGTAAAGAGTCAGAAAAGCCACTTGTGAGCTCAGTTGTCCTCCCTCTGGAGGAGTCTTTGCAGGTTACACATTCTCTCTCATATCAAGAATGACTGATGTGTGAATGAGTCACCCAAATGGCGCCTCAGCTGGAATTTCTTACACCCTGCGGGTCACGTTGGGTATTCCTGCTACGTGACTAGGGTTTCCAGAGTCTCACCAGGTACCAGTCCTGAGTCTCACTGTTATCACTAAATAATGTTAATGAGCTGGCCAAAACCATCCTGAAACTCTTAGGGCACAGGCTACAGAGCAATGCTATTAGTCAGTATGTGTCGGGTGAAGGCTGCGCATGCTTGCTTATTTTTAAGTAAGATAATCAGGCTCATTCCAGGCTGGTGGGAACTAATCCTCACAATACAGGAGGTTCAGTGTAAAGATTCAGGGAGCTGTAAGGAAGATAGGATACAGAAATTGCTTAGAAATTAAATAATATTCCCTATCGGTCAACTTCAGAAACAACACTTGCTGTCCAGTGCAACGCTGGGGACCCAAGAGCAATTCTATGAATCTCCCTACCGTGACTCTGATCCCCTTCCTGCTTCTTCGTTTTACTATGTCACCGATTTATCATAGTCCCGGCATGAAACAGTGTAAACCCTCTGAGAGACAGCTGCTTGCATTGGCCAGCCACCATGCCATGCTAGATTCCTATAGATAGATTATCTCATCATTAAATATGCCTGACCCTTCACTGCCTCTTCCCCTAAATGATGACTGACCCTTCACTGTCAAGTCTACCCCCTAATTCAACCCAACCATCCCCTTCTACTGGACTCCCGTCACCCCTGCTTTGATTGGGAGCCTTCGCGCTCCTGAAGGAACACTGCTTCCATCCCCTGATAACTGGCCCCTTCCTTGTTCAAATATGTCCCCAACTGAGTCAATCAGGCTGTTTCACATTGTAGAGATCAGAGAGAAGCTCTTCAAAGAGCCATAGGACACAAAATGATGATGCTTAGAAATCTACACTTCGTTATACAAAAAAGATGCACTGTAGCAACACATGAACGACCAGCCTCACAGTTAAAGTCTGTCTCAGTAAAGAGTCAGAAAAGCCACTTGTGAGCTCAGTTGTCCTCCCTCTGGAGGAGTCTTTGCAGGTTACACATTCTCTCTCATATCAAGAATGACTGATGTGTGAATGAGTCACCCAAATGGCGCCTCAGCTGGAATTTCTTACACCCTGCGGGTCACGTTGGGTATTCCTGCTACGTGACTAGGGTTTCCAGAGTCTCACCAGGTACCAGTCCTGAGTCTCACTGTTATCACTAAATAATGTTAATGAGCGGGCCCAAAAACCATCCTGAAACTCTTAGGGCACAGGCTACAGAGCAATGCTATTAGTCAGTATGTGTCGGGTGAAGGCTGCGCATGCTTGCTTATTTTTAAGTAAGATAATCAGGCTCATTCCAGGCTGGTGGGAACTAATCCTCACAATACAGGAGGTTCAGTGTAAAGATTCAGGGAGCTGTAAGGAAGATAGGATACAGAAATTGCTTAGAAATTAAATAATATTCCCTATCGGTCAACTTCGCAAAACAACACTTGCTGTCCAGTGCAACGCTGGGGACCCAAGAGCAATTCTATGAATCTCCCTACCGTGACTCTGATCCCCTTCCTGCTTCTTCGTTTTACTATGTCACCGATTTATCATAGTCCCGGCATGAAACAGTGTAAACCCTCTGAGAGACAGCTGCTTGCATTGGCCAGCCACCATGCCATGCTAGATTCCTATAGATAGAGCTCTTGTATCAGGCTTCCGGTGAGCCGGACAAGGACCGCCTTACACTGGCACCTACTCCATCTCAATCAGCTGTGACAAAGGAAACAGCATTGTGTGGGACGAGGCACGGCTCCCCTAGCCCCTGTAACTACTTAGAAGCGGACTCCAGGCAGGGCCACAAGAAGTCAGAACTTCTCGGTATAACACATCATCCTTTAATATTCATGTTTTCAAACCAGAAACAACAAACCATTTTAAGTTCCCCGTGTCCCATAACTTGAATTAATACCTCAGATTCATGTAAGGCTCTGTTATCCAAGGCAGCAGCCACTGGCCATGTGTGGTTATTTAAATATAAATGAATGAAGTTAGGGCTTCTCTGATGGCTTAACTTGCCAAGGCAGAAGACAAGGGTTGGATCCTTGATCTTGGAAGATCCCACATGCTACAGCACCACTTAGCCCATGTGCCACAGCATTGAGCCTATGTTTAAGCATCTGGGAGCCACAACTACTGAAGCCCACGAGCCCTACAGCCCGTGTTCCACAACAAGAGAAGCCACGGCGATGAGAAGCTCACCCACCACAACTGGAGTGTAGCCCCTGCTCGCCACTACTGGGTAAAAGCTCCCACAACAATGAAGACCCAGTGCAGCCAAAACTAAATTGAAAATGAATAAACTTTAAATTATATTAAAAATTAATCAGATTAGATGCAGTTTAAAATTCAGTTCTTTAGTTGCAGTACCATATTGTCCCAGGCAGAGAGCACAGGCAGAAAGCTGGCCTAGATTCTTTTTGAAGTGGCCTCCAACTCTTCCAGCCGCCCTTCCCAGCACTTGCCCCTATGCACCCTGAGCTCTATGGGATTGTCCAACCACACTGTATGCTTCAGGCCTTTAATATTTTCCTTATGTCGTTCCCATGACCTGAAACATCCTTGCCTCTTGTGTACCTGGTAATCTCTTATTCATCTTTAATGGCCCAGTAAAAACCTAAGCTGCTCGGTGAGGATTCTCCTACCCTCCCATTCCCCAAATGCAGGCAGGTGTTCTCATTCTCTCTGCTCCAATGCAACTCTGTATGTCTCCATTCTTATATGATAAACGAGGTGTACCCAGCACACCACACGCTCGTCTAGGAGACCTCACCGGTGAAGGCAGTGTGACTGGTGTTAAACCCCACAGGGACAGGTGTCAGATGGCCTCTGCTGACAGCTAGTTGTGTGACCTGGGGCTGGTCATCAAGCTCCTCGTGGGTCAATTTCCTCGGGAATCCTGCATTCCCTGCAGGCTCCTGGAATTCCCTTCTCAAGATGACAACCCATTTTTATATTTGACTGGCTCAGTACTTCCTCTTTTTTGTCCCCGTTGTTCTATTTCCTCAGTATCCCATATCCATCACAGTAGAGTTTCATTTCTTTTTTGATATCTATTTCATCTTTCCTCTGACAATTCCCTTTCGTTTCCTATACCATATTCATTTCCTGCGATAACCCATTAACCACAAGTTTAGTGGCGTAATCAACATTACTGATTATTTTTCCATTTTCTGTACTTGGTATTCAGTTCTTTCAGGAAGAAAAAATTTACATGTCTGTGTCTTCATTCAGATGTTTTCCATAAAAACAAATCTGGGTTTTTATCAGTTCTGCTAAGAGCCAAGAGAAGAGGAAAGATACTGAAGGAATTTTAAACTAACAAATTCACCAAATTCCCAAGGCGGGCTAAAGTAAAGACTTGATTATGCATTTTTAAATGTAAAATGCATTTTTATATGTAAAAGATGCAATTTGCTGACCAGTTGTTACTGAATCCAAGCTCACTCTGCTTGCTGCATGAAAGGCCAATGAATGTGAAAGACGAGGTGTTGAAGCAAGGAAAACGACTTTATTTGGAAAAAAGTTGATCGAGATGATGGCAGGCTAGTCCTCAGCAATAACCCTCTTATTTAGGTCTGGTTGCCAGGTTATTTTCTAGATCAGAGATGGGGGGAGGTGAGGAAGCAAAGCAAAAAAGGCCGTTAATCTTGCAAACATCTCTTAGAATGGCAAGGCAGAGGATGTGTTCATTTCTCCCTTCCTGTCATCCACAGGTGGACAGGGTTCTAAACAAAGGCATTTTACTTTAACAGTCAGGCAAAGGGGAAGGGTCCTCGAGGCAAGTCATTAAGTATGATCGTAATAATAAAAGCAATAAAAAACAAGTCAAAGAAACGATTTGAAACATGGACTCAGAATTTGATTCCTCCCTGCAACACTATGATTCCAAAGTTATCCATTTAAAACATAATAGTCAACCCCCCAAAAGTACATTTTATAGAACATTTCTTCTCAACCAAGGGAAATTTCCAAGAAACCACCAAGATTCTGGTTCACAAATCCTGCATTAGCAAATAAACTATAATACTGCTGGGCTGTGAGCACAGAAAGAGACAAAGTCTGGCCTGAAATCATCAAACAGAACAAAGATGTCACGACAGCTTTCCCTGTTAACCTAACTGACACAGCTTAGACTCAGCCCTCTTTATTGCTTTGTCTGTGACCGGAGGTCAGCCATCTTTTTCTAAAATGAACGGGTTAGATAGTGAATCTTTCATTTAAGCTTTGTAGGCCATATCCAAAGACTCAGTTCTGCCATAGCAGCAGAAAGCAGCCGTGGACAATATGGCCAAGGAAAGGCATGCGCAGAATGGAGTTTAGCAGCTGGAACTGTCTGAGCTGGGCCCCTCTCTGCTCTCTGCTAGCCAGCGCTATGGGAAAAGCCTGCATTTTCTTTTCTCCTCTCCCAGTGAAGGGGAAAATGCTAAATGAGAAAAAGACCACACACAGTCAAAACCTCATCTTCAAGATAAGAGCACTGAGATTCTGAATGGTCAGGTGACCTGCCCAAGGTCCCGCAACTTCATTTATGGGGAAGTGAAATCAGTTGTTGTCACTGCTTTTGCTGTTCAGTTGCTAAGTTGTGTCTGACTCTTTGTGACGCATGGGCACGCCAGGTTCTTCTGTCCTCCACTATCTCCTGGAGGTTGCTCAAATTCATGTCCATTGAGTCAGTGATGCTATCCAATCATCTCATCGTCTGTTGTCCACTTCTCCTCCTGCCTTCAATCCTTCCCAGCATCAGGGCCTTTTCCAATGAACTGATTCTTCACATCAGGTGGCCAAAGGATTGGAGCTTCAGCTTCAGCATCAGCCTTTCCAGCGAATACTCATAACTGATTTCCTTTAGGATTGACTGGTTTAGCCTCCTTGCTGTCCAAGGAGAGTCCAAGGGGCTCTCAAGAGTCTTCTCCACCACCACAGTTCAAAAGCATCGATTCTTTGGTGCTCAGCCTTCTTTATAGTCCAACTCTCACATCTGTACATGACTGATGGAAAAAACCATAGCTTGACTATATGGACCTCAGTAGAGTGATGTCTGTTTTTCTTAATACTCTAGGTTTGTTATAGCTTTCCTTCCAAGGAGCAAGCTTTTAATTTCATAGATGTCATCACCATCTGCAGTGATTCTGGAGCCCAAGAAAAACATCTGTTATTGCTTCCATTGTTCCCCCTTCTATCCGGCATGAAGTGATGGGACTAGATGCCATGATCTTAGTTGTCTGAATGCTGAGTTTTATATATCTGAGATTATTGACATTTCTCCCAGCAATCTTGATTCCAGTTTGTAATTCATCCAGCCTGGTATTTCACAGAACTTATGCAAAGTATGGAATATTTCTTGACCATTTATTGTATCAGGTAAGCTTTGAAGCACTTACGCTGTATCTGATTTCATCCTCACAACAAATTATTATCTTCATTTCACAGATTAAGAAACTGAGATTCAGAGAGGTTAAGCAACAGGCTTAGGGTCTCACAGTCAGCACATGGTACAGGGAAGCGTCAGGGTGTTTCACCTTTTGCTCCTTGCTGCTGTTCCTTCTGTTACTCAGTTGTGTCTAACTCTTCATGACCCCACGGACTGTAGCTCACCAGGCTCCTTGGTCCATGGAATTCTCCAGGCGAGAATACTGGAGTCGGTTGCCGTGCCCTTCTCTGCTTCTTAACATGCCCCCATTCGACTTTCCACTGCATCCTGTTCCATGATGCTCTGGAGAAGAAGCCGGTTCATTTCAGTGCATGTGTTTTCTGTCCGCGGAAGACAGTGCCAGACTTCCCACCATCTCATCGGACTCAAGTTGGTTAGGATTCTTTTCCCCTCAGAAACACTCATATAACCAGACTTGCCTGTCCAGTCTAACTATTATTCCGCAACACAGAAACAAGGAGTGGGCCCGGAGTGGACACGCCCATGGCCGGCCCCACAGAGAAAGGCTGAGAATGTCAGTGTTTGATCTTTGTCTGCATAACCCCAACCTGGGAGGAACCACAGAAGTATCCCTCCTCATCTACGAGATGTCTGGAGCAGCTCTGGGGTTCATTTCCTGGTTCACAGCCACCAGGGAATGAGCCCCTTGGAAGCCCCCATGAAAATCCAGACCGGGTTCCCTTTCATTTTACAGCTAAAATCTGGGTTACTCTTGGAACGTTGGCCTTTCCTAGGACGTTAACATCACCCACTTTGTTTCTCCAAGAGCCTCGTGGCACAAGTAGATGCAAAAAACTAAAGGAAGGAATAGAGAGACGTTCAGTGTATACTTCTTTTCTGAATAAGCAGATGTTCTTATGAGCACGGGCAAGGGTCACATCTAAAGCTTCACCACTAAAAGAAAAGGCCATCACAGGCTACATGTCAAGCTAGGGGCTGAAAAACAAAAAGGTTTTATGAGTTGATATGTTCATGTTATAGAATCAAACATTCTTCATGTGTCCTATGCATGAATGGAGGCCACCATTACATGTCCAGTAACTTAAGAGAAGTTACATGGTTTCTGCACTTAATCATTATTTCTCCAACAGTAAGCGAAAAAAACTGGGGTTAAATTGGTAAGGCAGCTCATTGGTGTTTCCAGTGAAGTAAAAGACAGGAGCAGTCAAGCAGCGGGTCATATTATAAAAGAGCTGCATTCAGCACCCTCCTCTCCTTTTCCCTCACTCTGCAGCATCCACAGCAGAGAGAAACAGTGTGTGTCCTTTCAGGTACTTCCTGAGTTAACTGCAAAGATGAGAAGGGAAAAGAGCCAACATTTTTCACATAACGGTGTGATTTGTCAGGATGGCAGAGGCAAATCAAGAAATGTTTTTTTTAAAAAATCATGCCATTGATGTCATTTAGTAAAGATAGAGTTATTTAAAAATAACAAGAAGTTACCACGGAGAGGAACTCACTGAAGCCCTTCAGATGTTTCCAGGCAGACGCCTAACCCCAGAAGAAAATTTCCTGTTGCATGCCAAGTTCCCACTGCCCTGTGAGGGGTTGGGCAGCTTCCTGGATCTCCCAGGAAAGGCATGCAGTCCTGTGGGCTCACCCACCCTTCACAGCCCAATCTGACAAGCTCTGAGTATATATACTCTCAAAAGCAAGGACATTCTTGGCGGGTTGTGCAGAGGAATTTGGCAGCCGTGTCTTCTTTCTGAGGTGTGGCATAAGGAACAAGTTTCTCAGCCAAGGGCATAGGGTTAGCTACGACCTCGCTAGAAGAAGTCACTCTAAACTGTCTTTATTCAGAAATCCACGTCTACATGAAAATGCCCGTGGCCTTCCTCCGCTCCTGATATCTTCAAAATGTGAAAGCAAAGTAAAACAAGACCTAGCCTGGCAAATGTGCCTTGCACTGAACCAAGGATGGAACTCGTACAATATGCTTTGCATGAGTGCCATTTCTACTTGTCTTTTCTCTCCTCCCTCTTTCCACGGGACAGCAGGGAAAGAGCTCTTTTCATTCATGGTAGGCTATGGGAACACAGGAAGGAAGACTCTAGTACCTCATACATCCCAGGAGGGATGACAGACCTCAGAGCCTGAATCGCCCCTCCATAGGGTCCTTTCCAATCCCAAGGGACACTGTGCATGCAGAGAGGTGCTAATGTCCTTTTAACTATGACCTTGCTTCCACTGGGCTTCCCTGGTGGCTCAGATGGTAAAGAGTCTGCCTACAGGGCTTCCCTGGTGGTCCAGTGGGCAAAGAATCCACCTTGCAGTGCACAGGACACCGGTTTGACCCCTGGCCCATGTGCCGCAGAGTAGCTGGGCTGGTGATGACGAGCCAGTGCTCTGAGACGAGAGAGACCACTGCAATGGGAGGCCCACACATGTGAAAGAATAAAGATAGATGAAAAATAAATAAATGAATAAATGTTTAGAAACAAACAAACAAAGAAAGAATCTGCCTGCAATATCCTGGGTTAGATCCCTGGGTTGAGGAGATGCCCTGGAGAAGGAAATGGCAACCCACTCCAGTATTCTTGCCTGGAGAATCCCACAGAGAGAGGAGCCTGGTGGGCTCCATTCCTGGAGTCCCAAGGAGTCGGACACAACTGAGCAACTAACACTCTTTCCACAGGCAGGCCACATCTGTCATGAGAAAAGTCAAAGACGTGAAAAGAATTCGTTTCCAGTCCCCACCTTTTTTTTTTTTTTTTTTTTTAGTCCCCACCTTTTTATCTCAATGATTCTGACCAGACCAGCCTGAGAGTCTAGTTCCTCTATTTGATGTGTGGTCTGGTTGCTTTGGACAGAATGCTACACTGGTGATAAAGGCCTTGAAAGGGCCGAGACTGCTCCTGTATGGGACGGGCGGGGTCTCGAGCTGAGAGGGAGAATCAAGGAACACTGCAGATGCGACCTGCGTAGTCACCCTGGACTGAGAGCGGAGTCTCCTGTTAATTCCCAGTGAGAGGCAATTGTCACAGCCCTGTGACTCATTCGTGAACTATGCATGAACCTCCTGAATGCCGCCAGCATTAAGTGGGTGGCGTACTGAAGAGTTTTGTTGTTGTTATTTTTTTTTCAATACAGTAGATTCATCCATGGTCAGAGGTAGATGAAATAACAGGGCAGTTTCTAGAGGCCAGAAAGACCAACGACAAACCAAGAAGGATGCTGGGAGAAAAACATCATCCAAAATGTCTGGGGTGTTATCAGCTCTTTGGGACTAAAGATGACCTCAGGACAGAAGGCTTCCCCGGAGGTCGTGCAGATGGTAAAGGCTCTGCCTGAAGTGCAGGAGACGCAGGTTTGACCCCCTGAGTTGGGAAGATTCCCCTGGAGAAAGAAATGGCCACCCACTCCAGGATTCTTGCCTGGAGAATCCCGTGGACAGAGGAGCCTGGAGAGCTACAGTCTACGGAGTGGCAACAAAATGGGCACGATGGAGTGACTGACACTTTCACTTTAACAAAGCCATGTAAATACCTACATACTAGTTACTATGACCCAAAGTCCACAGTCCACATTAGAGCACACTCGGTGTTGTGCCACTTCTTGGATTTAGACGAACAGAGAATGTCTTGTACCTACCATTGCATAGCACGAGGAGTACTTTCAGCTCCCGCAAAACCCTGGCTCCCACCTGCTCACTCTCCCTCTCTTGGCCAAACTGCTGGCAAACACTGATTTCATCCTTTAACTTTCCCTATCGTTCTGCCTCTTTCAGAGTGGCCTAAAAGGAAGAAACACTCTTAATTTCATAGAACATTGAGCCTTAGAGAGTTCTTCTGGCTGATAAATGGTAGACCAGGGTTCCATCCTCAGTCTTGGTTACTTCCACAACCCATGCCCTTGATGTGGTTATGTTTTCACATTAAGAACTCACTCCTTGGGCAGCAGTGGAGAAACAGACATAGAGCACAGACTTATTGACAACAGGGTGAGGGAGAAGAATATGCTACTGGATGAAGGGAACTCAAACAGGGGCTCTGTGGAGACCTGGACGGGTGGGATGGGGAGGGAGATGGAGAGAGGTTCAGGAACGGGGACATATGTAAACCTATGGCAGATTCAGGCTGATGTGTGGCAGTAAACAACAAAACTCTGTAAAAAAAAATTTTTTTAAAGAATATATAGCCCTCTTGGGGAAAAAGATGTCAGAACCAGGGGGAAAAAAAGAATTAGCTCCTTGGGGGCAGAGCTCATGTATGCCTATGGCTGATTCATATTGATGTATGGCAAACCCACCACAATAGTATAAAGTGATTACCCTCCAATTAAAATAAATAAATACATTTTAAAAAAAGAACTAGCTCCTCTTGAATACTTCCATCTTATGTGGGGTCTATCGTCAAGGGATAGTTGAGGATCCTACATTGTTGCATTTTATAACTTGTGCTTTCACATACAAAATGAGCCTGGTGGTCATGGGTAAGAGCTGAGACATTTCTAAGTAAAATTAAATAATACTTTTAAGTAAAATTAAATTGCAAGTAAAATTAACTAATAATAATATCTATGGATATTTTCTTTCTAAAGTCTCCCTTCCCTGAGATCTGTACAAATCTGTCACCAAATGTTTGCAGTGTTCAGGTGGCCGCTGTTCAGTGTTTATGGTTGTCTCCCCATAATAACCAACATTTGGAACAGCACGACCATCATTTGGATAGTATTTTTCTAATCGATGCCAAAAAATTCAAGTTACCCAATTTCCACCCTAAACTGACTAGATAATGTGGCAATGGGAGCAGCCTCAGGACAGCTGTGGGAGATCCCAGATTAAATAGCACCCCAAATAAAAAGGTGGGGCTCTGGGAGAAGTAAAACAAAAGCCATGCCAAACAGATAAACACACACTCTCCTGTGCAGTTTATAACCAAGCGTCTTTAAGACAAAGCCAGAGGAAACGTCTCATCCAGGTTCGCCCCATCTTAGTCTCTTCTGTCCTAACGCTAAACACTCCAGACGTTCTACAGCACCATACTTAACTCGACCTTGACCTTTAAAAACTTGTTAGCAGAGACTGCAGAAATCTGAACAATGCTTTTTTTAAAAAATCATTTCACCTGATTTTATCATCTGCTGGAGAACAGGCTAGGAGAATGACGTTGAGCTGCCTGGCCACATATGTGAAACCATAGAAGGTAAAGGTTTGACAAGCTCTCGTCCCTGCTGGCCTGTCCTGGACCTTCTTGACTGAGAAGAGGACCGAAACAGCCCTGACGGGTTGTCACGCCTAGATCCTCTGATTAATGGACCCATCATTGTGGGAAGTGGTCCAGTCTGAATTCTGAGATCATCAAACCCCAGAAAAGCTACAAAAATATTCTATGGCCTCTTGCCAAAAGGAATATTAGGTCGCTCCGAATCACAGTGCCAGAAAACCTTGCCAAAGTGACCACAAAGCACATTCTTCCTGATTTAGAATAGCAACAAGGTAGTGATTCTCGCCCAAAGTACTAGCTATTGCTATGGTAGCAAGCGCTACTCATTTCTCTTTTTATAACACAGTGGGTAAGACAGGCTTCTGTTAACCTCCGATGCTCAAGAATGACCAGATATATGACAAGATACTGTTTTGGGGACAAAAATGGAGTACTTGACCCCTGGAATCCAAATATTAATCCAATTCCCCTTTTAAAAATCTGCTATAAGGGTAGGGCATTCTAAAGTGAAAATTTGACTGTATTAAGCCTACAAAGTAAGTTGATTCTTTCAATCTATAAGATAAAAATTGTTCCAACTTGAGCCTAATGCCTGCACATCATTGGAGTTTGTAGCGGCCCTAAATTCAGACAAAATACCAAGACAGGTGACAGATGTAAAATCAAATATAATGAGTTGTTTCATTCCTAAATCTTGAGTCTAAGCAGGAATAGAGGTGTTCCTTAGTAGCTGGTGAGTTAAGGAGGTAGAGGGGATTGGGGACTATGGTCCATACATCATCTTAACAGGGACAATAACACGAGCATCTGAAAAAATAAGAGTCAATCTTCATTTTTTAAGAAAAATTGGAGTATAGTTGCTTTACACTGCTGTGTCCGTTTCTTCTGTACATAAAGTGAATCAGGTATCTATATAATATTTATCCCCTCTCGTTTGAATTTCCAGTCAGGTCACCACAGAGCTTCCTGTTCTGTACAGCACATTCTCATTCATTATCTATTTTATACATAGGTGGCTCAGACGATTAAAAAAAAAAAAAATCTGCCTGCAATGCAGGAGACCCAGATTCGATCCCTGGGTTGGGAAAAAGATCCCAGATGGGAATGGCTAACCGCTCCAGCAATCTCGCCTGGAGAATTCCATGGCAGGTCCATGGGGTCACAGAGTCGGACGCGAATTTCACCCCACCTCAGTTCAAACGTGTACACGTCAATCTCAATTCACCCCGCCCCCTTTTCCTCTTGGTGTCCATACGTTTGTCCTCTACATCTGGGTCTCTATTTCTGCCTTGCAAATTAGATCATCTATACCATTCTTTTATAATTCCAGATGTATCCAATTTCTTTTTAATTGAACAAATTCATTTGGGTTGGAGGTCTTCCTAGCAAATTCCCCATGCACTTTTCATTTTCGGCACTAGAGGGAGACAAAGTAAGAAAAACGATGCGGTCTCATGTACTAAACACATTTCCTTAAGGTACTCTGTTACTATAGGAGAGACAAAAAGCTTTCAAACAAGCCTTCCTTCCATCTGCTCAAATGGAGCAAAATTTCAGGTGAAGAAAGTGTCGTCTTCTTAATGTTACCCCAGTGATAGGTTACAGTCATGTTTTATATATGGAATCATTTTAGAATTCGTTTGATATTTAGATATAATATTTGAATACTTGAGCCTAATGCCTGCACATCATTGGAGTTTGTAGCGCCCTAAATTCAGACAAAATACCAAGACAGGTGACAGATGTAAAATCAAATATAATGAGTTGTTTCATTCCTAAATCTTGAGTCTAAGCAGGAATAGAGGTGTTCCTTAGTAGCTGGTGAGTTAAGGAGGTAGAGGGGATTGGGGACTATGGTCCATACATCATCTTAACAGGGACAATAACACGAGCATCTGAAAAAATAAGAGTCAATCTTCATTTTTTAAGAAAAATTGGAGTATAGTTGCTTTACACTGCTGTGTCCGTTTCTTCTGTACATAAAGTGAATCAGGTATCTATATAATATTTATCCCCTCTCGTTTGAATTTCCAGTCAGGTCACCACAGAGCTTCCTGTTCTGTACAGCACATTCTCATTCATTATCTATTTTATACATAGGTGGCTCAGACGATTAAAAAAAAAAAAAATCTGCCTGCAATGCAGGAGACCCAGATTCGATCCCTGGGTTGGGAAAAAGATCCCAGATGGGAATGGCTAACCGCTCCAGCAATCTCGCCTGGAGAATTCCATGGCAGGTCCATGGGGTCACAGAGTCGGACGCGAATTTCACCCCACCTCAGTTCAAACGTGTACACGTCAATCTCAATTCACCCCGCCCCCTTTTCCTCTTGGTGTCCATACGTTTGTCCTCTACATCTGGGTCTCTATTTCTGCCTTGCAAATTAGATCATCTATACCATTCTTTTATAATTCCAGATGTATCCAATTTCTTTTTAATTGAACAAATTCATTTGGGTTGGAGGTCTTCCTAGCAAATTCCCCATGCACTTTTCATTTTCGGCACTAGAGGGAGACAAAGTAAGAAAAACGATGCGGTCTCATGTACTAAACACATTTCCTTAAGGTACTCTGTTACTATAGGAGAGACAAAAAGCTTTCAAACAAGCCTTCCTTCCATCTGCTCAAATGGAGCAAAATTTCAGGTGAAGAAAGTGTCGTCTTCTTAATGTTACCCCAGTGATAGGTTACAGTCATGTTTTATATATGGAATCATTTTAGAATTCGTTTGATATTTAGATATAATATTTGAATACTTGTAACTGGCCTCATCCATCCCGGGACTGTTTCTTCTTGAAGGGGAAGAAAAAATAACACTGGGTCTCCATAAATTTACTAAAAGTAATTGGTGGACTCATACTTGGTACCAAGCATCATTAAGCCCTTTGGGGTGGTCCAAGACTTGAATCCTTCCATCTGAAGTCTGTCTCCACTACATGTAAAATGTATACAATGCAGTGTGTGTGTGTGTCTGTGTGTGTGTCTGTGTGTGTTATAGCTAAGAGCTAGCCATTATTAGAATAGAAAAAACGAATGATAAATGCCCAGTCTGGGTATTTAGAATATCTTTGTGAAAACCAAACATGCACTTTAAGTGCTGGTGCCCATTTGGTTTTTATTTGCAGGGCTGAATGAGCATAAATGTCGTTGGTCTTTTCTGGATCCCTCATTTCTAAGGGAGTGTCAGTTCCATAGTGTTGGATGCCTCTCAGTCGTTCCATAGAGTAAGAGAATGAACTTGAAAAAGTCACATTACCCTTGCGTTTTATTTTTTCCCCAAGTTTCAAAACTTAACAGCTCTCATAAATTCTAGGGATGATGATGAATAGTAGTAATGACAGGCTTTGGTTTTTTGTCTTTTCATCTTCTCGTTTAGTGTTTCTGATGTTCAGATACAAGTTGAGGAAAGGCAGGGAGCTGTGCCCTGTAGATGTTTGTCTGAAACAGAAAGGGAAAGGGAATGTTGCAATAAAATCTTGTAAGCACATTCACAGTATGCACCGTTCCTTCTAGACTGCAGGCTCCGTGAGAACAGGGGCTGCCATTGCCTCAGCCTGGGGGGTGCCCCGTCCCTAGGGCACTGCCGGGTACATGAAGGGCATTCAGTCTTGATTGAATCCATAAAACTTGGGCTTGAGCAATGAGAAATGAAAATGGTGTCCTCATCTTAAAAACAGAAATCAACAAGTGAGTTTCAATCGTATTAATTCTAAATATTCTGACTCAGGCATAGGCTCATTTGAGCTGGCCACTCAGGCATCTTTAGGAAATGAACTGACCTTACAGAGTCTTGTGTCTGACCCCAAAGCCGTGACCGTCATTGATAGACGAAATGGGGAAAACACCATTTCATACTACCCCCATTACAGATGAGAAAACTGATTTACTCTGCTTTTCACAGAGGTGAGTGGCAGAGGAAGTCAATCTCCATCTCTCTGAACCCAAGGTCCACGGCATGCGTGCTAGGTGGCTTCATGTCTGACTCTGCAACCCTATGGACAGCTCCTCTGTCCATGGGATTCTCCCAGGAAGAATCCTGGAGTGCGTTGCCATGCCCTCCTCCAGGGCATCTTCCCAACCCAGGGACTGAGCCCATACCTCTAGCATCTTTTGCATTGGCAGGCGGGTCCTTTACCACTGGCCCCACCTGGGAAGCGCCAGGTTTCTGGGCTTTACCACTATTCCAGCTCAGGCAAAGCATGGGAGAGAGTGATTTCAATAGTGATGTTACTTTCTCGCTAACTCCAAGATGAGAGGTGCTGACTACTGAATGGGAGAGAAGGCAGAGTTAGGGAACATACAGTTTTTAACAAACTAGTTGAAACAGAGAGTGAGGTCCTTTTCTCTGTGTAATTATTTCTAAGGTGTCAATGGAACACACGATGTGAAATAGTCTTCACCTCAGTGCCTCTGTGAGGATTTTGCAGTAACATGAATGGACCTGGAGCCCATCATACTAAGTGAAGTAAGTCAGACAAAGACACACATCATATGATATCATTTATGCATAGAATCTAAACAATAATGCAAATGAATCTATGTACAAGGCAGAAACAGGCTCCTAGATGCGGAAAACAGACTTGTGGTTAACAAATGGGACCATGACAGAGAGGGATACAGTAGGAATATGGGTTTAACAGGCACAAACCGCTATGCATAAAACAGAGAAGCAACCAGGATTTGCTACATAGCCTAGATATTATGCTCAGTATCTTATAATAACCTATCCTGGAAAATGGCCTGAAAAAACATGCATATGTATATGTATATATACACATAGATATATATAGATAGATATAGATACATATAAATAACTGAATTACATTGCTGTATACCTGAAACTAACACAATATTTAAGCCAACTATACTTTAGTTTAAAAATAGAATAAAAAAAGCAAGCAGATCCTAGGTCAGCTGGCTTGGGGTGTGGCTAAAGACTCTGTATTTCTAACAGAGTCTTGGAGGGTGTAGACCTGTGGAGCCACAGACTGCTCTGAGCATGGCGAAGCTTTACCTGATAGCTGCTTGAACTACCAGGTGAGAACTACACCTCTCTGCTTTGTCCCATGAAGCAAGACCTTGTCAGCTTTCACCAACTTGAAACAGGTATGGTAACAGCCAGTCTTACCAGAAATCAAAGCGATCCTAACAGGCTTAAAGCAAGATTTTGGAGATTAGAATTGGGGTTTAGGTGGAGCAGTAATTATGCAAATATTCCAGAACACCTCTCCCTTGTTTCTTTTTTTAATAGCAGCTCAATACTTTTTTTTTTTTTAATTTTGGCCTCTTTTATTGGTTTTTTATTTATTGATTTTCATCCATCTTTATTCTTTGGCCTATGTGGGCCTCCCATTGCAATGGCCTCTCTCGTTGCAGAGCACCTGCTCTGGGTGCATGTGCTCCAGAGCAATGGCTCCTAATTGGACACACGGGTCCAGTCACTCCATGGCACGTGGTATCTTCCCCTGCCGGGGATTGAACCAGTGCCCCTTGCACCGCAAGGCGGCCTCTTTACCCACTGGACCACCAGAGAAGCCCTCCCTGGCTTCTTTATTGAACCTGGAGTAGTCGCTCATCTTCTCACTCATAGAACTACAATGTAAACACCATAGCATCAGAGTTCGGTACAGTATAATGGTAGAACATGCTAAGATGCATGATATTTCCAAGAGATCAGACCTGTGGTTATTGAAGACAGGGGTTCAGAGAAGAGGTAACTGAATGGAGGTGGTGAAAAGATACACCAGCTATAAGTTAAACTTCAGTTATAAGATAAATAAGTGCTAGGGGTGAAATGTACAACGTGATGACTATAGTTAACACTCTTCTTGTTATACATGAAAGTTAAGAGTAGGTCCTGAGGGCTTCCCTGGTAGCTCAGTGGCAGAGTTCTCCTGCCAGTGCAGGAGACATGGGTTAGATTCCTGATCCAGAAAGATCCCACATGCTGTAGGGCAACAAAGTCCATGAGCCACAACTATGGAGCCTGTGCTCTAGAGCCTCGGTGCTGCAACTACTGAAGCCCAAGTTCCACAAGAGAAATCACCACAACAAGAAGCCTGCTCACCTCAACTAGAGAGTAGCCCCCACTCCCTGCAGCTAGAGAAGAGCCTGTGGCAGCAATGAAAACCCAGAATAGCCAAAATAAATAAATAAAATAAAATAAAATCCTTTAGAAAAAAAAAAAAGAGTAGGTCCTGAGTTCTCATTGCAAGAAACACATTTTTCTTTCATTTTTTTGTATCTAGATGAAATTATGGATGTTAACTAAATGTATTGTGGTAATTGTTTCATGATGTATATAAGTCGGATCATTATGCGGTATGCTTTAACACTAAAACCATTTTTTTATTGGGGTATAGCCAATTAACAATGTTGTGATAGTTCCAGATGAACAGTGGAGGGACTCAGCCACGCATATCCACGTATCCATTCTCCCTCAACCCCACCCTCCGCCCCGATCCAGCTAGCACATAACATTGAGCAGAGTTCCATGTGCTACAGATTTTGGGTGGCTATCTATTTTAAATACAGCTGTGTGTACATGCCTTTCCCTAAGTCCTTAACTATCCCCTCCCCGCTGCAACCATGAGTTCATTTTCTAAGTCTCTGAGTCTCTTTCTGTACGTTGTATGTTTTAAACATATACAGAGCTATACATCAAGTATATCTTGATAAAACTGAGAGGGAAGAGTTATGATTTTCCATGTCATCTCTGAGTCTGATCAAGGGCCGTACTATTTCTTTAATCTAGTGTGGGATGCTATTACTGAGCCCAAGCATACTCTGCTCACCACACGACAGGCAATGAGTCTGAGAGATGAGGTGTTAAAGCAAGGAAAATGACTGTTTTTGGAAAGAAGCAGACCAAGAAGGTGGCACGCTAGAGCCTCAAAATAACCGTCTGAACAGGCTCTGGGTGCCAGGGTCCTTATACATCAGAGATGGAGTGGGGGCAGGTGAGGAAGCAAAGCCAAAAGGCCATTCATCTCGCAAACATCTCCTAGAATGGCAGCCTTCAGGCAGGGGACGTGTTCATTTCTCCCTTCCTGCCATTCACGGGAGGCAGGGTTTTGAACAAAGGCACTGTACTTTAACAGGCAGAGGGGCAGGATTCTCTGAGGCAAACCATTCAGTATGATTATAGTCACGAGAGCAACAGAAAGTCAGTCAAGGAAACAGTTTCATCATGGGGTCACAACTGGTTTCTTCCCTGCAACAATGCACTACCTGCTTATTTTAGACAGCAGTGAAGCTATAGTTACAGTGGTAGCCTTCCTGGTTTTTTAAGCTGACATTTATTAAGGGCATATGAGCTCCCCTGGTGACTCAGACTGGTGAAGAATCTACCTAAAATACAGGAGACATGGGTTCAATCCCTGGGTTGGGAAAATCCCCTTGAGGAGGGCATGGCAACCCATTCCAGTATTCTTGCCTGGAGAATCCATGGATAGAGGAGCCTGGTGGGCCACAGTCCATAGGAACAGAGAATCAGACACAATGGAAGCAACTTTGCACCCACGCATTAAGGGCATACAAGGTGTAGACAGTCTACTAAGTATTTTAATGAATTATTTCCTTTCTCATCACAATAATTATATATATATATATTACTAATATACCCATTTTAGAGATGAGAAAACTGAGGTATGAAGAAATAATGTAGGCTTCCCAAAGTAACAAGGCTGATGAGTGAGTCAGGACTCTCTTAAGATCTTCCTGAATCCAAAGCCCAAGCTCGTATTCCCTGTGCCCTGAGAGACTCTTTTGTGAAAGAAGGGGGCACATTTTTTTTGAATATTTATAAAGAGCAAGTTAGAAGATCTTTTCACAAGCCCTTGTCAAGCCAAGAAGGCATATCTAGCTTATGGAGGAAGTGACGCTGGGCCTCCTGGTCTGGCTCACCGATTCTCTCCAGGGTGCCTGGGTTTCATTTCTATAGTGGCAAATTCTGGCCATGTGCATGCTTGCTCCTGTGGGAAATCCTCTCACACGCTGCAGCTCTTGGTTCCAAATTTAATTTGTAGGTGCAGCTCCCATAAGCAGTGTCCTTCCAGGGCCAACTCGTCCATCTTGGACAGAGTCTCTACCATGTTAAGAATCTATATACTTTTGTTCTGTTTTTGCATCATGCAAATTGGACTTGGAAGGTGTCATGAAGCCTCTCACTTTTCATCTGGATCATCAGGCACGTGAAGCCGTTGGCTTTCCGGAAAAGCCTGGAAGAGGGAAGCAGCAACCTGCAGGATGAAGACAGCCCAGTGGGACAAGCAATCCAGAAAGCCCCATGCAGAGCGGCACAGGGGTTCCGCTGCGGGTGTCTCAGCACCTGCCACGTGGTACAGGGATGTCCAGTGAACACAGAGCTGGATGTGGTTGACACTGGGGACAGATGCTGGCACAACCTCAGAGAAAGGCTTAGGGCAATTGTCCCCAAAGGGATGATGAGAACTTTGGCCTTACGAGGACCTGTATAGTGAAGGACAAGATTTCCTTCCATTTATTTCAGCTCAGAATGAAGTCCCATCTTCCATCCGGCACTCACCTCATCCTGTGAGGAATTCATGACGGAAATTTAGCAAATAGGACTTTAGGAAGTCAAGCAGATCACTCAAATTATATCTTCTTGGCTTGAAATTTTTTAATTCAGTGATTGAAATAAGAGCTTATTTCATGATAATAAATTAAATACTATATTTTAAGAAATCAAGCAATTGGAGATGTCTCTAAAATACTTAGAGGGACACTTAAGTGCATGCTACCTCATATCTTATTTTACAGATTGACTCATCCTCAGTCTAGACCCAGGGTGGCCCAGGCTGCTGTTTGTCCCCAAATAACTGGTCTTGCTTTTTCCTGAGTGTATTATTATACAGAATCAAGAGTGTGGCCCTCAGCTTCCCTTAAAGATAGCCATAGCCTTGTGATGAATTCCGACCTGTAGGGTGTGAGGCACCAGGGAGTGTCTTTAAATGATGGGAACATGCCCTTCTCCAATTCCTGATCCCTGAGGTCTAGGTGGGGACAAGGTGGCATGACCTGAGACATGGAGACGCTGCACAAAGCTTGAGCACTTCAAGCAGCAGAGAGCTGGCATCTCAGCCATGGAAAGCATATATATAGGCATCAATGAGAGATAAGAATGAACTTTCTTTATTAAAACTCACTTTCCTTTGAGTTTTATTGAGAGTAGAAACAATTAGTAGACCCAGGTCTAAGTAATTCATGGTGCTGCCGTTTTTGTAAAAGTCACATCAAGAAAATACTGGGCTTCCCTGGTGATCCAGTGGGTAAGGACACCGCCTTGCAGTGCAAGGGGCGCCGGTTCGATCCCTGGCCTGGGAAGATCCCACATGCCGCAGAGCCGCTGGACCGATGTGTCCAACTACCAAGCTGGAGCTCTGGAGCGCATGCGCCCAGAGCCAGTGCTCCGCGACAACAGAGGCCACCGCGATGGGAGGCCAACACGGGCCAGAGAACAAAGATGGATGAAAACAGATAAATGAAAGGCCAATAGAAGTGGCCCGCCCGCCCCCTCTCTCCAACCTGCCCCCACCAAAAAAAAGATAAAAAATAAAAAAATTTTAAAGAAGAAAGTACTAAGTGGTTTCAGGACCATCCATGTAGAGTGTGGTAGAAATGAGGGTAATCAGCTCTCAGACCACCCTTTTCAGCCATTTTAATATTCTGTTTCATGCAACACACAAGTTGAGCCGTGAAATTAACACCCCTAGAAGAAATTTAAGTGATTGAAATAAGAGCTTATTTCATGATAATAAATTAAATACTATATTTTAAGAAATCAAGCAATTGGAGATGTCTCTAAAATACTTAGAGGGACACTTAAGTGCATGCTACCTCATATCTTATTTTACAGATTGACTCATCCTCAGTCTAGACCCAGGGTGGCCCAGGCTGCTGTTTGTCCCCAAATAACTGGTCTTGCTTTTTCCTGAGTGTATTATTATACAGAATCAAGAGTGTGGCCCTCAGCTTCCCTTAAAGATAGCCATAGCCTTGTGATGAATTCCGACCTGTAGGGTGTGAGGCACCAGGGAGTGTCTTTAAATGATGGGAACATGCCCTTCTCCAATTCCTGATCCCTGAGGTCTAGGTGGGGACAAGGTGGCATGACCTGAGACATGGAGACGCTGCACAAAGCTTGAGCACTTCAAGCAGCAGAGAGCTGGCATCTCAGCCATGGAAAGCATATATATAGGCATCAATGAGAGATAAGAATGAACTTTCTTTTTTAAAAAGCTCACTTTCCTTTGAGTTTTATTGAGAGTAGAAACAATTAGTAGACCCAGGTCTAAGTAATTCATGGTGCTGCCGTTTTTGTAAAAGTCACATCAAGAAAATACTGGGCTTCCCTGGTGATCCAGTGGGTAAGGACACCGCCTTGCAGTGCAAGGGGCGCCGGTTCGATCCCTGGCCTGGGAAGATCCCACATGCCGCAGAGCCGCTGGACCGATGTGTCCAACTACCAAGCTGGAGCTCTGGAGCGCATGCGCCCAGAGCCAGTGCTCCGCGACAACAGAGGCCACCGCGATGGGAGGCCAACACGGGCCAGAGAACAAAGATGGATGAAAACAGATAAATGAAAGGCCAATAGAAGTGGCCCGCCCGCCCCCTCTCTCTCCAACCTGCCCCCCCCACCAAAAAAAAGATAAAAAATAAAAAAATTTTAAAGAAGAAAGTACTAAGTGGTTTCAGGACCATCCATGTAGAGTGTGGTAGAAATGAGGGTAATCAGCTCTCAGACCACCCTTTTCAGCCATTTTAATATTCTGTTTCATGCAACACACAAGTTGAGCCGTGAAATTAACACCCCTAGAAGAAAAATCTACTTCTGTTGCTGTTTCTTTAAGAAACTCATCCAAGGACCAGATCTTCCTCCTTGGACATAAGACAGACACTGAGCAACCTGTCTACTCCTGTTGCTTCGTACAAAATGTTTTGTTCAAGTAATGGAACTGGAAGAAGAGAGAATAACTACTTAGGGGAGCAGAAAACTCCTGACTGACACAAACAAAAGAGGGTTAGTTGGACCCCAAGACGAGGAAGAAGGCTCACCCTCATCTCTCACTGGCAGCTCCAGTGGTGGAAGTGCTTCTGTCAGTCACTGACGATTCCGTGAACTATTGTGAGGGAGGGAAAACTGATCATCGACACCCACGACCCTTCTGGACGGTCTCTTGGTATCATTTTCTAATACCTGCACTCACTAAAAAGCCAAGCAATGGGCTTCCCTGGTGGTCCAGTGGGTAAGGACACTGCCTTGCAGTGCAAGGGGCGCCGGTTCAATCCCTGGCCTGGGGAGATCCCATGTGCCGCAGAGCGGCTGGACGGATGTGCTACCGAGCCGGAGCTCTGGAAGCACATGCGCCCAGAGCCGGCACTCTGTGACAACAGAGGCCACTGAGATGGGAGGCCCACACGAGCCGAAGAACAAAAAGATGGATGAAAATGGGCAAATGAAAGACCAATAGAAGTGGCCCACCTGCTCCCCTCCCTCCCCACCCCACCCCTGCCAAAATAAATAAATAAATAAATCTTTAAAAAAAAAAAAAAGCCAAGCAATGTTTCCCTAAACATATTTACTTATATCTTGGGCCAGTGCAAGTTTTAGGGTGTTCACTGCCCACCCTATCTTCTCTTGGAAATTGGAAAACTGACCGACCGTGCTTGATGGGAGACAGCACCCGTGTTGTGGTCATGGATTCCCCCCACCATGGTACATGGCACTGGACCACAGCAGGGCATTTGCCTAAAAAGCAGCCCATCCAGTGGCCTGCTAGAAACCAGTGCCAACGTGGCCCAGCTTAAACAGAGGCACTGAGCCAGAGATCCCTCTGTTGAGGCTGTGGGGCTGTGTTAGCAGCAGGGTCAGAGCCATCTTGTAGAAAGTACCCAGACAGATGTGTTACTTCACCAGCAAGCTGAAGCTAGGAAGAAACGAAAACCAAGTGTAGAGATAGTAAGTCATCACTGGCACGGTACTTCCTACGTGTCTCACATAGTGAGTTTCTTAGCTTATTTACCCTGTGAAAGCATTTCTGTGGCTAACACCACCCCCTCCTCCCCTGCCACCACCATTTTACTGATGACAATACCAAGGCTCACAGGAATTAGGAAAAACTTGCCCAAGGTCACACAACTGCTAAGATCATCACCCAGGAGAACAACACAGAAACCCGGGCCATGTAGCTTTGCTGCCAAATTTCATTTCACATAAAGATAGCTTAGACATCAAAGATAATAAAAGGCAACACACACACAAAGAGAAGCAGGAAGTCACAAGAGAGAAAGACCCAGAAACTGCTGGGAGGGACTTCACTGGTGGTCCAGTGGTTAAGAATCTGCCTGCCAGTGCAGGGGGCATGGGTTTGATCCCTGGTATGAGAGACTCAGATGCCACCTGTGGCAGATCCCACATGGCACAGGGCATCTAAGCACGTGTCCAAGACTTCTGAGGCCAGGCTCTAGAGCCCGTGCTCTGAAACAAGAGGCCGCTGCAATGAGAAGCCGCACACTGCAACTAGAGAGTAGCCCCTGCTCACCGCAACTAGAGAAAGCCTCCACACAGCAACGAAGACCCCACACTGTCAAAACTATAAACAAATTAATTAATCAAACTTACATAAAAGAAAGAAACAGGTGGGGAAAGAGAGCACATGATACACAAGAGGCATTCAGCTCCCAACTCTGCTGGACTCTTCTTCTCGGAGTCCACAAAAATCCCTGACGATGTCCGTAGGTAGGACAGCTTGGTGCCTCTGTGCCTTGTGAAGGAGAGATCCCTAAATAAAACAATGCAACTCATTTCGGGACTTGGTAACTAGAGTACCCATAAGTACTAAGCCTTATGTGATTATGTGTTTCTTGTTCGACTTTAAGGACTGGGTCTCTTAAAGATGATTGATCCCCATACAGAAAAGAAGAGAGAAAAATCTGCACACAAAAGAAATGTTTATAATTTAATGAGAGCGTAATGTAGATGAAGGTAAACTGAATAAAGTCAAAACCGCTGATAATAAATCATGAAAATTTCCAGAAGAAATAAAACAATTTGAAGGAAGAGCAGGTTGTGTTTGTTTAACATAGAGCTTGAACCAGGGTAAATGGAATACCTTTTGCCTCAGTGCAGAGGAGGAAACAGCATGAGGAAGGTGCGATAACAAAATGTGCATGTGTGTTAGTGGAATATAGAGGAAAGAAAAAGATAAAACATGAAAATGAAGCCAGCACTTGTAGGACTATAGAAGAGCCTGGACTAAGGTAATGAATTCCTCTGGTTTTATAAACATTTTGTATCCTTTTGGCCATTGCTTCCATTAAAACACTTAAAACTAACACAAAATTTTATTTTCATAAAACCATCACTAAATTCTCATTTTATGACATTTGACCAAATAACCATTAATACACGTGGACTGAATTAAAACTTTTTTAACACATGAAATTCTTATTGTTCAGTAATGAATTGCCATCACTAAATTCTCATTTATGACATGATGCCACCTGTGGCAGATCCCACATGGCACAGGGCATCTAAGCACGTGTCCAAGACTTCTGAGGCCAGGCTCTAGAGCCCGTGCTCTGAAACAAGAGGCCGCTGCAATGAGAAGCCGCACACTGCAACTAGAGAGTAGCCCCTGCTCACCGCAACTAGAGAAAGCCTCCACACAGCAACGAAGACCCCACACTGTCAAAACTATAAACAAATTAATTAATCAAACTTACATAAAAGAAAGAAACAGGTGGGAAAGAGAGCACATGATACACAAGAGGCATTCAGCTCCCAACTCTGCTGGACTCTTCTTCTCGGAGTCCACAAAAATCCCTGACGATGTCCGTAGGTAGGACAGCTTGGTGCCTCTGTGCCTTGTGAAGGAGAGATCCCTAAATAAAACAATGCAACTCATTTCGGGACTTGGTAACTAGAGTACCCATAAGTACTAAGCCTTATGTGATTATGTGTTTCTTGTTCGACTTTAAGGACTGGGTCTCTTAAAGATGATTGATCCCCATACAGAAAAGAAGAGAGAAAAATCTGCACACAAAAGAAATGTTTATAATTTAATGAGAGCGTAATGTAGATGAAGGTAAACTGAATAAAGTCAAAACCGCTGATAATAAATCATGAAAATTTCCAGAAGAAATAAAACAATTTGAAGGAAGAGCAGGTTGTGTTTGTTTAACATAGAGCTTGAACCAGGGTAAATGGAATACCTTTTGCCTCAGTGCAGAGGAGGAAACAGCATGAGGAAGGTGCGATAACAAAATGTGCATGTGTGTTAGTGGAATATAGAGGAAAGAAAAAGATAAAACATGAAAATGAAGCCAGCACTTGTAGGACTATAGAAGAGCCTGGACTAAGGTAATGAATTCCTCTGGTTTTATAAACATTTTGTATCCTTTTGGCCATTGCTTCCATTAAAACACTTAAAACTAACACAAAATTTTATTTTCATAAAACCATCACTAAATTCTCATTTTATGACATTTGACCAAATAACCATTAATACACGTGGACTGAATAAATAAATGATCATGTTGTATCCTCATTCAAACATGAGATCATATCTATAAAGTTGAAAATCCCATACAAGCTTTTTTTTAATGAATTGCCTATATTCATGCTTTATGAAACCAGAAAATTCTTTGCTCACATCTCCCTGCATTCTGCACCCCCTATTCATTGGATCATAAGCTTTCTGTGACTGCAAAAAACAATTTGCGTTTTTGCCTATTTAAGCAGATTAGATTTGCCCTAAAATAAAGGGTTGGCTATATGTTGTTGGCTACTATAGTACAAAGAACATCCTGGTCCTCTCTAACGTAGAATTCCCAAATGGGCTGGATTCAAGGAACCATGGTGCTACCAATACAAAGACACTAGCAATATAAAGAGAAAAGAAAAGGATAACAATTCATGACAACCTATTCTGTTAGCAGTTGTCATATAAAATACAGTTGAGAGTTTTCTTTGAGCTTCTCAGGGAATTGTACAGAAAAACTGCAGAAGGAAATCTTTTTACCCTTAGTTGGAACATATAATGTTTGCTAATCTATTCCAAATGCCAAAGAAAATATTCAGTCTGAATAGCTGTATGGACAAACAGAGATTTGTAAAATTATAGATTAGCATCAGTATTTGCAGTGTTTACATAGCATAAGTGAAATGGCAAGTAACTCTGAGATGCTTTGATAATATCTCAAGATGAGTAAGCAGATCAAAGAAAATTTAAAAACAAAGATGAATGTTGTAAGATGTTTCAGCATAATATAGAACTGCAGTATTTAAACAGTCAGCTGTTTTTTTTTAATAAATAGAATCTTGGTTTCTTTAAAGTAGTTATAAAGATTTATACATAAAAATTAAACCATTTAAAAAGAAGAAAATGTGCATGTGTGTTAGTGGAATATAGAGGAAAGAAAAAGATAAAACATGAAAATGAAGCCAGCACTTGTAGGACTATAGAAGAGCCTGGACTAAGGTAATGAATTCCTCTGGTTTTATAAACATTTTGTATCCTTTTGGCCATTGCTTCCATTAAAACACTTAAAACTAACACAAAATTTTATTTTCATAAAACCATCACTAAATTCTCATTTTATGACATTTGACCAAATAACCATTAATACACGTGGACTGAATAAATAAATGATCATGTTGTATCCTCATTCAAACATGAGATCATATCTATAAAGTTGAAAATCCCATACAAGCTTTTTTTTAATGAATTGCCTATATTCATGCTTTATGAAACCAGAAAATTCTTTGCTCACATCTCCCTGCATTCTGCACCCCCTATTCATTGGATCATAAGCTTTCTGTGACTGCAAAAACAATTTGCTTTTGCCTATTTAAGCAGATTAGATTTGCCCTAAAATAAAGGGTTGGCTATATGTTGTTGGCTACTATAGTACAAAGAACATCCTGGTCCTCTCTAACGTAGAATTCCCAAATGGGCTGGATTCAAGGAACCATGGTGCTACCAATACAAAGACACTAGCAATATAAAGAGAAAAGAAAAGGATAACAATTCATGACAACCTATTCTGTTAGCAGTTGTCATATAAAATACAGTTGAGAGTTTTCTTTGAGCTTCTCAGGGAATTGTACAGAAAAACTGCAGAAGGAAATCTTTTTACCCTTAGTTGGAACATATAATGTTTGCTAATCTATTCCAAATGCCAAAGAAAATATTCAGTCTGAATAGCTGTATGGACAAACAGAGATTTGTAAAATTATAGATTAGCATCAGTATTTGCAGTGTTTACATAGCATAAGTGAAATGGCAAGTAACTCTGAGATGCTTTGATAATATCTCAAGATGAGTAAGCAGATCAAAGAAAATTTAAAAACAAAGATGAATGTTGTAAGATGTTTCAGCATAATATAGAACTGCAGTATTTAAACAGTCAGCTGAAATACAATTACACACTTTTATATTTATATATAAATAAATAGAATCTTGGTTTCTTTAAAGTAGTTATAAAGATTTATACATAAAAATTAAACCATTTAAAAAGAAGAAAATTAGAAGAGCTGGAGATACTGATAGAAAATCATCTGAACATCATATGTCAAACAGTTAAGTGAAAAAATTTGGAAAAATATTTGCAACAAATTCAATAAAGAGTTCATACCTTTAAAGCATGTGCATATATAATTGCACAGCAATGTGAATGTATTTGATGCCATAGAACTGTACACTTAAAATAGTTAAAATGCGACTTCCCTGATGGTCCAGTGGGTAAAGACACTGCCTTGCAGTGCCAAGTGCGCCGGTTCGCTCCCTGGCCTGGGATGATCGCACGTGCTGTGGAGCGGCTGGACAGATGTGTCCAACTACCGAGCCGGAGCTCTGGAGCGCATGCGCCCAGAGCCGGTGCTCTGCAGCGAGAGAGGCCACTGCAATGGGAGGCCCACAGGAGCCAAAGAACAAAGACAGATGAAAATAAATAAATAAAAGACCAATAGAAGTGGCCAAAAAAAAATGGCTAAAATGGTGATGAATCTATTATTTATATTTACAATGGTAAAAAACAATAAATTCATACACCATTTTATGGTGTGTCATACTATGTCACTTCTCAGATATTGCCTTTTTTTTTTTTTAAATCAAATTGAAAGTGTGTGGCATCCCTGTGTTGACCAAATCTATTGGTACCATTTTTACAACAGCATTTGCTCACTCTTTGGTGGTTCTTGCAATATTTCAAACTATTTTTATTATTTTTATGTTTGTATGGTGATCTGTGGTCAGTGATCTTTGATGTTACTATTCGCATTTGGGGGAGAGCCTTATGAACGGCACCCATATTAAATGGTGAACTTAATCATAAGTACCAAGAGTTCTCCAGTGTTATATGGATGCAGTTCATAGTGCTCCCCAAATAATTAGAATAGTAACATCAAAGATCACTGATCACAGATCACCATACAAATATAATAACAATAAAAAAGTTTCAAATATTGAAAGAATCACCAAAGAGTGAGCAAATGTTGTTGGAAAAATGACACCAATAGACTTGGCAACAGGGTTGCCTCCAATAATTTGGCCACCTGTGGCTTGAAGTAGTTAGCCACCATGAGTTCTAATGCTGTAGGAAATAAGTTTTGGTAACGACCACTTAGACTTGGAGTCATACCATAAACCTCAGATAAGACCAGAATCCCTAGTGTTATCATGAAGGCAGCCGCTGAGCAGAGGACCCAGCTGACCTACAGAAACTGTTGAGATATTAAATTTGTTGTTGCAAGCTGCTGTGTACCTACAGACTAGCTTCAGTCATGTCTGACTCTTTGCTACCCTGTGGACTGCAGCCCGCCAGGCTCCTCTGTCTAGGTAAGAATACTGAAGTGGTTTGCCATGCTCTCCTCCAGAGGATCGTCCTGACCCAGGGATCAAACCCAAATCTCATTATGTCTCCTGCATTGGCAGGTGGGTTCTTCAACTCTAGTGCCACCTGGGAAGCCCCTTCAAGCTACTAAACCTGTGGTAATTTGTCATGCATCAGTAGAAAGTGAATACATTTCCTTCCCACTTTTCGAAGCTTTCCAGATTTTTTGTTGGAAAAAAGTTTTTTATTCTGTTATAAAATAAGCATATTTACTAAAGAAAATCTGGAAAGCTTCAAAAAGTGGGAAGGAAATGTATATGTTAAAGACCATATAAATCAGCCAAATCAAATTTTGCAGAAAAGTGAAGTGACATTATTTTTCATAATGTCATTGACAAAGAACTACATTCAACAGGAGGAAATCTTATCTTTGTACTTTAATGTTCGGGATCAAATTTAAAGTTTCCTAGCTCAAGGACAAAAGCTTCACTCTATATAATCAAACTGAGCCAGTTCTGAAAAGAAGGGTGCTGAAAGATAAACCTTTGCATAAATCATTCCTCTCTTATTGTACTGCGCTTCCTTGAAACCATTCTAACAAACAGATTTTAATCTCAGTTTAGACAGCAATACCCAGCAGGTTACCCCACTGATTAATGATGACAAAACAATGGAAAAGGAAGCCATTCTTGAAACAATGTACAATCAGCCAAGCTACGGACAATAGTGTTCAAATCTATCAAGTGCTTGACTCTCTAGCACCACTCCATGGAGCCCAGCTGAGCTGCTAAACACTTTAATATCCAGTGTATCAATGCAGAGGATCACAGTACCAAGTAGGACAAGAACGCAAAGATGTAACATGATGCTGACTGATCACCCACAGTGAGATGGATTCTCTGTGTGGCTTGCTTAGCTTAAATCTTGGTAAAGCACCGAAAACTTTCTCTCCAACACCAACTGGCCACCTGCATCTGCCCCACAGACACGATTAACACAAGAGATGGGATTTGTGATTCCTTCCACTAAGTGAAATTGGTTATTTATTTATTTACATTTGATATATCTATTATTTCGTTATTCCTTCCATCTGTGTTTACACTGGTCACTTCAAGAGGTCTAGGACGTCTACAGCAGCTCCCAGTTCCTTAGTTCTGATCCCAGTTGGTTCCATGAAAAACGAAGCAATCCCTCTCGCCTCACCCCGAACCTGATTTCTTTTTTCCACGGCACTACCTGACATACCAATATTTCACTTATTAATTTGTCTTCTTCCTCCAGGATTTTTTGCTCCCATCAAGGCAGAAGTTTTTGTTTTGTTGACTCATAAATGACTACCGCATTAGAGTCTGACATAGAGCAAGGTATTCAATTAAAACTGTTTAGTGAGTAAATGAAGCATTCTTTGTCATGCATCAGTGGGAAAAACCCCATTGCATAAATTTTCAAAAGCCAAAATCAAATTTTGTATATGTTAAAGACCATATAAATCAGCCAAATCAAATTTTGCAGAAAAGTGAAGTGACATTATTTTTCATAATGTCATTGACAAAGAACTACATTCAACAGGAGGAAATCTTATCTTTGTACTTTAATGTTCGGGATCAAATTTAAAGTTTCCTAGCTCAAGGACAAAAGCTTCACTCTATATAATCAAACTGAGCCAGTTCTGAAAAGAAGGGTGCTGAAAGATAAACCTTTGCATAAATCATTCCTCTCTTATTGTACTGCGCTTCCTTGAAACCATTCTAACAAACAGATTTTAATCTCAGTTTAGACAGCAATACCCAGCAGGTTACCCCACTGATTAATGATGACAAAACAATGGAAAAGGAAGCCATTCTTGAAACAATGTACAATCAGCCAAGCTACGGACAATAGTGTTCAAATCTATCAAGTGCTTGACTCTCTAGCACCACTCCATGGAGCCCAGCTGAGCTGCTAAACACTTTAATATCCAGTGTATCAATGCAGAGGATCACAGTACCAAGTAGGACAAGAACGCAAAGATGTAACATGATGCTGACTGATCACCCACAGTGAGATGGATTCTCTGTGTGGCTTGCTTAGCTTAAATCTTGGTAAAGCACCGAAAACTTTCTCTCCAACACCAACTGGCCACCTGCATCTGCCCCACAGACACGATTAACACAAGAGATGGGATTTGTGATTCCTTCCACTAAGTGAAATTGGTTATTTATTTATTTACATTTGATATATCTATTATTTCGTTATTCCTTCCATCTGTGTTTACACTGGTCACTTCAAGAGGTCTAGGACGTCTACAGCAGCTCCCAGTTCCTTAGTTCTGATCCCAGTTGGTTCCATGAAAAACGAAGCAATCCCTCTCGCCTCACCCCGAACCTGATTTCTTTTTTCCACGGCACTACCTGACATACCAATATTTCACTTATTAATTTGTCTTCTTCCTCCAGGATTTTTTGCTCCCATCAAGGCAGAAGTTTTTGTTTTGTTGACTCATAAATGACTACCGCATTAGAGTCTGACATAGAGCAAGGTATTCAATTAAAAACTGTTTAGTGAGTAAATGAAGCATTCTTTGAAAACCATTAGGAAGGATTCCAGGGGCTTCCTCTGGGCTCCTTGTATCACAATAACCTTTACTCCATGTGTCTGTGGCGACAAGGGGTGGTGTGGTTGCCGAGGGTTTTCACTGTAATAATAAAATCAGTAACAGAGACAAGTCCAGGCTCAGCTTATGTAGATTCAGCTCAAAATCCCCTCCCTTACCTGATCCCATAAGCCCTTACACTGACTGACAGTCACAGTGGGGTTATGGCCCCTCAGAAATGAGTGTGAACTCAGAGCAACTCTTGCGCTCTACCTGAAAGGTCTGGGCATTTCCCTTTCCCAATGGCATCCCAATAGCTCACGATCCCTTTGCAAAAGAGACTGGAAGAAATACACACTTACAATAGTAGCATTAAATTACTTTTCAAGACTATGTAGCCTTCCTTTTATTTGTTGTTTAGTCACTAAGTCATGTTGCATTCTTTGCAACCCCATGGACTGTAGCCCCGCCAGGCTCCTCTGTCAGTGGGATTCTCCAGGCAAGAACACGAGTGCGTGGCCATGCCCTCCTCCAAGGGATCTTCCCGACCCAGGGATCAAACCTGTGTCTCCTGCATTGGCAGGCAGACTCTTTACCACTGTGCCACCAGGGAAGCCCTGCTTTCCTTTTAGTAGTGAGAATTTAAGTTTGAAAACTAAGTAAAAAGACCAACACTTTCTTATGTGGTAGCTCAAGTTGGACTTCTGACTACCATTACCTAGAGTATTAGGGGTTTGACTGGTGTTGGTACTGTTCTACAAATCAATTGTTCCCTTGGCAAGATATATATCTATCTACCTATCTATCTATCTATCTATCTACACACACACACACACCCATGTGAGATTAGCAAATACTAATGCTTTCTGGAGACTGGATCACTTTGATTACATACTGACTCAGCATCGCCCTCCCCCCAGGGCCACCCAACCTCCAACTGCCTCTGAAAGGGTTCTACCTCAATTTGAGACTTAAACCCGGGGCCTAGACCTGATCAAACCCTGTTTGGGACTTGAACTAACATGGTTGGAGCTTGAATTCCAGCCAAAATCCTGCTTGGGACTCCGACCCACATGGCTGGGACTTGAACCCAGCCAAAACCCTGTTTGGGACTTGAACCCATGTGGCTGGGGCTTGAACCCAGCCAAAACCCAGTTTGGGACTCAAACCCACATGGCTGAGGCTTAACCCCAGCCAAAACCCTGTCTGGGACTTGAACCCACATGACCGGGATTTAATCTAGCACTCACCCAACATCCAGACCCACTGAAGCTCAGGTTCTTCATGCCTCAACGCAGAAGGAATTCAGCGAGAGGCAGAGTGATAGGCAAGAAGAGGATTTATTAGGATAGAGCACTTGTAAGAGGTGCAAACGGGCAGGCAGGAAAGCTCTGCTCCTCCTCTCTGGATAGGCAGCAACATATATATAGGCGGGTAGAAGACTGCCTTCCTCAAGTCGACGCAGATGCAGACACAAGGCAAACATCATCAGCTCCTCCTTCCCCAGCTCTTCCTGCTTTATTGAATAAGGAGCAGCATTCTTGAGTTATTGTTAACTTACTGGCCTCCCAACTTATTCCAGGTTTTACCTTTCCACCTACAGTCTCCTACTAGGACTCCACAACTACCTACCTATTCTACTCTGTCCCTACAACATTTACAGCTTCTACGTGGTTTCTGTCACTCCAGGATTCTAGTATCAAAGTGAAATCAGAGAGCTCATTTCAACTGTGTCTCCTCTCACTGCATCCAGGTCTACAAACAACAGCCTCTAGAGGGATTTTCCAAAAGGCTGGGTGATCTTCACCAAAGACTTTCTCAATGCAAGGCGCTGTGAGGAGGGCTTGGGGCCAGAGTTTGGAGTTATGTAAATGGACTGCACACAGGAAACTCATTCCCACTTTCCTACATCTCTAAGTCTTAATTTCTTTTTCTTTATAGTATACCAAGAACATTGAGGTCATTGTTCAGCCCTAATTTTCTCAGTAGACTACAAAAAGTAACTAAAACTACCCCTAGTTGAAAATAGAATTGCATATAAGTGCATGCACAAATTTCTGCTTCATCTAAATCACATTCTACTTCATCTAAATTAGATTCCTCCATCTTTGATAAACAATCCTGAGAATTCATTCCTACCTGCATCAGTTGGCTGTTAGCACAAATAAGTGAACGCATGTGCTAAGTCATTTCAGTCGTGTCCAATTCTTTGTGACCCTATGTATCAGAGCCTGAGAGGCTCCTCTGTCCATGGGATTCTCCAGGTAAGAATACAGGAGTGGGTTGCCATGCCCTCCTCCAGGGGATCTTCCAGACCCAGGAATCAAACTCCTACCTCTCCTACGTTGGCAGGCAGGTTCTTTGCCACTAGTACCACATGGGAATCCCATCTAAGTGAATAAAATCTTGCAATTCTTTGGAGTCATCTTTACAAAAGCCCCTGGGGCTCACATGAGTGGGGTCAGGATGGATTTGCAGCAGCGCTGATGGCTTGAAAACTGAGTAACCCAGCTCCTCTCACAGGTCTCCACCCAGTATCGGGACCTCTGCTTAGCCTCCTACATTAGTTAAAGTTGGCATTTCCAAGTAAGAGAGAACGGAAGGTTATAAAGTTGAAGCAAGCAACTTGGAGGCTAAATCTTTGAGTGTGCATTCCAACTGTGGCCAAGAGAGATTATTCTCTTAGCACTACTTTAGAAACTGACTGGTTTTCAGCAGTGTCTTGAGCTGAGAGCTAACAACTTTAAGTGGGATGGGCTGGGGAATGGGAGGGAGGTTCAAGAGGGAGGGTGCATAGGTATATCTATGGCTGATGCATGTTGTTGTATGGCAGAAACCAACACAGTATTGTAAAGCAATCATCCTCCAATTAAAAATAAACCAAAACAAAGCATTGAGTTTGTCATTTCTGCTAGTAAACTATCCGTCACATAAGGAAAAAATAGTTATGCAGCATTTCCATAATGATTTTTTATGCTTTCAAACAATGTTTGGCCATTAACACAAATTGTGGTTAGGAAGACGAGCGATCAAAAACATCGCCATTGACAAATTTGGTCAAACACGTCAAAAGGATTCCGTCACCAAGAGATTTGCAACAAGCACCCACATCTCCTCCCCTTTTGTATAAAAGGAGCCTGAATTAACTCAATGGTTCTTTGAGACACTAGTTGAAAATAGAATTGCATATAAGTGCATGCACAAATTTCTGCTTCATCTAAATCACATTCTACTTCATCTAAATTAGATTCCTCCATCTTTGATAAACAATCCTGAGAATTCATTCCTACCTGCATCAGTTGGCTGTTAGCACAAATAAGTGAACGCATGTGCTAAGTCATTTCAGTCGTGTCCAATTCTTTGTGACCCTATGTATCAGAGCCTGAGAGGCTCCTCTGTCCATGGGATTCTCCAGGTAAGAATACAGGAGTGGGTTGCCATGCCCTCCTCCAGGGGATCTTCCAGACCCAGGAATCAAACTCCTACCTCTCCTACGTTGGCAGGCAGGTTCTTTGCCACTAGTACCACATGGGAATCCCATCTAAGTGAATAAAATCTTGCAATTCTTTGGAGTCATCTTTACAAAAGCCCCTGGGGCTCACATGAGTGGGGTCAGGATGGATTTGCAGCAGCGCTGATGGCTTGAAAACTGAGTAACCCAGCTCCTCTCACAGGTCTCCACCCAGTATCGGGACCTCTGCTTAGCCTCCTACATTAGTTAAAGTTGGCATTTCCAAGTAAGAGAGAACGGAAGGTTATAAAGTTGAAGCAAGCAACTTGGAGGCTAAATCTTTGAGTGTGCATTCCAACTGTGGCCAAGAGAGATTATTCTCTTAGCACTACTTTAGAAACTGACTGGTTTTCAGCAGTGTCTTGAGCTGAGAGCTAACAACTTTAAGTGGGATGGGCTGGGGAATGGGAGGGAGGTTCAAGAGGGAGGGTGCATAGGTATATCTATGGCTGATGCATGTTGTTGTATGGCAGAAACCAACACAGTATTGTAAAGCAATCATCCTCCAATTAAAAATAAACCAAAACAAAGCATTGAGTTTGTCATTTCTGCTAGTAAACTATCCGTCACATAAGGAAAAAATAGTTATGCAGCATTTCCATAATGATTTTTTATGCTTTCAAACAATGTTTGGCCATTAACACAAATTGTGGTTAGGAAGACGAGCGATCAAAAACATCGCCATTGACAAATTTGGTCAAACACGTCAAAAGGATTCCGTCACCAAGAGATTTGCAACAAGCACCCACATCTCCTCCCCTTTTGTATAAAAGGAGCCTGAATTAACTCAGGTAAGATGGTTCTTTGAGACACTAGTCCGCCACCTTCTCAGTCTGCTGGCTTTCCAAGTACAGTCCTATTCCTTGCCCCAACAACCCGTCTCTCAGTTTCTTGGCCTGTCATGTGACCAGCAGTCCAAACTGGGCTTCTTAGCCAGTTCATTTGTGTCGGACTCTGTGTGACCCCATGGACTACAGCCCATCAGGCCCCTCTGTCCGTGCCGATTCTCCAGGCAAGAATACTGGAGTGAGTTGCCATGCCTTCATCCAGGGGGATCTTCCTATATGTGTGTATGTATATATATATTTTTTTTTTTTTTTTTTGAGACCCTATGGACTGTAGCTTACTAGACTTCTCCATTCATGGAGGTTTCCAGGCAAAAGTACTGGCAGGGGTGCTATTTCCTTTCCACCACAAGCTCAGACTCAGCACCAATGCAGTTACCATCTGTTGGCCTGGGTTGTCTGGCACCCAGTTCCTGGGAGAATCCAATCTCTTTTGGAGGAAATCTCCTACTGCGTGTAACTATAAGGATGAACCCCACGTCCCACACAGTAGCCACTGACCCAGTGTGTTCTCTTCCCACCCAGTTCACTCACACGGAGCAAGCCTGCCATTCAGCCTAAGCCAGTCAGACAAGTCAGCTATAAGCCCAGTTGCAGACCACTGCCTCAGAAGAGCAGCAGAAGAGGCAGCCTAGTGAACTCACGTGTCTTCCTGTATAGCCTCACTGTGGTCCTCATAGCAGAGCTCTTCACAGCACCTCGGCTCTTGCCTCTTTTCTAAGCCAGGTCCTCCTGACCCCTGTGGATATGTAAGCCGCAGACATCCTTCCACTGAATATCCTGCTGAGGTTAAATGAGGCAGGATCATCGTCCATGGTTTGCAATCAGGAATACCAACAGGATTCAGACACCATGTGGTTTGGGCTCTCACTATTGAGCTGCCTTTGGCCACAGCCTTTGTATCTACTGCCTTGGACTAGAGCCCTCCCATCATCATCCAGCTCCCTGAGGCCAGGTGGGCAGGGCCACAGGGCTGAAAACAGGGCACCTTGGGTCAGAGGAGTCACCTGGGGCCTCTGTATTCAGGAGGGAACCGGGAGCCATTGCCTGGACTCTCACGGACCCTAAGTCTAGAGTCTGGGAGAGACCGTGTCAGGTCTATATGCTGAGGGAATGGAGTCAGTGACAAGTAGGAGACAGAGACACATCAAGAGAGAGTAGAGGGCTTCCCTGGTGGTCCAGTGGGTAAGGACACCGCCTTCCAGTGCAAGGGGTGCCGGTTCGATCCCCGGCCTGGGAAGATCCCACGTGCCGCCGAGCGACTGGACAATGTGTCCAATTACCGAGCTGGAGCTCTGGGGCACATGCGCCCGGAGCTAGTGCTCTGCAACAAGAGAGGTCGCTGTGATGGGAGGCCCACACAGGCCAAAGAACAAACATAAATAAAGCAAAGATCAACAGAAGTGGCCACAAAAAAAAAAAAAAGTAAAGAGAGGAGACAGGATGGAGCAAGCCTTCTGAGGAAACAGGAGTGAAGGGGAGGGATGGGTCATGGAAAAGTAGTCCCCTTGCCTCTTCCCTAGCCCCACTTTTTAGACTGCAGACTGGTGTGTTTGTTCTGTAGAAGGAACTTAAAGGAGTTGTTGTAAACAGAGTTTATTTTCTCTGTGAGCTAACAAAGGAGGTAATTTGCTGATGGTGAGTGTAGGGAGTTCAAGGGAGGATTTGAAGAGAGGGAGGAAGACTATGAAAAACCACAGAAAGAAAGGGAGAGGGGAGCCACCTGGGAACTGGCCAAAGGAAGCTGAGCTGCAGTGAGCAACTGTTTCTATTTGCATTTGCTAATAGCAATTACCCGCTTCACAGACATGCTTCCAACAAGGATGCAGACAAGGGAAAACACAAGCTTTCTCTAATAAAAGTTTTTCAGCACAAAACCTGAAACTTGGCAAAATCGAGCATATTCCCAAAACAGAAGGCCTTGAACCTAGTTTCTCGGTTTTGCTATTTTGCAACTTGGGGACTTTTCTGACTGACCTCTTTTGCTGGCCCAGAAGGCAAAAATTATCGGACTGAAAAAGAAAGTTTGAAACAAGAGAATTTTTTTTTTCTTAAGGAATCTGGATTGTGTCTGATTCAACTCTTTTTGAGATTATGAAATGGGTCCACTTTGTTCCCAAAAGTAAAAAAGAAAATTTAGGCAAAAGACTTTTAGGGTCTTTACAGAAATAGTATACAGTTGTGTTATTCCCATGGACAAATGTATACAAATGCTCTTTATTGTAACTGGTGAAAAATGTAACTAGTAAAACCATTCTCGCCTAAATTCAAACAGACAATGAAAAGCTAAGTTTTAAAGTTTTTGAAAAATAACAAGAGTTCAGGTGTAGTTATGTTTGAGGATTCAGTTCGCTGAATGAAAACTCAAAATTCCCTGCGTGCTGGTTCTGGTAAGCAGCTGAGCTGATATCCAAATTGTAGGCTTCATGGTAGATTGCTGGTTAGTTTCATAAATGAAGTGCTTCCGACATGTCATAAGAAAATGAACGACTGCTCTGCATTGGTTGGCACGGCCTAAAAGACCACAGTTTCTGGATAAAATTCAACATGCAGTTTTAGCTTTTGTCCCTTTTTGAATAAAAAGAGTTGGCTGAAAAACTACCTATTTAAATTATTGAAAGCCAGTGATTACAAATCAGCATCCTGGCTGATAATGCAAGAGGCAGCAGAAACGGTGTAGGGTATGAAAGCTTGGATGGCGTTCCAGAAGTAGGTTTCCCTTAAACTGAGTGGCGCAGACAAAAGCAGTTTGTTCCTCAAAGAATGGCTATTCTTAAACCATCACATTCACCGACTGGAGGCTGCACAGATGTGGGTTAATGGACTTAACACTTCAGAGGTTGAGTTTTTCAAACTGTAGCAAAGATAACACAAAATCGAGGTGAGAATTCATCTGGATTCTTTTTTGTTCTTTTCAAAGAGAAAAGCAAAGCATTCTTCAAGGACAACTCCCAGCACACAGGTTTTTATGTGAGACACGGTAAAGAAACAAAAAGATTCTCCTTTTGAAAGAGAATACGATTCCAAATAGCCACTAGGGGACAGTCAAAACATTGAGTAAAGTAACAAGGCAAGTCCCAGGATCAGAACCTTACAAGGAAAGCTGTTTTGCTGGATTGTAAAAGCGTTTAATTGTTTAGTGGGAAAGGGGAGTGCCGTGGGGGAAACAAAGTATCTTCTTTTTTGCATTAAGGGGATAGTAACCGGAGACAGAAATAAACCCATCACACAAGCCTGCAAGGATCTTCACTTGCACCCATTTCCATGGCAATGGGATGGCAGTTTCCAGTCTGCCCTGTGCCTTAAGGGACAACAGTTGTAGGGCAGTGAGTCGGCATCTAGGATGTAATGAGGTCAGTCCCTCAGTCCCCTCTGATGTGACACTGCTTCCCAGACAGCAAAGGATCGAGGATAACGCACCAAAACACAGACTGCTGGCATCGGCTTTGCGGAACCTTCATAGGTGGCTGTACGGGTGGATCCTTTGCAGTCTACATCTGTGTTTTTAATGTAAGCGACGTCGTTTCAGATTCCAAAGTCACTTTACAAAAACATCCCCATAGCTCCATGTAACCCACGCTATTTGTGGGAGGTGAGGAGAAAATGACTCACAAAATTGCTAAGATGCCTGTGAAAAGCAGGTAAATTGGTGACAAACCCTGAAGCATACAGTTCTTTTTTAATAAATTAAAAAAAATATTTATTTATTTACTTGGCTGTGTCAGGTCTTAGTAGCAGCATGTGGGATCTTTCTTTGCGGCACCGGGAATCTCTCGTAGCCGCACATGGGCTTAGTTGCTCCGAGGCATCTGGGATCTTAGTTCCCAGACCAGGGATCAAACCCATGTCCTATGCATTGCAAGGCAGATGCCTAACCACTGGGTCACCAGGGAAATCCCCAAGCACAGAGTTCTTTTTCTTTTTTTAATTTATTTGTTTTTAATTGGAGGATAATTGCTTTACAATATTGTGCTGCTTTCTGCCATATATCACCATGAGTCAGTCATAGGTACGCACATGTCCCCTCCCTCCCACATCCCACCCCATCCTTCCCCTCTAGGTTGCCACAGAGCACCAGGTTTGAGCTCCCTGATATCTGTTTTACACATGATAATGTACATACTTCCATGCTATTCTCTCCGTTTGCCCCACTCTCTCCTTCCCTGCTGTGGACACACGTCTGTTCTCTAGATCTGCACCTCAGCTGTTGTTGTTCAGCCGCTGAGTTCTGTCTGACTCTTTGTGACCCCATGGACTGCAGCACGCCAGGCTTCCCTGTCCTTCACCATCTCCGGCGTTTGCTCAAACTCGTGTCGACTGAGTCGGTGATGACAATCAATCATCTCATCCTCTGCCATTCCCTTCTCTTCTTGCCTTCAGTCTTCGCCAGCATCAGGGTCTTTTCCAATAAGTGAGCTCTTCACATCGGGTAGCCAGGGTACTGGAGCTTCAGCTCCAGCATTATCCGTCCTTCCAATGAATGTTCAAGGTTGAAATCCTTCTTGCTGCCCTACAAATAGGTTCATCGGTACCATTTTTCTAAATTCCTTATATAAGCATTAATATCGGATGTGTCTTTTTCTCTTTCTGAATTACTTCACTCTGTATAACAGGCTCTAGGTTCATCCACCTCACTGAATCAGCTTTTATAATTTAAAAATCTTTCTAAGAGGAGAATTGGGTTAGGAGTGAGAAGGACATGAACAGGAATTCATTCTAAGCATTATTCAGACTCCTAGACCTTATAGCTAAAAAGTATCCTTAGCATAGACTACTTTCCATTGTTTCCAGTTTCTAATTTTTCTCTTAAACAATTTTAAATTAAAACAAAATCTTTATACCATGATATGGACATGAGTTTGAGCGGGCTCCAGGAGATGGTGAAGATGTGTCCATGGGGTCACAAAGAGTCCAACACAACTAAGCAACTGAACTGAACAAAACTGATACTGTGAGATTATGCACAAAAGGCCTTTTCCCAATCAGTGACTGTTCAACTGACTGGAACTGGGGCTATAAATGTTAAAAGTTACTATAGAATCTTTAGGGATTCTAGGCATCTAGGCAAGAATGTAATGAATAAGGACAGAATACACTTGATTTCCTCAAGCACAGGTCAGCCAGCAGGTGTTGGGATTTCCCTGGACGGCACCCTGCCTCCTTGCAGGAAAAGGTTTCAGGCCCTGGAAGCTGGGCTAGTGGGAAATAACCACATTCTTGTTCCTGCAGAGTGCGGTGACTAATCCTAATGTGCTGACAGTGAAAAGTAGTAAGTGTGATACTTAGGTCCAAGAGAGTCTTTCTTACCATCTGTCTAAAACATAGCTGCAGTATATTGAGCATATTTACTTATATTTTTGCTGGGAAATATGTATTTTCTAGATGAATACATAAAAAAACCACATCATTTGGTCTAAAAGAAACCATTTTACAAAGCGTCTTCTGAGTTTGCCTTATTCTAAACTCCTCTCTAATAATTTACATGAAAAAAAAAAATCTATGTGACTTTGGGTTTGCCTTTCCTGTTCCTCTACAGAGCAGGTGTGCAAGGGAGCAGTAGAATCAGGCAGGCTTCCCGGGTGGCTCAGTGGTAAAAGAATCTGCTTGCAATGCAAGAGCCAGAAGAGACACAGGTTCAGTCCCTCAGTTGGGAAGATCCCTTGGAGGAGGAAATGGCAACCCACTCCAGTAGTCTTGCTTGGAGAATCCCATGGACAGAGGAGCTTGGTGAGCTACAGGCCATGGGGTCACAAAGAATCAGACACAACTGAAGTGATTTAGCACGCAGACAGTAGAATCAGGCAAGCCTTAAATATTTGGCCAGTTGGAATCACTAGAGTCATTCTGCTTACTCTAAGAGGCAGGGAAATTTGGAGTAGTAATTCTTAAATTCCTGAGGAACCCTTCATAAGCTTTTGGTTCTGAGCACCAAAAGCATATCTGGTTACTATCTGGTTACTACCGCAGGCAAAGAACATAGCCTACCGTATATAAATTTCAGGGTAGATTGTAAACTACCCAGTCACATGTTAAGGTAAAAGTTCAGATGCTAAAGTGCCTGCAAGTTTGCAACTGACTGGAACTGGGGCTATAAATGTTAAAAGTTACTATAGAATCTTTAGGGATTCTAGGCATCTAGGCAAGAATGTAATGAATAAGGACAGAATACACTTGATTTCCTCAAGCACAGGTCAGCCAGCAGGTGTTGGGATTTCCCTGGACGGCACCCTGCCTCCTTGCAGGAAAAGGTTTCAGGCCCTGGAAGCTGGGCTAGTGGGAAATAACCACATTCTTGTTCCTGCAGAGTGCGGTGACTAATCCTAATGTGCTGACAGTGAAAAGTAGTAAGTGTGATACTTAGGTCCAAGAGAGTCTTTCTTACCATCTGTCTAAAACATAGCTGCAGTATATTGAGCATATTTACTTATATTTTTGCTGGGAAATATGTATTTTCTAGATGAATACATAAAAAAACCACATCATTTGGTCTAAAAGAAACCATTTTACAAAGCGTCTTCTGAGTTTGCCTTATTCTAAACTCCTCTCTAATAATTTACATGAAAAAAAAAAAATCTATGTGACTTTGGGTTTGCCTTTCCTGTTCCTCTACAGAGCAGGTGTGCAAGGGAGCAGTAGAATCAGGCAGGCTTCCCGGGTGGCTCAGTGGTAAAAGAATCTGCTTGCAATGCAAGAGCCAGAAGAGACACAGGTTCAGTCCCTCAGTTGGGAAGATCCCTTGGAGGAGGAAATGGCAACCCACTCCAGTAGTCTTGCTTGGAGAATCCCATGGACAGAGGAGCTTGGTGAGCTACAGGCCATGGGGTCACAAAGAATCAGACACAACTGAAGTGATTTAGCACGCAGACAGTAGAATCAGGCAAGCCTTAAATATTTGGCCAGTTGGAATCACTAGAGTCATTCTGCTTACTCTAAGAGGCAGGGAAATTTGGAGTAGTAATTCTTAAATTCCTGAGGAACCCTTCATAAGCTTTTGGTTCTGAGCACCAAAAGCATATCTGGTTACTATCTGGTTACTACCGCAGGCAAAGAACATAGCCTACCGTATATAAATTTCAGGGTAGATTGTAAACTACCCAGTCACATGTTAAGGTAAAAGTTCAGATGCTAAAGTGCCTGCAAGTTTGCAACTTGGGGCACCCAGTTAAAACAAGCAAAGAGATAGATTCTAGAGAGTCCTCTCTGTAGCTTCTCTCGGTTCACCAGGAGAGAGAGGTACCCGTGCTGTTTCTACCTGCGTCTTTCGGATGGATCCCACAGTGCATCTCACAGTTACTGTAACGCTGGGCGGTGTCTCGGGCACCGCTCCTTTATCCCGGATTGTCTTGTGCGTTTGTAATTCAGTGAATGTTGACCCAATGAATGAGATTGAAAAGACTGAAGATAAACAAGGGATGTGACTTACCCAACACACTTCCTTGGGCACTCTGCTTCTAATACAATTTAATCCTCCATCTAGAGGCAAGACCCAGGGCTTCCACGGGTGGGTTCCACCTGGCTCACAGGGATTGGTGCTGCCTCAGGCTGTGGTGTCTAGATGCACGAGTTCTTCAACCCCTGCACGAAGGATAGTCAACTCCCAGGTTCCTGAGCTGTTGGGCCGTATTAACTGATACTCTTCCATAGAACGTATGGACTAGGTCCTGTCTAGCACAGGATCTCTCATATTGGAGGTATGCTCTACAAAAGGAAGGAAGGATTATATGGAATGACATAAAGCTAATAGATTCTTGAATCTAGACAGAACTTTCAAAGTCACATCTGCCCAACTGTTAGTGCAGACTGCTTGTTGTTCTCCTCGGAAGCCCTTCCAGTCTCTTCCATGTTCACACTTACTACCATTGGAATGGGCCATATATAACTCGCATGATGACAGGTTCATAAAGTTGGATGCTTTAGGAAAAAGCTGGACTCTTCGATCTTTTATCTGGTTTATACCTCTATTTGTAGCTATGTTTATACTTACCCTCTCCAGGCTCTGCTTTTCTTCACAAACCTCCTGCGGGCTATGGTGTCTGTGAAACGGCTTGCTCTTCCTATTTAATATGTACTCCACCCAGAAGCCGAGAGCACTCCTGTATTAGGAGTAAATGCGGACAGATGCAGGGATAATCTGATGTTACAAAAAGTAAAGAAAAAAAAAGTCACTAAACCGGGTGCCAAAACAAACACTCAAATAAAATTCTCCCTGGTTTTCACAGATTGGAGGAAAATGTTGAAGCTTAATGGGATCCATTGTTGAACAAAATTCTTTATGGTCGTAAAAACTGTGTGGAAGACTTCCCTGGTGGTCCAGTAGTTAAGAATCCACCTGCCAGTGCAGGAGACATGGGTTTGATCCCTGTCTGGATTCCACATACGGGCAACTAAGCGTTCACCTCGTCTTTCGGATGGATCCCACAGTGCATCTCACAGTTACTGTAACGCTGGGCGGTGTCTCGGGCACCGCTCCTTTATCCCGGATTGTCTTGTGCGTTTGTAATTCAGTGAATGTTGACCCAATGAATGAGATTGAAAAGACTGAAGATAAACAAGGGATGTGACTTACCCAACACACTTCCTTGGGCACTCTGCTTCTAATACAATTTAATCCTCCATCTAGAGGCAAGACCCAGGGCTTCCACGGGTGGGTTCCACCTGGCTCACAGGGATTGGTGCTGCCTCAGGCTGTGGTGTCTAGATGCACGAGTTCTTCAACCCCTGCACGAAGGATAGTCAACTCCCAGGTTCCTGAGCTGTTGGGCCGTATTAACTGATACTCTTCCATAGAACGTATGGACTAGGTCCTGTCTAGCACAGGATCTCTCATATTGGAGGTATGCTCTACAAAAGGAAGGAAGGATTATATGGAATGACATAAAGCTAATAGATTCTTGAATCTAGACAGAACTTTCAAAGTCACATCTGCCCAACTGTTAGTGCAGACTGCTTGTTGTTCTCCTCGGAAGCCCTTCCAGTCTCTTCCATGTTCACACTTACTACCATTGGAATGGGCCATATATAACTCGCATGATGACAGGTTCATAAAGTTGGATGCTTTGGGAAAAAAGCTGGACTCTTCGATCTTTTATCTGGTTTATACCTCTATTTGTAGCTATGTTTATACTTACCCTCTCCAGGCTCTGCTTTTCTTCACAAACCTCCTGCGGGCTATGGTGTCTGTGAAACGGCTTGCTCTTCCTATTTAATATGTACTCCACCCAGAAGCCGAGAGCACTCCTGTATTAGGAGTAAATGCGGACAGATGCAGGGATAATCTGATGTTACAAAAAGTAAAGAAAAAAAAAGTCACTAAACCGGGTGCCAAAACAAACACTCAAATAAAATTCTCCCTGGTTTTCACAGATTGGAGGAAAATGTTGAAGCTTAATGGGATCCATTGTTGAACAAAATTCTTTATGGTCGTAAAAACTGTGTGGAAGACTTCCCTGGTGGTCCAGTAGTTAAGAATCCACCTGCCAGTGCAGGAGACATGGGTTTGATCCCCTGTCTGGAAAGATTCCACATACGGGGCAACTAAGCCTGTATGTTGCAACCACTGAAATCCACACACCTAGAGCTCCTGCTCTGCAATGAGAGAAGCCACTGCAATGAGACACCTGTACATCTAGAAAGTGGCCTCCCTCCCTGCAAGTAGAGAAAAGTCTGTGTGCAATAACAAAGACCCAGTGCAGCCAAAATAATCCAAGGAGATAAAAAAATACATGTGAAGGTGCTTATATGATTTCCCCTCAGGATATAAGGGAAATTTTCCCTTTCTTCTTTCTCTCTTTCATTTGGTCATTCGCTCTTTCATAATCACACATGTACGCAGATAAAAACAAAGGAGATTTTCATCCTTTGAAAACATGAAAATGAGAAAAATGAGAAAGGGTCAAACATCCGGCAAAAGTGACGAACTGTGACTGAACTGTCTTCAGTGGCCACTAAAATATTGATCACTGTTTCGCCATGATAAAAAATGTACTATATTGGCAGAGTCACAATTCCGGTATATCAATCACATATCTTTTAACCTTTAATAGACTTTCATATAGCATATTTAACTTCATTTCTACAACTTTGTGTGTCAAAGTGTAATGGTTTCCCAAGAGAAAGAATCTTTGAGGACTCTGTATGCACCCGTTGAGGCTGCCATATTGTTCCTTAGCTTTTAGTTAGAGTTATTTGTGGTCAGGGAGGCCTGGCGTGCTGCAGTCCATGAGGTCACAGATTCAGACACGACTGGACAAATGAACACACACACTCACACACACACAAACTCACTCACAAGAAAAAAGAATCTTTCCCCTCATGTTGACTTTGCACCCTCCTGTATTAGGAGTAAATGCGGACAGATGCAGGGATAATCTGATGTTACAAAAAGTAAAGAAAAAAGTCACTAAACCGGGCGCCAAAACAAACACTCAAATAAAATTCTCCCTGGTTTTCACAGATTGGAGGAAAATGTTGAAGCTTAATGGGATCCATTGTTGAACAAAATTCTTTATGGTCGTAAAAACTGTGTGGAAGACTTCCCTGGTGGTCCAGTAGTTAAGAATCCACCTGCCAGTGCAGGAGACATGGGTTTGATCCTGTCTGGAAAGATTCCACATACGGGGCAACTAAGCCTGTATGTTGCAACCACTGAAATCCACACACCTAGAGCTCCTGCTCTGCAATGAGAGAAGCCACTGCAATGAGACACCTGTACATCTAGAAAGTGGCCTCCCTCCCTGCAAGTAGAGAAAAGTCTGTGTGCAATAACAAAGACCCAGTGCAGCCAAAATAATCCAAGGAGATAAAAAAATACATGTGAAGGTGCTTATATGATTTCCCCTCAGGATATAAGGGAAATTTTCCCTTTCTTCTTTCTCTCTTTCATTTGGTCATTCGCTCTTTCATAATCACACATGTACGCAGATAAAAACAAAGGAGATTTTCATCCTTTGAAAACATGAAAAATGAGAAAAATGAGAAAGGGTCAAACATCCGGCAAAAGTGACGAACTGTGACTGAACTGTCTTCAGTGGCCACTAAAATATTGATCACTGTTTCGCCATGATAAAAAATGTACTATATTGGCAGAGTCACAATTCCGGTATATCAATCACATATCTTTTAACCTTTAATAGACTTTCATATAGCATATTTAACTTCATTTCTACAACTTTGTGTGTCAAAGTGTAATGGTTTCCCAAGAGAAAGAATCTTTGAGGACTCTGTATGCACCCGTTGAGGCTGCCATATTGTTCCTTAGCTTTTAGTTAGAGTTATTTGTGGTCAGGGAGGCCTGGCGTGCTGCAGTCCATGAGGTCACAGATTCAGACACGACTGGACAAATGAACACACACACTCACACACACACAAACTCACTCACAGCCTGTATGCCAACAGCTAGTAAGTTGTTCACCAAGTGAGTTTTTCTTTCCCCTAAGCACACCTCTGGGCAACATGTCATGGTTGACTTTGCAATTGGATGGAGTCCTGTGCCTGGGTGTTGGTCAATGGAATATGAATGGAATGAGCAGTCTGTGAATATTAGTAGCATATGAATAGCAATGTATATGAGTTCCAGGGGTCACATACACATACTCTTCCCACCCCTACTGTGTACTCAGTGAACCAAGAAATCCAGAAGAAAGACAAGGGTCTAGAGCATACACTGCTCTTGGAGGGAAGCTGGCCAACTAACTCAGCCAACCAGGTGAAGGCTGTAATACGTGTGACAAACTTTATTTTGAATTTCTAATTCAAATTTTAAACTTTGAAATGTTAAAGTTTTACATTATAGTAGTTGGTCTGTTAGAATTAGTGTTCTTCTACAGACCTTCGCCAACATGAGCTGGAATGGAAAACCAAGCTGCCAGGAACTGATGTGAAAACCTACTGTTTTCTCCCATTTTCTGTCATTCACTTACAAAGCTCCAGACTAACGTAACATAGCCTTGGCAAAGATACTATGAATACTCAATTCAAAAAACATTTAGCAGGCAGAGTTGTGTGCCAGAAACCCAGAAGTCTTCCTCTGGTTAGTTCCTAGGTGGGAGTGGTAAAGTGTTGTTAACAAAAAAGGGTGGAGACCCAGGAAATGCACAGCTTTCTGAAACAATTAACAAAAGGCTTGGGTAGGCAGAAACAAGCCAAGTATGAAGAAATGGGGGAGAAAGGGAGGAGGAAAACCAGAAAAAAGAGGTACAGGATGGGAATAGGAACTGGGGCTTGGAAGGATTCCCCAAGGCCCTTCAGAGGGTTTTCCAAGGGACCTTGAGTTCCTGCCCAGGGATGAAGAGAAACAGGACCAAGCACCAATCTTGGTTCTTATCACTCCCTATCTTCTTCAGTTTTCCTTCACACTATTTTCTAACCCTTTAATTGTCATTTCATTCCCTTACAGTGGATACGGTGCCAAGTCTCTTCCATTGTGTCTTGTTGAGATGCTATGGACTGTATGTAGCCCACCAGGCTCCTCTGTCCACGGGATTCCCCAGGCAAGAATATTGGAGTGGGTTGCCATGCCCTCTTCCAAGGGATCTTCCCAGCCCAGGGATCTAATTCACGTCTACTACATCTCCTGCAGTGGCAGGCAGATTCCCTACCACTAGCACCACCTAGGAAGCCTTTAGCTCTCTTTCAAGGTAGATAGTCTATTTCCTGGTTTACTATAGACAATTTCCATGATGGTCACATACACATACTCTTCCCACCCCTACTGTGTACTCAGTGAACCAAGAAATCCAGAAGAAAGACAAGGGTCTAGAGCATACACTGCTCTTGGAGGGAAGCTGGCCAACTAACTCAGCCAACCAGGTGAAGGCTGTAATACGTGTGACAAACTTTATTTTGAATTTCTAATTCAAATTTTAAACTTTGAAATGTTAAAGTTTTACATTATAGTAGTTGGTCTGTTAGAATTAGTGTTCTTCTACAGACCTTCGCCAACATGAGCTGGAATGGAAAACCAAGCTGCCAGGAACTGATGTGAAAACCTACTGTTTTCTCCCATTTTCTGTCATTCACTTACAAAGCTCCAGACTAACGTAACATAGCCTTGGCAAAGATACTATGAATACTCAATTCAAAAAACATTTAGCAGGCAGAGTTGTGTGCCAGAAACCCAGAAGTCTTCCTCTGGTTAGTTCCTAGGTGGGAGTGGTAAAGTGTTGTTAACAAAAAAGGGTGGAGACCCAGGAAATGCACAGCTTTCTGAAACAATTAACAAAAGGCTTGGGTAGGCAGAAACAAGCCAAGTATGAAGAAATGGGGGAGAAAGGGAGGAGGAAAACCAGAAAAAAGAGGTACAGGATGGGAATAGGAACTGGGGCTTGGAAGGATTCCCCAAGGCCCTTCAGAGGGTTTTCCAAGGGACCTTGAGTTCCTGCCCAGGGATGAAGAGAAACAGGACCAAGCACCAATCTTGGTTCTTATCACTCCCTATCTTCTTCAGTTTTCCTTCACACTATTTTCTAACCCTTTAATTGTCATTTCATTCCCTTACAGTGGATACGGTGCCAAGTCTCTTCCATTGTGTCTTGTTGAGATGCTATGGACTGTATGTAGCCCACCAGGCTCCTCTGTCCACGGGATTCCCCAGGCAAGAATATTGGAGTGGGTTGCCATGCCCTCTTCCAAGGGATCTTCCCAGCCCAGGGATCTAATTCACGTCTACTACATCTCCTGCAGTGGCAGGCAGATTCCCTACCACTAGCACCACCTAGGAAGCCTTTAGCTCTCTTTCAAGGTAGATAGTCTATTTCCTGGTTTACTATAGACAATTTCCATTATAATCTCCTAAACCAGATATAAGTGGAAAGACTATTGAGGAGAAGCGCCTCCCCATACTTTCCTAGGCCATGCTCCATAGTCACATGTCAAGGTATATCCAGCTGTCCTGTCAAAATCTTGAGGGGACTGTCCCAGCCAATCCAGCAATAACAATTTCTGCATCCTTTTCTGCCACAGTGAAGCCCAAACCATTATGCAGAGCCTTGATTCTATGCAGTACTTTTGATAAAATATGAAAAGAAAAAACAAAGGCAAAAACACTGCCCTAATTTTTGTGATTCTTTAGAGCTGGCTGCCACCAAGCAAGGTTGAGCAATATATTTCTCTGAAGGGAACACCCATCTTTCTGGGAAATTTTAGGCACATTCCTTCCTAGAAAGAAGGGAGGGACTAGGTGACCTTTGGCAGATTTTTAAACCCAGCTGTCTAAAAAAATGATATTTTCCAAGGATGACATGGTATAGTTGTGAAAATTTTGATTTGATCTTGTCCACAACTATTCGCAGTGTCTTTGTACATACATCCCTTAGCTCTAAAACACTTCGTTTGTTAATAGTCTCACTTGCAGAACCAGGCTTCCCAGGTGGTGCTAGTGGTGAAGAACCTGCCTGACAATGCTGGAGATGTAAGGAGATGCGAATTCTATCCCGGGATGGAAAGATCCCCTGGACAAGGGCAGTGCAATCCACTCTGGTATTCTTGCTGGAAGAATCCCGTGGACAGAGGAGCCTGGCGGGCTGTAGTCCAGAGGGTCACAAAGCGCTGGACATGACTGAAGGGACTTTGCACACACAGAGCCAGGTAGAACACTTTATCCAAGGCTTCCAAGAGACAACTATGGGGCCAGAACTGGTGCTTTTGTTCAAAGAATAACTAGATACTGGCTGGAATCTTTAGGTATCCCTTTTGAGTCAACTGTGTTTGAGTAGCCTAAGTAACTCTGCTGTCTAGATCTTTATGTCTGAAATGGGAGTAATAGCTGGACCAGGTTCCTTTCATCTTTATGACATTTGATGGGAATAGAATAGGATAATTACACAGGTCGTTTTAGAAGTCCCACTAGGGGATTATAGGTAGAGAAGAAAACTCATTTGGGAGACCACTGTAAGCTAAGAAAGGTGCCGGAATGTCATGGAAGGAAGCAAGCTTGCTTAACTGTAGTGGTGGTTGAGTCGTTAAGTTGTATCTGACTCTTGTGACCCCATGGGCTGTAGCCCACCAGGCTCCTCTGTCCACGGGATTCTCCAGGCAAGAATACTGGAGTGGGTTGTCATTTCCTTCTTCAGGGGATCTTCCCAGCCCAGGGACTGATCCCATGTCTCCTATGTCTCCTGCATTGCAGGTAGACTCTTTACCACTGAGCCACAGGGGAAGCCCCATTTAGCTGTACCTGTGATTATAATACATATAATTACCTATAAAATAAATTTAATAATTTATATTAAGATAATATATACTATTATGTGAAATTATGTATAGGCATATATTTTATATATGTAAAATTATATGATATATGTAATTATATATCAGATATCAGCATATATCTGAGATAATTATATATAAAATATACATATGCATATGTATGTATCTGCAATTACATAGCTTTATATATTTTATATATATAAAATTATATGATATGTGTAATTATATATCAGATATCAGTATATATCTGATATAATTATACATAAAATACACACATACATATATATGTATCTGCAATTACATAGCTGTACATGTGATTGTCTTGTCTGCTAGACAGCAGGGATTATATAGGCTCTCCTTGCTCTTATATATCCTGTCCCTAGCATAGTTCTTGGCATATAATGTGCATGTAATAAATATTTATTTCATAAAAGATTATCATTACTTCATAGTAGGAATAAAAATGTTTATGTTAGTATGGACCTAAAACCCCATTTCTGAAAGTTTTTAAGCCCAAAGTCTTCGAAGTTTAGACATGTTCTGATTTGGGGAGTAATTAGTGCACCTACTATATTATGTATAGGAGCAATCCTGGCAGGATCTGGGACATTATCTGTATCCAAACACTAATATTTCCACAGTTAAATGTACAAATACTTTATAATAAGCAGAACCAGTTAAAACTACGAATAGCCCCACATCAGGCCAGGTCCAGAGTTATCACCAATGAAAACAAAGTCTTGGAGTTTTCAGAAAAGTGTGGGTTGGGGAATTGTCCATAAAGGACTAAGGGGCTGCCCAGCCCTGGCAAGATCTCTGCCTTCTATGTGAGAGGCCACAGAGCAGCTTGCTTTCCCAACGTGAAGAAGCATTTGACTTTTACTCAGACCGACCCAAAATAGATTCAAAGCACTCACCAGGAAGCAACGGACTCTCAGCGGACTCCAGTTACCTGGACTTTCCAGAGCGAAATTCACTCTCACTGAACTAACCACCTCCCGGGAGCACTCTCCATTTTACAACAGATTTGGGAGGAAAACATAATTAAGGAATCTGCCCAAAGCCAGGGTCTGCACTGCTTGAGATGTGTTTAACAATAGAAGCTCTGCGTATACACAGAATCTTTTCTTTTTCAGATTCTTTTCTCATACGAGCCACTGCAGAGCCCTGACTAGGGCCCGGCCAAGCTGTACATGAAGTCCCTAGTAGTTATGTATTTTGTGTGCAGTAGTGTGTATTAATCCTGATCTTTCAATTAATCCCTCCCCTCCCTTGCCATGAATACCCATGAAAATGAAAATGAAATGAAAAAGTTTATTTTTTACATCTATACTCTATTTCTGTTTTGTAGATAAGTTCATTTGTACCACGTTTTCAAGATTCCACATACAAATGCTATTATATGATATTTGTCTTTCTCTGTCTAACTTACTGACAATGTCTAGGTATTACTGCAAAGGACATTGTTTCAATTTTTTAATGGTTGAGTCATGGCTGTACAGCTAAAACTAACACAACAGTGTAAATAGCTAGACCCTAATAAAAATCTAGAAAGACAAATACATAGAAATTTTAAAATAAATTAAAAAAAAAAACCCAATAAGTTCTGCCTCACCTGTGCCGGCCCTTGCCCCTGTTCATGGCTTATTCCACTTCTGTACTAATATATTTCCTGAAACTCCCAATGTCTTCGAAGTTTAGACATGTTCTGATTTGGGGAGTAATTAGTGCACCTACTATATTATGTATAGGAGCAATCCTGGCAGGATCTGGGACATTATCTGTATCCAAACACTAATATTTCCACAGTTAAATGTACAAATACTTTATAATAAGCAGAACCAGTTAAAACTACGAATAGCCCCACATCAGGCCAGGTCCAGAGTTATCACCAATGAAAACAAAGTCTTGGAGTTTTCAGAAAAGTGTGGGTTGGGGAATTGTCCATAAAGGACTAAGGGGCTGCCCAGCCCTGGCAAGATCTCTGCCTTCTATGTGAGAGGCCACAGAGCAGCTTGCTTTCCCAACGTGAAGAAGCATTTGACTTTTACTCAGACCGACCCAAAATAGATTCAAAGCACTCACCAGGAAGCAACGGACTCTCAGCGGACTCCAGTTACCTGGACTTTCCAGAGCGAAATTCACTCTCACTGAACTAACCACCTCCCGGGAGCACTCTCCATTTTACAACAGATTTGGGAGGAAAACATAATTAAGGAATCTGCCCAAAGCCAGGGTCTGCACTGCTTGAGATGTGTTTAACAATAGAAGCTCTGCGTATACACAGAATCTTTTCTTTTTCAGATTCTTTTCTCATACGAGCCACTGCAGAGCCCTGACTAGGGCCCGGCCAAGCTGTACATGAAGTCCCTAGTAGTTATGTATTTTGTGTGCAGTAGTGTGTATTAATCCTGATCTTTCAATTAATCCCTCCCCTCCCTTGCCATGAATACCCATGAAAATGAAAATGAAATGAAAAAGTTTATTTTTTACATCTATACTCTATTTCTGTTTTGTAGATAAGTTCATTTGTACCACGTTTTCAAGATTCCACATACAAATGCTATTATATGATATTTGTCTTTCTCTGTCTAACTTACTGACAATGTCTAGGTATTACTGCAAAGGACATTGTTTCAATTTTTTAATGGTTGAGTCATGGCTGTACAGCTAAAACTAACACAACAGTGTAAATAGCTAGACCCTAATAAAAATCTAGAAAGACAAATACATAGAAATTTTAAAATAAATTAAAAAAAAAAACCCAATAAGTTCTGCCTCACCTGTGCCGGCCCTTGCCCCTGTTCATGGCTTATTCCACTTCTGTACTAATATATTTCCTGAAACTCCCAAGTGTGGTTGGGCTTGTGTTATAAACACTCTCACCTTTAGATTCAACACAATGCTACGTTATTGACTATTTCTTGTAATGATTGTTTTATTTTAAATTGTTTTATCCATAGAAGTCTTAATCATTTATGAAATTTTTCTGTCTAAACAATAGACTCATAATAAAAACGGGCCAAGTAAAAGAGAAAATTCAATATGCTTTATATTCTATCAAAATATGTCTAGGTTCTGGGAGCCACATCTTCTTGCCTTTTATCACCATCCTGAGGAAAAACAACTCTTCTAAAATAAATCTCAAGCAAGTTTTTGGATGATAATCTGAATTTTAAAACACTTGATAAATTACTGACTTGACTTCAAAAAAAATCAAAAAATCATTCTCACTTGAGTGTTACTGGCATGAATCTTTGACATATAAACGTATTCTCACGATAGTGATTATCTCAGAAAGTAAACAGAAAAACAATTTTTGAAAGCATTATTAGCCTACTTTAAATAAGTAGGCTACCTTAGCCTATTAGCCTACTTTAAAAAGTCTTCTATTAGCCTACTTCAGAAAAATAAAAGAACAGTATGATTCAGTCAAATATTCATCAGGGAGCAAGAAGCATATCAATAGGTGGGCTTCACTTTAGCAAATAAGAAAATATTTCATAACTTGATACCAAAATCTACATTTTCAAATATGTTCAGTAATAAAAAGACATGATAATATTACATCTTTAATTTTAACAGTCATTACACTGTCTCTAAAAAATCAATTTCCTAAGATAACAATGTTTTTCTTAATTTTCCTTCCATATTTGTAATTATAAAAGAAATGCTAGATGCAACTCAATTTTATGTGAAGTCAGAGCCACCCAAATATGTGTCAGAGCTGATGGCCTACCAAGAGAAAGGTCTTAAAAGAAGAAGAAAAAAAAAAGAAATATTTTGGAGACATTTTATTCGAACTTATAGCAGCAGAGACACAGACTTTTAGAGAAATGGAACTTATTCACTTAAATTAAGAGAAGAGATGAAAATGCACTAGAATCATTTTTGATTACAAAAAAAAAAACCCAATAAGTTCTGCCTCACCTGTGCGCCCTTGCCCCTGTTCATGGCTTATTCCACTTCTGTACTAATATATTTCCTGAAACTCCCAAGTGTGGTTGGGCTTGTGTTATAAACACTCTCACCTTTAGATTCAACACAATGCTACGTTATTGACTATTTCTTGTAATGATTGTTTTATTTTAAATTGTTTTATCCATAGAAGTCTTAATCATTTATGAAATTTTTCTGTCTAAACAATAGACTCATAATAAAAACGGGCCAAGTAAAAGAGAAAATTCAATATGCTTTATATTCTATCAAAATATGTCTAGGTTCTGGGAGCCACATCTTCTTGCCTTTTATCACCATCCTGAGGAAAAACAACTCTTCTAAAATAAATCTCAAGCAAGTTTTTGGATGATAATCTGAATTTTAAAACACTTGATAAATTACTGACTTGACTTCAAAAAAAATCAAAAAATCATTCTCACTTGAGTGTTACTGGCATGAATCTTTGACATATAAACGTATTCTCACGATAGTGATTATCTCAGAAAGTAAACAGAAAAACAATTTTTGAAAGCATTATTAGCCTACTTTAAATAAGTAGGCTACCTTAGCCTATTAGCCTACTTTAAAAAGTCTTCTATTAGCCTACTTCAGAAAAATAAAAGAACAGTATGATTCAGTCAAATATTCATCAGGGAGCAAGAAGCATATCAATAGGTGGGCTTCACTTTAGCAAATAAGAAAATATTTCATAACTTGATACCAAAATCTACATTTTCAAATATGTTCAGTAATAAAAAGACATGATAATATTACATCTTTAATTTTAACAGTCATTACACTGTCTCTAAAAAATCAATTTCCTAAGATAACAATGTTTTTCTTAATTTTCCTTCCATATTTGTAATTATAAAAGAAATGCTAGATGCAACTCAATTTTATGTGAAGTCAGAGCCACCCAAATATGTGTCAGAGCTGATGGCCTACCAAGAGAAAGGTCTTAAAAGAAGAAGAAAAAAAAAAGAAATATTTTGGAGACATTTTATTCGAACTTATAGCAGCAGAGACACAGACTTTTAGAGAAATGGAACTTATTCACTTAAATTAAGAGAAGAGATGAAAATGCACTAGAATCATTTTTTGATTACTTTATTTTGCTGGGTCTTTATTTTCTTCACTTTATTTTACTTTATTGTGCTGGGTCTTCATTGCTGGGCAGCGTTTTCTCTTCTTGCAGTGCACAGGCTTCTCACTTCTTTTGTTGCAGAGCACGGGCTGTAGGGCATGGGGCTTCAGCAGTTGCAGCACCGGGGTTCAGTCCCAGAGTAAAAGCTCAGAAATCGGGGCACACAGGCTTAGTTGCTCTGTGGCGTGTGGGATCTTCCTGGATCAGGGATTGAATCCGTGTCTCCTGCACTGGCAGGTGGATTTTTTACCACTGAGTCACCAGGGAGGCCATAGAGTCTTTTGAAACTCATTTTTTCCTTTTTAAATTTATTTTTTAAAAAGCAATAAAATATGCCTAACATAAAGTTTGCCATTTTAACCATTTTTAAGTGTATAGTTCTGTGGCTTTAAAGTACATTCACCATGTTGTTATGTAAAAATCACCTCTATCCATCTCCAGAATTTTTTTATCTTCCCAAGTGGAAACTTCATCCTTATTAAACACTAACTCCCCATCTCTCATTCTCCCAGCCCCCTGCAATCACTATTCTACTTTCCATCCTTGAAAACTGAACAATTCTAGGTACCTCATATGGAGAAGGAAATGGCAACCCACTCCAGTATTCTTGCCTGGAAAATCTCACGGACAGAGGAGCCTGGGGGGCTACAGTGCATGGGGTCAGAGTCAGACACAACTAAGCACACACACACACACACACACACACACGGACCTCGTAAAAGTGGAACATAAAATAATTGTCATTGTGGGACTGGTTTGTTTCACTTATATCCTTAACATGTACCTATGTTGCAACAGAGTGTCAGAATTTCATTCCTTTCTAAGGCGAAATAATAATTCACTGAATGTAGAATATACCACACTTCCTTCAACCATTGATCTGTCTATGAGTACCTGGTACACTTCCATCTTTTGGCTCTTGTGAATTATAGTGTTTAAATTCTTAAAACACACACACACACACACACACACACACATATTTCTTGTAAAAACAAAAATTTCTTGTAAGCTATTGGCTAGAAAAGTTTCTCAATAAGAGAAAACTGACACCCTTTGCTTCAGGTGGAAACCTATTTAGTCAAGGAAGAAACTGCATGTTATTCATTAATCCTACAGTCACCTTCCGCAAGATAAGGATTGTTTCATTAGCGGAAAAGTGTATTATCCTCTTAACTTAGTTTCCCTCCAGATCACCAAACCAGCTTTACAAAATACACCTTCCAAGATGGTTGCAGCACCGGTTCAGTCCCAGAGTAAAAGCTCAGAAATCGGGGCACACAGGCTTAGTTGCTCTGTGGCGTGTGGGATCTTCCTGGATCAGGGATTGAATCCGTGTCTCCTGCACTGGCAGGTGGATTTTTTACCACTGAGTCACCAGGGAGGCCATAGAGTCTTTTGAAACTCATTTTTTCCTTTTTAAATTTATTTTTTAAAAAGCAATAAAATATGCCTAACATAAAGTTTGCCATTTTAACCATTTTTAAGTGTATAGTTCTGTGGCTTTAAAGTACATTCACCATGTTGTTATGTAAAAATCACCTCTATCCATCTCCAGAATTTTTTTATCTTCCCAAGTGGAAACTTCATCCTTATTAAACACTAACTCCCCATCTCTCATTCTCCCAGCCCCCTGCAATCACTATTCTACTTTCCATCCTTGAAAACTGAACAATTCTAGGTACCTCATATGGAGAAGGAAATGGCAACCCACTCCAGTATTCTTGCCTGGAAAATCTCACGGACAGAGGAGCCTGGGGGGCTACAGTGCATGGGGTCAGAGTCAGACACAACTAAGCACACACACACACACACACACACACACGGACCTCGTAAAAGTGGAACATAAAATAATTGTCATTGTGGGACTGGTTTGTTTCACTTATATCCTTAACATGTACCTATGTTGCAACAGAGTGTCAGAATTTCATTCCTTTCTAAGGCGAAATAATAATTCACTGAATGTAGAATATACCACACTTCCTTCAACCATTGATCTGTCTATGAGTACCTGGTACACTTCCATCTTTTGGCTCTTGTGAATTATAGTGTTTAAATTCTTAAAACACACACACACACACACACACACACACATATTTCTTGTAAAAACAAAAATTTCTTGTAAGCTATTGGCTAGAAAAGTTTCTCAATAAGAGAAAACTGACACCCTTTGCTTCAGGTGGAAACCTATTTAGTCAAGGAAGAAACTGCATGTTATTCATTAATCCTACAGTCACCTTCCGCAAGATAAGGATTGTTTCATTAGCGGAAAAGTGTATTATCCTCTTAACTTAGTTTCCCTCCAGATCACCAAACAGCTTTAGAATTCATGTGATACAGAGATAGTAACATAACATCCTTCTGTTGTTACAAAATTTGTGCCACCGAAGTGACAACCATTTGCCGAATTCACCAAGATAGTAACAAGAACAGAGAGCTCATCTTTGTCTTCCAGAAAATTGGGCTTATACAAACTCTGTGAATACATGTAACTTTTAGAATCATAACAGATCAAATAGGAGGTAGATTTTAGGATGAATTTAGGTCTATTTTACATTCCACACTGCGAGATTCATTATCAAGATTCGTCTTTAATATGGTCTCTTGCAAGGAAGTTTTAAATGACAGACTTTCAAATGTTTCTCATGTGTTATACAAGACACCACAGAGATTATCTTTGGCAATTCCTCAGTTTACATCAGCGCAAGAAGGAGTTGCCAGGTTCCGTGGCTCAGTTGGTAAAGAATCTACCTTCGATGCAGGAGACCTGGGTTCAATCCCTGGGTAGGGAAGGTCCCCTGGAGAAGGAAATGGCAACCCACTCCAGTATCCGCGCCTGGAAAATTTCATTGTCAAAGGAGCCTGGCAGGGTACAACCCATGGGATCACAAGGAGTGTACTCAGACACGACTGAGTAGCACTTTCACTTTCAAGAAGGAGTATTTTCCCATCACAACATATAGCCAGGTGCCTTAAATCATTTTAGGAATAGCAAGGGAGATGAGTTCATTAGTAACATCCTTTTGTCTCCTTTTAGGTCTACAAGAATCGTTCTAGTATAATTAGATGGTTTTCAAGGCTTCACACTAGGAAGTTATCAATTCATATTTTCAAGGGTACAGAGATTAAGTGTCATGAAACTGAAAATATCTGATCCTTTCATCTCGGGAACCGCTATGGATATTTTTATCAAAGCCCAGATCTTGTTGATAACTCTCCTGATTGCTTCTTGGAGATGAACTATCCACATGGGAGGACCATCACATTGTTCAGGAATATATGCAGTTCCGTGCTGGAAAGGGTAGGGCTGTTTCCTTACATAAAAATTACAGTGCTTCCGTGGTGGTCCAGTGGGTGGGGAATCCGCCTTGCAGTGCAGGGGGCACTGGTTCAATCCCTGGCCCAGGAAGATCTCACGTGCCATGGAGCGGCTGGACCAGTGTGTCCAATTACGAGCCAGAACTCTGGAGCGCATGCACCCAGAGCTGGTGCTCTGCAGCAAGAGAGGCCACTGCAATGGGAAGCCCACACAGGCCAGAAAGAATAAAGATGGATGAAAAATAAATTAAGACTTAGAGGCAAAAAAACCAGAACTTTAAAAAAAAAATTACAGTCCTGCCCTCCTCACACTTGCCTTTCCTCCCAATCACTGTCTTAATGTTGCGTCTCAGTGTGATTTCATCACAAAGGCACGGAGGAATAATTTTCAGGTTTCACAGTATAAAGAAATCGTAATAAAACACTCCCCTGTTGCTTCTAAATTTGTGCCACTCAAAGATGACATCGTATCATCTGTTTAAAAATACTGTGCTCAGTCTTCTCAAACAATGTCACATAAAAAGAACAAGTAAAGGGGAAAGAAAAGTCATTCACCTTTTTATCTAAGAAAGGATTCAATCTCTGCAGCAAATGCTGAACAGACAGGCATTTTTTGCTTTAAGTTGTAGTGGGGTGGAAAGCCTGTTTTTATAATTCTTAACTTATGAAAATCAATAAATTAGGGAAATGATTATTTATATGGTAAAGGAATTCTTATGTTTTGACTATATGCACTCACTATGCCTTGATTCTGTCTTCAGAATCCTGCATGAGTTCATTTCATTGACAGAGTGTAGCTTACAGCCACAACGTCAAAAGCAAAGGAGTCTGGAAAGTAAGATTCTGAGGTTTCCAGTCCTGCGATACAAGGTAGAGTATAAAAGTGTGAAGATAGACACCAATTGTATATATATATAAATTATATATATTTATACACATATAAATGATATATAGTTCACACACCCAAATTATATATATATTACATATATATTATATGTAATATATGTGTGTTTGTGTATGTATGTGTATATACATACACACACACACACACACACATGTAGGCTTCCCTGGTAGCTCAGATGGTAAAGAATCTGCCTGTAATGCAGAGCAGGGGACTCAGTTTTCATCCCTTGGGAAAGATCCCCTGGAGAAGAGAATGACTACCCACTCCAGTATTCTTGCTTGGAGGATTCATGAACAGAGAAGCCTATATATATATATATATAATAGAGAGAGAGAGAGACTCATAATATAGAATATGTTCATGTTATATGCAGACACTTAACCACTCATACACATCCACACATACATATCTGCCAAGTTGGGCAGAGAGGTTTCCCTTTCTCACTTAACCAGCTGTGCTAGCCTGAGGTCATACCATCCATTTGGAGGGTTTCCTACATGGAACATGGCACCATCTCTAGACTCGTTCACAGAGATGGCGAGAACAATGTGTGGTGAACAGTCACCCCATTACTTTATTTTTTGTAGCCTCTTGTTAATCTTGTCACAGTTATGCAACAATGCAGAGCTCAAGAAAAATTAAAAGATAAAACAAAACACAAGAAAAAAAAAAAAAAAGCCAGTTCAGCTTGATGATTCCATTTGTGAATTAGATGAAGAAGACTTTCTTCCTAAGACTGTCTAGAGCAGCCAGCTGGCTTGCATGTATGAGCCAGTTTCAGCATGCACTCTTGTGCTTGCACCTGGGTAGTCTCTTATTTGGCAACATTTCTTGAATATCCACCCTAAAGGGAAACAAAGAGAAACCATAGACTTTTCCCTAGATGAACATACATTCTAGTTAGTTTCCTGAGCACTTATTAAGCAGCAGAAACTTTACATACATTTATGTATATCATTAAAATATATCTGCAAGGCAAATATCATTATCATTAATTTACAAAATATTTTAAAAAAAGAGAGAAACTAAATATCTTCCAAAACCCCAACTCCACTTTAATTACTACTAACATAGAAACATGTAAGAATAGTATATGCACAGGCCCACTTGAAGTGCAGAAAGGATGCAGAGCCAAGCAGAGGGGGAGATAGCTGAAGATAAACACAGGGAAAATCACAGGCTACTGAAGCAAATCAATTACCCCAGGTCCCTTTTAAAAGGCAAAATATAATACTTATACATAACTCTTGCACTACTGCCTCATGACATTTTAAGCAGTTATGTTTTAAATTTTTAAAATTGTTAATTTAACATCCACTTTTGCTTTCTACATGTCAATTTTCTCTTAACAATGAATATTAATGGATTAGTGTGCTGCACTAAATTTTGCCTAAAAGCACCACGTTGATTAAGAATTTTTAGGACTTCCCTCGTGGGCCAGTGGTTAGGAATCCGCCTTGCAGTACAGGGGGTGTGGGTTCGACCCCTGGTTAGGGAACTAAGATCCCCCATATTTTGAAGCAACTAAGCTTGCATGCTACAACCACGAAGGCTGCATGCCACGACTAGAGTCTATGTGCTGCAAAGAAAAATCCCTCATGACACAACTAAAACTTGAGGTAGCTAAACAGTAAAAAGTGTCTGCCTACAATGCAGAAGACCTAGGTTCAGTCTCTGGGTCAGAAAGATTCCTGCAGAGGGGAATGGCTGCCCACTCCAGTATTCTTTTGGGGGTGAGGGGGTGAGGGGTCAGGTTGGGGAGGGAGGAGGGTGGGCAGGCCACTTCTATTGGTCTTTCATTTGTCTATTTTCATCCATCTTTGTTTTTTCACCCATGTGGGCCTCCCTCCGCAGCGGCCTCGCTTGCTGTAGAGCACTGGCTCTGGGCACATGCGCTCCAGAGCTCCAGCTCGGTAATTGGACACATCGGCCCAGCCGCTCCGCGGCACGTGGGATCTTCCCAGACCAAGGATCGAACCGGTGCCCCTTGCACTGCAAGGCGGATTCTTTACCCACTGGACCACCAGGGAAGCCCCCACTCCAGTATTCTTGCCTGGAGCATTCCACGGACAGAGGCACCTGGCAGGCTACAGTCCATGGGGTTGCAAAGAGTCACACACGACGGAATGATTACTTCCAAGGAAAATTTGATATCTAAGCGTGAGTCTATGTTAACAAGGATAATGTGGTATGACCAGAGCTCACAGGATTCAGCTCCAGCAAAAGTAAAGTTTACCTTGCCTGGCGTAGGTTCTAACAGTCCCAGGCTCCTGCTATTCATTTGTGTTTTCAGACTGGCCTCAACAAAAATCACTGGTGAGTTTTAATCTCTTCAGTTCTGCCATCCTGGGGGTGGACCCAGTCAAAACATAGGGGAATATGAACAATAATCTAGTAAATAAAACAACTAACTTGGAAAATTTAGGCCAAACCCACTTTCTCACAAGTAGGAATTTTGTACTGCTTCAGTTGCCCTCTACTATTCTTCAAGACTTTTAATTTTTGGGTCACATATAATTGTCAACATAGGACCTGGCCTCAGAAATAGTTTCTGGAATGAAAAAGATCAGCTTAATAATTGAGGCTATTTTTCAAGGTTACTTTTAAAAGCAAAAATTGTTTCTTGTTTGGAAATCACATTAACCTCAAAAAAGGATAAAACTTTTGGAATCTTTGACTTGGCTTGTCCAAGTAATAGTCTATTACCCAAGAGAAGTAGGGGGCCAGGGATATACATATGACTAATCTGGGAGCATACACATCTGTAAACAACAAAACTCTGTAAAAATATGAAAAAATAAAGTATTTTTTAAAAAGTCTATTACCCAAATTTCAAAGGACTTAGCCTATTTCTCTTCCTAAATAACGGTATTTGGTGGTAATGGGACTCATGTCACTCTGACATAAGCAAATCAAAGACTTAGCATCAGTCTACTTGCATCTGTTTATCATTACAGGGTTCTAGCAGGACTCACAGCCACAGGACAGTATTCCATGGTCTCTTCAGTTCATCACAGAAGTTATCATTTCCAAGATGAAAAGATTGCCTTAAATTTTCCTTAAAGTTCTTTTCAGCCCTTAGTGTTGGCTAATTTTCAACATTTGGAATTTTGACTACAAAGACTTTATGCAGTCAAAATAACAAATTCAGGTGATATTTTGGTGACATATGGATACAATTTTAAAAGCTGCTTTGCCATCTCCCAGCATAACTGAACTCACCATTATTGAACTTTCTTGTCCACCCAAAATCACCAAGTATACTTTCAAGCGGAATAAATCATGACTTGGCTAAGAGCAGCAACTGGATGCAGGTCTCTTGACCCAAGGCAGGGCTTCTCAAACATCCTTATTCCTGCCCTTGCTCCAGCCATTATAATCTTATTTAATGGGACCCCAACTCAACCTCAACCACCTACACAGAAAGCAATTTCTAATCCTTTTTAAGAGCCCATTAGATGTATGGTAAGCAGAAGACGATCCCCTTTAAACACAGCCATGTCTTATCCCAGGGTGGGTGAATATATTGTCTTACATGGTCAAAGAGATTTTCAAACCATGATTAAAGACCTTGAGCGGAGGAGATAATCCTGGATTATCCAGGTGTGTCCTCTAATCACAAGTATGGCACTTAATACATTATTTGCTGCATAAATAAATACAGGCTCTAGAGAAGTAGGATCTAGAGAGAGCAATACAAAATAAAAGTTCATTCATTCATTCAACATATTTGTTCAGTGCTTTTTCTGTGCCAGGTTAAAGATTAGTAAGAAAAATAAAGTCCCTGCTATCATGAAGCTTCAAATATTCTTCTGCTTTCAAATACCCTCCAACCTTGAGGTATTTCTAACATCAGTTTCCCAGGGAGATCCAGTCTTAATTTCATAAATGACTATTTCATCTTGACAGGTTTTTATATTCTCTAGAATCTGAATTATTTAAGGCCAGGACTTACTTATTTCCCATTCTGTGCCAACGGGGCCAAGTTATTTTAGAAAGCATTTTCCATATTCTATTTAAAAGAAAAAAGAGACCAAGCTTCACAGTCTACCAAGTCCTCCATGGAATCCTCTGCCTGGAGCTCTGGGGCTTCCATCATCCCCAAGTGGCTGAAACAAGGAGACAATCCAGGCAATACAGAAGTTATCATTTCCAAGATGAAAAGATTGCCTTAAATTTTCCTTAAAGTTCTTTTCAGCCCTTAGTGTTGGCTAATTTTCAACATTTGGAATTTTGACTACAAAGACTTTATGCAGTCAAAATAACAAATTCAGGTGATATTTTGGTGACATATGGATACAATTTTAAAAGCTGCTTTGCCATCTCCCAGCATAACTGAACTCACCATTATTGAACTTTCTTGTCCACCCAAAATCACCAAGTATACTTTCAAGCGGAATAAATCATGACTTGGCTAAGAGCAGCAACTGGATGCAGGTCTCTTGACCCAAGGCAGGGCTTCTCAAACATCCTTATTCCTGCCCTTGCTCCAGCCATTATAATCTTATTTAATGGGACCCCAACTCAACCTCAACCACCTACACAGAAAGCAATTTCTAATCCTTTTTAAGAGCCCATTAGATGTATGGTAAGCAGAAGACGACCCCCTTTATACACAGCCATGTCTTATCCCAGGGTGGGTGAATATATTGTCTTACATGGTCAAAGAGATTTTCAAACCATGATTAAAGACCTTGAGCGGAGGAGATAATCCTGGATTATCCAGGTGTGTCCTCTAATCACAAGTATGGCACTTAATACATTATTTGCTGCATAAATAAATACAGGCTCTAGAGAAGTAGGATCTAGAGAGAGCAATACAAAATAAAAGTTCATTCATTCATTCAACATATTTGTTCAGTGCTTTTTCTGTGCCAGGTTAAAGATTAGTAAGAAAAATAAAGTCCCTGCTATCATGAAGCTTCAAATATTCTTCTGCTTTCAAATACCCTCCAACCTTGAGGTATTTCTAACATCAGTTTCCCAGGGAGATCCAGTCTTAATTTCATAAATGACTATTTCATCTTGACGGGTTTTTTATATTCTCTAGAATCTGAATTATTTAAGGCCAGGACTTACTTATTTCCCATTCTGTGCCAACGGGGCCAAGTTATTTTAGAAAGCATTTTCCATATTCTATTTAAAAGAAAAAAGAGACCAAGCTTCACAGTCTACCAAGTCCTCCATGGAATCCTCTGCCTGGAGCTCTGGGGCTTCCATCATCCCCAAGTGGCTGAAACAAGGAGACAATCCAGGCAATACAGAGAGAGTGGATATCCCAAGCACAAAGTATATTAAATGAATGTAAGAAAAGTAACTGAATGTTGTTGAACGTCATGGATGGGAACGACTGAGTTAGAGAACATATTCTCATCAGCCCTCAGTCTAGATGGAATTTTGTTACATTCAAAGGATACCCTAGTGCAGTAGAGAGTGCTGCAAAGTGTAAATGTTGAATGAATAAATAAATGAATGCCTGATGGTCAAGGTTGGAGCCAAATTCTTCTTACCAGAGGCAAACCTGTCTTCTGGTTTAATAAATAGCATTTCCAGGTAGCTCAGGGGTTACGAATCCACCTGCCAATGCAGGAGATGTGGATTCGATCCCTGGGTTGGGAAGATCTTTTGGAGAAGGAAATGGCAACCTACTCTAGTATTCTTGCTTGGAAAATCCCATGGACAGAGCAGACTGGCAGGCTACAATCCATGGGGTCACCAAAGAATTAGACATGACTCAGCAACTGAGCAACAACAACAAAGCATATCTACTGGGGGTCCTGGAGAATTGTTGCTGTTCAGGCAGTAAGTCATGTCTGACTGTGACCCCATAGACTGCAGCACATCAGACTTCCTTGTGCTTCACTGTCTCCTAGGAGTTGGCTCAAACTCTTGTCCATTGAATCAGAGATGCCACCCAACAAAGTCATCCTCTGTTTCCGCTTCTCCTGCTTTCAATCTTTCTGAGAACTGGGGTCTTCTCCAACGAGTCTGCTCCTCACACAAGGTAGCCAAAGTATTGGAGCCTCAGCGTCAGCATCAGTCCTTCCAAGTATTGCCTTGCTGTCCAAGGGACTCTCGAAGGTCTTGTTTAGCACCGCAGGTTCGAAAGCATCGATTCTTCAGCCTTCTTTATGTCCAACTCTCACATCTGTACATGACAACTGGAAAAACCAGATCTTTGCCTATACAGACATTTATATTGGCAGAGAGATCTCTCTGCTTTTTAATACGCTGTCTACATTTGTCATAGCTTTTCTTTCAAGGAGCAAGAGTCTTTTAGGAGGATTCTAACCCATTTCTAGTTTAAATGCTGATGAAGAAGGCAAGCAGAGTTAAGCATTTGGTTAACAGTTTAATCATCATCTCTTTAGTTTACCAACCTGTGCCCTGGCAACACTCATTCAGAGCCAACCCTGACTCAAAGCTGGGAAGATCAGATCCTCATGCCTGGGGCAAATTTAAGCAAGGAGACAGAAGAGTGTTGCAATGTTGTACAGATTTAGAAGCAAAGCAAATGGTAAACTCCTTGATCTCGTGATTTTGGCTAGCCTAAATTTTATGACTCCTTTTTTAAAATTTATTTAATTAGAAACCATTTTGAGTGCCAGCCCAAAGAAATTTTAGGAAGTAAACAAAACAGTTTTGATCCTCTTAAGCCATATCTTGGCTTTCTCTGCTACCCTCTCGCCTTCCTTAGCTCAGAGAGATTCTCCTGCACTGGTTTCCAGTATCAGACCTGGCTGTTAAGGGCCTTCCTTCTTTGGGATTACAGGCTTCATTAATTCCCAGCTGACTAGAAAATACTTTGCTCAATTCAACCCCTACTAAGCTGTTAGCAGTCTACAGTGTTCGGTCTAAGAAATCCTACCCTTTAATACAGAGTGTATGGATACATTTTCTGGGATTCAAGAAATACAAATTACCACACATGATATCCATCAAAAAGGCTTCTCATCCAGCTGAAATTTATTGTAAGTGTTGATAATGGCCATCCCTCTGGAACTCCCATCCAAGAGAATGTAACACTCCAGGAGTCAGACAAGTAACATCACGGCATCTAGAGATAAAATCCTGCACTAACGGGTTCTGCTGCTGGGCCACTTCAGTCATGTCTGACTTTGTGCAACCCTATGGACTATAGCCCTTCAGGCTCCTCTGCCCATGGAATTCTCCAGGCAAGAATACTGGAGTGGGCTTCCATGCCTCCTCCAGGGATCTTCCCATGTAGGGATTGAACCCGAATCTCCTGAATTGCAGGCAGATTCTTCACTGCTGAGCCCCAGGAAGCCCCTAAGAGGTTCTGACTTGCAAATGAACAAGCTGACAGAGGAAAAGTAAACATTTAAAATTTGGCAGAGAGATCTCTCTGCTTTTTAATACGCTGTCTACATTTGTCATAGCTTTTCTTTCAAGGAGCAAGAGTCTTTTAGGAGGATTCTAACCCATTTCTAGTTTAAATGCTGATGAAGAAGGCAAGCAGAGTTAAGCATTTGGTTAACAGTTTAATCATCATCTCTTTAGTTTACCAACGTGCCCTGGCAACACTCATTCAGAGCCAACCCTGACTCAAAGCTGGGAAGATCAGATCCTCATGCCTGGGGCAAATTTAAGCAAGGAGACAGAAGAGTGTTGCAATGTTGTACAGATTTAGAAGCAAAGCAAATGGTAAACTCCTTGATCTCGTGATTTTGGCTAGCCTAAATTTTATGACTCCTTTTTTAAAATTTATTTAATTAGAAACCATTTTGAGTGCCAGCCCAAAGAAATTTTAGGAAGTAAACAAAACAGTTTTGATCCTCTTAAGCCATATCTTGGCTTTCTCTGCTACCCTCTCGCCTTCCTTAGCTCAGAGAGATTCTCCTGCACTGGTTTCCAGTATCAGACCTGGCTGTTAAGGGCCTTCCTTCTTTGGGATTACAGGCTTCATTAATTCCCAGCTGACTAGAAAATACTTTGCTCAATTCAACCCCTACTAAGCTGTTAGCAGTCTACAGTGTTCGGTCTAAGAAATCCTACCCTTTAATACAGAGTGTATGGATACATTTTCTGGGATTCAAGAAATACAAATTACCACACATGATATCCATCAAAAAGGCTTCTCATCCAGCTGAAATTTATTGTAAGTGTTGATAATGGCCATCCCTCTGGAACTCCCATCCAAGAGAATGTAACACTCCAGGAGTCAGACAAGTAACATCACGGCATCTAGAGATAAAATCCTGCACTAACGGGTTCTGCTGCTGGGCCACTTCAGTCATGTCTGACTTTGTGCAACCCTATGGACTATAGCCCTTCAGGCTCCTCTGCCCATGGAATTCTCCAGGCAAGAATACTGGAGTGGGCTTCCATGCCCTCCTCCAGGGATCTTCCCATGTAGGGATTGAACCCGAATCTCCTGAATTGCAGGCAGATTCTTCACTGCTGAGCCCCCAGGGAAGCCCCTAAGAGGTTCTGACTTGCAAATGAACAAGCTGACAGAGGAAAAGTAAACTTTATTACCACGGTCACGCACTATTCTAATGTGTTCCCGAATATCAGGTTCAATTTCAGCATAGCCCACAAACATCCCTAAGGTGGGACATACTTCTGTAAAGTTATTACTTTCCTGTTCCAGCTTCAATGTTCCTTTGTCCTTGGAAAGTAATCTAATAGAACACCACTGTATTATGAACAGCTCTGCCAAGGATGTATTTTTAGCTTCCTTTGGAGATTTCAGTATATGTCTATACCAGAACCATCGAATTCTTAGATTCACACTGTGTGTGCATTTAGGAAGTGTTAATATTTTCAAAAAAGATAAAAACTGTGTAAAGTCTGCTGTTACACATAATGTTATGCTGATCTAAGCCCATCTAATAGAAAATTCACTTTGTAAAATAAATTTCTATAGTATTTACAGCATCATCTTCCTTACAGCCACTTAGGGTAGCAACAGCACATGTGGCCTGAAGTTGACTCTCCAAGCTCTGGGAAAAGGTTCATTAGTGCAATGGGTTTGTTTAGGTGGGTGGTTTGTCAATATGTCTAAAGTGGTGTATACAGTAATCATTTTTTATGACCACAAGCACTAGAAAGGCTATTTTAAAATTACAACTGGGGAAAGATAAAAACACAGACTCTAATCACTGTGGTTGTTGCCTGTCATTTTAGATCTATTCTTTTGTACCACACATGATATCCATCAAAAAGGCTTCTCATCCAGCTGAAATTTATTGTAAGTGTTGATAATGGCCATCCCTCTGGAACTCCCATCCAAGAGAATGTAACACTCCCGGAGTCAGACAAGTAACATCACGGCATCTAGAGATAAAATCCTGCACTAACGGGTTCTGCTGCTGGGCCACTTCAGTCATGTCTGACTTTGTGCAACCCTATGGACTATAGCCCTTCAGGCTCCTCTGCCCATGGAATTCTCCAGGCAAGAATACTGGAGTGGGCTTCCATGCCCTCCTCCAGGGGATCTTCCCCATGTAGGGATTGAACCCGAATCTCCTGAATTGCAGGCAGATTCTTCACTGCTGAGCCCCCAGGGAAGCCCCTAAGAGGTTCTGACTTGCAAATGAACAAGCTGACAGAGGAAAAGTAAACTTTATTACCACGGTCACGCACTATTCTAATGTGTTCCCGAATATCAGGTTCAATTTCAGCATAGCCCACAAACATCCCTAAGGTGGGACATACTTCTGTAAAGTTATTACTTTCCTGTTCCAGCTTCAATGTTCCTTTGTCCTTGGAAAGTAATCTAATAGAACACCACTGTATTATGAACAGCTCTGCCAAGGATGTATTTTTAGCTTCCTTTGGAGATTTCAGTATATGTCTATACCAGAACCATCGAATTCTTAGATTCACACTGTGTGTGCATTTAGGAAGTGTTAATATTTTCAAAAAAGATAAAAACTGTGTAAAGTCTGCTGTTACACATAATGTTATGCTGATCTAAGCCCATCTAATAGAAAATTCACTTTGTAAAATAAATTTCTATAGTATTTACAGCATCATCTTCCTTACAGCCACTTAGGGTAGCAACAGCACATGTGGCCTGAAGTTGACTCTCCAAGCTCTGGGAAAAGGTTCATTAGTGCAATGGGTTTGTTTAGGTGGGTGGTTTGTCAATATGTCTAAAGTGGTGTATACAGTAATCATTTTTTATGACCACAAGCACTAGAAAGGCTATTTTAAAATTACAACTGGGGAAAGATAAAAACACAGACTCTAATCACTGTGGTTGTTGCCTGTCATTTTAGATCTATTCTTTTGTTGGTTGCCACTAGCAACAAGAAAATCAAGCTGAAGAAATTTTAATCAAATAAAGATTGCTCTTTACTTCCCTGATCATAAACTATTAATATGTTGCACTGAAGAGTAGGCAAGTAAAATAAAAAACAATAATCTGAGATATGAATTCTTTGATGGGACTTTAAAAAACCTTAAAAACAACAATCAACAATCATAAAGATTAGGTTCCGGGAGCCATAAAACAATATCCTCCACTGAGTTCATGAGCACCTTTCTGCTCTGCAGCGTGTGGTACAATGAGATTTCATCTCCAGTCTCCATCAACAGAGGCACAGATCAAATTAAGTATCCAGTATTTGAACCAGAAATGGATCTAAGCTCTAGCATTGCTGATTGCAATCCCAAGGGCTTTGATAATTAAAATAGAATGTGTCTTTAAAAAAGGAATAAAAAACCTTCATAGCACAACAATAATATATTCATAGCTGAAACTTCTCTTCATTGAGCATTTATTATGCCAGACACGGTGCTGGGTGTTTACATATCATAATTCCTTTAATATCATGTATCTGTAGACACAGTCTTCTTTTCCTTTGATATATGTGGAAACAGAAGCTCAGAGAGGTTAAGTAATTTGCTTAAGGTCACCAGTGGCCAAGGAAGGAAAGAGGAGATGAAGGTTTGTTTTGTGCCATGTCAAAGGCTCAGTTCTTTTTACTCTGCCAGGCTGGCTTTCTGAAAAGGCAGAAAGCTGTTAGTTATTCGCAGTATGGCTATATAGTGTTGAAGGTCAAGGAGATAAGGAAACAAGAGGACTCCCTGTGTCCCAGGCACTTTCCACAGCACACGGCCATCTTGGAGGGAAGAATACTGACATGCCAGCCCATTAAGGGAAATATGATTACAGAAATACAAGGTGGCGCAGCTAGTATTTGAAATCAGATTTGCCTCACTCCAATGCATGTTTTTTCTGCTCTACCTTCCCACCTCCCACCAAGTGAATGCTGATATTTATAGATCGAATGAAAACCATCTTAGGTGAGAATTTTTATTGAATAGAGTTATGTTTCAGAGGATTATATTTGATCTATGGTGTAGCCAAATCTATACACATCACAAACTGCTGTAGGACAAAGTTCTCTATTGTCTAGTTCTCATCAAATCTCATTTAATATGAAACATATATTTTTTCTTATTCCCCTTGAGAGGAGAAAAAAATAAAGAAAGAGCACGATGGAGCTAAAGAATGTTACAGTCAAATAGCATATAAATAAAATACTATTGCTTATGTATAGTCTATTTAAACTTTTAGGGAGTTTTGTGAATGTCACTTAAGGGGGGGGAAGGAAATGCAAAATCCAAACTCAAATGGAAATGAAAATCTAACACTTTGATCAAATGGCCATTTCCTATAGACTAAATTGTAACTGACATTCTTACAAAGGTGCATGGCATTTGCAGATTTCAACACACTGAAATGAAGTGAGACGAGGTAGGCCTCTCTTTCAGAAATAGTTCTCCTGGAGACCCTATATTAAGACCAAGCCTAGCCCTGTAGGTACTGCATCCTGAATAAAATCTACCTAGGTCTTGTACTGTATACTGCTGCGAGCCAGCAAATCAATGGTGGTGAGAAATTGAGAAGAGGGTCTTCATGGTGTTGAGTGGCAGAAAGAGATGCTGGAAGCATAGAAAAGTGGCAGACACGAACTTCATTTTGATCAACGTAAGATTATGCCAAAACTTTAAAATTTCAGATGCTGTTAATCTAATACCTGCCTCGCAACACCGTTTGTACTCGGGTCATAAGACACTGTCAGCAAGAGCCCTCCACAGGATCCGGTGTTTTTACAAAGACCTGCTAACACTGAGGGGCTTTCTTCCCCGCTCAGACCGTAGTCCTTACACGTGGCATCTCCAGATTACTCAACGTCTTTCTCTCTGAAATCTGACTTTGTTAAATTTCAATACTTTTAAAAAATTTCATGGACTTCTGCTCTTATTTCTTTCCTTCTATGTATTTTCACTTTGTTTTTCACATCCAACCTTCTTTTTTTTTTTTTTTTTAAAGATTTATTTTATTTATTTATCTTTCTTGGGGGGTGGGGTGGGGAGGGAGGGAGATGGGCGGGCCACTTCCATTGGTCTTTCATTTCTCTATTTTCATCCGTCTTTGTTCTTTGGCTCCTGTGGGTCTCTCATCGCGGTGGTCTCTGTTGTCGCAGAGTGCTGGCTCTGGGCGCATGCGCTCCAGAGCTCCAGCTCGGTAATTGGACATATCAGTCCAGCCGCTCCGCGGCACGTGGGATCTTCCCAGGCCAGGGATCGAACCAACGCCCCTTGCACTGCAAGGCGGTGTCCTTACCCACTGGACCACCAGGGGAAGCCCACACATCCAACCTTCTTAGGGTGGAACGTTCATTCACTGATTTTAGACCTTTCTTCTTCCCTCAAATAAGCATTTAAAAACTTGAATTTCTCTAGAAGTACTATCTTTGCTGCACTCCATACATTTTGATACATTGTCATCTTATTATCCTTCAGTTTTAAACATTTCCTAATTCTCTTATGACTTTTTGATCCACAATCTATTGTGTGCTAAGTCGCTTCAGTCCTGTCCAGCTCTTTGTGATGCTAAGGACTGTAGCCCACCAACCTCCTCTATCCATGGGATTCTCCAGGCAAGAATACTGGAGTGGACTACCATGCCCTCCTCCAGGGGATCTTCCTGATCCAGGGACTGAACCCAAGTCTCTCATGTCTCCCGCATTGGCAGGTAGGTTCCTTACCACTGGCATTTATTTAGAAGTCCAAAATTCCAAAAAATCGAGATTTTCCTTAACACATCATGGTTATTGATTATTAATTTAAATGTTGTGGTTGGAAATCATACTCTACGATTTTGTGAAAATTAAAAAAACATAAACCTTGTCAAAAAGAGAAGGACAGATACAGTACACTAACACATATATAAGGAATCTAGTAAGTTCATACTGATAAATATACATGCAGAGCATCCATGGAAAAACAGTCATAGAGAACAGACTTATGGACATTGGGGAGAGGGAAAAGTGGGTGAGAGATATGGAAAGAGAAACATGGAACCCTATACTATCTTATGTAAAAGAGATAACTATTGTCAATGCTCTGTGGGACTAAGGGATCATACATGGGGGCTATGTGATGGCCTAGAGGGGTGTGTTTGGGGGGGAATGGGATATACATATGACTAAGAAATTATACATATCTGTAAACAACAAAACTCTGTAAAATCAAAAGAGCAAAATAAAAAACTTGTGATTGTAAAAAAAAAAAAAAAAGGAAAGAAATATAAATACAGAAAGATTAAATAGTACTTGAAGGAAAAAAAAAACAAAACCCATAAACCTCAATTAAAATAGTCATGAGACCAGAAGGGGGAGCCCTCACACCCTTTGATGACAGCAACTCCCAACAGGAAGAAGGAAGACTACCTCTTCTTACCTAGCAAGAGCTCAGCCAATGAGACGGTCACAACTCACCAGTGAGAAGCCATTACCTTGAAGTCTCAGCTCCTCCAATAGACTCTTGTAGTCCTCTCACAACTTCCTTTTCTTCCCATTAAAAAATATCTCCTTCCCTTGCTGTCTGGGACTTTCATGGTTGCTCACCATGATTGCAGACCCTGAAATGCCGTTCTTTGTTGATCCCAAGAATACTCATTTAGAAATAACTGGCAGTCTATTCGGTTTAGGTCAGTAATTTGAATTCTTTCTAATTTATTGAGGCTCGTTTGATTGCCCAGCATAGTGCAAGTTTCATGAACATGTTCAAAGATGGTATATTTTGCAGTTGTTGGGTGTAGTGTCCCATAGTCTTCCGCTAGGGGTTATGGTGGTTTGATTTCTTTAGTCTAGTTGGGTCTATCAGGGACTGAACCCAAGTCTCTCATGTCTCCCGCATTGGCAGGTAGGTTCCTTACCACTGGCATTTATTTAGAAGTCCAAAATTCCAAAAAATCGAGATTTTCCTTAACACATCATGGTTATTGATTATTAATTTAAATGTTGTGGTTGGAAATCATACTCTACGATTTTGTGAAAATTAAAAAAACATAAACCTTGTCAAAAAGAGAAGGACAGATACAGTACACTAACACATATATAAGGAATCTAGTAAGTTCATACTGATAAATATACATGCAGAGCATCCATGGAAAAACAGTCATAGAGAACAGACTTATGGACATTGGGGAGAGGGAAAAGTGGGTGAGAGATATGGAAAGAGAAACATGGAACCCTATACTATCTTATGTAAAAGAGATAACTATTGTCAATGCTCTGTGGGACTAAGGGATCATACATGGGGGCTATGTGATGGCCTAGAGGGGTGTGTTTGGGGGGGAATGGGATATACATATGACTAAGAAATTATACATATCTGTAAACAACAAAACTCTGTAAAATCAAAAGAGCAAAATAAAAAACTTGTGATTGTAAAAAAAAAAAAAAGGAAAGAAATATAAATACAGAAAGATTAAATAGTACTTGAAGGAAAAAAAAAACAAAACCCATAAACCTCAATTAAAATAGTCATGAGACCAGAAGGGGGAGCCCTCACACCCTTTGATGACAGCAACTCCCAACAGGAAGAAGGAAGACTACCTCTTCTTACCTAGCAAGAGCTCAGCCAATGAGACGGTCACAACTCACCAGTGAGAAGCCATTACCTTGAAGTCTCAGCTCCTCCAATAGACTCTTGTAGTCCTCTCACAACTTCCTTTTCTTCCCATTAAAAAATATCTCCTTCCCTTGCTGTCTGGGACTTTCATGGTTGCTCACCATGATTGCAGACCCTGAAATGCCGTTCTTTGTTGATCCCAAGAATACTCATTTAGAAATAACTGGCAGTCTATTCGGTTTAGGTCAGTAATTTGAATTCTTTCTAATTTATTGAGGCTCGTTTGATTGCCCAGCATAGTGCAAGTTTCATGAACATGTTCAAAGATGGTATATTTTGCAGTTGTTGGGTGTAGTGTCCCATAGTCTTCAGATAGGTTATGGTGGTTGATAGTGTTGGTCACTTCATCTCTGTCCTTACTGATTTCTTTGTCTAGTCTATCAGTTAGAGAGGGGAATATTTAAATCTCCAAATATGACTGTAGAATTGCCTCCTTGTGTTTTAACTCTGTTAATTTTGCTTCATGAATTTGGAAGCAGTGTTATTAGCCATTGTGGTATAATGAAAAATAAATATTTGATTTTCATCCCCAGTTCCATGCACAGGGCTCCTAGAATCCCTGGAATTTCCTGTCTTTTTATATGCTAGTAAGATAACACACGGGAGGGCCCTAATTGCTTTGGGATGTGGTCTTGCCACCAACAGCCAGGAATGGACTGAATGGTGTCTAGACCTAGTAAGTCTTGCAATAAAAAGCCCTAAAAGACTATCTTTGTGGAGCTCCTGGTCTGGTGAACAGGCAAATGTGCCAGGAAGGTGATAGACAGAATGAACATGGATGCTCTGCACCCCTTCACCTGTACCTCGCATGATACACATTTGCCACTGGCCTGTTCTGAGTTGTACATGTTACAACAAACATAATTGTAAGCAAAGTACTTTCCTGAATTCTGATTCATTTTAGCAAATTATTGTATCTGAGGGAGGGTCAAGAGAACCTCTGAATTTGTAGCCTGTCTGGCAGTGGTGTAGGTCTCCTGGGGACCCCCTTTGTGGCTGGTATCTGAAGAGGACCAGTATTCTAGGATTCAGCTCCTATGTCTTGAAGTTATACTAAGTCTTGAGTAGTTCATATCAGAACTGAATCAACTGAGTTGAATTGTAAGACACACAGTTGGTGTCAGAGAATTAGAGAATTGGTTGGTGTCAAGAAAAAGCACACATGGTTTCCTGTCTGGGACTTTCATGGTTGCTCACCATGATTGCAGACCCTGAAATGCCGTTCTTTGTTGATCCCAAGAATACTCATTTAGAAATAACTGGCAGTCTATTCGGTTTAGGTCAGTAATTTGAATTCTTTCTAATTTATTGAGGCTCGTTTGATTGCCCAGCATAGTGCAAGTTTCATGAACATGTTCAAAGATGGTATATTTTGCAGTTGTTGGGTGTAGTGTCCCATAGTCTTCAGATAGGTTATGGTGGTTGATAGTGTTGGTCACTTCATCTCTGTCCTTACTGATTTCTTTGTCTAGTCTATCAGTTAGAGAGGGGAATATTTAAATCTCCAAATATGACTGTAGAATTGCCTCCTTGTGTTTTAACTCTGTTAATTTTGCTTCATGAATTTGGAAGCAGTGTTATTAGCCATTGTGGTATAATGAAAAATAAATATTTGATTTTCATCCCCAGTTCCATGCACAGGGCTCCTAGAATCCCTGGAATTTCCTGTTTTTTTATATGCTAGTAAGATAACACACGGAGGGCCCTAATTGCTTGGGGATGTGGTCTTGCCACCAACAGCCAGGAATGGACTGAATGGTGTCTAGACCTAGTAAGTCTTGCAATAAAAAGCCCTAAAAGACTATCTTTGTGGAGCTCCTGGTCTGGTGAACAGGCAAATGTGCCAGGAAGGTGATAGACAGAATGAACATGGATGCTCTGCACCCCTTCACCTGTACCTCGCATGATACACATTTGCCACTGGCCTGTTCTGAGTTGTACATGTTACAACAAACATAATTGTAAGCAAAGTACTTTCCTGAATTCTGATTCATTTTAGCAAATTATTGTATCTGAGGGAGGGTCAAGAGAACCTCTGAATTTGTAGCCTGTCTGGCAGTGGTGTAGGTCTCCTGGGGACCCCCTTTGTGGCTGGTATCTGAAGAGGACCAGTATTCTAGGATTCAGCTCCTATGTCTTGAAGTTATACTAAGTCTTGAGTAGTTCATATCAGAACTGAATCAACTGAGTTGAATTGTAAGACACACAGTTGGTGTCAGAGAATTAGAGAATTGGTTGGTGTCAAGAAAAAAGCACACAGGTATATAAACATTTGTAATTCTTATGGTTTCCTGTTGAATTAATTCTTTGATCATTACGAAGTATTCCCATTTATCTCTAATTAATACTCTGTCATGAAGGATATTTTAACTGGCATTTGTGTGGTGTATCTTTTTGTATCTCTACATTGAAAGTGCATGTCTTGTTAATTTGACATTCTGTTTCTGCCACTGGCTAACAGAACGTTCTGGGAGGATGGAAATGCTCTGTCTCTGGACTATACAATATGGTAGCCACTGTCCACAAGTAGCTATTGAGCACTTTAGATATGGCTGATACAGCTGAGAAACTGAATTTGTAATTATATTTAATTTAATTAATTTAAAATGAAATAGCCACATATGGCAGTGGCAGCTATACTAAACAGCACAGGTTTACTTCATGAACATTTAAAGTAATTGCTGACAAGGTTGGATGTAGGTCTATATTTCATTTGTTTTCTGTTTTGTGTCCCTCTTGGATAATTTCTATTGATCTGTTTCCAAATTGTCTGATACTTTACCTCATCACAGAAACTTTAAGTCCTCTGCACATTTTTTCCCCTCCTGTGTCATTTGGAAACACACAGTCACTGCTCAATATTCAGTAAAATGCTTTTCAACTCTTTGAAGGATTTTCTGAGTTCCCGTAAGTCAGACCCTTCTCCTACTTGTTGACCCTACTGTATCATACACATGTCTCTCTCCCGGTACCTCTCGTCTTATTATTAGCTCCGTCTCTTCCTCAGCTGTCCACATTTTATTTGTCTTTGATATGTCCTCCTAACACTGTGATCTGTTCTCTTAACAATATATTGATTCTTCTCATTTATATCATTTTTTAAATCTCACGATAAGATCCACTAGAAGTAAAACTATTCCCTACAATATCATTTTTATCTGCCATGGACTGGACAGATACAAATAACGTTGTCCTCCGATTCATCTGACTGAACACGTTATGAAAGAATTGCATCTCAGAAAAACCCCTAACAGCAGCAGATCCTTTGTCAATACAGGGCCTTGTTGCTATTAGATGGAATTGAAATCCACATCAATGGAAATAATTTAATCAGTTGAAGGGATTCTGGATTCTAGCAAAGAAGAAAATGTAGGATTCTGAATGCAGATTGTGAAATTAGCAGCAAAATATGTAGTATTCACTAAGGAGACAAAACCACCTGCTGATTATCACTCCTTGTAAATGGAAGGATACATTTCTTGGACCTTTTGGCATACCACCTTGGCTGATTATTTTAACTGCATTTGGGATCTTTTGTATCTCTACATTGAAAGTGCATGTCTTGTTAATTTGACATTCTGTTTCTGCCACTGGCTAACAGAACGTTCTGGGAGGATGGAAATGCTCTGTCTCTGGACTATACAATATGGTAGCCACTGTCCACAAGTAGCTATTGAGCACTTTAGATATGGCTGATACAGCTGAGAAACTGAATTTGTAATTATATTTAATTTAATTAATTTAAAATGAAATAGCCACATATGGCAGTGGCAGCTATACTAAACAGCACAGGTTTACTTCATGAACATTTAAAGTAATTGCTGACAAGGTTGGATGTAGGTCTATATTTCATTTGTTTTCTGTTTTGTGTCCCTCTTGGATAATTTCTATTGATCTGTTTCCAAATTGTCTGATACTTTACCTCATCACAGAAACTTTAAGTCCTCTGCACATTTTTTCCCCTCCTGTGTCATTTGGAAACACACAGTCACTGCTCAATATTCAGTAAAATGCTTTTCAACTCTTTGAAGGATTTTCTGAGTTCCCGTAAGTCAGACCCTTCTCCTACTTGTTGACCCTACTGTATCATACACATGTCTCTCTCCCGGTACCTCTCGTCTTATTATTAGCTCCGTCTCTTCCTCAGCTGTCCACATTTTATTTGTCTTTGATATGTCCTCCTAACACTGTGATCTGTTCTCTTAACAATATATTGATTCTTCTCATTTATATCATTTTTTAAATCTCACGATAAGATCCACTAGAAGTAAAACTTTTCCCCTACAATATCATTTTTATCTGCCATGGACTGGACAGATACAAATAACGTTGTCCTCCGATTCATCTGACTGAACACGTTATGAAAGAATTGCATCTCAGAAAAACCCCTAACAGCAGCAGATCCTTTGTCAATACAGGGCCTTGTTGCTATTAGATGGAATTGAAATCCACATCAATGGAAATAATTTAATCAGTTGAAGGGATTCTGGATTCTAGCAAAGAAGAAAATGTAGGATTCTGAATGCAGATTGTGAAATTAGCAGCAAAATATGTAGTATTCACTAAGGAGACAAAACCACCTGCTGATTATCACTCCTTGTAAATGGAAGGATACATTTCTTGGACCTTTTGGCATATTCTCTGAGCATACAGCAGGTGTAGTAGAAAGAACAAAGACTCTAGAGCAAAACAAAGACTTAGCTATGAATCCCAGGTCTTCTGTTTACTAATTGTGCAGCCTCTGAGAGGGTCTTTAATCTCTCTGAGCCTCTGATTTATCTATTAAATATGGGAAATAATATATAATTTGTGCCATTCTTATAATTACATAAAATTGTATATTTAAAGTCACTGGAAAATAAAGCTTACCCTGAACAAATGGAAATCTTTCATGTTATTATCTTTATAAGCTTTCATTATTTTTTTATTTGTAGTGTATATTTAGCCAAGTTCATTGGAAACCACATTAAGCATTAATATAGCATATTAAGGCTAATTTGGTAGCTACCCTTGGCAATGTATTTTGTACAAATTTAAACATCTCCAAAGTTTTATTTCATTTTAGCTATTCCTAGGATTTATAATTCAACCTCCACGAGGGAAATTTCAGACCAAAAGAGATTCTCTAGGATCATTCATCAACTGCAGAAAAAGCAGTCCCTTGCTGAGAACTAACTGCCAGGTACTATGCTAAATATGTTACTTGCATTATCTAATTTAATCCTTCCAACATTCATTTAGGGTAGGGGCTGTTGCAGAAGAAGAAAACAAAGCCTTTTTAGAAGTTAAACAATTTGCCCAAGCTTATGCAGTAAGATACAAGCTGGAGTTCAAAGCCACATCTTTAAAACCCTTACTCTTTTTTTTTTTTTTTTAAAGATTTACTTATTTATTTACTTTGGGCGGGGGTCGGGTTGGGGAGGGAGGGGAGTGGGCGGGCCACTTCTATTGGTGTTTCATTTCTCTATTTTCATCCGTCTTTGTTCTTTGGCTCCTGTGGGCCTCCCATCGCGGTGGCGTCTGTCGTTGCAGAGTACAGGCTCTGGGCGCATGCGCTCCAGAGCTCCAGCTCGGTGATTGGACACATCAGTCCAGTCGCTCCGCGGCACGTGGGATCTTCCCAGGCCAGGGCTCGAACCGGCGCCCCTTGCACTGCAAGGCGGTGTCCTTACCCACTGGACCACCAGGGGACGCCCAAACCCTTACTCTTGAATTACTACTCAAACCCACTTCCCCACTGATCTAAACTCTCTGTTTTCCAGGCCTGCTGGCTCATGTATAGGCCAGTCTAGGATGTGCACTTTCTTTACCATCTGAGTCACCAGGAAAGCCCCTTCGTGTGCACTTTCTTAATGGTAAAGCCGACGGTAAAACCAACATGAACCAGAAAAACTGTTTTGACATCTGGAAACCACCTCATTTTAAATGTGCTACAAGTTAATGTTTCTATTAAAGCAAGAAGCGACTTGGGACACATGCAACCAACATCGGCAAGAGTTAGCAGTCCTAGCACTAGGATTCGCTTTTCTTCCAAACACTTAGGTATGTGTTTCACTAATGCTCAAAAGTATTCCCCTGACAGAGTTGTCTCTACCTTGTTACCAGTGAAGAAATTAGAGCCCACATCTACCAGACACCACCCACACAACAGGCTGAATCACTGCTCAGAGCTAGTGAAGTTCTCTTCTTCACCATCAGGATTTTTCCCCTTTGCTGCTTCAGCTGAACCAATGAGAAACTTAAAGGAGAAGATGAGGAATAAAGGACAATAAGAAAGAGTAAGATCCTTCCACAGAGATCACATTTCTAAGTGAATTTGGAGATAGGAAATCAATAACCTGAGGACTTGCAATCTGAATGGGAACATTCTCTTTCCCTCCAATGTCTAAAATTAAAGAATGATTCTGTAGTCTTTATTAAAAGTAAATATAAAGTAAATGTTGGCTTCAATTTCTTAATTTTTGGACCATGTGTATTGCTAAGTGAGAGGAAATGGAGTTTTAAGATTTACTTATTTATTTACTTTGGGGTCGGGTTGGGAGGGAGGGGGGGCCACTTCTATTGGTGTTTCATTTCTCTATTTTCATCCGTCTTTGTTCTTTGGCTCCTGTGGGCCTCCCATCGCGGTGGCGTCTGTCGTTGCAGAGTACAGGCTCTGGGCGCATGCGCTCCAGAGCTCCAGCTCGGTGATTGGACACATCAGTCCAGTCGCTCCGCGGCACGTGGGATCTTCCCAGGCCAGGGCTCGAACCGGCGCCCCTTGCACTGCAAGGCGGTGTCCTTACCCACTGGACCACCAGGGGACGCCCAAACCCTTACTCTTGAATTACTACTCAAACCCACTTCCCCACTGATCTAAACTCTCTGTTTTCCAGGCCTGCTGGCTCATGTATAGGCCAGTCTAGGATGTGCACTTTCTTTACCATCTGAGTCACCAGGAAAGCCCCTTCGTGTGCACTTTCTTAATGGTAAAGCCGACGGTAAAACCAACATGAACCAGAAAAACTGTTTTGACATCGGGAAACCACCTCATTTTAAATGTGCTACAAGTTAATGTTTCTATTAAAGCAAGAAGCGACTTGGGACACATGCAACCAACATCGGCAAGAGTTAGCAGTCCTAGCACTAGGATTCGCTTTTCTTCCAAACACTTAGGTATGTGTTTCACTAATGCTCAAAAGTATTCCCCTGACAGAGTTGTCTCTACCTTGTTACCAGTGAAGAAATTAGAGCCCACATCTACCAGACACCACCCACACAACAGGCTGAATCACTGCTCAGAGCTAGTGAAGTTCTCTTCTTCACCATCAGGATTTTTCCCCTTTGCTGCTTCAGCTGAACCAATGAGAAACTTAAAGGAGAAGATGAGGAATAAAGGACAATAAGAAAGAGTAAGATCCTTCCACAGAGATCACATTTCTAAGTGAATTTGGAGATAGGAAATCAATAACCTGAGGACTTGCAATCTGAATGGGAACATTCTCTTTCCCTCCAATGTCTAAAATTAAAGAATGATTCTGTAGTCTTTATTAAAAGTAAATATAAAGTAAATGTTGGCTTCAATTTCTTAATTTTTGGACCATGTGTATTGCTAAGTGAGAGGAAATGGAGTTTTAAGATTGCAGCTTGAACAAATTCTTCTTGAAGTACTATCACTGTGATGATCACATGCAATTAATTGGAGTTGTTTATAGAGCTGGTAATTCCAACTGAATTCCTGTGTTTCTTGTTGTGACTCAGGTTGTCCCTAAACTCCTGCCTATGACAGAAAAGCTATGTATATGTGTCTAGAAGAGAAAAAAAATATTTCAAGTTTTTTAGACTGTGGCTTTAGTTAATTTTTAGCTGATTTTTATTTTTTTGTATTTTTTAAATTCTTAATTTGATTTTGGCTGCCTTGGAGCTCTGTTGCTGCACGTGGGCTTTCTTTACGTGCAGTGAGCAGGGGCTACTCTCTAGTTGCAGAGTGCAGGCTTGTCATTGCAGTGGCTTCTCTTGCTGTGGCATGTGAGCTCAGTAGCTACGATGCATAAGTTGTCCCGAGGCATATGGGACCTTCCCGGACTAGGGATCAACCTCAAGTCCCCTGCACTGACAGGCAGATTCTTAATCACTGGATCACCAGGGAAGTCCTGATTTTTCTTTTTTTCTGATTCATCTAAGACAAAATAAGATGCCCAGGAAAATCAGAAAATTCACTGAATGCTTTATTACCAAAAGATCCAAGCTCAGGGTTCAATGTTTTTAGTTTTTAAAATCTCAAAAATCCTATTATTTATAGATTACAATATTAGAAGGGAAGGAACTAATCTACCTAATGCATTTTCCTTGAACAATAAAGCATGACATGGATGTTTAATAAGGTATAAATCATTAGAATGTAATCATTTTATATCTTTTCAAACTAGGAAGACTGGTACTTTCTTGATTAATAAATATAAAGGGACACGCCCTCCCCCCAAAAAAGTACAAAGAAGATGAGATAAACGAAACTGTCTCATACAGTTGTATATTTTAGGCACTGTTTAAACACAGCCAAGGGGGGACACACATGAGCTTGGAAATTTAAGCTGTATTTGCCAAACTGGACTCCATGGCTCTCCGGTGAGGTGGCGGGGGCCAGAAAGAACACATCAACCAAGTGGATGCCTGTTCCCAATTTATCCAACCAGAGAAAGGGCTCTTTCTCATTTGTAAAAGGCCCTGTAGAGGCTGGCTATACTCTGGTGAAAAGACCACATTCTTCATGATATGTATTTTCTTTGTTTTATTTTTATTTTATTTTATTTTTTTATTTTGGTGGGGGTGGGGTGGGGAGGGAGGGGAGCAGGCAGGCCACTTCTATTGGTCTTTCATTTATCTATTTTCATCCATCTTGGTTCTTTGGCCCGTGTGGGCCTCCCATCGCGGTAGCCTCTGTTGTCGCAGAGCACCGCCTCTGGGCGCATGCGCTCCAGAGCTCTGGCTCGGTGATTGGACACATCGGTCCAGCTGCTCCGCGGCACGTGGGAGCGTCCCAGGCCAGGGATCGAACCGGTGCCCCTTGCACTGCAAGGCGGTGTCCTTACCCACTGGACCACCAGGGAAGCCCTGTTTTATCTTTAAATCTAAATTGCTTGTACTCAATTTCAGCTTCATTCATTTGGCAAGTACGTTTTGAGTCCCTTGGCTGTGCAGACACTGATATGCCCAAGAACAAACCATAGCACCTGACACAAAGAACTTTTAGTTTAGGTACTTGGAGACAAGAACCCAAAGATACAATGCATAGTTACTTTTAGGTTTTTCTGGGACCATGTTCCTAAAATTACCATGACTGTCAAAACTAAAGCTGGCCAAATTAATATCTGGTAGAAAATAGTGGGTATGGAAGGATCTCATCTCCACAGCAAACTAGATTCCCCATGATAAAAAAAAGAAGACCTTGCTTCAACAGCAAACGTTTCTCTTAACTAATTTCATCCATTATTCAGAAAACATTGCTAAACACTTGTAAGCTGGGAAACTATAGAATTTTCTACCAGTTTCACAATTTGTGGAATCTCTAGGTCTAATACAAACTCTACCCTTTGTTATTATTTTTTAATGGAAGGATAATTGCTTTACAGAATTTTGGTGTTTTCTGTCAAATATCAACATGAATCAGCCATAGGGTACACATATGTCCCTTCATATGTATATATTCTACCTCATATGTACCTTTTACTAGTGTATGAACTGGGCAGATTCTGTGCACCAGTTAAATTAGGATTAGAATAATATGTTTACCTTATAGAATTGTTAAGAAGATTAAATGAAATACATCATATAAAGTGACTGGTACATAATATATAGTCTATATTTTGTGCATTTATTTTAAATGTTGCTGGCAAAGTTTAAATTTAATGTATCGCTTTTAGTTTTGTTTTGAGGGGATTTTAAAAATACTTTCCTTTGGTTTTATTGTTTCCTATTTTCGCAGTTTTCAATAAAATTTCTATTTACCTTATAAGCCTCTCACAAGGATCTTGGTAGTTGACAACAGATTTTCTGAATTGGAAGAGCAGAGAATAATAGTAAAAGTATTGGTTTTGAAGCCACAGAGTCCTGAGTTCAAACCTGCCTCTGACACTCCTCAGTTCAAATACATCTAACATCAGGATCAACTCAGAATTACTGTGTGTATATAAGGTCAGATTTTTTTTTCTCTCCCTGAAAAGCTATTGCTAAGTCAATGGTGTTTTGGTTTTTAATGTTGAGGTTTTGATGTTTGGGGCTTTCTTGGCCTTGCTTTGTGTCACTGCTTCTTCATCTGTAAGCCCATTTCACTCCTGAACCTGTTCCTTAAAGTCACTATGAGGAGTAGATGAAATAATGCATATAGGATGCCTGGTATAGTGCCTGTCATGTACTGAATGATTTATACATGTTAGCCATTAATAATTAGTATCTGCATTTTGCATTGAGAGGACGAAATATAAATAGATTCTTTTCTTTCCAGTAAACCATAATGTTGCTCCCAGAAGGGTCTACTAGAAGTGTCACTGTCACTGAATTAAAAAAGAAGACCTTGCTTCAACAGAAAGTTTCTTACTAATTTCATCCATTATTCAGAAAACATTGCTAAACACTTGTAAGCTGGGAAACTATAGAATTTTCTACCAGTTTCACAATTTGTGGAATCTCTAGGTCTAATACAAACTCTACCCTTTGTTATTATTTTTTAATGGAAGGATAATTGCTTTACAGAATTTTGGTGTTTTCTGTCAAATATCAACATGAATCAGCCATAGGGTACACATATGTCCCTTCATATGTATATATTCTACCTCATATGTACCTTTTACTAGTGTATGAACTGGGCAGATTCTGTGCACCAGTTAAATTAGGATTAGAATAATATGTTTACCTTATAGAATTGTTAAGAAGATTAAATGAAATACATCATATAAAGTGACTGGTACATAATATATAGTCTATATTTTGTGCATTTATTTTAAATGTTGCTGGCAAAGTTTAAATTTAATGTATCGCTTTTAGTTTTGTTTTGAGGATTTTAAAATACTTTACTTTGGTTTTATTGTTTCCTATTTTCGCAGTTTTCAATAAAATTTCTATTTACCTTATAAGCCTCTCACAAGGATCTTGATAGTTGACAACAGATTTTCTGAATTGGAAGAGCAGAGAATAATAGTAAAAGTATTGGTTTTGAAGCCACAGAGTCCTGAGTTCAAACCTGCCTCTGACACTCCTCAGTTCAAATACATCTAACATCAGGATCAACTCAGAATTACTGTGTGTATATAAGGTCAGATTTTTTTTTCTCTCCCTGAAAAGCTATTGCTAAGTCAATGGTGTTTTGGTTTTTAATGTTGAGGTTTTGATGTTTGGGGCTTTCTTGGCCTTGCTTTGTGTCACTGCTTCTTCATCTGTAAGCCCATTTCACTCCTGAACCTGTTCCTTAAAGTCACTATGAGGAGTAGATGAAATAATGCATATAGGATGCCTGGTATAGTGCCTGTCATGTACTGAATGATTTATACATGTTAGCCATTAATAATTAGTATCTGCATTTTGCATTGAGAGGACGAAATATAAATAGATTCTTTTTCTTTCCAGTAAACCATAATGTTGCTCCCAGAAGGGTCTACTAGAAGTGTCACTGTCACTGACATATTTAAAGGGAAAAACTCTAGAAGATGAGAGATCTCAAATTTGGCCATTTATGTGTGAGTATGGGGTTGAAGTACTGTCATCGCTCCTTTGACAGGGTGAGTAGACTCCAGAGAAGGTCACAGATTAGACCCCTGGAGACCACCTGCGGGAACAGTTTTGGGGAAAGTGACATCTAGAATGAAACCTGAAGGACGAGGATGAGTTAGCCAGGTAAGTACAAGGGAAAGAGCTCTGCAGCTAAAGGATGTGCCAAGTCCTGAAGCTGAGAAAGAGAAGGTGCCTCAGAGACTAATCAATGCTACTCATAAATGCAATGCTTTACTGTATTTACAAAACATACTGCATGTTTTGACCATAAGTAATGACTGCACTTCTTTCAAGATTAGGGGATCCTTCCTAAATCATAAAGTCTTTCCATTCTGAGACGAAGAAGCCAAAGTTGAGAAATGAACAATAAGAAGCCGACGAGACAGAAGGTAGGCAGCATCATGGGCATTTGCTGTGTGTCAAAGGACATTTTGCATCTATAACAGACGAGGAGGCTTAGACATAAAGATGCTAAGTAAGTCACTGGGCAGGGTGCTCAGTTATTCAGTGAGTGCCTGACTCTTTGTGACCCTTTGGACTGTACCGTGCCAGGCTTCTCTGTTCATGGAAGTCTCCTGGCAAGGATACTAGAGTGGGTAGTCATTTCCTCCTCCGGAGTATCTTCTCAATCCAGGGATTGAATACAGGTCTCTTGCATTGCAGGCGGATTCTTTACCTGCAGAGCCATTATAAGGGAAACCTATGTCACCTGAAGTCATAGCTTTAAGAAAAGCAGAGCCAGAATTCAAAACCAGATCTATAATCCTCCAGATTCTAGGATCATTTTCACTATACTTCATATGTAAATTTACTCCCACAAGTGCATTGTAATTGTTTATTTGTGCGTTTATTTCTACATTAGTCTGTAAGCTCCTTGGAAGTCTTTTTGTATTTGTAAGCACATTTTCTGACAGATAGATGACTACATGGATGGATGGACGGATGCATAAAGGAACATTTGAGAGATTACTTGCATGGGTTTTTCCAAGGATTAATCCCATCACTTTTCAAGCAAACTGTGATACTCTCAAACATATTTCTAAATCTAATTAATCATACACATTTTCACAAGTCAGTAAGAAATCTACCATAATAAAAACTGAATGGTTCTGGGCTTCCCCTGGTGGTCCAGTGGGTAAGGACACTGCCTTGCAGTGCAAGGGGCGCCGGTTCGATCCCTGGACTGGGAAGATCCCACGTGCCGTGGAGCGGCTGGACTGATGTGTCCAATTACCGAGCCAGAGCCGGCGCTCTGCGACGACAGAGGCCACCGCGATGGGAGGCCCACTGGAGCCAAAGTAAATGCAATGCTTTACTGTATTTACAAAACATACTGCATGTTTTGACCATAAGTAATGACTGCACTTCTTTCAAGATTAGGGGATCCTTCCTAAATCATAAAGTCTTTCCATTCTGAGACGAAGAAGCCAAAGTTGAGAGATGAACAATAAGAAGCCGACGAGACAGAAGGTAGGCAGCATCATGGGCATTTGCTGTGTGTCAAAGGACATTTTGCATCTATAACAGACGAGGAGGCTTAGACATAAAGATGCTAAGTAAGTCACTGGGCAGGGTGCTCAGTTATTCAGTGAGTGCCTGACTCTTTGTGACCCTTTGGACTGTACCGTGCCAGGCTTCTCTGTTCATGGAAGTCTCCTGGCAAGGATACTAGAGTGGGTAGTCATTTCCTCCTCCGGAGTATCTTCTCAATCCAGGGATTGAATACAGGTCTCTTGCATTGCAGGCGGATTCTTTACCTGCAGAGCCATTATAAGGGAAACCTATGTCACCTGAAGTCATAGCTTTAAGAAAAGCAGAGCCAGAATTCAAAACCAGATCTATAATCCTCCAGATTCTAGGATCATTTTCACTATACTTCATATGTAAATTTACTCCCACAAGTGCATTGTAATTGTTTATTTGTGCGTTTATTTCTACATTAGTCTGTAAGCTCCTTGGAAGTCTTTTTGTATTTGTAAGCACATTTTCTGACAGATAGATGACTACATGGATGGATGGACGGATGCATAAAGGAACATTTGAGAGATTACTTGCATGGGTTTTTCCAAGGATTAATCCCATCACTTTTCAAGCAAACTGTGATACTCTCAAACATATTTCTAAATCTAATTAATCATACACATTTTCACAAGTCAGTAAGAAATCTACCATAATAAAAACTGAATGGTTCTGGGCTTCCCCTGGTGGTCCAGTGGGTAAGGACACTGCCTTGCAGTGCAAGGGGCGCCGGTTCGATCCCTGGACTGGGAAGATCCCACGTGCCGTGGAGCGGCTGGACTGATGTGTCCAATTACCGAGCCAGAGCCGGCGCTCTGCGACGACAGAGGCCACCGCGATGGGAGGCCCACTGGAGCCAAAGAACAAAGACGGATGAAAATAGATAAATGAAAGACCAATAGAAGTGGCCCGCCCACTCCCGTCCCTCCCCAACCTGTCCCCCGCCCTAAATAAATAAATAAGTAAAACAACAACAACAACAACAAAACCTGAATGGTTCTGTGTGGGGCTCTGAATTCAAAGAGGACCGTTGCAAGCGTAAGGAAGCTTAAGCACATTGTTTCAGTTTGGAGCTAAGATGGCGCCTACAGGAAGGGACGTGGGAGTGAAAGCAACTTTAAGCACATTGTTTCAGCTTGGAGGTAAGATGGCGCCTAGAGGAAGGGACGTGGGAGTAAAAGGAAGCTTAAGCACATTATTTAAAGAAGCTTAAGCACATGTTTGCAGTTTGGAGCTAAGATGGCGCCTACAGGAAGAGACAGGGAGTGTTGTTAATTGATGGTCAAAATTTCTGATTGGTTCCCCTGGTTTCCACGCTCATAGATGATTGCTTGACCTTTAGCTTGATTGGTGTAATCTATAGGAAGTCCCATGCAAAACCCCCTTCACTTGCCTATAAAAGCTGTGGATCTGCATTAATAAAGCGGAACTGCTTTGACGGAACTCCTGTCACGTCTGATTGTCTCCCGCCTGCCAGGGGGCTGGGGGGCGGGCAGCAAGATTCACCTCTCTCTGAGATCTCCCAGTTCAGCCGGGGGCAATCCCACTGCCTTCTCTTTCTGCGGAAGGCCCCCGCAGTTCTGAATAAAGTAACAAGTGGCAGACTCATGACTAGAAGCCTTCCACAGTGAGTTCCCTGCAGACAAACTCATGGGCGATTTATCCCTTTGTCTCTAATATCTGGCATATTTGGCAAACATATACAAAAATTCTAATCAGTCAACAGTTCTGATTAGAGTCATGCATGCCTTGTCTTTTAAATAACAAGCCAATCCAGTTCTGAAAATAACATTTTCTGATGGACAAACACTTCTAGCTGATCCTTAAAGGAAGAGGCGAGGTAAGGTTTTACCACACAAAGATCTACATGTACTGTCTTCATGATGAGTCCAATTACCGAGCCAGAGCCGGCGCTCTGCGACGACAGAGGCCACCGCGATGGGAGGCCCACTGGAGCCAAAGAACAAAGACGGATGAAAATAGATAAATGAAAGACCAATAGAAGTGGCCGCCCTCCCGTCCCTCCCCAACCTGTCCCCCGCCCTAAATAAATAAATAAGTAAAACAACAACAACAACAACAAAACCTGAATGGTTCTGTGTGGGGCTCTGAATTCAAAGAGGACCGTTGCAAGCGTAAGGAAGCTTAAGCACATTGTTTCAGTTTGGAGCTAAGATGGCGCCTACAGGAAGGGACGTGGGAGTGAAAGCAACTTTAAGCACATTGTTTCAGCTTGGAGGTAAGATGGCGCCTAGAGGAAGGGACGTGGGAGTAAAAGGAAGCTTAAGCACATTATTTAAAGAAGCTTAAGCACATGTTTGCAGTTTGGAGCTAAGATGGCGCCTACAGGAAGAGACAGGGAGTGTTGTTAATTGATGGTCAAAATTTCTGATTGGTTCCCCTGGTTTCCACGCTCATAGATGATTGCTTGACCTTTAGCTTGATTGGTGTAATCTATAGGAAGTCCCATGCAAAACCCCCTTCACTTGCCTATAAAAGCTGTGGATCTGCATTAATAAAGCGGAACTGCTTTGACGGAACTCCTGTCACGTCTGATTGTCTCCCGCCTGCCAGGGGGCTGGGGGGCGGGCAGCAAGATTCACCTCTCTCTGAGATCTCCCAGTTCAGCCGGGGGCAATCCCACTGCCTTCTCTTTCTGCGGAAGGCCCCCGCAGTTCTGAATAAAGTAACAAGTGGCAGACTCATGACTAGAAGCCTTCCACAGTGAGTTCCCTGCAGACAAACTCATGGGCGATTTATCCCTTTGTCTCTAATATCTGGCATATTTGGCAAACATATACAAAAATTCTAATCAGTCAACAGTTCTGATTAGAGTCATGCATGCCTTGTCTTTTAAATAACAAGCCAATCCAGTTCTGAAAATAACATTTTCTGATGGACAAACACTTCTAGCTGATCCTTAAAGGAAGAGGCGAGGTAAGGTTTTACCACACAAAGATCTACATGTACTGTCTTCATGATGAGATTCCAATGATGCTATCAGATGTCAAATTAAATGCTGATTATGGGCAGGAATGACATGAACATATCTAACCACTGGTACATAAAATCACCAACTAGTCAGAACACATATTATGACCCTGCAGAAGGATGCCTCAATAGGTAAGAACATAAAAGTGATCCAGTGGGTAAGGACACAGCCTTGCAGTGCAAGGGGCACCGGTTCGATTCCTGGCCTGGGGAGACCCCACGTGCAGCTGGAGTGGCTGGACCGATGTGTCCAATTACTGAGCTGGAGCTCTGGAGTGCATGCGCCCTGAGGCGGTGCTCTGCAACAACAGAGGCCACCCTGATGGGAGGCCCACAGGGGCCAAAGAACAATGATGGATGAAAATAGACAAATAAAAGACCAATAGAAGTAGCCTGCCTGCTCCCCTCCCTCCCCACCCCCCCCAAATAAATAAATATATAAATATTTTTTTTAAAAAAAGTGAAAATAAAATGAAAATCGCTCAGCCGTACCCAACTCTTTGCAAACCCATGGAGGAGCCATGGGATTCTCCAGGTCAGAATACTAGAGTGGGTAGCCTTTCCTTCTCCAGGGGACCGTCCCAATCCAGGGATCGAACCCAGGTCTCTCGCACTGCAGGCAGATTCTTTAACATCTGAATCACCAGGGAAGCCCAGTTAAGAACATATACTAATATAAATTATCAGTCAAATGCACTGTGTAGGGCATGAGTAACAGCCCCGCTCATAGCTCCTTGGAGATGAGAAAGAGACATGGTTGATGAGGAGCAGAGAAATAAACGGGAGGAAAGAGGACTGCAGAGCCAGGCTATAATGTGAGGACTTGTGTTGAAGAACGAGAAAGAGCACAGTTTGCTAACCACATAATTCATATCAGTCTTTTGACGTAAGGCACAAGTGTTACTTCCACAGTGAGGCGACAAACACTTTATCCCTTTGTCTCTAATATCTGGCATATTTGGCAAACATATACAAAAATTCTAATCAGTCAACAGTTCTGATTAGAGTCATGCATGCCTTGTCTTTTAAATAACAAGCCAATCCAGTTCTGAAAATAACATTTTCTGATGGACAAACACTTCTAGCTGATCCTTAAAGGAAGAGGCGAGGTAAGGTTTTACCACACAAAGATCTACATGTACTGTCTTCATGATGAGATTCCAATGATGCTATCAGATGTCAAATTAAATGCTGATTATGGGCAGGAATGACATGAACATATCTAACCACTGGTACATAAAATCACCAACTAGTCAGAACACATATTATGACCCTGCAGAAGGATGCCTCAATAGGTAAGAACATAAAAGTGATCCAGTGGGTAAGGACACAGCCTTGCAGTGCAAGGGGCACCGGTTCGATTCCTGGCCTGGGGAGACCCCACGTGCCGCGGAGTGGCTGGACCGATGTGTCCAATTACTGAGCTGGAGCTCTGGAGTGCATGCGCCCTGAGGCGGTGCTCTGCAACAACAGAGGCCACCCTGATGGGAGGCCCACAGGGGCCAAAGAACAATGATGGATGAAAATAGACAAATAAAAGACCAATAGAAGTAGCCTGCCTGCTCCCCTCCCTCCCCACCCCCCCCAAATAAATAAATATATAAATATTTTTTTTAAAAAAAGTGAAAATAAAATGAAAATCGCTCAGCCGTACCCAACTCTTTGCAAACCCATGGAGGAGCCATGGGATTCTCCAGGTCAGAATACTAGAGTGGGTAGCCTTTCCCTTCTCCAGGGGACCGTCCCAATCCAGGGATCGAACCCAGGTCTCTCGCACTGCAGGCAGATTCTTTAACATCTGAATCACCAGGGAAGCCCAGTTAAGAACATATACTAATATAAATTATCAGTCAAATGCACTGTGTAGGGCATGAGTAACAGCCCCGCTCATAGCTCCTTGGAGATGAGAAAGAGACATGGTTGATGAGGAGCAGAGAAATAAACGGGAGGAAAGAGGACTGCAGAGCCAGGCTATAATGTGAGGACTTGTGTTGAAGAACGAGAAAGAGCACAGTTTGCTAACCACATAATTCATATCAGTCTTTTGACGTAAGGCACAAGTGTTACTAAAAAGGCTGAGCACAGTTCAGATGCTTGCGTATTGGGTAACCTAAGTGTTGCTTAGGATAAACTATTGACCTAGAGGTGCTGACAAAGGATGTGGTGGCCCAAAGGTCTCTGAGGTGAAATAGAAACTGCACAGGTGGAGATTACCTGATTCAGCTGTGAGAAAAGCAGAAAACCACTCAGAGTTCAAAAATATTATCATGAGTGTTTGTAGGAACAGCATCCTTTCCTCCTTCGCCCCTTTTGTTTCTCTTCTGTTTGAATTAGATAGCATCAGTTCCTATTGGTTGCCATCAAAGCATAGCTGCTACCTAAAATACTTTGCCTTATTCCTGACACAATATCCCTCATAATTCTTTCTAAGCTCATTAGCTCTTTGAACAACCAACTGCTTGCTCATGAGGCATTCCCACAGATGTTCATGTAATTTGGACTTTAACTCTAAAATATTTTGTGGCAAAATACTGGACAAGAACTACTTGACTAAGGTATAGCAACAGAAGTAACAGACTTTCTTTCCCACCATGATTTGATAGTGAAGAAGCCATCATTCATGGGATACTGACCACTGCCAAGTTTCAACAGCCTCTCTCCACAGCCCCATCCCTTGGTTAATGCTGCCTTTTTTTTTTTTTTTTTAATGCTGCTTTTTCTCCCAGATTTCCCTTCCTACTATCTTCAACTGTAGAAAAAGTATTTATTCTCAAAAGACTGATTTAAATATCAGCTCTGTGAAGCCTAAACAACAACAATCTGCAAAGCCTTCCCTATTTCCCAAGATAGAATTAATCACTCCACATCTGTGATTCCTGGCAATATCACCTCTGTTGGAGCAATGCCCTGGTGTGTTTAACAGTCCCGGGCCTTAAGAACATATACTAATATAAATTATCAGTCAAATGCACTGTGTAGGGCAGATGAGGAAAAAAGACATGGTTGATGAGGAGCAGAGAAATAAACGGGAGGAAAGAGGACTGCAGAGCCAGGCTATAATGTGAGGACTTGTGTTGAAGAACGAGAAAGAGCACAGTTTGCTAACCACATAATTCATATCAGTCTTTTGACGTAAGGCACAAGTGTTACTAAAAAGGCTGAGCACAGTTCAGATGCTTGCGTATTGGGTAACCTAAGTGTTGCTTAGGATAAACTATTGACCTAGAGGTGCTGACAAAGGATGTGGTGGCCCAAAGGTCTCTGAGGTGAAATAGAAACTGCACAGGTGGAGATTACCTGATTCAGCTGTGAGAAAAGCAGAAAACCACTCAGAGTTCAAAAATATTATCATGAGTGTTTGTAGGAACAGCATCCTTTCCTCCTTCGCCCCTTTTGTTTCTCTTCTGTTTGAATTAGATAGCATCAGTTCCTATTGGTTGCCATCAAAGCATAGCTGCTACCTAAAATACTTTGCCTTATTCCTGACACAATATCCCTCATAATTCTTTCTAAGCTCATTAGCTCTTTGAACAACCAACTGCTTGCTCATGAGGCATTCCCACAGATGTTCATGTAATTTGGACTTTAACTCTAAAATATTTTGTGGCAAAATACTGGACAAGAACTACTTGACTAAGGTATAGCAACAGAAGTAACAGACTTTCTTTCCCACCATGATTTGATAGTGAAGAAGCCATCATTCATGGGATACTGACCACTGCCAAGTTTCAACAGCCTCTCTCCACAGCCCCATCCCTTGGTTAATGCTGCCTTTTTTTTTTTTTTTTTTAATGCTGCTTTTTCTCCCAGATTTCCCTTCCTACTATCTTCAACTGTAGAAAAAGTATTTATTCTCAAAAGACTGATTTAAATATCAGCTCTGTGAAGCCTAAACAACAACAATCTGCAAAGCCTTCCCTATTTCCCAAGATAGAATTAATCACTCCACATCTGTGATTCCTGGCAATATCACCTCTGTTGGAGCAATGCCCTGGTGTGCCTTAAACTGCAGATAACTAGACTCCTCAAAGAATTCAGGGCTACAACAAATGTTAAAAGTTATATTTATGACTCCTCAGTATAAAGATGAATACATATAACATTGTATATATGTGTGCTCAGTTGCTAAGCCATGTCCTACTCTTTGTGACCCCCAAGAATGGCAGCTCTACAGACTCTTCTGCCCATGGGATCTCCCAGGCAAGGCTACTGGAGTGAGTTGCCATTTCCTCCTCCACAGGATCTTCTTGACCCAGGGATGGTACCTATGTCTCTACAGTCTCCTGCACTGATAGGCAGACTCTTTATCATTGAACCACCTGTGGGCCCCATAAATTGTATATTAAAACATTTACTTTGACCTAAAAGTTCATTACTTTCTTCCAATTTCAAAAGAAAGCCAAATATTTTCATTGACCTCGAAGAGTACAGTGGACCTTGGCGCTGTGCCCACTTTGCGTAATGAACAACCTGCCCCTTTTGTGTCTGTGCTCTCATTTAAACATTTTCCTCACTTTCATAATCCATAGCCTAAAGGGGCTTCTCTGAAGGGGGACAGGTTTGCTTTCAGAAAAGAACCAACTACGGGATAGAACCAAACTTGAAGTAAGGGTAAAATGATTCAGGCTCAAGGGGGTTCTCTTAAAGGAGGCTTACCTATTTTTTCTAATTGAATTATTCAAGTACATAAGCATTCATGATTCAAGTATATACTTAAGAAAGATTTTTAAATGTATGGACAGTTTTCTAATTAAAAACTTTCTCCAAAGGTGGAAAATATTTACGACAGAACTACAGGTATTAGCAGTCATTTGTTTTGTCTGGGAGCATATCAATTTAGAGCAATATTTCAGCTAATCTGAAATAAAATAACTAGCCTTTGCAATATGGTCTATGACTTTTAAAGCAATTTCACAATTTCATTGGCACACCCAATGTGAAAGATTGGCTTCTTTATTTTCCAAGATAGAATTAATCACTCCACATCTGTGATTCCTGGCAATATCACCTCTGTTGGAGCAATGCCCTGGTGTGCCTTAAACTGCAGATAACTAGACTCCTCAAAGAATTCAGGGCTACAACAAATGTTAAAAGTTATATTTATGACTCCTCAGTATAAAGATGAATACATATAACATTGTATATATGTGTGCTCAGTTGCTAAGCCATGTCCTACTCTTTGTGACCCCCAAGAATGGCAGCTCTACAGACTCTTCTGCCCATGGGATCTCCCAGGCAAGGCTACTGGAGTGAGTTGCCATTTCCTCCTCCACAGGATCTTCTTGACCCAGGGATGGTACCTATGTCTCTACAGTCTCCTGCACTGATAGGCAGACTCTTTATCATTGAACCACCTGTGGGCCCCATAAATTGTATATTAAAACATTTACTTTGACCTAAAAGTTCATTACTTTCTTCCAATTTCAAAAGAAAGCCAAATATTTTCATTGACCTCGAAGAGTACAGTGGACCTTGGCGCTGTGCCCACTTTGCGTAATGAACAACCTGCCCTTTTGTGTCTGTGCTCTCATTTAAACATTTTCCTCACTTTCATAATCCATAGCCTAAAGGGGCTTCTCTGAAGGGGGACAGGTTTGCTTTCAGAAAAGAACCAACTACGGGATAGAACCAAACTTGAAGTAAGGGTAAAATGATTCAGGCTCAAGGGGGTTCTCTTAAAGGAGGCTTACCTATTTTTTCTAATTGAATTATTCAAGTACATAAGCATTCATGATTCAAGTATATACTTAAGAAAGATTTTTAAATGCATGGACAGTTTTCTAATTAAAAACTTTCTCCAAAGGTGGAAAATATTTACGACAGAACTACAGGTATTAGCAGTCATTTGTTTTGTCTGGGAGCATATCAATTTAGAGCAATATTTCAGCTAATCTGAAATAAAATAACTAGCCTTTGCAATATGGTTTATGACTTTTAAAGCAATTTCACAATTTCATTGGCACACCCAATCTGAAAGATTGGCTTCTTTTATTTTTCACTTGATAGACAAGACAAACAAGCCTCACATGGATTAAGTGACTTGCTCAAGGTCACACAGCTGGTAGCACAGAGTCTGGGATTCATGCCCAGCTTTTCCAATTCCAGACTCTCATATTCTTTCCACCGCATTATGCTGCCTATAGAAAAAAAATCTATGTAAACACAAGCTTAAAAATATGGATCTCACATTTCTAAGTAGATTAATGTTCCTTTAGAAAACATTTCTGGAGATGTAATTAGATGTAACTGTGTTGTGGGTTTGGTTCTAAAATATCTTAACAAGAAGTTGGTTGACAAAATTTATTTTAGATGAAAGTCAAAATTAACTGAACAATATTTTGAACTTACATGAAGTCTTATGGATAAGAAACTCTGGTCAAACTTATGACTCAATATGTCAAACATGTATAGAAAATTTTACATGTTTTTACTTCAAATTTCACATCTTTGTTCTTTGGATTCTTAGACTTCCTTTTTCTTCCTTTCTCTTCTCAGTCACTTAGTCTCCCCTTGGAGGTAGACTTCTTTCATACCCTCCCTTGGTAAGCAACCTAAAACAGACTTGACTGTGAGGGTTATCTTTTACCAACTCCTTTGCCCCTGAAATGGGCAATTTCCCTGCAAAGGAAACAAATGAAGGAAGGAAATGGCATTGAGCTAGTCTGATCTTGAAAAAGGCAAAACTTGGCAAAGCATGAAGACTGATTCACACATTATCTAGAAAAAAAAGGGGAGAGCTGTTAAAATTAGTCGTCAATTCATTCTTTGCAAGAAATTTGGGCAAAACAAAGAATGAGATTTCAGAAGAACAAGTTGACCCAGGGCCATACAATACACAAATTGACTTGTTCAAGTATAACTCCAGTAGTTTCACAGTTCCAGGAACTAGTTTGGCTGAAAAAAAATTATATTAAGCCAAGTTTGCAAAGTCAAGCAGTGAATAACTGAATGATTGAATGCAAACATGTCATTTTGATTCTCCATGGATGAAGGGTCAGGAAAGAGTGATTAAGATTCTTCTGAAATGTATTGCTGAAGTTTGAAAATATGTGTGTGTTATTTGATTCAGATATACAAATCCAATTAATTTCACAAATTTCTTGATTTTACAAATATCTTATTACTATGTTATTCTATTTGCAGTGTGAATGGAATTAATTATACTGTATGTTTTAAAAATATACAACCTAATTTCATCTTAGATTCTACATTCATCAACCTTTTGGTCTCTGGGTCATAAAACAGAAGGTATAATTGAGGTGCAGCATCATGAAACTAGAACTGCAGACAATGCTTTTTCTATTATTTTTTTAAATGAATTTATTTATTTAACTTGGAGGACAATTACTTAATATTGTGACGGTTTTTGCTATACAGCAGCAGGAATCGGCCAAATGTATACATGTGACCCCCTCCCCATACCGAAGCCCCCTCCCACCTCCCTCCCTACTCCACCCCTCTGGGTAGTCCCAGAGCACCGGTTTGAGGTTCCCTGCTTCATGCAACAGATTACTTTTTCTACAGCAGACAGCCTAAGCAGAAAGTCAGCAACTCATTCAAATGCTGCCTTACAACCCAGATCAACTTAGCAATGAAGTACTTGAAGTGATCTTTGCAGAGTGTATGTTCCTTGTACCCAGGCAATTATGGCCATAGTAATGAATGTCATTTGGAAATCAAAGAACAATATTTGCTCTCCCATATTTTACTGATTGGTATGTACAATGGTCCCCAGAATTTGAACAAACTATTGGAACTAAGGGAAAATAGTCAATACAGATGGGACACTTCACAGGGCAAGTGGGTTGGGGGGGATACTTTCAGTAACAATTTTATGGAAGTCTGCTATAGGTCTGAAGAAGGAAGTAGCAACCCACTCCAGTATTCTTGCCTGGAGAATTTCATGGACAGAGAAGCCTGGCAGGGTATATAGTCCATGGGGTCGCAGAGTCGGACACGACTGAGTGACTATCACTCACTCACTCACTCTGCTATGGGTCAGGAATGTACCCAGCACTAGAGATACAGGATGAGAAAGATATAACTTTTAACCTTAAAGAGTTCAAAAGGACTATATCTGTATCTTATCTCCAAAATATAGTCCACTGATTGGCATGTACTAGGTGCTTAATAAATCTTGTGTGAATCCCTGGAAGGCCTGCTTAGTATTGTAAAAGCCTGCTACAAATACAGATAGATACACACAAGAGCTCCATGCAGGAAGTCAGAGAATAAAAGAAAGAATCATGCATGGAATGAAAGGGATAATAATAGGGGCTTTTTGAAAAGGGGTGAAAAAAGCAAAGAACTATCATTAATTATTACTGTATGTTTTAAAATATACAACCTAATTTCATCTTAGATTCTACATTCATCAACCTTTTGGTCTCTGGGTCATAAAACAGAAGGTATAATTGAGGTGCAGCATCATGAAACTAGAACTGCAGACAATGCTTTTTCTATTATTTTTTTAAATGAATTTATTTATTTAACTTGGAGGACAATTACTTAATATTGTGACGGTTTTTGCTATACAGCAGCAGGAATCGGCCAAATGTATACATGTGACCCCCTCCCCATACCGAAGCCCCCTCCCACCTCCCTCCCTACTCCACCCCTCTGGGTAGTCCCAGAGCACCGGTTTGAGGTTCCCTGCTTCATGCAACAGATTACTTTTTCTACAGCAGACAGCCTAAGCAGAAAGTCAGCAACTCATTCAAATGCTGCCTTACAACCCAGATCAACTTAGCAATGAAGTACTTGAAGTGATCTTTGCAGAGTGTATGTTCCTTGTACCCAGGCAATTATGGCCATAGTAATGAATGTCATTTGGAAATCAAAGAACAATATTTGCTCTCCCATATTTTACTGATTGGTATGTACAATGGTCCCCAGAATTTGAACAAACTATTGGAACTAAGGGAAAATAGTCAATACAGATGGGACACTTCACAGGGCAAGTGGGTTGGGGGGGATACTTTCAGTAACAATTTTATGGAAGTCTGCTATAGGTCTGAAGAAGGAAGTAGCAACCCACTCCAGTATTCTTGCCTGGAGAATTTCATGGACAGAGAAGCCTGGCAGGGTATATAGTCCATGGGGTCGCAGAGTCGGACACGACTGAGTGACTATCACTCACTCACTCACTCTGCTATGGGTCAGGAATGTACCCAGCACTAGAGATACAGGATGAGAAAGATATAACTTTTAACCTTAAAGAGTTCAAAAGGACTATATCTGTATCTTATCTCCAAAATATAGTCCACTGATTGGCATGTACTAGGTGCTTAATAAATCTTGTGTGAATCCCTGGAAGGCCTGCTTAGTATTGTAAAAGCCTGCTACAAATACAGATAGATACACACAAGAGCTCCATGCAGGAAGTCAGAGGGAATAAAAGAAAGAATCATGCATGGAATGAAAGGGATAATAATAGGTGTGGCTGTTATTAGAAAAATGGAAGAGAAATGTGGTGTGAAAAAAAACATTAACCGGACAGTGAGAGACATAAGTGAATTTTACCATAGAGGAAAAGGGAAGCTAATAAAGCCACTAGAAAACCAAAATCTACTTTGAAACCAAAACGAACTTCATTGATAAATATGCAATTTTTGTGTCACAAAGCATGAATTCTAAAACAAATTTTGAGGGAACATAAGTATACCTGTGGCTGATTCATGCTGATATTTGGTAGAAAACAACAAAACTCTGTAAAGCAAATATCCTTCAATTAAAATTTTAAAAAAGATACAGCTTTGGACTTTAATCATGACTTGCCATTTACAAAATCATTTTTTGAAACTTTCATTTTTTTCAACCATTTGAGCTCCTTTGCTAAATAATAACACATTATGAGGCACTATTTTCCCATTGTATTCCTTATTTTTTCAAATTTGTTTTGAAATGCAGGAAAAGAATGCTTTTCTAGAGATAGAAAGTGATGAAACTGTCAAAGATAAAACTAGAAAAGAGCTACTTTAGGAAAACTATTATTCACATAATTTACTATTATCCCAGAAAATTAATTTTTTCCAACTTCACTTTTAATAAAATTACACAAAGCAATAACTGGTAATGATTTCATATGTCTAGTGAAGATCATGTTTTTCATATTCACAAATGAAGTTATTCATCCATGTAAATTAATGGGACTGGAAATAGAAATTTAAGAAGTTCATCCATTTGATTTGTTGAAATCTGCCAAGGTTCAGGGAGCAATTGGCAAACCAGACAGAGCTGAAAGGGAAAGAATCTGATATTTCAGATCTCAGTGCCATTTTGGCTATGGCACTTTTTTAAACTGGATAACATGATAAATCTTGAAAGAACAATTTTCACCTAGATTTTACGAAAATAGGCATTGTTGACAAGTAAGTGAATACATGATTCTGACAAAGATGTTTTCATTCTTACTGCTAAAATGTAGGCAACTATTAGAGTTATCTGCTGCTAAGACAGTCTTTGTTAGTCTTTGTTACTGCCAACAGACTGCTATTCTAAAAGACCAACCATGTTTTGAAACCTTTTCAAAGAAGACCTGACTTCCCAAAAGGTATATTTATGATTTCTTTATGCAGTAAAATATCGCAGGCATGACCTATGTTTTCCCAAAGACCTGAAGAATATTAAATATATTTATTTCATTTACAATTGTTCATTAGCCAAAAAATTCTGAATTACAAAAGACAAATTTGACCTGCTCAGTGATTTCTTTAGCGATAAGCATTTACACTTTATTTACTATAATTTGGTCTTCCAACTTCTTGGCTACTTAGATGTTAGTCAGATGAAGCAGTATCTCAAGCATTTCACAGAATAACATACATTTCTCAGACTACTGAAATAAAACACAAATCTGCTTTAAATCAACACCTACTGTATTCTTGTGAAAGCTAATGACAAACCAAAATACATATGCCAGTAGTGTAATACTGCAGCCAAATGGGTAAGCAAATCTGGCCAGGTATGATTATATTCCAGAACAAATTTTCATTTTCAAAAGATACAATAGCAACTATCAAAATTACTAAAATATTCTATACACACAGACCCTTTATAGCTAGTGGACTCGAGTGCCCCAGATCTGAATTAAGCTTTATTTTGCTTTAAAAAATAGATTTGAACCTATGAATTCATATTGGAAAAAAGGTATTTATTCGATTAAAAATAAAAAGAGCAGTATCCGAAAGAAAAAACCTTCCACTGAAAGCAAAGCAAGTATTTTTCATGATAGTGGGAAGAGAGTTACAAGACGATGTCAATGTTCTGAAGATTGACTGAACACTGACTAGGTGTAAAGGGAAGTCTAACCAAGAACAAATGACCTGCAGACTCACTCTCCCAACACACACTCAGAATAATGTTTGACCATGTCTAGACGTCTCACGGGACAGGCAAACTGACATATCAAATTAATCATCACAAATGACATCTTTAAAGTACTGAAAGAAAATTCTATTTTTCAAGGAAAATGTTCTCTATAAATTATCGAAAAGGCATCTTCAGACACACAAAAATGGAAAGAGTTAATTTCCAGTAAACCACAATAAAAGAAATACTGAATGAAGTTCTTCAAACATAAGAAAAATTATCCCAGATTGAAAGTATGAAAATTCAGGGAAGAATAAAAAGTCATAGAAAAGTGAAATGTGTTGATAAATCTAAGTAAATATTAAATACTTTAAAATATTTTCTGAGGCCTAAATACATAATAGCATTTGCCAAAAAAAAAGAAAAAATGTTAGACTTATGTTAAGGATGCATGTTATAACGTCTAGAACAATTATGAAAAAAAAAAATAAAAGAATGAGCACATAGCTAACAGCTGGCAGAGAACCGAATGCTGGTATGAATGAATGAATGAATAAATGAGTTATAATTTCTTGTCGACAAGAGAAAGAGAGGAAAAGGAAGATAGATCAGGAGAAAGTGAGAAAACAATATTAATGTGGTAAATTTAAGCTCTAGGGGCTTCCCCTGGTGGTCCAGTGATTAAGGACACCGCCTTGCAATGCAAGGGGAGTCGGTTCGATCCCTGGCCTGGTAAGATCTCACGTGCCGCAGAGCGGCTGGACCCATGTGTCCAATCACCGAGCCGCAGCTCTGGAGCGCATGCGCCCGGAGCAGGCACTCTTCGACGACAGACGCCACCACGATGGGAGGCCCACAGGAGCCAGAGAACAAAGACGGATGAAAATAGAGAAATGAAGGACCAATAGAAGTGGCCCGCCCGTTCCGCTCCCTCCCCAACCCCATCCAAAATCAATCAATCAATCAATCAAAAAAAAAAAAATTTAAGCTCTAATATATAACTATTTGCATTAAAGTTAAATGGACTACATATTCTAATTAAAGGACACAGTGAACTTTTAAAAATAAGAGATATAACTTAAATGTGATGTTAGGGAAATTATAATGGAGGTCATCTTGTTCAGGGTTCAGAAGTAAGGGGCAAGCCTCTGAGTGACTTCTGACCATGCCTAGACCCTACCTGGACTACATGCCTACCTGCAAGCACACTAACTGTTACCAGCGCAGCACTTTAAATAAGAAAGGGAGTGCGTCTTTGAATCTTAAGCCTTGGAGGCCTGGTTAACCACCCTCCTACCCCCTGACCTTGAGTCTAAGAAGACTTACGACTCACAAGGAGAAACAAACAGCATTATAAAAGTTACAGGAAAACCAGAGCTGCACTTTTGCACACAAACTGATGATGACATCAGTTTGCAGCCTGGGATTGTAAGTTGGAGGCCCCAAATTGCAATTTGAAGTCTAGCCTGTGGGGTGGACGCATCACCCACAGACTCCAGATTGCTATTAACTAGGGACTGCCTAGCACTGTTCAAGTCTGGATGTGTGTGTCAGTTGCTCAGTTGGGTTCAACTCTTTGTGACCCCACGGACTCTGCCTGCCAGGCTCCTCTGTCTACAGGATTCTCCAGGCAAGAATACGGGAGTTTCCATTTCCTTCTCCAGAGGATCTTTCAGACCCTGAGATTGAACCTAGCTCTCCCGTATTGCAGGCAGATATTTTACCACCTGAGACACCAGGGAAGAATGAAGTCTGGATGAAGGTCGGTCCCATTTGGTGATGTACACAATTACTTCTCTCTGTCATTTCTATTTCCTTTCTTGTAATGACTGTATGTTGAAATTAAGTCAAATAATCTTCTATGAAAAATTGGAATTGTTTAGTTGTCTGTAATGAATGGTTTCTTTTGTTAACAAATCCTTTGAACTTAAAACTAAAGTAAAACTTAAAGAGAAACATAAGGGTTAGGTCGCTCAGATGTCCAACTCTTAAGACATCATGGACTGTAGCTGGTCAGGCTCCTCCATCCATGTGATTCTCCAGCAAGAATATTGGAGAATTCCAATATTCTTTTCTCCAGAGGATCTTCATAACCCAGGGATCAAACTCCAGTCTCCTGCATTGTAGGCAGATTCTTTACTATCTGAGTCACCAGGGAAGCCCAGCAAAACATACAAGAAAATAAAAATATTGAAACTAGAAGAAAGGAAAAGATATCATAAACAGAAGCAATAGAAAAAAAGAAAACTGTCTGAGCTATGATTATTAGATAAATAGACCTCAAGACAAGAATCCTTCCTACAGATAAAGTGTGTTTCTCAAGATATTGTGCTGTGCCTAGCCCCTACCTGGACTACATGCCTACCTGCAAGCACACTAACTGTTACCAGCGCAGCACTTTAAATAAGAAAGGGAGTGCGTCTTTGAATCTTAAGCCTTGGAGGCCTGGTTAACCACCCTCCTACCCCCTGACCTTGAGTCTAAGAAGACTTACGACTCACAAGGAGAAACAAACAGCATTATAAAAGTTACAGGAAAACCAGAGCTGCACTTTTGCACACAAACTGATGATGACATCAGTTTGCAGCCTGGGATTGTAAGTTGGAGGCCCCAAATTGCAATTTGAAGTCTAGCCTGTGGGGTGGACGCATCACCCACAGACTCCAGATTGCTATTAACTAGGGACTGCCTAGCACTGTTCAAGTCTGGATGTGTGTGTCAGTTGCTCAGTTGGGTTCAACTCTTTGTGACCCCACGGACTCTGCCTGCCAGGCTCCTCTGTCTACAGGATTCTCCAGGCAAGAATACGGGAGTTTCCATTTCCTTCTCCAGAGGATCTTTCAGACCCTGAGATTGAACCTAGCTCTCCCGTATTGCAGGCAGATATTTTACCACCTGAGACACCAGGGAAGAATGAAGTCTGGATGAAGGTCGGTCCCATTTGGTGATGTACACAATTACTTCTCTCTGTCATTTCTATTTCCTTTCTTGTAATGACTGTATGTTGAAATTAAGTCAAATAATCTTCTATGAAAAATTGGAATTGTTTAGTTGTCTGTAATGAATGGTTTCTTTTGTTAACAAATCCTTTGAACTTAAAACTAAAGTAAAACTTAAAGAGAAACATAAGGGTTAGGTCGCTCAGATGTCCAACTCTTAAGACATCATGGACTGTAGCTGGTCAGGCTCCTCCATCCATGTGATTCTCCAGCAAGAATATTGGAGAATTCCAATATTCTTTTCTCCAGAGGATCTTCATAACCCAGGGATCAAACTCCAGTCTCCTGCATTGTAGGCAGATTCTTTACTATCTGAGTCACCAGGGAAGCCCAGCAAAACATACAAGAAAATAAAAATATTGAAACTAGAAGAAAGGAAAAGATATCATAAACAGAAGCAATAGAAAAAAAGAAAACTGTCTGAGCTATGATTATTAGATAAATAGACCTCAAGACAAGAATCCTTCCTACAGATAAAGTGTGTTTCTACTGTTAAAAGTGATAATTGTGCTGTGCTTAGTCACTCAGTCATGTCTGATTTTTTGTGGCCCCATGGACTGTAGCCTGCCAGGCTCCTCTGTCCATGAGGATTCACTAGGAAAGTATACTGGAGTGGGTTGCTGTGCCCTCCTCCAGGGGATCTTCTGAACCCAGGAATTGAACCCAGGTTTCCTTCATTGCAGACAGATTCTTTATTGTCTGAGCCCACCAGGAAAGCCCAAGAATATTGGAGAGGCTAGCCTGTCCCATCTCCAGGGGATCCTCCTGACCCAGGAATTGAACCGGGGTCTACTGCATTGCAGGCAGATTCTTTAACAGCTGAGCTACCAGGGAAGCCCCGGGAAAGTAATCATTGGAAAAATATGATTAAATTAAAAAGCTAAATGTATATGTAACCAAATAACACAGCTGCAAAATGCAGAAATAAAAATTTGCAGAACTAAAAGGTGAACAGGCAAATTCACAAGAGTGTGAAACTTTAACACAACTCTCTAGTCACTAACAGAATAATTGTAGGAAAGTATTAATAGAGATAGAGAAGATTTGAATGATACAATTTATACATTGACCTAATTGACATATTTAAAGCCTTGTATTCAACAAGCAAAAATAGACATGCTTTCAAAGCACATGTGGAGCATATAAAATTGAAGTTATGCTGGGCTATATAGCAAACCACAGCAATGTTCTCTGACTACAGTGAAATAAAGCAAAAAATCAGTAAGAGAAAATACGATTGGGCTTCCCTGTTGGTCCAGTGGGTAAGGACACAGCCTTGCAGTGAAAGGGCCCCGGTTCGATCCCTGGCCTGGGAGGACTCCCGCGTGCGATCCAAGCTGGAGCTCTGGGCAGTGCCCATTTGAGGATCTTCATAACCCAGGGATCAAACTCCAGTCTCCTGCATTGTAGGCAGATTCTTTACTATCTGAGTCACCAGGGAAGCCCAGCAAAACATACAAGAAAATAAAAATATTGAAACTAGAAGAAAGGAAAAGATATCATAAACAGAAGCAATAGAAAAAAAGAAAACTGTCTGAGCTATGATTATTAGATAAATAGACCTCAAGACAAGAATCCTTCCTACAGATAAAGTGTGTTTCTACTGTTAAAAGTGATAATTGTGCTGTGCTTAGTCACTCAGTCATGTCTGATTTTTTGTGGCCCCATGGACTGTAGCCTGCCAGGCTCCTCTGTCCATGAGGATTCACTAGGAAAGTATACTGGAGTGGGTTGCTGTGCCCTCCTCCAGGGGATCTTCTGAACCCAGGAATTGAACCCAGGTTTCCTTCATTGCAGACAGATTCTTTATTGTCTGAGCCCACCAGGAAAGCCCAAGAATATTGGAGAGGCTAGCCTGTCCCATCTCCAGGGGATCCTCCTGACCCAGGAATTGAACCGGGGTCTACTGCATTGCAGGCAGATTCTTTAACAGCTGAGCTACCAGGGAAGCCCCGGGAAAGTAATCATTGGAAAAATATGATTAAATTAAAAAGCTAAATGTATATGTAACCAAACAACACAGCTGCAAAATGCAGAAATAAAATTTGCAGAACTAAAAGGTGAACAGGCAAATTCACAAGAGTGTGAAACTTTAACACAACTCTCTAGTCACTAACAGAATAATTGTAGGAAAGTATTAATAGAGATAGAGAAGATTTGAATGATACAATTTATACATTGACCTAATTGACATATTTAAAGCCTTGTATTCAACAAGCAAAAATAGACATGCTTTCAAAGCACATGTGGAGCATATAAAATTGAAGTTATGCTGGGCTATATAGCAAACCACAGCAATGTTCTCTGACTACAGTGAAATAAAGCAAAAAATCAGTAAGAGAAAAATACGTATTGGGCTTCCCTGTTGGTCCAGTGGGTAAGGACACAGCCTTGCAGTGAAAGGGGCCCCGGTTCGATCCCTGGCCTGGGAGGACCCCGCGTGCCACAGAGCAGCTGGACCGATGTGTCCAACTACCAAGCTGGAGCTCTGGAGTGCATGTGCCCAGAGTTGGTGCTCTACAGCAAGCGAGGCCACAGCGATGGGAGTCCCACACAGGCCAAAGAGCAAAGATGGATGAAAACAGATAAATGAAAGACCAATAGAAGTGGCCCCCCCAAAAAAAATTAATAAAAAAAAAACGTATTAAGCCCTAGACTACTTATTATCCCCCAAAGTTCTAAATAACCAATGGGTCAAAGAAGAAATCACAGTAAGTATTAGATGATGTTCTAAACTAAGAGATAAGGGCTTCCCTGGTGGTCCAGTGGGTATAGAGTCTGCCTTGTGGTGCAGGGAGCATCGGTTTGATCCCTGGCCCAGGAAGATCCCATGTGCTGAGGAGCGGCTCCCCTATGTGTTCAATTATGAACCAGAGCTCTGGAGCGTATGCGCCCAGAGCTGGTGCTCTGCAGCAAGAGAGGCCACTGTGATAGGAGGCCCACAGATGCCAAAGAATAAAGATCGATGAAAAATGGGTGATGACTTAGAGGCAAAACAAAACAAAACAAAGGGATAAATAAAATAAGATGTATCACTAATAATGTGAAATGGATTAAAATAATTCTTAAATAGGAAAGAAAATTGTATAGCCTTAAATACTAAACAAGATGAAAGTCAATGATGTATATATCCATATCCAGAATTTATAAAAATAGCAAAAATTAAACAAATAAAAAAGAAAAATATTTTAAATAAAAATAAAGGTGAAAATTTATTTAAAAATAAAATTTGGGCAAACAGCCTATTAAAAAAAAGTACAATAATTGTAGAGAAAGTATTAATAGAGATAGAGAAGATTTGAATGATACAATTTATACATTGACCTAATTGACATATTTAAAGCCTTGTATTCAACAAGCAAAAATAGACATGCTTTCAAAGCACATGTGGAGCATATAAAATTGAAGTTATGCTGGGCTATATAGCAAACCACAGCAATGTTCTCTGACTACAGTGAAATAAAGCAAAAAATAAGTAAGAGAAAATACGTATTGGGCTTCCCTGTTGGTCCAGTGGGTAAGGACACAGCCTTGCAGTGAAAGGGGCCCCGGTTCGATCCCTGGCCTGGGAGGACCCCGCGTGCCACAGAGCAGCTGGACCGATGTGTCCAACTACCAAGCTGGAGCTCTGGAGTGCATGTGCCCAGAGTTGGTGCTCTACAGCAAGCGAGGCCACAGCGATGGGAGTCCCACACAGGCCAAAGAGCAAAGATGGATGAAAACAGATAAATGAAAGACCAATAGAAGTGGCCCCCCCAAAAAAAATTAATAAAAAAAAAACGTATTAAGCCCTAGACTACTTATTATCCCCCAAAGTTCTAAATAACCAATGGGTCAAAGAAGAAATCACAGTAAGTATTAGATGATGTTCTAAACTAAGAGATAAGGGCTTCCCTGGTGGTCCAGTGGGTATAGAGTCTGCCTTGTGGTGCAGGGAGCATCGGTTTGATCCCTGGCCCAGGAAGATCCCATGTGCTGAGGAGCGGCTCCCCTATGTGTTCAATTATGAACCAGAGCTCTGGAGCGTATGCGCCCAGAGCTGGTGCTCTGCAGCAAGAGAGGCCACTGTGATAGGAGGCCCACAGATGCCAAAGAATAAAGATCGATGAAAAATGGGTGATGACTTAGAGGCAAAACAAAACAAAACAAAGGGATAAATAAAATAAGATGTATCACTAATAATGTGAAATGGATTAAAATAATTCTTAAATAGGAAAGAAAATTGTATAGCCTTAAATACTAAACAAGATGAAAGTCAATGATGTATATATCCATATCCAGAATTTATAAAAATAGCAAAAATTAAACAAATAAAAAAGAAAAATATTTTAAATAAAAATAAAGGTGAATAAAATTTGTCAATCAGTTCTTTGAAAAAAATAAAAAAATTTGTGGTCCATTCACACAGCCTATTAAGACAATGAGAAAAAAAGTCACAAATAATCACCACAGGCATGAAGACAGGGACATCAATACAAATGCTGGAGTCACGAAAAAAATAATAAGATGATATCCTTAACAACGTTTTGTCAATGAATTTAAAGATGTAGATGAAGTGCTCAAACCCTATAAAAACATAATACACCAAAACTGTTTTAAAGATACATACGATGAATAGTCTCACATGTATTAAAGAAATTTAATCCAAAACTTAGAAACCTCCCAAGAAAAACAAAAGACAAAATACACCTCCAGGTTCAAATGACTCAATAGGTGAAATTAAGAAAGAAATAGCATCAAGTTTATACAGACTTTTCCAGAGAATCAAAAAAAAAAAAAAAAGGAGAAAACAAGTAGCAACTCATTTATGAAGGCATCATAATTTTTATGGCAACACCTGAAAAGGATGTTGTAAGGAAGAAAGCTATACGTGAGTCTCTGTCAAAAACACAGATGCAAAAGTTTAAACAAACTATTGTCTCCTTCATGGCAGGCAGAATTTTTTACCATCTGAGCCACCAGGGAAACTATCTCAAATATCAACCACTGTATAAATGTATTTGACCAAGATGGAGTTTTAGCTAGGAACTCAAAGGCTTCACATTTGAAAACTAAACTCTAATTTATTATATTACAGACCAAAGAAGAAAAAGAACATTATAGTAGATTCAAGAAAAATATTTGATCATTTTCAATACCCATATGTGATCTAAATAAATAGTCATTTTTAAAAAGTTAACAAGCCAAAACCAGACGGCAACGCCTCACCTTGAATCTGGGCTGGGCTGTGTGACTTTCTTCACCAAGAGCAGATGGTTAGAAGTGACATTTTGAGACTTCTAGGTTTGACCATAAGAAGCCTTGGATCGGGAGGGGTGGGAAGGGGGGGATATACATATGACTAATCTGGGAACATACATATCTGTAAACAACAAAACTCTGTAAAAGTTGAAAGTAAAATAAAAGTTAAAAAAAAAAAATAAAATATGTGCAAATTAGAGGAAAAGAAAAAAAAAGAAGCCTTGGAACTTCCACCCAAGCTTTCCTGAATGCTGCCATCTCATTCCAACTATCCTGAGACCACCAAGCTGGAGAGGATATCATGGGTGAACCCAGCCTTCCAGCCATCTCCACCAAGAAGATACACAGGAGGGAAGTCATATACCAGCCGAATATCTCAAATTCAAAGTGACCCTCTTCACTACTATGTGAATCAAATGAGGGTTATGTTTACTAAAAGTATAGCAACTGATCACAAGTGAGTCTAGAGGGGGTGATACCTGTTACCAATCATTTTCTGATTATCTGGGAAAAATGAGATGTTGGAAACTGTTATAACTACACAGATCATCTATTTCCTTCATTAGAAGAGAGCTGGCAAATGTCCTGTACAAAGCCTCAGGTTGTAAATATTTTAGACTTTGTGGGTCAACAGGCCAAAACGATCAAAAAAATCTACCTTTAAATGGGTTTCCTGGTTTAAGGCAAAAAGAACCTGAAAAGGATGTTGTAAGGAAGAAAGCTATACGTGAGTCTCTGTCAAAAACACAGATGCAAAAGTTTAAACAAACTATTGTCTCCTTCATGGCAGGCAGAATTTTTTACCATCTGAGCCACCAGGGAAACTATCTCAAATATCAACCACTGTATAAATGTATTTGACCAAGATGGAGTTTTAGCTAGGAACTCAAAGGCTTCACATTTGAAAACTAAACTCTAATTTATTATATTACAGACCAAAGAAGAAAAAGAACATTATAGTAGATTCAAGAAAAATATTTGATCATTTTCAATACCCATATGTGATCTAAATAAATAGTCATTTTTAAAAAGTTAACAAGCCAAAACCAGACGGCAACGCCTCACCTTGAATCTGGGCTGGGCTGTGTGACTTTCTTCACCAAGAGCAGATGGTTAGAAGTGACATTTTGAGACTTCTAGGTTTGACCATAAGAAGCCTTGGATCGGGAGGGGTGGGAAGGGGGGGATATACATATGACTAATCTGGGAACATACATATCTGTAAACAACAAAACTCTGTAAAAGTTGAAAGTAAAATAAAAGTTAAAAAAAAAAAATAAAATATGTGCAAATTAGAGGAAAAGAAAAAAAAAGAAGCCTTGGAACTTCCACCCAAGCTTTCCTGAATGCTGCCATCTCATTCCAACTATCCTGAGACCACCAAGCTGGAGAGGATATCATGGGTGAACCCAGCCTTCCAGCCATCTCCACCAAGAAGATACACAGGAGGGAAGTCATATACCAGCCGAATATCTCAAATTCAAAGTGACCCTCTTCACTACTATGTGAATCAAATGAGGGTTATGTTTACTAAAAGTATAGCAACTGATCACAAGTGAGTCTAGAGGGGGTGATACCTGTTACCAATCATTTTCTGATTATCTGGGAAAAATGAGATGTTGGAAACTGTTATAACTACACAGATCATCTATTTCCTTCATTAGAAGAGAGCTGGCAAATGTCCTGTACAAAGCCTCAGGTTGTAAATATTTTAGACTTTGTGGGTCAACAGGCCAAAAACGATACTATATATTAATTATATATAAGTGAGAAAGCAAGCTTATATACATTTTCACTCAAAATTCAAAATATGGGATTTCCTGGTGGTTCAGAGGTTAGGACTCTGGGCTTCCACAACCAAGGACCTGGGCTCAGCTTCTGGTCAGGACCCAATATCCTATAAGCTGCTTGGAGCAGCCAAAACATAAAAATATATAAGAACTGAATATAATATTTTGTAATACAGGTCTTCTAATGAGATGAATGGAATTCTTTTGGCAGGGTTTGCTAAATTGGGGGTCAAAATTTGTGTATCCGATCATCAGATAAATTGCAAATCTTTGTCTATAGAAAATATTACTTCTCAGGCCATATAAAACAGAGCAGGCAAGATTTGGCTCACAGCCTGTAGTTTGCCCAGCTTCCCAAGGTGGCGCAGTGGTAAAATGTGCAGTGGTAAAGCTGATGCAGGAGTTGCAGGAGGCGAGGGTTCAATTCCTAGGTTGGGAAGGTCCCCTGAAGGAGGGCACAGCAACCCGCTCCAGTATTCTTGTCTAGGAAATTCCACGGACGGAAGACACTGGTAGGCTAGTCCATAGGATCACACAGAGTTGGACACGACTGAGCATGCACACAGCAGCAGCTGTAGATGGCCAACCCCTGCACGTCAATATAAAAGAGTTGAGTACTTTCTTTGAAGTTTCTCTGTAATTAGGTGAAAGCCCAGGGTCAGTTCGTTGCTGTTTTATATGTTCTTCTGTTGACCTCGAGCAGAGCAGGAAAGATCTACAAAGACTGACTGGGTAATTGCGTGTGATTACTGAGATATATAGCAAAGGGAACAAGACATGTTTCCCTTCAGGCTTTCCCTTACATTTTTCACATTTCTTGATTTTTCTTAAGACCTCCTTTAGAAATCGTCCCTATCTCTCAGGCATAGTATCTTAGAATTGGCTCTATCCTCTTAAAATGATAACTTGGGCCTTAAGACTCAGGTGAAGTCCTTGTAGCACAGTGGTAAACACTTTGCCTGCAATGCAGGAGACCCGAGTTCCATTCCTGGGTTGGGAACGTCCCCTGGAGAAGAGAATGGCTACCTAATCCCGTATTCTTGCCTGGAGGATCCCATGGACAGAGGAGCCTGGTGGGCTACAGTCCATGGGGTGGCAAAGATCAAGACACGACTGAGTGATTAACAAAACACTTTTAAGACTCAGTTGAGTCATACTCTATAACTATGAAATCTCTCTCTACCCAAGGTTAGGCATCTTTACTGTAAGAAAATTTTTTTCCAATCTCAATCATTCAAGTTGTGATTAAAATTGCTTTGAATTGAATTAAAACAAAGGACAGTTACTTCTTTTGTGCAAGTATCTTCTCACTATCTTCAGGACGGCCCTAGATATCAATTTCCATCTCTTCCTCTACATGTGGGACAATGCCTCCTTGACTTCAGGAAGTGTGTTGCTGAGAAGCACACTGTTGTATTGGACCTAAGACAAAACCAACACCAGCAGTGAAGAGAGTTGTCATATAGTTATGTCCTACCTGCAATTAGCCAAGGGGTTTTTGTTAAAACTCAACAGACACCATGTGGAGAACAATGTGATCTGAGATGAATCAACATCCTTCAAAAACTTCCTGTAATCCTACTCAAAATTGTACGCTGTCATTAAATCAATTTATGTGCTCCTAGTAAACACTTTTTAGACAACTGAATTCAGTTACTTTAAAACCAAAACAGAACTCTGTTAGGGGAAAAAAAAAAGCACTTCAACTGTCATGACTAAGCATCCTTCCATTCTCCGACTTGATTTCTTCGCATGAAAACATTCATTTTGCTCCTCTAGTACTATTATTGGGGATTTGAGAAAATATGTTCTTCTGTTGACCTCGAGCAGAGCAGGAAAGATCTACAAAGACTGACTGGGTAATTGCGTGTGATTACTGAGATATATAGCAAAGGGAACAAGACATGTTTCCCTTCAGGCTTTCCCTTACATTTTTCACATTTCTTGATTTTTCTTAAGACCTCCTTTAGAAATCGTCCCTATCTCTCAGGCATAGTATCTTAGAATTGGCTCTATCCTCTTAAAATGATAACTTGGGCCTTAAGACTCAGGTGAAGTCCTTGTAGCACAGTGGTAAACACTTTGCCTGCAATGCAGGAGACCCGAGTTCCATTCCTGGGTTGGGAACGTCCCCTGGAGAAGAGAATGGCTACCTAATCCCGTATTCTTGCCTGGAGGATCCCATGGACAGAGGAGCCTGGTGGGCTACAGTCCATGGGGTGGCAAAGATCAAGACACGACTGAGTGATTAACAAAACACTTTTAAGACTCAGTTGAGTCATACTCTATAACTATGAAATCTCTCTCTACCCAAGGTTAGGCATCTTTACTGTAAGAAAATTTTTTTCCAATCTCAATCATTCAAGTTGTGATTAAAATTGCTTTGAATTGAATTAAAACAAAGGACAGTTACTTCTTTTGTGCAAGTATCTTCTCACTATCTTCAGGACGGCCCTAGATATCAATTTCCATCTCTTCCTCTACATGTGGGACAATGCCTCCTTGACTTCAGGAAGTGTGTTGCTGAGAAGCACACTGTTGTATTGGACCTAAGACAAAACCAACACCAGCAGTGAAGAGAGTTGTCATATAGTTATGTCCTACCTGCAATTAGCCAAGGGGTTTTTGTTAAAACTCAACAGACACCATGTGGAGAACAATGTGATCTGAGATGAATCAACATCCTTCAAAAACTTCCTGTAATCCTACTCAAAATTGTACGCTGTCATTAAATCAATTTATGTGTTCCTAGTAAACACTTTTTAGACAACTGAATTCAGTTACTTTAAAACCAAAACAGAACTCTGTTAGGGGAAAAAAAAAAGCACTTCAACTGTCATGACTAAGCATCCTTCCATTCTCCGACTTGATTTCTTCGCATGAAAACATTCATTTTGCTCCTCTAGTACTATTATTGGGGATTTGAGAACTAAATTATTTTGAAATTTCTCGTAGCACAGTTTGTCTGGAATGATACATTGATGTTTAAGATACAGAAATATATACGGTACAAAATTAGCAAATATTTATGCAAACAAACTAAACATGGAAATTCCTCCTTTTTTCCCACACCTGGAACTTCAAAGGCACGCATAGCTATTTTTCTTTCAGACTCCTGACACAGTGTTTTGCCATGTATTATGACCTTCTAACTGGAGAAGGGAATGGCAACCCACTCCAGTATTCTTGCCTGAAAGATCCAATGGACAGCGGAGCCTGGCCGGCTACAGTTCACAGGATTGCAAAGAGCTGGATATGACTGAGCAACTGAGTACTAAGCATGTGGCCTTCTAATGAGTGAGTGATCATGTGTACAAATCTTATCTCCCTTACCAGGGTCTTTCCCTGTCCCACGTCCACACTTTTGCTTCTATGGCCTTAGAATAATGATGGGTCAAATTAGGTTGATTAAATCACCAGCTCCAGTGACTTCCCACCAACCTGAGCATTTCCACTTAGCTGATAACGGCAAAGAAAAGGTTGTTACAAACATTGTCTGCTTTCGTACAGGATCACATCTTGGCTAAACCTTAACCGACTAAACCTTAACTTTGGGGTGGATTTTTTCTCTGACACATATCAGTTAGGACTCGAAGGAACATAGCAAGTTTGGCTCTCCTAACTTGTTAATATGTCATCCTCTTTCTATTGAACAATTTCTCTTATGGGAACAATAAGCTTTTCAAAATGTTTGTCATGGATTTTTTTGTTTGCTTGCTTGTCTGTTGGTTTGTTTTCATCTCCATGAAGATGCATTCATATCTGGAAACCTAGGCATGACAATTCCTAAGAGCATAAGAAAATCTGTTGACTTCTAAAGGGCCAATTCATCAGAGTACTTGTTAGCTGCTGGCTTTGTTTGTTGCCTGGGAATGGAATTGAGGAACTGCACTTTTTTGGGACTTTTCTTTTTTAAATTGCTGTTTAGGGGAAAAAAGCACTTCAACTGTCATGACTAAGCATCCTTCCATTCTCCGACTTGATTTCTTCGCATGAAAACATTCATTTTGCTCCTCTAGTACTATTATTGGGGATTTGAGAACTAAATTATTTTGAAATTTCTCGTAGCACAGTTTGTCTGGAATGATACATTGATGTTTAAGATACAGAAATATATACGGTACAAAATTAGCAAATATTTATGCAAACAAACTAAACATGGAAATTCCTCCTTTTTTCCCACACCTGGAACTTCAAAGGCACGCATAGCTATTTTTCTTTCAGACTCCTGACACAGTGTTTTGCCATGTATTATGACCTTCTAACTGGAGAAGGGAATGGCAACCCACTCCAGTATTCTTGCCTGAAAGATCCAATGGACAGCGGAGCCTGGCCGGCTACAGTTCACAGGATTGCAAAGAGCTGGATATGACTGAGCAACTGAGTACTAAGCATGTGGCCTTCTAATGAGTGAGTGATCATGTGTACAAATCTTATCTCCCTTACCAGGGTCTTTCCCTGTCCCACGTCCACACTTTTGCTTCTATGGCCTTAGAATAATGATGGGTCAAATTAGGTTGATTAAATCACCAGCTCCAGTGACTTCCCACCAACCTGAGCATTTCCACTTAGCTGATAACGGCAAAGAAAAGGTTGTTACAAACATTGTCTGCTTTCGTACAGGATCACATCTTGGCTAAACCTTAACCGACTAAACCTTAACTTTGGGGTGGATTTTTTCTCTGACACATATCAGTTAGGACTCGAAGGAACATAGCAAGTTTGGCTCTCCTAACTTGTTAATATGTCATCCTCTTTCTATTGAACAACTTCTCTTATGGGAACAATAAGCTTTTCAAAATGTTTGTCATGGATTTTTTTGTTTGCTTGCTTGTCTGTTGGTTTGTTTTCATCTCCATGAAGATGCATTCATATCTGGAAACCTAGGCATGACAATTCCTAAGAGCATAAGAAAATCTGTTGACTTCTAAAGGGCCAATTCATCAGAGTACTTGTTAGCTGCTGGCTTTGTTTGTTGCCTGGGAATGGAATTGAGGAACTGCACAATTATGAGTGCTTTTCATGAAAGGATACAAATGTGTTCCATAATTTTATTTACCATTTCCACATTGGATTGCCTCTGTGTGCTCTGGGAGGGATGGTTCAGTCTTAAAAGTAATCACACATGGCAGGGAGTTCTTTGTCAGTCATTTGATTTTTAAGTGAATTTTATTTGCAATATCTGGAGTATCTCACTCTGCTGTGAATTTTCCCAAAGCAATTTATCTGCATCTTTAATGACCTTTTCTGCATGTTGTGGGCTGAGTTATGTTCCTTCAAAATTCATATGTTGATACAGATGGCCACCAGACACCAGAAAAGATGCTCAACATGGCTAATTATTAGAGAAATGCAAATCAAAAGTACAAGAAGTATTACCTCACACTGGTCAGAATGGCCATCATCAGAAAGTCTACAAAGAATAAACACTGCAGATGGTGTGGAGAAAAGGGAACCCTCTCACACAGTTGGTGGGAAAAAACTGATGCAGTCACTCTGGAAAACTAAGAACGCTCCTTAAAAAAACTAATATCAGAGCTACCATATGTCCAGCAAGTCCACCCCTGGGTATATATCTGGAGAAGCCTCTAATTCAAAAAGATACATGCACCGCTATGTTCATAGCAGCACTATTTATTAATACAATAACTATTGTTATTAATATTGTATTAATTAATACAATAATAAGACATGGAAACAACCTAAATATCTATCAACAGATACATAAAGAAGATACATTATGAAAAAAAAAGTGAAAATGTAAGTCATGTCCAACTCTGTGATTCTTTGGACTGCAGCCCATGAGACTCCACTATCCGTGGGATTTTTCAATAAATTATATATATATATAATTATATACTAAATTATATATAATTATACATTATATTATGTATATAATACATAAATTATACATATAATTATAAGTATACACACACACATATATATATACACATATAATTATAATTATATAATTTATGTGTGTATATATATAATTATATGCATGTATATATATATACACATATAATTATAATTATATATATGTATATACACACATATATAATTATATATGTATACACATACATATGTATGTATACACACACTATATATAATTATATATGTATACATATGTAATTATATATATTATCTATTCAATTTAATAAAAATTATATATAATTGTATATTACATGCAATTATATATTAAATTATACATAATTTTACATTATACACATATAAATTATATATAAATTATAATTATATACACATATATAATTATAATTGTATAATTTATGTGTGTATATATATAATTATATGCATGTATATATATATACACATATAATTATAATTATATATATGTATATACACACATATATAATTATATATGTATACACATACATATGTATGTATACACACACACATATATAATTATATATGTATACATATGTAATTATATATATTATATATTAAATATAATATAAATTATATATAATTGTATATTACATGCAATTATATATTAAATTATACATAATTTTACATTATACACATATAAATTATATATAAATTATAATTATATACACATATATAATTATAATTGTATAATTTATGTGTGTACATATACATATATAATTATATGTATGTATATATATGTATATACATACATGCATATATATGTATATACACACATATAATTATATATATGTATGTATATATACATATATACACATATATATGCACACATAGAATTATAATTATATAATTTATGTGTGTACATATACATATATATAATTATAATTATATGTATATATGTGTGTATATATACACACACACATATAATTACTTATATATATATTATGTGTGTGTACACACACACACACACACACACACATGAATGAATAAATCACTTTGATGGTACTCTTGAAACTAATACAACATTGTAAACTATATTTCAATGAAAAATTCATATGTTGAAGTCCAAGTCTTTAGTACCTCATTTATGGCTGTATTTGGAGATAGGGACATTAAAGAGGTAATTAAAGTAAAATGAAGTCATTTGGGTGGGCCTTAATTCAATATGTGCTCAGTTGTATCCAACACTTTGTGGCCACAGGGACTGTAGCCCTTCAGGCTCCTCTGTCCATGGAATTTTCCAGGCAAGAATACTGGAGTAGGGTCCTTATTAGAAGAGATTAGGAGGCAGATATGCAGGGAAGGAAGGCCATGTGAAGACACAGGATGAAGACAGCCATCTGCAAGCCAAGGAGAGAGGCCTTAGAAAAAACCAGATCCTTGATCTCAGATTCTGAACCTCCAGAACTGTGAGGAAATAATGTCTGTTGTTTAAACTCCCAGTCTGTGGTGATCTGTTATGGCAGCTCTAGAAAATGAATATGGTATGCCACCTTGGCAATAAGTTATTTATGCATATATACTAGCTCCTGGGCTTCCCAGGTGGCTCAGTGGTCAAGAATCCACCTATAGGAGATGCAGGAGATACGGGTTTGATCCCCAGGTTGGGAAGATCCTCCAGAGGAGGAAATGGCAACCTACTCCAGTATTCTTGCCTGGAAAATACCATGGATAGTGGAGCTTGGCAGGCCATAGTCCAAAAAGATCACAAAGAATCAGACACGACTGAAGCCCTTTAGCATGCACTCATGCCTTCATGCCCACATCTTTGGAGGATGCACCTGACGCACACTTGGGCAGGTTCTGGGGCTAGTAATGCTATAAGTGAGGCAAGTGAAGAGGCCAAGACAGCCTCAGGGGCTGCACAGAAAGGAAGGGGAGGAGGGACTATGCTATGAAGTGAGTACCAAGAAAGGCAGCAGAGCAGGCTGAAGGCCAGTTTGTAAAGAGACAGGGTCACAATCAGGGGTGGTTTAACCATACAGAACGAAAGGCTGCTCCCTATTTCCATCAAGCTCTTTACCACAGTAAATTGACCTTTAATTTGTTCAGTGGGATGGAGATGTGAAAAGTATGTATCAGATTAGGATGAAAATTAATTTTATTCACACCACGACTTCTGGCAATCATTCCAGGTCAACGTCCTGAAAGGCATTTAACTGTACAGAGGTATCATTTTTAAAACACTATGTGATGTAGCTTAATTACCTGAAAGGCCATACATTTAGTGGCAAAAAAAAACATTTGGGTGGGCCTTAATTCAATATGTGCTCAGTTGTATCCAACACTTTGTGGCCACAGGGACTGTAGCCCTTCAGGCTCCTCTGTCCATGGAATTTTCCAGGCAAGAATACTGGAGTAGGGTCCTTATTAGAAGAGATTAGGAGGCAGATATGCAGGGAAGGAAGGCCATGTGAAGACACAGGATGAAGACAGCCATCTGCAAGCCAAGGAGAGAGGCCTTAGAAAAAACCAGATCCTTGATCTCAGATTCTGAACCTCCAGAACTGTGAGGAAATAATGTCTGTTGTTTAAACTCCCAGTCTGTGGTGATCTGTTATGGCAGCTCTAGAAAATGAATATGGTATGCCACCTTGGCAATAAGTTATTTATGCATATATACTAGCTCCTGGGCTTCCCAGGTGGCTCAGTGGTCAAGAATCCACCTATAGGAGATGCAGGAGATACGGGTTTGATCTCCAGGTTGGGAAGATCCTCCAGAGGAGGAAATGGCAACCTACTCCAGTATTCTTGCCTGGAAAATACCATGGATAGTGGAGCTTGGCAGGCCATAGTCCAAAAAGATCACAAAGAATCAGACACGACTGAAGCCCTTTAGCATGCACTCATGCCTTCATGCCCACATCTTTGGAGGATGCACCTGACGCACACTTGGGCAGGTTCTGGGGCTAGTAATGCTATAAGTGAGGCAAGTGAAGAGGCCAAGACAGCCTCAGGGGCTGCACAGAAAGGAAGGGGAGGAGGGACTATGCTATGAAGTGAGTACCAAGAAAGGCAGCAGAGCAGGCTGAAGGCCAGTTTGTAAAGAGACAGGGTCACAATCAGGGGTGGTTTAACCATACAGAACGAAAGGCTGCTCCCTATTTCCATCAAGCTCTTTACCACAGTAAATTGACCTTTAATTTGTTCAGTGGGATGGAGATGTGAAAAGTATGTATCAGATTAGGATGAAAATTAATTTTATTCACACCACGACTTCTGGCAATCATTCCAGGTCAACGTCCTGAAAGGCATTTAACTGTACAGAGGTATCATTTTTAAAACACTATGTGATGTAGCTTAATTACTATAATAGAGTGGCTGAGAAAGTGACACCATTACATTTCAGAGATCTGTACATAATAATTGTATCTCTGTAGGAAGCTTAAAATTTAATAATTTATTCAGAGACTGTGATCAATTAGGTACCCTAGATGGGATGTTATGCAAATACAAAGCAAGTTCAACTAAGTCAAAACCAAAGCAACACTGGCTTTGGAAAGAGATGGTGAGTTTGGTATTTTGTAGTTGTTCTGTTTTGTCTTACCACAATTTTGCTGATCCATTATCGTCCTAAATAAGTGCAACCTTATAGCCTTAGGAAGTGAATCTCTTTCATCTTTTTATCAGTATGTATTTACCAACTACAGAGTTTTCAGTTTCTTAAATATAAAACTAAATCACATACTTATGACCTAGATAATGTTAAACTTACCAAAAAGTGGGCATCTGAATAGTCTTGAAGTCCTTAAAGTATAACGTATACCGAATATCACCAGAACTTTTCAAATAGTCACTAGTGGTTAAGAATCCCCCTGCCATTCCATTCAGACTGTCCCAGATCAGCTGCTTCACCCTCAGCCTCTGATGCTTCTCGGCTCTCTCAAACAATTGCCCCAGGGCAGCAGTGGAGAAACAGACATAGAGAACAGACTTATGGACACAGGGAAGGGGCAAGAGAGGAGAGGGTGAGATGTACAGAGAGAGTAACATGGAAACCTACATTCGATTCAGCTCAGTTGCTCAGTCATGTCTGACTCTTTTCGACTCCATGGACTACAGCGTGCCAGGCCTCCCTGTCCTTCACCATTGCTTAGAGCCAGCTGAAACTCATGTCCACTGACTCAGTGATGCCATCCAACCATCTTCCCCATCGTCCTCTTCCCCTTCTGCCTTCTATTTTTCCCAGTATCAGGGTCCTTTCTAATGAGTCATCTCTCCACTCCAGATGGCTAAAGTAATGGAGTCTCAGTTTCAGCATCATTCCTTCCAATGAATGTTCAGGGTTGATTTCCTTTAGGATCGACTGGTTTGATCTCCTTTTAAAATCGCCTATGGGAATTGGCTGTATGACTCAGGAGGCTCAAACAGGGGCTCTGCAACAAGCTGGAGGGGTGGGATGGAGAGGGAGATGGAAGGGAGATTCAAGAAGGAGGGGACATGTGTATCCCTATGGCTGATTCATGTTGATGTTTGGCAGAAAACAACAAAACTCTGTAAAGCAATTATCCTTCAATTGAAAAGATAAATACATTTTTTAAAAAAGAAAAAAAATGACTGTCAAGATTACTTTGAAAGTCCCTTCTGTTTTAATCTTCCACGTACTTACTTTTCCTATTCTTTAGCTTTATTTATAATTACACTCTTAAGAATTTCCCTTTGAGACCTCCCATATTCAAAAAGAGAACTTCCTGCCAATGCAAAAGACACAGAGACCCGGGTTCAATCCCTGGCTTGGAAAGAGTCCCGGGAGGAGAGCATGGCCACCCACTCCAGTATTCTTGCCCGAAGAATCCCATGGACAGAGGAGCCTGGCAGGCCACAGCCCATAGCGTTGCACAGAGTCGAACACAACTAAAGTGACCTAAGTGTGTATACGCATATACACATATACATATACGAATAAATAGACAAAATTCAAGAGTCTGTATCACTGGGTAGAGTAGCAAATAGGAGTCTCCCCAATTTTAACTCTTTAACAGGTGAATAACTGTAAACAATTCACATAACAGCTCTAAGCCTTAACTTCTTCCTCTGAAAAACGAAGGGACTGAATCAGGGATTGAATTGGCTGCATCGATCACTCTGGCTCTTGGGTTGTTTGATTTTAAGTCTGTGTGTCTTCATTGTCCACTCAGTAAAACCCCATTATGGTGAAATTCGTATAAGCTTTACAATTTTTAATCAAAATAAAATGTTAGACGGGAATTGAGTGCTAGAATTCAGATACTGTTCCTGCAGAATCTTGAGACAAAAAGCCAAAAGAGAGAGATTACGAAGTGAAAAGAAAGTCTTGAAACCCTAAAAAGGAAAGGACATCAATTTCCTTCTCTTACGATCTATCTTCTTACAAGCATCTATGTGTACTCTGGGAATGCAGGTGTATTTTCTCAGGAAGAGTTAAAATGTAAGTGAGGAAAGAAAGCGACAATGGAAGAATGGTCATTAGTTGATTTTTTGACCAAAAAAAAAAAAAATGAAGGACCACATATCACAACTATGTACATTAGCTCAACAATGTCAGTAGCACACAAACAAGCTATTTGGACCATAGATGACAAAGACCAAGAAAAACAGTTTTAAAGATGCATTCAGAGTACAGAGCCCACAGAAGATTGTGAGCCATTAGCAGAGGCAGAGAAATAACTTGGTTATGGCAACTCTTTTTTCTAATTGTTTTCTTATAAACTACACATTTAACTATAAATGCTCTCTTATCTGGCTGAGACCTGTCTGGCCTGGCAACCTGCACGAGGTACTCCTAGCACCTCCAGGTTGGGTGTAGAAAAGACCAAAGCATGTTTGCAGAGAAGAACGGATGCATGCATATGGCCGTAGGCAGTTCTGTCTTCCCAGAAGCACCAGCCTGTTCTGGCAGAAGGGTTTAGAAAATGAGCTGAAGGAATCACTCTATTCAGACAAAGCAAAAACATCACCACTTCCTCTTTCACATGCATAAATGGAAGCTATATCCTTTAGACCTCTGAATTACAAAAAGCCAGTAAACATGTAGCATATCTACACTTTTATATTAATTTAACTAACAGAGAATGACTTTCATTAGATCTCAAAGCTAATGAACCGGGTGTCTGGGAGTTAGGGTGGGGAGGGCATCTTTTGGGCTTCTCTGGTGGCTCAGATGGTAAAGAATCTGCCTGCAGTGCAGAAGACCCAGGTTCATTCCCTGGATTGGAAGATCCCCTGGAGAAGAGAACAGCTACCCACTCCAGTATTCTTGCCTGGAGAATTCCATGGACAGAGGAATCTAGCAGGCTATAGTACATGGGATAATAAAGAGTCAGACACAACTGAGCAATAACACAAGACATCTTTATTTCTCTCAAGAATGCCCAAATGAAACATTTTGACCATGGATGCTACTATAGGGGCTTCCCAGGTGGCGCTAGTTGTAAAGAACCTGCCTGGCAATGCAGGAGACATAAGAAATTTGGGTTGGAAAGATCCCCTGATTAGGAAATGGCAACCCACTCCATTTTTCTTGCCTGGAGAATCCCACGGACAGAGGAATCCGGCTGGCTATGGTTCACAGGGCTGCAGAGAGTCAGGCAAGATTGAAGCAACTTAGCATTCACGCACGATACTAAAAGCCCTTCAAAAACAGAATGTCCCCTGACCACTAACCAAAGTTTGACCCATGATGAAGACAATGGTTTTATAGACAAAACAGATGCAAAAAAAATTTTTTTTGACCACTTCTATTGGCCTTTCATTTATTTCCATCTTTGTTCTTTGGCCTGTGTGGGCCTCCCATTGCAGTGGGCTCTCTTGCTGCAGAGCACCAGCTCTGGGCGCATGCGCTCCAGAGCTCTGGCTCGGTAGTTGGACACATCGGTCCAGCCGCTCCGTGGCACATGGGATCTTCCCAGGCCAGGGATCGAACTGGCGCCTCTTGCACTGCAAGGCAGTGTCTTTACCCACTGAACCACCAGGGAAGCCCCCAGATGCAAAATTTAAGCAATTGCCTAATTTTTTTTTATTAATTTTTTTTTGCCTCTAAGTCATCATTTATTTTCATCCACCTTTATTTTTCGTATATAACTAACTTTAGACCTCTGAATTACAAAGCCAGTAAACATGTAGCATATCTACACTTTTATATTAATTTAACTAACAGAGAATGACTTTCATTAGATCTCAAAGCTAATGAACCGGGTGTCTGGGAGTTAGGGTGGGAGGGCATCTTTTGGGCTTCTCTGGTGGCTCAGATGGTAAAGAATCGGCCTGCAGTGCAGAAAACCCAGGTTCATTCCCTGGATTGGAAGCTCCCCTGGAGAAGAGAACAGCTACCCACTCCAGTATACTTGCCGGGAGAATTCCAAGGACAGAGGAACCTATCAGGCTATAGTACATGGGATAATAAAGAGTCAGACACAACTGAGCAATAACACAAGACATCTTTATTTCTCTCAAGAATGCCCAAATGAAACATTTTGACCATGGATGCTACTATAGGGGCTTCCCAGGTGGCGCTAGTTGTAAAGAACCTGCCTGGCAATGCAGGAGACATAAGAAATTTGGGTTGGAAAGATCCCCTGATTAGGAAATGGCAACCCACTCCATTTTTCTTGCCTGGAGAATCCCACGGACAGAGGAATCCGGCTGGCTATGGTTCACAGGGCTGCAGAGAGTCAGGCAAGATTGAAGCAACTTAGCATTCACGCACGATACTAAAAGCCCTTCAAAAACAGAATGTCCCCTGACCACTAACCAAAGTTTGACCCATGATGAAGACAATGGTTTTATAGACAAAACAGATGCAAAAAAAATTTTTTTTGACCACTTCTATTGGCCTTTCATTTATTTCCATCTTTGTTCTTTGGCCTGTGTGGGCCTCCCATTGCAGTGGGCTCTCTTGCTGCAGAGCACCAGCTCTGGGCGCATGCGCTCCAGAGCTCTGGCTCGGTAGTTGGACACATCGGTCCAGCCGCTCCGTGGCACATGGGATCTTCCCAGGCCAGGGATCGAACTGGCGCCTCTTGCACTGCAAGGCAGTGTCTTTACCCACTGAACCACCAGGGAAGCCCCCAGATGCAAAATTTAAGCAATTGCCTAATTATTTTTTTATCTTTATTTTTGCTGTTTTCTGGGGTTTTTTTTGCCTCTAAGTCATCATTTATTTTTCATCCACCTTTATTCTTTGGCCTGGGTGGGCCTCCCATTGTAGTGATCTGTCTCGTTGCAGAGCAACGGCTCTGGGCGCACGCGCTTCAGAGTGCTGGCTGACAGTTGGACTCACTGGTCCAGCTGTTCCTCAGCATGTGGGATCTTCCCGGGCCAGGGATTGAACCGGTGCCCCTTGCACTGCAAGACAGATTCTTTACCCACTCGACCACCAGGGAAGCCCACATTTTTAATCAAAGGCCTCATATGAGCTGCTCAGACCACCAGTGTTTGCTTTTCTCCTCTCTAAATCAGGTAAATAATGTGGAAAAGCTGGGTCATTTCCCTTATCACATAAGTAGGAAGTCTACAGTTTTTCAGGAAAACCCACATTCTCTAGGAAGCTTCAAATAAGATCATTTCATTCATTCATTCATTCATTTTTCTGACTTGTTACTCGTCACCTCCTCACCGCTGACCTCAGGGACAAGCTTGTCAGACTTACTAATGGGACAACTAGTTCTCCTCATTCCAGGTATGCCAATTACAAGAGAAGATAGAGAATATAAAACCAAAGGACCATAGGCAGTCTATCCTGAACAGAGTTGGTCAGAATCTGCTTAAGGCAGGCTGGAAGACACAGACAGAAATCCAAGCTGCCCAAACATTTTTGCAGTTTTGCAGTATCATGGCTCTTTTAGTTTCAATAGGTAGATGGACATCCTACCCTGAGTGTGAGGCACTCAAGTGTGTACAAGAACCAAGATGTAACTCTCTGGGGACTTCCCTGGTGGTCCAGTGGGTAAGACTCTGTGCTTCTAATGCAGGGGGCCCGGTTCGATCCCTGGTCAGGGAACTAGATCCCACATGCCACAACTAAGACTCAGTGCAGCCAAATTAAGATAAATAAAGCAATAATTTAAAGAAAAATAAAGATTTAACTCTCTGATGGCTTGGCTTGCCCTGGTGAAGAAGTTTAAAGTGTCCGAGAAGAGAGATGAATGGCCTATTCTGCAGGCAATTGCATACCTATGAATATTAGATATTCATATGTCTGTGGATATGATTTCTTTAGACAGTGTTAAATATTAGATATTCACATGATGAATTTTGTTCTTCTGAATTGAGTTTTTGAAAATGATTAAGAAGCAGAGCCCTCAAGGTTAAAAATTTATAGTAGGAAACCTGAGTATAGCTAGGCTATGTTTCTAAATAAGGGCAGATCAAGAGCCTTTCAAATTAACTGGAACTGGCATTGATCTTCTGTGAGTACTGAAGAGCTAACCTAAGACCCATGGCCATCGGATATCAGCATGAAGGAACAATAGAGCACTGTCATTGTGGAGGTTACCCTTGAAGGTCACCAGTGGAGCCTCACTCTTGACAAAGCACATTGATACTTACAAAGAAAGAGTGTTTGAATAATATCTTATTATTGCTTTTTATTTTTGTCTAAAATGGATTGAAATCTCCCTCTTATGTTGGGTGTGTGTGTATGTGTGTGTGTGTATATACTGGAAAAATTGACCCCAGAAAGGTAACAGATTGAATAAGAAATATTTTCATCATTCCCAAACTGTTCTCCATGATGCCTAAGCAGCTAGAAGCTTCCATCAAAATCAGTGAGTGAGATCAGAGAGGACTGAATTTTCTACTTCTGTCCAGCCCCAGTGCTTCCACTTAAAAAAACTACCAGTGAATCGTATCAATTATTTCATATGCAAAATGATACAAGTCTCAAGGGGTAATTTCAGAAGTCCTTCTAATGATAAGCCACTGGGCAACAAAATCTACAAATTGTCTGCTGCTATAAGACAGGCAACAATAGCATTTTCTTCCATGTGACATCAGACAGAAATCACTTGAATTCAAAGTAAGACATGGGCTGAGTGAGGCACTCAAGTGTGTACAAGAACCAAGATGTAACTCTGGGGACTTCCCTGGTGGTCCAGTGGGTAAGACTCTGTGCTTCTAATGCAGGGGGCCCGGTTCGATCCCTGGTCAGGGAACTAGATCCCACATGCCACAACTAAGACTCAGTGCAGCCAAATTAAGATAAATAAAGCAATAATTTAAAGAAAAATAAAGATTTAACTCTCTGATGGCTTGGCTTGCCCTGGTGAAGAAGTTTAAAGTGTCCGAGAAGAGAGATGAATGGCCTATTCTGCAGGCAATTGCATACCTATGAATATTAGATATTCATATGTCTGTGGATATGATTTCTTTAGACAGTGTTAAATATTAGATATTCACATGATGAATTTTGTTCTTCTGAATTGAGTTTTTGAAAATGATTAAGAAGCAGGGCCCTCAAGGTTAAAAATTTATAGTAGGAAACCTGAGTATAGCTAGGCTATGTTTCTAAATAAGGGCAGATCAAGAGCCTTTCAAATTAACTGGAACTGGCATTGATCTTCTGTGAGTACTGAAGAGCTAACCTAAGACCCATGGCCATCGGATATCAGCATGAAGGAACAATAGAGCACTGTCATTGTGGAGGTTACCCTTGAAGGTCACCAGTGGAGCCTCACTCTTGACAAAGCACATTGATACTTACAAAGAAAGAGTGTTTGAATAATATCTTATTATTGCTTTTTATTTTTGTCTAAAATGGATTGAAATCTCCCTCTTATGTTGGGTGTGTGTGTATGTGTGTGTGTGTATATACTGGAAAAATTGACCCCAGAAAGGTAACAGATTGAATAAGAAATATTTTCATCATTCCCAAACTGTTCTCCATGATGCCTAAGCAGCTAGAAGCTTCCATCAAAATCAGTGAGTGAGATCAGAGAGGACTGAATTTTCTACTTCTGTCCAGCCCCAGTGCTTCCACTTAAAAAAACTACCAGTGAATCGTATCAATTATTTCATATGCAAAATGATACAAGTCTCAAGGGGTAATTTCAGAAGTCCTTCTAATGATAAGCCACTGGGCAACAAAATCTACAAATTGTCTGCTGCTATAAGACAGGCAACAATAGCATTTTCTTCCATGTGACATCAGACAGAAATCACTTGAATTCAAAGTAAGACATGGGCTCTGTGAAGTAACCAGATTATCTTAATTGTAGAAGCCAAATGTTTGTCTATTGCATTACGGAAGCAACGCAGCAGGACTATTGCTGCATGCTCTTAGGTCAATATGCAGCTCCTTGGAGATGTTGACGGGGAAAAGTAATAACTTCAAATCAGGAAGGCTGTCCAGCCTTTGACTGGAGAAGAAAAAAAACGGGACAATGCTTTGTACATATTTTCTCTACCATACCTGTTTAGCTCTTGGATGTACTTTAAATTTCATTCAAAATATTCTATAAAATGTCTATATGTAATACTCTATATACCCAGCAAATAAAAAAAGATTCACAGTAATAATACACTCATGAGCTTTAAAACTTCAAACAATCGAAAGTATTTCCTATCAAAATACATGACTTCTTGTCAACATGAGCTTTTCCCGTTATGCTGCAAGAACCAAAGGTCCAGTCTGTGCAAAGATTTCACAACATTTAAGCAGATGTTTAAACATCTGCTTCTGAGTAAACAAATGAAAAGTGAGCAGGCTCATCAGAGAGGTGCCCCACGTGAAATGAGTTTCCATAACATGCCATTGCTTACTCTGTGTTGAGCAGTCCGTTACGCACTTTGGAAGGTGTGCCCATGAGCCTGAAATAACTCAAATGAGAGACATGCCTTGGCCATAAACAACGATGTTCACGCAGACTCTGTAGGACGACTGAGAAGGCCAGGGTCAGAGCAGACTGCAAGTGAGTTAAGTCTCAGGTTTATGACTTAGCAAACAGGAACTGGAAGATTCTAGTACAGGCTGAGCAGACTGCATACTGCAAACGCCAGGATCAAGCAAAAAACTGCCTTCCTGGTGAGCTCATATGCCACTAGAATCTAACTTTTTTGTCCAGCCCCAGTGCTTCCACTTAAAAAAACTACCAGTGAATCGTATCAATTATTTCATATGCAAAATGAGACAAGTCTCAAGGGGTAATTTCAGAAGTCCTTCTAATGATAAGCCACTGGGCAACAAAATCTACAAATTGTCTGCTGCTATAAGACAGGCAACAATAGCATTTTCTTCCATGTGACATCAGACAGAAATCACTTGAATTCAAAGTAAGACATGGGCTCTGTGAAGTAACCAGATTATCTTAATTGTAGAAGCCAAATGTTTGTCTATTGCATTACGGAAGCAACGCAGCAGGACTATTGCTGCATGCTCTTAGGTCAATATGCAGCTCCTTGGAGATGTTGACGTGGAAATGTAATAACTTCAAATCAGGAAGGCTGTCCAGCCTTTGACTGGAGAAGAAAAAAAACGGGACAATGCTTTGTACATATTTTCTCTACCATACCTGTTTAGCTCTTGGATGTACTTTAAATTTCATTCAAAATATTCTATAAAATGTCTATATGTAATACTCTATATACCCAGCAAATAAAAAAAGATTCACAGTAATAATACACTCATGAGCTTTAAAACTTCAAACAATCGAAAGTATTTCCTATCAAAAATACATGACTTCTTGTCAACATGAGCTTTTCCCGTTATGCTGCAAGAACCAAAGGTCCAGTCTGTGCAAAGATTTCACAACATTTAAGCAGATGTTTAAACATCTGCTTCTGAGTAAACAAATGAAAAGTGAGCAGGCTCATCAGAGAGGTGCCCCACGTGAAATGAGTTTCCATAACATGCCATTGCTTACTCTGTGTTGAGCAGTCCGTTACGCACTTTGGAAGGTGTGCCCATGAGCCTGAAATAACTCAAATGAGAGACATGCCTTGGCCATAAACAACGATGTTCACGCAGACTCTGTAGGACGACTGAGAAGGCCAGGGTCAGAGCAGACTGCAAGTGAGTTAAGTCTCAGGTTTATGACTTAGCAAACAGGAACTGGAAGATTCTAGTACAGGCTGAGCAGACTGCATACTGCAAACGCCAGGATCAAGCAGAGTGAAGGAAGGAGAGCTGCCTTCCCTGGAGACAGCCTGAGAGCTGCTTGCCAGCCCCTGAGGAGAAGGCTGATGTAATGGTGTTTAACCTTCAGGTCACAGAGCCGCAGGCAACAGCCCAAGGGGCCCTTGGCAAAGATGATGTTGCTTTCATCTGGTCTCATGTGGAAACATGTAAGTGGGAAATTGGAACTGAGATGGTTCTTCCTTAGGAGCCAGACAACCTGGGTTTTGTTATCTGCTCTAAGTGCGTTCTGGGTGTGCCTGTGCCCAAGTCTTGGTCCTTGAGAGTCTCGGTCTGGGCCAGTGTGATGGATCATAGGACCTTTCGTGGCTTCAGGAAAGAGCCCTGGACTGGTAGCTGGGGGTGTGACTCAGATTGGTGGTCACCTGTGAGTCAATCCTCAGCTCTCCTCTCAAGTTCCATCTCTCAGGGTCTCACCTCAGACCTTCATTCTCAAAATTAAAATACGCACTGTAGCAGGGGCTTACTTCCTTTTCAAGGTCATTCAAGGTCTCCTAAACAATCTTCTCTGCCTCTGGTCTCTCATCTTTTCATTCTATCCTACAAGAACTATCTTTTCAAGGTTACATTTGGTTTCCTATACAAAAGTAATTCATGCAACACATGTCAGCAACAGAAGAGATGTTAAATATAAAGAAAGAAAATCACTCGTAAATTTCACTTTTATCATTTAACGGATGTGAAATAAGTGAAACTTCTTCCCTTCTCTCCTGTTTAAACATCTGCTTCTGAGTAAACAAATGAAAAGTGAGCAGGCTCATCAGAGAGGTGCCCCACGTGAAATGAGTTTCCATAACATGCCATTGCTTACTCTGTGTTGAGCAGTCCGTTACGCACTTTGGAAGGTGTGCCCATGAGCCTGAAATAACTCAAATGAGAGACATGCCTTGGCCATAAACAATGATGTTCACGCAGACTCTGTAGGACGACTGAGAAGGCCAGGGTCAGAGCAGACTGCAAGTGAGTTAAGTCTCAGGTTTATGACTTAGCAAACAGGAACCGGAAGATTCTAGTACAGGCTGAGCAGACTGCATACTGCAAACGCCAGGATCAAGCAGAGTGAAGGAAGGAGAGCTGCCTTCCCTGGAGACAGCCTGAGAGCTGCTTGCCAGCCCCTGAGGAGAAGGCTGATGTAATGGTGTTTAACCTTCAGGTCACAGAGCCGCAGGCAACAGCCCAAGGGGCCCTTGGCAAAGATGATGTTGCTTTCATCTGGTCTCATGTGGAAACATGTAAGTGGGAAATTGGAACTGAGATGGTTCTTCCTTAGGAGCCAGACAACCTGGGTTTTGTTATCTGCTCTAAGTGCGTTCTGGGTGTGCCTGTGCCCAAGTCTTGGTCCTTGAGAGTCTCGGTCTGGGCCAGTGTGATGGATCATAGGACCTTTCGTGGCTTCAGGAAAGAGCCCTGGACTGGTAGCTGGGGGTGTGACTCAGATTGGTGGTCACCTGTGAGTCAATCCTCAGCTCTCCTCTCAAGTTCCATCTCTCAGGGTCTCACCTCAGACCTTCATTCTCAAAATTAAAATACGCACTGTAGCAGGGGCTTACTTCCTTTTCAAGGTCATTCAAGGTCTCCTAAACAATCTTCTCTGCCTCTGGTCTCTCATCTTTTCATTCTATCCTACAAGAACTATCTTTTCAAGGTTACATTTGGTTTCCTATACAAAAGTAATTCATGCAACACATGTCAGCAACAGAAGAGATGTTAAATATAAAGAAAGAAAATCACTCATAAATTTCACTTTTATCATTTAACGGATGTGAAATAAGTGAAACTTCTTCCCTTCTCTCCTTTCTCTGTAGCACCCAGCTCTGTAGCCACCACAAGAGATCATTATATATTCTTCCAGATTTTAGTCTATACTTATAAGGATATATATTTTTATTGGTTTTCCCCTAAATGAAAATAGAATCAGGCTATGAAAATGGTTTTGCAATGTATTTTTTGTTTTATTATAATGAATGTTTTTCCAAGTCAATACACATGAAACTTTTCAAACTTTTCATTTTCTTTTTAATTGTTCTAAGAATTTTCTTTAATGAATAGTCTGTATTGATTTAACCATTTTCTTACTAATTGAGAGTTCTCCTCCAACTTTTGACTAGTAAACAACACTGCAGTGAGTATCCATGGACATTTATCTTGTGTGTAATCAATAGTATTGCTATAGGATAGACCCCTAGAACTGTAATTCTTGGTGAAATTTTCAGGTCAAAGGTCATGCCTATTTTAATATTAATAAATAATGTCAACTTGTCTTACAAAAAGCTATACCTATATTCACTCCCATCAACACAATTATGAGGGTGCCCATTTTTCCTCACTAAAGGTGCATGTTATCAATCATTTGAAATGTTGTCAATCAAGTAGGTGAATATGATATAACTTATTATTGTTTAATTCTCATTTAAAATTTTTGAAATATTGTCATTTTTCATAGGTTTAGTAGGCAACTACATTCCATCTTTCATTAATTTCTTATTTGAGTTCCCTCTCAATTTTCTATTTGGCTGATTATCTTCTTCATATTTATTAATATTGATGTTAGTAAGTTCCATCTCTCAGGGTCTCACCTCAGACCTTCATTCTCAAAATTAAAATACGCACTGTAGCAGGGGCTTACTTCCTTTTCAAGGTCATTCAAGGTCTCCTAAACAATCTTCTCTGCCTCTGGTCTCTCATCTTTTCATTCTATCCTACAAGAACTATCTTTTCAAGGTTACATTTGGTTTCCTATACAAAAGTAATTCATGCAACACATGTCAGCAACAGAAGAGATGTTAAATATAAAGAAAGAAAATCACTCGTAAATTTCACTTTTATCATTTAACGGATGTGAAATAAGTGAAACTTCTTCCCTTCTCTCCTTTCTCTGTAGCACCCAGCTCTGTAGCCACCACAAGAGATCATTATATATTCTTCCAGATTTTAGTCTATACTTATAAGGATATATATTTTTATTGGTTTTCCCCTAAATGAAAACAGAATCAGGCTATGAAAATGGTTTTGCAATGTATTTTTTGTTTTATTATAATGAATGTTTTTCCAAGTCAATACACATGAAACTTTTCAAACTTTTCATTTTCTTTTTAATTGTTCTAAGAATTTTCTTTAATGAATAGTCTGTATTGATTTAACCATTTTCTTACTAATTGAGAGTTCTCCTCCAACTTTTGACTAGTAAACAACACTGCAGTGAGTATCCATGGACATTTATCTTGTGTGTAATCAATAGTATTGCTATAGGATAGACCCCTAGAACTGTAATTCTTGGTGAAATTTTCAGGTCAAAGGTCATGCCTATTTTAATATTAATAAATAATGTCAACTTGTCTTACAAAAAGCTATACCTATATTCACTCCCATCAACACAATTATGAGGGTGCCCATTTTTCCTCACTAAAGGTGCATGTTATCAATCATTTGAAATGTTGTCAATCAAGTAGGTGAATATGATATAACTTATTATTGTTTAATTCTCATTTAAAATTTTTGAAATGTGTCATTTTTTCATAGGTTTAGTAGGCAACTACATTCCATCTTTCATTAATTTCTTATTTGAGTTCCCTCTCAATTTTCTATTTGGCTGATTATCTTCTTCATATTTATTAATATTGATGTTAGTAAGATAATCTTGATAGTAATCTTTGTCTTTACATTCATATGCTGCATATATTTTTATTTCAACCTCTCACTTATCTCTTACCCTTCTTTTTAATGTTTTCAAATAAAATTTTTAATATGCTGATTTTCTTTATAGTTTCACGGTTTATATTATACTGAGAAAGTCCTTCCTCACCTCACAATTATAAGATTATGTTTCATTTCTTTTCTTGTGACATTCTTGTAATTTGGATTTTTTTACTGCCTAGATGTTATTTGGGATGTATTTTTGTGAAAGGTGTGGTATATAGATCTAACTAGATTACCAAGTATCTTAAAATCATTTGGAATAATTATTAATTATTTTGCTTATTATTTCTGAAATTCCATGTTTGTTATTATATTAAATTTCCATATGTATTAGTGATTAATGTAGATAAAGTATGTGTGTCTTTGCTACATATATACACGTTTTAATATCTGGCGGACAGTTTCCTATATTATAGACTTTATCCTACAGACAGCAATAGTGTTTATGCCCTATAGGACATAATAAATGAATTTACAATTTACAACAAATGAAGTCATGCTCAAGAAACTATGATGCACTTATCAAAAAATGATGCACACACACAATGCTTTTCATTCATTTCTTTAAAAGATTGCAAAATATGTACCTCAAATTAATGGGTATATAGAATTGCAGAAAGCATTCCTGTTTTCCCACTTAAAATCAAAATGATCAATAGTATTGCTATAGGATAGACCCCTAGAACTGTAATTCTTGGTGAAATTTTCAGGTCAAAGGTCATGCCTATTTTAATATTAATAAATAATGTCAACTTGTCTTACAAAAAGCTATACCTATATTCACTCCCATCAACACAATTATGAGGGTGCCCATTTTTCCTCACTAAAGGTGCATGTTATCAATCATTTGAAATGTTGTCAATCAAGTAGGTGAATATGATATAACTTATTATTGTTTAATTCTCATTTAAAATTTTTGAAATGTGTCATTTTATCATAGGTTTAGTAGGCAACTACATTCCATCTTTCATTAATTTCTTATTTGAGTTCCCTCTCAATTTTCTATTTGGCTGATTATCTTCTTCATATTTATTAATATTGATGTTAGTAAGATAATCTTGATAGTAATCTTTGTCTTTACATTCATATGCTGCATATATTTTTATTTCAACCTCTCACTTATCTCTTACCCTTCTTTTTAATGTTTTCAAATAAAATTTTTAATATGCTGATTTTCTTTATAGTTTCACGGTTTATATTATACTGAGAAAGTCCTTCCTCACCTCACAATTATAAGATTATGTTTCATTTCTTTTCTTGTGACATTCTTGTAATTTGGATTTTTTTACTGCCTAGATGTTATTTGGGATGTATTTTTGTGAAAGGTGTGGTATATAGATCTAACTAGATTACCAAGTATCTTAAAATCATTTGGAATAATTATTAATTATTTTGCTTATTATTTCTGAAATTCCATGTTTGTTATTATATTAAATTTCCATATGTATTAGTGATTAATGTAGATAAAGTATGTGTGTCTTTGCTACATATATACACGTTTTAATATCTGGCGGACAGTTTCCTATATTATAGACTTTATCCTACAGACAGCAATAGTGTTTATGCCCTATAGGACATAATAAATGAATTTACAATTTACAACAAATGAAGTCATGCTCAAGAAACTATGATGCACTTATCAAAAAATGATGCACACACACAATGCTTTTTCATTCATTTCTTTAAAAGATTGCAAAATATGTACCTCAAATTAATGGGTATATAGAATTGCAGAAAGCATTCCTGTTTTAAACATTACCTCACAGACTAGTTGGGGGAAAAAGCTTTTAAAAAGAGCAGACAATGTTCTGTCGTCTCTTTAAGCTGGGAGTAAATTATTGCTACCACATTTTACAGTTCATGTCATGACATAACTTCAATTAGGAAACCATTTATTCTGTCCAGTGAGACAGAATAAATGGTTCGCAGTGGCAGTCCATTTTGCTACTGCCAGGTCTCTAGTCCAACAGAAATAGAATTTCTTCACAGATGGGTAGTTCCCAAGGGACCAAGTCTCTGGAAGCTTCCCTCAAAGTCTACATTTTTTTAAAGTTTTGTTTCAACATGGCAGAAACATTTAACACTAAATCTTATTCTTGCCAGCACCAAAGCATAGAAAAGAAACTTAAAGAAAAAGATCCTTTAATAACTTAGAGATAGCACGCAGGGTATCATCAGTGCGAGGTTGCAAAAGGTTGCCGTAAGGTACTAACAAACCCGACCACTTCCTCAGCTCCACTGAATTTTCCAGGTTGTTGAAGTCACAGACATTCGAAAAAGCAGGTGGGGAGTAGATGGGATAAGGTAGTAAGAAGACACCATACGACCATGTCTCCAGCCAGACATGCTCAGTCGCTCAGTTGTGTCCAATTCTTTGTGACCCACGAGGCTCCTCTGCCCGTGGAATTTTCTAGGTAAGAATATTGCAGTGGACACCCATTTGCTACTCCAGATCTTCCCCACCCAGGGATCAATACCACATCTCTTGCGTCTCCTGCACAGGCCAGCAGATTCTTTACCACCATTTCACCTGCTCTGTATATCAACCATATTCTTCCCAGATCTTCCATCCCTGCCCCACTGTTTTGCAATAGAAACATCTTGGCAAGGAGAATGAATGGAAATGTATACAAGCCACTGAATTATTAATGTTCTTTACACTGTGAAGCTAGGTGATGAAATGGTCCTTGAATTAGCTTAGCACGAAGCTAAGTGGGTTTTCTCATCAGCGAGGCTGTCTTTGCAGCTGCTGAAGAACGTTCAGGCAAAGGTCTTACACCGTGAAATACAGTCTGAGAAAAGGTCTTCTGCCACCTTGTTCTTAAAGAATGCAACATCAGTTTAAGCAATGAATATCCTCCCCACCCCCCATGAAAAGACATAGACCAAGTGTTCCCATGGGAGCAGAGTATCTGTCTGCACACCTGAGTATCTGCTCCTTCAAACTGATAGAGATAATTAAGCCAGGAATAATTTGCATCTTGAGTATATAATTATTCCTTGTCTTAGCCAAGGATAAAAATCTAAGATCATATCCTTATTATTAAAACTGCTTTCTGGTACTTAAAGATTATATTGGCTACCCTGTTCTGTGCCCATGTCTATGTGCAATTATGTTAATCCTTTCACACTACGGTAGGACTGTGATTTACTCACTTTATATCCCTCATGGTATTATCGAACCTTTTTGGCATCAGGGACCGGTTTCACGAAGAAAATTTTTCCATGAACAGAGGCGGGGGTTGCTTTCAGGATGATTTAAATGCATTACATTTATTGTGCACTTTATTTTTAGGGCTTCCACTAGTGGCTTAGATGGTACAGAATCCACCAGCAATGTAGGAGACCCAGGTTCAATCCCTGGGTCTGGAAGATCCCCTGGAGAAGAGAATGGCTACCCACTCCAGCATTCTTGCCTAGAGAATTTCATGGACAGAGGAGCCTGGTAGGCTACAGTCCATGGAGTCACAAAGAGTTGAACAAGATTGAGTGACTAACACTAACATTTATTGCTATTATTATTATAATATGAGTTCTGCCTCAGATCATCAGGCATTAGATCCTAGTGAGGATACCTGCCTTATAGCATATTGCCTTGCACATGGTAGGTATTCAATAAACTATGATGTGAATTACACGAAGTATGAAATATTCTCTAGAACAGTATGATCTAGCCAGGTACCTGGTCCAATCTGGTTTACATGAAAAGTCAGTGCCATTTTGAAAACATAATACTCACTATAAGGTTAAAAGATACAGTTTTCAGGTACTTAAAAACCACTATAAGGAAAGACATGCTGTTTGCAGATATAAATTGTGAATTAGTAAAGTCCCAGATTCTTTCAGATTAATAACAGCCCTTGAGTTACAAACCAAAAGAAGGAAATGAACATTGCACTCCTTAAACTCCTTGTTTATTCCTCTACACATTAAGAATTCAATATATGGTTCCTACACTAGATGTGTTCTTATATGCTATTTCTTCATATAATCCCTCAAAATTAAACAGGAAATGACACTTCAAAGGCCTCAAAGAAAAGTGACAAACTCCAGGTCAATTAATCTGATATGGATATGCAGGCGGCCCTCTTTAGAATCACAGCCATGTCAGCTTTGTGGTTCTGAACCAGTCTTTTGCCCTTCTCGGGGTGCTGGCAAGAATTCCCAGGAAAGGGGTTGACAAGACTTAGGAAGAATATATGGTTTCAGACAAGATGCTGAGGTTAGAAGTATAATATCCATTCTGAAGGTGATACGAGAACACAGCAAAGGAAGTCATGGTAAGGATTTTGTCTTAAGACCGCCTCAAACACAATGTGGGGGAGAAGGTTATTGGTTTAGGGATGGTTCATGGCACTCAATGTATATTCCCTTCAGATCCCATCACCAAGCATGTGTGATTCCAGTGATGTATTGTTGCCTTGGACAGGATGAGTTCAAAAGTCTGGGAGGAGAGCAGCCTCACCTGGGGAAGATTCTGTGTGTTTGTAGCTGAATGGGACGGGGACAGGCAGAAATGAACCAAAGCATTAGATTCAGTAACGGACTGTGCTCTCACCCCACTGGCCCACTCACAGCCAGTGACCATCTCAGAGCAGCCTAGTGCTGTGTCAACAAGTTTAAACAGAGTTTACAATATTCATTTTGAATTAGAGTCAACAACGTCATCACCATTTTTTGAAGATGGTATAAGTTGATAAGGAGAATAGGGAGAAAGAGAAAAATGTTTAAAAACATTAGGAAAACTGGTTTTATTTTCAATTACTAGCATATCCAACGTGTGCCAACTTTATAAACAAGCGTATGAAATGGACTTCAGTATACCATTGCCCATGGGTCCCACTCTATGAAATGAACTTTCTGTAAGCTAACTTAACACATATACACCATTTTTTACATTTTATCCAATAAATTATCTGAGGATGAAGAGGATCCTATGTTTTTATTTTTTTTACTAAATATCCCTGCATCAATGATTGTAATTGAGTACCATGGATTGGAATCTGGAACAAAGACCTCAGAATTGGGAAGCAAAAATTACTATCATGGTATGGAAATATATACATTACTATATGTGAAATAGATACCAGTGGGAATTTGCTGTGTGACTCAGGGAACTCAAACCAGGGCTCTGTGACAACCTAGAGGAGTGGGATGGGGTGGAAGGTGGGAGGGACATTCAAGAGGGAGGGGACAGATGCATACCCTGGCTGATTCATGTCAATGTATAGCAGAAACCAACATAATATTGTAAAGCAATTATCCTTCAATTAAAAATAAATGAATTAGGGCTTCCCTGGTGGTCCAGTGGGTAAGGACACCGCCATGCAGTGCAAGGGGCGCTGGTTCAATCCCTGGCCTGGGAAGATCCCACGTACTGCGGAGCGACTGGACCGATGTGTCCAATCACCGAGTCGGAGCTCTGGAGCATGTGCGCCCAGAGCCAGTGCTCTGCAACAACAGAGGCCACCACGATGGGAGGCCCACACGGTCCAAAGAATAAAAGATGGATGAAACTAGATAAATGAAAGACCAATAGAAGTGGCCCACCCGCCCCCCTTCCTCCGCAACCCGACCCTCTGCCCCCCTCCAAAAAAAAAATAAATGAATTAAAAACAGTATCATGGTAAAGTGCCCTTGGTTAAGGCCAATGATTTGAATCAGGGTATCCATCCAAGTGAAGAAAATAGTAAACAGTGTGCAGAGGGCTTACCTGGTAGTCCAGTGGGTAAAGAGTCTGCCTTGCAATGCAAGGGGCACCAGGTTGATCCCTGGCCCAGGAAGATCCCACGCACTGCGGAGTGGCTGGACTGGTGTGTCCAATCACCGAGTCGGAGCTCTGGAGCATGTGCGCCCAGAGCCAGTGCTCTGCAACAACAGAGGCCACCACGATGGGAGGCCCACACGGTCCAAAGAATAAAAGATGGATGAAACTAGATAAATGAAAGACCAATAGAAGTGGCCCACCCGCCCCCCTTCCTCCGCAACCCGACCCTCTGCCCCCCTCCAAAAAAAAAACAAATGAATTAAAAACAGTATCATGGTAAAGCGCCCTTGGTTAAGGCCAATGATTTGAATCAGGGTATCCATCCAAGTGAAGAAAATAGTAAACAGTCTGTAGAGGGCTGGTAGTCCAGTGGGTAAAGAGTCTGCCTTGCAATGCAAGGGGCACCAGGCCAATCCCTGGCCCAGGAAGATCCCACACACTGCGGAGTGGCTGGACTGGTGTGTCCAATTATGAGCCAGTGCTCTGGAGTGCAAGCGGCCAGAACCAGTGCTCTGCAATGAGAAGAAGCCACTGCAATGGGAGGCCCGCACAGGCTGAAGAATAAAGATGGATGAAAATAAATAAATAAAAAATCAATAAAAGAGGGCAAAAAGTGTGCAGAGAGGAAAAACAGCAAGCAGTAAATAACCAGGAGAGGCAAAAGTAGATTCAGAGCCTACAATGGAGCAGAATTCCAAATAATCACATCAGAATGCCAGGACAAAAAGTCAGAGTTAAATTTAGATGGCCTTTAGGCCCTTAATCATCACAGAGAATTCTAAGGCTTTGGGTTCATAGGCAAGACACGGCTGAGAGGCAGACGTAGGACAATGGAGTACCAGTCTCCTTATCAAATACAGGCTGTTGGTCAGCTCCAACTTAGTCTAAAGAGCTTCTTGATGAAGGTGAAAGAGGTGAGTGAAAAGGCTGGCCTAAAATTCAACATTCAAAAAACAAAGATCGTGGTATCCAGTCCCATCGCTTGATGGCAAATAAATGGGCAAACAATGAAAACAGTGACAGATTTTATTTTATTTGGTTTCAAAATCACTGAGGATGGTGACTGAAGCCATGACATTAAAAGACGCTTGCTCCTTGAAAGAAAATCTATGACCAACCTAGGCAGCATACTCAAAAGCAGAGACATCACTTTGCCAACAAAAGTCCATCCAGTCAAAGCTATGGTTTTCCCAGCAGTGATGTATGGATGTGAGAGATGGACCATAAAGAGGGCTGAGTGCCAAAAAATTGATGCCTTTGAACTGTGCTGTTGGAGAATGCTCATGAGAGTGCCCTGGACTCTAAGGAGATCAAACCAGTCAATCCTAAAGGACATTAACCCTATATATTCATTGGGAGGAATGATGCTGAAGCTGAAGCTCCAATAACTTTGGCCACATGATGTGAAGAGAAAACTCACTGGAAAAGAGCCTGATGTTTGGAAAAATAGAAGGCCAAAGGAGAAGGAGATGACAGAGGTGAAGATGGCTGGATGGCATCACTGAGTCAATAGACATGAGTTTGAGCAAGCTCCAGGAGATGGTGAAGGCCAGGGAAGCCTGGTGTGCTGCAGTCCACAGAGTCGAAAAGAGTTGGACACAAATGAACAACTGAACTGAAAATACTCTAAATTGTAAATGAACTTGAAACATAAAACAGTATAGCCAAAGCATTTTATAAAAGCATGTTAGAAAAGCTTTCAATGAAATCTTATCTGTACTTAACCAATCTCATCTGCCATCACTCTCCAGCATGAGCCCACAAAACAGGTTTATTTATGCCTTGCAAGCATGCCTTGTACCTTCCTACCTATATACCTACCTATATACCTTCTGTAGCTCTTTCTCCAATCAATCAAAAGCCACCGACCCAAGCTTTCACCATCCAATAGATCCATTTGAAATCCCACACTTCTCATGAGGTCTTTTTCATGCATCCCAATTTGAAATGATTTCCCAGTACTCTGAACTCTCAGGTCATTCACTGGACCCTTCCTATATATCACCCTGCATTATTCATTTCATTTTATTGTTCCTATAATTAACTGCATTGCTAGCTTTTTGAGAAGGCAGTGATTGTATCTTATCACCTCTGGATCCCTATTCCATGTTAAAATGCTCAATAAAGATTTACTGAGCTGAACTTGAAGTCAGAGGCCTTGTCTTAGAGTGTCTATCTCTCCAGCCCCAGCAGCCCCAGCATATGCCATGCTACAAAGCTAAACAACTTAAAAATGTACTCAGTACCAGTTCTGATTGGTTACAATAAATGTATATTTTTCTCTCTCTTTCTTTTTCTGTTTTTCCTTTTTTCAGTATATTTCATCTTTCCTAAAGCAACATTGTATTGCTAGAAACTAAAACCTCTCTACCAAATGGAATTAGATCAAAATAAATTTTGGTGTTGGAGAATGCTCATGAGAGTGCCCTGGACTCTAAGGAGATCAAACCAGTCAATCCTAAAGGACATTAACCCTATATATTCATTGGGAGGAATGATGCTGAAGCTGAAGCTCCAATAACTTTGGCCACATGATGTGAAGAGACGACTCACTGGAAAAGAGCCTGATGTTTGGAAAAACAGAAGGCCAAAGGAGAAGGAGATGACAGAGGTGAAGATGGCTGGATGGCATCACTGAGTCAATAGACATGAGTTTGAGCAAGCTCCAGGAGATGGTGAAGGCCAGGGAAGCCTGGTGTGCTGCAGTCCACAGAGTCGAAAAGAGTTGGACACAAATGAACAACTGAACTGAAAATACTCCAAATTGTAAATGAACTTGAAACATAAAACAGTATAGCCAAAGCATTTTATAAAAGCATGTTAGAAAAGCTTTCAATGAAATCTTATCTGTACTTAACCAATCTCATCTGCCATCACTCTCCAGCATGAGCCCACAAAACAGGTTTATTTATGCCTTGCAAGCATGCCTTGTACCTTCCTACCTATATACCTACCTATATACCTTCTGTAGCTCTTTCTCCAATCAATCAAAAGCCACCGACCCAAGCTTTCACCATCCAATAGGTCCATTTGAAATCCCACACTTCTCATGAGGTCTTTTTCATGCATCCCAATTTGAAATGATTTCCCAGTACTCTGAACTCTCAGGTCATTCACTGGACCCTTCCTATATATCACCCTGCATTATTCATTTCATTTTATTGTTCCTATAATTAACTGCATTGCTAGCTTTTTGAGAAGGCAGTGATTGTATCTTATCACCTCTGGATCCCTATTCCATGTTAAAATGCTCAATAAAGATTTACTGAGCTGAACTTGAAGTCAGAGGCCTTGTCTTAGAGTGTCTATCTCTCCAGCCCCAGAAGCCCCAGCAGCCCCAGCATATGCCATGCCACAAAGCTAAACAACTTAAAAATGTACTCAGTACCAGTTCTGATTGGTTACAATAAATGTATATTTTTCTCTCTCTTTCTTTTTCTGTTTTTCCTTTTTTCAGTATATTTCATCTTTCCTAAAGCAACATTGTATTGCTAGAAACTAAAACCTCTCTACCAAATGGAATTAGATCAAAAATTTAAAATTACAGAGGAAAAATACAAGTTACATTGTAGTGATGTTATTTCCTTATTTCCAAATCATACATAATCATTAAAGAAACATCAGAAAATAGAGAAACACAAAAATAAAAAAGTTTATTTTTCAAAACATTTATAACCCTAACGCACAGAGATAGTCCTTATTAATTTTCTGGTGTCTAGTTCAGCTGGTAAAGAATCCACCTGCAAAGCAGGAGAGCCGAGTTCAATTCCTGGGTCAGGAAGATCTCCTGGAGAAGGGATAGGCTACCTCCTCCTGTATTCTTGGGCTTCCATGGTGGCTCAGATGGTAAGGAATCTGCCTGTATTGCCAGAGACCTGGGTTTGATCGCTGGATTAGGAAGATCCCCTAGAGGAGGGCATGGCAACCCACTCCAGTGTTCTCACCTGGAGAATCCCATGGACAGAGGAACCTGGCAGGCTGGAATCCATAGTGTCACAAAGAGTCAGACACCGACTGAGCAACTAAGCACAATCTTTCCTTAGTAAAACAACTTCGTGCTGCCTATCTGCCTTGGTCATTCTAAATGAAATGACCTTACCCACACCCTCTACCATATGAAACTTACCACACCAGCCTCTCACCACAGCTGCTGGTAGATATCTCCCCAAAGGAACAGACTGTCCAGCAATAAATATACAGCTATAAAAGCAGCCACACAATAGGCTCTATCTAGTGAATATAAGTTGTGTATATGAGATATTAAATTGTCTTCTACAGTTTTTAAATTGCTATCCCCAGATGAGAATGAATCATTTAAAGTATATCCACTGAACTGGTGGTTATAAAATAGACACAGAATAAACCACTGAAATGGTGATCTTTATACACCCACAAATTGAACAAATGCTCACTAAGTTCTGCCCTGACTCATACAATTATATTATACAATTGTAGCATTCTTATTACTTGTGGAAAAGAGAGCAATTTAGTTTCTTCTTGATAAGTAGGGCTTCCCTGGTAGCTCAGTCAGTAAAGAATCTGCCTGCCATGTAGGAGACCCAGGTTTGATTCCTGGGTCAGGAAGGTCCTCTGGAGAAGAGAATGGCAACCCCCTCAGGTATTCTTGCCTGGAGAATCCCATGGACAAAGAATCTGGTGGGCTACAGTCCATGAGTCACAAAGAATTGGACACGACTGAGCAACTAACACACACAGAAGTGACAGTAGCACAACAAAACAAGTGATGTGAATAACTGACTTTCTCACTTGTTTTAGATTGATCAAAGAAAAGGATCAAAGTATTCTCTTGAAAAACTCATAGTAGCTGTACTTAACCCAAAGTCTTCATTAGCTTGTTATGGCCTCTTCTCCTTTCTTGAAAGAGGAGATATCCCACCAAGATAAAATAATCACCTATAACAACTTTGATATTTTTGGTATAGTCTGAGTTTAAATCACCCAGAAAAAGAAGTTCATCAGTGCATTAATATATCAATAGCTATATGTACCGTTTTTAACGATATTGAGTGACCACTCCTGAAACTGAGTTATACTTCCTGTTTGATGAACACACTATTTGATTTCGAAATGTGCTTTTGAAATGTTCTACATATCTTAGTAATGGGTGATCCATAAGTTCATTCTAGGTATCACTCTAAACAAAAATGTATAACCAATTCATACAGAATATGGATATTTTTTTCCTCTCTTGGAGCCCTTAGGGCAGTCTTGTCAAGATTACCAGTTAAAACTGCCATAGAGGACGTCCCTAGTTGTACAGTGGATAAGAATCTGGCTGCCGATGCAAGGGACACGGGTTCAACGCCTGGTCTGAGAAGATTCCACATGCAAATGGAGCAACTGTGCCCGTGCACCACAGCTACCAAGCCCATGTACCCTAGAGCCTGTGCTCTGCAACAAAGAGTAGCCCCTGCTCGCCACAACTAGAGAAAGCCCATGCACAGGAAATGGAGTCCCAGCATAGACCCCTCGAAAGCAGTAGAAATCTTTAATAATTAATGACTGTATATGGATCATCAGAAGGGAGGGGCACATAATAATCACATTTGCTTTTCAAAATATAAAGAACCCAAGACTTCTCCCAAGAATCTGTGACAGATTTTACAGAGGTAATTCTCTTTATATGATCCTCAGAAAAAAAGATGGTTTTTCTTTGATAAAAACGTCAAATTCCAAGAAAAAGTCAAATAGATTTTCCACTCACACGCATCCCATGGTTCTAAAAATGATAGAGAACCCTCAATATTTTATAATTTGAATTATTTCTAACATAATCTAAGTTTTAATACAGCAGATCAGATTTATTTATGTTAACCACATATATTTGAAAAATAAACAGGATATGCAAATATCACTTTTGCTTTAAATAAAACAACAAAAAAGGATTTTAAATAAGCTAGTATAATGACAGAGGATGAGATGGTTAGGTGGCATCACTGACTCAATGGACATGAGTTTGAGCAGGCTCTGGGAGATGGTGAAAGACAAGGAAGTCCATGGGGTTTTTGGTATAGTCTGAGTTTAAATCACCCAGAAAAGAAGTTCATCAGTGCATTAATATATCAATAGCTATATGTACCGTTTTTAACGATATTGAGTGACCACTCCTGAAACTGAGTTATACTTCCTGTTTGATGAACACACTATTTGATTTCGAAATGTGCTTTTGAAATGTTCTACATATCTTAGTAATGGGTGACCCATAAGTTCATTCTAGGTATCACTCTAAACAAAAATGTATAACCAATTCATACAGAATATGGATATTTTTTTCCTCTCTTGGAGCCCTTAGGGCAGTCTTGTCAAGATTACCAGTTAAAACTGCCATAGAGGACGTCCCTAGTTGTACAGTGGATAAGAATCTGGCTGCCGATGCAAGGGACACGGGTTCAACGCCTGGTCTGAGAAGATTCCACATGCAAATGGAGCAACTGTGCCCGTGCACCACAGCTACCAAGCCCATGTACCCTAGAGCCTGTGCTCTGCAACAAAGAGTAGCCCCTGCTCGCCACAACTAGAGAAAGCCCATGCACAGGAAATGGAGTCCCAGCATAGACCCCTCGAAAGCAGTAGAAATCTTTAATAATTAATGACTGTATATGGATCATCAGAAGGGAGGGGCACATAATAATCACATTTGCTTTTCAAAATATAAAGAACCCAAGACTTCTCCCAAGAATCTGTGACAGATTTTACAGAGGTAATTCTCTTTATATGACCCTCAGAAAAAAAGATGGTTTTTCTTTGATAAAAACGTCAAATTCCAAGAAAAAGTCAAATAGATTTTCCACTCACACGCATCCCATGGTTCTAAAAATGATAGAGAACCCTCAATATTTTATAATTTGAATTATTTCTAACATAATCTAAGTTTTAATACAGCAGATCAGATTTATTTATGTTAACCACATATATTTGAAAAATAAACAGGATATGCAAATATCACTTTTGCTTTAAATAAAACAACAAAAAAAGGATTTTTAAATAAGCTAGTATAATGACAGAGGATGAGATGGTTAGGTGGCATCACTGACTCAATGGACATGAGTTTGAGCAGGCTCTGGGAGATGGTGAAAGACAAGGAAGCCTGGTGTGCTGCAGTCCATGGGGTTGCAAAGAGCTGACTGAGAGACTGAACTGAACTGACTAGAACAGACTGGGTTCTGAAGAATCTCTAGTGGAACTTGATTAATTAGACAGGAGGAGTCCTGGCAGTGGGGTGCTGGAGCTGGCAAAGGCTGGCTTGCAAGAGCCAATTGTTCAATGTTCAGGAATTTTGCAAGCCAGTTGTTAAAGATGGCTCTTATCAAACATTAATTATATAAACTTATAATTAAATGTATTACACTATATTGAAAAGTAGTAAATATTCAACACTCATCACTTCCTAATCATTTTACTAAATTTTAGTGTTATTCAGGCTTTGGAGATTATTTCTGTCTCCTAAATATGTATGGTAGAAATACTATACAAGTGTGTGCTCCTGTAATCTCTTCCTAACTCCATGTTCAGTGATCTAACAATAGTAGTCGTGTAAAATCAGTCATGATGGGAATACACGTACTGTGGGGAACAGCAAGTGTTACAAATTAGGGCTCTTTTTCTTTTCACAGAATCCATTGTTAAACATTTGTTGACACACAAGTGAGTACTGGTCTCACATTTACTTTCAGAGAGACATAAACGCTGACCAGTTCCTGGCTTTGCAAAAGAGCGAAGTTCTTCATAACCTTGCTGGAAGACAATTTTCCACGAGTCACTCATGATTCTACACCTCTTGTGAAACAAGCCATGGTCATTCATTCTGAACTATCTTTTCAAGGATTTTGGTATGGCATACTTGTTGCCCATTATTAAAAAAATAATAATAATTCAGGTTCCCTAAACTTACAGTTACTCTCCTATTTATATAACTCAAGCCACTTGCGTGAAAATATCCATCTGAGCCTATCTGTACCACCTCTCTGTGGAGTCTGGAGGCAAAAGGAACCAAAACGAGTATGTGTGCTTTTGTGGTTTTGTTACTCTCAGGCCCAGGGGCTTTGTGTCTTCCACCAGCTTCCGTCAAACTGCAGCAAGCTCACTTTTTAGCTAGCAGAAAGGGTAAAACTATGGGCTCTTCATAGTTCTTGACAATTCTTTCTGTAGGAGCAATCTGATAGTTTACAATAGCCAGTGATTAGGTTACAAAGATATAGAAAGTTTTTTGTCTTCTTAATATTTCAGTGGATTACTATTCTTAGGTGCAGTTCCAAGGATTTTAGTTGCTAAATACTTTCCTAGACCCTCATAATACCTGCCAGAATCTTCATACTGTCTCAGTTCCCAGCTAGGTCCCTTTCATGTCTCAAAAAAAAAAGTATGTTTTCAGGAGAATGACAAAGAAATAGTATGAGGAAAAATAACAGCTTAGAAGGAAAGAGAGATATCTTTCTTTTTCACCAGTGAAAATGAAGATACTAGTAAAAGTTTTTAAAATCCAAAGACTGTTAGAAAAACAAGGAAATTAAAAACAACAACAACTGTCTTAAGGAAATGGTTAAGGAAATACCACTTGACAGCCTATTATTATTATTTTGGCCACTTCTACTGATCTTTCATTTATTTATCTTTGTTCTTTGGCCTGTGTGAGCCTCCCATCACGGTGACCTCTCTCACTGCAGAGCACCGGCTCTGGGTGCATGCGCTCCAGAGCTCCAACTCGGTAGTTGGACACATCGGTCCAGCTGCTCTGTGGCACGCGGGGTCCTCCCAGGCCAGGGATCGAACCGGTGCTCTTTTAATAGGTATCTAGGGAAAATTGTATCTGAAGTTCTAAGAAGATAATACCTATGGTACACTTATTACTATTATTACAGTGATGATGACGATATAATACTATGCCCATTTTAGAAATAGTCTCATCCTTCAACAAAACAAAATCCTATTTTGTAGGGGATCATGGTGTCTGGAATGAACATCCTCTTCGCCTGCCCCAATATGTATGGTGTCATCTTCCTCTTCACTTACCCTGACTGGCTATGGACACTAGAGGCCACTGTGAGAGTCACCAAAATGAAGATTTATGAAAGCCGAGTTCTATAGCACTAACACAGTCCTGTCCCAGGCAGCACCTGCTCAGACCACTGCCAGCACTGTTTGTAACAAACTGCACCTGTTCACAAAGAAATGGGTAGCAGCATTTACAGGCTACTGCCCTTAATAACGTGTTCAAATACAAACTCTCCTTAGTTTACCATTTTCAAGTGAGTGGCTCTGTCAGATTTCTCAAAAACAAATGACAAGGCATAATAATAGAAAAATAATCCATTATACAGCAACAGACCTTGCAGCAGACAGTATTTTTTGAAATACTGTCCTCTACACGCTTTACCCGTTACAGACCTGAGAGAGTTTCAGAATTAATTAGCACTTATAAGTACCATTTACAAAAAAACCCAAAATTTGCTTTATGACAGTATGTTTTCAGGAGAATGACAAAGAAATAGTATGAGGAAAAATAACAGCTTAGAAGGAAAGAGAGATATCTTTCTTTTTCACCAGTGAAAATGAAGATACTAGTAAAAGTTTTTAAAATCCAAAGACTGTTAGAAAAACAAGGAAATTAAAAACAACAACAACTGTCTTAAGGAAATGGTTAAGGAAATACCACTTGACAGCCTATTATTATTATTTTGGCCACTTCTACTGATCTTTCATTTATTTATCTTTGTTCTTTGGCCTGTGTGAGCCTCCCATCACGGTGACCTCTCTCACTGCAGAGCACCGGCTCTGGGTGCATGCGCTCCAGAGCTCCAACTCGGTAGTTGGACACATCGGTCCAGCTGCTCTGTGGCACGCGGGGTCCTCCCAGGCCAGGGATCGAACCGGTGCTCTTTTAATAGGTATCTAGGGAAAATTGTATCTGAAGTTCTAAGAAGATAATACCTATGGTACACTTATTACTATTATTACAGTGATGATGACGATATAATACTATGCCCATTTTAGAAATAGTCTCATCCTTCAACAAAACAAAATCCTATTTTGTAGGGGATCATGGTGTCTGGAATGAACATCCTCTTCGCCTGCCCCAATATGTATGGTGTCATCTTCCTCTTCACTTACCCTGACTGGCTATGGACACTAGAGGCCACTGTGAGAGTCACCAAAATGAAGATTTATGAAAGCCGAGTTCTATAGCACTAACACAGTCCTGTCCCAGGCAGCACCTGCTCAGACCACTGCCAGCACTGTTTGTAACAAACTGCACCTGTTCACAAAGAAATGGGTAGCAGCATTTACAGGCTACTGCCCTTAATAACGTGTTCAAATACAAACTCTCCTTAGTTTACCATTTTCAAGTGAGTGGCTCTGTCAGATTTCTCAAAAACAAATGACAAGGCATAATAATAGAAAAATAATCCATTATACAGCAACAGACCTTGCAGCAGACAGTATTTTTTGAAATACTGTCCTCTACACTCTTTACCATTTACAGACCTGAGAGAGTTTCAGAATTAATTAGCACTTATAAGTCACAGCAATGTTTTTATCATTTAAAAATAGTCAAGAGTAGAAGGAAAATAATTCTTGTGCCAAATCAGAGGCCTTCTTTATAAAGACATGCTGATTAGTAGTGGATGTTTATCATCTTTTCTCTTTTATCTCATTAAACTGGATTAAAAATTAAAAGTATTTTAAATTAATATAGTCAAAATATGTTGCCCATATTTAACCACAGGACACCTACCTAGAGAATAGAACTATAGTACACTAAGAATGGAGGAGGACACGGCAGCCCACCGCAGTATTCTTGCTTGGAGAATCCCATGGACAGAGGAGGCTGGCAAGCTACAGTCCATAGAGTCACAAAGAGTCAGATACGACTGAAAGGACTTAGCATGCACACACACTAGCGGAAACAACCCATATTTCTTCCGACTTTGTCCCCCAACCACAATTTTGAGATTTCCAAACTTACTCAAAATTCTTCCAGTTGTACCTGAAAATCCCCAGGAGCAGATCCATTCTGCCTTCATCTCTGCCTTGAGACTTGGCATCTGCAGGACCCAGCAATCATGATGCTAAATTCTCATGATGCTAAATGTGGCAAGCTCTCTGGAAACTTACATGTGCCAAAGCCATGCTGTGTTCCCTCCAGAAAAAGAAGAATGCATCCTTGACTTTTTGACTTTCTGTCTACAGAGCAAAGTAGAGTGCTTAGAGTCCTTGTGTCTTAGAGAGAGGTCGTGGATACTTGTATTCTTTTTTTGGGGGGTGGTGGGTTGGGGAGAGAGGGATTTATGAAAGCCGAGTTCTATTTAGCAGCACTGCTACCTGCCACTTTTTAACAAACTGCACCTGTTCACAAAGAAATGGGTAGCAGCATTTACAGGCTACTGCCCTTAATAACGTGTTCAAATACAAACTCTCCTTAGTTTACCATTTTCAAGTGAGTGGCTCTGTCAGATTTCTCAAAAACAAATGACAAGGCATAATAATAGAAAAATAATCCATTATACAGCAACAGACCTTGCAGCAGACAGTATTTTTTGAAATACTGTCCTCTACACTCTTTACCATTTACAGACCTGAGAGAGTTTCAGAATTAATTAGCACTTATAAGTCACAGCAATGTTTTTATCATTTAAAAATAGTCAAGAGTAGAAGGAAAATAATTCTTGTGCCAAATCAGAGGCCTTCTTTATAAAGACATGCTGATTAGTAGTGGATGTTTATCATCTTTTCTCTTTTATCTCATTAAACTGGATTAAAAATTAAAAGTATTTTAAATTAATATAGTCAAAATATGTTGCCCATATTTAACCACAGGACACCTACCTAGAGAATAGAACTATAGTACACTAAGAATGGAGGAGGACACGGCAGCCCACCGCAGTATTCTTGCTTGGAGAATCCCATGGACAGAGGAGGCTGGCAAGCTACAGTCCATAGAGTCACAAAGAGTCAGATACGACTGAAAGGACTTAGCATGCACACACACTAGCGGAAACAACCCATATTTCTTCCGACTTTGTCCCCCAACCACAATTTTGAGATTTCCAAACTTACTCAAAATTCTTCCAGTTGTACCTGAAAATCCCCAGGAGCAGATCCATTCTGCCTTCATCTCTGCCTGGAGACTTGGCATCTGCAGGACCCAGCAATCATGATGCTAAATTCTCATGATGCTAAATGTGGCAAGCTCTCTGGAAACTTACATGTGCCAAAGCCATGCTGTGTTCCCTCCAGAAAAAGAAGAATGCATCCTTGACTTTTTGACTTTCTGTCTACAGAGCAAAGTAGAGTGCTTAGAGTCCTTGTGTCTTAGAGAGAGGTCGTGGATACTTGTATTCTTTTTTGGGGGGGTGGTGGGTTGGGGAGAGAGGGAGGAGGGCAGGCCGCTTCTATTGGTCTTTCATTTATCTATTTTTTCATCCAGCTTTGTTCTTTGGCCTGTGTGGGTCTCCCATCGCAGTGGCCTCTGTTGTCCCGAGCACCAGCTCTGGGCACAGTGGCCTCTGTTGTCGCAGAGCACTGGCTCCAGCTCAGTAACTGGACACATCGGTCCAGCTGCTCCACAGCACTTGGGATCTTCCCAGGCCAGGGATCAAACTGGCGCCCCTTGCACTGCAAGGCAGTGTCCTCACCCACTGGACCACCAGGGAAGCCCAATACTTGTATTCTTAACTCTTATTTCCTATAATACCTACGTAGTGCTGGATCAGGGGCATTGGCTGAGTCTGACAAGGTGCTATACAAAAAAAGCAAGGCTCCCTCTAATGCCTGGAGCATCTGATAAGCCAAGCCTTCTCTGACTGCTCCTTCTTAAGCTTGAGTTCTTTCCCAGGAAGCCTCATTTATTTCTGCAAATAAGATCTCCTGCAGGCCCATCACCCAGCCAGCCAGACATGCTTGAATCCTACCAGAAAACACAGCTTATATTCTAGCAGTGTCCCTAGTGTGTTCAAGTAGAACTGTAAAACGTGATAGCCAGCCTTAATTGTTATATACCCAGTGTGAGATTAAGAAGTTAACCGTGGCCTGTACTATCATAACTGAAGAAAATAGCTCTAGTCATTGCTATGTGAGAAAAGGGGATCCTTCAGGGGTGCTGTGTGATGGTTGGGAGGGGTGGGAAGGGGGGGATATACATGTGACTGATCTGGGAACATGCATGTCTGTAAACAACAAAACTCTGTAAAAGTTAAAAGTAAAATAAAGGTTTAAAAAAAGAAAGAAGCTAACCATGGTCTAGTGTATTGAGAATAGAAGGTAAAATGAGTTTTCATAAATTCTCATGATGCTAAATGTGGCAAGCTCTCTGAAACTTACATGTGCCAAAGCCATGCTGTGTTCCCTCCAGAAAAGAAGAATGCATCCTTGACTTTTGACTTTCTGTCTACAGAGCAAAGTAGAGTGCTTAGAGTCCTTGTGTCTTAGAGAGAGGTCGTGGATACTTGTATTCTTTTTTTGGGGGGTGGTGGGTTGGGGAGAGAGGGAGGAGGGCAGGCCGCTTCTATTGGTCTTTCATTTATCTATTTTTTCATCCAGCTTTGTTCTTTGGCCTGTGTGGGTCTCCCATCGCAGTGGCCTCTGTTGTCGCAGAGCACCAGCTCTGGGCACAGTGGCCTCTGTTGTCGCAGAGCACTGGCTCCAGCTCAGTAACTGGACACATCGGTCCAGCTGCTCCACAGCACTTGGGATCTTCCCAGGCCAGGGATCAAACTGGCGCCCCTTGCACTGCAAGGCAGTGTCCTCACCCATTGGACCACCAGGGAAGCCCAATACTTGTATTCTTAACTCTTATTTCCTATAATACCTACGTAGTGCTGGATCAGGGGCATTGGCTGAGTCTGACAAGGTGCTATACAAAAAAAGCAAGGCTCCCTCTAATGCCTGGAGCATCTGATAAGCCAAGCCTTCTCTGACTGCTCCTTCTTAAGCTTGAGTTCTTTCCCAGGAAGCCTCATTTATTTCTGCAAATAAGATCTCCTGCAGGCCCATCACCCAGCCAGCCAGACATGCTTGAACCCTACCAGAAAACACAGCTTATATTCTAGCAGTGTCCCTAGTGTGTTCAAGTAGAACTGTAAAACGTGATAGCCAGCCTTAATTGTTATATACCCAGTGTGAGATTAAGAAGTTAACCGTGGCCTGTACTATCATAACTGAAGAAAATAGCTCTAGTCATTGCTATGTGAGAAAAGGGGATCCTTCAGGGGGTGCTGTGTGATGGTTGGGAGGGGTGGGAAGGGGGGGATATACATGTGACTGATCTGGGAACATGCATGTCTGTAAACAACAAAACTCTGTAAAAGTTAAAAGTAAAATAAAGGTTTAAAAAAAAAAAAGAAAGAAGCTAACCATGGTCTAGTGTATTGAGAATGTAGAAGGTAAAATGAGTTTTTCATAAACATTTAGGAAAATTCCTTTGCTTCTATTATTTAGAACATTAGTGCAGGGAATATTTATCTATTTATAGATATTCTCTTAAAAGGTAGACTCATAGGTAATTGTTATATAAAATTCAAAAAGCCCTATAGTTAACAAAATACTTAGTGATGAAAGACAAAACACCTTCTTCCAAAGAACATGATAAAGTCAAGGGTGCCCACTCTAAAGACTTCTATTTAACATTAAATTGGGGATTTAGCCAGTGAAAAGGGACAAGAAAAAGAAATGAATTCTTCCTTACTGGGAAAGGAAAAAAAACTCTTCATTCAGAGAAGACTTACATAGTTGATTATTCAGAAATCCCTATGGAATCTACAAAACAAAAATGCTACTAAAACTAACAGTGAGTTTGGCAAAGTTGCGAGATATGATTGACATACGAAGATCAATTTTATTCCTATATGCCAGGAATAATCAAATTAAAAATGGAAACAGAATACCATTTACAAGAGCATAAAACTATGAACATTTTAGGGATAATTCTGACAAAAGATATGCATGACATGTTAAAAACTACTGACTGTAGCTCAAAGAAATTAAGGAAGACCTAAATAAATTGAAAGATATACCAAGTTCATAGGTTGAAACTTTAATTTGTTAAGATGTTTGTTTTCCTGATCGACCTATAGATGCACTACAGTTCTAATCAAAAAAAGGTGTTTTGTATATAAGGTTCTAAAATTTATATGGACACAAAGGACTTACAATAATCAAAACAACTTTGAAGAAGAAAAGCAAATTTGGAGGACTAATGCTACCTGATTTTAGTACTTATAATAAAGCTATAATTATTAAGACAGTGATACTGATATGAAGATAGACAAATAGATTAATAGGGTAGAAAAGTGATCGTAAAAGTATGCACTTGGGCACTCAGTTGTGACTCTTAGCGACCCATGACTGTACCGCCAACCAAGCTCCTCTGTCCATGGAGTTCCCCAGGCAAGAACACTGGAGTCGGTTGTCATTTCCTTCTCCAGATCTTCCCAACCCAGGGACAGAACCTGCGTCTCCTGCACTGGCAGGTGGGTTCATTATCACTGTACCACCTGGGAAGCCTTAACTATTAGAATAATGTTAAAAAGACCAATTATAGCAAATGTTGGCAGTACATCCACGACTCTCATCTGACTGTGGGTGAGAATGTAACATGGATTGTAAAACAGTGTGGCAGTTTTTGAAAAGCTAAACAAAGGCCTACTACACGATCCTACCATTCCTCTCCTAAAAATTTAGCTAGAGAAGTAAAGTACATGTCTATACAAAGATTTATATAAGAATGTTCACAGTGGCTTTACTGTTATAGCCCAGACTAGAAACAACCCAAATGTTCATCAATAAATTGACAGATAAAGAAATCATGGCTGAATCCACTTAATGGAATATTACTCAGTGTAAAAATGAATAAACAATTGGTACACACAACATAAATGAGTCCAAAATAGTTATGTTGAGTGAAAGAAGACAGACAAAAGAAGTACATACTACACATTTCCTTTTGTATTAAATTCTAAAACATCCAAGGTAGTGTGACAGAAAACAGATTAGCGCTTTCTTGAGGAAAAAAGGAGAGGATAGGGATTAGGAAGGGGCACAAGGAAACTTCCAGGTGTGGTGCATGAGGTCACTATCATGATTGTGGTTATGCTGTGTTCTAAGAACATGACACCTTACTCTTTAAACATATTATATGACAATTATACTTCAATAATGCTCATAAACAAACACATGAAAAATACTTCCCCCAGATTCAGTTCAGTTCAGTCATTCAGTCACGTCCAACTCTTTGTTGACACCCCATGGATGGGAAATATCACTTGAAGCCTCAAATTTGGCACCAGCATTAAGAATTAATGACATTCCTAGAAACTTGTTGTTGTTTAGTGGTGATGTCATGTCCGACTTTTTGTGACCCCATGGCCTGTAGCCTGCCAGATGCCTCCGTCCATGGGATTTCCCCAGGCAAAAATACTGGAGTGGGCCACCACTTCCTTCTCCAGGGATCCTCCCTACCCAGGACTCAAATCCATGTCTTCTGCTTGGCAGGCAGTTTCTTTACCACCCAGCCATCTGGAAAGCCCTTGATATCAAATTCTTACCTTTTAAACAGTCTGAAGATAAGTGGTTATTTATTAAAGCCTGAAATAAATGAACATTTGAAATGACAATATTTTAAGTCACTCATAGTCTTATTTGGCACCACAGAGAAACTGTAAAAAGTTAAATTACTACTTTTTTGAATCAATGAAATTTTATTTATTTATTTATTTTTTTAAACCTTTATTTTACTTTTAACTTTTACAGAGTTTTGTTGTTTACAGATATGTATGTTCCCAGACTAGTCATATGTATATTCCCCCCTTCTCACTCCTCCCAACCATCACACAGCACCCCTGAAGGATCCCTTTTTCTCACAGAGCAATGACTATAGCTATTTTCTTCACTTATGATAGTACAGGCCTTCATGCTACTTCCTTTACGCCTCCCACCCTCTATTCCTTCCCCACAATGTCCATATGTCCACTGTCCATGTCTGTCTTTTTGTCGCTTCACTGCGTGTGCCATCATCACCATCCTACTAGATTCCATATATATGTGTTAATATACTGTATTTGTCCTTCTCTTTCTGACTGACTTCACTTTTTATAATACATTCTAGATCCAGCCACCTCATCAGGGCTGATTCTTCTGCATTTCTCTTTACAGCTGTGTAGTATTCCATTGCATATATGTACCAGAGCTTCTGTATCCATTCATTTGTTGATGGACATCTAGGTTGCTTCCATGTTCTAGCTATTGTATAGAGAGCTGCAATGAACACTGGGGTACAGGTGCTTCTTTCAGATTTGATTTCATCAGGGTATAAGCCCAAGAGTGGGATTGCTGGGTCGTAGGGTGCTTCTATTTTTAGTTTTTTAAGAAATCTCCATACTGTCTTCCATAGAGGCTTTATCAGTTGACATTCCCACCAGCAATGCAAGAGGGTTCCCTTTTCTCCGCACCCTCTCCAGCATTTGTTGTCTGTCAATTTGCGGATGATGGCCATTCTGATGGGTGTGAGGTGATATCTCATTGTAGTTTTGATTTGCATTTCTCTAATTATAAGCAAGATTGAGCATCGTTTCATGTGCTTTTGGGCCATCTGTCTGTCTTCTTTGGAGAGGTGTCTGTTCAGGTCCTTTTCCCATTTTTTGATTGGGTTGTTCATTTTTCCGGTTCTGAGTTGTCTGAGTTGCTTGTAGATTTTGGAGATTAATTCTTTGTCTGTTGTTTCATTTGCTATGATTTTCTCCCACTCTGTGGGCTGTCTGTTCAGCTTTTTTGTGATTTCTTTTGCTGTACAAAAGCTTTTAAGTTTCATTAGGTCCCATGTGTTCATTTTTCTTTTCACTTCCGCTATTCTAGTAGGTGGGTCAGAGATGATCTTGCTTTGATTTATGTCCTTGAGGGTTTTGCCTATATTCTCCTCTAAGAGTTTGATGGTTTCTGATCTTATATTTAGGTCTTTAATCCATTTTGAGTTGATCTTTGTGTATAGTGTCAGGGCATGTTCCAACTTCATTTTTTTGCATGTAGCTGTCCAATTTTCCCAGCACCATTTGGTGAAGAGGCTGTCTTTGTCCCATTTTATATGTTCACCTCCTTTGTAAAAAATAAGGTACCCATAGGTGTGTGGGTTTATCTCTGGGTTCTTGATCTTGTTCCATTGGTTGATATTTCTGTTTTTGTGCCAGTACCATACTGTCTTGATGACTGTTGCTTTGTAGTAGAGTCTGAAGTTGGGGAGGATGATCCCTCCAGCTCCATTCTTCTTCCTCAGGATTGCTTTGGCTCTTCGAGGTCTTTTGTGTTTCCATATGAACTGTTGTTATTCTTTGGTCTAGTTCTGTGAAGAATGTCATTGGTAGTTTGATAGGGATCACATTGAATCTATAGATGACATTTGGTAGTATGGTCATTTTCACAATATTGATTCTTCCAACCCAGGAACATGGAATATCTCTCCATCTGTTTAAGTCTTCTTTAATGTCTCTCATGAGTGTCTTGTAATTTTCAGTGTACAGTTCTTTTGTTTCTTTGGGTAGGTTTATTCCTAGGCATTTTATTCTTGAGATGGTGAAGGGGATTGCCTCTTTGATTTCGTTTTCTGATTTTTTCATTGTTTGTGTATAGGAATGCCAGTGATTTCTGTATATTGATTTTGTATCCTGCGACTTTGTTGAATTCGCTGATTAACTCTAGTAGTTTTGTAATAGTGTCTTTGGGATTTTCTATGTATTATATCACGTCATCTGCAAATAGAGAGAGTTTGACTTCTTCCTTTCCAATCTGGATTCCTTTTATTTCTTTCTCTTCTCTATTGTGAAGCAGTGACATTTTAAATTAATACCCTTTAAAGGGAAAGCCTTGAACTGACTTGAGAGGGATTATACGCAGGGATCCTGGAGGAGGAGTCCACTCTCCCCGAAGTTTTAAACCTAAACATATCAAAAACAGTGCATTTCAGTGGGATGTGCTAGTACCTCCAGCCTCTGGAGGTGTTAACTGGCATTAGGTACCTGGCATTGTAGCCATTCAGTGGGTAAAGACATCCATTGACTGTGTAGGATGATAACACTTTTATCAAACCTATATTACAGGCTCTACCTTGTATTATGTGCCAGTCCTGCAATGTATACCAGGCATACAAGAGCAATTCAGGTCTTAAGGGATTCATAGTTTAGTATTATCTTAATAACAACAAGCATTACTATTGTGTCATGAATGTGATTTAGCAGACAGAGTACTGCAAAAGAATAAGATGCAAATGCATAATTGCAAAAACAACTGCCCTGAATTTACCGGGAATATGGCTTTATGCTCACAGAAAATGAAAGTGTGCTGCATTAGGGTTTTGAGTTGTGAACAGCCTCTGAATCAGACACTCTGACACAAAAGAGATGAGGCACAGTGCCTGTCTGGGTACAAAGAAAGAAGGAAACAATAACACTGTGTAGCAAATTACCTGTTCACTAGGCCTAAAATTACCTTTAATTTGAATTTATTCTTGTCAAATATGAAGGCTGCTGTTTCCTTATAGACTTTCTTTTGACATCTGTAGGACGTATCTAGGCTGATTCATTACCTTGGTGATAGACGTCAACTTCTATTTTCAAGCTTTTTGGGGGGAGGGGGAGCAAATTCCAGAACCAAGATTCACTGTGTGATCATTTCTCAAATAAGAAAGTGTTTTGCCTCATTCACAAAGATGTGTCCTAGATTATGGTCAGCAAGTTAAAATAAACAAATGCAGGGAGTGGGTGCCCTGGAAGGGTAATGACTGTAATTAGGTAGACTCCTCCCTATCATTAGTTTGTAACCTTTCACAATAACCCTCACTCTTATTAATAAGCCATTATTTTTTTATGCACTTAACCCTGATTCCCAAAGTTGACTTAAATTCTAAACACTCTTCTTGTATCTACACCACACAGAGTACAATGAAGATCTAGGGGAAGTGAAGCTAGATACAGTAGATCTGAGTAATTCACATCTCTATTGCTCACTTATGAAAGCAAAATCACTACTTTTTCAATGTATTTTATTTAGTTAGTTACATTTTTATTTTGGGTTGCCCTGGGTCTTCGTTGTTGCGTGTTGGTTTTCTCTAGTTGGAGCAAGCAGGGGCTATTCTCCATTGAGGTGCTTGGGCTTCTCATTGCAGTGACTTCTCTTGTTGCAGAGTGTGGGGTCTAGGGCACATGGGCTTCCGTAGTTGCAGCACATGGCTCGAAAGCCTGTACTCAGCAGTTGTGGGCCATGGGCTTAGTTGTTCTTAGCTTATGGAATCTTCCCTGTAGGAGCTCCAGTGGTGCAACTGGTTAGTGCGCGTACTTATGTGGAATCTTCCCAGACCAGGGATCGAACCCATGTCCCCTGCATTGGCAGGAGGATTCTTATCTACTGTATCACCACGTAAGTCCAAAGATCACTATTTAGTTATAAATTTGTCTCTTTCACTAAAAGTAAAACATTTGATTCAGTTAAAATGAACTGTTCGACTTTAAAAAGTAATAGAACATTTGATCTCAGTTAATAGGCACAGTGCCTGTCTGGGTACAAAGAAAGAAGGAAACAATAACACTGTGTAGCAAATTACCTGTTCACTAGGCCTAAAATTACCTTTAATTTGAATTTATTCTTGTCAAATATGAAGGCTGCTGTTTCCTTATAGACTTTCTTTTGACATCTGTAGGACGTATCTAGGCTGATTCATTACCTTGGTGATAGACGTCAACTTCTATTTTCAAGCTTTTTGGGGGGAGGGGGAGCAAATTCCAGAACCAAGATTCACTGTGTGATCATTTCTCAAATAAGAAAGTGTTTTGCCTCATTCACAAAGATGTGTCCTAGATTATGGTCAGCAAGTTAAAATAAACAAATGCAGGGAGTGGGTGCCCTGGAAGGGTAATGACTGTAATTAGGTAGACTCCTCCCTATCATTAGTTTGTAACCTTTCACAATAACCCTCACTCTTATAAATAAGCCATTATTTTTTTATGCACTTAACCCTGATTCCCAAAGTTGACTTAAATTCTAAACACTCTTCTTGTATCTACACCACACAGAGTACAATGAAGATCTAGGGGAAGTGAAGCTAGATACAGTAGATCTGAGTAATTCACATCTCTATTGCTCACTTATGAAAGCAAAATCACTACTTTTTCAATGTATTTTATTTAGTTAGTTACATTTTTATTTTGGGTTGCCCTGGGTCTTCGTTGTTGCGTGTTGGTTTTCTCTAGTTGGAGCAAGCAGGGGCTATTCTCCATTGAGGTGCTTGGGCTTCTCATTGCAGTGACTTCTCTTGTTGCAGAGTGTGGGGTCTAGGGCACATGGGCTTCCGTAGTTGCAGCACATGGCTCGAAAGCCTGTACTCAGCAGTTGTGGGCCATGGGCTTAGTTGTTCTTAGCTTATGGAATCTTCCCTGTAGGAGCTCCAGTGGTGCAACTGGTTAGTGCGCGGTACTTATGTGGAATCTTCCCAGACCAGGGATCGAACCCATGTCCCCTGCATTGGCAGGAGGATTCTTATCTACTGTATCACCACGTAAGTCCAAAGATCACTATTTAGTTATAAATTTGTCTCTTTCACTAAAAGTAAAACATTTGATTCAGTTAAAATGAACTGGAAAAAAATATGCATATCCTGTAGCTCTGGTTAACATGTCCAAGCTTAATTAGAAGGGCTCTGGTGACGTTGTTAAGGATCTCAGATCATTCTATAATTTCAACATTTCCACCAAATAATAGTAAAAGAAAGTATAATAGTAAAATCATATTCTGAGTTTAGTAATACAAAATAACCCATTACTTTGAGACTAAGATTAGTTGGGCTAGCCTAGATGATCATACTCTTAAAAGGTTCTTAAAGAATTTATTTCACTTCTCTCATTATCTGGAAATAAAATTAAATCAACACAGGCTGGTTTAACTTTCTGGAGTATATTCTTCGTATAAACAGATATCAACTTGACTTCAGTTTTCCAACTGTGTTTAACTCGTTACTGCATTAAATATATGCTATTATACTATTTCCAACTGGCTTAAAAATTGAATGCATGGTTTGCTCTATTAGTTTTTGTAATATCACAGTAATATTGTAATTACGCAAATTTTATGATATTGAAGTCAGTGAATAACAGAGTGTGAACCTCCTCTGGGAATTTCCAGAAGGCACACTCTCACATCCACAGGGGACTTGAAAACAAAATCTAGCTTCCAATGATTCTGCTCTCTTTCTAGATATTCCCTCACTGAGAATACAGCAATGCTAGTTTTCCTGTTTCCAAAATAAAAATGAAATATTCTAAACAGGAACTGATCTGTGAAGGTTGCATCGAGAACTACAAGCAGTACATTTACGTCTCTTTCAGAGTTCTCTGCCCTCTTAATTACATATTTCAATTTCATTAATATTCCTTCTCTTGGGAATTCCCCATTAAGTGATCAATCTGTCCATTAGGTTATTTTCCCTGATATAATACTGAGCTTCTGCTTTCATTTGCTGTTTCCACCCCACCCCCCCATTAGTGCTAATTAGCTCCCCTTGGATTGGGGAGAATAATACTGTTCATCTTGGCATTCTCTCTCAAATGCTGTAGACAATGATACACAGCTTTATTTATTAGGCACTGAATACTTTTAAATTGGCTTGAATAATTCTGCCTGAGATTGTAATTACATTATCTTGCCCTTCTTTGGAAGTTCTTAAATTTTCTGATCTTTTCAAAGGTAAGGTATTTAAAACACTAGAATACATTAAAGAAAATGTTAGCACCTATACCAGTGATTTCTGACTATATCTAGAGAAGAAAGAGACAGAGACATGGTGGCAGGAAGGAAAGAGAGAGAAAGGAAGAGAGGGAACAAAAAGGTATGATCTACCAAGGAATATCAAATCAGAATTTAACACAAAATACATTTATGGCTTTTTTTTTTTTGGCGGGGGTGGGGAGGGAGAGGGGTGGGTGAGCCACTTCCACTGGTCTTTCATTTGTCTAGTTTCATCTATCTTTGTTCTTTGGCCCGTGTGGGCATCTGCTGTCGCAGAGCACTGGCTCTGGGCGCATGTGCTGCAGAGCTGTGGCTCGGTAATTGGACACATGGGTCCAGCCGCTCCACAGCACGTGGGATCCTCCCAGGCCAGGGATCGAACCGGCACCCCCTTGCCCTGCAAGGCGGTGTCCTTACCCACTGGACCACCAGGGAAGCCCCAGGCTATTTTTAACTATGAGATTGGCTGACCCAATTTCTAATTTAAAGCAAAACTATCAGAACTTTTTTTTAAAATTTGTATTTGTTTATTTGTTTATTTTTGGCTATTCTGGGTTTTCACTGCTGCCACAAGCTCTTCTTTAGTTGCAGGGAGTGGGGGCCACTCTCTAGTTGAGGTGAGCAGGCTTCTTGTTGTGGTGACTTTTCTTGTGGAACTTGGGCTCTAGGGCACACGAGCTTCAGCAATTGTGGCACATGGGCTCAACAGTTGTGGCTCTGAGGCTCTAGAGCACAGGCTCCATCGTTGTGGCTTACAGGCTTAGCTGCTCTGCAGCATATGGGATCTTCCCGGATGAGGGATGGAACCCGTGTCTCCTGCACTGGCAGGCGAGCTCTTCGCCACCGGGCTACCAAGGAAGTCCCTTTCAGAACTTTAAAATTAATCCAGTTGTTATGTTTAATGAGGTTAAACATTCGGTGACTTTGTCTTTTTTTTTTTCCTTTTATATTTCTCCTCTCCTCTACTGCTATTCCCTCAGAATGTCTTTTGCTTGAACCATCTTAAGACATTCAGTAAATGCTGGCTGAGAAATACAGGATTGATGGACGATGGGCGAGAGAGATACAAATAGGACTGACATGTCTTACTTCCATAGAATTTAATGTGTGACGTGGACTACCACCTAATGTAAGCAGCTCTGGGAATCCCTGTTTGAGTTTTTTTTAAAAGTTTCTATTAATAAATTACAAGCCAATGGTGTGAAAAAAATAAATGAGGGGCAGTATTCTAAGTTAAAAGAAAAACAATGTAATAATTAAATATAATGTGAGAACCTGATTTGGATCTTGTTTTAAACAAACCAACTCTAAGAAGACATTTTTGAGACAATTGGAACAACTTGATTATTGCCTGGGTGTGACCTGGTGCCAAGGAATTATTGTCAATTTATGAGGTATGATAATGGTGCTGGGGTTGTGTAATGACATTTCTGTAATTCCTTTTGACACATACTGAGTGAGTTAGGAATGAAATGGTTTGCTGCCTTAGACATGCTGTAAGGCATTTTAGCAAAGAAAAAAAGAGGTAGGGGATACATTACAGTAAGTAAGGTAACACCCTGATAATTGTTGGCTGTACTGGATGATACATATAAGGAGATTCATTTTTCATTTTGTGTATGTTCACATCTTTTGAAATAAAAATATTTTAAATAATACAAAAGTAATACATATTCAAAATGCAAAAGTACAAAGTTTAAAATATAACACATTAGTAAGTTCAAACGCAAATGTCTTTCCTCACCACCACCCATAAATCTTACTCCCAGAAGAAATCAGTCTTAACAAATTGGTGTGTATACCAATGTGGACATTTCTATTAACATATATACCTATATGTACCTATTTACTTTTTTTTATGTACCTATATACTTTTTTACCAAAATGCTTTTTATCCTTTCCTTTATTAAATTGTATCTTGGGGACCTTCCTGGGGCTCAGTGGTAAAGAATCTACCTGCCAATGCAGGAGCCATAAGTTTGATTCCTGACCCAGGAAGATCCCACATACCACAGAGCAACTAAGCCTACGTACTACATCTATTGAGGCTGTGCTCTAAAACCTGGGAACTGCAACTACTGAGTCCACGCACCACAACTACTGAGCCCATGCTCAGGAGAGGCCCGCATGCTGCAATTAGAGAGTAGCACCAGCCCCAACTCAAAACAAGCAGAGAAAAGCTCATGCAGCAATGAAAACCCAGCATAGCCAAAAATGAATAAATAAAATTATTAAATCAAAAAAACTTTATCTTGGACACTTTTCCATGCCAGTAAATTTAGATCTACCTTGTTCTTACTAACTGATGCAGAGAATTCCATTGCTTGGACATTTTGCATGGAGGACTTCATTTTTATAATCCCATATGGATGTGTACTTCATTTGTTCCCAGCTTTTGACTATTACAAGCAAAATTGCAGCAAACCTTTTGTACATGTCTCTTTGTTCATTTGCATGACCATGTCTAAGGTTCAATAGGGAAGTGTGTACCCACAGTCGGTGCTGGGGTTGTGTAATGACATTTCTGTAATTCCTTTTGACACATACTGAGTGAGTTAGGAATGAAATGGTTTGCTGCCTTAGACATGCTGTAAGGCATTTTAGCAAAGAAAAAAAGAGGTAGGGGATACATTACAGTAAGTAAGGTAACACCCTGATAATTGTTGGCTGTACTGGATGATACATATAAGGAGATTCATTTTTCATTTTGTGTATGTTCACATCTTTTGAAATAAAAATATTTTAAATAATACAAAAGTAATACATATTCAAAATGCAAAAGTACAAAGTTTAAAATATAACACATTAGTAAGTTCAAACGCAAATGTCTTTCCTCACCACCACCCATAAATCTTACTCCCAGAAGAAATCAGTCTTAACAAATTGGTGTGTATACCAATGTGGACATTTCTATTAACATATATACCTATATGTACCTATTTACTTTTTTTTATGTACCTATATACTTTTTTACCAAAATGCTTTTTATCCTTTCCTTTATTAAATTGTATCTTGGGGACCTTCCTGGGGCTCAGTGGTAAAGAATCTACCTGCCAATGCAGGAGCCATAAGTTTGATTCCTGACCCAGGAAGATCCCACATACCACAGAGCAACTAAGCCTACGTACTACATCTATTGAGGCTGTGCTCTAAAACCTGGGAACTGCAACTACTGAGTCCACGCACCACAACTACTGAGCCCATGCTCAGGAGAGGCCCGCATGCTGCAATTAGAGAGTAGCACCAGCCCCAACTCAAAACAAGCAGAGAAAAGCTCATGCAGCAATGAAAACCCAGCATAGCCAAAAATGAATAAATAAAATTATTAAATCAAAAAAACTTTATCTTGGACACTTTTCCATGCCAGTAAATTTAGATCTACCTTGTTCTTACTAACTGATGCAGAGAATTCCATTGCTTGGACATTTTGCATGGAGGACTTCATTTTTATAATCCCATATGGATGTGTACTTCATTTGTTCCCAGCTTTTGACTATTACAAGCAAAATTGCAGCAAACCTTTTGTACATGTCTCTTTGTTCATTTGCATGACCATGTCAGGAGAATAAAGTTTTAGAGATAGGATTTAGAGGCGGTCCAAATTAGTGGGCAAGGGTGTGTACCCACAGTCAGACTTCTGAGGGGCTAAGTGCTGTCCCTAACCATCTGGGTGATCTTGGACTCTCAGAATGTCAGTTTTTCTTCTGAAAATAGAATTAAGAATAATCATACTCATTTAATAGCATTATTGTGAGAATAAATAATACCTATAACGTGTTTAGAATAGCTGTGAAATGACAAGAAATACACACACACACACACACACACACACACACACACACACACATACACATAGGTCTCTGTCCTTGGGTCCCACCATTTATATACTTATATTTGGTGTTTGATCCCATTTCCTGACACAGAGCTCCTACAATCCTTGTAATTTCCTGACTGATAGGAGTATCTGACACAGAGCTCCTAAACTGTCTGGAATTTCCTGGGGAATAGAAGCATCTTTCCTTCTCATGACTCTTGGTGGGCTCCTGGATGGGGCCATGACATGGATTAGAAGATCTGAAATTTCAGTCCCACTATCCATTCCCTGGAGAGGTGGGGGAGCTGAAAAGTGAGTTTATTATCCATCATGCCTAGATAAAGAAGCCTCCATAAAAATCCCTAAAGTACAGGGTCTGAAGAGCTTCCAGGTTGGTAAACACATCATGTGCAGAGGAAGGGTAACCCACCCCCACTCCACGGGGACAGAAGCTCCTATACTTGAGACCTAGCTGGGCCTCACCCCGTGTATCTCTTCATCTGGGTGTTCATCTGTTCCCTTTGTTATATTTTAATTATAAACTGGTAAATGTAAGTATTTCCCTGATTTCTGTGAGTCATTCTAGAAACTATCAAACCCAAGGAAGGAGTCATGGGAACCTCTAATTTATAGCCAATTGGTCAGAAGAAGAGGTTAGGACCTGTGACTTGCTGTTGATGTCTGAATGGGGACAATCTTGTGGGATTGAACCCTTCACTTGTGGGATCCAATGCTAACTCCAGGTTAATAGTGTCAGAACAGCTTTTGACTATTACAAGCAAAATTGCAGCAAACCTTTTGTACATGTCTCTTTGTTCATTTGCATGACCATGTCAGGAGAATAAAGTTTTAGAGATAGGATTTAGAGGCGGTCCAAATTAGTGGGCAAGGGTGTGTACCCACAGTCAGACTTCTGAGGGGCTAAGTGCTGTCCCTAACCATCTGGGTGATCTTGGACTCTCAGAATGTCAGTTTTTCTTCTGAAAATAGAATTAAGAATAATCATACTCATTTAATAGCATTATTGTGAGAATAAATAATACCTATAACGTGTTTAGAATAGCTGTGAAATGACAAGAAATACACACACACACACACACACACACACACACACACACATACACATAGGTCTCTGTCCTTGGGTCCCACCATTTATATACTTATATTTGGTGTTTGATCCCATTTCCTGACACAGAGCTCCTACAATCCTTGTAATTTCCTGACTGATAGGAGTATCTGACACAGAGCTCCTAAACTGTCTGGAATTTCCTGGGGAATAGAAGCATCTTTCCTTCTCATGACTCTTGGTGGGCTCCTGGATGGGGCCATGACATGGATTAGAAGATCTGAAATTTCAGTCCCACTATCCATTCCCTGGAGAGGTGGGGGAGCTGAAAAGTGAGTTTATTATCCATCATGCCTAGATAAAGAAGCCTCCATAAAAATCCCTAAAGTACAGGGTCTGAAGAGCTTCCAGGTTGGTAAACACATCATGTGCAGAGGAAGGGTAACCCACCCCCACTCCACGGGGACAGAAGCTCCTATACTTGAGACCTAGCTGGGCCTCACCCCGTGTATCTCTTCATCTGGGTGTTCATCTGTTCCCTTTGTTATATTTTAATTATAAACTGGTAAATGTAAGTATTTCCCTGATTTCTGTGAGTCATTCTAGAAACTATCAAACCCAAGGAAGGAGTCATGGGAACCTCTAATTTATAGCCAATTGGTCAGAAGAAGAGGTTAGGACCTGTGACTTGCTGTTGATGTCTGAATGGGGACAATCTTGTGGGATTGAACCCTTCACTTGTGGGATCCAATGCTAACTCCAGGTTAATAGTGTCAGAACAGAATTGAACTGTAGGAAACCTAGCTTGCATCAGAAAATTGGTTGGTGTGAGGAAAAACGCATAGGTGGTCAGGGAAGTGTTCTGTATGAATGTAGTGAGAGGGAAAAAATAGTTTCCCTTTAGGTGGTATGGAGAATTTTTTTTCTTCCTTTTATAAAACAGCTCACAACATACACAGGAAGAAGATCTCAATAAATGTCAGTTATCCTTATAGTTAATGTAGATTGTGTTGCTTTACATTCCCACCAATAGCAAGAAAAGCATTTTTATTTTGATAAAGGAAAATCATCTCCTTGTTTCAACTTCCATTTTCTAAATATTAACTGAGATTCAACATTTGTTAACAGATTTCCTGGCCACTGGAAATACTGCTGAGAAATATTAACCAATGTTCTTTACCCATTTTCCCACTGAGATAAAAATTACTGATGGCACATGCCAGAGAGATGAACAACCACCTACAAGTTCTGATCAGACCTGAATTTCCAGGTAAGGGAACCTGCACAACTCTAGCTTCAACAAGACTTAAAGGAAATCCATCCTCAACTATGTATGAGACCAACCTCTCACCAAGAACCTGGATCAAATCCTGTAGAAGAAATCAGTTATTCGAAGGCACCCAAGAGAAACATTTAAAGGGGCAAGATTGAAAAGATACACGCAAATGTGAACTTAATATTCTCCTCCACTTTGTTTCTTGAGAAACTTTCCAAAACTTAAGCAACACTGGTCTGAGTGGCCTAGCAGAGAACAGAGCTTTCATGCTCAGAGGGGAAGGGTAACCCACCCCACTCCACGGGACAGAAGCTCCTATACTTGAGACCTAGCTGGGCCTCACCCCGTGTATCTCTTCATCTGGGTGTTCATCTGTTCCCTTTGTTATATTTTAATTATAAACTGGTAAATGTAAGTATTTCCCTGATTTCTGTGAGTCATTCTAGAAACTATCAAACCCAAGGAAGGAGTCATGGGAACCTCTAATTTATAGCCAATTGGTCAGAAGAAGAGGTTAGGACCTGTGACTTGCTGTTGATGTCTGAATGGGGACAATCTTGTGGGATTGAACCCTTCACTTGTGGGATCCAATGCTAACTCCAGGTTAATAGTGTCAGAACAGAATTGAACTGTAGGAAACCTAGCTTGCATCAGAAAATTGGTTGGTGTGAGGAAAAACGCATAGGTGGTCAGGGAAGTGTTCTGTATGAATGTAGTGAGAGGGAAAAAATAGTTTCCCTTTAGGTGGTATGGAGAATTTTTTTTCTTCCTTTTATAAAACAGCTCACAACATACACAGGAAGAAGATCTCAATAAATGTCAGTTATCCTTATAGTTAATGTAGATTGTGTTGCTTTACATTCCCACCAATAGCAAGAAAAGCATTTTTATTTTGATAAAGGAAAATCATCTCCTTGTTTCAACTTCCATTTTCTAAATATTAACTGAGATTCAACATTTGTTAACAGATTTCCTGGCCACTGGAAATACTGCTGAGAAATATTAACCAATGTTCTTTACCCATTTTCCCACTGAGATAAAAATTACTGATGGCACATGCCAGAGAGATGAACAACCACCTACAAGTTCTGATCAGACCTGAATTTCCAGGTAAGGGAACCTGCACAACTCTAGCTTCAACAAGACTTAAAGGAAATCCATCCTCAACTATGTATGAGACCAACCTCTCACCAAGAACCTGGATCAAATCCTGTAGAAGAAATCAGTTATTCGAAGGCACCCAAGAGAAACATTTAAAGGGGCAAGATTGAAAAGATACACGCAAATGTGAACTTAATATTCTCCTCCACTTTGTTTCTTGAGAAACTTTCCAAAACTTAAGCAACACTGGTCTGAGTGGCCTAGCAGAGAACAGAGCTTTCATGCTCAGAGTTTTCAGCATGTTCACAGGGATAAAAAGACAAAAAAAAAAAAACTAGTACTGGGCTTCCCCTGGTGGTCCAGTGGGTAAGGACGCTGCCTTGCAGTGCAAGGGGCGCCGGTTCGATCCCTGGCCTGGGAAGATCCCACATGCCACAGAGCGGCAGGACCAATGTGTCCAATTACCGAGTCGAAGCTCTGGAGCGCGTGCACCCAGAACCAGTGCTCTGCAACGACAGACGCCACCGCAATGGGAGGCCCACAGGAGCCAAAGAACAAAGACAGATGAAAATAGAGAAATGAAAAACCAATAGAAGTGGCCTGCTCGCTCCCCTCCCTCCCTAACCCCACCCCTGCCCAAAATAAATAAATAAATAAATCTTTAAAAAAAAAAAAACTAGTACTGAAGAACCATCAAGGGTAAACATTTTTTGTTTTACATTAGCCCCCATAGAGGTTATGTCCCAGGATTGAGGACAAATCAAAATATATCTCCTTAGATGAACTGAAATTCCATCACAAATCCTCCTAATTGCTGATTAAATCAAAGACAACTGCCTACGAACAGAAGGAATATCTGCTCTGAAAGGAATTTAAGATCATCTGAATCTCTATAATTTTTATCCTTAATATCCAGCATTCATTCAAAAATTACTAAGCATGCCAGGAGACAAGGTCAGATTATCAAAATCCCAAAGCCAAAACAACCATAAAGAAGTGAACAACAGGAATGTATCTACATACAATCAAATAATGGAGTTATCATTTACTCAAATGAGCAAAAAAATCTTCAAATGAGACCAACGTTCTGATCAGACCTGAATTTCCAGGTAAGGGAACCTGCACAACTCTAGCTTCAACAAGACTTAAAGGAAATCCATCCTCAACTATGTATGAGACCAACCTCTCACCAAGAACCTGGATCAAATCCTGTAGAAGAAATCAGTTATTCGAAGGCACCCAAGAGAAACATTTAAAGGGGCAAGATTGAAAAGATACACGCAAATGTGAACTTAATATTCTCCTCCACTTTGTTTCTTGAGAAACTTTCCAAAACTTAAGCAACACTGGTCTGAGTGGCCTAGCAGAGAACAGAGCTTTCATGCTCAGAGTTTTCAGCATGTTCACGGGAAAAAAAAGACAAAAAAAAAAAAAAAACTAGTACTGGGCTTCCCCTGGTGGTCCAGTGGGTAAGGACGCTGCCTTGCAGTGCAAGGGGCGCCGGTTCGATCCCTGGCCTGGGAAGATCCCACATGCCACAGAGCGGCAGGACCAATGTGTCCAATTACCGAGTCGAAGCTCTGGAGCGCGTGCACCCAGAACCAGTGCTCTGCAACGACAGACGCCACCGCAATGGGAGGCCCACAGGAGCCAAAGAACAAAGACAGATGAAAATAGAGAAATGAAAAACCAATAGAAGTGGCCTGCTCGCTCCCCTCCCTCCCTAACCCCACCCCTGCCCAAAATAAATAAATAAATAAATCTTTAAAAAAAAAAAAACTAGTACTGAAGAACCATCAAGGGTAAACATTTTTTGTTTTACATTAGCCCCCATAGAGGTTATGTCCCAGGATTGAGGACAAATCAAAATATATCTCCTTAGATGAACTGAAATTCCATCACAAATCCTCCTAATTGCTGATTAAATCAAAGACAACTGCCTACGAACAGAAGGAATATCTGCTCTGAAAGGAATTTAAGATCATCTGAATCTCTATAATTTTTATCCTTAATATCCAGCATTCATTCAAAAATTACTAAGCATGCCAGGAGACAAGGTCAGATTATCAAAATCCCAAAGCCAAAACAACCATAAAGAAGTGAACAACAGGAATGTATCTACATACAATCAAATAATGGAGTTATCATTTACGGCAAAGAAAATAAAAAACATTTCCTTCAAATGAGCAACAAAAATACTGACAGATACCTTATTCTAAATGTTGAAAGAAAATAACTGTCAAGCTATATTTCCATAGCCCCAAAAAACAACCATCAAAAGTCAAGGATAAGTCTTGCAAGATGAAAATTTCTAGAAACTGACTGCATGACAATATGAATGTATGTAACATTATTGAACTATAGACTTAAAAAGGTTAGCTATGTAGTTAATGGTTAATTTAATGATAAATTTTATGTTGTAATTTCACCACAAGTTTTTTTAAAAGTAAAGGAAATAGGAAAAAATAAAGAAAGTTACTTTTGTGGTATGTAAATTGTACATGCCACAAAATAAAGCCTTTTTAATAAAAAATGAAGCTATTTTTTAAAATGTGAAGAAATAAAGACATTTAAAAAAACAGAGAATTCATCCTTAGGAGATCAGTTATAAAAGAAATATTAAACTTAGCTCTTTAGACATAAGAAATATAAGCCCAAGTAGAAACACAGAAATGCAAGGCAGAATGGAAAGCAATAGAAAGAAACTCTAAGTAACTGTTACACAGAAAACAATAAAACTACTCTCAGAAGGAGCTCAATATACATATATATGAAAATGTAAGGAAAAAGGCAAGAATGTAGCATAAAGAGTCAGTGTCCCAATGTCTTGACATTGTCAGGAAGTCGAAAGGTGCAAGTTGTATAGACTCTAGTGAGTCACAAGTGCATATTGTCATGTCCATGGCAACCACTAGAAAATATTATGAAATAACAAATCATCAACAGTTCACAGAGAACAAAATAGATTTATAACAGTATTTCATTAATTCAAAGGAGGCAAGAAAGAGGAAGAAAGAAGAAACAGAGAAACATGTACAAAACAACAAAATGACAGATTTGAAAATATAGGTATCAGCAATTTGGATGAAATTCTACAATTTAAGAGACCATTCATCTGGGTTGAAAAATAAAGCTCAACCACATATTTCTTAAAAGAGACACATCTTATAACAAGGATATCTTGTTGTTGTTCCGCTGCTCAGTCGTGTACAACTCTTTGCAATCTCGTGGACTGTAACACACGAGGGTTCCCTGTCCTTCACCATCTTGCGACTCCACACATGGATATCACCAGATGGTCAGTACTGAAGTCAGATTGATTATATACTTTGCAGCCAAAAGTAGAGAAGCTATGTACAATCAGCAAAAAAAAAAGAAAAAGAAAAAAAAAAAAAAAGATCATGATCTCCTTATTGCAAAATTCAGACAAATTGAAAAGAGTAGGGAAAACCACTAGGACATTCAGGTATGACCTAAATCAAATCCCTTATGATTATATAGTGGAAGTGACAAATAGGTTCAAGGGATTAGATCTGATAGAATGCCTGAAGATTTGAAAATATAAACATCAGCAATTTGGATGAAATTCTTCAATTAAAGAGACCATCAGTCTGGGTTAAAAATAAAACTCAATTACATATTCCTTAGATATGTTCATAACATTGTAAAGGAGGTGGTGACCTGAACCATCCTGAAGAAAATGAAATGCAACAAGGCAAAATGGTTGTCTAAGGAGCCCTTACAAATAGCTGAGAAAAGAAGAGAAGTGAAAGGCAAAGGAGAAAAGGAAACATATACCCAACTGAGCGCAGAGTTCCAGAGAACAGCCAAGGAGAGATAAGAAAACCTTCTTAAGTGAACAGTGCAAAGAAATAGAGGAAAACAACCAAATGGGAAAGACGAGATCTCTACAAGAAAATTACAGATACCAAGGGGACATTTCATCCAAAGATGAGCACAGTAAAGAACAGAAATGTTAAGGACCAGCAGAAGCAGAAGAGGTTAAGAAAAGAGGGCAAGAATACATGGAACTGGACAAAAAGATCTTAATGACCCAGATAACCATGATAGTGTGATGACTCACCTAGAGCCAGACATCCTGGAGTGTGAAGTCAAGTGGGCCTTAGGAAGCTTTACTACAAACAAATCTAGCAGAGGTGATGGAATTCCAGCTGAGCTATTTCAAATCCTAAAACATAAGGACATGGAGGGGTTAAAAACTAAATATTGGGAAATGTATACAATCCAATAACAAAAATTGCTAGAGCCGTACTAATATTGGCCTACGAGGGGTCATCCACATCAAAATAAATTATTCTTAAAAGAGACACATCTTATAACAAGGATATCTTGTTGTTGTTCCGCTGCTCAGTCGTGTACAACTCTTTGCAATCTCGTGGACTGTAACACACGAGGGTTCCCTGTCCTTCACCATCTTGCGACTCCACACATGGATATCACCAGATGGTCAGTACTGAAGTCAGATTGATTATATACTTTGCAGCCAAAAGTAGAGAAGCTATGTACAATCAGCAAAAAAAAAAGAAAAAGAAAAAAAAAAAAAAAGATCATGATCTCCTTATTGCAAAATTCAGACAAATTGAAAAGAGTAGGGAAAACCACTAGGACATTCAGGTATGACCTAAATCAAATCCCTTATGATTATATAGTGGAAGTGACAAATAGGTTCAAGGGATTAGATCTGATAGAATGCCTGAAGATTTGAAAATATAAACATCAGCAATTTGGATGAAATTCTTCAATTAAAGAGACCATCAGTCTGGGTTAAAAATAAAACTCAATTACATATTCCTTAGATATGTTCATAACATTGTAAAGGAGGTGGTGACCTGAACCATCCTGAAGAAAATGAAATGCAACAAGGCAAAATGGTTGTCTAAGGAGCCCTTACAAATAGCTGAGAAAAGAAGAGAAGTGAAAGGCAAAGGAGAAAAGGAAACATATACCCAACTGAGCGCAGAGTTCCAGAGAACAGCCAAGGAGAGATAAGAAAACCTTCTTAAGTGAACAGTGCAAAGAAATAGAGGAAAACAACCAAATGGGAAAGACGAGATCTCTACAAGAAAATTACAGATACCAAGGGGACATTTCATCCAAAGATGAGCACAGTAAAGAACAGAAATGTTAAGGACCAGCAGAAGCAGAAGAGGTTAAGAAAAGAGGGCAAGAATACATGGAACTGGACAAAAAGATCTTAATGACCCAGATAACCATGATAGTGTGATGACTCACCTAGAGCCAGACATCCTGGAGTGTGAAGTCAAGTGGGCCTTAGGAAGCTTTACTACAAACAAATCTAGCAGAGGTGATGGAATTCCAGCTGAGCTATTTCAAATCCTAAAACATAAGGACATGGAGGGGTTAAAAACTAAATATTGGGAAATGTATACAATCCAATAACAAAAAAATTGCTAGAGCCGTACTAATATTAGTGAAAAAAGGCCTTACTAGCGGTAGCAAATATTTGATCAATATAAAGGGGTCATCCATTAAATTGACTTAATGATAATAAACATATGTACTTCTAATAACATAGCCTCGGGCTTCCCCTGGTGGTCCAGTAGGTAAGGACACCGCCTTGCAGTGCAAGGGGCGATCCCTGGCTTGGGAAGATCCCACGTGCCGCGGAGTGGCTGGACTGATGTGTCCAATTACCGAGCCGGAGCTCTGGAGCGCATGCGCCCAGAGCCAGCACTCTGCAACCACATAGGCCACCGCGATGGGAGGCCCACAGGAGCCAAGGAACAAAGACGGATGAAAGTGGAGAAATGAAAGACCAATAGAAGTGGCCCGCCCACTCCCCTCCCTCCCCAACCCGACCCCCACCCAAAATAAATAAATCTTTAATAACATAGCCTCAAAAGAAGCAAAATTTAACAGAACCAGAGGAAAAATTGATGCATCAAGATTAGATTTAACAATCTGAATGCATCACTCTCAGTAAAGAACAAGTTTTAAAAAACCATAAGATTTAGGGCTTCTTGGGCTTCCCTGGTGGTCCAGTGGGTAAGGACACCGCCTTGCAGTGCAAGGGGCACTGGTTTCATCCCTGGCCTGGGAAGATGCCACGTGCCGCGCAGCGGCTGTACCAACATGTTCAACTACAAGTAGGAGCTCTGGAGCGCATGCGCCCAGAACCGGTGCTCCGCAACGAGAGAGGCCACTGCAATGGGAGGCCCACACAGGCCAAAAAACAAAGATAAGTGAATGAAAGATCACAGACGTGGCCAAAAAATAAAAAAATAAAAATAAAAAAAAGAGAAAATTAGAAATATTAAACGTGAAAAGTGTCAGTAAAACTAAAACCATGTTTAGGATGAAATTTAGAGTTCTAAATGCTGACATTAAGGGAAGAGACAGCTACAGTTCAATGATCTAAATGTCTAGCTCAATAAATAAACATATACTTAATTTTTTTTTTTTTAATTTATTTGGCTGGGCTGGGTCTTGGTTAAGGAATGCATCCTCTTTAGTTGTGCTGTGTGAGCTCTTGGCTGTGGCATGCGGGTTTAGTTTCCTGACCGGGGCAGTAACTGGGCCCCTGCACTGAGGGCTCAGAGTCTTATCCACAAAGCCACCAGGGAAGTCCTGAAACATATACCTTCGATATGAGTAGCTTCCAGTATGAATGTTCTACTTCAATTATTAAAAGTCTACTTACAATCTTTTAAGAAAAAGTAACTTTGTACGTGCTCAGTTGCTCAGTTTTGTCTGACTCCTTGAGACCCCATGGATCCTGGCCCCAAGGAGGCTCCTTTGTTCATGGGGTTTCCCAGGCAAGAATACTGGAGTGGGTTGCCGTTCCTGTACCAGAAATGGAGATCTTCCTGATCCAGGGATCAAACTCATGTTTACTGTGTCTCCTGCACTGGCAGACATACTATTTTCTGATTCTACAAGTACCCAAAGGATCTCAGAGTCTGTGAATGTGCTTCATAAACCAGTCAGCTCTAGCTCTTCCTTACCTTGCATGTTATTTAAAATCCTATGCATAGTCCAATCTCTTGGCAGTTTTTTTTTCTCGGTGAGTCTTTCTTGTTTGTTAGTTTTCTATGTGTGTATGCTCTAAGGTCAGATTAGCCTCATTAAAACCACTCTGCAGCAGAAAAGAATACACAGACACTCTGTGGTTCTGACTCACCCTTCCAGAATCGGGCAGACACAAGCCTCTGTGTGGACAGAAAAAGCCAGTCACTCTATAGGACTTACCATACCCGTTCAACAAGAAATATCTCTTCCCCATATATGTTATCACACTAGTCTCAAAACAAGATCTGCTAAGTACAAAATCACACAGGCAGCATTTTCAAAAAGTTTCTGACCTCTTTTCGTAACATTGCAAAATCCGGAATTAAAACTTGTTCACTGAGCTTTCTATATGATTAAGCAGCCAACGTTTCATCACTGATTTAATCTATTGCTATTGACATGATTCTTGTCCCTTATTCATGAAACGTAATACTGTTTTGAGTAAACAGTGAATTCAGTACTTTTGGTCTAGAACTTAAGAACTAATGTACTGAAAGAGAATTTTCCTAATGTACTTAATGAATTTTCATTTGAAAAAGTACTTTGGAGGCTTCCCTGGTGGTCCAGTGGGTAAACAGCTCGCCTTGTACTTCAAGGGGCGCCAGTTCGATCTCTGGCACAGGAAGATCCCACATGCGGCGGAGCGGTTGGACCCAGTGTGTCCAATTACGAGCAGGTGTTCTGAAGCACATGTGCCCAGAGCCGGGGCTCTGCTACAGGAGAGGCCTCTGCAATGGGAGGCTCACACAGGCCAAAGAACAAAGATGGATGAAATAAATAAATGAAATACCAATGGAAGTGGCCAGAAATTTAAAAAATGTATTTTGGGCATGGATGTGTACTGTAAAGGGCTTCGCAGGTGGTGCTAGTGGTAAAGCACCTGCCTGTCAATGTAGGAGAGAGGCATAAGATATCAGGGTTCGATTTCTGGGTCGGGGAGATCCCCCAGACTAGGAAATGGCAACCCATTCCGGTATTCTTGCCTGGAGAATCCCATGGACAGACGAGTCAGGGCAGCTATAGTCCACAGCGACACAGAGAATTGCAAATGACTGAAGCGACTCAGCATGCACCTTTACCATATTATAAAGGTATTCATACATAGAATTATCTCTTGGCAGTTTTTTTTTCTCGGTGAGTCTTTCTTGTTTGTTAGTTTTCTATGTGTGTATGCTCTAAGGTCAGATTAGCCTCATTAAAACCACTCTGCAGCAGAAAAGAATACACAGACACTCTGTGGTTCTGACTCACCCTTCCAGAATCGGGCAGACACAAGCCTCTGTGTGGACAGAAAAAGCCAGTCACTCTATAGGACTTACCATACCCGTTCAACAAGAAATATCTCTTCCCCATATATGTTATCACACTAGTCTCAAAACAAGATCTGCTAAGTACAAAATCACACAGGCAGCATTTTCAAAAAGTTTCTGACCTCTTTTCGTAACATTGCAAAACCCGGGAATTAAAACTTGTTCACTGAGCTTTCTATATGATTAAGCAGCCAACGTTTCATCACTGATTTAATCTATTGCTATTGACATGATTCTTGTCCCTTATTCATGAAACGTAATACTGTTTTGAGTAAACAGTGAATTCAGTACTTTTGGTCTAGAACTTAAGAACTAATGTACTGAAAGAGAATTTTCCTAATGTACTTAATGAATTTTCATTTGAAAAAGTACTTTGGAGGCTTCCCTGGTGGTCCAGTGGGTAAACAGCTCGCCTTGTACTTCAAGGGGCGCCAGTTCGATCTCTGGCACAGGAAGATCCCACATGCGGCGGAGCGGTTGGACCCAGTGTGTCCAATTACGAGCAGGTGTTCTGAAGCACATGTGCCCAGAGCCGGGGCTCTGCTACAGGAGAGGCCTCTGCAATGGGAGGCTCACACAGGCCAAAGAACAAAGATGGATGAAATAAATAAATGAAATACCAATGGAAGTGGCCAGAAATTTAAAAAATGTATTTTGGGCATGGATGTGTACTGTAAAGGGCTTCGCAGGTGGTGCTAGTGGTAAAGCACCTGCCTGTCAATGTAGGAGAGAGGCATAAGATATCAGGGTTCGATTTCTGGGTCGGGGAGATCCCCCAGACTAGGAAATGGCAACCCATTCCGGTATTCTTGCCTGGAGAATCCCATGGACAGACGAGTCAGGGCAGCTATAGTCCACAGCGACACAGAGAATTGCAAATGACTGAAGCGACTCAGCATGCACCTTTACCATATTATAAAGGTATTCATACATAGAATTAAGATGACTCATAAGCACTCATTAGGAAGACTTCACTAAAAACCTCAGATGAACATATTATCGATACTATATAATTCCCAGACACATGAAATATTCAAGGGCTTCAAAATTTCCTTGCTTCCTTCTTAAACACTAGTGTGACATTGGTCCATTTACATAGTTTTGGTAACTAAAACGATCAATTTTATCTTGAAGTCTCTTATGTACAGAAATATTATGAGAAATGATACTCAACCAGTCTGAGATCAGTCCTCTCCACCAAGTATAAGCAGTGCATTTCAGTAAGCACAGACGAAACCTCACCCTGCCCTACACCTATTCCTGTGGGAGCACCTTGCCTCTACAGCCACGAAGATGACTCGTTCTCTGATCAAGGCAGGAAGATCAGAAAACAAAGAATAAGTCTGTGCCAATTCTTCCTGGGAGGTTTCCAAGTCCCAAGTCAATGTCCATGGCCTGATGAGTGACTGTGAAAGGATATTCCTGCCCACAAAAACACCCAGAGGATTCCTTCCTGAGGCTTTCACAGAAGGGGCCTGCCTCCTGGCGAGCAGGGAGAGTGACTGGAGAGGAGGAGCTTGGGGCAGCATCTCTTTAATCCTAGACACCGATGGCTGCCAAAGCGAAGGTCTGCACCCTTTGTGCAACCCTTGTGTACTGAGCACCACCCTTTGTTGAAGGAGAATGAGCGTCTTGCAACTCTTTCTCCACTTCCCTGTATTTCCTCCCCTCTCATCTCCCTGTGCACATTTAAGCTAGGAGAACATGCTCACTCCCACTGATCTCTACTGATCTGGACTTCTTCCTGCCTGAACACACCCATTTTACGCGCTCTTGGAGACTGCCAGTACTTTTCTCTCAGTCTAAACTAAGCCTCTCTTTGAAAGCAAGTATCTTTCCAAAAACTGAGAGCTATTTCATTGTTCCTACAAGAAAATATGTTGAATGGAGTCAACTATCTGCCAGTTTGCAAACAGAGCCCTAAATAAAGCATTTGAATAGAGACGAGAATCCTAAGTGCTATTCAATGCATAAAGGTGCTATTAAAACCAGTTGTGGGGCTTCCCTAGTGGTCCAGTGGGTAAGGACACCACCTTGCAGTGCAAGGGGCGCCGGTTTGAGCCCTGGCCTGGGAAGATCCCACGTGCCGTGGAGCGGCTGGACTGATGTGTCCAATCACCGAGTCGGAGCTCTGGAGCACATGCGCCCAGAGGCGGTGCTCTGCGACAACAGAGGCCACCCCGATGGGAGGTCCACACGGGCCAAAGAACAAAGATGGATGAAAATAGGCAAATGAAAGACCAATAGAAGTGGCCCACCTGCTCCCCTCCCCCCCTACCCCCCCCTCCCAAAATAAATACATAAATAAATCTTTAAATAAATAAATAAATAAATAAAACCAGTTGTGTACAACTGATTCCCTTTGCTGTACAGCAGAAATGAACACAGCACTGGAAATCAACTATACTCCAATAAAAATGAATTTTTATCAAGTCCTAAATGACAACATTTTATCCATTTTAAAAAATGCATCTGTCCACATATCATCGAAAAGTAGAAGTCACTCAGCTGTGTCTGACTCTTTGTGACCCATGAATGTGGCATAGAATTCTCCAGGCAAGAATACTGGAGGGGGTAGCCTTTCCTTCTCCAGGGGGGTTTCCCAACCCAGGGATTGAACCCAGGTCTCCTGCATTGCAGGTGGATTCTTTACCATCTGAGTCATGAGGAAAGCCCATATTATCATTACGTGTCTTTAATAATATCATGGTCACTCAATTCTGTTGAAGGAGAATGAGCGTCTTGCAACTCTTTCTCCACTTCCCTGTATTTCCTCCCCTCTCATCTCCCTGTGCACATTTAAGCTAGGAGAACATGCTCACTCCCACTGATCTCTACTGATCTGGACTTCTTCCTGCCTGAACACACCCATTTTACGCGCTCTTGGAGACTGCCAGTACTTTTCTCTCAGTCTAAACTAAGCCTCTCTTTGAAAGCAAGTATCTTTCCAAAAACTGAGAGCTATTTCATTGTTCCTACAAGAAAATATGTTGAATGGAGTCAACTATCTGCCAGTTTGCAAACAGAGCCCTAAATAAAGCATTTGAATAGAGACGAGAATCCTAAGTGCTATTCAATGCATAAAGGTGCTATTAAAACCAGTTGTGGGGCTTCCCTAGTGGTCCAGCGGGTAAGGACACCGCCTTGCAGTGCAAGGGGCGCCAGTTCAATCTCTGGCCTGGGAAGATCCCACGTGCCGCGGAGCGGCTGGACTGATGTGTCCAATCACCGAGTCGGAGCTCTGGAGCACATGCGCCCAGAGGCGGTGCTCTGCGACAACAGAGGCCACCCCGATGGGAGGTCCACACGGGCCAAAGAACAAAGATGGATGAAAATAGGCAAATGAAAGACCAATAGAAGTGGCCCACCTGCTCCCCTCCCTCCCTACCCCACCCTCCCAAAATAAATACATAAATAAATCTTTAAATAAATAAATAAATAAATAAAACCAGTTGTGTACAACTGATTCCCTTTGCTGTACAGCAGAAATGAACACAGCACTGGAAATCAACTATACTCCAATAAAAATGAATTTTTATCAAGTCCTAAATGACAACATTTTATCCATTTTAAAAAATGCATCTGTCCACATATCATCGAAAAGTAGAAGTCACTCAGCTGTGTCTGACTCTTTGTGACCCATGAATGTGGCATAGAATTCTCCAGGCAAGAATACTGGAGGGGGTAGCCTTTCCTTCTCCAGGGGGGTTTCCCAACCCAGGGATTGAACCCAGGTCTCCTGCATTGCAGGTGGATTCTTTACCATCTGAGTCATGAGGAAAGCCCATATTATCATTACGTGTCTTTAATAATATCATGGTCACTCAATTCTGGTTAAAAGATATTTCAGGAAAAAAAAAAAAAAACTGGTTTCTTTTTTTTTTTTTAATGCTAGACAAGGAGCAGGTCAACTAATAACATCTTATGTTCATATAGCATCCTAGTGATGCTTCATTTTCACTCACATTCTGTAATTTAATCATTCAGGCAACCCCATGAGGTAGGCAAGGCAAGACTCATTACTCACACTTTAGCATCAGAACCATCAGAATCTAGCAGCTAGTGCAGCATGCTAGTACTTTCATTTTAACACACACACTCTCTGCCTCATCCAGCATTCATAGCAACAATCTATCACCATAGATAACATCTAACAAACATGACACTTTCATTTTCTGTCACATCTTTAAGCCAGAAACGAAAATGCAAAATACGAATTCATCCCAAGGACTGGCAGGAGCAAAAGGATGACAGACATGTCCTTCCAGGAAAGACTGTTATAAGCACATACCCCAGAGTCTGCTATTAATTTGGAAAAGGGGGTGTGGGTCCATACCCTTCTGCTAAAGGGAAGGCTTATGGGATGCCCTGGTGGTTTAGTGGTAAAGAAGCTGGCTGCATTGCAGGAGACCCAGGAGATGGGGGTTCAGTCCCTGAGTCTGGTAGATCCCCTGCAGAAGGGAATAGCAACCCACTCCAGTATTCTTGCCTGGAGAATCCCATGGACAGAAGAGCCTGGCAGGCTAGAGGCCATAGGGTCACAGAAGAGTTGGACACAACTTAGCGAATAAACTACAATGGAGAAAGGCAGCCTGGGTTGGCCTGGATATGCTGGGTATACTTTGTTCCAAACTTGAGGGAGAAGAGTGCTAGAATCTCCTATGAGCAACAAAGAGGTCATTTTTTTCTCTCCCTCTCTACACTCAGTTCAGTTCAGTTGCTCAGTTGTGTCCAATTCTTTGTGACTCCACGGACTGCAGCACTCCAGGCTTCCTTGTGCATCACCATGTCCCAGAGTGTGCTCAAACTCATGTCCATTAACTCAGTGATGCCATCCAACCATCTCATCCTCTGCCATTCCCTTCTTTTGCCTTCTATTTTTCCCAACATCAGGATCTTTTCCAATGAGTTGGCTCTTCGCATTAGGTGGTCAAAGTATTGGAGCTTCAGTTTCAACATCAGTCCTTCCAATGAATATTCAGGGTTGGTTTCCTTTAAATGAATTGATTGATTTAATCTCCTTGCAGTCCAAGGGACTCTCTCGAATCTTCTCCAACACCAAAGTTCAAAAGCATCAATTCTTCAGCACTCAGCCTTCTTCATGGTGCAACTTTCACATCCATACATGACTACTGGGAAAACCATGGCTTTGACTATATGGACTTTTGTTGGCAAAGTGATGCCTCTGCCTTTTTTTTTTCCCCCTTCCCCAGATGCCTCTGCTTTTTAATGTGCCATCTAGGTTTGTCACAGATCTTCTGTATCTCTATCCCTATTCCTTTGAAGTGACAGCATAGACTCTATTCCATGATGAGAGGAATCCCAGAAAGGTTACATCTGCCTAAAGGAGGACCCCAAATAATTAGTCCTTCCAGGAAAGACTGTTATAAGCACATACCCCAGAGTCTGCTATTAATTTGGAAAAGGGGGTGTGGGTCCATACCCTTCTGCTAAAGGGAAGGCTTATGGGATGCCCTGGTGGTTTAGTGGTAAAGAAGCTGGCTGCATTGCAGGAGACCCAGGAGATGGGGGTTCAGTCCCTGAGTCTGGTAGATCCCCTGCAGAAGGGAATAGCAACCCACTCCAGTATTCTTGCCTGGAGAATCCCATGGACAGAAGAGCCTGGCAGGCTAGAGGCCATAGGGTCACAGAAGAGTTGGACACAACTTAGCGAATAAACTACAATGGAGAAAGGCAGCCTGGGTTGGCCTGGATATGCTGGGTATACTTTGTTCCAAACTTGAGGGAGAAGAGTGCTAGAATCTCCTATGAGCAACAAAGAGGTCATTTTTTTCTCTCCCTCTCTACACTCAGTTCAGTTCAGTTGCTCAGTTGTGTCCAATTCTTTGTGACTCCACGGACTGCAGCACTCCAGGCTTCCTTGTGCATCACCATGTCCCAGAGTGTGCTCAAACTCATGTCCATTAACTCAGTGATGCCATCCAACCATCTCATCCTCTGCCATTCCCTTCTTTTGCCTTCTATTTTTCCCAACATCAGGATCTTTTCCAATGAGTTGGCTCTTCGCATTAGGTGGTCAAAGTATTGGAGCTTCAGTTTCAACATCAGTCCTTCCAATGAATATTCAGGGTTGGTTTCCTTTAAATGAATTGATTGATTTAATCTCCTTGCAGTCCAAGGGACTCTCTCGAATCTTCTCCAACACCAAAGTTCAAAAGCATCAATTCTTCAGCACTCAGCCTTCTTCATGGTGCAACTTTCACATCCATACATGACTACTGGGAAAACCATGGCTTTGACTATATGGACTTTTGTTGGCAAAGTGATGCCTCTGCCTTTTTTTTTTCCCCCTTCCCCAGATGCCTCTGCTTTTTAATGTGCCATCTAGGTTTGTCACAGATCTTCTGTATCTCTATCCCTATTCCTTTGAAGTGACAGCATAGACTCTATTCCATGATGAGAGGGAATCCCAGAAAGGTTACATCTGCCTAAAGGAGGACCCCCAAATAATTAAGAGAACACTGTCACCCAAGATTGGAGCTAGTCTGAGAGACCGAAGAGTGTCAGGGTTCTCTACTTCTGTAGAAAAATCATGACATACAAGGTACTCTTCCCAGCTCTTCTCATCCTCATCTACCCTGAAACCTTGAAGATTTCTGAAGGCGCCATGCTCTCTCTCAATTTACAGGACTTGAACAAACCTCAGTTGAGAACAGTCCTCATCTTTACATGCCTATGGTCTACTCAGTGTTTTTTTTTTTTTTTTTTAATTTTTATTTTACTTTTTACTTTTACAGAGCTTTGTTGTTTACAGACACTCACTGGTTTTGACACAGCTCACTCATCGCCTCCTCCAGGAAGCTGTCTTTCATAGCCTGCACTCCTCACCACAGGCTTGAATGCTCCTGCAGAGTCCTGTGTTTATCTTTTATGGTTCTGACCACATTTGATTATAATCAGCTTGTCTAGCTTATCTTCAAGACTCTACGTTATGTCTTACCATCTTTGTATTACTTGCGTAGTGCCTAGCACATAATGTGCACTGAATGAATGTAGGAAAGCTTAACCCTGACCCCATCCCAGATCTTCTGACACCTTCTGGCCCATCAGACTGGTAATGTGGATAGAGCCTCCTCTCTGAATGACTTCGCTGAGCTTTAGTTCTGCCCTGTTCCTACCCTGGATTAAGTTGAGAGGCTCTTGACCTCAGCAAGCCTGGTAGATAACATGTCCTTCCAATGAATATTCAGGGTTGGTTTCCTTTAAATGAATTGATTGATTTAATCTCCTTGCAGTCCAAGGGACTCTCTCGAATCTTCTCCAACACCAAAGTTCAAAAGCATCAATTCTTCAGCACTCAGCCTTCTTCATGGTGCAACTTTCACATCCATACATGACTACTGGGAAAACCATGGCTTTGACTATATGGACTTTTGTTGGCAAAGTGATGCCTCTGCCTTTTTTTTTTCCCCCTTCCCCAGATGCCTCTGCTTTTTAATGTGCCATCTAGGTTTGTCACAGATCTTCTGTATCTCTATCCCTATTCCTTTGAAGTGACAGCATAGACTCTATTCCATGATGAGAGGGAATCCCAGAAAGGTTACATCTGCCTAAAGGAGGACCCCCAAATAATTAAGAGAACACTGTCACCCAAGATTGGAGCTAGTCTGAGAGACCGAAGAGTGTCAGGGTTCTCTACTTCTGTAGAAAAATCATGACATACAAGGTACTCTTCCCAGCTCTTCTCATCCTCATCTACCCTGAAACCTTGAAGATTTCTGAAGGCGCCATGCTCTCTCTCAATTTACAGGACTTGAACAAACCTCAGTTGAGAACAGTCCTCATCTTTACATGCCTATGGTCTACTCAGTGTTTTTTTTTTTTTTTTTTTATTTTTTTTTTTCTTTTTTCTTTTTCAGAGCTTTTTTGTTTACAGACACTCACTGGTTTTGACACAGCTCACTCATCGCCTCCTCCAGGAAGCTGTCTTTCATAGCCTGCACTCCTCACCACAGGCTTGAATGCTCCTGCAGAGTCCTGTGTTTATCTTTTATGGTTCTGACCACATTTGATTATAATCAGCTTGTCTAGCTTATCTTCAAGACTCTACGTTATGTCTTACCATCTTTGTATTACTTGCGTAGTGCCTAGCACATAATGTGCACTGAATGAATGTAGGAAAGCTTAACCCTGACCCCATCCCAGATCTTCTGACACCTTCTGGCCCATCAGACTGGTAATGTGGATAGAGCCTCCTCTCTGAATGACTTCGCTGAGCTTTAGTTCTGCCCCTGTTCCTACCCTGGATTAAGTTGAGAGGCTCTTGACCTCAGCAAGCCTGGTAGGGTTCTCCCAGTCATGGAACGTTGGTTCTCCAGCCAATGGAGAAAGACACAAATGGACCCATTCCTGTTCCAGTTGCTCCTAGCCTCACAACCATTATCAGGCACAGTCCCACCCAGGCCCAGAACAACTGGATGATAGTTTAACAGGTTATTAGTAGCTCCCTTTCCACCTAGTTTGCTTTGTTAAAATGTCTGGTCATTCATTCACTCTTTGGTGCTTTGATTTGGTGTTTGTTATATGACCTACCTGAGATGCCAATAAGCATGAATAATCTTTCTGTCCATAATCACACTTCCCAGTCTGTCATCAAGCTGAACTTCTCTTTTGTTTTCCTGCACTTTCGGTCAGGGTGTCTTCCCTCTGAACAGGCTGTTCCTGAAATCCAACATGGCCCAGAATTCCTGATACCAATGTCTTAGTGGTATGCAGCTTCTCTTGCATTGCTCTCGAATTCTGTCCTTCAATTTCCACATGGCCTTTCGAACCTGGTTCTGTTCTGGGATCTGTGCTTTGCTTGGGACTATTTTCCACTTGTGTTGGCCTTTTTAAATTCCAAATTCAACATCCAGATGCATGTTCCCCACTGAAGATAGGACATTATGTTATTGTTTAGTCACTAAGTCATGTCCAACTCTTTGTAACCCCTTGGACTGCAGCACTGCAGCACTTCAGGTTTCCCTGTCCTTCACTGTCTCCTGGACTTTGCTCAAACTCATGTGCATTGAGTCAGTGATAAGACTTCAAAAATACATAAACAGCTCATGAATGTTTCCCTTAAAGTAATAAAAATTTTTATTTTCTTGTAGATCCTGCCAACAACATTGATCAAATAGGTGATCAGCCATTTAGAAGAACACTATAAGTGGGGCCAAAATTAATAAGAGTCTTAAACTTTCATGTGATTGTATCATGTCCATTGCACTTTACGGTATAACTGTTTTTATGTCTATTTCTGAGTACAAAGAGGCTCAGCCACCCGTGCTCTGGCTTGCCAGCTTGGATTGACTGCCGCTATTTTAACCACATTCCCTTTGGCCTCCTCTGAATGACTTCGCTGAGCTTTAGTTCTGCCCTGTTCCTACCCTGGATTAAGTTGAGAGGCTCTTGACCTCAGCAAGCCTGGTAGGGTTCTCCCAGTCATGGAACGTTGGTTCTCCAGCCAATGGAGAAAGACACAAATGGACCCATTCCTGTTCCAGTTGCTCCTAGCCTCACAACCATTATCAGGCACAGTCCCACCCAGGCCCAGAACAACTGGATGATAGTTTAACAGGTTATTAGTAGCTCCCTTTCCACCTAGTTTGCTTTGTTAAAATGTCTGGTCATTCATTCACTCTTTGGTGCTTTGATTTGGTGTTTGTTATATGACCTACCTGAGATGCCAATAAGCATGAATAATCTTTCTGTCCATAATCACACTTCCCAGTCTGTCATCAAGCTGAACTTCTCTTTTGTTTTCCTGCACTTTCGGTCAGGGTGTCTTCCCTCTGAACAGGCTGTTCCTGAAATCCAACATGGCCCAGAATTCCTGATACCAATGTCTTAGTGGTATGCAGCTTCTCTTGCATTGCTCTCGAATTCTGTCCTTCAATTTCCACATGGCCTTTCGAACCTGGTTCTGTTCTGGGATCTGTGCTTTGCTTGGGACTATTTTCCACTTGTGTTGGCCTTTTTAAATTCCAAATTCAACATCCAGATGCATGTTCCCCACTGAAGATAGGACATTATGTTATTGTTTAGTCACTAAGTCATGTCCAACTCTTTGTAACCCCTTGGACTGCAGCACTGCAGCACTTCAGGTTTCCCTGTCCTTCACTGTCTCCTGGACTTTGCTCAAACTCATGTGCATTGAGTCAGTGATAAGACTTCAAAAATACATAAACAGCTCATGAATGTTTCCCTTAAAGTAATAAAAATTTTTATTTTCTTGTAGATCCTGCCAACAACATTGATCAAATAGGTGATCAGCCATTTAGAAGAACACTATAAGTGGGGCCAAAATTAATAAGAGTCTTAAACTTTCATGTGATTGTATCATGTCCATTGCACTTTACGGTATAACTGTTTTTATGTCTATTTCTGAGTACAAAGAGGCTCAGCCACCCGTGCTCTGGCTTGCCAGCTTGGATTGACTGCCGCTATTTTAACCACATTCCCCTTTGGAAAGAACACAACCAACAGTTCCAAATTCCTGAGGGAACCATAACTGGTTGTACTGAGAAAACGGAATGACGCATCACTTGGAAATTTGTTACTATTTAAGCCACTATCAACTTGGCTCTCGTTTGTTTTCATTTGTCCAGAGTGATCTCTTACGGCCCAGAATTTCTATGCAGCACTCAGGAGTGACCAGTCTCAGAGCGGCAGACTGTCCTGGGGAAGAGCCTGGATGACACCAGGAACCAACACATCCTAAATAAAGCAGAGCCTCAGGGCTCAGCCAATATCTGCCACCAAGCAAAGATCATTGCTTTCTCTTAAGCACAGAGAGTAAACATGACCAGGGCCTGGCATGTCTGGGTCTAGAACAGTCCAAGGACTCGGCAACTTTAAGAAAACCAAATCTGACCTAAGGGTCCTTTTTGGAGGAATGAAAACAACCCAATGTGGATGAAAGTCATGCTCTAGAATAGAAAGGAATCAAATGCTTACTTTTTGCCAACCCGTTTCTGGCTACTTTCGTCTGGGTTATGTGCTTCTCTGAGCCACCTCAGAGAGCTGCCTGTTTCCTAGTCTGTCCATTCATTCAGGTCCACTCTAAACTCAGCTTAGGTGATTTCAGGTCACTCCTGTTCACCTGATATTTGCCTAATACTGCTTTTCCCTCCAGATTCACTCTGCTCCACCCTGATCATCTAGCAGTGATCCATACCAGGGATCCTGACTTAGGGCAAGCCTTGGTAACACCCAGAAGAAAGCCTTCCAAATCCATGCAAGCCTTGGAAAGTAACACCAAGCTTCATTTTTTTGGGCTCAAACTCATGTGCATTTTTGACCAATAAATTTTTATTTTCTTGTAGATCCTGCCAACAACATTGATCAAATAGGTGATCAGCCATTTAGAAGAACACTATAAGTGGGGCCAAAATTAATAAGAGTCTTAAACTTTCATGTGATTGTATCATGTCCATTGCACTTTACGGTATAACTGTTTTTATGTCTATTTCTGAGTACAAAGAGGCTCAGCCACCCGTGCTCTGGCTTGCCAGCTTGGATTGACTGCCGCTATTTTAACCACATTCCCCTTTGGAAAGAACACAACCAACAGTTCCAAATTCCTGAGGGAACCATAACTGGTTGTACTGAGAAAACGGAATGACGCATCACTTGGAAATTTGTTACTATTTAAGCCACTATCAACTTGGCTCTCGTTTGTTTTCATTTGTCCAGAGTGATCTCTTACGGCCCAGAATTTCTATGCAGCACTCAGGAGTGACCAGTCTCAGAGCGGCAGACTGTCCTGGGGAAGAGCCTGGATGACACCAGGAACCAACACATCCTAAATAAAGCAGAGCCTCAGGGCTCAGCCAATATCTGCCACCAAGCAAAGATCATTGCTTTCTCTTAAGCACAGAGAGTAAACATGACCAGGGCCTGGCATGTCTGGGTCTAGAACAGTCCAAGGACTCGGCAACTTTAAGAAAACCAAATCTGACCTAAGGGTCCTTTTTGGAGGAATGAAAACAACCCAATGTGGATGAAAGTCATGCTCTAGAATAGAAAGGAATCAAATGCTTACTTTTTGCCAACCCGTTTCTGGCTACTTTCGTCTGGGTTATGTGCTTCTCTGAGCCACCTCAGAGAGCTGCCTGTTTCCTAGTCTGTCCATTCATTCAGGTCCACTCTAAACTCAGCTTAGGTGATTTCAGGTCACTCCTGTTCACCTGATATTTGCCTAATACTGCTTTTCCCTCCAGATTCACTCTGCTCCACCCTGATCATCTAGCAGTGATCCATACCAGGGATCCTGACTTAGGGCAAGCCTTGGTAACACCCAGGAAGAAAGCCTTCCAAATCCATGACCTGAGGAGGATGCTTCTTTCAAAGGGTCAACAACTGTTAAAGCTCTGAGATTTTACCAAACTTTGCAGGCTGACAAGCCAGTCTGCCACAGTTCCTTGGATACTGGCAGAAGACACAAGACTCCGAGGTCAGAGACAAAGGATTTTATTACTCAGCACCCAGAGCTGTGTGCATGTTGCATCCCCTCAGCCCTGAAGCTCCACAGCGGGGACCTGTAGCAGCCTAAGTAGAGGATGCTCATGCAATGTGTTCCCAGCACAGCTGAAAAACTCTGGGCTTAGGAAACTCCAATCTTTTACCCTAAAAAATGGACAAGAAAACCTGTCTCAAGTTGCTTTGGGTCTGCGGCCACACCACTTTGAATGCGCCTGATCTCATCTGATCTTGGAAGTTAAGCAGAGTTGGACCTGGTTAGTACTTGGATAGGAGGTGCTTTAGATGGAGACTTGTTAATATACTGGACAGCAAAAGAATCTAGCCCTCTGCTCCCGAGGGAGATAACACCCCTGTCTTCTATTCACTATCAAACATCTTTGAAAATGTCATCCAGAACAAAAGGCTGTCTCAGTACCTTTGCTTGTAAGATGGGCAGGAACATGAGAAACACATAAAAAATTGTCTCTTGGGTTTCCCTGGTGGTCCAGTGGGAAAGGACACCACCTTGCAGTGCAAGGGGCGCCGGTTCGATCCCTGGCCTGGGAAGATCCCACATGCCGTGGAGTGGCTGGACCGATGTGTCTAATTCCCAAGCCAGCACTCTGAGTGCGTGTGCCCAGAGCCAGTGCTCTGGGTCCTTTTGGAGGAATGAAAACAACCCAATGTGGATGAAAGTCATGCTCTAGAATAGAAAGGAATCAAATGCTTACTTTTTGCCAACCCGTTTCTGGCTACTTTCGTCTGGGTTATGTGCTTCTCTGAGCCACCTCAGAGAGCTGCCTGTTTCCTAGTCTGTCCATTCATTCAGGTCCACTCTAAACTCAGCTTAGGTGATTTCAGGTCACTCCTGTTCACCTGATATTTGCCTAATACTGCTTTTCCCTCCAGATTCACTCTGCTCCACCCTGATCATCTAGCAGTGATCCATACCAGGGATCCTGACTTAGGGCAAGCCTTGGTAACACCCAGGAAGAAAGCCTTCCAAATCCATGACCTGAGGAGGATGCTTCTTTCAAAGGGTCAACAACTGTTAAAGCTCTGAGATTTTACCAAACTTTGCAGGCTGACAAGCCAGTCTGCCACAGTTCCTTGGATACTGGCAGAAGACACAAGACTCCGAGGTCAGAGACAAAGGATTTTATTACTCAGCACCCAGAGCTTCGTGTGCATGTTGCATCCCCTCAGCCCTGAAGCTCCACAGCGGGGACCTGTAGCAGCCTAAGTAGAGGATGCTCATGCAATGTGTTCCCAGCACAGCTGAAAAACTCTGGGCTTAGGAAACTCCAATCTTTTACCCTAAAAAATGGACAAGAAAACCTGTCTCAAGTTGCTTTGGGTCTGCGGCCACACCACTTTGAATGCGCCTGATCTCATCTGATCTTGGAAGTTAAGCAGAGTTGGACCTGGTTAGTACTTGGATAGGAGGTGCTTTAGATGGAGACTTGTTAATATACTGGACAGCAAAAGAATCTAGCCCTCTGCTCCCGAGGGAGATAACACCCCTGTCTTCTATTCACTATCAAACATCTTTGAAAATGTCATCCAGAACAAAAGGCTGTCTCAGTACCTTTGCTTGTAAGATGGGCAGGAACATGAGAAACACATAAAAAATTGTCTCTTGGGTTTCCCTGGTGGTCCAGTGGGAAAGGACACCACCTTGCAGTGCAAGGGGCGCCGGTTCGATCCCTGGCCTGGGAAGATCCCACATGCCGTGGAGTGGCTGGACCGATGTGTCTAATTCCCAAGCCAGCACTCTGGAGTGCGTGTGCCCAGAGCCAGTGCTCTGCAGCGAGAGAGGCCACTGCAATGGGAGGCCCACACCGGCCAAACAACAAAAGATGGAAATAAATGAAAGACCAATAGAAGGGCCAAAAAAAAAAGTCTCTTAACAGTAAGTTGAGGGAGTTCTCTAGTGGCCTTGTGGTTAGGATTCTGGGTTTTCATTGTTGCTGCCCAGGTTCAACCCCTGGTCAGGGAACTGAAATCCCACAAAGTGCATGGTAAGCCAAAAAAAGAAAAAAAACTATTTAACAGTGAGTTGAAAAGCCATTGAATAAATGGATAAATGATACAATTTACAGATATCTTAAAGAAAGAGACAAAGGAATGGGTACTCAATATAAATAATTCATTCATTTTTCCTATTTCTCTAAATAAACACACAGGCATGTGTCAGCAAAGGTCATTTCTGTTCACCAAGGAAGATGGCCATTTTGCTCATTTAAATGTGTGACAGTCTTTCAAGTAATGACACTCCTTTGAATAACTCCTACAAAACTTAGCGAGTGATACTTTTTAACTTAACAAATGCTACCTACTTCAGGAAAACAGCTTCAAATATCACTCTATCCCTTCACATGTAAATTATGGTACCTATCTCTTGATTCTAAAAAACCTTTATCCAAAAGACAAAAATGCACATGACAGAATTTTGAGACTGAAATTGGTCAACTAAAGGAATAAAGAAAACTGTACATAAAGACTGTGCCTCTACCTTCATGACAGCGTTGATCAAAGGCCTCGAAGGGCAGATGGACATAGGTTTAAGACACAGAAATAGTTCATCAGTCATCCCTATCTTCTGTGGCTTCCTTCTTATAAGTGCTTTGGTATATCTTTTTGAGGATGAGGCTTTTCCTAAACAGTTATTCCAGTCAGAAATAGCATGAACAATATTCAAGGAATTCCACACATTATGATGATTAAACAGCATTTTGCGAACTGTATTCTGGGGAACACAAGTGTCCTTTATGCTGTTTATAAATATTTTGCAACCTAAAAATATTACTTGGTCAAATAAGTTTGGTAGGCTATAAGCAGGAATTTTTTTCAGAGGCTCTGATTGGGCTAATGTAGATCTAATTGAACTAATGAGGTTCATTCATCATTGAACCTCCAAAGAAGGACACAATAGGAAACATTTCCCACACTGATATCGCCATGCAAAAATTCTAACATCAGATGTTTCATATTAGAGATACTGGATACTCAAGGAACACTAGAGTTCCATAGAACACAGTTAGTAAACCTCTGGGCCACAACCCAGGCTGGATGTGGGGCAAGAACAAAGAAGGTATTAAGATAGTTGGGAGTTAGTTCTGCAGAGGACCTTGAAGTGTATGCTGCTATCTGGACTTTATTATGAAAGCAGTGGGGAAGTGTCCTGTTGGCATTCTTTTTATCTATTTGATATGCTTAGATGTGGTCTTTGTAGTCAGAAACATATTAAAAGAGCCCAGGGACTTTCCATTTTGTAATAAATGCCTCCAGAGAAGAAGAAATCTACAAAAGAGAATAACCTCTGTAAGCACCCAAGTTCAAAACTTAATGGCATTCAGTCTACAGAAATTCCTCTGTATGTCTAAGAATTCCTATGTAGCTCAGGTATCAGCTCAGTTCAGTCACTCAATCATGTCAAAACTTTTTGTGACCCCATGGACTGCAGCACACCAGGCTTTCCTGTTCTTTCTTTAAACTTATGCCCATTTTGCTCAAACTCATGTCCATTAACTCAGTGATGCCATCCAACCATCTCATCCTCTGCTGTCCCCTTCTCCTCTGCCTTCTATTTTTTCCAGCATCAGGGTCTTTTCCAATGAGTTATCTTTTTTGCAACAGGTGGCCAAAGTATTGGAGCTTCAACTTCAGCATCAGTTCTTCCAATGAATATTCAAGGTTAATTTGCCTTGGATTAGTCTAAGTTAATTTACTTTTCTGCCCATTTTTAAAGTCCTTATTGAACTTGTTACAAAATGGCTTCTATTGTGTATATTCTGGCTTTGGGCCGTGAGGTATATGGGATCTTAAGGTCCTTGACCAGGGATTGAACCTGTTTCCCCTGCATTGGAAGGTGAAGTCTTAACTACTGGACCATTAGAAAAGTCTCCATTAATTTCTTTCTTTCTTTTTTTTTTTTCTGTTCTGTGTTCATTGTACTTCCTCTTCTCTAAATTCCAGCTCTAGAACTCAGCCTTATCATCAGAGACCAACAGAGACACCAGATCCATTGCTGGATTGTCTAATTCCGAATAAAATCATCCGTTAAGTTTCTATCATTGAGGCTTGTTCTCCACCATTTCCATGCAAAAATTCTAACATCAGATGTTTCATATTAGAGATACTGGATACTCAAGGAACACTAGAGTTCCATAGAACACAGTTAGTAAACCTCTGGGCCACAACCCAGGCTGGATGTGGGGCAAGAACAAAGAAGGTATTAAGATAGTTGGGAGTTAGTTCTGCAGAGGACCTTGAAGTGTATGCTGCTATCTGGACTTTATTATGAAAGCAGTGGGGAAGTGTCCTGTTGGCATTCTTTTTATCTATTTGATATGCTTAGATGTGGTCTTTGTAGTCAGAAACATATTAAAAGAGCCCAGGGACTTTCCATTTTGTAATAAATGCCTCCAGAGAAGAAGAAATCTACAAAGAGAATAACCTCTGTAAGCACCCAAGTTCAAAACTTAATGGCATTCAGTCTACAGAAATTCCTCTGTATGTCTAAGAATTCCTATGTAGCTCAGGTATCAGCTCAGTTCAGTCACTCAATCATGTCAAAACTTTTTGTGACCCCATGGACTGCAGCACACCAGGCTTTCCTGTTCTTTCTTTAAACTTATGCCCATTTTGCTCAAACTCATGTCCATTAACTCAGTGATGCCATCCAACCATCTCATCCTCTGCTGTCCCTTTTCCCTCCTGCCTTCAATCTTTTCCAGCATCAGGGTCTTTTCCAATGAGTTATCTTTTTTGCAACAGGTGGCCAAAGTATTGGAGCTTCAACTTCAGCATCAGTTCTTCCAATGAATATTCAAGGTTAATTTGCCTTGGATTAGTCTAAGTTAATTTACTTTTCTGCCCATTTTTAAAGTCCTTATTGAACTTGTTACAAAATGGCTTCTATTGTGTATATTCTGGCTTTGGGCCGTGAGGTATATGGGATCTTAAGGTCCTTGACCAGGGATTGAACCTGTTTCCCCTGCATTGGAAGGTGAAGTCTTAACTACTGGACCATTAGAAAAGTCTCCATTAATTTCTTTCTTTCTTTTTTTTTTTTCTGTTCTGTGTTCATTGTACTTCCTCTTCTCTAAATTCCAGCTCTAGAACTCAGCCTTATCATCAGAGACCAACAGAGACACCAGATCCATTGCTGGATTGTCTAATTCCGAATAAAATCATCCGTTAAGTTTCTATCATTGAGGCTTGTTCTCCACCATTTCCACCATGGTCAGGACTAGCTTGAATACTCTAACCAAGGTGTCTTTATTCTGTCAATCAAGGAATATTTAATAAACCCTATCTGATGCTGAGAGACATAAAAGAAAAATGTAGACATATTCCCCTTCAGGCTTGTGTACACTTTTGAATATTTTGCTTTAAGATCAAATCAACAATTTCTTTCAAGCTTTGATTGAATTGTGTAGTTTGTTAAGGCCAAGTATGTAAAGAACAACTCAGTCCATCAGTCAGTGAATATATATTCAGGTTTTCCATGTGTGAGTAGTTGCTCAGTTGTGTCTGACTCTTTGACACCATGGACTCTGTCCATGGGCTTCTCTAGGCAAGAATACTGGAGTGGGTTGCCATGCCCTCCTCCAGGGGATCTTCCCAACCCAGGGATCAAACCTGAATCTCCTGTGTCTTCTATATTGGCAAGTGACCTCTTTACTCACTAAGCCATCAGCGAAGCCCGTATTAAGCTTTCACTGTATGGCAGCATCACACTGGGTGCTAGGGATGCAGTAGTAAGCAAGATAGGCCTAGTTCCTACCCTCATAGAGCTTATAAATCTAGTCATAGCTAAAGCCAGGGGAATGACTGCGAAACTGGTTATTAGTCACCAAAACTCACTTAAAAATGTTATTACTTACAAAGCGGAGGGAGGGGCAAAAAACATACGGCAAAATGCTAGTTAATCTAGGAGAAGAGTATATGTATATTCATTTAACTATTCTTTTGCTGTTTCTGCAGAGTTGAAATATTTCAAAAGAAGGTGGAGGAAAGTTTAATGAGAAGAAAGCAGTAAAAATATACACACTTGAAATTATCTTTCATTCCTAATCTTTGCTTAGTTGTAAAATTTCATTCTTCTATGACTTTTGCTTCTCTTACTTCCATATTATAATTTCCAGGACAGATGCTGAAAACTTACCTTAAGAATAAGAGCAAAACTTAGTTTGCATTTTCCTTACCACAGAATGCCCTTTCCACAGGGAACACCATGTCTCTTGAATGTGACAAGCATTTTGTTAAGCCCTCTATAAAATGTGTCAACATACTTCGTTTTTGGCTAATAAGAATTACAATGTCCCTTCTTGCTCTTTGCTGTCATTCATTTGGCATCTCTTAAGCCATTTCCTAAGGCAAATATATATGTTTTAATGATTATAATATCCTATAACGATCAAAAAGCTCAGTCTGTTTGCTGTGTATATGCGAATACACACAAGATAGAACCCCTTCATTTTACTAGTGCTGGGACAGAATCGACACCACCAACAGTGCATCCAAATAAAACAAAAGGCATTAAGAGAAAGTAAGGGTGGATTTAAGTGGCTTTCAACAATGTCTTCCTACAATTTTTCACCCACCTCACCAAACATTATCATTGTTTGCATTTTTATTTTCTCACTGCTTCAGATTCATCTTTATCAGATATATCTTTGTCCAGATACATCTTAGTCTCTCCACGAGGAAAGTGAAAGTGATGGTCAATCAATCGTGTCTAACTCTTTGCAACCCCATGGATGGTAGGTAGCCTGCTAGGCTTCTCTGTCCATGGAATTCTCCAAGCAAGAACACTGGAGTGGGTTGTCATTCCCTTCTCCAGGGGATCTTCCAGACTCTGGAAGATCCAACATCTGAGCCATGAGAGGAGAACCTAATGCATGATATAGCTGTGTTTTCCGCAAGGAATCCATAGAGGAGAAAATCCAGGGCATGAAAGTTACAGACAGTGATGAAAAGTGAAAAGGAGCATGAAAAAATATTTATCTAGGAAATAGATACGCAAGACCTGCTATAGGTATTCCCAAAGAGAAGAAATACAGGTATCCCCTGTTCTTCAGAAGTTGTCCTTATGTACACTCAGCGTTTATGAAGGATACATTAGCAGCTGTTTTTTGATAACCAAAAAAGACCTGAAGAGGATTTTTACTTTTTGGGAAAAGACAAAAAGCAAAAATAGCATTCAGGCTTAGTTTTGCAGTGACCCAGTTACAGAGGCAGCGCTGCCCCCCATCCCCAACCACTCAGCAGAAGAAGTTTGCACCACCAAGCTCCTTCAGCATCTCAGCTTCAAGCCACCAGAGCTCTGAACTGTATCTGCGAGCATCTGCGCTTTATCTGGATTTATTGTGTGCATTCATTAGCAAAGTGTGGCCTAAGGTCATTGCTTCCTTGCTTTATCCTCATTTGGGTTGAGAAACTTTCAGACAGTGGGGGAAAGCTACACAGGTTAATAGTGACATGTTCCCTCCATTCAAAAAAAAAACAACAAAACTAGCATTTTAGATTTAGATTTAAAATGTGTAACCAACAAGGCAGCTTCCCACATGGCGCTAGTAGTAAAGAACATGTCTGCCAATGCATGAGACCAAAGAGATGTGGGTTTGAGCCCTAGATCAGGAAGACCCCCTGGTGGAGGGCATGGCAACCCACTGCGTATTCTTGCTTGGAGGATTCCATGGACAGAGGATGGGGTCTTTGTCCAGATACATCTTAGTGGCTTTCAACAATGTCTTCCTACAATTTTCACCCACCTCACCAAACATTATCATTGTTTGCATTTTATTTTTCACTGCTTCAGATTCATCTTTATCAGATATATCTTTGTCCAGATACATCTTAGTCTCTCCACGAGGAAAGTGAAAGTGATGGTCAATCAATCGTGTCTAACTCTTTGCAACCCCATGGATGGTAGGTAGCCTGCTAGGCTTCTCTGTCCATGGAATTCTCCAAGCAAGAACACTGGAGTGGGTTGTCATTCCCTTCTCCAGGGGATCTTCCAGACTCTGGAAGATCCAACATCTGAGCCATGAGAGGAGAACCTAATGCATGATATAGCTGTGTTTTCCGCAAGGAATCCATAGAGGAGAAAATCCAGGGCATGAAAGTTACAGACAGTGATGAAAAGTGAAAAGGAGCATGAAAAAATATTTATCTAGGAAATAGATACGCAAGACCTGCTATAGGTATTCCCAAAGAGAAGAAATACAGGTATCCCCTGTTCTTCAGAAGTTGTCCTTATGTACACTCAGCGTTTATGAAGGATACATTAGCAGCTGTTTTTTGATAACCAAAAAAGACCTGAAGAGGATTTTTACTTTTTGGGAAAAGACAAAAAGCAAAAATAGCATTCAGGCTTAGTTTTGCAGTGACCCAGTTACAGAGGCAGCGCTGCCCCCCATCCCCAACCACTCAGCAGAAGAAGTTTGCACCACCAAGCTCCTTCAGCATCTCAGCTTCAAGCCACCAGAGCTCTGAACTGTATCTGCGAGCATCTGCGCTTTATCTGGATTTATTGTGTGCATTCATTAGCAAAGTGTGGCCTAAGGTCATTGCTTCCTTGCTTTATCCTCATTTGGGTTGAGAAACTTTCAGACAGTGGGGGAAAGCTACACAGGTTAATAGTGACATGTTCCCTCCATTCAAAAAAAAAAAAAAAACTAGCATTTTAGATTTAGATTTAAAATGTGTAACCAACAAGGCAGCTTCCCACATGGCGCTAGTAGTAAAGAACATGTCTGCCAATGCATGAGACCAAAGAGATGTGGGTTTGAGCCCTAGATCAGGAAGACCCCCTGGTGGAGGGCATGGCAACCCACTGCGGTATTCTTGCTTGGAGGATTCCATGGACAGAGGAGCCTGGCGGGCTACAGTCCATAGGGTCACACAGAGTCAGATATACAGAAGCAACTTAGCATGCACCCAAGTAACCAGCGAGGATCGACTATATAGCACATGGAACTCTGCTTAATGTTATGTGGCAGCATGGATGGGAGGGAGCTTAGGTGAAATAGATTGTATATGTATATGTATATGTATATGTATATGTATGGCTGAGTCCCTCTGTTTACCTGAAACTATCACAACATTGTTAATCACCTATACTCCAAAATAAAAAGTTAAGATAGAAAATGTGCTGCATGTTTGGTAGGTGGCAGACACTATGCTAGTGGAGATAAAAGAATATAAGAGTCTCTACTTTCAAAAACCAGACATGCATGATGGAATAAGGGAGGTGATAGCGGAAACGGCAATGCGGGCCTTGAATTCAAGCTCATGTTAAGTTTCTGTCATTTGTAAGGCATACCCCAGAGGTATCGCAGGGAGGGTTCCAGCCACCACAATGAAGTGAATATTACAACAAAGTGACCCAAACACATTACTAAGTTTCTTAGTACCTATAAAGCTGTGTTTATGCTATACTGTAGTCTATTCAGTACACAATGCCATATCTAAAAACGTACCTACATACCTTCATTTGAAATACACCACGTTGATAAAAATGCTAACCATCATCTGAGTCTTCCTCCGGAGACCAACCCCTCCACCTGTGCATTCACTCCTCCACCTCTCTCTCAATCAACATCACTCCATGTCTTTCCTCTCTCTTCTGCATCTCAATTTTTGTCTTTTCATAGGCTCTTATCCATCAACATCAAACACGCAATAATGTTTCCAGTGTAAAATACATGTTTGTGTGTGTGTGTGTGTTAGTAGATCAGTCATGTCCAACCCTTTGTGACCTCATGGACAGTAGCCTTCCAGGCTCTTCTGTTCATGGAATTTTCCAGGAAAAAATACTAGAGTGGGTAGCCCCATTCCCCTCTGTAAGGGATCTTTCTGACCCAGGGAGGGAACCTGCATCGCCTGCATTGCATGCAGATTCTTTACTGTCTAAGTCACCAGGGAAGCCCAAATACATACGTAACTTTTGCCTTTAATCCTACAAACTTTAATCCTACATACTTTTACCTTTTCTTGGTCCCTACATCCCTTTCCAGCTACCTTATTTCTCTCCTAGCTTTTATACCAAAATTTCTCAAGAGAACTGTTGATATTTACTGCTTTAATTTCTGTCTTTTCTTTCTCTCTTGAATTCTCTCCAGTCAGATTTCCTCCTTGTGGCTTCCATAGAACAGCCCCCTCCCCATCCATGTTACTTGACTTATCTCCCTCATATATGGTCAGCTATTCAAGCAATCACCATTTCCTCCTATCAACGTCATTTCTCAAAAAAATAAAATAAAATAAAATAAAACCAGCCATGTACATTAGGGGACCTGGGCCTTTCTCTAGTCTCAGGGTCAGGAATCATGATTAGTCTCTAAGCCAGCTATCCTAGCACCGTGCCCCTTACTGTTAGCCAGTTTAGGAAGGATAGACAGGTGTCACAATTCAAGCCAATAAACCCGAGGGAGTCTTTGCACTTGTCATAAAGTGAATGCACTAGTTCGCTTAACTACTGACCAAATGGTAAATATTAAACTGACTGCAATTTAGTCTTAATCATTTACAAACATCTTGTTGAATGTAGGGATTCTGCTTCCTTTCATTTTGTTGATGATACACATTTCTGAAGGTCGTCATTCCAGGAGTGATGCTACACTCCCGCCTCTATTTCAGTATGTTCACGTGCAATGATAAATTGCTTATCAATAAGCCCTCCACCTGTGCATTCACTCCTCCACCTCTCTCTCAATCAACATCACTCCATGTCTTTCCTCTCTCTTCTGCATCTCAATTTTTGTCTTTTCATAGGCTCTTATCCATCAACATCAAACACGCAATAATGTTTCCAGTGTAAAATACATGTTTGTGTGTGTGTGTGTGTTAGTAGATCAGTCATGTCCAACCCTTTGTGACCTCATGGACAGTAGCCTTCCAGGCTCTTCTGTTCATGGAATTTTCCAGGAAAAAATACTAGAGTGGGTAGCCCCATTCCCCTCTGTAAGGGATCTTTCTGACCCAGGGAGGGAACCTGCATCGCCTGCATTGCATGCAGATTCTTTACTGTCTAAGTCACCAGGGAAGCCCAAATACATACGTAACTTTTGCCTTTAATCCTACAAACTTTAATCCTACATACTTTTACCTTTTCTTGGTCCCTACATCCCTTTCCAGCTACCTTATTTCTCTCCTAGCTTTTATACCAAAATTTCTCAAGAGAACTGTTGATATTTACTGCTTTAATTTCTGTCTTTTCTTTCTCTCTTGAATTCTCTCCAGTCAGATTTCCTCCTTGTGGCTTCCATAGAACAGCCCCCCCTCCCCATCCATGTTACTTGACTTATCTCCCTCATATATGGTCAGCTATTCAAGCAATCACCATTTCCTCCTATCAACGTCATTTCTCAAAAAAATAAAATAAAATAAAATAAAACCAGCCATGTACATTAGGGGACCTGGGCCTTTCTCTAGTCTCAGGGTCAGGAATCATGATTAGTCTCTAAGCCAGCTATCCTAGCACCGTGCCCCTTACTGTTAGCCAGTTTAGGAAGGATAGACAGGTGTCACAATTCAAGCCAATAAACCCGAGGGAGTCTTTGCACTTGTCATAAAGTGAATGCACTAGTTCGCTTAACTACTGACCAAATGGTAAATATTAAACTGACTGCAATTTAGTCTTAATCATTTACAAACATCTTGTTGAATGTAGGGATTCTGCTTCCTTTCATTTTGTTGATGATACACATTTCTGAAGGTCGTCATTCCAGGAGTGATGCTACACTCCCGCCTCTATTTCAGTATGTTCACGTGCAATGATAAATTGCTTATCAATAAGCCCTCAACTCTAGATGGACTTAGAGTCTGTCATCCAGAGTGAAGTAAGTCAGAACGAGAAAACCAAATATTATATATTAATGCATATATGTGGAATCCAGAAAAATGGTTTAGATGATCTTATTGGCAAAGCAGAAATAGACACACAGATGTAGAGAAAAAATATGTGGACATTAGGTGGGGAATGGCGGGTGGGATGAATTTGGGAGATGGGGATTAACACACATCACTTGTTGATGTATGCGTGTGCTCAGTCTCTAAGCTGTGTCTGACTCTGCAACTCCATGGACTGCAGCCCACAAAACTCCTCTGACCATAGAATAGTCCCAGCAAGAATACTGGAGTGGGTTGCCATTTCTTCCTCCAGGGAATCTCCACAACCCAGGGATCAAACCTGCATCTCCTGCCCTGGCCAGTGGATTCTTTACCACTGCACCACCTGGGAAGCCCTACACTATTGATACTATGAATGAAATAGATAACTAGTGAGAACCTACTGTATAGCACAGGAAACTCTACTCAGTGTTCTCTGGTGTCCAAGATGGGAAGGAAATCCAAAGAGAAGGGGATATATATATATATATATACACACACACATTGGGGCTTCCCTGGTGACATGTAGCTGATTGACTACTGTATAGTACAAACCAACACAACATTGCAAAGCAGCTATACTTTCAATTAAAAAAAAAAAAAACCTCAAGTTCACTCCCCACCTCCTACATCCACTCTAAATCAGCGTCTCTTGTCCTCTGCTTTCCTAGAAACACATTTTTTTCCTTTTGGATACTCATCTCTATAATAATACAATGGCCAGTACCATTATTTGAAGATATCCATCTCCCCATAAAACTGTAGGGCTTCCCCTGGTGGTCCAGTGGGTAAGGACACCGCCTTGCAGTGCGAGGGGCGCCGGTTCAATCCCTGGCCTGGGAAGATCCCACGTACTGCAGAGCGGCTGGACCGATGTGTCCAATTACTGAGCCGGAGCTCTGGAGCGCATGCGCCCGGAGCCGGCGCTCTGCAACGACAGACGCCACCACAATGGGAGGCCCACAGGAGCCAAAGAGCAAAGACGGATGAAAATGGAGAAATGAAAGACCAATAGATGTGGCCTGCCCACTCCCCTCCCTCCCCAACCCGACCCCTGCCCAAAATAAATAAATCAATAAATCTTAAAAAAAAAAAAAAAAAAGATATCTATTTCCCCATAAAACTGTACATTCCACAAGGGTAGGGATGGTATTTTTCTTCTCATTGAATAGTCAGTATTTGTCACAGTGTAGGCAAATAGTAGGTATTTAATTATTACTAAGTAATTATAATTTCTTAATTATTTGTTGACAGCGAGACAGAAGACAGAAAATCCTATGCATGGTAATAAACAATCATTTTCATGTACACACTATATTCAGACAGTCTTTTCCTTGTACTGTGAATCAGTTCATCTCACTCAGATGGTACAAAAAATTTTTAATTAAAAAGGTTTCAGTTTTTAATTCTAAGTTACAGAAACAAATTCCAGATAATTTAAATAAAGAAAATGGAGGGATGGGGATTTCCTGGATGAATACCAAGGCATTCCAAAGGGTCAGTGGAAGATCCTTGGTCATCATAGGAAAGCAGGTCTAAAGGTAACTAGGTGGGAAAGGTCAGGGCAAGAGTTCAGAGGCCTTATCTCTGGGCACTGCCATTATGAGAGCAGGCCTCCAATCAGGTTTTTGGTCCAAGATGGGAAGGAAATCCAAAGAGAAGGGGATATATATATATATATATACACACACACATTGGGGCTTCCCTGGTGACATGTAGCTGATTGACTACTGTATAGTACAAACCAACACAACATTGCAAAGCAGCTATACTTTCAATTAAAAAAAAAAAAAACCTCAAGTTCACTCCCCACCTCCTACATCCACTCTAAATCAGCGTCTCTTGTCCTCTGCTTTCCTAGAAACACATTTTTTTCCTTTTGGATACTCATCTCTATAATAATACAATGGCCAGTACCATTATTTGAAGATATCCATCTCCCCATAAAACTGTAGGGCTTCCCCTGGTGGTCCAGTGGGTAAGGACACCGCCTTGCAGTGCGAGGGGCGCCGGTTCAATCCCTGGCCTGGGAAGATCCCACGTGCCGCGGAGCGGCTGGACTGATGTGTCCAATCACCGAGCCGGAGCTCTGGAGCGCATGCGCCCGGAGCCGGCGCTCTGCAACGACAGACGCCACCACAATGGGAGGCCCACAGGAGCCAAAGAGCAAAGACGGATGAAAATGGAGAAATGAAAGACCAATAGATGTGGCCTGCCCACTCCCCTCCCTCCCCAACCCGACCCCTGCCCAAAATAAATAAATCAATAAATCTTAAAAAAAAAAAAAAAAAAGATATCTATTTCCCCATAAAACTGTACATTCCACAAGGGTAGGGATGGTATTTTTCTTCTCATTGAATAGTCAGTATTTGTCACAGTGTAGGCAAATAGTAGGTATTTAATTATTACTAAGTAATTATAATTTCTTAATTATTTGTTGACAGCGAGACAGAAGACAGAAAATCCTATGCATGGTAATAAACAATCATTTTCATGTACACACTATATTCAGACAGTCTTTTCCTTGTACTGTGAATCAGTTCATCTCACTCAGATGGTACAAAAAATTTTTAATTAAAAAGGTTTCAGTTTTTAATTCTAAGTTACAGAAACAAATTCCAGATAATTTAAATAAAGAAAATGGAGGGATGGGGATTTCCTGGATGAATACCAAGGCATTCCAAAGGGTCAGTGGAAGATCCTTGGTCATCATAGGAAAGCAGGTCTAAAGGTAACTAGGTGGGAAAGGTCAGGGCAAGAGTTCAGAGGCCTTATCTCTGGGCACTGCCATTATGAGAGCAGGCCTCCAATCAGATCAGTCTGTGCTTCTCTCTTACAAGTTTCAAATGGTCAGCAAACAGGGTATCATTGGGCCAGCGTGTGTCCACTGTCTGCCTACACCTGGATCGATCAATTTTGACTGGACTGTCAATGTCATACAGGACAGGCATGGCCCCTGGAGGCTTGCTCCTGTGTTTTGATCCATTCCCCCCTGCCAAAGAAGGAAATTATTATGAGTCAAGTGGCCACCCCAGATGACAACCTCTTTAGATACACAAGGAAAACATTAATATTGTTCAGCAATCATGTTAGTCCGTAAAGTCCATATAGTCAAAGCTATGCTTTTTGCAGTAGTCACATATGGCTGTGAGAGTTGGACCATAAAGAAGGTTGAGTGCCAAAGAATTGATGCCTTTGAATTATGGTGTTGGAAAAGGTTTTTGAGAGTCCCATGGACTGAAAGATCAAATCATTCAATCCTAATGGAAATCAATCCTGAATATTCATTGGAAGGAATGATGTTGAGTCTGAAGATCCAATCCTTTGCTCACCTGATGCGAAGAAACAACACATTGGAAAAGAGCCTGATGTTAGGAAAAACAGAAGCCAAAAGGATAAGGGGAGGACAGGACAGGATGAAATGGTTGGATGGCATCACTGAGTCAATAGACATGAGCTTGAGCAAGCTCTGGGAGATGATGAAGGACAGGGAAACCTGGTGTACAGTCCATGGGGTTGCAAAGAGTTGCATACGACTGAGTGACTGAACTAAACTGAAGCATGTTAGAGAAGGAGAAGAAGCAATTTCACGGTCAAAGAAACAACACATTGGAAAAGAGCCTGATGTTAGGAAAAACAGAAGCCAAAAGGATAAGGGGAGGACAGGACAGGATGAAATGGTTGGATGGCATCACTGAGTCAATAGACATGAGCTTGAGCAAGCTCTGGGAGATGATGAAGGACAGGGAAACCTGGTGTACAGTCCATGGGGTTGCAAAGAGTTGCATACGACTGAGTGACTGAACTGAACTGAAGCATGTTAGAGAAGGAGAAGAAGCAATTTCACGGTCAATTCTGTTAACAAAGAAATATTTTCATTTGCACTTTTACTTATTATTTGTATATATGTTTATATTTATAGTTACCTATAATTTATATGTACATTACCAATATTTATATAATTTAACTTTTATTGTGTAAATTTTCAAACATATAAAAGTAGAGAAAAAATTACATTGACCCCTCAATATACCCATCACCCAACTTTAACAATTACAAATTTTTTTATTATTCTTATCATATCTACCCTATACCCAAAAACTTGCTTCCTAAGATATTTTTAAAATAAATACCAGGGGCTTCCATGGTGGTCCATTGGGTAAAGAGTCTGCCTTGCAGTGCAAGGGGCACCGGTTTGATCCCTGGCCTGGGAAGATCCCACATGCCGCGGGGCGGCTTGACTGGTGTGTCCCATTATAAGCCAGCACTCTGGAGCACATGCGTCCAGAGCCAGTGCTCTGCAACAAGAGAGGCCACTTCAATGGGAGGCCCACACAAGCCAAAAACTAAACATGGATGATAATTAAAACAAAACAAAACAAAAAAACACAATAAAATAGGCTAAAGAAAATACCATATACCATATTTCACCTCATAAATATTTCACCAAGTATCTATATTAGGCATAGAATTTTAAAACCATAATCATAACATCATTATCATACTGAGGAAAGAAATAATAACTCTTTAATATTAGATGCTATAGGTATATTTCCAGTTCTATAAGACTTGTTCCCTGCTATCAAAGAATTTAAATCTAGAAGACCTTTCCTTAAATAAGCAAGAGACACAAACACCATACGAAAAGTGGAGATTAAGTACCAGCTGATGGTCTGAGAAAGGAGACCATGGTGGAGACAGATGAAGTAGAATATATATTAAGAATACAGTCAGAAGCCTAGAAACAGGTGTGTGACGATGAAAAATCAAACAGATCACTGGAAGCAGAGAAAGCAGAAAACTCAAAATTCAAATCACCGCCCTCCTTGAAAGAGAGGGTACAGTCCATAATTACAGGAACGGAGGACACAGAGCAAGGAAGGGAGACCCAGCTGTCTTGGTCTCAACTAGGAAGCAAGTGAAAATCCCCAGTGAATGGTCCAGAGGCCACAAGCAGTGGCATCAAGAGGAGTGAGGTCTTGGAGACACTCAGTGGGGATGCGCCAGTCCTGCAGAATCTGTAGTTTACTGCTGATCATATGGGACTGTAATGCACTAGGAGTTACATATTTGAACAGAACCCCTGATTACAAGGCATATTTCCATGACATTGGTTCTTTACCTAGAGTATCTTGAGTGCCTGAAACAGAGAAGGCATTCAAATAAATTCTGATAGAACCAATGAATGCATACATTTTATTTTCCTTCATTAGACTATTTTTAAAATGATATAGAAAGATCTCATTCCTTCACTTTATCCTACTTTTTAGAGCTCATGCTAGGATAGCTTCCAACCACGTTAAGAAGTTTTTTCTTTAAATCAGGTGTCAATTGGTTCCAAGAGAAAAATGAAGAAAGAACATTCTAGAGAAATTATTTTTCAATATGAGTCAGAAAGTATACATTTCCTAGTACTAATTACATAACAACCTTAGAAGAGAATTTAAGATTATTGCCAAAGTTACATTGCTATCAACTAAATATTTCTCTTGTTGGCTGAAGCACAAGCACAAAGTCATACATTGTAATGTAAAATATCTGATGAATGAATTCTCCTAACTGAAAGAGAAATTTTGTTTTAAAAAGGATAAACCTTAATAGTAAGTAATATTTTAGACTTACCACATTCTTCCATAAATCAAGAATTACTTACAGGCCAATATTTATCATTACTAATATAGTACTGTCCTCTTTCTTATTACTCTCTCACTATGGTGGGGCGGGGAGTTGAGTCAGTGTAAATCTTATTTGTTATTCACAGAAACATTTAATTCACTCTCATTTACATAACTACCATAATAGTCCAAGGGGTGCCTGAGCAAATTTTATCTTGTATGGGAGGACTAAGTCAATTAAGCTCCTAAAACAATTTGCTAGAATGAACAAGACTGGTTCATAACGAATCATTGAGTCATTGTGCATGAAACATCTTTTATCATGTAAACAAGCTTATAAAAGTGCCACAAGCAGTTGGTCATCAAGAGGAGCGGGAGGAAGCAAGTGAAAATCCAGTGAATGGTCCAGAGGCCACAAGCAGTGGCATCAAGAGGAGTGAGGTCTTGGAGACACTCAGTGGGGATCGCCAGTCCTGCAGAATCTGTAGTTTACTGCTGATCATATGGGACTGTAATGCACTAGGAGTTACATATTTGAACAGAACCCCTGATTACAAGGCATATTTCCATGACATTGGTTCTTTACCTAGAGTATCTTGAGTGCCTGAAACAGAGAAGGCATTCAAATAAATTCTGATAGAACCAATGAATGCATACATTTTATTTTCCTTCATTAGACTATTTTTAAAATGATATAGAAAGATCTCATTCCTTCACTTTATCCTACTTTTTAGAGCTCATGCTAGGATAGCTTCCAACCACGTTAAGAAGTTTTTTCTTTAAATCAGGTGTCAATTGGTTCCAAGAGAAAAATGAAGAAAGAACATTCTAGAGAAATTATTTTTCAATATGAGTCAGAAAGTATACATTTCCTAGTACTAATTACATAACAACCTTAGAAGAGAATTTAAGATTATTGCCAAAGTTACATTGCTATCAACTAAATATTTCTCTTGTTGGCTGAAGCACAAGCACAAAGTCATACATTGTAATGTAAAATATCTGATGAATGAATTCTCCTAACTGAAAGAGAAATTTTGTTTTAAAAAGGATAAACCTTAATAGTAAGTAATATTTTAGACTTACCACATTCTTCCATAAATCAAGAATTACTTACAGGCCAATATTTATCATTACTAATATAGTACTGTCATCTTTCTTATTACTCTCTCACTATGGTGGGGAGGGGAGTTGAGTCAGTGTAAATATTATTTGTTATTCACAGAAACATTTAATTCACTCTCATTTACATAACTACCATAATAGTCCAAGGGGTGCCTGAGCAAATTTTATCTTGTATGGGAGGACTAAGTCAATTAAGCTCCTAAAACAATTTGCTAGAATGAACAAGACTGGTTCATAACGAATCATTGAGTCATTGTGCATGAAACATCTTTTATCATGTAAACAAGCTTATAAAAGTGCAGTGTTGAGTAAGAAATTTGGTTGGCTCCACAATCACTGAAGGCCGTAACTTAAAATTACATGCAGTCTCCTCAAATACCCATCTCAGAAGGTTATGTGTCTGGTTGGGGAGGGGGCTTTTGTTCTTCTTTCTAAGAAATAAATATGCACATTCAGTTGGAAAGCATCTTCCTCTATAAAAACAAAAATAAAATGCAAAATGTGCTTTCCACTGTGACTCAGAAAGTTATGCCACCACCTTTATCAGTTAAATCCCAACAGGATATCGATGAGTAAGGGGGGAGCTTAATGGAGAGGTCTTCAGGAGGGGTGGTCACGGTTACGGAAATCAACAAGTGAAAGTGAAGCACCTCTTCTGAGGCTGAAATAACTGGGAGTTGGGACATACCTAGATCTGAAGGAGAAGGCAGTTATTGGAACCTGAAGAGGACTGGACATGTAATTGCAGGAGAAAGATGCTCAGAAGAAGCTGTAGGCTCAGGTAGAGGAAACCGCTATGAGGTTCTGCAGAAAGGGAGCTGGGTGACAAAACACCCGAACACTCCTTCTGCCCTTCAAATTTCCTCCCAGTGCCTCCCATTGGTTGAACCCCAGAGAAAACCAGGGAGCAAGGGAACAAATTAATACAATTCATAAAGATCAGCCATGGGGTTTCCCAGGTTGCGTTAAAGGTAAAAAAAAAAAACCTGCCTTCCAATGCAGGAGACATAAGAGACGTGTGTTTGATCCCTCAGTTAGCAAGATCCCCTGCAGGCAACCCATTTCAGTACTCTTGAAAATTCCATGGATAAACCTTAATAGTAAGTAATATTTTAGACTTACCACATTCTTCCATAAATCAAGAATTACTTACAGGCCAATATTTATCATTACTAATATAGTACTGTCATCTTTCTTATTACTCTCTCACTATGGTGGGAGGGGAGTTGAGTCAGTGTAAATATTATTTGTTATTCACAGAAACATTTAATTCACTCTCATTTACATAACTACCATAATAGTCCAAGGGGTGCCTGAGCAAATTTTATCTTGTATGGGAGGACTAAGTCAATTAAGCTCCTAAAACAATTTGCTAGAATGAACAAGACTGGTTCATAACGAATCATTGAGTCATTGTGCATGAAACATCTTTTATCATGTAAACAAGCTTATAAAAGTGCAGTGTTGAGTAAGAAATTTGGTTGGCTCCACAATCACTGAAGGCCGTAACTTAAAATTACATGCAGTCTCCTCAAATACCCATCTCAGAAGGTTATGTGTCTGGTTGGGGAGGGGGGGGGGGCTTTTTTGTTCTTCTTTCTAAGAAATAAATATGCACATTCAGTTGGAAAGCATCTTCCTCTATAAAAACAAAAATAAAATGCAAAATGTGCTTTCCACTGTGACTCAGAAAGTTATGCCACCACCTTTATCAGTTAAATCCCAACAGGATATCGATGAGTAAGGGGGGAGCTTAATGGAGAGGTCTTCAGGAGGGGTGGTCACGGTTACGGAAATCAACAAGTGAAAGTGAAGCACCTCTTCTGAGGCTGAAATAACTGGGAGTTGGGACATACCTAGATCTGAAGGAGAAGGCAGTTATTGGAACCTGAAGAGGACTGGACATGTAATTGCAGGAGAAAGATGCTCAGAAGAAGCTGTAGGCTCAGGTAGAGGAAACCGCTATGAGGTTCTGCAGAAAGGGAGCTGGGTGACAAAACACCCGAACACTCCTTCTGCCCTTCAAATTTCCTCCCAGTGCCTCCCATTGGTTGAACCCCAGAGAAAACCAGGGAGCAAGGGAACAAATTAATACAATTCATAAAGATCAGCCATGGGGTTTCCCAGGTTGCGTTAAAGGTAAAAAAAAAAAACCTGCCTTCCAATGCAGGAGACATAAGAGACGTGTGTTTGATCCCTCAGTTAGCAAGATCCCCTGCAGGCAACCCATTTCAGTACTCTTGCCTGGAAAATTCCATGGACAGAGGAGCCTGGTGGGGACAGAGTGAATGGAAATGAGATAATATAGACAACAAGTTGCAGATCCTAGAAAAATATAAAGATTTGGTTTCAGGAAAGATCAGTTGTCTCTCTAAGGCAGTTTTCAGACAGTTGTGTGAGTTGTTTTTATAATTTTTATGGATAGCACAGGAAAAGAGAGTTGAAGAGTAAAGATGTTTGGGGGAGTGGCAACAACCTAACATCCTTAGAAACTCTCTAGTAGCAACCTGGAACTCTGCCCAGCCTATTTTGCTAGGTAGCCTGTCCCAGGAGAGAAAAGGAGGCTAAAAAAAAGAGAGAAATGGTCTCTCTTTTTTTTTTTCATATTCTTAACATGTACATTTCTCTAAACAGCAAAGACTGACAGTTCTCATAATAGGTGTTTTCAACATTTGTAGGGCTGTCTCACGAAAGCCAAATCCAACATCAGCTGGTGAAGGCTGTTCCCTCTACCTGAAATCCTTTCCCTGCTTCCTCAGTGTGCAAACTCAGTACTAATTCCTTAAGACTCCACTCAAGCATGAACTCTGCTTATTTTCTGAGTGTTCCAGGCAAAACCAGGCCCTTCTCTGAACTTTGAGCCCGAAAATGATTAAAAAGAGTTACTTATCAATGGTATTCTGGTTTATATAATTACTTTTCAAGAAGCTACCTAATATTTGCTTTAACTACTTCATTCCACTATAAAAAGTTCATGAGAGACACATATGACTAGCTTTGTTCAGGATCAAAAGCATTGCCCAGAGGGATCTTTTCATGTCTAATAAAATTTCTAGGAGGGGCTCAGGTAGAGGAAACCGCTATGAGGTTCTGCAGAAAGGGAGCTGGGTGACAAAACACCCGAACACTCCTTCTGCCCTTCAAATTTCCTCCCAGTGCCTCCCATTGGTTGAACCCCAGAGAAAACCAGGGAGCAAGGGAACAAATTAATACAATTCATAAAGATCAGCCATGGGGTTTCCCAGGTTGCGTTAAAGGTAAAAAAAAAAAACCTGCCTTCCAATGCAGGAGACATAAGAGACGTGTGTTTGATCCCTCAGTTAGCAAGATCCCCTGCAGGCAACCCATTTCAGTACTCTTGCCTGGAAAATTCCATGGACAGAGGAGCCTGGTGGGGACAGAGTGAATGGAAATGAGATAATATAGACAACAAGTTGCAGATCCTAGAAAAATATAAAGATTTGGTTTCAGGAAAGATCAGTTGTCTCTCTAAGGCAGTTTTCAGACAGTTGTGTGAGTTGTTTTTATAATTTTTATGGATAGCACAGGAAAAGAGAGTTGAAGAGTAAAGATGTTTGGGGGAGTGGCAACAACCTAACATCCTTAGAAACTCTCTAGTAGCAACCTGGAACTCTGCCCAGCCTATTTTGCTAGGTAGCCTGTCCCAGGAGAGAAAAGGAGGCTAAAAAAAAGAGAGAAATGGTCTCTCTTTTTTTTTTTCATATTCTTAACATGTACATTTCTCTAAACAGCAAAGACTGACAGTTCTCATAATAGGTGTTTTCAACATTTGTAGGGCTGTCTCACGAAAGCCAAATCCAACATCAGCTGGTGAAGGCTGTTCCCTCTACCTGAAATCCTTTCCCTGCTTCCTCAGTGTGCAAACTCAGTACTAATTCCTTAAGACTCCACTCAAGCATGAACTCTGCTTATTTTCTGAGTGTTCCAGGCAAAACCAGGCCCTTCTCTGAACTTTGAGCCCGAAAATGATTAAAAAGAGTTACTTATCAATGGTATTCTGGTTTATATAATTACTTTTCAAGAAGCTACCTAATATTTGCTTTAACTACTTCATTCCACTATAAAAAGTTCATGAGAGACACATATGACTAGCTTTGTTCAGGATCAAAAGCATTGCCCAAAGAGATCTTTTCATGTCTAATAAAATTTCTAGGAGAAACGTAAGAACTTGCAATAACTATTGTATCTTCTGAGACAATAACTCCTAACTTGAATATATGAAACCTTTTAATATAGAATTGAAAGAAAAGCCCTCTTTAACCATTAAAAATCTCATCTTTTATTGAACAAAAAGCTATTATGAGGGCTTCCCTGGTGCTCCAGTGGGTAAGGACACCACCTTGCAGTGCAAGGGGTGCCGGTTCAATCCCTGGCCTGGGAAGATCCCATGTGCCATGGAGCAGCTGGACCAACGTGTCCAACTACCAAGCCAGGGCTCTGGAGCATATGCTCCCAGAGCTGGTGCTCTGCAGTGAGAGAGGCCACTATGATGGGAGGCCCACACGAGCCAAAGAACAATGATAGATGAAAATAGATAAATGAAAGACCATTAGAAGTGCCCCCCTCCCCCACCAAAAAAGCGATTATGGAACCACCATCCATTTATCTTTTATGGATTTTTCATAGCAATAATTAAGATTGTCATTTTTTGTTGTTCTATAAGCAAATCCTATAACTTAAAGCATTATTGAGCCTGGTTAATTTTGAGAGATAAAATAGAAATATTTATAGACATTCAATAAATACCTTTTTATTTGGAAAACTATTTGAAATTTAACCATGATGAAACTGAAGAAAATCTGTTCTACAAATTCATGGCGCCAAATAATCTAAATGGAATGGAAAGCTAATTAAAATGGGTATAAATATGAGAGGCACTATCTTTAACTTCAAATTTCTACTAAGGATTCTAAAATGCATGACCATTTGGATTCCAAAACAAGCTGGAGATGAAAGAGGTGAAATGGCTGCAAACTCATCCAATTTTTCATCTGAATCGGACATATGCCTATTTGAAAACATAACTGTTCCCTTAAAGTAGGGATAGAGCCACAGCTTCCAAAAATTTTGGAAGGAAATCAGAAGTATTTATTCAAGTATTTATTCAAAGATTTATTGAGGGGCTTCCCTGGTGGTCCAGTGGGTAAGGACACTCACTGCCTCGCAGTACAAGGGGCGCTGGTTCGATCCTTGGCCTGGGAAGATCCCATGTGCTGCGGAGCGGCTGGACCGATGTGTCCAACCACCAAACCAGAGCTCTGGAGCGCATGCGCCCCAAGCCAGTGTGCTGCAGTAAGAAAGGCCACTGCAATGGGAGGCCCACACAGGCCAAAAAACAAAAGATAGATGAAAATAAAAAGATGAAAAACCAATAGAAGTGGCCCCACACACATAAAAAAGAGAGATTTATTGAGTGCCTGGTCTGGGCCAGGCACTGTGTTGTGTCTACCTGTCTGTCTCTCTCTGCTGGTATAATATAGTGGGCAATAAACATGTTAAACTTATACGTGTTACATACTAAAAGGGGAAGTCAGAAGTTACCATTTATAAATGGGTCAGGCACAATATATACAGAGTCTGAGTTAATCTTCACAATGACCCTGCGAGCTTGGTCGTATTCACCCAGTTTTACAAATGGGAAACCAAAGTCATCGAGACTCAGTGAGTCACCAAGGCTACCCTGCTAATGAAAGGTGGAGTTAAATGCCAGCTGAGACCTGTCTGACTCCAGGGTTTATGCTCTTTTCTCTCCACAATGAGAGGTGATTTTTGAGGCACCTCTGCCTAAGTACCTTAGAGTGTGTGCAGTGCAGAAAAACCATCGAACCCTATGCCTGGGGTTGGCAATGCAGTGTGGTGGGACCAGCTAGGAGTGATAGATTCTGCGTGATGGAGCCAGGTCTGTCTCTGCAAAGAAAAACACAAAGGACAGAATTGGGTAGGCTAAGAAGGGGAAGGGATTTTCAGGGAAATGGAGAAAAGTGGTACCCACTTTTTATAAGCATTAAAGACCATGGCTAATTTGGTATTGTGGAGAAGGCCAATCTCTGGCCAGAGCAGAGGAGGAAGTGGAAGCTGGTACAAACGGAAAGTGAAGTTGGGTCAACTTGTAAAAATATAAGAGCCATTTTCATAGCTATGCTGGCAAGGAGCAGGATGGTACATTATGTACTCAAATTCACATTTCAGAAAATGTGATTACAAAGATTAGAAAAAAGATCACAAAATATTAAAAATATTGATGTGCCCTACAGAGACCAAAACTTTCATTTAAAGAAAACTGAATACTAAGCTTCTCTAATGCCAAGGAAGTTATTGTTATGCAGATCACTGTTGTATTTATGTTAATTGGGGTTTATTCTCAGTGAAAGAGGAGAAAAGTTTTTATGTTTAAAAATCGAAATTAACCCAATTTCAAACTATACAGTGAAACAACAAAATTATAAAGTACGTTTTTCTATAATTAACACTTTTCAGTGATTCCACTTTCTGTGTTGTCAGTATACGGTGTTCTCACAATTTGTATTTCTTTTACCAGTCAATAATATCCAGCAATTTGGTAATTTTTGTAGTTCAGTAATAATAAATATCTTATCGTTGGTTAAAACTTGTACAAAAAGCAAACAAAGGTTCCTATGCAACATGAATAAGTATTTAACAGTTTTAGAAATTCCTCCAAAGCTGAAATTTAAGACTAGGATACTTTCAATCCTAGCTTATTAGATCTAGAGTTAGTTCTGGAACCTAAACTTGATATATATATTTTTTAATTAATTTATTTTTTTATTTTGGGGGGGCTGGGGAGGGAGGGGAGCAGGCGGGCTACTTCTATTGGTCTTTCATTTGTCTATTTTCATCCATCTTTGTTCTTTGGCCCCTGTGGGCCTCCCATCGCAGTGGCCTCTGTTGCCGCAGAGCACCGGCTCTGGGCGCACGCGCTCCAGAGCTCCAGCTCAGTAATTGGACACATGGGTCCAGCCCCTCCGCGGGATCCGTGGGATCTTTCCAGGCCAGGGATTGAACCGGCGCCCCTTGCACTGCAAGGCGGTGTCCTTACCCACTGGACCACAAGGGAAGCCCTAAACTTGATACTTAGGATAAACTTAGGGAATCTCTGACCCCTAAACTGAGACTTTAGGGATCAACTCTACCATCCTAGTCTCTGTGGCTACTACTCAAAACAATTTCGTACTGGGAATAACTTTATTATTAGTTGCTAATCACTAACATTATACTTTATTTTTCTTGATATATTATTTTTCAAATACAATGCATATACCAACCAAATGAAGCATTTAAAATACAATTCAGTGATTTTTAGTACATTCACAAGGTTTATAATCATCACCTCTGTTCCTTAGCTCTTCCTCTCCAGTCCCTCTTCCTCTTAGCCTCTGGCAACCACTAGTCTGCTTTTTGTATCTATGGATATTCCCATTCTGGACATTTCATATAAATGGAATCATACAATAAGGTCTTTTGTGTCTAACTTCTTTTACATAGTATAATGTTTTCAAGGTTCATCCATAACATAGTAAGAATCAGTACCTCATCCCTCGTTATGGCTGAAAAGTATTTCATTGTGTAGATATTTTTATCCATTCATCAATGAATAGACATCTGAATTGTCTTCACTTTTTGGAATTACGAACAATTATGAGAAATCTTGCTATGGACATTTGTGTACAAGCTTTCTTGTGAATGTATGTTTTCAATTCCCTTAGGTATATACTTAGGAGTAGATCTGCTGGGTCATGTGGTAGCTCTATGGCTAACTCTCTGAGGACTATTAAACTGTTTTCCAAAGTGACTAAATCATTTTAAATTCCTACCAGTAATGTATGAGGGTCCAATTTCTTTATTCTCACTGACATTTGATATTTTTTCAAAATTATCATCATAGTCATTCCAGTAGGTATGAAATGGTTTTGATTTGTGTTCTCTGATGACTAATGATGCCATTTAAAATAACAATAATAAAAGTTAGGAAAGTATTACTTCTATGAAAAAATAGCAACAATAAATGTTTTCTATTGTTGCTGAAAAAACAAAACTGAAAAATGAGAAGGGTGGTATTACCTTACATTTTGGCAAATCTGTTTGATAGCTGGCTTAAAATAGAAAAGAGTTGGATTCTCATGTCTGTTTCCATGTGTAATCTGTTGCGATATGCTGTGGTTGACGTAGGTGAAGAAAGACCAGTCTCAGGAGTGTGGATGGACAGGGGAAGAGTATTTTAATCGCCTTTTCAGATGATATAGATACCCTTCAATTGATAGTTGGGCAGTGGTAGTTTTTGAGAGGTTAGATGCACTAGGAAATTTAAAACCATACCAGTGAATTTTTCATTCTCTGTTGCATTGAAATTTATTGGTCTATCTTATTTGGAACAGATTTCTTGCCCACAATTTTGTAACAACCTGCACTGACCATTTGGCACTTACTGGCTCACTGAGTTATACAGACTTTCTAAATGTTGACACAATTCATCACATAGTGTTAAAAGAAATCACATTCATTAATTTAACCAATAATCTCATTAGAAAAATCTTCAGGTGTTAGGAAGCTGTCAAGTTCTTGATGGCTGATACAAATTATTTTTACAAAATAATTATATCATTGACAAACAAACCAAAAAAAAAAATACTATTGTTTTCCTGAAAGGATAGACTCATTTCATTCACTTTCAAGAAAATATCTGTGAAATAGCTAAGGCTCAAAAAAACAAATCATAGTTTTTCAATTGTTCTTTCAAGTAAAAATGACGTGCTATAGCGTGGTGGGGATGGGAGGGGCTGGTCCAGCTTGTAATTCAAACCATCATGCCATTGTTTTCCTTGGAAGAACTAGATATTTTCATATGTAGAAGTGTCTAATAGGCACTTTCCATTTCATCACACAGTGTTAAAAAGCTGTGAACTCACACTGCTGTATTTAAAATGGATAACCAACAAAGACCTGCTGCAGAGCACATGGGACTCTGCTCAGTATTAGGTGGCACCTGGATGGGAGGGGGGTTTGGGGGAGACTGGATACATGCGTGGCTGAGTCTCTTGGTTGTTCACCTGAAATGATCACATTGTTAACTGGCTCTACTCCAAAAATATTTCGTAAAACTGCGTACTTAAGGATAAAGATTTAATAAAAGTTAGGAAAGTATTACTTCTATGAAAAAATAGCAACAATAAATGTTTTCTATTGTTGCTGAAAAAACAAAACTGAAAAATGAGAAGGGTGGTATTACCTTACATTTTGGCAAATCTGTTTGATAGCTGGCTTAAAATAGAAAAGAGTTGGATTCTCATGTCTGTTTCCATGTGTAATCTGTTGCGATATGCTGTGGTTGGCGAGGTGAAGAAAGACCAGTCTCAGGAGTGTGGATGGACAGGGGAAGAGTATTTTAATCGCCTTTTCAGATGATATAGATACCCTTCAATTGATAGTTGGGCAGTGGTAGTTTTTGAGAGGTTAGATGCACTAGGAAATTTAAAACCATACCAGTGAATTTTTCATTCTCTGTTGCATTGAAATTTATTGGTCTATCTTATTTGGAACAGATTTCTTGCCCACAATTTTGTAACAACCTGCACTGACCATTTGGCACTTACTGGCTCACTGAGTTATACAGACTTTCTAAATGTTGACACAATTCATCACATAGTGTTAAAAGAAATCACATTCATTAATTTAACCAATAATCTCATTAGAAAAATCTTCAGGTGTTAGGAAGCTGTCAAGTTCTTGATGGCTGATACAAATTATTTTTACAAAATAATTATATCATTGACAAACAAACCAAAAAAAAAAATACTATTGTTTTCCTGAAAGGATAGACTCATTTCATTCACTTTCAAGAAAATATCTGTGAAATAGCTAAGGCTCAAAAACAAATCATAGTTTTCAATTGTTCTTTCAAGTAAAAATGACGTGCTATAGCGTGGTGGGGATGGGAGGGGCTGGTCCAGCTTGTAATTCAAACCATCATGCCATTGTTTTCCTTGGAAGAACTAGATATTTTCATATGTAGAAGTGTCTAATAGGCACTTTCCATTTCATCACACAGTGTTAAAAAGCTGTGAACTCACACTGCTGTATTTAAAATGGATAACCAACAAAGACCTGCTGCAGAGCACATGGGACTCTGCTCAGTATTAGGTGGCACCTGGATGGGAGGGGGGTTTGGGGGAGACTGGATACATGCGTGGCTGAGTCTCTTGGTTGTTCACCTGAAATGATCACATTGTTAACTGGCTCTACTCCAATACAAAATTAAAGGTTATTTTCGTAAAACTGCGTACTTAAGGATAAAGATTTAATAAAATTAGTATCTGTTACTGTATCATCAAAGATATTCTTAAGTGAGAATGACTTTTTCCCTTCCTACAAATGTACAAGTGAAGAATACAACGATGAATATACACTACTGATACGGTTCAGTGCCATTGCCTTGATTCATGCAAAGGAGCTGTTTTAACCATTACTGCTTTTCTACCATCAGTTCAAATGTTACCATAGTGAAAAAGGCAAACAGCATCTTAGCATTACAACAAAAAGCATTTTCAGCTTCCAGAACAAAGGTCACAGGAACCCCAGCTGTCTAGACTCTGAGGACTACTGCCTTAGGCAAACCACTTAGTTCCTTCAGAATAGAAAGCTTTGGAATGAGATGTTGGAATTTATGCTGTCAAGAACACTGTGGGGTGTGTGTGTGTGGGGGGCACTTCCGTTGGGGAGAGCTTCCCTGAAAGGGTGAGGAGGGGGGCTTCCCTGGTGGTCCAGTGGGTAAGGACATCGCCTTGCAGTGCAAGGGGCACTGGTTTGATCCCTGGTCAGGGAAGATCCCACGTGCCGCAGAGTGGCTGGATCGATGTGTCCAACTACCGAGCTGGAGCTCTGGAGCATCAGAGCCGGTGCTCTGCAATGGGAGGGGCCCCTGCGGTGGGAGGCCCACACAGGCCAAAGAACAAAGATAGATAAATGAAACATAAATAAAAGTGACCCCCCCAATCCCGCCAAAAAAAAAAAAGAACACTGAGGACTCTGCTCAATGTTATGTACTAATCTGAATGGGAGGGGGTTGGGGAGAGAATGGATACATGTGTATGTAGGGCTGAGCCCTTCACCGTTCACCTGATATCACAAAATTGTTAACTGGCTAAACCCTAATCAAAATGGTTCTGGTGTTAAAAAATTAAAGAAAAAAAAAAGAACACTGGAGAGAATAAGGTTCTTTCAGGGAGCTCTAGAATCTGATCTTTACAATCCTCTCAACTATTTTTTTTCACCTCCATTGCTATAGACAATATCCAAGTTCGGGTACCTATCACTTTATACACAGAGAACTCCCTGGGCTGGGCTTCCCAAGGGGGTGCCAGTGGCAAAGAATCTGCCTGCTAATGCTGGAGATGCAAGAGATGTGGGTTCCATCCCTGAGTCGGGAAGATTCCCTGCAGAAGGGCATGGCAACCCACTCCAGTATCCTTACCTGGAGACCCCCATGGACAGAGGAGCCTGGAGGACTACAGTCCATGGGGCTGCAGAAAGTAGGACATGACTAAGCAGCAGCAGCAACTCCCTGGACTGCTTATTAGTTTCTCTGCTGCCAAAATGTCCTCTCTCCAAATGTTCTTCTGTGCTAACTGCTGAAGAGTAATATTTCTAAAGCCTGCTTTGATCCTTTTGTGTGGGCATTTCTAGTGACTTTTTCTGCCTAACAGAGTTGATATCCAGGGTTTCTGAGTCCAACTTCCAGGGTTTTTCTCCCACTTTTTGTCTGTGCTTTCCAACCTCAGAAGATACATAGCATTTCCCAACTCATGGTATATTTGTCTGAACCCCATTTTCATGTTTGGGGCACTTCCCCACCTTTTGAATCTTTATAGATGGCAGAGTCTACCTCTCATAGATGTTGAGTTGTTCAGTCACTCAGTTGTTTCTGACTCTTTGTGATCCCATGAACTGCAGCACACCAGGCTTCCCTGTCCTTTACCATCCCCCAGAGTTTGCGTGTCCAACTACCGAGCTGGAGCTCTGGAGCATCAGAGCCGGTGCTCTGCAATGGGAGGGGCCCCTGCGGTGGGAGGCCCACACAGGCCAAAGAACAAAGATAGATAAATGAAACATAAATAAAAGTGACCCCCCCAATCCCGCCAAAAAAAAAAAAGAACACTGAGGACTCTGCTCAATGTTATGTACTAATCTGAATGGGAGGGGGTTGGGGAGAGAATGGATACATGTGTATGTAGGGCTGAGCCCTTCACCGTTCACCTGATATCACAAAATTGTTAACTGGCTAAACCCTAATCAAAATGGTTCTGGTGTTAAAAAATTAAAGAAAAAAAAAAGAACACTGGAGAGAATAAGGTTCTTTCAGGGAGCTCTAGAATCTGATCTTTACAATCCTCTCAACTATTTTTTTTCACCTCCATTGCTATAGACAATATCCAAGTTCGGGTACCTATCACTTTATACACAGAGAACTCCCTGGGCTGGGCTTCCCAAGGGGGTGCCAGTGGCAAAGAATCTGCCTGCTAATGCTGGAGATGCAAGAGATGTGGGTTCCATCCCTGAGTCGGGAAGATTCCCTGCAGAAGGGCATGGCAACCCACTCCAGTATCCTTACCTGGAGACCCCCATGGACAGAGGAGCCTGGAGGACTACAGTCCATGGGGCTGCAGAAAGTAGGACATGACTAAGCAGCAGCAACAACTCCCTGGACTGCTTATTAGTTTCTCTGCTGCCAAAATGTCCTCTCTCCAAATGTTCTTCTGTGCTAACTGCTGAAGAGTAATATTTCTAAAGCCTGCTTTGATCCTTTTGTGTGGGCATTTCTAGTGACTTTTTCTGCCTAACAGAGTTGATATCCAGGGTTTCTGAGTCCAACTTCCAGGGTTTTTCTCCCACTTTTTGTCTGTGCTTTCCAACCTCAGAAGATACATAGCATTTCCCAACTCATGGTATATTTGTCTGAACCCCATTTTCATGTTTGGGGCACTTCCCCACCTTTTGAATCTTTATAGATGGCAGAGTCTACCTCTCATAGATGTTGAGTTGTTCAGTCACTCAGTTGTTTCTGACTCTTTGTGATCCCATGAACTGCAGCACACCAGGCTTCCCTGTCCTTTACCATCCCCCAGAGTTTGCTCAAACTCATGTGTGTTAAGATGATGATGCCCTCCAACCATCTTATCCTCTGCCGCCCCCTTCTCCTCCTGTCCTCTATCTTTCCAACCTCTCATTAAAGAGCTAAAAAGGATGGGCCCTTGCTTTCCCAGGAAGTGTGGCAGTTAGAACATGGCATGAATGAAGCTCAGCTGACGATCAAGATTAGACTCTTAAGAATTTTGAATCTGGAGCTAATGACTCAAGACCCAGGGAGGTGGTGGATTAATTTGGCAGTGCCAGGGTCAGGGCAAAGAGCTACATGGGGCAGCTGGGGGAAGCAGTATCCAGGGCCAGTGTGATTTCAGTCATAGCAGCAGTACCTGGGAATACCTGGGGGGTCAGCAGCACCGGAGCTGCAAGTGGTGGAGCCCGGCTCGTCACGCACCCTGGATGAGCTTGGCTACCGTGACTGGTCCTGCCCAAGAGGAAACAGGCTTCGCTGCCGCACAGGAAAGTCCAGTGGCAAAATCCACATGGTCAAAATAAATTTCTATTCACCTTTGCCATGTAAGAGGGAAAATGTTGGAAGATCGTGTTACAGTAGAGCTTGAACTAATGAAACTATGGTCACTATTTCACAGGCCAGAAAGGTGAACCAGCGGTTCCATATTGTTTGGTGACACACCCCTGGTTAGAGCACAGAGGTGGAAAGTAATCACACCATCATCCCAGGAAATGACAGTATCTGTGCTGATGTCAATATTAAGATCATACTCTACGGGCACAGTTGGGTGTATCAGTTTCAGTGTCTTCATACCCATGAAAAAGGGTGTATTGACTCTGTTGGACTCAAACCTGATCTGGCATCATTTTTTCCTCAATTTTCCAAATGATATCCAGGGTTTCTGAGTCCAACTTCCAGGGTTTTTCTCCCACTTTTTGTCTGTGCTTTCCAACCTCAGAAGATACATAGCATTTCCCAACTCATGGTATATTTGTCTGAACCCCATTTTCATGTTTGGGGCACTTCCCCACCTTTTGAATCTTTATAGATGGCAGAGTCTACCTCTCATAGATGTTGAGTTGTTCAGTCACTCAGTTGTTTCTGACTCTTTGTGATCCCATGAACTGCAGCACACCAGGCTTCCCTGTCCTTTACCATCCCCCAGAGTTTGCTCAAACTCATGTGTGTTAAGATGATGATGCCCTCCAACCATCTTATCCTCTGCCGCCCCCTTCTCCTCCTGTCCTCTATCTTTCCAACCTCTCATTAAAGAGCTAAAAAGGATGGGCCCTTGCTTTCCCAGGAAGTGTGGCAGTTAGAACATGGCATGAATGAAGCTCAGCTGACGATCAAGATTAGACTCTTAAGAATTTTGAATCTGGAGCTAATGACTCAAGACCCAGGGAGGTGGTGGATTAATTTGGCAGTGCCAGGGTCAGGGCAAAGAGCTACATGGGGCAGCTGGGGGAAGCAGTATCCAGGGCCAGTGTGATTTCAGTCATAGCAGCAGTACCTGGGAATACCTGGGGGGTCAGCAGCACCGGAGCTGCAAGTGGTGGAGCCCGGCTCGTCACGCACCCTGGATGAGCTTGGCTACCGTGACTGGTCCTGCCCAAGAGGAAACAGGCTTCGCTGCCGCACAGGAAAGTCCAGTGGCAAAATCCACATGGTCAAAATAAATTTCTATTCACCTTTGCCATGTAAGAGGGAAAATGTTGGAAGATCGTGTTACAGTAGAGCTTGAACTAATGAAACTATGGTCACTATTTCACAGGCCAGAAAGGTGAACCAGCGGTTCCATATTGTTTGGTGACACACCCCTGGTTAGAGCACAGAGGTGGAAAGTAATCACACCATCATCCCAGGAAATGACAGTATCTGTGCTGATGTCAATATTAAGATCATACTCTACGGGCACAGTTGGGTGTATCAGTTTCAGTGTCTTCATACCCATGAAAAAGGGTGTATTGACTCTGTTGGACTCAAACCTGATCTGGCAGAAAATTTATCTCACGAAATTTGAACTGGCACTTACCTAGCTCCTTAATATCTGTACACTAGGGAAGCAGAAAGATTTTCCTCTACTAGGCTCACAGGATGAACAACAACAACAAATGGTCTTGGTAAACAAAATTCCAGGTACTTGACTGTTTTCCCAGTGGGCTGATGGGGGTGGTTATCTGGTTTTTACTAATTCCTTTCATATCTTCAGTTTGCTATTGTTTGCATAATTCCCTTGACCTCTGGATCCCACAAGTATACAAATGATTTAACTATGCAAACAGTGTGGGGCTTCTCCGGTGACTCAGTAGCAAAGTCACTGCCTGCAATACTGGAGACTCAGGGACACCAGCTGGATGCCTGTGTCAGGAAGGTCCCCTGGAGGAGGGCACAGCAACCCACTCCAGCATTTTTGCCTGGAGAATCCCATGGACAGAGGAGCCTGGCGGGCTACAGTCCATAGGGTCCCATATGACTGAAGGAAATTAGCATGCACGCAAGCAACGATGTATTAGTCAGAACTTTGCTAACGTGCTCTGTGGCAATTTCGAGAAAGTCTTGTACAAGAACAGATACAATTTCCAAGTTCAGTACTGAGGAGTGTGAGTAAGGAGTATAAAGCTGAATTTATATAACCTGAAGTTTAGAAGATTTAAGAGGCTGACACTCATTTGAGTACGAAAGGGTTCCTACATGAAAGACAGAGAACAAATAGTCTCAGTCCCAGGGGGCAACTGGTCCTGCCCAAGAGGAAACAGGCTTCCCAAAAATGGTCAAAATAAATTTCTATTCACCTTTGCCATGTAAGAGGGAAAATGTTGGAAGATCGTGTTACAGTAGAGCTTGAACTAATGAAACTATGGTCACTATTTCACAGGCCAGAAAGGTGAACCAGCGGTTCCATATTGTTTGGTGACACACCCCTGGTTAGAGCACAGAGGTGGAAAGTAATCACACCATCATCCCAGGAAATGACAGTATCTGTGCTGATGTCAATATTAAGATCATACTCTACGGGCACAGTTGGGTGTATCAGTTTCAGTGTCTTCATACCCATGAAAAAGGGTGTATTGACTCTGTTGGACTCAAACCTGATCTGGCAGAAAATTTATCTCACGAAATTTGAACTGGCACTTACCTAGCTCCTTAATATCTGTACACTAGGGAAGCAGAAAGATTTTCCTCTACTAGGCTCACAGGATGAACAACAACAACAAATGGTCTTGGTAAACAAAATTCCAGGTACTTGACTGTTTTCCCAGTGGGCTGATGGGGGTGGTTATCTGGTTTTTACTAATTCCTTTCATATCTTCAGTTTGCTATTGTTTGCATAATTCCCTTGACCTCTGGATCCCACAAGTATACAAATGATTTAACTATGCAAACAGTGTGGGGCTTCTCCGGTGACTCAGTAGCAAAGTCACTGCCTGCAATACTGGAGACTCAGGGGACACCAGCTGGATGCCTGTGTCAGGAAGGTCCCCTGGAGGAGGGCACAGCAACCCACTCCAGCATTTTTGCCTGGAGAATCCCATGGACAGAGGAGCCTGGCGGGCTACAGTCCATAGGGTCCCATATGACTGAAGGAAATTAGCATGCACGCAAGCAACGATGTATTAGTCAGAACTTTGCTAACGTGCTCTGTGGCAATTTCGAGAAAGTCTTGTACAAGAACAGATACAATTTCCAAGTTCAGTACTGAGGAGTGTGAGTAAGGAGTATAAAGCTGAATTTATATAACCTGAAGTTTAGAAGATTTAAGAGGCTGACACTCATTTTTGAGTACGAAAAGGGTTCCTACATGAAAGACAGAGAACAAATAGTCTCAGTCCCATATGATAGATGGAAAAATACAATAGGAAGAATCTGAACTAAACATTCAAAGGACTTGAAGGACTGCAGAGGATGAGATGGTTAGATAGCATCCCTGACTCAATGGATGTGAATTTGAGCAAACTCCGGGAGACAGGGAAGGACAAGGAAGCCTGGTCCTGCTGCAGTCCATGGGGTCACAAAGAGTTGGGCACAACTTAGCAACTGAACAACAGTAACCAAGGACTGGGCAATGTGGGTATATATTGTCACAGGATTATAGTTTATTTTTTTTAACAGGGTAGAGTTGATAATTGTTTTTAAATAACTTGCACACCAACTAAAAATAGGATTCCTCAACGTCTTAAAACAAAGATTCCTATGAAGACTCTTTGCAGGGATACAGTGATATCGTAAGACCCATCTCTGTCCTCTGAGGGTTACAGTATTGAAAGGAGGGTGAGCAAATCTATCCGACCATAAAAGTAATGGCAAAATAAAGCAAAGTATAACTGATAAGCACAGACACAAAATCCTGTCTTTCTGCAGAGCATATCACTGTCAAGACAACTTACCGGGTTATATCACTGGTGACAAGATGTCTCAGATGTCTCAGTGCCTAAGCCACGTTTGCTCCTCAAAGTGAAGCTGAGCATTGGTTGAATAGCCACAAGATGCACTCACTCTAGAAAATAAAAACAAGTTGCCATTTGGCTATGCTATACAGCAATATCTCCAAAAGAAATGAAAACAGGATTTCAAACAGACACCTGCACTCCCATGTCCCCTGCAGTATTAGTCACAATACCTAAGATAGGGGAACAACCTAAGTACCCAGCAGTGGGCAAAGGGACAAAGAAGAGTAGTAGGTACCCACCGCGGAGACTTATTCAGTCATGAGAAAGAAGGACATGTTGCTCTTTGTGACAACATGGATAGACCTGAGGGCATTATGCTAAATGAAATAAGTCAGACAGAGAGAGACAAATACTACGTCATGTCACTTATATATGGAATCTGTTTAAAGCCGAACTCATCAGACACTAAGTCTAGTTATCAGGGGTTGGAGGTGGGCTAAAGGGAGATACTGGTCGAAGAGCACAACATTCCAGTTAAAGATAATACGTTCTGGGGTTCTAAAGTACAACCGTAACTGTGGTTACTAGGACACACTTAAAAGTTGCTAAGAGACTAGATTTTAAATGTTTTCACCAGAAAAAAGAAATGGTGGTTATGTGACATACTACAAGTGTTAACTTGAGCTATGGTTATAATCACTTTGCAATATGTCCGTTCAGTTTAGTTGCTCAGTCATGTCTGACTCTTTGCAACCCCATGGACTGCGGCATGCCAAACTGCCCCGTCGTCACCATCTCCCAGAGCTTTCTCAAACTCATGTCCGTTGACTCAGTGATCATTCAACCATCACATCCTCTGTCATCCCTTTGTCCTTTTGCCTTCTATTTTTTCGAACATCAGGGTCTTTCCCAATGAGCTGGCTTTTCGCACCAGGTGGCCAAAGTATCAGAGCTTCAGCTTTAGCATCAGTCCTTCCAATGAATATTCAGGGTTGATTTCCTTGCGGTATATAAAGTATTGAAAGGAGGGTGAGCAAATCTATCCGACCATAAAAGTAATGGCAAAATAAAGCAAAGTATAACTGATAAGCACAGACACAAAATCCTGTCTTTCTGCAGAGCATATCACTGTCAAGACAACTTACCGGGTTATATCACTGGTGACAAGATGTCTCAGATGTCTCAGTGCCTAAGCCACGTTTGCTCCTCAAAGTGAAGCTGAGCATTGGTTGAATAGCCACAAGATGCACTCACTCTAGAAAATAAAAACAAGTTGCCATTTGGCTATGCTATACAGCAATATCTCCAAAAGAAATGAAAACAGGATTTCAAACAGACACCTGCACTCCCATGTCCCCTGCAGTATTAGTCACAATACCTAAGATAGGGGAACAACCTAAGTACCCAGCAGTGGGCAAAGGGACAAAGAAGAGTAGTAGGTACCCACCGCGGAGACTTATTCAGTCATGAGAAAGAAGGACATGTTGCTCTTTGTGACAACATGGATAGACCTGAGGGCATTATGCTAAATGAAATAAGTCAGACAGAGAGAGACAAATACTACGTCATGTCACTTATATATGGAATCTGTTTAAAGCCGAACTCATCAGACACTAAGTCTAGTTATCAGGGGTTGGAGGTGGGCTAAAGGGAGATACTGGTCGAAGAGCACAACATTCCAGTTAAAGATAATACGTTCTGGGGTTCTAAAGTACAACCGTAACTGTGGTTACTAGGACACACTTAAAAGTTGCTAAGAGACTAGATTTTAAATGTTTTCACCAGAAAAAAGAAATGGTGGTTATGTGACATACTACAAGTGTTAACTTGAGCTATGGTTATAATCACTTTGCAATATGTCCGTTCAGTTTAGTTGCTCAGTCATGTCTGACTCTTTGCAACCCCATGGACTGCGGCATGCCAAACTGCCCCGTCGTCACCATCTCCCAGAGCTTTCTCAAACTCATGTCCGTTGACTCAGTGATCATTCAACCATCACATCCTCTGTCATCCCTTTGTCCTTTTGCCTTCTATTTTTTCGAACATCAGGGTCTTTCCCAATGAGCTGGCTTTTCGCACCAGGTGGCCAAAGTATCAGAGCTTCAGCTTTAGCATCAGTCCTTCCAATGAATATTCAGGGTTGATTTCCTTGCGGTATATAAAGTATATAAATAAACCTTAAACTTACTGTTATATGTCAGTTATATCCTAATAAAAGTTGAGGGTGATATACATATGACTAATCTGGGAACATGCATATCTGTAAACAACAAAACTCTGTAAAAGTTAAAAGTAAAATAAAGGTTTAAAAAAAAGAAAAAGTTGAGGGTGGCGAATGGGGACAATTTACCTTAAGGAGAAAGATCTAGATTTAATGTTCATTGTATATAATAGTGAGACATTTGGGTCCTGATGGGTCAGACAGTAAAGAATCTGCCTGCAATGTGGGGGAACCAGTTTGATTCCTGGGTCAGAAAGAGAAAGCAACCCATTCCAGTGTTCTTGCCTAGAGCATTTCATGGACAGAGGAGACTGGCGGGCTACAGTCCATGGGGTCGCAAAGGAACTGGACACAACTGAGTGACTAAACAAGTCTTCTCAAGCTGCCATAGCAAAATGTCATAGACTGGGTGGCTTAACAGAAATGTATCTCCTTACAATCCTGAAGGCTAGACATCAGAGATCAACGCCAGTATGGTCAGTGTCTGGGGAAGGTTCTCTTCCAGGCTCTCAGACTGCTGTCTTCTTTTTGAGTCCTCAACATGATGGGGAAAGGGAGAGACAGTTTCCTGGTTTCTCTTCTTATGAGAGCACCAATCCTGTTATGAAGTACCCATCATTATGACCTCATCTAAATCTAATTATCTGCAAATATCATCACATTTGGGAGTTAGAGATTCAATATACAAAATTTGGGGTGACACAATTCAGTCCATAATGCTATATTACAGAATAATCTTTCAGACTCAATCTAACTATAGAGTGGTTCTAATAAATTATAATTATGCTAAATTTAGTCCATTTATATAAACTAAAGATCTAGAATTTCCTGATGAGATTCTTAAAAAAAAAAAAAAAGAAGGAAAATAAAAGCCATACTGGGGGGCTTCCCCTGGTGGTCCAGTGGGTAAGGACGCCGCCTTGCAGTGCAAGGGGCGCCGGTTAGACCCCTGGCCTGGGAAGATCCCACGTGCCGCGGAGCGGCTGGACTGATGTGTCCAATCGCCGAGCCGGAGCTCTGGAGCGCATGCGCCCAGAGCCAGCGCTCTGCAACAACAGAGGCCACCGCGATGGGAGGCCCACAGGAGCCAAAGAGCAAAGACGGATGAAAATGGATAAATGAAAGACCAGTAGAAGTGGCTTGCCCGCTCCCCTCCCTACCCAACCTGACCCCCACCCAAAAATAAAATAAATAAATAAATCTTAAAAAAAAAAAAAAAGCCATACTGGGCTTCCCTGATAGCTCAGTGATAAAGAATCTGCTTGCCAATGCAGGAGACACAGGTTTGATCCCTAGTCTAGAAAGATCCCACATGCCACAAAGCAATGAAGCCTACGTGCCACAACTACCGAGCCCAGGAGCTGCAACCCATGCAGTGCTGAAGATGCAGAGTGGCCAAAAATAAAAAATAAATAAATAAAAAATTTAAAAAGCCATAGTGAAAAAATTTTGTTAGTGTAATACTATAATAAAATCAAATATCTGAAATGCCTAGTAAATGGCTGCTAAACCACTGAGTAGAAGGCTGTGGAAGAACAGGATAACCCCACAGGGCCCAAGTGTCACATTTCCGATTACTTATTGATTCCAAAGGGTAAGATGGGAATTTACAACATAGAGATCTGGCAGTTACGATCTGAACTTAAGGACTGCACTCCTGGTTAGACGTGAAGTCATAACATTATCTTTATTATCAATGAAGCATTCTTTTTTTCTTAATTCATTTTTTAAGTGAAGGATAATTGCTGTACAGAATTTTGTTGTTTTCTGCCAAATATCAATGCAATGAAGCATTTTTTTACAAATAGGCTTAATCTGACTCTAATCAAATCCAGATCTAAATTTTACTCTACATGAAATAAAGGGAATAGAGGAACAGCTTAAATAACATCCTGAGAAACAATCAGCTTATAGAGTAAACTACGTTAGACAACTGGCCGGGACTCTTCAAAACATCAGTGTCGTGGGAAAAAGATGGGTCAAAATTGTTCTGGGTTGGGCTTCCCCTGGTGGCTCAGTGGGTAGGGACACTGCCTTGCAGTGCAAGGGGCGCCGGTTCGATCCCTGGCCTGGGAAGATCCCACGTGCCGCGGAGCAGCTGGACCCATGTGTCCAATTACCAAGCCGGAGCTCTGGGGCGCATGTGCCCAGAGCCAGCGCTCTGCGATGACAGACGCCACCGCGATGGGAGGCCCACAGGAGCCAAAGAACAAAGATGGATGAAAATAGAGAAATGAAAGACCAATAGAAGTGCCCCACCCATCCCCTCCCTCCCCACCCCACCCCCCAAAAGATAAATAAATTTTAAAAAAACTAAAAAAAAAACTGTTCTGGGTTAAAAGACAAAGACCAAGTTCAATATGTCAAATTGAATACATTAAATACATATATATCTATAAAAGATATTTGGAAAAAGTTGGAAGAATTTTAATATGGGGTGGATAGCAAATAAAAGTGAAATTATTACAGATGTTCTTAGATATAATAATGGCATTGGGATTAAGTAAAACATTCTTTTTGGGGGAGGGTAGGGTAGGGAGGGAGGGGGGCGGGCGGGCCACTTCTCTTGGTCTTTCATTTATCTATTTCCATCCATCTTTGTTCTTTGGCCCGTGTGGGCCTCCCATCGCAGTGGCCTCTGTTGTCGCAGAGCACCGGCTCTGGGCGCATGCGCTCCAGAGCTCCGGCTCGGTGGTTGGACACATTGGTCCAGCCTCTTCAGGGCACGTGGGATCGTCCCAGGCCAGGGATCAAACCGGTGCCCCTTGTACTGCAAGGCGGTGTCCTTACCCACTGGACCACCAAGGAAGCCCCAAGTCAAACATTCTTATACTTGGAAGTTGTATGATGAAATATATTAAGGATAGAAGTTTCATATGTCTGCAAGTGACTTTCAAATATTTCAGGAAGGAGCTTCCCTGGTGGTCCAGTGGGTAGAGTCTGCCTTACAATGCAAATATTTCAGGAAGAAAATAAATTTCCACATGTATAAAAACATGTATTTTAACTTGTTAAAAATTGCTGAAGTTGGGCTTCGCTGGTGGTCCAGTGGATAAAGAGTCCCCCTTGCAATGCAAGCGGCACTGGCTTGATCCCTGGCCCAGGAAGATCCCATGTGCCGTGGAATGGCTGAACTGGTGTGTCCAATTAGGAGCCAGTGCTCTGGAGCGCATGTGTCCAGAGCCAGTGCTCTGCAGTGAGAGAGACCACTGCAATGGGAGGCCTACACGTGCCAAAGAATAAAAAGATGGATGAAAATAAATATAAATAAAAAAGAGGCATAATGGGGAAAAAGAAAAAAAAAGCATTTAACAAAACAACAACAACAAAAAGAAAAACAAAAGAGCATAAAGAAAGACGAGTTAAAGTTAACAGTTCTGTTAAAGAGGAAATAAGAAAAGGAAGTAGTTTATAAAGCAAGGGTTTTAATATATTAACTTGAAATTCTACCTCTAATGACATAAAATGTAGTAGGCACCATTTAAAAAAAAAACAGAAAAGCCAAAAATATTATAAGATATAATGCTGGATAGACACAGTTTAATCTTAAAATATCTTTAGAAATATATGTATACAGAGAGAAGAAATACCAGGTGAAATTATACCAAAATGCTAACAGGTACTATTTCCAGGTTGTATGATTGCAGGTGAGTTTTCATTTTTCTTTTGGCTGCACCGCACGGCTTGTGGGATCTCAGTTCCCCTCCCACGGACTGAAGCCAGTGATCCCTCTTCTTTGCTGCTGAGTCTGGCTAAGGGTTTGTCAATTTTATCTTTTCAAAGAACTAACTCTTAGTGTGGTTAATCTTTTCTAGAATTTTTCTGTTCTTTATTTCTGTTCTAACCTTTATTATTTTCTTTCTTCTGCTAATTTGAGGCTTAGTCTGTTCTTTTTCTACTTCCTTAAGGTGTAGAGTTAGGTTGTTTATTTGGGATTTTTCCTGCCTCTTAATATAGGTGTTCATTGCCATAAATTTCCGTTAGAACTACGTTTGCTGCCTCCCCGTAAATTGATATGTTGTATGCCCATTTTCGTTTGTCTCAGAAAACTTTAAAATTTCCTTTTATTTTTTTCTTTGATCCACTTGTTTCTCAGAGTTCCAATTCTTTATCCTCCTTGCCCTTTAAGAGTAATATACAGATTATTTCACTGAACACACAGAGTCTGTTTTTATTCCTTGAATCTGGACTTGCCTTGGGGTTTCTTTGCCTCAAAATTATTTTAATAAATGTTGTTTCTGGGTTGTTCTTTGGCCAGTGGCTAATTAGCAAACATGACACAAGGAGGAATTTGAAAAGTACTGATACAACTGGGCTTCCCATATTCTTGCTTGTGGCATCACCAGGAGAAGTCCATGTTTGTGTTGACCAAACTAATCCCAGGATCAGAAATGCCGAAGCTGTCCTAGCGGAAGCCATCTTAAGTTTATTCAAGGAGCATCAACTCCCAGAAAATGAGTGAACTCAGCCCAAATCAGCTGAATCTCCTAGACTTTTGAGTGAAATAAATTTGTTGTTGTCAGCAATGAAATTTCATTGTTGCTCGTTGTATGACATTATTGTGGCTAGATAACTTGTATACTCTATTCAATGATGATTATGTCAAAGCTGGTCTACTAAATATCTTCCTTCAATCTTGCTATCTTTCTCCGATTCCCCTTTCCTATGCTCCAATAAGCACAAGGGAAGAGCAACATACACCCACTGCCTAAGCAGATTGGCAGCAAACGTGAAGAGTGTGAGACCACCTTACCTACAAGCTAACATGTTAGCCTGCCAGTTTCAGGGATTCTGGTAGAAAACACGAGAGTCTTGCATCAAAGAAGAAGAGCAGCTTATTATTCACAGCAAGAAGGTAGCCACAGTATCATTAATTTTGTGCTGTTTCCCCATAATTATCACAGAGAGTTATGAAGAGGGCCAAAAGACACCTGTAGATGAAATGGATTTTATTTCAGGAGAGGAACTTCGAGTTGAAGGAACTAAACTCACGAGACAGTTGTTGAGCCTGCCTCATCTTTACTCCAAAGAGATAGCTTCAGTATATTAGACAGAAAACATTCTCACCCTTTGCTCTTGAGGGAAACACTATCCCCGACTTCTGAGACTGTCTGCTGTACAAACATTCTCGAAAAGATAGCCCAGAACAAAGCAGAGTCCGTGTTTCACTCGTGAGACAAGCAGATGTGTGAGGCTTATGAGGAATGGGAAGAATTCCTTCCAGCAGAGACAGATGCCGGGAGACAGAACGCCAGTCTCTTCTTCTGGCCATTCTGGGGAGGGATTCTTTTGGTTCCTCTCTTCCCCACCACTTCCACCAGGCTGACAATTCCCAGCTGTCTTTCAGTATTTTGACTCTCAGGCTTACGTAGAATGAGAAAGGGTGGCAGGCATCAGTTATTTCAGAGCCCCTCCGTGGCCCCTCAAACAACAAGAAGAGATCCCATTCTGTTATAAATGGACGGCGCTGCTCTGTATGTGGGTGCTCAGTATCTGTATGCTCAGTCGGTGTGTGTGTGTTAGTCACTCAGTTGTGTCCGACTCTGCAATGCCCAAAGACTATTGCCCACCAGGCTCCTCTGTCCAAGGGATTACCTAGGCAAGAATACTGCTCCATCAGTATCTCCTAGGAAATAATGCAAGCTGGCAGCAGACATCTGATAACATTTCACAGCCACACAAATTTCTATGAGAGCGTGGAGGGATAGAGAGATTTAGTAATGTGCTCAAGCTGTTTAAAAAGAATGCACTCAAGTTCAGTTACGAAGCTTGTATGTATATGTAGTTTACAGATTCTGTTCTAAAGGCCATTTTAAAAATATGATGTAGCCTGCCACATTTTTATTATGTGACCTTGGGCACATTTTTTAACCTTTCTGGACTTAGTTTACTCGTCCAGAATATAGCCCTTTATTATGCTATGGTGTTTAGTACCATGGTATTATGGTACTTAAACTATATTGTGCATTTAAAATGTTTTAATTTAAAATTTTTATAATTTATACAAATTATATTTTTTATGGTTAATAAAAGAAATTAATATTCACTCATGTGCTGCATAAGTGAAAGTGTTAGTCACTCAGTCCTGTCCAATTCTATGCGACCCCGTGGACTGTAGCCCACCAGGATCCTCTGTCCATAGGATTCTCCAGGCAAGAGTACTGGAATGGGTAGTCATGTCCTTTGACAGGGGATCTTCCTGACCCAGGGATTGAACCCACATCTCCTATGCCTCCTGAATTGCAGGCAGATTCTTCACCCACTGAGCCACCTGGGAAGCATAACTAAAAATAAAATAGGATAGCTATAAAGCACAATTTAGAAAATCTGGAGACTTGCCATAAAGAAGCCAAATGCCAAATGAAGTTTCATTTCAGCCAGCTATTTTCATTCTTCCTAAGCTATATATTTATGCATGCATGCATGATATGTGTATGCATGAAGACTTGTAAGTAAATACGCATTTCACCAGAGCTGGTCCTAAGAGTTTAAATGTCACAGCCTTCCAAGTGCACTCTCTTGGGAAGGGAACCGAAAGAATGAAGCAGCTGACTGAGGCTCTTTGTGACAGATAATTTCTCATCTTGATTAAGGATAGGATGCCATAGCTATGATTCTTATGTGGAAGGAAATAAGAACAAGAATGGAATGTTCTCACTGACTCTGCAAAAGTCTGCTAAACCTCTAGTCACCTTTATGCCCCATCCTCTCAGATTTTATCTTTCTAGTCCAAGTATTTCATTTTAGGAACTGGCACTTTTTTTCTTACGAATGTTAGTCATATTAAAGTAGTCAAATAAATAGTACAGTGGCCCCAGATGTATTCTGCCTTGTAAATTTTGTTAATAAGTTTACACTATGATTTCATGTGGTATACATTCATTTCATATAAGACAAACTATTACTGTGGTATTCTACAACTGTTTTGTCTTATCTCTGAGTATGTAAAGTATTGGGATCATAGCAGTGGGATTTTCAGAGTTTACAATAGTTTATTCAACAGTTATTAGATTTGTGCAACTCTGAAAAGCAGTAACTCTAATAAGTGGAGAAACTCATAAAACAACTCTATTTATTTTGAATACTCATTGTATACTGCAGCACTAACTAATGTGTTTATTATTTTAAATTGTGTCTTATGGTACACTTTGAATTGGAGGATGCATTTTTCTTGGGCTGAGTAGGAAATTGTTCTTTCCTTTGTACTATTTTATGCTTTGATGTCAGAGTAAAGGAAGGAATGTAGGGCTTGTGCTCAGTTCTCTGCTGGCAGCTAGAAAACGGATTCACGGGGCAAGATACTGGGCACATACACACACAGACACACACAGGCACACACACACTTGAGGCAATGCTGAAAAAATTTTGAGGCAATGCTTCTGTTTTTCAACAGAATAAACTTTCTCTCGTGTTCTGTAAACATCTTTTGGACAGGCCAACGTTCACTTTTAGAACCTTCCAATGCTCTGAAGTAAGAGTGAATGAAAGAATGTAAGTGAATGCTATTAACTCAAGTAGATGTTGTACCTGTATTATAAACAATAGTGGTGGGTTGACGCCTAACATTTACTATTATGTGGTATTCCTGTTACCCTTTTCTTGGGGCAAAGATTAAGCAAAGTTAATGTTTTACTCACTGAAGAAAGAGCCTATGATTTGTCTTGGATGAAAACGGGGTAACAAGATAAGTACATCAAAAAAATAATTGTAAAACCTTACTGTAGGTTCTCAGTTTTTAAAAAATGAACCAGGAAATCAGCCTCTGTTTGCACTCAGGAGTCAGATTTACTTTTTCTCTTGCCTCATTAGAGTCAAGGCTGACTGAGTTCCCCAAATTCAAACTAAAGTAGACACAGTGATTGGTCTAGAGTGGGGATTTTTTCTCTGTGGTCTAATATTCACGGGGTTCCCACACAAGTCTTTAGTTTGACCTGATGATGTAGCTAAAGCTTGATGTGAAGTGAGAGTTCTCTCGTCCCTCCTTAAAATACTTCAGCAAGGAACATGATCCTGTTTCCCCGAACCTATTGTAGCAACAGTAGTTAAGCAACGATGTCTCTGACATCCTTTTTGTTGTACACTTCTCGAGGGCCATTCGCTCCATACACAGTGGTACTGAACAGAGAATCGCTCACTGTTTCCTGAGCAGAGGCTGAGTGAGGATTTATAGGTCTGTTTTGAGACCTTGCTTCTCTATTACCTTATCATAGCAGAAGAGCAATCTCTGTCAACTAGACCAGGAAAATAGCATCTGCCTATTAAACAAGGAAGCAGCATGTGTCGACCAGACCAGGAGGGGAGAATCCGCTGACTGGTCCAGGAAAGTATCTACCAAATTGGGACAGTATGACCTGCCTCCTTGGGGGCTGGTAGTTTTGTCTACCAGAACCAGTGGTTTCATCTGTTCAACAGCCAGGAAGGTGGCCTTGGCTGACCAGACCAAGAGAGTGGCATTTTTCAGAGTCCACTGCAAAAAACTATAGCTAATTAGTTTGGTCTTTATATATTTACACTTGCTTTAAAAATCACATAATGGGAAAGGCTGATGATTTAATAATCCAAGACCCATATATTATATATTATACCCATCCATTATATATTTTGGAATAAAAGTAAAAATATTAGAAAATGAATCCTTGAGTGCAGAGTAAAGAATTACACTTGTATAAGCTGTAAGAGGGGCTTCCCAGGTGGTGCTAGTGGTAAAGAAGCCCCCATGCCAGGGCAGGAGACATAAGAGACCTGGGTCTGATTCCCTGGTTGGGAAGCTCCCCTGGGGCGGAGGTGGCAGACCCCTCCAGTATTCTTGCCTGGAGAGTCCCATGGACTGAGGAGCCTGGTGACTACAGTCCATAGGGTCACAAAGAGTCTGAAGTGACATGACTGAAGTGACTTAGCACCGTCCAGTGGGGCAGAAGAAATGTACTCAGGAGTAGATTATTTTCCCAGCAAGGTGATATCAATTGAATTTCCTGTGGTCTAATATTCACGGGTTCCCACACAAGTCTTTAGTTTGACCTGATGATGTAGCTAAAGCTTGATGTGAAGTGAGAGTTCTCTCGTCCCTCCTTAAAATACTTCAGCAAGGAACATGATCCTGTTTCCCGAACCTATTGTAGCAACAGTAGTTAAGCAACGATGTCTCTGACATCCTTTTGTTGTACACTTCTCGAGGGCCATTCGCTCCATACACAGTGGTACTGAACAGAGAATCGCTCACTGTTTCCTGAGCAGAGGCTGAGTGAGGATTTATAGGTCTGTTTTGAGACCTTGCTTCTCTATTACCTTATCATAGCAGAAGAGCAATCTCTGTCAACTAGACCAGGAAAATAGCATCTGCCTATTAAACAAGGAAGCAGCATGTGTCGACCAGACCAGGAGGGGAGAATCCGCTGACTGGTCCAGGAAAGTATCTACCAAATTGGGACAGTATGACCTGCCTCCTTGGGGGCTGGTAGTTTTGTCTACCAGAACCAGTGGTTTCATCTGTTCAACAGCCAGGAAGGTGGCCTTGGCTGACCAGACCAAGAGAGTGGCATTTTTCAGAGTCCACTGCAAAAAACTATAGCTAATTAGTTTGGTCTTTATATATTTACACTTGCTTTAAAAATCACATAATGGGAAAGGCTGATGATTTAATAATCCAAGACCCATATATTATATATTATACCCATCCATTATATATTTTGGAATAAAAGTAAAAATATTAGAAAATGAATCCTTGAGTGCAGAGTAAAGAATTACACTTGTATAAGCTGTAAGAGGGGCTTCCCAGGTGGTGCTAGTGGTAAAGAAGCCCCCATGCCAGGGCAGGAGACATAAGAGACCTGGGTCTGATTCCCTGGTTGGGAAGCTCCCCTGGGGGCGGAGGTGGCAGACCCCTCCAGTATTCTTGCCTGGAGAGTCCCATGGACTGAGGAGCCTGGTGACTACAGTCCATAGGGTCACAAAGAGTCTGAAGTGACATGACTGAAGTGACTTAGCACTCGTCCAAGCAGTGAGAGGTCACAGGAAGAAATGATCAGCACTCACAGCTCCACAGAATTTAGTTTTAGATAGTGAATATATTCTAACTATAATAAATTTTTTTAACTACAATATTTTAAGGAAAGCTATGGGATAAATACATCTGTGCACAGACCGACTTCACTAAAAAGGTCAAATGACTTTTTTTCTTGAGATCACTAGGTGAAGCACTTTGTAATGTCAAATTTAAAATAGTTATGTAAAATTTCAGTTTTATTCCAAAAATATACTATATGGTAGATAAATTAAATTTTTTTCATAGTAGGTTATATCAGTAAAATATGTGTTACTGTACCACATATCTAGACATTCTTACTAACTTGGTTCAAATTAGAAAACAACAGAATTATTCTGTGGGAGAAAAGTCATTTTTAAAGATAACTTCTGTACATTCTATAAGGATCATACATTTAATAATTGGACACAATGGCATGGGGCGATGGTCCGGAGGGGTGGGATGGGGGAAGGGTGGGTGGGGACCAGGGATATGCACATGACTGATCTGGGAACATACATGTCTGTGAACAACAAAACTCTGTAAAACCTTTAAAATAAAGAATTTAAAAAATAATAATAATTGGAAAAAACATCAAACTTGCTACTTAGTCATCTGTCTATTTCTGTTGCCCATGTTATTGCTCAGAGGTTTGAGCTGCTATGAGTCTAGAATATGTATTTGAGTTAACAAAATTTAAATCAAAGTAGAAAGTTAAGATGAAGGAGAAGACAAACATGGAAACCAAAAGGAAATGCCAGAGTATCAGCTCAGTTTATACAAACCAGTGATTTTTTTCAACTCAATTCCCACACTTCTATCGCATATAATAGTAAATATTGGGTAACAACTGCTTTACTTTCCTAATATTAAACGTAAAGAATTACACTTGTATAAGCTGTAAGAGGGCTTCCCAGGTGGTGCTAGTGGTAAAGAAGCCCCCATGCCAGGGCAGGAGACATAAGAGACCTGGGTCTGATTCCCTGGTTGGGAAGCTCCCCTGGGGGCGGAGGTGGCAGACCCCTCCAGTATTCTTGCCTGGAGAGTCCCATGGACTGAGGAGCCTGGTGACTACAGTCCATAGGGTCACAAAGAGTCTGAAGTGACATGACTGAAGTGACTTAGCACTCGTCCAAGCAGTGAGAGGTCACAGGAAGAAATGATCAGCACTCACAGCTCCACAGAATTTAGTTTTAGATAGTGAATATATTCTAACTATAATAAATTTTTTTAACTACAATATTTTAAGGAAAGCTATGGGATAAATACATCTGTGCACAGACCGACTTCACTAAAAAGGTCAAATGACTTTTTTTCTTGAGATCACTAGGTGAAGCACTTTGTAATGTCAAATTTAAAATAGTTATGTAAAATTTCAGTTTTATTCCAAAAATATACTATATGGTAGATAAATTAAATTTTTTTCATAGTAGGTTATATCAGTAAAATATGTGTTACTGTACCACATATCTAGACATTCTTACTAACTTGGTTCAAATTAGAAAACAACAGAATTATTCTGTGGGAGAAAAGTCATTTTTAAAGATAACTTCTGTACATTCTATAAGGATCATACATTTAATAATTGGACACAATGGCATGGGGCGATGGTCCGGAGGGGTGGGATGGGGGGAACTGGGTGGGTGGGGACCAGGGATATGCACATGACTGATCTGGGAACATACATGTCTGTGAACAACAAAACTCTGTAAAACCTTTAAAATAAAGAATTTAAAAAATAATAATAATTGGAAAAAACATCAAACTTGCTACTTAGTCATCTGTCTATTTCTGTTGCCCATGTTATTGCTCAGAGGTTTGAGCTGCTATGAGTCTAGAATATGTATTTGAGTTAACAAAATTTAAATCAAAGTAGAAAGTTAAGATGAAGGAGAAGACAAACATGGAAACCAAAAGGAAATGCCAGAGTATCAGCTCAGTTTATACAAACCAGTGATTTTTTTCAACTCAATTCCCACACTTCTATCGCATATAATAGTAAATATTGGGTAACAACTGCTTTACTTTCCTAATATTAAACTAATAATATGACTAATCTGGGATCATATATTTCTGTAAACAACAAAACTCTGTAAAAGTAAAAAGTCAAACAAAAATTAAAATTAAAAAATAAATTAATAATATAAAATCTTCATATGTACTAAAAAAATATAATGCCCTTATAAAGAGAATTAAATGAAAATTTCAGTTTATCTATGTTATCAATAGTTTGGTGCTTTATATACATATTTAATAAATAAAACACATATAAATATATTCAGATATGTCATTTTCTAAATATTTTATAATTATCTTACTATATCTGAATATATAAATAAGCTTAAAATACACTAAAATACATGTACATATGTTTGCATATATTTACTACATATATATATACACAACATATTTATACATGCTTTGGTAAGATATTACTAAAATATATAAAGAAGCAATCAGATATGTGAGTCTAAATGCTGATTTACCATGAATAAGACAACTACAAAGATAGACTGATGCGGTGTATTATAGTGGTAATGCAAATATAAGAATAGAATTCCAACCACAACAGAGGTCAAATTTATCTTGGTTTATACTTTTGCTAAATTTCTGGAAAATTCTTAAAACTAGACAAAGATCACTTAGTGTCAGAGGCAGTTACTCTTTGAAAATGGCCCTCAATGTTCTTCTCATCCATGTATGGATAAGCTAGCTCTCACAAAAGGGGGAGTTTCTTTGTCCTAACCTTAAGCCTGGATGGAACTTTAGCAATAGAAAGCAGCCCAAGTACTGTTTTGGGACCTCTAAGCCCAAGCCTGAAGAGCACATGGGCTTCCACTTGCCCTCTTTAGGAACCCAGCTCCTTTGATATGAGAGCCCAAGCCTTGTGTCGGCACCACAGTATGGGGCTCTGGGGTGCTCCAATGTTATTGCTCAGAGGTTTGAGCTGCTATGAGTCTAGAATATGTATTTGAGTTAACAAAATTTAAATCAAAGTAGAAAGTTAAGATGAAGGAGAAGACAAACATGGAAACCAAAAGGAAATGCCAGAGTATCAGCTCAGTTTATACAAACCAGTGATTTTTTTCAACTCAATTCCCACACTTCTATCGCATATAATAGTAAATATTGGGTAACAACTGCTTTACTTTCCTAATATTAAACTAATAATATGACTAATCTGGGATCATATATTTCTGTAAACAACAAAACTCTGTAAAAGTAAAAAGTCAAACAAAAATTAAAATTAAAAAATAAATTAATAATATAAAATCTTCATATGTACTAAAAAAATATAATGCCCTTATAAAGAGAATTAAATGAAAATTTCAGTTTATCTATGTTATCAATAGTTTGGTGCTTTATATACATATTTAATAAATAAAACACATATAAATATATTCAGATATGTCATTTTCTAAATATTTTATAATTATCTTACTATATCTGAATATATAAATAAGCTTAAAATACACTAAAATACATGTACATATGTTTGCATATATTTACTACATATATATATACACAACATATTTATACATGCTTTGGTAAGATATTACTAAAATATATAAAGAAGCAATCAGATATGTGAGTCTAAATGCTGATTTACCATGAATAAGACAACTACAAAGATAGACTGATGCGGGTGTATTATAGTGGTAATGCAAATATAAGAATAGAATTCCAACCACAACAGAGGTCAAATTTATCTTGGTTTATACTTTTGCTAAATTTCTGGAAAATTCTTAAAACTAGACAAAGATCACTTAGTGTCAGAGGCAGTTACTCTTTGAAAATGGCCCTCAATGTTCTTCTCATCCATGTATGGATAAGCTAGCTCTCACAAAAGGGGGAGTTTCTTTGTCCTAACCTTAAGCCTGGATGGAACTTTAGCAATAGAAAGCAGCCCAAGTACTGTTTTGGGACCTCTAAGCCCAAGCCTGAAGAGCACATGGGCTTCCACTTGCCCTCTTTAGGAACCCAGCTCCTTTGATATGAGAGCCCAAGCCTTGTGTCGGCACCACAGTATGGGGCTCTGGGGTGCTCCAATTGACAGCTTTGGGTCAATTTTCACCTAAGTGCTGGACTTGCCAAAAAGTTCGTTCAGGTTTTATCGTAACATGGATGGAAAACCCAAATGAAATTTTGGACTAACCCAGTACCAACACTGTGGGTGCACCATCTTGGATGTTCAAGCCCAGGTGAGCCCAGCTGATGGCAGCACCTATCAACATCATCAGGGGCAGAACTGCCCGGTTGAGCCAGCCATCCCATGGGGTCTTAGGAAATAATACACTTCTGTCTTTTTTAAACGTCTAAGTTTTGGGTTGTTTCCTATATAGAAGTAGATAACTAAAATAGCATTTATATGTAAAACTGAATTAGGTTCTAGGCTCAGGTCACTATAAATAGATCTTTCATCTGTTTGAAAATCTACTGGGGCATTTGCAAGTGTTGAAGGAAAGAGAATAGTTCTCTAGTACGAGGGACTGTCCTATATAATGCAGGATGTTTATTATCTCTAGCTGCTTGCTGCCCTAAATGTCAGTAGTGTTTCCTGGTTGTTATGACCACCAAAAACACTTCTACAAATTTTCAAAATGCTATCTAGGTACTGACTCTGCTAAGAACAACTACCTAAAATAATTACTAGTATAGTGACTACATGATAAATACTGGAAAAGGTAGACATGAAATACAGTCCAAGCCTTCAAAAGACTCACAGTTGAACTGACAAGAAATAAATGAAATAACACAAAAAGATAAACATTATGATGGTAATGCAAATATAAGATAGATTCAAAAAAAACCACAACAGAGGTCAAATTTATCTTGGTTTATACTTTTGCTAAATTTCTGGAAAATTCTTAAAACTAGACAAAGATCACTTAGTGTCAGAGGCAGTTACTCTTTGAAAATGGCCCTCAATGTTCTTCTCATCCATGTATGGATAAGCTAGCTCTCACAAAAGGGGGAGTTTCTTTGTCCTAACCTTAAGCCTGGATGGAACTTTAGCAATAGAAAGCAGCCCAAGTACTGTTTTGGGACCTCTAAGCCCAAGCCTGAAGAGCACATGGGCTTCCACTTGCCCTCTTTAGGAACCCAGCTCCTTTGATATGAGAGCCCAAGCCTTGTGTCGGCACCACAGTATGGGGCTCTGGGGTGCTCCAATTGACAGCTTTGGGTCAATTTTCACCTAAGTGCTGGACTTGCCAAAAAGTTCGTTCAGGTTTTATCGTAACATGGATGGAAAACCCAAATGAAATTTTGGACTAACCCAGTACCAACACTGTGGGTGCACCATCTTGGATGTTCAAGCCCAGGTGAGCCCAGCTGATGGCAGCACCTGTCAACATCATCAGGGGCAGAACTGCCCGGTTGAGCCAGCCATCCCATGGGGTCTTAGGAAATAATACACTTCTGTCTTTTTAAGCGTCTAAGTTTTGGGTTGTTTCCTATATAGAAGTAGATAACTAAAATAGCATTTATATGTAAAACTGAATTAGGTTCTAGGCTCAGGTCACTATAAATAGATCTTTCATCTGTTTGAAAATCTACTGGGGCATTTGCAAGTGTTGAAGGAAAGAGAATAGTTCTCTAGTACGAGGGACTGTCCTATATAATGCAGGATGTTTATTATCTCTAGCTGCTTGCTGCCCTAAATGTCAGTAGTGTTTCCTGGTTGTTATGACCACCAAAAACACTTCTACAAATTTTCAAAATGCTATCTAGGTACTGACTCTGCTAAGAACAACTACCTAAAATAATTACTAGTATAGTGACTACATGATAAATACTGGAAAAGGTAGACATGAAATACAGTCCAAGCCTTCAAAAGACTCACAGTTGAACTGACAAGAAATAAATGAAATAACACAAAAAGATAAACATTATGATGGTGATGCTTTCCAGGCACTGTGGTAGTATGGAGACTCGGTAGTTAAATCAGCCTTAGGAAGGGTCAGGATACGTTTCCTGGAGGAGTTAATTATTAAGCCAAGTTTTGAACTTCTGCCAGGAAGAGAAGAGGGAGAACAGAAAGTTGAAATGGGTTGTGAGAAGGCACAGCAAGCCACCATAAAGGGAGCAGGTAGGCGGGGGCCAGATGCTGGTATATTTTTTATGCCTGCCTTTCCCTTCTAGTTTGGCTGGTAAGAATCCACCTACAATGGCAGAGATCCTGGGTTGATTCCTGATTTAGGAAGATCACTTGGAGGAGAGATAGGCTACCTACTCCAGAATTCTTGGGCTTCCCTGGTGGCTCAGATGATAAAGAAATCACTTGCAATGTGGGAGACTTGGGCTCGATCCCTGGGTGGGGAAGATCCCCTGAAGGAGGTCATGGCCACCCACTCCAGTATTCTTGCCTGGAGAATCCCCACGGACAGAGGAGCCTGGCAGGTCGCAAAGAGTCAGACATGACTGAGTGACTACACAGCACAGCACAGCACAGTGAGTCCACTTAACCTGAAGGCAACTTTATAATACTAGCCAGAAAAAATACCATATGTTCACCATGCCACTCTCCCAGACTCCCTTGCAGTTAGCCTGTGGCCCTGTGACTGCTCCTCAGCAATGAATGTGGACGAAAGAGACCCAAGCCATCTCCACGCAGGCCCTGATAGCATCCTTTATCGTTCAGTTGCTCAGTCGTGTCCAACTCTTTGCAACCCCATGGACCCCGCAGCACTCCAGGCTTCCTTGTCCTTCACTGTCACTCAGAGTTTGCTCAGATTCATGTTCATTGAGTCAGTGATGCCACCTCATTGTCTGCCTCCCTCTTCTCCTTTTGCCTTCAATCTTTGCCAGAATCAGGGTCTTTTCCAATGGGCCAGCTCTTTGTATCAGGTGGCCAAATAATTAGAGCTTCAACTTCAGTATCAGTGCTTCCAATGGACATTCAGGGTTTTTTTTTTTCCCTTTAGGATTGACTGGTTTGATCTCCTTGCAGTCCAAGGGACACTCAAGAGTCTTCTCCAGCACCACAATTTGAAGGCATCAATTCTTCAGCACTCAGTCTTCTTTATGGTCCAATTCTCATATCCATATATAACTACTGGAAAAATCATAGCTTTGGCTATGTAGACCCTTGCAGTTTCCAATTCACTCTTTTTCTGCCTTGTGTGGGAGGCTTCATGGTCCAGATGGCAAAGCACCGAGATGAAAGAGGGCTATCTGACTTCTGCCTGATGTGTGAGGAGTAAGCTTTTATTGTCCTAATCCATCAAGATCTTGGGCATACCGATGAGAATTCTGTTGGAAAATGAATCACCCCAGATGGTTCAAACGTAAAGAGTTTAATGAAGGAAATCTTTTCAGAGGAGTGGGCAGGGTCAGGGAAGGGACAAGGGAGGCAGGGAGTGGTTTCATTCCTGGACCTGAGGGAACAAGGAGAGGAAGGGCTATCGGAGCTCTGGGTGCTGGTACTAACAAGGAGGAGCCCAGAAGGATCTCCAGTCACAAGGTTGACACAGCCACGGTCAGAAAGGGAGAGTTGGTGGGGTTGAGGAACATCCTGAATTACCTCTTCCTCTGGGCTTTGCTCTCCTGAGGGGCATCCCCATTGGACAAACCCAATCGGAATGCAGCCTCCAGAGAGCCCCGCTGATGCAGTGCCCAGGATCCAGCCTCCAGAGACACAGGCAGTTCACTGAAGGGAGGAGAATGGCTTGGCGGCGAGGAGGTTAAGAGAACAAGCAGTTCACGAGGTTTGTCTGTCACGGCAACAAGTTGTAATCACGCTCACAAGATCACTAACAGACGTTCAGTAGGCTTTTAAGATAAGTTATATTGAAATATAATTTACATTCTATAAAATGGAGTCTTTTCAAGTACACAATGAAATTTGGTTTTAGTATATTCAACACTGTGCAATCATCCACACTATATAATTCTAGAACAATTCATCACCCTTCATAAAAGAATTCCACACCCATAAGCAGTCCCTCTCCATCTCTACTTCCGAGCCACTGGCAACACCAGTCTACTTTCTGTCTCTATGGGTTTGTATGGATGCTTCATATAAATGGAGCCACACACTACGTGGCCTTTTCTGTCTGGCTTCTTTCAGTTAGCATATTTTTGAGGTTCATCCGTGTGGTAGCTGGATAACATTTTTATTATCTGGGTAACATTTCATTGTACAATGAAATCATTGTACATGATACAATTTTTAAAGATGATGACTGTGTAGAGAATAGGCTTTGTTGCTTTGTTGCTAGGTTGTGTCCAACTCTTGGTGACCCTATGGATTATCACTAGGCTCCTCTGTCCATGGGATTTCCCAGGTAAGAATAATGGAGTGGGTTTGGAGCGAGCCAGAAACCAATGGCAGAGGGATATGTGTAAACGGAATACTCACATTCCCTAAAAACAGTCTCTTGAATTATTTTCAGAGCAAGAAACAGAGAAGTAAACAGCACTCTCCATCTCTCAATCCTGAAACAGCTTCTTTCCCTGGATTCTATTCAATGAATGAGACCAGTGTCCACCCAGAGGCTAGGAATGGCACGAGGCTCCTCCATTTCCCTCCCTGTTCACATGAAATCACTTTTTCCTGGGCGTCTTACCTCTTGAGTGCTCCTCTCGCCTCCATGAGGATGGCCTTAGCTGAGGCGCTCAGCAGGTCATGCTGAACGACAGCAGGAACTGCCTAACTAATCGCCTTTGTTCCTGGTGCCCAGCTACATCCATCACCAGGCGGAGCAGCTGAGACAGAAGATGGATGAGGGAGGCAGGGGCGCGGCCTCATCTCACTGAGCTAGAACACAGATACACATAGGTGTTTCCAGCCTCACCCCTTCCTCCTTTCCTCCTGCTGGGACTTAGGTGACATTCAGGGGGCATGGCATTTCTCCCCTGCAGCGTTATGAGGACTGCCTTGCCAGTTTTATTAAGGTGAGTGTTTGGCTAAAACAGCTAACATCTGGGATTCAGAGAATTCAGCTTCTTTGGCTTTACACAAAGCTCTGCCCTCTCCCTCAGCCATTATTATCATAAAGCCATTATTATAATAAAGTCACTCGATGCAAACAGCCCCTCAGGGAGGAGACATAACCATGGTCCAGGCAGCAATCTCCCCCTGGCTTCTGAGCTCAAGGCTCAGAGACGGGCTCAGCTGTGAGTTGTCAGCAGCCAGCCCTTCTGACCACTGGGAAACAAGAGACTTAGCCCCATAGGGGCATCAGTCTAGGCAAGAACCCTACTGGATTCAAGACCGTCCATCTCTGGCACTGCTCAAATTTACAGGGCTCACTATGAAAGATCACCCATATCCAGGATTCTGGAGAGTTTAGCTGGATGAAGTCCTTGTTGCTACAGCCAGTCTCACTGCTGCAACTGAAATTCCACACAATGACCCTCCTCCACATCTGTCCAGATTCCCTTCACCTCAGTGAGAACCTCTGCTGCTCTAGGTGGACGACCTCATAGGACCACCCGCATCCTCATCCCTGAGCTCCTAATCACCCCGCCCTGCTTGGGCTGTGGGGACCATAATTGCTCATTTAACACCAAAAATTCTGCCAAGAGACACACCCATGGCTTGCTAGGTGCTAAGCCTATTCTTTCCCACTCCCATATGGAACAACAGCCCTGTCTACGGCTAATGAGTGGGGTCGGCCCTCCTGCCAGCCTAGGGACTCCTTTTGTGGTCTGCTCATCCCCTGGACCCAGGGGCCTGAAATGACTAAGGGTAACCATATTCAAGAAAAAAAAAAGAACTGTATTTATCTATTTTTAGCCATTCTGGGACTTTGTTCCTGTGGCGGCTTTTCTCTAAGTTGGAGGGAGTGGGGTTTACTCTCTAGTTGTGGAGTTCAGCCCACTCATTGGGGTGGTTTCTTGTGTTGTGGAGCATGGGCTCTAGGGTGCATGGGCATCAGTAGTTGTGGGCCCCAAGCTCTAGAGCACAAGCTCAGGGGTTATGGTGCGCAGGTTTAGTTGCTCTGCAGCATGTGGTATCTTCCAGGATCAGGGATCAAACCTGTGTCTCCTGTATTGGCAGGCAGATTGTCAACCACTAAGCCACTAGGGAAGCCCTAAGAGCAACCATATTCTAAAGTCCAAATTTATCTTACATCTTCGGTGGTCAGAAGTCCTAAAGAGGGCTTCCCTGGTGGTCCAATAGGTAAAGAATCCACCTTGCAGTGCAAGGGGCACCGGTTCAATCCCTGGCCCGGGAAGATCCCACGTGCTACGGAGTAGCTGAACTGGTATGTCCAATTATGAGCCTGCGCTCTGGAGTGCATGCGCCCAGAGCTGGTGCTCTGCAATGAGAGAGGCCACTGCAATGGGAGGCCTGGGAGGATATTCTCTGACAGGCATCATCATATGGTTCAGAGATAGACACACTTTGTGCTCACTCCCATAGGTCCATGACATGCCTCTTCCTCAGATCTTCCAATCTTTCTCTTCCCAGGCTCCTGCCAAACAGTCAAGCCGTCTGCTACTACCCATGGGTCTTACACATTCTTCCTTCAGGCCACTTCTTATGTGCAGAATGGATGACTATGTGCAATGCATGAACTGTGAACCACTGAGAGGATTTTGCCTCATCGCTGTCTATCAGATCGTAGATAAGCAGCCTTGCATGTCTTCTTGCACCTACTTACCAAGTCATCTTAGGCCTGAGCCAAGCTCAGCCTTTTTCCTCTTCTACACCAGTCATAAGGGACGCTCCAATCCCATGGAGCCATATGTGAGCTCAGAGGCAGGTACCAGTGCAATCATTGTTGATGACATCTGGCCACATAATCCTGCAGCTTCCTTGTTCTCTGGCCCTGTTCATGTCCAATCCTCAGTATATCACCTCGATCTTACCATGGGCTTTTTCTGGGTTCCCAGACCCGATAAGTTGGACTTGGATTTGCCAAGGCCTGGCTCCTATTGGACAGTTCTGGCCACCAGGCCGTTCTGGCCTCGTGGCAAGATGCTCCCTCATTGCTGTGCTATGTGTGGTGCTTAGTCACTCAGCCATGTCTGACTCTTTGCAACCCCATGGACTGTAGCCACCAGGCTCCTCTGTCCATGGAATTCTCCAGATACGAATACTGAAGCGGGTTGCCGTGCCCTCTTCCAAGGGATCTTCCCAAACCAGAGGTCGACTCCAGGTCTCTCACATTGCAGGCTGACTCTCTACTGTCTGAGCCACCAGGGAAGCCCAAGAATCCTGGAGTGGGTAGCCTATTCCTCCCCCAGGGGATCGTCCTGAGCCAGGACTGCAACTGGGCTCTACTGTGCACAGGCTGCTTCTTCACCAGCCGAGCTCCCAGGAAAGCTCTGCTCATTATGCTGGCCCAAAGAGTGTGCCAGGAGCTACTTTTCAACAGTTCACGATCGTTATTCTAAAGATCATGTGGCCTTGCTCCAAAACCCTTGGACTCTTCTTTGTGATTCTCCCATTGACATGTTCCATTCATTCCTCTTTCCCCACCACTAATACAGCAAATACCACACATGCTATTGTCCTGTATAGTCCAAGAAGCAAAAGCACTTGCCCCACAGATAAGAAAAGATGTAGATCTCTGGGCACCACTTAGAGCTGGCAGCCATCTGTGTCATTCAGGAAATGTGTCAGAGCAATATTCTCAAGCAAAATATACCTGCAGAACTCAGAGAAGCCTGGCATTTTTTTGTCAGAGCAAATATTGCTCACCACGGTGTGAACCACTAGAGTTTCTATCCTTGCCTTATGTCTTCTTGCACCTACTTACCAAGTCATCTTAGGCCTGAGCCAAGCTCAGCCTTTTTCCTCTTCTACACCAGTCATAAGGGCGCTCCAATCCCATGGAGCCATATGTGAGCTCAGAGGCAGGTACCAGTGCAATCATTGTTGATGACATCTGGCCACATAATCCTGCAGCTTCCTTGTTCTCTGGCCCTGTTCATGTCCAATCCTCAGTATATCACCTCGATCTTACCATGGGCTTTTTCTGGGTTCCCAGACCCGATAAGTTGGACTTGGATTTGCCAAGGCCTGGCTCCTATTGGACAGTTCTGGCCACCAGGCCGTTCTGGCCTCGTGGCAAGATGCTCCCTCATTGCTGTGCTATGTGTGGTGCTTAGTCACTCAGCCATGTCTGACTCTTTGCAACCCCATGGACTGTAGCCACCAGGCTCCTCTGTCCATGGAATTCTCCAGATACGAATACTGAAGCGGGTTGCCGTGCCCTCTTCCAAGGGATCTTCCCAAACCAGAGGTCGACTCCAGGTCTCTCACATTGCAGGCTGACTCTCTACTGTCTGAGCCACCAGGGAAGCCCAAGAATCCTGGAGTGGGTAGCCTATTCCTCCCCCAGGGGATCGTCCTGAGCCAGGACTGCAACTGGGCTCTACTGTGCACAGGCTGCTTCTTCACCAGCCGAGCTCCCAGGAAAGCTCTGCTCATTATGCTGGCCCAAAGAGTGTGCCAGGAGCTACTTTTCAACAGTTCACGATCGTTATTCTAAAGATCATGTGGCCTTGCTCCAAAACCCTTGGACTCTTCTTTGTGATTCTCCCATTGACATGTTCCATTCATTCCTCTTTCCCCACCACTAATACAGCAAATACCACACATGCTATTGTCCTGTATAGTCCAAGAAGCAAAAGCACTTGCCCCACAGATAAGAAAAGATGTAGATCTCTGGGCACCACTTAGAGCTGGCAGCCATCTGTGTCATTCAGGAAATGTGTCAGAGCAATATTCTCAAGCAAAATATACCTGCAGAACTCAGAGAAGCCTGGCAGGTTTTGTCCCTCCTCTGTGGTAGCAAGTTCAAGACATATAAGGCAGTATCGGGTGTGCCTCAGACCACGGGGCTCCTAATTCAGCATTTCATTGTCCTTCTACAGTGCAATGTTATCACATACTTAATGGTTTAAAATGACACACATTATCATGGCTTAGCTCTGTCCTCTGAAAGGCTGCAATCAAGGCATCAGCCGGGGCTGCAGTCCCAGCTGGGAGGGGAATCACTCCCACACTTATACAGTTTTGGGGCACAATTAGGCTTCTTGTAGGCTGCTGGACTGAAGAACTAAGTCTTTGTTGGCTGCTGGTCAGAACATACCATCAGCTCCCTGCCACATGAACTTTCTCATACAGTGGTTCACAACACGGTAGCTAGCTTCTTCAAAGTCAGCAAAAAAGGAGAGGGTCTCAGCAAGATGGGAGTTGTAACATGACCTAACCTAGCCACGTACATGTATGTCCTATCACTGTGTCATATTCTACTGTTTAGAAGGAATGTGCCAGTCCAAACGCAAGAGAAGAGGCTCATATAAGGGTGGGGGTATTAGAAGATAGAGATCATGGGGTCACCTTAGAAACCATGCGCCATAGATGGGGTCCTCATGGTCATCTAACCAGTGGGTGATTCAGCTCCTGTATCCCATTTTAGAGTCTGCTTCTTTCGCCCACTATCCATACTAACTGACAAGTCAGGCTCCCTAAGAAACAGGCTCAGAGAAGGAGACTTGCATGTAGAAAGCTTATCTTTAAGTCCTTTTAACAATATTGCCTGTGAATGAGTGAGAAAAGCAGGTGAGAAGGAAAAACTGATGATGTGCAGTTGGAACAACTCTTGCAATCCCACGGATTGTAGCCCAGGCTCCTCTGCCCATGGTATTTTCCAGGCAAGAATACTGGAGTGGGTTGCCATTTCCTTCTCCAGGTTGGAACAAAAGCCTTAGCTAACGGAGAGATGGAAGGTAGCATGACTCTTCAGAGTCATCCTGAAGTATGGTCAGAGGGCCAGGTCTTTGTACACCACATTGAGCAATCAACCGATGCGGGCTCCACCTGGGGAGTGGAACTTTGGACTCTTGGACAGCTCTCCAAGGCCAACAGCAACTTACAAGGAGGGGCTTCTCCGGCTGCTCTGGTAGCTCAGTGATAAAGACTTCGCCTGCTAATATAGGAGACCTGGGCTCGATCCCTGATCTTGGGAGATCCCACATGCTGCGGAGCAACTAAGGCTGTGAGCCACAACTATGGAGCCTGTGCCCTAGAGCCTTGGAGCTGCAACTACTGAGCCCACGTGCTACAACTGCTGAGCCCCATGCGCCCTGGAGCCCGAGTTCCACAACAAGAGAAGTCACCACAACAAGAAGCCTGCTCACCTCAACTAGAGAGATCCCCCCACTCCCTGCAACTACAGAAGCGCCCATGGCAACAGTGAAAACCCACAATAGCCCAAAATAAATAAATAAATAACTTTTTTAAAAAAAAAAAAACAGAAGGGGCTTCTCTGTGAACACAGCAGTCAATACTCCCAGCAGCTGGAAGCATCGAGCCTCAGACCTGAAGGATATCTGGGAGGCACAACACTGCAGAAACTGTTCATCAACCCACAGGCATGACACAAAATACACTGCAGTGAACTTCTTGATGTTTGACTTGAATAAAGCAAGAAACGGCGTTTTTTTTCCCCCCATAAAAGTAAGTTTGAGACTTTGTTCAGCGGTTCCACAATGTCAAGGATGATGTCAATGATGCCCTTGGCATTTATCTCATACGTCTTAGCTCACGGCTCCAAATATCAGTCACTATGATCATCTCTAAGGTGGAAAAAGAGAGATCACAGAGCAGTGCCAGCATACTTTCCTTCACCCTGCTGGCCTGAATTGTGCCCCAGAGCCAACCTTAGATGCAGGAGAGTCTCACCGGGAGAATAATTCATTTTTTCCTCTGTCTCTAGAGTAGAGGCAGGAATGGGAGAAGGGGATTTGGGATGCGCACAGTGAGTCAATCCACACTGTTTTCAAAGTGGGATCCTGTTTTGTTCATTAAGGTCAGATCTACAAGCTTTAAGGGCTTTCCTGGTGGCTTAGTCGGTAAAGAATCTCCCTTTAATACAGTAGGCCCAGGTTTGATCACTGGGTGGGGAAGATCTCCTGGAGAAGGGAATGGCAACCCACTCCAGTATTCCTGCCTGGAGAATCCCACGGACAGAGGAGCCTATTGGGCTATAGTCCACTGGATTGCAAAGAGTCAGACACAAGTGAAGCGACTTAGCATGCATGCTACAAGCTCTAAAGACCAGATGAAAGAGGATGACAGGCCATTATTTGCCTGAGGAGCCAATTCAAGTCTGGTATGTGATGGGACACTATCTGCCTGACTTCGAGGCCAATCAGGAAAACAAATAAGTGCATGCCAGGTCTTTCAGAGAGGGGACTGACTATGGAGAACGAATTGACTCAAGGGGCTGAAAAGCCAAAAAAGGGATATAGACATCCCCAGGATTAATATCAGTAGAAAGCTACTGTAATTCCCAGCTGGAGATCTCAGAGAGAAAACACCGTTACCAGATTTCAGGAGCCCAGGTTACCTCGTGAAAACTGGCTTCACAACAGAGGGTACCCGGTTAGATCCGGATCACGGAGGAGAAGCTGCCAGGAAAAGCCTGGAACCAGAGTCGCTGTGGCTCCACGCTGAAAAAGGAGTAAGTGTTGAGCCCTATGTGAACTTCTTGATGTTTGACTTGAATAAAGCAAGAAAGCGTTTTTCCCCATAAAAGTAAGTTTGAGACTTTGTTCAGCGGTTCCACAATGTCAAGGATGATGTCAATGATGCCCTTGGCATTTATCTCATACGTCTTAGCTCACGGCTCCAAATATCAGTCACTATGATCATCTCTAAGGTGGAAAAGAAAATCACAGAGCAGTGCCAGCATACTTTCCTTCACCCTGCTGGCCTGAATTGTGCCCCAGAGCCAACCTTAGATGCAGGAGAGTCTCACCGGGAGAATAATTCATTTTTTCCTCTGTCTCTAGAGTAGAGGCAGGAATGGGAGAAGGGGATTTGGGATGCGACAGTGAGTCAATCCACACTGTTTTCAAAGTGGGATCCTGTTTTGTTCATTAAGGTCAGATCTACAAGCTTTAAGGGCTTTCCTGGTGGCTTAGTCGGTAAAGAATCTCCCTTTAATACAGTAGGCCCAGGTTTGATCACTGGGTGGGGAAGATCTCCTGGAGAAGGGAATGGCAACCCACTCCAGTATTCCTGCCTGGAGAATCCCACGGACAGAGGAGCCTATTGGGCTATAGTCCACTGGATTGCAAAGAGTCAGACACAAGTGAAGCGACTTAGCATGCATGCTACAAGCTCTAAAGACCAGATGAAAGAGGATGACAGGCCATTATTTGCCTGAGGAGCCAATTCAAGTCTGGTATGTGATGGGACACTATCTGCCTGACTTCGAGGCCAATCAGGAAAACAAATAAGTGCATGCCAGGTCTTTCAGAGAGGGGACTGACTATGGAGAACGAATTGACTCAAGGGGCTGAAAAGCCAAAAAAGGGATATAGACATCCCCAGGATTAATATCAGTAGAAAGCTACTGTAATTCCCAGCTGGAGATCTCAGAGAGAAAACACCGTTACCAGATTTCAGGAGCCCAGGTTACCTCGTGAAAACTGGCTTCACAACAGAGGGTACCCGGTTAGATCCGGATCACGGAGGGAGAAGCTGCCAGGAAAAGCCTGGAACCAGAGTCGCTGTGGCTCCACGCTGAAAAAGGAGTGAAAGCGGGGATGGAAAACGCACAGCTTCTCCTCCTTCACACTTTCCAACCACCCATCTCATCCCACGGACTTAATCTAATTTGAAGCTGGCTGACCACAGAGCCTGGAAAATGAAGTTTGCAGGAATAAACTCAAGAGGAAACAAGAAAATTACTGGCACCCACACCACCTGCACAGTGACATGGATGTCAGGAGTAACTGCGTGAAAGCGGGGTTCTCTTTGCTCCACCGCATGAAGAAATAATCCAGCTCTCAACATCTGACATCATAGAGATATGATTATTCTGTCTCAACTAAGAAAATAGTGTTACTTACCCCAAATTCATTTAGGAAAAGCAGAACTGGTTTTTAAGAAATGTAGGCTCTAAAAGTTTTTAAACAGCATCTGGTCCAGTTTGAAGACATACTGGACCTAATAAAGAAGGAACAAAATATTTTTAAGAGAATTCTTTATGAAGAACTAGTACATTGACTCCTTTTTACTTTCAAACTATAAAAGTCAAACTATTGATCAAAACAGGAAGTTGAACTGGGTGGGGCTAAGATTTTGATGTTAATTACAGATAAATGAACAGAGACTGTGAGCCCTGGCTGATTTATAATTTTTGACCCTCAAAGTGCCACCAGTCACTTGAAAAGGAACTATAATTTTTGGACTATTACATGTCAAAAATACAGCCATCAGCTAAAATTCTAGAAACTCAACTTAGGAAAGTAAACAATATGTTTTGTGAAGTAATAAATCTTCTAAGAGCAGGGTATTTTAGGGAAATGAATCGTCTTTAGATTCAATTCTTCTTGTCATGTCAAGATACAGTAAATCTGTATTTGTAGATAGGGCTTTGTGAGAAAACAACTCAAATTGTGTAACTGTTTTGTTACTTTCTCTAATACAAGATTGGGATGTACCTTGCATAAAGCACCACACGTAAAATAATAGTTATTGCCTGCCAGGCAATGTGCTTAGCCAGTCCTTCATACATATTATTTAAATTAATCCTCAAAGAATCTAACACAGGAGGTGTTATTATTATCCTCATTTAACTGATAAGAAAAGTTAGCCTTGGGGAGGTTAAATGCCTTAAATAAGAACATGCTTAGTGTAATCAGAGTCATTTAGATACATCCTGATAGCTGGATTAACCAAGAACTCTACTAAAAATAACATAATTCAAGGAAACTTTGACATTGCAAAATTGCTATTCTATAGAAAAATTTCAATAGTCCTTCAGGGGTTGAGGAAATATGAATTAATTATTAATCTCTTTAACCTTAGTAATAAAGACCAACCTAATAATTTATAAACTATATTGAAGCTTTCAAGATTAAAATTCTATGGTTCTGACATTTGTCTCTTTCAGAGTTATTCTTTATCTGAATTTCTGTATCAGTTGTGAAACCCTCCTCTGGAATTAAAACTGGGATTTTAAATGGGATTTATTACCCAAATTCATTTAGGAAAAGCAGAACTGGTTTTTAAGAAATGTAGGCTCTAAAAGTTTTAAACAGCAGTATTGAAGACATAGTGGACCTAATAAAGAAGGAACAAAATATTTTTAAGAGAATTCTTTATGAAGAACTAGTACATTGACTCCTTTTTACTTTCAAACTATAAAAGTCAAACTATTGATCAAAACAGGAAGTTGAACTGGGTGGGGCTAAGATTTTGATGTTAATTACAGATAAATGAACAGAGACTGTGAGCCCTGGCTGATTTATAATTTTTGACCCTCAAAGTGCCACCAGTCACTTGAAAAGGAACTATAATTTTTGGACTATTACATGTCAAAAATACAGCCATCAGCTAAAATTCTAGAAACTCAACTTAGGAAAGTAAACAATATGTTTTGTGAAGTAATAAATCTTCTAAGAGCAGGGTATTTTAGGGAAATGAATCGTCTTTAGATTCAATTCTTCTTGTCATGTCAAGATACAGTAAATCTGTATTTGTAGATAGGGCTTTGTGAGAAAACAACTCAAATTGTGTAACTGTTTTGTTACTTTCTCTAATACAAGATTGGGATGTACCTTGCATAAAGCACCACACGTAACAATAATAGTTATTGCCTGCCAGGCAATGTGCTTAGCCAGTCCTTCATACATATTATTTAAATTAATCCTCAAAGAATCTAACACAGGAGGTGTTATTATTATCCTCATTTAACTGATAAGAAAAGTTAGCCTTGGGGAGGTTAAATGCCTTAAATAAGAACATGCTTAGTGTAATCAGAGTCATTTAGATACATCCTGATAGCTGGATTAACCAAGAACTCTACTAAAAATAACATAATTCAAGGAAACTTTGACATTGCAAAATTGCTATTCTATAGAAAAATTTCAATAGTCCTTCAGGGGTTGAGGAAATATGAATTAATTATTAATCTCTTTAACCTTAGTAATAAAGACCAACCTAATAATTTATAAACTATATTGAAGCTTTCAAGATTAAAATTCTATGGTTCTGACATTTGTCTCTTTCAGAGTTATTCTTTATCTGAATTTCTGTATCAGTTGTGAAACCCTCCTCTGGAATAAAACACATCACAAGGAGATTTTTAAAACTGGGATTTGCATTGACGTATATATTAGTGAATTCACATACTTCAGAGAATATTCTTATTAATAAATATTTTAGAATAATTTTTCAGGGATGACAACTGAACTCAGGGCCCCTAGAATATACACGTTTTATTTGTATGGAAATTTGGACATAAAATTTGTATCATTTAAAACTAATATGAATCAAAAGGTAAAAGCATTAACTCTTCATTCCTGCTGCTGCTACTGCTTAGTCACTTCAGTCGTGTCCCACTCTTTGTGACCCCATGGACTGCAGCCCATCAGACTCCTCTGTCCATGGAATTCTCCAGGCAAGAATACTGGAGTGGGTTGCTATGCCCTCCTTCAAGGGAATCTTCCCAACCCAGGGACAGAACCCTATATATATATATATATATAAACTTGAGACACCATGGACTGCAGCTCGCCAGGCTTCTCCATCCATGGAATTTTCCAGGCAAGAATACTGGTGTGAATTGTCATTTCCTTTTTCACTCTCCATGCCTACAAATTATTGACTCTTCCAAGGTTCTAAAAATAGTTGTTTAAAGGAAGAAGTTAATGTATCTAGGGGATCTAATACGTAATTTTTGTTTAAAAGAATTCCAATCACCATGTTGAGTTTTTCTATTCAGTTTGCCGTATTAAATATATGAAATATATTTCATTTTAAAGTCCAATACAGTCATGTTTGTCAAGAATGCAGAATTCTGTGGTCCTTAGAAAGTTGCCACTGAACAGTGAAGCATGTCTTCACTCTTCAAGCTGGAGTATTTTCTCCTTGCAAACTGTTCTCAGCTACTAAGCTTGTTTTAAGATGCTCTGAGCCACCAATTTTGGTTTTTACATGCGTTATTGTACAAATCCAGGAAACAAACTCAGTCTCTTGATATTGACCACAGCATTTCCAGCAGTCTTGATGCTTCTGATTATATACATGCTTCCTGCGTTTGAAATCTTGTGTACTATTAGTACAATATTAACCTTTTAAATGAAACTAACAATATGAATCAATCTTAAATACACTTTATGGTTTCTGCCTGTTATTTACTACATCAGCGTTGATGGTTTCCTTAAAAGATCTACTTTAAGATAAGAGTACAAAAGAAGGAAATTCGAAAGAGTTCAGAAAATTGCAGTCCCAGGCTTACAATTTCAAATGAAAAAAGAGTGACAAAATCTGTGATCCTAGGGCTAGAAGATGAAGCCGTGGTCTTCTACGGTCATAGAGAAGAGAGATATTGTTGAGAAATGAACATGGTATCAACCACAAAGACTTTAAAAAATACTAGGCATGTGTTTTCAAGTATAAAATAGGCAAAGTCAGGATATGCCTTAGCTCAGTGTTCTTCTTTGAGGGTGACTGTGTCCAGAACGCCTGTCTAGCCAGTTCTGACACCCAACACGCCCAAAGCTCCCTCCACGCCGCTTAGCCCTTCCTCCGGCACGCACACGCCCAGCCCCGCCAGAAGATAAAGCTAAGATGGCAGAGCGCAAAGTACTGCAGCTGCGCTGAATGAAGCTGGAAACACAATAGCAAAGCCTGGTCTATGTTTGTTTTTTTCGCATTCTGCACATTTTCTTGAATAGTAAGAGACCCCCGCCCCTCTTCCCAACACCTGGCTTTCGGTAGTACTGCGAGCAGTCCTATCAGGAGGGGGCCCTTGCTTTTGCACATTTCGAGAAATCCACTTCTCCCGTTTGCAGCGGTGGTTCAGGTGACCCTTGCGACCTGCCTTGGGTGGGCCACCCTCCCCTTCAGGTCCCCTGGCCAGTGGAATCAAGGGTGAGTTCAAATGCCCTCTCCTTCCCGGCTCGCGCCCCATTCCCCGCTACACTAGGGGAGCCTTCCGAATTCCCCAGCTGCCCAGGCAGAGGAGTTGCGGTGATCCGGGAGCGCACAGTGCGGAATCAGGAAGAGGAGGAGGAGCGGGGAGAAAAAAAAAAAAAACCGCTGCACTGGCTATCAATTTAAGGTAGAGCAGCCGCTACCGCTGCCGTGGAAGGAAACGCTGCCAACCGCAACACCAACGCCTCCCTCGGCTACCTAAGTGAGCATGTGTGCGGCTCTGCGCACGCCTAGTTGCACCGCTCAGTGACAACTGGCTTCTTAGGAATTATCCAGCTACCAGGTTTTGTGTGTATCCAGAAGGCTCGGGAAGGGGCCCGTCTGGGACGAAAGGGTACTGTAAGGATCCAAGAGAAATGAAGGAGCAGGTAAGGGAGAGACAAATGTTCCAGGTCAGTCTCCACTAGAATCTCTAAATGGGCAGTTTGGACCTGAGCTGCACATGTTTCGCTCTGTCAGCAACATTTATCCATTCACATACTCATTCATTCAACCAATATCGATTTTCCTGCTGCTTAGGGCTAGCCTCTGGGCAATGATGTAGGGATTTAAGGGGTAACAGACATAAGCATCATTCCAGTCCTTAAGGAAAAAGTCTAGTACACTTTGGTTTGTGTGTAACCATTTGTGAAAAGCCATGTGACAAGGTGGAGAAGTTCTCCCCCAACCTTCTGCAGTGTTATTTTGACCATGTTTCAGAGGATGAAATTTGCCCAAAGATATGCAAGAAGCAGTCCGGACCCAAACCCTCCCATGCCAGGACCTCTGGCTATCTATCTCTCTGGCTCTTGCAGCATTCATAGCTCTAAACTGTTTCTAAGAGCTCAGGCCTTTCTTTAACTGCATCAGCCTTTAGCTGCCACTGTACCTGTATCTTGGCTCTCATTCCAGGGTTGGTAGGGGCGTGGGCGGAGGAAAAGTGAACAGGGGCTGGCCGTTGCACATTTCGAGAAATCCACTTCTCCCGTTTGCAGCGGTGGTTCAGGTGACCCTTGCGACCTGCCTTGGGTGGGCCACCCTCCCCTTCAGGTCCCCTGGCCAGTGGAATCAAGGGTGAGTTCAAATGCCCTCTCCTTCCCGGCTCGCGCCCCATTCCCCGCTACACTAGGGGAGCCTTCCGAATTCCCCAGCTGCCCAGGCAGAGGAGTTGCGGTGATCCGGGAGCGCACAGTGCGGAATCAGGAAGAGGAGGAGGAGCGGGGAGAAAAAAAAAAAAAACCGCTGCACTGGCTATCAATTTAAGGTAGAGCAGCCGCTACCGCTGCCGTGGAAGGAAACGCTGCCAACCGCAACACCAACGCCTCCCTCGGCTACCTAAGTGAGCATGTGTGCGGCTCTGCGCACGCCTAGTTGCACCGCTCAGTGACAACTGGCTTCTTAGGAATTATCCAGCTACCAGGTTTTGTGTGTATCCAGAAGGCTCGGGAAGGGGCCCGTCTGGGACGAAAGGGTACTGTAAGGATCCAAGAGAAATGAAGGAGCAGGTAAGGGAGAGACAAATGTTCCAGGTCAGTCTCCACTAGAATCTCTAAATGGGCAGTTTGGACCTGAGCTGCACATGTTTCGCTCTGTCAGCAACATTTATCCATTCACATACTCATTCATTCAACCAATATCGATTTTCCTGCTGCTTAGGGCTAGCCTCTGGGCAATGATGTAGGGATTTAAGGGGTAACAGACATAAGCATCATTCCAGTCCTTAAGGAAAAAGTCTAGTACACTTTGGTTTGTGTGTAACCATTTGTGAAAAGCCATGTGACAAGGTGGAGAAGTTCTCCCCCAACCTTCTGCAGTGTTATTTTGACCATGTTTCAGAGGATGAAATTTGCCCAAAGATATGCAAGAAGCAGTCCGGACCCAAACCCTCCCATGCCAGGACCTCTGGCTATCTATCTCTCTGGCTCTTGCAGCATTCATAGCTCTAAACTGTTTCTAAGAGCTCAGGCCTTTCTTTAACTGCATCAGCCTTTAGCTGCCACTGTACCTGTATCTTGGCTCTCATTCCAGGGTTGGTAGGGGCGTGGGGCGGAGGAAAAGTGAACAGGGGCTGGCCGTTGCTGTTCAACACAAACGTGTAACCGTGCTGAAGGATCAGCAAAGGAATTTCATTTGACAAATACTGGCAATCAACCATACGCAAGGTTCTGTATCAGGTGTTGAAGAAGGCACCAAGATTAATCAGAAGCTCTAAAGGAACTTAAAAGATAGCTGAGGCAACAAGGCAAGAACAAAATCTGTGCAACAGAACTGCTCCGATGACTGATAGGATTCCTCATGCCTGTCCTTCATTATCTCACATTTATGCCTCTTTTTAAAATCAGAATGATATCCATTTATTATTCAAAGCCTCAGATAAAATGCAATCCTTCAGTACTTTCTCTCCACAAAAACTAGAGTTAATTTAGTTTACTTTCCCACTCCTTGTGTGTACTTTTCTAAACGGTAAACTCCAGGAAAGAGTGGAGGACAGGGAAGTCTGATGTGCAGCAGTTTATGGGGCTGCAAAGAGTGAGAAATGACTAAGGGAGAGAACAACAACAAACTACAGTAAATAGGGCTTGATTTTTTTTGTTGTTTTTTGCTGCTATAGAAGAACATTTAAAAATGCTTAAGAGCCAGTAAGTACATGAAGGATATGTGTGCTTTTGTGCTTGATCATGACTGACTCTTCACAATCCTTTGGACTGTAGCCTACCAGGCTCCTTTGTCCGTGGGATTTCCATGGAATGGGCTGCTATTTCCTTCTCCAGGGAATCTTCTGGACCCAGGGATTGAACCTGCGTCTCCTGCTCTGCAGGCAGATTCTTTACTCACTGAGCCACTGGGGAAGCCAATAACATTGGACTTAAAAAAATAGGACTTAACAACAATTTTGTCAGGACTGTAAGTTAAGCAAACTCTTCAAATTGAGAATCAAAAAGATAAAATTCAATAGGAATGAGGGTGCATTGGTATGTATTTCTAGAGCATTTACTCAGAATAAGTTAGCAGAATAACTTGAAAGAGGGACTCAGCAAATATTGAAAATGGTAGAAATATTAGCCAGGACCTCTGGCTATCTATCTCTGGCTCTTGCAGCATTCAACAACTGTTTCTAAGAGCTCAGGCCTTTCTTTAACTGCATCAGCCTTTAGCTGCCACTGTACCTGTATCTTGGCTCTCATTCCAGGGTTGGTAGGGGCGTGGGCGGAGGAAAAGTGAACAGGGGCTGGCCGTTGCTGTTCAACACAAACGTGTAACCGTGCTGAAGGATCAGCAAAGGAATTTCATTTGACAAATACTGGCAATCAACCATACGCAAGGTTCTGTATCAGGTGTTGAAGAAGGCACCAAGATTAATCAGAAGCTCTAAAGGAACTTAAAAGATAGCTGAGGCAACAAGGCAAGAACAAAATCTGTGCAACAGAACTGCTCCGATGACTGATAGGATTCCTCATGCCTGTCCTTCATTATCTCACATTTATGCCTCTTTTTAAAATCAGAATGATATCCATTTATTATTCAAAGCCTCAGATAAAATGCAATCCTTCAGTACTTTCTCTCCACAAAAACTAGAGTTAATTTAGTTTACTTTCCCACTCCTTGTGTGTACTTTTCTAAACGGTAAACTCCAGGAAAGAGTGGAGGACAGGGAAGTCTGATGTGCAGCAGTTTATGGGGCTGCAAAGAGTGAGAAATGACTAAGGGAGAGAACAACAACAAACTACAGTAAATAGGGCTTGATTTTTTTTGTTGTTTTTTGCTGCTATAGAAGAACATTTAAAAATGCTTAAGAGCCAGTAAGTACATGAAGGATATGTGTGCTTTTGTGCTTGATCATGACTGACTCTTCACAATCCTTTGGACTGTAGCCTACCAGGCTCCTTTGTCCGTGGGATTTCCATGGAATGGGCTGCTATTTCCTTCTCCAGGGAATCTTCTGGACCCAGGGATTGAACCTGCGTCTCCTGCTCTGCAGGCAGATTCTTTACTCACTGAGCCACTGGGGAAGCCAATAACATTGGACTTAAAAAAATAGGACTTAACAACAATTTTGTCAGGACTGTAAGTTAAGCAAACTCTTCAAATTGAGAATCAAAAAGATAAAATTCAATAGGAATGAGGGTGCATTGGTATGTATTTCTAGAGCATTTACTCAGAATAAGTTAGCAGAATAACTTGAAAGAGGGGACTCAGCAAATATTATGTTTATAGATAACACTGATAATATCTTTGGTAGATATGACAGTTTCAGATGTTACACAGTTAGTCACAATTATAGTTCCAGGTCATAATCAAGAATTATCTTTTGTGAAGAAAGTCTGAGTGGGGCTTTCCTGGTGGTCCAGTGGGTAAAGAGTCAGCCTTGCAGTGCAAGGGGTACCGGTTTGATCCCTGGCCAGGGAAGATCCCACGTGCCGAGGAGCGGCTGGACCGGTGTGTCCAATTACAAGCCAGCGCTCTGGAGCGCATGCGCCCAGAGCCGGTGCTCTGCAGCGAGAGGCCACTGCGATGGGAGGCCCACACAGGCCCGAGTATAGATGGATGAAAATAAATAAGTAGGGCTTCTCCTGGTGGTCCAGTGGATAAGGACACCGCCTTGCAGTGCAAGGGGCGCCAGTTCGATCCCTGGCCTGGGAAGATCCCACGTGCCGTGGAGCGGCTGGACTGATGTGTCCAATCAGTGAGTCGGAGCTCTGGAGCGCATGCGCCCAGAGCCTGCGCTCTGCGACAACAGACGCCACCACGATGGGAGGCCCACAGGAGCCAAAGAACAAAGACTGATGAAAATGGAGAAATGAAAGACCAATAGAAGTGGCCTGCCCGGTCCCTCCCTCCCCAATCCGACCCCTGCCCCCCTCCCCAAATAATAATAATAATAATAATAAAATAAGTAAGTAAAAAAGTCTGGGCGTAAAAAGATAAGCCATGAAGTGACCACTCTCAAGAGATAAGAGTGCCCCTATCTTAGGGTGAATGTGGAGTTAAAGAACTGGTCGCATTAAGACTTAGCTCGAATTTCGACACTTGTCCCCTGACTGACTCTTCACAATCCTTTGGACTGTAGCCTACCAGGCTCCTTTGTCCGTGGGATTTCCATGGAATGGGCTGCTATTTCCTTCTCCAGGGAATCTTCTGGACCCAGGGATTGAACCTGCGTCTCCTGCTCTGCAGGCAGATTCTTTACTCACTGAGCCACTGGGGAAGCCAATAACATTGGACTTAAAAAAATAGGACTTAACAACAATTTTGTCAGGACTGTAAGTTAAGCAAACTCTTCAAATTGAGAATCAAAAAGATAAAATTCAATAGGAATGAGGGTGCATTGGTATGTATTTCTAGAGCATTTACTCAGAATAAGTTAGCAGAATAACTTGAAAGAGGGGACTCAGCAAATATTATGTTTATAGATAACACTGATAATATCTTTGGTAGATATGACAGTTTCAGATGTTACACAGTTAGTCACAATTATAGTTCCAGGTCATAATCAAGAATTATCTTTTGTGAAGAAAGTCTGAGTGGGGCTTTCCTGGTGGTCCAGTGGGTAAAGAGTCAGCCTTGCAGTGCAAGGGGTACCGGTTTGATCCCTGGCCAGGGAAGATCCCACGTGCCGAGGAGCGGCTGGACCGGTGTGTCCAATTACAAGCCAGCGCTCTGGAGCGCATGCGCCCAGAGCCGGTGCTCTGCAGCGAGAGGCCACTGCGATGGGAGGCCCACACAGGCCCGAGTATAGATGGATGAAAATAAATAAGTAGGGCTTCTCCTGGTGGTCCAGTGGATAAGGACACCGCCTTGCAGTGCAAGGGGCGCCAGTTCGATCCCTGGCCTGGGAAGATCCCACGTGCCGTGGAGCGGCTGGACTGATGTGTCCAATCAGTGAGTCGGAGCTCTGGAGCGCATGCGCCCAGAGCCTGCGCTCTGCGACAACAGACGCCACCACGATGGGAGGCCCACAGGAGCCAAAGAACAAAGACTGATGAAAATGGAGAAATGAAAGACCAATGGAAGTGGCCCGCCCGGTCCCCTCCCTCCCCAATCCGACCCCTGCCCCCCCCCCAAATAATAATAATAATAATAATAAAATAAGTAAGTAAAAAAGTCTGGGCGTAAAAAGATAAGCCATGAAGTGACCACTCTCAAGAGATAAGAGTGCCCCTATCTTAGGGTGAATGTGGAGTTAAAGAACATTTAAGAAAAAGCACTACTGCATTAAGACTTAGCTCGAATTTGGGCATGACATTGACTTGTGAATACTCTCCTATCTGGGAGTTTTACTTTCACAGAAAAACAACATCAACAACAACAAAAAAACCCCAGTGCACTAAGTGCCTACCTGTCTTTCTAAATTAAAAGCTATTTTTATCAGATTTAAATCCTAATGACAAAAAATCCAAAATAAGAACGCCAAAGGAACTTCTAATTCAGCTGACCCCCTCTGGCTTGAACTCTTGAGTTCCACCAGCACCATTCACAGTACGTCTTTCCGTCTGCAGCGCACGCTTAGGGGAAAGGTAACAAGGGTACAGAACGGTCATCCTCTGGAGGGGCAGCGGGTCTCTCTTTCGGACCCCAATGCGCCTCCTGGATGGAACCCAGTACCTGAAGCCGCCTGGCAGCAGCTAGCAGCAGCTGACAGCGTCACCAGCGCTTTCCTTACTCTTCCTCCAGCGGATTGCAAAACCCGGAGACGCGGACTTCCGATCCCGCCCGACTCGCCGGCCCCACGCCCAATGCCCGGAGGCGGAGGCAGTGGCGGCGGAGAGGGGGCGGGGAGGGAGCCGGGGGCCGGCGTGACTGAGCATGTGCGGGGCGGGGCGCATGCCCAGTGCGGCCGGCCGCTTCCCATTGCGGGTGGCTCCGGCGGTGGCAGCGGTGGCGGCGGCGGCGGCACCGCCTCCTCCTCGCACTCTCGGGCTGGCGGGGTTAGATGAGCGGCCCCAGTAGTGGCGAGGGCGGCGCGGGGCGGAGGAGGAGGAGAAGGAGGAGGTCGCTGTCTTTGTAGGCTCGCTGCTGCGGGAGCGAGAGGCCGCCGCCGGAGCCGTCGTCGTTGGCAAAGGGCTGTGTGCGCGCGCGTGTCTGCCTGCCCGGCCCTCGGGGACGAGGCGGCGGCGGCGGCGGCCGCGGCGAGGATGATGATGTGCGCAGCGACTGCCTCTCCCGCCGCCACCTCCTCGGGGCCCGGCGGGGACGGATTCTTCCCTGCCGCCACCATCGCTTCCTTCCCGGCGCCGGGGGCGCTGTTCATGCCGCTTCCCGAGGGCTCCTTGGCGGCCGCGGGGCTGGGGCTGGGGCTGCCGGCCGCGGACTCCCGGGGTCACTACCAGCTGCTGCTGTCAGGCCGGGCCCTGGCCGACCGCTACCGGAGGATTTACACAGCCGCGCTCAGTGACAGGGACCAGGGGGGCAGCAGCGCCGTACACCCGGCCTCCAGGTGCGTCTCCGGGTGCCCCTCGGCGCCCCATGCTGCGTGTGCGCCCGTGTGTCTGTGTCTGCCCGTCCACAGACGTATCTTACCGAGCTGTCTTTCTGCAAGCGCTGGCTGCTTGATGGTACAAGCTCTGGAAAGGAGGGTGCGATGGCAGCAGTTAGTGCTCTGAGTGTGTGTGACTGCCTTTGTAGGGGGCAAGCAGCGTAGAAGGGGAGAGTGTGATGCAGGCTACAAGAGGTAGGCGATGGTGCGGGTCGGTTATGACACGTGTATGTGTATTGTTGGAGGAGGTGGAGAGCGGAGTCTGGCAGGGTCATGCACGAGGAGCATTGGCAGGATCGGGGAGGGAGCTGGCGTTGCCAGTGTCTCTGCCGCAATGGTATTTGCGCGTATTTCTCATTCTCCCCCCACCCCGCCCCTCCGACATTCCAGCCTCACCTTTCCGCCTGCCTGTAAAGAAAAAGAATTCTGTGTTTCGCTAAGGGGAGCCATGGTACGGGTTAAAGATAATGTCATGTGTTAGGATGAGATACTGGGTTTCAGCTTCCGAGATTTACGCGAAAGGGATGCCGTTGGAGGTTTTCTGTGATGTGAGACGTACCTGATACCGATTTCTAGAGCCGTACTTTGAGAATTGGACCCTTGAGTCCTTCAGAGATGCGGTTGCAGCAGCGCTCGTGTTCTGTGGTACCATCGGCCATTTCCCTTCATCTTCTGTTCAATTTCCCCTGTTACTTTTTTAGCCTTAGAGGCGAGGGGGATTTGGTGGGGATAAGGGCCAACCTGAAAACCTTGAAAATGTGCCAGCTGGTGTAGTGCCCAGCTGCCACCAAGGAGAACATCTGAGTCGCTTCTAGGTCTCTTTCAGTTGCTTGGTGCACCTTCAGCTCCCTTGGTGGAGGAGATGTGAACTCACTTTCATTTTCTTTTTCTTAAAATGTAGGTGTCTTTTTTGCCTCGGGCTCTTCTATTGTTTTCCCTCCATGCCCTTACATGCCACATACCCTGAAGGAGGGTGACTGACTTGTTTCACCAGCTTGGCTTTGGCAGTGATAATTGGGAGCTGGCTTCATCAGCCAGTTTTTTCTCACACCTTCCTCCAATACATAGGGGAAAGCCTCGTAGGATTTTGGCAAACAAGTTACAGAGTTTGCTGTGTTTTCTTGAACGTGCAGTTGGTTCGGTAATAACCACATACCATTTTCGCTCATATGAAAGGGGCTAGGCTATGCAGCAGGCCCTCGTGGTTGACCAGTGTGTACTATGGCTTCTTTCCTTTGCAGGGAGTTGTAAAGGTAGAGCTTTCTCCACACTTTTTGTGTGTAAACCTTTCTTTTCATGTGGATGACTGTGTACAGGATTGGGGCTTGAGTAGTTTTATCATACTGATAGAAATGTGTGTAACTGACCACCCTTTGCTATCTGAATTGAAGGCCACAGTGCAGCAGTCTCTTTCTTGCTCATGTTTTTGAAAAATGCACAAAACCTCAGTAGACAGTTTGCTCTCGTAATTAGGTGTAATACTGAGCTGGGAGTCTCTTAATTATGACACTGGAGGTACACCTTTACAAACCCCTTTCACAGAATTTGAATTGATTTCATACGTTGTTTCCAGACTTAGGCAATTATTTGTGACTGGTTTGTTCCCTGTTTTAGCTTGCTATACTGTATTTGTGTAATAATACTATTTCTGTGTATTTAGAAATGTATAAACAGTTTTACACAAAATTAATATAGATTAACCATATATATAATGTCTGTGAATGGTATTTTAGTCTTTGATCTGTTTTTGTACAAGTGATCAATTAAAATGAGTGAAGAACAGTAGTTCACATACTGTATTTCGAGAAGTACTCACGAAACAAGCCTTAAGTTGTATGATATTGCCTTCTAGCGCTTGTTCAGAATACTATTATAGTTCACATTATTTTTTCTAAGTCTTGGCCTGCACCTGTTCTTTATTGAGGATTTGCTTAAGAATCCAGTCATATTTCATATTAAGTATTAATGGGGGAAGTGGAGCTGGAATTTAGGTTCTGAATGAGTGATATAATGAGCGGTACAGAGGCACTGGTTGAGTTAAAGGAAGATGAAATGTTTCAGACAGAGAACAGCATATGTTTCAGAGCAAGCAGAAAGGATGAAGTTCTAATGAGAATCAAGTTTAAAGTGTGAGAGGAAGGAGACAGTGACGTAAGCTGAACAAAGATTTTGAGTTAAGAAGAGAGCCGTGGTACAATCGCACCTCTGGTTGGCTCGAGAGTCCTCAGTAGGGTTAAATGTTGATGAAAGTGAAACACTTTCCAGGTCACTAATGCCTTTTGAGGAAGTGGTCAAGATGTCTTGGAAGAGAGCTGTGGTTGAGGAGTCGATGAGGTGTCTCGAGGTGATGGGAGATGCAGGGTTGAGGGAAGGTTATTTGAGTGTGGGAGGGTAGGTGGAAAACGGTAAGTGGAGAAGGAGAAATTAAAGCGACAGAGGGAATGATCATTGTGCGGAAGCCTACGGGAGATCTTGAGGAACAGATTTAACATGACAAGATGCCCACCCCAGTATTCTTAGGCTCCCCTGGGGGGCTCAGACAGTGAAGGATCCATCAAAAGACCTGGGTTCAATCCCTGGGTCAGAAAAATCCCCTGGAGAAGACAAAGGCTACCCATCCCAGTATTCCTGTCCAGAGAATTCCATGACTTGTCCATGGGTCGCAAAGAGTTGGACACGACTGAGCGACTTTCACCTTACCATGACAGGTGGAGAGTTTAGCCACTGAAAAAGTTAGGGGCTAGTTGTCCTTTAATATAGAAGGGGAGGAGGTAAGTATGAATCTATAAGACCTGGAATTTCTTAAGAGCTGTAACTTTTTCATTTTGGTAGTCCTAACGTGGAGCACATGTTTTGGCTGCTGTTCTGTAAATATCCAGTGCCCACTGTGTGTCGGGCTGTTTTAGGTGCTGAAGATGCAGCTGTGAGCAGGACAGACTATCTCTATCCTCTTTGGAACTTTCAGTCTAGTGGGGGAAAGAAAAAGCAGCTGATCACTTCAGGTAGTGATAACTAGCCATGGAGGAAATAAAACTAATTTCATGTGACAGATGACTTGTAGTTGGGGGTGAAATGTTAGGTAGGGCGGTCAGTGGGTCAGGGTGAGTTGACACTTGGGTTGAGTCACAGTGATAGGAAGGCAGACCTGGAGGTATAATGTTTTAGGAGAATACCATCTCTGGTGCAGAAGCAAGGTTGTGTTCAAGGAGGAAAACAGGGCTAGTGAGTTATCAGTGTCGAATTACTGATAATTAGTTATTATCAGTAAGTTAGTTACGGAGGGTGATGTTTTAGGTGAAGGTAGAGAAGCAGAGGGACGGAAGTCTGTTGGCGTCGGTGACTTTAATGGCATTCTAATGAATGCCTGAATTCTGAAACTACACTGGTTTAGATCCTGGCTTTGCTACTTTTCATCTGTGTGACCTTGGGACACGTTACATAACTTCTGTGCCTCGGTTTTTTGCTTAAAAAACATTTTTGAGATATAATTGGCATATAACAATTATGCAGGCGTGCAACATAATCATTTCATATTTTGAGAAATGACTACCACATAAAGTCAAGTTAACAATTATCAGCATGCATAGTTGAAATTTTTTTTCTTAAAGTGAGAACTTTTAAGATTAACTCCCTTGGCAACTTTGAAATAAACACTCCGGTATTATTACTAACTGTAGTCACCACACCATACATTAAATCACCATGACTTACTTATTTTATAAGTTTTTATTTGTACTTTTCAATTTCCCCTGCCCGTTTTGCCCATCTCCTTCCGCACGCCTTGGACAACCATGAATCTGTTCTCTGTATCTAAGAATTTGGATTTTGTTTTTGTGTTTTGTCTTGTTTGGGTATATTTGTCTTTCTCTGTCTGACTTATTTCACTTAGCATAATGCCCTTAGAACCCGTTCCTGGTGCTGCATGATTTCCCTCTTTTTTATGACTGAGTAATACCCCAGTTTAAATATACACTGTATCTTCTTTATTCATCTATCAGCAGATATTTGCATTGCTTCTTAGTTATTGTAAATAATTCTACAGTGAGTGTAGGCGTGCAGATATCTTTTCAAGTTAGTGGGTTTTTTTCCTTTGAGTACATTCTCAGAAGTGAAACTGCTGGATCATATAGTAGTTCTTTTTGTAAGTTTTTTGAGAAATCTCCATACTGTTTTCCATAGTTTACATTCCCCCCGGCGGTACACAAAGATTCTCTTTTTGCCACATCCCTGCCAATACTTTTTTTTTTTTTTTTTCAACTTTTGGCCTCTTTTATTGGTTTTTTATTTATTTGTTTTCATCCATCTTTATTCTTTGGCCTCTGCGGGCCTCCCACTGCAGTGGCCTCTCTCGTTGCAGAGCACCTGCTCTGGGCACGTGCTCCAGCGTGCTGGCTCCTAATTGGACACTCGGGTCTAGCTGCTCTGCAGCACATGGGATCTTCCCAGGCCAGGGATCAAACTGGTGCCCCTTGCACTGCAAGGCAGACTCCTTACCCACTGGACCACCAGGGAAGCCCGCCAATACTTTTTATTTCTTGTCTTTTTGATGGTACTCATTCTAACGGTGTGAAATGATACTTGTACCTTTGCTTGGCATTTTCCTGGTGATTGGTGATGCTGAGCACCTTTCATGTACCTGCTGACCATTCATATATCTGTTGGAAAAATGTCTGTTCAGAACTTCTTTCCATTATTTAAATTGTATTGTTTGTGGGTTTTGTTTGTTTGTTTGTTTTTATTTTTTGATGTTGAGGTCTGTGAGTTCTTTATATATTTTAGATACTAACCCCTTATCAGTATATGGTTTGCAAGTATTTTCTCCCATTTGGCATACCGCCTTTCCATTTTTGTTGGTTTCCTTTGCTGTGCTTAAGCCTTTTATTTTATTTATTTTTAAAAATGTATGTATTTTGGGCTTCATTGCAACACTCGGTCTTTCTCTAGTTGTGCTGAGTGGTCTTACTTGGTCAGAGGCATGAGGGATCTTCCCAGACAAGGGACCGAGCTCCTGTCCCTTGCACTGCAAGGCAGATTCTTAACCAGTGGACCACCAAGGTACCCCAAGCTTTTTAATTTGATATATTCTCACTTGTTTATTTTTGCTTTTGTTTTCTTCTCTGTAGAATGGGAATATAATGATGAGGATTGTTTCGTAGATTACATGAATCTGTATATGTAACAATTGGCACATTAAGTGCTAATAAATATTAGTTAACAATTTCTGCTGAGAGTTAAGGGGCAGATGGAGAGAAGGCAAAGATCATGTATGATCTTTTATGCTCGTCTCAGTGACTGTTGAATGTGTGAATGACTATTTCATTCATTCAGTGACTGAATAAGTATATTTTTCTCTGAATGAATCGGTGAAAGGTGCTTGAAGAAGAGAATTGTAAGGAAATGAATAAAGAAATATTTGATCCGTTCTGAGTGTGAATGGCAGTACAGCATTGATTACATTTAGGATGAATCATAGCACAGTGACTATTCTGCTCTGCAGTCAGACTTGCCTTAGTTCAGATTTCAGTTCTGGTTTTTGCTTTCTTAAAATGGGTAGGTTAATTTGCATTTCCCTGTTTCTTTGCTTATAACCTTATAGGGTTATTGGAAAGGCTTTGTGCCTGAACATGGTAAATGCTCATTAAATGTTAGCTGCTGTTGGTGGTGGTTGTGGAATTACTGTTATGATTAAAATCACATATTTTAAATTTCAGTCAGCATTATGTTGTAAGCTTTTCCACTCAAAAGAGAACTAGAAAACAAACAAACAAACACAAACTACTGGTTGATTCAAGGTTCAAGTGTCCCTGGAGGTGAAAGAAAAAAAGAAAGTGAAGGTTTTTGGTGATCAGGGTTGACCATATGGTAAAAAAGAAAGTGCTGCCAGGAGGAAACTGATAGTATGGGAGATGGAGATGGTCAGGGTATTGAGGCTGGAATGGAAGAACAGTGTTAGTGGACTCAGTAGAAGAGATTGTAGCTGAAATGAGAAGTTACTTTTCTTCTCAAAGCTAAACCTACTTCCTTCCTTCACCTTTCTCTCTTTCTCATTAGAAATGCTGTTTGAGCCCATTCTTCAGATGCACGGGCTTTGGGTTATAAGAGGCTAATCCCACACAGGTTCTGAGATGAATACTTGGTGCTAACCATTGGCCCTATAAAAAATTTGTAAGACAGTTTCCACCTGAGTTTACTGTCTGGATGGGGGTGAAAGGTACAGAGGCAGGCACTTACAGAAGTGTTAAATAAAATGACTAAGAGAGCGTAGCCTCCTGCAACAAAGGGATGGCTTACTGAGCTACTGCAAAGGCGTGATTGTTTCGTAGATTACATGAATCTGTATATGTAACAATTGGCACATTAAGTGCTAATAAATATTAGTTAACAATTTCTGCTGAGAGTTAAGGGGCAGATGGAGAGAAGGCAAAGATCATGTATGATCTTTTATGCTCGTCTCAGTGACTGTTGAATGTGTGAATGACTATTTCATTCATTCAGTGACTGAATAAGTATATTTTTCTCTGAATGAATCGGTGAAAGGTGCTTGAAGAAGAGAATTGTAAGGAAATGAATAAAGAAATATTTGATCCGTTCTGAGTGTGAATGGCAGTACAGCATTGATTACATTTAGGATGAATCATAGCACAGTGACTATTCTGCTCTGCAGTCAGACTTGCCTTAGTTCAGATTTCAGTTCTGGTTTTTGCTTTCTTAAAATGGGTAGGTTAATTTGCATTTCCCTGTTTCTTTGCTTATAACCTTATAGGGTTATTGGAAAGGCTTTGTGCCTGAACATGGTAAATGCTCATTAAATGTTAGCTGCTGTTGGTGGTGGTTGTGGAATTACTGTTATGATTAAAATCACATATTTTAAATTTCAGTCAGCATTATGTTGTAAGCTTTTCCACTCAAAAGAGAACTAGAAAACAAACAAACAAACACAAACTACTGGTTGATTCAAGGTTCAAGTGTCCCTGGAGGTGAAAGAAAAAAAGAAAGTGAAGGTTTTTGGTGATCAGGGTTGACCATATGGTAAAAAAGAAAGTGCTGCCAGGAGGAAACTGATAGTATGGGAGATGGAGATGGTCAGGGTATTGAGGCTGGAATGGAAGAACAGTGTTAGTGGACTCAGTAGAAGAGATTGTAGCTGAAATGAGAAGTTACTTTTCTTCTCAAAGCTAAACCTACTTCCTTCCTTCACCTTTCTCTCTTTCTCATTAGAAATGCTGTTTGAGCCCATTCTTCAGATGCACGGGCTTTGGGTTATAAGAGGCTAATCCCACACAGGTTCTGAGATGAATACTTGGTGCTAACCATTGGCCCTATAAAAAATTTGTAAGACAGTTTCCACCTGAGTTTACTGTCTGGATGGGGGTGAAAGGTACAGAGGCAGGCACTTACAGAAGTGTTAAATAAAATGACTAAGAGAGCGTAGCCTCCTGCAACAAAGGGATGGCTTACTGAGCTACTGCAAAGGCGTGAGCAAGAGATGAGAAAGCAGTTTGTGTGTAAGTAACAGTAAGAATTCCACTAGAGCTCGAATCTAGGTGTTTGTTATGAGGAGAGGAACGGACATTCTCTGGAAATGGAAGCTTTGGTCAGAGGGTAGGGCAGCTTGAACTACCAGGTGAGAGTTAGATTTTATTCAGTAGACACTGATCGTTTGGAACTATGAAGAGACATCATTGTAGGAGTGTCCTAGGAGATGATGTAGGACTGAATTAGTTGTGTTTGTGGGTAAGGAGTAATTTGCTTCATATAGCTGTTACATCTGTGGAATCCTATATAAACATGTGTTAAGACAAAAATTGTTGTATTGGGATATAAAGAGGTAGAAATATTAAATGGATTCATTTCTTAGCTCAAGATAAGAGAAAATCTTGCCTTTGGGGTAAAAAAGAAAATAAAAATGTTAAAACTGTTTTTGTATTTTAAGGTATTTATTTTTTAAAAGTCGGCAGAACAGAATAGTCTGACTCTTTTATTCAAGAATAGGGCTTCCCTGGTGGTCCAGTGGGTAAGGACATCACCTTGCAGGGGGCCGGTTCGATCCTTGGCCTGGGAAGATCCCACGTGCCGCTGAGCGACTGGACTGATGTGTCCAACTACCGAGCTGGAACTCTGGAGCGCATGTGCCCAGAGCCAGTGCTCTGCAGCGAGAGAGGCCACTGCAGTGGGAGGCTCACGCAGGCCAAAGAACAAAGATAAATAAATGAAAGATCAATAGAAGTGGCCAAAAAAACAAATGTTAAAAAAAAAAAGAAATAGATTAAATATTCTGTTTTGGGGAGGAGGGGTCAGGGTAATTGAGGTTTAATTTACATATGATAAAATTTACCCTTTTAAAAAGTATCTGTTGGAAGAGTCTTAAGAACCATCACAGTCAAGTATAGAATATTTCCGTCACTCTAAAAAGTTTCTTGAGTTAACTCCCTTTCTTAACCCTAGCCACTGTCTACCACAGACCAGTTTTCTGTTGTTAATCTTTTACCTTTTCTAGAATATCTTATAAATCTAGTTCCTTAAGGGCAGGATATATTGTTCTGCCATATATTGGCAGATAATAAGGGTCATATATTGTTCCTCTGTCTATGACCTGTCTCTGTATTTCCTGTATGTGGAAATTAGGCTTGAAAGCTTCAGTAGGTTTCAATTAGACATTTTTTGGCAAGAATATTTTTGTATATAATGCTGAGTACTGCACATTGCATCCCATCCAGAGGTTTTCATGTCTCCTTGTTTTGCAATGCCCAGTCAAGCTGCTTGGATTCCTTGGGTAAGACAACACGCACTAGATTTTCTTTTTGTAAGTATATGCTTCTTCCATTTGCAGTAAGCAGGTAATTATGGGTAATAACATTGGCACACTGTGGATATCTTCTACCTAATGGTTTTAGCATCCTGTGATAATCCTTAACTGAGTCAGTCATTACATTAGGGGCTTCTAAATGATGGGTTGTGTTAATTCTGTTCAAGTAGAATTTAGTAGCTGATGCTTTTCTGCAAAGAATTTTCTCTTTATCAGCTGGTTCCTCGTAAGCAAGTAGGGTGAATGGTTTAACATTCTCTCCTTATTAGCAAAACTGATAGAGCAGTCCAGCAGTGAGTGACAATGACACTCCCCTTCATCACCCGTGTCCCCCAATTCCGGTACGAGCTCCTCAAGACACTGAGAACGTTGGCTGCTAAGACTGCCTGCAGCTGGAGTTGCTCCAGATACTGCTCGGAAGCCACAGAGCTGCTTCCCTCAAAGGCCTATGTCTTCTTTGGGGCCAGCCTGTATCCCGTGTCTGTTCTCTGTGGGGCTGTAAATGCCTGGCCCTAGAGGTACAGTGATTTTGAAGATCCACCCCAAGCCCAGAGCTCCCATGAACTAGCAGAGGCCTTCCTGAGTTTGCATTTCAAGTCACCTCCTCCCTCTCTGCAGTCTCACTTCCTTTACTCTCCCACAGGTGTTGATTTGGAAGGCATTCCTCAATCCTTTCAGTCAGTTCAGTTCAGTCGTTCAGTCATATCTGACTCTTTGCGACCCCATGGACAGCAGCACTCCAGGCTTCCCTGTCTTTCACCATCTCCTGGAGCCTGCTCAAACCCATGTCCACTGACTCAGTGATGCCATCCAACCATCTCGTCCTCTGAAATCCCCTTTACCTTCTGCCTTCCATTTTCTGTAGCATCAGGGTCTTTTCCAGTGAGTCATGTCTTTGCATCAGGTGGCCAAAGTATTGGAGCTTCAGCATCAGTCCTTCCAATGAATGTTCAGAGTTGATTTCCTTTAGGATTGACTGATTCGAGCTCCTTGCAGTCCATGGGACTCTCAAGAGTCTTCTCCAACACCACAGTTCAAAGGCATCAATACTTTGGGTGCTCAGATCTCCATTTCAGAGTCTTTTTCCTCAGGAACCTTAGCCAAGGCAGTTGTGGTGCCAGTGGTAGTCTGAGGAAGTAGTCTCCAAAGTGGGATTTTTGGAGCCAGACGATCTGCCGGCTGGCTGGAATAAGGACCCACTGCTGAGTGTAGACGGAGCACTGATAATGGAAAGCCTTGGCATGACTGTAGTTGTGTGCTTGTTAGAATGTTCACTGGTGGCGAGTTGGAATGGGCTTCCTGTAGAAGAAACTGTATCAGTGGGTACAGGAGCTTAGGCTTCTGAGACATTTGGAGAAGTTATTGATTATAAGGATGGTGTTGTCACATGACTGGTGGTGATACTAAGAAAGAGTGGAGGACTGAAGGTGACCAGGGGCCAAGTGAGAACGTTAGGTGATGTCTTTCTTCGGCATCATGTCAAGAAACTCCTCTTCTGCAGTAGGAGGGGAGAAAAAGCTAAAGATTAGGCTGAAGATTTAATTTCAAGGGTCGCAGAACTCCAGGGGGTGTTGATTTCTCAGCAAGTCTGCTAGACCAGCTCTAGTTTGAAAGGAGTGGGACCCTGACTTTCACGATGGGATATCTGAGTCCATGCACTGGATAACCATAGAACCCGCAATTCCTCTGAACCCTGTAGGCTGCAGAAGTGACCTTCTTCTCCCGGCTAGAGGGTAGTTGCTTGAAGATGTTGCCGCCACCACTGCTCCCCTGCTTGCCTCTCCCCTGCTGTTTATCACCAAGCCAAGAGCTAGAGTTAAGTCACAGCCAAACCTACTGGGAGATGCTGGACCTGCCAATGGATGAGAGGGACAAAGATGTCCATGCACACACACACACACACACACACACATTCCCAAATAGTGCAGAGGCACTCCAAACACCCCAGCAGACACACACAAGATTGCTATGGGCTCTTCCAGGAATTTTAAAGGAGATGCAGAAATGTCTGCCACAAACTGCTAACTTGAGGTAGTTCGTGGTTTTGAGAATAAATTGTGTTCCACACCTTTCAGTGATGTCTTATCTTTTTGAAGTTGAATTTGGATAGTTTGGATAGTTTCTGTGATACAAAGAAGGGACTGCCCAGGCGGCTCAGTGGTAAAGAATCTGCCTGCATATCCTGAACCACAGGTTATGCGGGCTGGAGCCCTGGGTTAGGAAGGTCCCTGGAGGAGGAAAATGGCAACCCACTCCAGTGTTCTTGCTGGGAGAGTCCCGGGGACAGAGGAGCCTGGTGGGCTACTGTCCATGGAGTTGCAAAGAGTTGGACAGGACTGAGTGACGGAGCAGGCCTGCACACGTGAATGAAATACAAATACTCTTCTTCAAGCTTAGGTGCATTTTTTTCAAATGACTGCTAAGTTGTTAGACTGTAAATTCTTATTATCCAGTTCTCATTAATAAAGGTTCGATATTTCTTTTGGCCTACAAGTGTTGTGGAAAAGTCTCTGGCAGTGGCTGTGCAAGGGCCCAGTAATGACCTTGTGTTTATCAGTGTTGATCTAGCAACTGAGCGGGTGAATGCGCAGCCTGACAGTGACAGAGACTAGCCTTCCTTCAGGAGCAGCAGCCAGTACTTGTACTTTGGAAAGGACTGTGATTCATTTTGACTGGATTAGATGCATATTCTGAATACGAGCTTCCCTTTCCAACTTGCAGGGCTTAGCCATTGCTGCTGTTTGAGGGCTTACAGAGTGATCCATCAGCAAAGGGTGCCACATAACATTGCTTCAGAGTGAAGGACCCACTGTATAGCAAGTGGATCCCACAGATCCATTTGTCTCATCATGCATCCTAACCGTCCAGGAGCAGCTGACCTGGTGAAGTAGTAAGATGGTTGTGATAGCACAATGATGAACACGAACCCTCTGGTGTTCCGAGTAGAAAGAGCACATGGAAATCAGGATGCTTCTACTTAGCGTCAGTGTCATTGATACCCTGGGGAATTTATGCTTCCCATCTCTAGCTCTGAACACTGGTCAGAAGGGGAGCATTTTTATCAGAGACACGGTAAGGGTCAAGGCGCAGCTGCTGATGGACCTTGGTGCTCCCTTTCAGAGTAAAAATCGCTCAGTCATATCTGACTCTTTGCAACCCATGGAATTCTCCAGGCAAGAATACTGGTGTGGGTAGCCTTTCCCTTCTCCAGGGGATTTTCCCAACCCCGGGATTGAACCCTGGTCTCCCGCATTGCAGGTGAATTCTTTACTGTCTGAGACACCTGGGAAGCCCAAGAATACTGGGTTGAGTAGTCTATCTCTTCTTCAGGGGATCTTCCTGACCCAGGGATCGAACTAGGGTTTCTTGCATTGCAGGCGGATTCTTTACCGGCCGATCTACCAGGAAAGCCCCCTTTTCCACGAGGGCGGGGTCAGTGTATCTGGTCATCTAGAGGAGGGTAGGGCTGTGGTTTTGTAATGGAGCACGGCGTTTGACACACAAGTGTTCTACCGAGTGACTGTAGGTAGTTCCTTTTCCAAATTTAATGAAATGTGAACATGAGAAAGGCTTGCTGGCCACCTCACAGAGGTTCTGGTAGTGTAGAAATTCTCGCCGGAGACAAGGGAAGCCACAGTGACTGAGAGAAGAGGTGTGACTGTAAGTTTGGGCCTTGAAACCATCTGTAAGCAGTGGTGGAGGCCTGCAATGCTTTACTTCCTCTGGCAAGTTTCTCCAGGAAATGAAACTAACCAGAAGCCTGCAGGAGCGTTATCCAGAAGTAATTTGAAGCAAGTGAATGCTAGTAGTACAGTAGGAGAACTGTAGTGAATGCTGGTCAGTGCTGAACAGACCTTGTTCCTAATCTGAGGGAGAAACAGTGACAAATCAAGTCTTTTTGTCTTTCACTGTGAAATGTAATATTAGCTGTTGCTGTTTTGACTGCTTTTGGCAATTTGAAGAAGTTCTTCACTATTTCTATGTTGCTTATAGTTTTTACCATAAGTGGGTATTGAATTTTGTCAGGTACTTTTTCTGCATTTATTGATATGATCACATATCAAGAGAATAAAAGGAAAAGTCAAATTAATACATTTTTGAATGTTAAGTCAACCTTGCATTCCTGAGATTAAAAGGCACATATGTGGTGAATTGTTGAGTTTAATTTGCTGTTATTTTGTTTAAGAATTTTGGGGTTTATATTCACAAAGGGTATTGTTTTATAATCTTTTCTTTTTTTGTAATACCTTTGTCAGGTTTTAATATTATAGTTATCCTTGTCTTGTAAAATGAGTTAATTAGTAATCACTTCTGTATTTTTTTTTTTTTTAAGTTTGCATGGGATTAGATATTTGATAGAATTCACCTGATCCTGAAATTTTCTTTGGGGGAAGGTTTTACAATTCATTTCCTTTAATAGATACAGAGATATTGAGATATATTTTTTGTTGTTGTTATTTCTCATAAATTTCGGTAACTTTTTTTTGAAAGATTTGTCCCTTTGTTTAAATTCTTGAAATTTTTGGCATAAAGTTGTTTATAGCAGTCTCTTTATAATCCTCTAATGTCTCTGGGGTCTGTAATGATAATCCCTTTGTCATTCCTCATGTTAGGGTTTTCTGTTTTTTTTCCTTGTTTAGCTAAAACTTTGTCATTTTTGTTTTTAAGTTCAAAGAATCAATTTTTGGCTTTGTTAATTTTGTCTGCTATTGTTTTTATTCTATTTCATTGACTTTCCTCTTATTCTTATTTGCTTCTTTTTCACTTTGCTCTTTTTTTTTTTTTTTTTACTTTCTTAAGATAGAATCTTAGGTCTTTCATTTTAGATTTTTCTCTTCTGAGTATTGAAAGGAATGAATTTTCATCTAAGCATTTCTTTGGTTACATCCCACAAATTTTGATACTCAGTATAGTCTTTGTCATTTAGTTTAAAATATTTTCTAATTTTCTTTGTAATTTCATCTTTGATTTATGCATTGCCTAGAATTACTTTATGTAATCCTCAGATATTTTTATATATATTATTGTTATTGCTTTCCAATGGACATTTTGTTTTTTTTTTTTTTTTTAATTTGTTTTTTTGGGGGGGGGGGGGGGGGGGGGGGGGGGGGCAGGCGGGCCCCTTCTGTTGGTCTTTCATTTATCATTTTTCATCTGTCTTTCTTCTTTGGCCCTTGTGGGCCTCCCATCGCAGTGGCCTCTGTCATTGCAGAGCACTTGCTCTGGGCGCATGCGCTCCAGAGTTCCGGCTCGGTAATTGGACACATCAGTCCAGCCGCTCCGCGGCACGTGGACTCTTCCCAGGTCAGGGATTGAACCGGCGCCCCTTGCACTGCAAGGCGGTGTCCTTACCCACTGGACCAGCAGGAAGCCCAGTGGACATTTTATATAATTTCAGTCTTCTAAAATTTATTGAGATATACCTTATCCTCCAGGATATAATCTTCCTTTGTGATTAGACCATGTGCACTTGAAAAGAATATGTATTGTACCATTTTACATGTAGATGTTATTTCTCATAAATTTCGGTAACTTTTTTTTGAAAGATTTGTCCCTTTGTTTAAATTCTTGAAATTTTTGGCATAAAGTTGTTTATAGCAGTCTCTTTATAATCCTCTAATGTCTCTGGGGTCTGTAATGATAATCCCTTTGTCATTCCTCATGTTAGGGTTTTCTGTTTTTTTTCCTTGTTTAGCTAAAACTTTGTCATTTTTGTTTTTAAGTTCAAAGAATCAATTTTTGGCTTTGTTAATTTTGTCTGCTATTGTTTTTATTCTATTTCATTGACTTTCCTCTTATTCTTATTTGCTTCTTTTTCACTTTGCTCTTTTTTTTTTTTTTTTTACTTTCTTAAGATAGAATCTTAGGTCTTTCATTTTAGATTTTTCTCTTCTGAGTATTGAAAGGAATGAATTTTCATCTAAGCATTTCTTTGGTTACATCCCACAAATTTTGATACTCAGTATAGTCTTTGTCATTTAGTTTAAAATATTTTCTAATTTTCTTTGTAATTTCATCTTTGATTTATGCATTGCCTAGAATTACTTTATGTAATCCTCAGATATTTTTATATATATTATTGTTATTGCTTTCCAATGGACATTTTGTTTTTTTTTTTTTTTTTAATTTGTTTTTTTTGGTGGGGGTGGTGTGGGGAGGGAGGGGGCAGGCGGGCCCCTTCTGTTGGTCTTTCATTTATCATTTTTCATCTGTCTTTCTTCTTTGGCCCTTGTGGGCCTCCCATCGCAGTGGCCTCTGTCATTGCAGAGCACTTGCTCTGGGCGCATGCGCTCCAGAGTTCCGGCTCGGTAATTGGACACATCAGTCCAGCCGCTCCGCGGCACGTGGACTCTTCCCAGGTCAGGGATTGAACCGGCGCCCCTTGCACTGCAAGGCGGTGTCCTTACCCACTGGACCAGCAGGGAAGCGCCCAGTGGACATTTTATATAATTTCAGTCTTCTAAAATTTATTGAGATATACCTTATCCTCCAGGATATAATCTTCCTTTGTGATTAGACCATGTGCACTTGAAAAGAATATGTATTGTACCATTTTTACATGTAGATGTCTATTAATGTCATATAGTTAAAGTTGATTGATAGTGTTGCTTGGCTCTTTTATGTCTTTAATCATTTTTGTCTAGTTCTATCAGTTGCTGAAAAGGAGCATTAAAATATTAGAAATACTTGACCCTATCCCTGTGATTTTTTCAGCTCTAGCTTCATATATTTGGGCATCCGCTATTATGTAGATGTATGTTTATTATTGTTAAAATCTCCTAAAGAGGTTTTATTCTTTATTTCATTATGATGTTTCTTTAACTCCAGTAATGCTCTTTTTCTTGAATTTACTTTATCTGATATTATAACAGTCTGTTCAGATTTCTTAGTCTTACTGTTTTCATGGCAAAAATTTTTTTCTGTCATTTTTTTATTTTTATAATTTCATTTATTTTTTGGGCTGTGCTTGGTCTTCATTGCTGCACAGGCTTTTTTGTCATTGCTGTGCAGGCATTTCTCTAGTTGTGGAAAACAGAGGCTTCTCTGTAGTTGCAGTGTGTGGGCCTCTCGCTGTGGTGGCTTCTTTTGTTGCAGAGCACAGGCTCTAGGCACACAGGCTTCAGTAGTTGTGGCCTGTGGGCTAAGAATTGGGGCTCCCAGGCCCTAGAGCACAGGCTCAGTGGTTGTGATGCATGGGCGTAGCAGTTCTATCACATGTGGGATCTTCCTGGATCAGGGATCGAACTTATATCTCCTGCATTGCCTGGCACATCCTTCACCACTGAGCTACCAGGGAAGCTCTGTCTATTTACCTTTAATCTGTCTATATTTTTACATTTAAAATTTCTCTCTTTTGAGCAGTACATGTAGGATTTTGCTTTTTTTCAAAAATCTGTCAATCTTTGCCTTTTATTTGGTGAGTGTAGACCATTAATATTTAATGTAAATAGCTTGATATGGTTGATATTAGGTCTGTCATTTTATTGTCCTCTGTTTCCCTCTTTGTTTTTCATTTGTTTCTTACTTCCTTTCAATCTTCTTTTGGATTATTCTTTAGTATTCCATTTTAATGTATCATTGGTCTTTTGGGCTATATCTTTTGGTATTAATTTTTAATGTCCTAGGGATTACAACAGACATTCCTAACCTTTCACTGAGAGTTAGTATTGTACTGCTTCTCTTAAAATAGAGAAACCTTACAACCATGCAGGTGGCTTTTTACCCTCTCTGCTATATCCCACTCCTCCTTTATGTTAATGTTGTTGTATGTGTTGTATCTACATATGTTGAAAAACTCACCATACCATAATATAACCTTTGTTGTCAATAGTCATACATATTTGAAAGAACTTAAAGGGAAAAAAGTGTTTTATGTTTATCTATATATTTATTATTTGTTATTCTTCCTTCATTCCTGAAAAATATACATTTCCTTTCAGCTTAAGGTACTTACTTTAGCATTTCTTTTAGTCTACATGGAGGATAAATTCTGTTTTTCTTCATTTGAGAATGTTTTACTTTTCCTTTGATTTCTAAAGGGTATTTTCAGTGAATATAGAGTTGAGTAAAAGCTTGCTTCCTTTTAGCATTTTCATGATGTTTTCCACCTTCACCATTATGATTACTGATGAAGAAATTTTTAGTAATTCCAAAGTTTTTTCCATCTTAGGTAGTATGTCATTTTTTCTGTTTTAAATTTAAGTTTATTTATTTTTATTTTTGGCCATTCTGGGTTTTCCCTTCTGCCACAGGCTCCTCTCTAGTTGCAGGGAGTTGAGGCTACTCTCTAGTTAAGGTGAGCCAGCTTCTTGTTGCGATAACTCCCTTGTTGTGGAACTCGGACTTTAGGGCACACGGGATTCAGTAGTTATGATACATGGGCTCAATAGTTGTGGCTCTGAGGCTCTAGAGCACAGACTCCATAGTTGTGGCTCACGGGCTCAGTTGCTCCGCAGCATGTGGAATCCTCCCAGCGTGAGGATTGAACCTGTGTGTCCTTCACTGGCAGGCAGATTCTTTACCACTGAGCCACCAGGGAAGCCCCTCATTTTTCTTTATCTGCTTTCAAGAACTTTGTTTTTGGTTTTTAGCCATTCGATTTGATGTATCTAGTCTTTGTTTTCTTTGAATTTCTCCTCTTTGGAGAATGGTTGGCTTCTTGAATCTGTAAGTCTTTACTAAATGTGGGGTGCTTTTTTTTTTTTACTTAATGAGCAACAGACATTTGTTGGAAGTCCAATATCAAGGCAGCAGCATGGCCACCTTCTGGTAAGAACCCTTTTCTTGATTCATAGCCAGTGCCTCTGACTGGGTCCTTATTTGGTGTAAAAGGCTAGACATCTCTCTAGTGCCTTTTTATAAAAATACTATTTTTTTTTTTTAGTTGAAGTATAATAGTGTTATGTTAATTTCTGCTTTATAACAAAGTGGCTCAATTATACACATACATACATTCTTTTTGTTTTAAATATTCTTTTCCATTATGGTATGTCATAGGATACTGAATGTAGTTCTCTGTGAGATATCATATGACTTATTGTTTGTTCATTACATACGTAATAGCTTTCAGCTGCTCACCCCAGCCTCCCACTCCATCCCTCTTCCAGTTCCCTACCCTTTGTCAACCACAGATCTGTTCTCTATGTCCATAAGGCTGTTTTGCAACTAGGTTCATTTGTGTCATATTTAAGCTTCCATGTACAAGTGACATCATAAGGTATTTCTGTTTCTCCTTGATCTGATAATCTCTAGTTGCATGGGGTTTCCCATTTTTAAATAAATTTTAATATAGGCTAGTTTCTGTTTTAAATTTAAGTTTATTTATTTTTATTTTTGGCCATTCTGGGTTTTCCCTTCTGCCACAGGCTCCTCTCTAGTTGCAGGGAGTTGAGGCTACTCTCTAGTTAAGGTGAGCCAGCTTCTTGTTGCGATAACTCCCTTGTTGTGGAACTCGGACTTTAGGGCACACGGGATTCAGTAGTTATGATACATGGGCTCAATAGTTGTGGCTCTGAGGCTCTAGAGCACAGACTCCATAGTTGTGGCTCACGGGCTCAGTTGCTCCGCAGCATGTGGAATCCTCCCAGCGTGAGGATTGAACCTGTGTGTCCTTCACTGGCAGGCAGATTCTTTACCACTGAGCCACCAGGGAAGCCCCTCATTTTTCTTTATCTGCTTTCAAGAACTTTGTTTTTGGTTTTTAGCCATTCGATTTGATGTATCTAGTCTTTGTTTTCTTTGAATTTCTCCTCTTTGGAGAATGGTTGGCTTCTTGAATCTGTAAGTCTTTTCTAAATGTGGGGTGCTTTTATTTTTTTACTTAATGAGCAACAGACATTTGTTGGAAGTCCAATATCAAGGCAGCAGCATGGCCACCTTCTGGTAAGAACCCTTTTCTTGATTCATAGCCAGTGCCTCTGACTGGGTCCTTATTTGGTGTAAAAGGCTAGACATCTCTCTAGTGCCTTTTTATAAAAATACTATTTTTTTTTTTTAGTTGAAGTATAATAGTGTTATGTTAATTTCTGCTTTATAACAAAGTGGCTCAATTATACACATACATACATTCTTTTTGTTTTAAATATTCTTTTCCATTATGGTATGTCATAGGATACTGAATGTAGTTCTCTGTGAGATATCATATGACTTATTGTTTGTTCATTACATACGTAATAGCTTTCAGCTGCTCACCCCAGCCTCCCACTCCATCCCTCTTCCAGTTCCCTACCCTTTGTCAACCACAGATCTGTTCTCTATGTCCATAAGGCTGTTTTGCAACTAGGTTCATTTGTGTCATATTTAAGCTTCCATGTACAAGTGACATCATAAGGTATTTCTGTTTCTCCTTCTGACCTTCATTTAGTATGATAATCTCTAGTTGCATGGGGCATTAATCCTATTTTTTTAAATAAATTTTTATTGGAATATAGTTGTTTTACAAGTGTTGTGTTAGTTTCTGTTGTGTCTGTATGTGTGTGCTTAGTTGCTTCAGTCGTGTCCAACTCTCTGTGACCCTGTGGTCTGTAGCCTGTCAGACTCCTCTGTCCACGGGATTCTTCAGGCAAGAAGACTGGAGTGCATTGCCATGTGCTTCTCCAGGAGACCTTCCCAACCCAGGGATTGAATCCAGGTCTCCTGCGTCTCCTGCATTGGCAGGCGGGTTCTTTACCACTAGTGCCACCTGGGAAGCCCCAGTTTCTGCTGTACTGAAACATGAATCAGCTATGTGAGCTATGTGTGTGTATATATCCTCTCTTTTTTAGATTTCTGCCTCATTAGGTCACCTCAGAGCATCGAGTAGAGTTTGCTGTTCTGTATATAGCGTAGGTTCTCATCAGTGTTTTGTCTTATGTGTAATAGTGTATGCATGTCAATTTCAGTCTCCCAGTTCATCCCAGCTCCTTTCCCTCTGTTATCCATAAGTCCCTTTTCTACTTCTGTGTCTATTTCTGCTTTTCTGCCATTGTTTCTTTTTTTTTTTTTAATTTTTTTTTTTTGTGGGGGAGGTGGGTTGGGGAGGGGATGGGCAGGTTGGGGAGGGAGGGGGCAGGCGGGCTACTTCTATTGGTCTTTCATTTATCTATTTTCATCCATCTTTGTTCTCGGGCCATGTGGGCCTCCCATCACGGTGGCCTCTGTTGTCGCAGAGCACCAGCTCTGGGCGCATGCGCTCCAGAGCTCCTGCACCGTAATTGGACATATCGGTCTAGCCACCCTGCGGCACGTGGGATCTTCCCAGGCCAGGGATCGAACTGGCGCCCCTTGCACTGCAAGGCGGTGTCCTTACCTACTGGACTACCAGGGAAGCCCTTCTGCCATTGTTTCTTAAAAATATTCTGCTCCACTTTCTTTTCCTTCTTACATTTCAGTGACAATTATGATAAAACTTTTGAGATTGTCCCACAAGTCTCTGACTATTTGCTTTTTCCTATTGTTTTTTTTTCCTCTTTGTTCTTCAGATGGGGTAATTTTTATTAATGTATTTTCAAGTTTGCAGACTTATCTCTTTCATCTTTATTCTCATAGTGAGCCCATCCAGATGAATTGTATTTCACACATTGTTCAGTTTTAAAAGTTACATTTGGCTCATTTTAAAAATAGTTTCTCTTTGTCCTCTGAGAACTTTTTCCTGTTCATTTCAAGTATGTTTGCCTTTACTTGAGGGAGTATATTTATAATAGTTGCTTTAAAGGTACTGTTGGAGAGTTATAACATGTGGATCATCTCAGGTTTGACACTTGGTCATTGTTTCTTCCCTTGAAAAAAAATAACTTATGTATTTTGGTTGTGCTGGGTCTTTGTTGCAGTGCTCGGGATTTCTCTAGTTGTGGGGAGTGGGGTCTGCTCTTTGTGGCAGTGTGTGGGCTTCTCATTGCAGTGAGTTCTGTTGTTGAAGATCATAAACTTCAGGCACATGAGCTTCAGTAGCTGCAGCATGCTACCTCAGGAGTTGTCATATGTGGACTCAGTAGTGTGGCCTGCAGGCTCTAGAACTCAAGCTCAGTGGTTAGGGTGCACAAGACTTCAATTGCTCCATGGCACGTGGAATCATCCCGGGCCAGGATCGAACCCTCACCCCCGACTCTGGCAGACTGACTCTCATCCACTGTACCACCAGGGAAGTCCCTATCATAATTTATTTTTGCAATGTGAGAATTTTGGATTGTATCTTAGATATTGTGAATGGCTGTTTTGAGAACTCTGGAGCCTACTATAATTCTCTGGAGAATGTTAACTTTTGTTGTTGTTTCTTTTCGCAGTGCATCAGCGCATTTAGCTTCAGATTTGGTCTTGCCTTTTGTGGGTGGTGGTTTTCAATTCTCCGAACTTCTGCTGTGTTGGTATAGGTCTGTCTTAGACCTTTCTGCATCTTTTTCCCTTGCAGGATTTCTTCACATTTTCCTGCTTTCTAAGTTTAACTGTTTCTTTTGTTTCCTTTTCAGAGTCCTCAAGCAATTCTTTTCTTTTCTTCTCTTTCTGTTTTGTATTTTGCCCAAAGCTTATAGTTGTAAACAGCATGAAAGATAGGCTCTATTTGGTTTATGCCACCATACTGACATCAGAATTCCTTCTCTGGCTGCTGTTAAGACTTTTCTCCTTACTTTTGATTTTTAGGAGTTTGACCCTGCTCTTCCTAAGTATGCTTTTTCTTAGTGTGTGTTTTTCATGTGTTTGGTGTTCATGGAACTTCTTAGGTCTGTGTGATGTAATTTTTGTTTAATTTGACACACTATGGCTTTGATTTCCTCTAATAATATTATTTCAAGCCTAGTCTCTCTCATTTCCTTCTGGGAATCCACCTATATACCTGAGGCTGCTTAGTATTGACTACATGGGTGTAGGGTCAGCGAACTTGTTTTGTAGCAGGTCAGATAATAAATACTTCAGGTTTTGCAGGCTGTCCATTCTCCCTTGCGATCATTGCGACTCTTTCATTATAGCTTGAAAGCAGCCATAGGCAATATTTAAGCAAATGAGCATGACTGTGTTTCAGAACAGTTGTATTTATAACCATAGGTGGCAGTTGGGTTTAGTGTAGGCTTGATTTAGTTTAATTGTATTTATAAAAATAGGTGCAGGGCTTCCCTGGTGGTCCAGTGGGTAAAGAGTCCGCCTTGCAGTGCAAGGGGCACCGGTTCAGTTCCTGACCCGGGAAGATCCCACATGCCCTGGAGCGGCTGGACCTGTGTGTCCAATTACCTGCCGGTGCTCTGGAGCACATGTGCCCAAAGCCGGTGCTCTGCAACGAGAGAGGCCAATGGAAGGCTCACACAGGCCAAAGAAGAAAGATGGATGAAAAATAAATAAAAACAGGCCAAAATTAAAAAAAAAAAAGTGGTTTAAAAAAATAGGTGCAGGCTGTAGTTTGCTGACTCCTAGGGTGTAGACGGTGATGGTTGCCCCAGTTATATTGTGAATGTAGAGGTAAAACCAAACAACTGTGTTCCGTGTGTCGCTTTATTGGAGGACGGTAGGTAGTGACAGAGTTAAACTTTCAACTGATTAAAAAGGGCAGAAAGACCTAGATCCCCAAAGCAGGACGGGCTGCCTTTGACAAAGCAGTTGCGGTAGTTCTTACAATGAAACGTGCGAGAGGACAATGGGAATAGATGAAACAGAATAGATTTGAGAGACCTCTTGGTGTTGGATGCATGATGAAAGAAGGATGGGTCTAGCAGGGGACAGACATCACATAATAGACAGGACAGAGCCTTTCCTCTAGGTGTTAAAGGAGGAAGGAAGAGTTGGTTTCTCAAGAGGCTGTTTTTGACACCCCTTCTCTCTAAATTTTCTTTGTTGATTATTTCAGTCATTCCTGTGATTTCAACAATTACCTAATTGTTTTGGGCTTCCTGGTCTGTGGATTGTAGCTAAAACCTTTCTCTTTGTCTCTGGACCTGTATTTTGAAAATATACTGTTAGGAGTCTCTCAGTCCCGTCTCAGATACATTAAGAGCAGCATATTCACAGGCTCCTCGTGAACACACGGTCACTTAAAAACTGACTCTGTTCCTGTAGTTCAGCTAAACAGAAAACTGAGACATCATCCTGAAGTTAGCCTCAAGAGATCATAATGGGGCTTCCCCTGGTGGTCCAGTGGGTAAAGACACCGCCTTGCAGTGCAAGGGGCGCCGGTTCGATCCCTGGCCTGGGAGGATCCCACGTGCCGCGGAGCGGCTGGACTGATGTGTCCAATTACCGAGCCGGAGCTCTGGGGCGCATGTGCCCAGAGCCGGCGCTCAGTGATGACAGAGGCCACCGCGATGGGAGGCCCACAGGAGCCAAGGAATAAGAACGGATGAAAATGGAGAGATGAGGGACCAATAGGGACGGCCCGCCCGTCCCCCTCCCTCCCCACCTCACCCCTCAAAAGATAAATAATAATAAAAAAAGAGATCATAATGACCTAACCCCCACTCACCCCCATCTCCTTTTTTCCAGAAACCTGAGAAAAGTCACATTCAATGGAAAAATGAATTGAGGTTAGACAGAGAAGGGAGCCCAGCATTTAAAAATGAGCATTTAAAGGTTTCCCTTTAAGGGAAGATGGTAGCTTGAGAAAGGGGACAAAAAATGCATCTCTTTTGTGTCGAAGGGACACTGGAGCAGACGTTCTAGTGTTCTAGCCATATCTTTTTGGCTTTCATCTCTCTTCTGTCTGCTACATTTATGAATTTCTGAGAACTGTCTTATTGGCCATAGAGACATGCTTGGCCTGTGTGCCAGGGAGGTGAGCCATTAGAAAGGCTTTCTGCCAGTGATGGATGTGGATGTGGTGGATAAATACCTTGCTTTCACCTCTCACCATTGGAATCACTGAGCCGTGTTCTGTACCATCTACTAGGGTTCACCAAAAGGATCACACCCTAGATGCCCATCAAGTCACTGGCTGCCCATCAAGTCACTGGCTTAATTGTGCTCTCTTTCTTGACTGTCTTCCCTTCCCTGTCTCACTTCTGTTTTCCCCTATCAGTGTTTTCCCTGGATCCACTCTCAACTATAGGCTCTTGAATCCTTGAAACATATCTGCTTTTGGGGAAACCCAAACAGGGTAGACACTTCAGCATAATTGACAAAAAAGAAATAAAATTTGTTTAGCATTTAATATTAGGCATAGCTCTAAGTGCCTCATAATCTAATGGGATAAGTACTATTTTCAGTCTGTTTTATAGATGAGACAGCTGAGGCACAGAGCAGTTGATTTCCTTTCCCACGATCATGGAGTTAATAGATGACAGAGCCTGCATTTGAACCTAAGCCATATGTCTCTAAATTCTGTCCTCCTAACCTGGTAGACTAATAGAGAATGGCAAGAATAATGAGCAAAAAAGGGAAAATGGAGACAATCAATGGAGTAAGACTCTCATAGAGGTTATTTTGACATGGGTGAAAGGAAAGGAAAGGGTGTAGTATCAATATATTCCAAGCAGCATGCCTTTTAGCAGTTAAACAGTTAGGTTATGTGCTCTGAGCTAAATGGGTAGTGGTGGGATTTTGAAATGGCCCAAAAGGTGGTAGATTTTCCTGGTGGAAGTTCCTTTCTTGTCAGAGAACGTAACTGGCTCTAGGCCAGCATGAATTATGATGTATGTGACCTTTCAATAGCTATTAGTGTTGTTATAGCTTCTTTCTATACTGGTGTCGATGAAAGTTACCAGTATAGAAGTAAATGTAGAGTGTAAATGGAAAACTCATGAGAAGTAATATATATGCTGAAAATTTAAGGGATGGGAAAAGGAAGAAAAAGGGGCTGATAAAGAAGAATAGGGAAAGGATTATCATCAACGGAGACAGAACACTACAAATAGAGGTCCTTCAAGAAGCTGAGGGTGGAGGAGTATTTAAAGAAGTAGACTGGCAGTACTCACATGCAGAAGGATACAAAGGATTAAGACTGAAGATAGGGAATTCAGTAGGCAACGAGAATGTCTGTGATGTTGAGAAGTCTCATAGGAGCTTGATCATAGGGGACTGAAAAAGTTTGAGATGGTTGTTCCTCAAGATATTTAGTGATGAAGAAGAGGATAGGGGGTAGAGAATTATTTAAACTTTTTTATTTTTAAATTGGAGTAGGCCAGTAGGCTAGAAGCCATGGAAGTGAGAGATTAAACAGTGAACAAAGAAAGGGTGTAAGTGGTTGAGCCCAATCCCAAAGAGGGTGAATGAGATGAGGCCCAGTGCTTGGGGAAAAGGGTCCACTTGCACACGCCTCATAATCTAATGGGATAAGTACTATTTTCAGTCTGTTTTATAGATGAGACAGCTGAGGCACAGAGCAGTTGATTTCCTTTCCCACGATCATGGAGTTAATAGATGACAGAGCCTGCATTTGAACCTAAGCCATATGTCTCTAAATTCTGTCCTCCTAACCTGGTAGACTAATAGAGAATGGCAAGAATAATGAGCAAAAAAGGGAAAATGGAGACAATCAATGGAGTAAGACTCTCATAGAGGTTATTTTGACATGGGTGAAAGGAAAGGAAAGGGTGTAGTATCAATATATTCCAAGCAGCATGCCTTTTAGCAGTTAAACAGTTAGGTTATGTGCTCTGAGCTAAATGGGTAGTGGTGGGATTTTGAAATGGCCCAAAAGGTGGTAGATTTTCCTGGTGGAAGTTCCTTTCTTGTCAGAGAACGTAACTGGCTCTAGGCCAGCATGAATTATGATGTATGTGACCTTTCAATAGCTATTAGTGTTGTTATAGCTTCTTTCTATACTGGTGTCGATGAAAGTTACCAGTATAGAAGTAAATGTAGAGTGTAAATGGAAAACTCATGAGAAGTAATATATATGCTGAAAATTTAAGGGATGGGAAAAGGAAGAAAAAGGGGCTGATAAAGAAGAATAGGGAAAGGATTATCATCAACGGAGACAGAACACTACAAATAGAGGTCCTTCAAGAAGCTGAGGGTGGAGGAGTATTTAAAGAAGTAGACTGGCAGTACTCACATGCAGAAGGATACAAAGGATTAAGACTGAAGATAGGGAATTCAGTAGGCAACGAGAATGTCTGTGATGTTGAGAAGTCTCATAGGAGCTTGATCATAGGGGACTGAAAAAGTTTGAGATGGTTGTTCCTCAAGATATTTAGTGATGAAGAAGAGGATAGGGGGTAGAGAATTATTTAAACTTTTTTATTTTTAAATTGGAGTAGGCCAGTAGGCTAGAAGCCATGGAAGTGAGAGATTAAACAGTGAACAAAGAAAGGGTGTAAGTGGTTGAGCCCAATCCCAAAGAGGGTGAATGAGATGAGGCCCAGTGCTTGGGGAAAAGGGTCCACTTGCACACGGAACGTGTTGGCTCTTTGGGGATGGAGGGACTTGAAGGAGGAGATTTTAGTTTTGGAAGAGGCCTCAGGGGGGCATGTGTATTTTCATCTTTTTTTATCTGTCTATCTGAATTCTAGTAATTGTTTCTGATCTCTTCATATTCTCTCTTTACCATGTTCAATATGCTGTAAACTCACTTCTTTAGTTGCAGTTACCTTTTTCATGTCTAAAAATTGGATTTGATTGTTTTTCACATATGCTATATTCACCATGCCCTGTAGATCTTTTTAAAGCTGATCTTTTATTTTCTTTAACTTTGGTAAGCATAGTTGTGTCTTAATACTCCAGCTGAAGTCCGTCTGTCTATTGTCTTTTTCTGCTAGTTCTCACGCGTGGTGCCTTATATCGTTGTGTGCCTGGTGGGGTGACTGCTCACTCTGGTGGCTCTCTCAGTCCTCATAGGAGTCGGTCGTCTGCATGGAGTTTTATCGTCGCTTCATGGCTTTAGCTTTGCTTGCCCATCTAGGCTCCGAGTACCTGGATTATAAATCTGCATGAGGCGTGGTCTAATAAAGTCGTAACTCATCAGTCTTTTCCTCCCTCACTCTCTCCTCCCAGTCTCTCCCCATTCTCTTTTTCTTATGTGGCTTTGCTCACTGCCTCGGTAGCTTTATTTTTAGCCCTTCCCCCTCCCACTCATACCTCCCCAACCTGAAAGTTTCCCAATAAAATCAAGAGACTGAAGATGTGTACGCAATCTGATTGCATTTCTCTCCTAGACCAGTGTTAAAATCTCTCATTGTTATTACTAATTATCAGCCTAGGTTAAGTAAATAAAAGTTTTCTACTTAGTAATCAGACTGCGATCCCTCCCTAATTTATTCAGTGATGCATGAACACAATGAGAGTATCATTACATTAATTACACAGGAGAAATAAGTCTGGCTTCTATAGAAAAGCTTCAGTTTAAATATGGGGACTGAAAAAGTTTGAGATGGTTGTTCCTCAAGATATTTAGTGATGAAGAAGAGGATAGGGGGTAGAGAATTATTTAAACTTTTTTATTTTTAAATTGGAGTAGGCCAGTAGGCTAGAAGCCATGGAAGTGAGAGATTAAACAGTGAACAAAGAAAGGGTGTAAGTGGTTGAGCCCAATCCCAAAGAGGGTGAATGAGATGAGGCCCAGTGCTTGGGGAAAAGGGTCCACTTGCACACGGAACGTGTTGGCTCTTTGGGGATGGAGGGACTTGAAGGAGGAGATTTTAGTTTTGGAAGAGGCCTCAGGGGGGCATGTGTATTTTCATCTTTTTTTATCTGTCTATCTGAATTCTAGTAATTGTTTCTGATCTCTTCATATTCTCTCTTTACCATGTTCAATATGCTGTAAACTCACTTCTTTAGTTGCAGTTCCCTTTTTCATGTCTAAAAATTGGATTTGATTGTTTTTCACATATGCTATATTCACCATGCCCTGTAGATCTTTTTAAAGCTGATCTTTTATTTTCTTTAACTTTGGTAAGCATAGTTGTGTCTTAATACTCCAGCTGAAGTCCGTCTGTCTATTGTCTTTTTCTGCTAGTTCTCACGCGTGGTGCCTTATATCGTTGTGTGCCTGGTGGGGTGACTGCTCACTCTGGTGGCTCTCTCAGTCCTCATAGGAGTCGGTCGTCTGCATGGAGTTTTATCGTCGCTTCATGGCTTTAGCTTTGCTTGCCCATCTAGGCTCCGAGTACCTGGATTATAAATCTGCATGAGGCGTGGTCTAATAAAGTCGTAACTCATCAGTCTTTTCCTCCCTCACTCTCTCCTCCCAGTCTCTCCCCATTCTCTTTTTCTTATGTGGCTTTGCTCACTGCCTCGGTAGCTTTATTTTTAGCCCTTCCCCCTCCCACTCATACCTCCCCAACCTGAAAGTTTCCCAATAAAATCAAGAGACTGAAGATGTGTACGCAATCTGATTGCATTTCTCTCCTAGACCAGTGTTAAAATCTCTCATTGTTATTACTAATTATCAGCCTAGGTTAAGTAAATAAAAGTTTTCTACTTAGTAATCAGACTGCGATCCCTCCCTAATTTATTCAGTGATGCATGAACACAATGAGAGTATCATTACATTAATTACACAGGAGAAATAAGTCTGGCTTCTATAGAAAAGCTTCAGTTTAAATATGGTATTTTATAAATTAGTTGATTTTTAAAAATTGGTCCTGTATTTACTGACCTTCATAATTCATTTATTAATTCTCCATTTGTGAATTATTTTATGTGTTCTGTAAATAACGGTTATGTTATCTACAAAGAAAAATGCTTTACTCTTTCCTTTTCAATCAGTATGACTTTTGCTACTTTTTCTTGACCCACTTCCAGCACAGTATTAAATAGAAGTGGTAATAGTGTGAATTCTTGTGTTTTTTTCCCAGTACTTGGTGGAAGTATTTAATTTTTCATTACTGAGTATAATTAAGTGTAATGTTCGCTGTAGGGTTTTTGTTGATAATCTTAATCAGATTAGTAACATCTCTTTGTAGTTACCGAAACAGTTCATCACAAATAGTTGTTGAGCTTTACAAAATAATGCTTCTGCTTCTGTTGAAATAATCATGTTTCTCCCTTGCTCTCCTTATTTAGAATGGGAAACATTTAAAAAATAAATTTGGCACTTTGTTTATTATCTTTTTTATATGTTGATGGGCATTGAAATTATTTTTAGATCAATGGCGTTTTTCCTCCTCATAATTTTATATTGAGATACACAATTTACATACATAAAATGTATATAATTGTACATTGTAAAGTATATAAAGTATGTATGTAATTATAAAGTATATAATTCAGTTATTTTTAGTATATTCACAAAGTTGTACAACTGGAACGTGTTTCTTCACTCCTCCCAAATAAATCCTGCGTCCTTTTGGTAGTTACTCCCGTCTCCTTTCTGTCAGTCCCTAGCAACCTGAGTAGTAGTCAGCTTCCTGTCCTTGCGGATTTGCCTCTCTGGACATTCATATAATTGGGCCTGTCTGCAAGTCAGTGAATTCTGTTTTCCTCTGCTTTGTTCTGCTCTTCTGACAAGTTCTTGATTTCAGATACTGATTTTTTCTGTTCCAGGAAACCCATTTGACATTTTTTTTTTTTTAATGTTGAAAATTACATCATTTCATCCAGTTTGTTCATCTTTGCAGCTAGGTCAAGTCCTCACCTCCCAATGTTTGGGTTATCTTGAGTCTACCTGATCATCTGGTTCTCTGACTCTCTTGGATGTCTCTTAATACATTGATTTTATATCTAACAGTTTATGGAAAAGAACAGTTCATTTATTTCAGACGATAAGGTTTGTTCTATATTGTGCTTGACAGGGTGAGGTATGGGCAGCCTCAGTCCAAACCACAGGTGGAGTAGTTTCCTCTAGCTGCTGAGACTCTGTCTGCTGAAACTGGGCAGCGGGTGGGATACTGATCCTACCCTGTTGGCCCAGATTCCGCCCCCCCGCCTCTTTTTTGAGCATCCCGTCTCTAAGCAGATGCACGGTCAGATGTCCTGGCCACATATATGGGGCTTTCTGGACTCCAGTCTGTCATTCCAGCCCATGCCGACCCTAAGTCTAAGGCACCCGAGTTTTGGTTTCCATTAGCGAGCTTGGTCCTCACTTGTACTCACACTCAGCCAATGCTCCCCTGGGAAGTGGTCTTTCATCTCTGGATTTATCCAGTCTCTCATTGCTTCCGGACCTTCTTACAGTAGTTCAGTTTTTGAAGGAAAAACAATGGCTTATTCCTTCCTGGTATCTTTCTTTAGTTAAACAAAAGTGAAAGTCAGGAGTTTTATCTTTGCAGAAAGAGAAGGCACCTAATTTTGAGAGTGCTTATTTGTATAAGCATAGTGATGTTTTACATAGTATTATCTATGTTGCAGGCTAGTAGTTATAATGTTTTCTTCTGATATGAGCCTGTTTAGCAAAATAAACTCTGAGCCAGGGTCAGTGGACTCTAGTCCATGGACCAAATCCAGCTCAGTTCCTTTTTTGTATAGCCTGTGAGCTAAGAATGGTTATTTATAATTTTAAAACAAATACACATCAGCAGTCAAAGGAGAAAAATGTTTTGTGACTTACGATTATTATATGAAAAAGTATCCAGAAGTTACAGTCAGATTGTAATACGACTGTCCTAATCTGTGTTTGTGTTGTCAGTGGCTGCCTTCACGAATGCAGATGAGGAGTTGCAACAGAGACTGATGGCCCATAAAACATCAAATATTTTCTATCTGGCCCTTAAAAATTGCTTATGTATGTCTTAAATCCTAGACTCGGGAGTTTTTCATTTCTCATTTCTAAGGGAAATTGAACAAAAGATTGAAACCCTCTTATTTTATAAGTTCTTTAAATTTTGACTTACTTGAATACTAGCACTTGAGAGTTAGAAGGAACCTCAGAGGTCATCTCCTTCATCTCTTTATTTTGCAGATGAAGAAACAGATCTAAAGTGAGAGAGGTTTTAAATTAAATTATGACTAATTTTTTTTTGTTAGAAAATAGACTTGGTATTAAACTGATATAGAAACTAATGATACATAGCATGAACAACTTGGAGAATTTTTTTGTTCTTGTTGCAGAAGTATTTGGTTTTACTAAACTGGTAAGATATTAAGAGAAATTCTTCTTTGGAATTTTTAAAGTAAATATTTTAAAATAAATATTTAAAGCATGTTAATAACCTTTGCTCTTCATTATCACCCATAATTCTTTCAAATCTCTTGGGTATAAGGTTCTTTTTTTTTTTTATTATAGTACCAATTCCAGGCATTCTTCATTAAGCTCCTATTGATTTAAGATTTAAAGTCCTAAATCATTAGGAATTCTATGGTGAAATGTTAATGTGGAAGGCTTTTTTCTAGAGTTTTTCTTTTATTTATCCATCATCTGTTACCATGAAAAGTTTAAGCTTAGTTCTAAAAGTCTTACAGTGGGATGCTGTATTACTAACAAATCACATATTCATTTTCTAAGCTGAACACAGATTTTCTACATGTAATTTTTAGTTTATTACTAGCTCTTTTGGACAATCCTCTACTTATAAAACAAGCCATATCAACAAAAGCACAGTAAAATCAATTTGTAGGGTCATGGGAAAGCTGGTTCTTCGCTGATGACAATCCAGCTCAGTTCCTTTTTTGTATAGCCTGTGAGCTAAGAATGGTTATTTATAATTTTAAAACAAATACACATCAGCAGTCAAAGGAGAAAAATGTTTTGTGACTTACGATTATTATATGAAAAAGTATCCAGAAGTTACAGTCAGATTGTAATACGACTGTCCTAATCTGTGTTTGTGTTGTCAGTGGCTGCCTTCACGAATGCAGATGAGGAGTTGCAACAGAGACTGATGGCCCATAAAACATCAAATATTTTCTATCTGGCCCTTAAAAATTGCTTATGTATGTCTTAAATCCTAGACTCGGGAGTTTTTCATTTCTCATTTCTAAGGGAAATTGAACAAAAGATTGAAACCCTCTTATTTTATAAGTTCTTTAAATTTTGACTTACTTGAATACTAGCACTTGAGAGTTAGAAGGAACCTCAGAGGTCATCTCCTTCATCTCTTTATTTTGCAGATGAAGAAACAGATCTAAAGTGAGAGAGGTTTTAAATTAAATTATGACTAATTTTTTTTTGTTAGAAAATAGACTTGGTATTAAACTGATATAGAAACTAATGATACATAGCATGAACAACTTGGAGAATTTTTTTGTTCTTGTTGCAGAAGTATTTGGTTTTACTAAACTGGTAAGATATTAAGAGAAATTCTTCTTTGGAATTTTTAAAGTAAATATTTTAAAATAAATATTTAAAGCATGTTAATAACCTTTGCTCTTCATTATCACCCATAATTCTTTCAAATCTCTTGGGTATAAGGTTCTTTTTTTTTTTTATTATAGTACCAATTCCAGGCATTCTTCATTAAGCTCCTATTGATTTAAGATTTAAAGTCCTAAATCATTAGGAATTCTATGGTGAAATGTTAATGTGGAAGGCTTTTTTCTAGAGTTTTTCTTTTATTTATCCATCATCTGTTACCATGAAAAGTTTAAGCTTAGTTCTAAAAGTCTTACAGTGGGATGCTGTATTACTAACAAATCACATATTCATTTTCTAAGCTGAACACAGATTTTCTACATGTAATTTTTAGTTTATTACTAGCTCTTTTGGACAATCCTCTACTTATAAAACAAGCCATATCAACAAAAGCACAGTAAAATCAATTTGTAGGGTCATGGGGAAAGCTGGTTCTTCGGCTGATCTATATATTCAGGATTTGGTAGGTCCAGATTCATTAAAATTGTTAAAACTAATTAAATACCAAATTCATAAAAGTACTTTAGAAATACAAAGAAAGTCATTTGAACTTTAAGGAAGTTTCTTAATACAAAGTCATCTGGTGTATGCTTTGGAAAATTCAAGTCCATGATAAGTAGGCTTCAGGAAATTCATCTTCAGTCCATTAAGTTCATTCGTTCAGTCACATCCAGCTCTATGCGACCCCATGGACTGCAGCACGCCAGGCTTGCCAGTCCTTCACCATCTCCCGGAGTTTGCTCAGACTCATGTGCATTGACTCAGTGATGCCATCCAGCCATCTTGTCCTCTGTCGTCCCCTTCTTTTGCCTTCTGTTTATCCCAATGTCAGACTCTTTTCCAATGAGTTATCTTTTTGCATCAGGTGGCAAGTATTGAAGCTTTTACTTCAGCATCAGTCCTTCCAATGAGTATTCAGGGCTGGTTTCCTTTAGGATTGACTGGTTTAATCTCCTTGCTGTCCAAGGGACTCTCAAGACTCTTCTCCAACACCACAGTTAGAAGGCATAAGTTTTTTGGCACTGAACCTTCTTTTTGTTCCAACTCTGATATCCATACGTGACTAAATGGAAAAACCATAGCTTTGACTATATGAAAACTTTGTCCTCAGAATGATTTCTGTCCTTTTTCGCTAGGTTTGTCATAGCTTTTCTATGACATTGTATTTGTATTTAAGATTTAAAGTCCTAAATCATTAGGAATTCTATGGTGAAATGTTAATGTGGAAGGCTTTTTTCTAGAGTTTTTCTTTTATTTATCCATCATCTGTTACCATGAAAAGTTTAAGCTTAGTTCTAAAAGTCTTACAGTGGGATGCTGTATTACTAACAAATCACATATTCATTTTCTAAGCTGAACACAGATTTTCTACATGTAATTTTTAGTTTATTACTAGCTCTTTTGGACAATCCTCTACTTATAAAACAAGCCATATCAACAAAAGCACAGTAAAATCAATTTGTAGGGTCATGGGAAAGCTGGTTCTTCGCTGATCTATATATTCAGGATTTGGTAGGTCCAGATTCATTAAAATTGTTAAAACTAATTAAATACCAAATTCATAAAAGTACTTTAGAAATACAAAGAAAGTCATTTGAACTTTAAGGAAGTTTCTTAATACAAAGTCATCTGGTGTATGCTTTGGAAAATTCAAGTCCATGATAAGTAGGCTTCAGGAAATTCATCTTCAGTCCATTAAGTTCATTCGTTCAGTCACATCCAGCTCTATGCGACCCCATGGACTGCAGCACGCCAGGCTTGCCAGTCCTTCACCATCTCCCGGAGTTTGCTCAGACTCATGTGCATTGACTCAGTGATGCCATCCAGCCATCTTGTCCTCTGTCGTCCCCTTCTTTTGCCTTCTGTTTATCCCAATGTCAGACTCTTTTCCAATGAGTTATCTTTTTGCATCAGGTGGCAAGTATTGAAGCTTTTACTTCAGCATCAGTCCTTCCAATGAGTATTCAGGGCTGGTTTCCTTTAGGATTGACTGGTTTAATCTCCTTGCTGTCCAAGGGACTCTCAAGACTCTTCTCCAACACCACAGTTAGAAGGCATAAGTTTTTTGGCACTGAACCTTCTTTTTGTTCCAACTCTGATATCCATACGTGACTAAATGGAAAAACCATAGCTTTGACTATATGAAAACTTTGTCCTCAGAATGATTTCTGTCCTTTTTAATACGCTGTCTAGGTTTGTCATAGCTTTTCTATGACATTGTATTCATCTTAGTTTGGATTTATACATTCTGTTTCTCTGAAAATTGGTTTTAAATGAACCTTGATGCTTTTCTCAGTTGTATAGAAGGGGCTTACCTTTTAGATTTTACATATTTCTTTTGCTCAAATAATGGATTTAACTTAAGTTGACTTTAGTATAAAGGAAAGTTGATTTTCTAAACCACACATGGAAAATACTCATTGCTTTTCATCATCTTGTTTGTCTGATATTTCTTGAACATCCCATTGTGTGTCAGACACTGATGAAGGTGCTATAATGGAAAATGTTGGAATAGCTATTTTTTGCTTACAATTGAATAAACTATGTGAGCAGATATATGTTTTCCTGTGTAGCATTTGATACTATCATTCTTTCTCTTGTCTTCTGTAGCGTACTGTGGTGGGAAAATTCCATCTGCATTCATGATTTCCATTACTTCCTTTGCACGAAAATCTGAGGAAAATAATTCCATGGATAATTCCTTAAAGGACATTTCTGGCTAGATATCCTTTAAATGTATTGATGTATCTATGGGTCGCTCCTTGACTCTTCCCTTACTTCATTCTGTAAGTAAGGCTGGTAACTATAGCTGTGAACTTCCTTCCTTTCTTCTTGGCCTCTCTCCTTCCTGTGAGTACTTTATTTCAGGTGCTTTTCTGAGTAGAGAGGTTGGAGCAGTGAACAAGAACAGTGGCCTGTGCAGTCTTGGGGCTTAGAACTTGGTGGCAGTGATGCATTAAACAGGTAACTCCAAGCATAGCTGCAGCTGTAGATTACATAATGAGACACAGGTATAAGATGAAGCGAGAACCAATGTTAGGAACCCAGTCTGGGACATTTCTGAGTGACCCTTACCCTGGAGCCTCAGAGATGAATAGGGATTAGCAGGTGATATGGGATAGAATTCCAGGAAGATAGAGGGCCTTCATGAGACCTTCTGAGGAGCCTAGAAGGTTCAGACAGCTGAAGGAATAGCCCTGTGGCTGAAGTGTGATGAACAAGTTGGAGGAGGATGCAAAATAAGGCGGGTCAGATCTAGGTGGAAAATCTTTTAAAACATGTCAGTGCCTTTGGTCTTTATCTAAGAGAACTGAGAATATCTTAACAGAGTTTGTAGTGGGAGAATTACCTATTCATTTTTTTATTTGAATTCCTAGATATGGATATGCATAAATGAAACTTTTTATGAAGCTTCTGCAGTGGTTCAGGCAGGAGGTAGTGGTAACTTAGATGTTTAGCATATTAGCAGTCAAGTTGATGTCTGTAGATTGAAGAACTATTTATGAGCTGTGGTACGATTTTGTGATTAGTTTAGGGTATGAAGCTGAAGGGTGAACTTTTCATAGGCTTATTCATGTGTGTGGCATTGTTGATGTTGTAGTATCTAATTCAAAATCAAACTTACTTTTACCTTTTGCAAAGTAGTTCTTTCCCTTGACTTCCCTGTTTTGTGAAATGACGTTTTTTTCCCCCTTTTACACTCTACTACGTAGTTCTGCATTCATGATTTCCATTACTTCCTTTGCACGAAAATCTGAGGAAAATAATTCCATGGATAATTCCTTAAAGGACATTTCTGGCTAGATATCCTTTAAATGTATTGATGTATCTATGGGTCGCTCCTTGACTCTTCCCTTACTTCATTCTGTAAGTAAGGCTGGTAACTATAGCTGTGAACTTCCTTCCTTTCTTCTTGGCCTCTCTCCTTCCTGTGAGTACTTTATTTCAGGTGCTTTTCTGAGTAGAGAGGTTGGAGCAGTGAACAAGAACAGTGGCCTGTGCAGTCTTGGGGCTTAGAACTTGGTGGCAGTGATGCATTAAACAGGTAACTCCAAGCATAGCTGCAGCTGTAGATTACATAATGAGACACAGGTATAAGATGAAGCGAGAACCAATGTTAGGAACCCAGTCTGGGACATTTCTGAGTGACCCTTACCCTGGAGCCTCAGAGATGAATAGGGATTAGCAGGTGATATGGGATAGAATTCCAGGAAGATAGAGGGCCTTCATGAGACCTTCTGAGGAGCCTAGAAGGTTCAGACAGCTGAAGGAATAGCCCTGTGGCTGAAGTGTGATGAACAAGTTGGAGGAGGATGCAAAATAAGGCGGGTCAGATCTAGGTGGAAAATCTTTTAAAACATGTCAGTGCCTTTGGTCTTTATCTAAGAGAACTGAGAATATCTTAACAGAGTTTGTAGTGGGAGAATTACCTATTCATTTTTTTTTATTTGAATTCCTAGATATGGATATGCATAAATGAAACTTTTTATGAAGCTTCTGCAGTGGTTCAGGCAGGAGGTAGTGGTAACTTAGATGTTTAGCATATTAGCAGTCAAGTTGATGTCTGTAGATTGAAGAACTATTTATGAGCTGTGGTACGATTTTGTGATTAGTTTAGGGTATGAAGCTGAAGGGTGAACTTTTCATAGGCTTATTCATGTGTGTGGCATTGTTGATGTTGTAGTATCTAATTCAAAATCAAACTTACTTTTACCTTTTGCAAAGTAGTTCTTTCCCTTGACTTCCCTGTTTTGTGAATGACGTCCCTACCTCCAAGTGACGTAGTCTTACGGTTTTTTTTTTTTTTCCCCTTGGTCACAGCTTCTACTACGTTAGTTGCCAAGTGTTAGGGACCTGAGCTCTGTAGCACCTAGAGTCTCATCTGTCTCCGTCTCCTTCCCTTCTTGTCCTCTTCCTCCTACGAGTCCTCCTCATCTTCATGTTTTGTCTTTGTTATAGCAGTAGCATCAATGTTGGATAATTGAACTATGGTTTTCATTCAAGTCTCTGAGCTCCTTGAGGACAGGCATTGTGTTTTTCATCTTGTGTCTGTGGTACCTGGCAGTGTGCACTTCAACATGGTAGACGTGAAAAATGCTAAATGAGATGACAATAAAATATGTTCCTTATATGACTAATCTGGGAACATACATATCTGTAAACAACAAAACTCTGTAAAAGTTAAATGCAAAATAAAGGTTTAAAAAAAACAACAACAAAAAACAAAATCATGACATGACACTACTTCACATTCAAAAAGATGAATAAAATTTAAAAAAACAGACAATAAGTGATGGTGAGGATGTGGAAAAATAGAAGCCATCATATATTGCTGGTAGAAATATAAAACAGTGCAACAGCTTTGGAAAGCCATTTGGATTCAAGTCGATGTGTGGAGGTAAACAAAGAAACCCTGTTAAAAATAACAATAATAATAATAATAATAAATTTTTAAAAAGGAAAAATAAATAAATAAATAAAATATGTTCCTTGATTCTTATTTCCTCCACCATAAATCTTATTCTTTGCCACATTAAAAAATTTTTTTTCTCAAAGTCATTAAGGGGCTTTGGTCAAATTATTGAAGAATAATTTGGTCTTAGGGCTGTGAGGTAATGAAAGACTGGCTGCTGGATATGGGAAGTGTATGAGTTGGGGTTTTCCTATAGTAATTTAGTAAAAACGGACTCCTAACCTTTACTACATTGTGGCCCTCACTACTTACAAAGCGCAGATTTTTCTGGGAAGGAACAGTAACTAACATTAACCAGCAGCTCACTGGGGAATAAAGTGTTAACAATTTCATTTGATGCCTTTTTAATTTTGGCCTCTTTTATTGGTTTTTTATTTATTCATTTTCACCCATCTTGATTCTTCGCCCTGTTTGGGCCTCCCACCACAGTGGCCCCTCTTTGCCGCAGAGCACCAGCTTCAGGCGCACGAGCCTAAGAGTGCTGGCTCATAATTGGACATACTGGTTCAGCTGCTCCATAGCATGTGGGATCTTCCCGGCCAGGGATCCTGGAGCCCTTCACGCAGCGACTCCGTCTCCTTCCCTTCTTGTCCTCTTCCTCCTACGAGTCCTCCTCATCTTCATGTTTTGTCTTTGTTATAGCAGTAGCATCAATGTTGGATAATTGAACTATGGTTTTCATTCAAGTCTCTGAGCTCCTTGAGGACAGGCATTGTGTTTTTCATCTTGTGTCTGTGGTACCTGGCAGTGTGCACTTCAACATGGTAGACGTGAAAAATGCTAAATGAGATGACAATAAAATATGTTCCTTATATGACTAATCTGGGAACATACATATCTGTAAACAACAAAACTCTGTAAAAGTTAAATGCAAAATAAAGGTTTAAAAAAAACAACAACAAAAAACAAAATCATGACATGACACTACTTCACATTCAAAAAGATGAATAAAATTTAAAAAAACAGACAATAAGTGATGGTGAGGATGTGGAAAAATAGAAGCCATCATATATTGCTGGTAGAAATATAAAACAGTGCAACAGCTTTGGAAAGCCATTTGGATTCAAGTCGATGTGTGGAGGTAAACAAAGAAACCCTGTTAAAAATAACAATAATAATAATAATAATAAATTTTTAAAAAGGAAAAATAAATAAATAAATAAAATATGTTCCTTGATTCTTATTTCCTCCACCATAAATCTTATTCTTTGCCACATTAAAAAATTTTTTTTCTCAAAGTCATTAAGGGGCTTTGGTCAAATTATTGAAGAATAATTTGGTCTTAGGGCTGTGAGGTAATGAAAGACTGGCTGCTGGATATGGGAAGTGTATGAGTTGGGGTTTTCCTATAGTAATTTAGTAAAAACGGACTCCTAACCTTTACTACATTGTGGCCCTCACTACTTACAAAGCGCAGATTTTTCTGGGAAGGAACAGTAACTAACATTAACCAGCAGCTCACTGGGGAATAAAGTGTTAACAATTTCATTTGATGCCTTTTTAATTTTGGCCTCTTTTATTGGTTTTTTATTTATTCATTTTCACCCATCTTGATTCTTCGCCCTGTTTGGGCCTCCCACCACAGTGGCCCCTCTTTGCCGCAGAGCACCAGCTTCAGGCGCACGAGCCTAAGAGTGCTGGCTCATAATTGGACATACTGGTTCAGCTGCTCCATAGCATGTGGGATCTTCCCGGGCCAGGGATCGAACTGGAGCCCCTTGCACTGCAAGGCGGACTCTTTACCACTGGACCACCAGGGACGCCCGCCTTTTTACAATTTTTTTTTTTTTTGGTCACATCTATTGATACTTCATTTTCATCCATCTTTGTTGTTTGGTCTTTGTGGGCCTCTCATCGCGGTGGCCTCTGTTGTCGCAGAGCACCGACTCTGGGCGCATGCGCTCCAGGGCTCTGGCTCATTAATTGGACACATCGGTCCAGACGCTCTGCAGCACATGGGATCTTCCCAGGCCAGGGGTCGAACCAGTGCCCCTTGCACTGCAAGGCCGTGTTCTTACCAACTGGACCTCCAGGGAAGCCCTACGTTTTTTAATTTTATAAAAGTATTTGCAGAATTCACATTTTAAAAATACTAATTTAATATGTATTTCTTAGCCATCCAGTACTGTGCTGTCAATAGGTTTGTTGTATGTTATTATCTTATATGTACATCTAGAGTGTATATAATGTTTCATAATTTGGGGAATACCTGTTCTTAATAGGTTTATATATTCTAAAATATGAACTTCAATAATTCTTTTATTCTACTTTTTGTTTTCATTTTTAGAAATAAGAAAATTTTAAATAAGAAGAAGTTGAAAAGAAAACAGAAGAGCAAATCAAAAGTGAAGACAAGAAGCAAGGTAAAACTGGTAGCAATTTTATAGAGACTGAGGACTTTTTCATAGAGTAATTTGAATAAAAATGCAAAGACTAGAAAGGTAGGAGGTACAAACTACTCTGTATAAGTATGCTACAGGAATCTATAATACACCACAGGAAATATAGGCAATATTTTACAACAACTATACATGGAATACAACCTTTAAACATTGTGAGTCACTGTGTTGTTCCCCTGAAACTAGTATAATATACATCAGCTTTACTTCAATAAAAAAAATAAGGTATGAGTATAATTATTTCTAAGTACTAAAGTGATTTTTTAAAGCCCCTGGTCGTTTGACCACACTGTGTAGTTTCATCTTTTTGGCACTTTTGACCAGAAGCCTGCAAGTTACTATCTGGGTGCTGATACTTATTTATTATTTATTCTTGTTATCGTTTACCAATTCTTTGGGGGAAGATACCTATTTCTCTTCTCTTTTTCACTCTGACTGCATGTACTAGAAACTGAGTGAACTTGGTTTGTGAGCTGGGATTTGGTTTTGGGTGAGTTATTTACCTGTGTTATGAGTTAGAGAGTGTCTCGGTGTGTCTGTATTGCTCTGAACTTCTACTGACTGTTGGTAACTGTACAAAAGAGAACGCAGTAGAAAATACTTGAGTTTGGTGGAACCTTAGACATCAAAGATCTGTTTTTCTACCAAATTCGGGTAACTTCTCTATAAAACACACCTAGTTTTTCCTTAAACATTTCACTTTCTATAAGAGTCTCTTTTCTAATGAACAGTGGTAAGAAGCTTAGAGACGAGGAAGAGAGAAATCTTCATGTGACTTCTAAAGTGTTCCACTTTCGGTTATAGAAACAGGTACTGAGCTTGGGTTGTGTGTCATATTTAAGTGTTAAGTTCTGTAGACAGTTGTTTCCTCCCCTTTTTAATGGATCTTCTTGCTCTTGTAACTGAAGGAAATCTACTTTAAAATAGTATACCAAAAATAAACGGATAGGGAATGGAATTGAAGGAATTTGACCCAGGGATTATGATGATATCATCAAGTCTTCTTGCTTCTGTTTTCCTCTGAATGTGGGTTTATTGCCTGTGGCTCAGGAATAAGGCTGCTGGCAACTCCAGCTTTATTTTCTTTAAGCAGAAGGCAATTCTTTCTACTAGTTGTGGCTGCAAATCTTGGATAGGGTTTTTGATCCACCTGCATTATTCACTTTGGTCTTGAAAACGGGGCACTTGAATGGTTGGACTGAGTCACATTTGTAGCCTAGGTGAATACCCTAATGAGCAGACTCTGTGGAATGTGGGTCTCCTAGGGAAAGTGTTGCTGCAGGGATAGGTAAATTATATATGTTCGCTGTATCACATCTTACTACTTTTGTTTTGGAGACAAAAGAGGTAAGTGGAGAGCATTCTTACTGTCTTGATGTATGGAAACCTTTACTTTTTGATGTCAATGTACAGCCTCTAGGTTTCCCCTGCTTATGGGCATACTTATTTATTATTTATTCTTGTTATCGTTTACCAATTCTTTGGGGGAAGATACCTATTTCTCTTCTCTTTTTCACTCTGACTGCATGTACTAGAAACTGAGTGAACTTGGTTTGTGAGCTGGGATTTGGTTTTGGGTGAGTTATTTACCTGTGTTATGAGTTAGAGAGTGTCTCGGTGTGTCTGTATTGCTCTGAACTTCTACTGACTGTTGGTAACTGTACAAAAGAGAACGAGTAGAAAATACTTGAGTTTGGTGGAACCTTAGACATCAAAGATCTGTTTTTCTACCAAATTCGGGTAACTTCTCTATAAAACACACCTAGTTTTTCCTTAAACATTTCACTTTCTATAAGAGTCTCTTTTCTAATGAACAGTGGTAAGAAGCTTAGAGACGAGGAAGAGAGAAATCTTCATGTGACTTCTAAAGTGTTCCACTTTCGGTTATAGAAACAGGTACTGAGCTTGGGTTGTGTGTCATATTTAAGTGTTAAGTTCTGTAGACAGTTGTTTCCTCCCCTTTTTAATGGATCTTCTTGCTCTTGTAACTGAAGGAAATCTACTTTAAAATAGTATACCAAAAATAAACGGATAGGGAATGGAATTGAAGGAATTTGACCCAGGGATTATGATGATATCATCAAGTCTTCTTGCTTCTGTTTTCCTCTGAATGTGGGTTTATTGCCTGTGGCTCAGGAATAAGGCTGCTGGCAACTCCAGCTTTATTTTCTTTAAGCAGAAGGCAATTCTTTCTACTAGTTGTGGCTGCAAATCTTGGATAGGGTTTTTGATCCACCTGCATTATTCACTTTGGTCTTGAAAACGGGGCACTTGAATGGTTGGACTGAGTCACATTTGTAGCCTAGGTGAATACCCTAATGAGCAGACTCTGTGGAATGTGGGTCTCCTAGGGAAAGTGTTGCTGCAGGGATAGGTAAATTATATATGTTCGCTGTATCACATCTTACTACTTTTGTTTTGGAGACAAAAGAGGTAAGTGGAGAGCATTCTTACTGTCTTGATGTATGGAAACCTTTTACAGGTATTTATAGATAGTCATTCAGATGTACAGCCTCTACCCCTTTTCCACTTTTTGGTACTGTGTGCAGCGTTGGAGTAAGGGAATAGTGAAGATCTTTTAAGGCCCTTTTTAGATTTCCTTTGTTGTTTTTTCTAAAAGTAGCAGCATGTGGTATCTGGGAAGAGATAAGAAGTCAGAGTCTTTCTTCCCCTTCAGTTCTGTCTCTAACCAACTTTGTTCCCTTGATAACTCATCTTTCCTCTGTTGGCCTGCGGGTTTTATATCTGTTTTTTAGGAGCAGCTTGTAGTAAGAAGGGTTCAAAACTAACCTTCACTCACTCACTCCTTAGTGACTCCATGCAGACCTTGTGCTGGGTATTTGGGAGGCAAAGATAGGTAAGAAGTGTTTCCTGCTCGTGACGAGTGTATAAAGTGGTGCTGTTAGTCTCTTTGTCCTCTCTTATTGCTTTTGGACTATTTTTGATCCATCCTCTTTTTATAAAAGTTACTTATTTAAATGCCTGTACGAATTCATCTCCGTCTTTATCACTGTCAGTGACCCCTCTGTTTGTCCATTAGTCATCGCCTTTGTTTACTTTACTTATTACCCAATGTAGATACCCAGTATTTTCAGAAAACTCTTGCTTGATGTACTGCATTCATTCTTTATAGTTGCTATAACAAATCGCATAGACTTTATGGCTTAAAACAACACAAATGATCTTATAGTTCTGGGAACCTGAAGTCTAACGTGAGTCTCACTGGCCTGCAGTCATAGTTTCGACACGGCTGCACTCGTGCTGGAGGCTCCAGGAATAAGGCTGCTGGCAACTCCAGCTTTATTTTCTTTAAGCAGAAGGCAATTCTTTCTACTAGTTGTGGCTGCAAATTTTGGGAATTTGCAGTTATTCACTTTGGTCTTGAAAACGGGGCACTTGAATGGTTGGACTGAGTCACATTTGTAGCCTAGGTGAATACCCTAATGAGCAGACTCTGTGGAATGTGGGTCTCCTAGGGAAAGTGTTGCTGCAGGGATAGGTAAATTATATATGTTCGCTGTATCACATCTTACTACTTTTGTTTTGGAGACAAAAGAGGTAAGTGGAGAGCATTCTTACTGTCTTGATGTATGGAAACCTTTTACAGGTATTTATAGATAGTCATTCAGATGTACAGCCTCTACCCCTTTTCCACTTTTTGGTACTGTGTGCAGCGTTGGAGTAAGGGAATAGTGAAGATCTTTTAAGGCCCTTTTTAGATTTCCTTTGTTGTTTTTTCTAAAAGTAGCAGCATGTGGTATCTGGGAAGAGATAAGAAGTCAGAGTCTTTCTTCCCCTTCAGTTCTGTCTCTAACCAACTTTGTTCCCTTGATAACTCATCTTTCCTCTGTTGGCCTGCGGGTTTTATATCTGTTTTTTAGGAGCAGCTTGTAGTAAGAAGGGTTCAAAACTAACCTTCACTCACTCACTCCTTAGTGACTCCATGCAGACCTTGTGCTGGGTATTTGGGAGGCAAAGATAGGTAAGAAGTGTTTCCTGCTCGTGACGAGTGTATAAAGTGGTGCTGTTAGTCTCTTTGTCCTCTCTTATTGCTTTTGGACTATTTTTGATCCATCCTCTTTTTATAAAAGTTACTTATTTAAATGCCTGTACGAATTCATCTCCGTCTTTATCACTGTCAGTGACCCCTCTGTTTGTCCATTAGTCATCGCCTTTGTTTACTTTACTTATTACCCAATGTAGATACCCAGTATTTTCAGAAAACTCTTGCTTGATGTACTGCATTCATTCTTTATAGTTGCTATAACAAATCGCATAGACTTTATGGCTTAAAACAACACAAATGATCTTATAGTTCTGGGAACCTGAAGTCTAACGTGAGTCTCACTGGCCTGCAGTCATAGTTTCGACACGGCTGCACTCGTGCTGGAGGCTCCAGGGGAAAATTCCTTTCATTTCCTTTTCCAACTTCCAGAGCCTGCGTTCCTGGCGTTGTGCTTCCTTCCCATCTTCACAGCCCGTAATTGTTGGTGTAGTCTTCTCATGCTATGCTCCTCTGACTCTTTCCTGTGGTTATATCTCCTTCTCCAACTGTCTTGGCACCCTCTCTCATTTATAAGGACCCTTGGGATTACCTTGGGCCTACCTCAATAATCCATAATAATCCCCCTGTCTCAGAATTCTGAAACACATCTGCAGGCTTCCTTTTACCATGCAAGGTGACGTAGTCACAGGATCTGGGGACTAGGGGACCTGCCTACCACATCATCTTTTCCGTCATGTACATTTGTTGGATTTATCTGACAAAATTCAGTCCTGGGGCTTCCCTGGTGGCTCAGTGGTAAAGGATCCACCTGCCAGTACAGAAGACACGGGTTGGATCCTTGGTCTAGGAAGATCCCACTTGCTATGGAGCAGGTAGGCCCATGTGCCGTGACTACTGTGCCCACGTATTCTGGAGCTTGGGAGCTGCAAACAGCTGAGCCTGTGTGCCTAGAACCCGTGCTCCACAACAAGAACAGCCACTACAGTGAGAAGCTGACACACTGCACCTAGAGAGTAGCCCCACTCAATGCAAGTAGAGAAAATCCCACACAGCAACAAAGACCAGACTAGTTCAAAAAAAAAAATAATGGTAATAACCTTAGTCCTGTACAAATGTAGCCATTTTTTCCTCTCCTTGCAGATGAGTGCTAAAAGGAGTTAAGCAAGCCTTTATTGATAGCACACTTCCGTGTTGCCACTGTCAAATGGACCTTCCATAGCCAGACTGTCTTCTTAGTTTTTCTGGTCAAATGGTCCTTCTTAGTTTTTCTGGTCAAATGGTCCTTCCTTTCTTCCCGTGACTATTTCAAACCTTTGCCATTCTTCTCGAACAGAAGATCGACAGATCAGCTCTCCAGCAAATGACTTCACTTTCTTACAAGAGAAGTCAAATCCATGACACAGGAAAATTCCTCAGACTGCTACTACCAAATGTATCCATCTTAGATCACGTCTCTTAATAGCAGAACCTGAGACAGGGATATGAAATGTACAATTCAGCGAGTTTCCATTTCCTTTTCCAACTTCCAGAGCCTGCGTTCCTGGCGTTGTGCTTCCTTCCCATCTTCACAGCCCGTAATTGTTGGTGTAGTCTTCTCATGCTATGCTCCTCTGACTCTTTCCTGTGGTTATATCTCCTTCTCCAACTGTCTTGGCACCCTCTCTCATTTATAAGGACCCTTGGGATTACCTTGGGCCTACCTCAATAATCCATAATAATCCCCCTGTCTCAGAATTCTGAAACACATCTGCAGGCTTCCTTTTACCATGCAAGGTGACGTAGTCACAGGATCTGGGGACTAGGGGACCTGCCTACCACATCATCTTTTCCGTCATGTACATTTGTTGGATTTATCTGACAAAATTCAGTCCTGGGGCTTCCCTGGTGGCTCAGTGGTAAAGGATCCACCTGCCAGTACAGAAGACACGGGTTGGATCCTTGGTCTAGGAAGATCCCACTTGCTATGGAGCAGGTAGGCCCATGTGCCGTGACTACTGTGCCCACGTATTCTGGAGCTTGGGAGCTGCAAACAGCTGAGCCTGTGTGCCTAGAACCCGTGCTCCACAACAAGAACAGCCACTACAGTGAGAAGCTGACACACTGCACCTAGAGAGTAGCCCCACTCAATGCAAGTAGAGAAAATCCCACACAGCAACAAAGACCAGACTAGTTCAAAAAAAAAAATAATGGTAATAACCTTAGTCCTGTACAAATGTAGCCATTTTTTCCTCTCCTTGCAGATGAGTGCTAAAAGGAGTTAAGCAAGCCTTTATTGATAGCACACTTCCGTGTTGCCACTGTCAAATGGACCTTCCATAGCCAGACTGTCTTCTTAGTTTTTCTGGTCAAATGGTCCTTCTTAGTTTTTCTGGTCAAATGGTCCTTCCTTTCTTCCCGTGACTATTTCAAACCTTTGCCATTCTTCTCGAACAGAAGATCGACAGATCAGCTCTCCAGCAAATGACTTCACTTTCTTACAAGAGAAGTCAAATCCATGACACAGGAAAATTCCTCAGACTGCTACTACCAAATGTATCCATCTTAGATCACGTCTCTTAATAGCAGAACCTGAGACAGGGATATGAAATGTACAATTCAGCGAGTTCTGGAAGATACAATCATGGTTGAGAAACTTTCCATCATCCCCAAGGCTTTCCTTATCCTCCGCTGTATTCCACCCCACCTTACAGCCTGGCTCTCCACTTTCTGTCATTATAGGTTAGTTTTCATTTTCTAGGATTTCATGTACGTGTGATCATACTGGGTATGCTCTTGTGCCTGGCTTCTTTCCCTCAGCATAATGATTTTGAGTTGCGTTGATGTAGTTGTAGATATTAATAGTCTATCCATTTTTTTTTTTCCTGATTAGTATCCCATTGTTTGCATATATTCCAATTTGTTAATTCGTTCACCTGTTGATGGGTATTTTGGTGTTGTTTCCAGTGTCTCACCATGGCAAATATCCCCTTTATGAACATTTGTGTCCTAGGCTTTGTGTGGCTATATGTTTTTTCAGGGGTAGGGTTGGTACCTAGGAGTGGGGTGATTAAAGTGATGATTTCTTCGATTTGTCAGTGGATTCATAAGACTCAAAAGCAATTTACAGTAATGGCTAAGATTTATTACAACAAAGAGTACAGAGTAAGCAGGAGGAAAAATTTTAAGTGTACTAATGGTTAGGAAGTCACGACATAGGCCTTCTGGTGTTTCCTGCGGGAGCACACAGGCCGTGCTCTCTCTGGCCGTGCACTGCAGGAGTGTGTGTGGAGTGTTCTGTCCAAAGAAGCCCATTTGAATCTTAGAATCTGAGACTTTTGTGGGGGTCTGGTCACAAAGATATATCCTGATAGGCATCCAGCTGTAGCAAGCGAAACTTGGGTTCATTCACATCATCAGTCCTGATGTTTCTGCAAAGTGGTTCGACCAGCCAGTGGGTATGGTCCATTGCTCTAGGAGTATGTAACAAACTCATCATCAGTACCTAACATAAGGAAAGCTCTCTAAACACTCCCTTCTCAAGCACTGGCCACAGGTCAGTGATGGTTCCCTGGAGAAATACAGAGCATAAGCAGTGTTAGCTCCGTGTTAAAGCTTGCTCACCAGTAGCATAGTAGGTCAATGTTTAGCTTTTTGAGAAACTTAAAACTGTTTTCCAAAGTGATTAATTGAATATTATTGTTCCACCAAAAATGTGTGGAAAGTCCAGTTGCTTCACATTTTTGCAACACATTATTCTGTTAGACTTTATAATTTTAGTCATTCATTTTTTTAATACATTAATTTGATTCTTCAAGGGGCATTTAGAATCATAGATGAATGATTTTAAAGTAATTAAAATGGTTTCCCTATGGAATCGTTATAGTCAAAGTTTATATGCTAGGGAAAAAAATCCTCCTGAAATGATATCACTGTTTTTCACCCAGTAAGAGTGACAAAATTTCGGTCATTCTGATAAGAATAAAAGGGTATCTCCATAGTGTTTTATCTTATTTTTCTCTCGTGATTAATGATGTGAATATTATCATCATCATCCTATGATGTGCCTTTCACCAATTATGTCTTTTTATTGTGAAATGTCTCTTCAAGTCTTGCCTCCCCATTTTATAGTTGTCTTCTCCTTACTGAATTCTCAGGGTACTTTATATATTTTAGATCAAAGTCCTTTGTCAGCTATCTGTGTTGCAAATAATTTCTCCTCTTCTGTGGTTTGACTTTTTTGTTTTTGTAGGGTGCTTTATAAAAGTTTTATAAATTTAAGGAATTTAGTTTTTTATGATTTATGTATTTTGTGTCTTAGGTCTTTGTCTATAGATTTTTTTCTATATTTGCTTCTAGAGATTATATAATTTTAACTGTTACATGTAGGTCTGTGATCCGTTTCAAGTTAATTTTTGTGTATAGAAATAAGATTGATATTCATTTTTTAGCATATTGGTATTTAATTGACACAGCATCATTTCTTAAAAAGAAATCTTTTTCTATTGATTTATCCTGCAATCTTTGTAAAATAATTAGACTACTATATTTGTGTAAATGTTATTTCTGGAATTTATTTTGTTTAATTAATCTGTTTATACTATTACCATATTGTCTTCATTACATAGTGGTTTTGAAATAGGCCCTATGTTTTTAACCTTTTTTTAAAATTGCTTTAGTTAATTTAGGTTCTTTATATTTCTATATAAATTTAGAATCAATTAGCTTGTCAATTTTCATTCTTAAACAGCCTCTGGAATTTTTATTGGAACTGCATTGGATCTCTTGGTCTGGAGAAGAATACCCATTTTAATGATACAGAATCTTCTCATTGATAAACTTGGTTTCTCTCTCCATTTGCTTAACTCTTCCTTAATTTCTCTCATGAACATTATTTTGGTTTTCAGTGGACAGAACTTGTACATAACTTTGACTAATTATGATATATTTTCACTATTATAAATGCTGTTATTTAAAATATATTTTTAAAAATTTTGAGGTGATTGTACTGTGGACACAGTTATAGCATATAATAGAGAGATCCTATGTATCCTTTACCTATTTTCTCCCATTGGTAAGACATTGATAACTATAGTATCATAAATATCACTACCAGGAAATCATCATTGATACAACCTACTGATCTTAGATTTCACCAGTTTTACATGTACTCACTTGTTCGTGTGTATTTAGGTTTTGGGTTTTTTTTTTTTTCAGTTTTTTGTTTGTTTGTTTTTTTGGGGGGGAGGGTGCGGGTTGAGGAGGGAGGGGGACGGGTGGGCCACTTCTATTGGTCTTTCATTTATCTATTTTTTGTACATCCATCTTTGTTCTTTGCCCCGTCTGGGCCTCCCATCGCAGTGGCCTCTGTTGTCGCAGAGCATCGGCCTGGGCACATGCGCTCTAGAGCTCTGGCTCGGTAATTGGACGCATCGGTCCAGCCGCTCCGTGGCACGTGGTATCTTCCCAGGCCCCAGGGATCAAACCAGCGTCCCTTGCACTGCAAGGCGGTGTCCTTACCCACTGGACCACCAGGGAAAACCCGTGTGTATTTTATGCGGTTTTATCACATAGGGACCTTTGTGACCATCACCGGGAAGGTGTGGAACAGTTCCATCATAAGGATCCATTGTGCTGCTTTTATGTAAAAACAAAGACATTTCCAAACATCACCCTGTCCCTAGCCTCTGCTAACCACAGATCTGTTCTCTATCTCTATAAGTTGTCATTTCAAAAATGTTATATAAGTGGACTCATGCAGTATGTAACCTTTTGGAATTAGCTTTTTTCTCACTCAGCGTAATTTCCTTGAGATTCATCCAAGTTGTTGTGTATACCACTAATAGTCTGCACCTTTTTATCTCTGAGTAAGCATTCCGTGGCATGAATATACCACATGGTGTTTAACCCTCATTCATTAGAGGACATCTGAGTTGTTTCCAGTTTTAGTTTGAATAAAGCTGCTATGAACATTCATGTGCTGGTGTTTGTATGAACATAAGTTTTCTCTGGTATAAATGTCTAAGAGTGCAATTGCTGGATTAGACTGTAAGTACATACTTAATTTTCTAAGAAAAAGCCATACTTTTCTTCTAGTCTCTGTCCATCTTATTTCCATCAGCAGTTGTATGAGAGATCCAGGGTCTCCACCTCCTCACCAGTATGTGTTAGTGTCACTGTTTTTATTTCAGCCTTGCCAGTAGGTGTACTACCTCTCATTTTATTTTTTTAATTTATATTTCCCTAATGACTTATGATACTAAACTTCTTTTCATGTGCTTATTTTCCTCTGTATTTCTTCTTCCATGACGTGTCTGTTCATTTCTTTTGCCCATTTCCTCGTTGGTTTTCTTGCCTTTTTTTTTTTAACTGGTTGAATTTTGAGAATTTTTTATATGCGCTTGAGGCTCATCATTTGTCAGCTATGTGGTTTGCAAATATTTTCTCCCTGTATCTAACTTTACTGCTATTATTTTGTAAATTATATATATTTAATTATTTACTCCTAGGAAATACATATATTGCTCATTTTTATATATTTGCTGTCCTGTGACTTTGCTAAACCCACATATTATTACTAGTGATTTTTTTCTTTGCACACTTAAGATTTTTTTCTATGTCTCTGACAAATAAAGACTTTTGATTTCTGGGACATGAGTTTTCCTTTCTAACTATACTTTTTCTTTCCTTTTTTTTTAAACTTATTGCAGAGGATAGCATATCTCACACAGTGTTGTGTGTAATTGCTGAGAGTGGGTATTTTTGCCTTGTTTACAACCTTAGGGTGAAGGTATTTGGTCTTTTACTACGTTAGCTGTGGGTATTTCATAGGTACCCTCTATCAAGTTTTGGAATTCTCTTCTCTTCTTAATACACTTAGGCTTTTTGTCATGAATGAGTATTTGATTTTTGTCAAATACTTTTTCCATGCTTTTTTATAGTGTGTGTGTGTTTTTCTTTCCTCTTTTTCTTTTTTTTGTCGATGTGGGTTTTAGATTGCTTTTCCAATGCTGTACATTCTTGTTTTATTTATCGTGAGTATATTCAAGACTATATTGTGATGTATATTCAAGAGTATTGTAGGATTTGAATTGTTAATATTTGTTTGTTTTTAATATTTTTGGAAGACATATCACATGTTATATATCAGTTAACTTTCACTTTTATATAATAAGGAGTTCTCAACTTTTTCATAGTTATTATGTTCATTGAAGAAGGGTAGAATTTTGAGACTAAGTGTTCTTGTACTAAAAGTGTCTCATTTTATTTTTCTTAAGTACTTCCTAGACATACACTAATTGTTGGAATTTGCCTTTGCAGACTATCTTAAACTAGTTCATATATTTATAATGTAAATATTGACCTCAAAAATGTGACTGGAATCTGATAATAAAATCCTGGGCCAAAGTAGAACAAAGATATTTAGTTTTAACAATTAAATAACCGACTTGTGATTTGTAATACTTATTAAGACAGATATTAGGTTGGTGCAAAAGTAATTACAATTTTGGACCCAGAATTTTAAATCATTATAACTAAGCTCGAACACATCTTTATTAATCAAAATAAGAACCATTACAATCAACACATTTTTGCCAGTGAAAAACAAGTCTATTCCTTTAGCATAAAAATCCATGCTTTGAGATTCAGTGAGCTCTTAGAAAGCATTTTCTGTGTACTGCTGATTGGTGAAAGCATTTTCCCTGAAAAAAATTGTTGAGATGCTTGAAGAAGTGGTCGTCAGTTGGTGAGAGATCAGGTGAATATGGCAGATGAGGCAAAACTTCGTAGCCCAGTTCATTCAACGTCGAAACGTTATTGGGACCTGCGGTTGGGCATTGTCGTGGAGAACTGAGCCCTTTCTGTTAACCTTGTAGTTTGAAGCACATCTCTTCAGTTTGCTGAGCATATTTCTCAGTATACTTCTTGCTGAGATTCAGAAAGTTGTAGTGGATCAGACGGGCAGCAGACCACCAAATGGTGGTGACCATAGCCCCCTTTTTGATGCAAGTTTAGCTTTGGCAAGTGTTTTGGAGCTTCTTGGTCAAAAAAATTTTTGCTTTTATAGTGTGTGTGTGTTTTTCTTTCCTCTTTTTCTTTTTTTTGTCGATGTGGGTTTTAGATTGCTTTTCCAATGCTGTACATTCTTGTTTTATTTATCGTGAGTATATTCAAGACTATATTGTGATGTATATTCAAGAGTATTGTAGGATTTGAATTGTTAATATTTGTTTGTTTTTAATATTTTTGGAAGACATATCACATGTTATATATCAGTTAACTTTCACTTTTATATAATAAGGAGTTCTCAACTTTTTCATAGTTATTATGTTCATTGAAGAAGGGTAGAATTTTGAGACTAAGTGTTCTTGTACTAAAAGTGTCTCATTTTATTTTTCTTAAGTACTTCCTAGACATACACTAATTGTTGGAATTTGCCTTTGCAGACTATCTTAAACTAGTTCATATATTTATAATGTAAATATTGACCTCAAAAATGTGACTGGAATCTGATAATAAAATCCTGGGCCAAAGTAGAACAAAGATATTTAGTTTTAACAATTAAATAACCGACTTGTGATTTGTAATACTTATTAAGACAGATATTAGGTTGGTGCAAAAGTAATTACAATTTTGGACCCAGAATTTTAAATCATTATAACTAAGCTCGAACACATCTTTATTAATCAAAATAAGAACCATTACAATCAACACATTTTTGCCAGTGAAAAACAAGTCTATTCCTTTAGCATAAAAATCCATGCTTTGAGATTCAGTGAGCTCTTAGAAAGCATTTTCTGTGTACTGCTGATTGGTGAAAGCATTTTCCCTGAAAAAAATTGTTGAGATGCTTGAAGAAGTGGTCGTCAGTTGGTGAGAGATCAGGTGAATATGGCAGATGAGGCAAAACTTCGTAGCCCAGTTCATTCAACGTCGAAACGTTATTGGGACCTGCGGTTGGGCATTGTCGTGGAGAACTGAGCCCTTTCTGTTAACCTTGTAGTTTGAAGCACATCTCTTCAGTTTGCTGAGCATATTTCTCAGTATACTTCTTGCTGAGATTCAGAAAGTTGTAGTGGATCAGACGGGCAGCAGACCACCAAATGGTGGTGACCATAGCCCCCTTTTTGATGCAAGTTTAGCTTTGGCAAGTGTTTTGGAGCTTCTTGGTCTGGGCACTGAGCTGGTTGTATAAAATCATCTTTTCAGCACACATCATACCATGATCAAGAAATTGTTGTTGTTACATAGAATAAGAGATGGCACTTTAAAATGATTTTTTTTTTTTTTTTTTTGATTTGTGGTCAGCTCATGAGGCACCCATTTAACAAGTTTTTTCACCTTTCCAGTTTGCTTGAAATGCCAAATGATCATAGAATGGTTGCTGTTAAATTCTTGGGTAACTTCTCATGTAGTCAGTTTGTAAGAGGATCAGCTTTAATAATCCTCTGAGTTGATCACTGTCAACCTCTGATGGCCAGCTGTACACCCCTCATCTTCAAGGCTCTTGTCTCTTTTGGAAAATTCCTTGAACCACCACTGCACTGTATGTTCATTAGCAGTTCCAGGGCCAAGTGTTTCCTTGATGTTGTGAGTTATCTCCGCTGCTTTATGATCCGTTTTAAACTCTTAATAAGGAAATTGCTCGAATTTGCTTTTTGTCTAACATCATTTCCATAGTCTAAACGACATATGAAAACCAGCAAGCAACAAGTTATTAGCCAAAAACATAAAGCAAGGAATGTGCATTAGGCTTCTCTGATGGTCCAATGGGTAAAGAGTTCCCCTTGCAGTGCATGGGATACCAGTTTCATTCCTGACCCAGAAAGATCCCATGGGCCATGGAGCAGCTGGACCGGTGTGTATAATTATGAGCCGGCGCTCTGGAGCGTTTGCACCCAGAGCCGGTATTCTGCAACGAGAGAGGCCACTGTAATGGGAAGCCCATGCAAGCTAAGAATAAAGATGGATGAAAACAAAAACAATAAACAAGGCCAAAACTAAAAAAAAAAAAATGGTGTATAACATAACCACCTTTATATAAGAATGTTTTCTAGTAGCAAACGGCAGTGTTCAGCGACTTCCCTGGTGACCCAGTGACCACGGCTCTGTGCTCTCAATGCAGGGGGCCCAAGTTCGATCCTGGTTCAGGGAGCTTGATCCCACATTCTGCAACTAAGACCAGACACAGCTAAATAAATAATTTTTTTAAGATGGCAAAGTTCAGCCATGCAAAACCGAAATTAGGGGCTTCCCTGGTGGTCCAGTTGGTAAGGCATGCGCCCAGAGCTGGTGCTCTGTGACAACAGAGGCCACTGTGATGGGAGGCCCGCACAGGCCAAAGAACAAAGATGGATGAAAACAGATAAAAATGAAAGACCAGTAGAAGTGGCCGGCCCACACCCCTCCCTCCCCTCTCCCTCTCCAACCCGCCCCCCCCCAAAAAAAACCCGAAATTACTTTTGCACCAATCCAAAGCTATGAGCACTTTCAGAAGGCATATGCCCCAAATCTGTAGTTTTCTCAGCATTGCCACTGTTTGAATGAGAGTGAAATTGCAATTGGCTGAAATTAAGGGTTTGATCTTTTTCTTTTAAGCACTAATTTCTGTTTAAGGCCCTGTATCTACTTTTGGAAGAAATCAAAATGTAATTCAAAGTGTGTAGTAGGTCACTGATCCTCTGCAGTCTCGCTGGTGCCCCTTAGAGAAGCAACAAGTGGAGTATCCCTTGAGACGTTAAGCTTTGTTGGCTCTTTCCCTCTTGAGGGATCGAGGGGCATTCCTGGTAAGTTCTGTACTGGCTTCTCTTCAGCCCTTGCCAGGCTGGTGACTGCTGTGTTACTTAGCCAGTAGGGAAGGGCACTGTAAGTTGAGTCAGTAGACTTGGATTGTCCTTGCTGTGTCACCTACATGACTTCTGCATATCGTTTAGCCCAAGGTTTAATTTTTCGTTTAAAAAATGAGACATGAGGATGATGGAAAGGCATCTGAAATTGAAATATGATATCTTTATTTCAGTCTGAAAACTTGGAGAATACGGTAATCATACCAGATATCAAGCTACATAGCAATCCTTCTGCATTCAATATTTATTGCAATGTACGCCACTGCGTTCTGGAATGGCAGAAGAAGGAAACGTCGCTGGCAGTGGCATCTAAGAATGCTGTGCAGAGTGGAGAATCCGATAGTGATGAAGAGGAGGAATCCAAAGAGCCCCCCATCAAGCTTCCAAAGGTACGTCACTCTCAGACGCACGATCTACAGGTGTTTGGGCTATAATACATATCTTTGCATTGCTACAGTATCTTGCTTTTAATAAAATTGCACACTGAAAATAACAGGATATATGGGAAAACATAAGTTTAGGCTAGATCAGAAAAACTTTAGGCAACTTTATAATAGGAGAGCTAACAAAGACAATGATTATTACCTTAGTGGGGAGTGTTTGGAAAGCCAAGGCAGGGAGCTCGGTGGCTTGAAGTCTGATCCAGGGACTATTGAAATATACAGAAGTAAGAGAAAGGGCAGTGGTGGCTGGTAGGCACTGAACCATTGTGGACGGAAGTGTAGTGTTGGGCCCATGGGCTGCTGTGAAGGTGGGCACAAGAGAAAGTGCGACTGCTAAGAACCAAGAGCCACAGAAATTTGGGGATACAGCTCTCGCTCTGGATACAGTGTACATTTTAATTTTTCTTGATACAAAGCTACAATATCTTCTGGCTGTGTTGCAGTTGAGCTGAAAGCTTTTGCCTTTTCTGCTGCCTGAGGTTGCGATTGTACATTTGCTATTCTGGCGCTCTTTGACTAGAGAAGAAGCTACATATGACTCAGAATCACTTCTGCATTGTTCTGATGTCACCCCCGTATTTACCAGAGGCATATACTCTAATTGGTGTCAGAGCAACATGTATTGCAGTAGAACAAACTGTTCTTAAGGTCCTCTGTTCTATTTAAGCGTTGGTTTATTTCAAGAATGTAATATTATATATATATTTTTTTCCATACAGTGTATGTAGTATTTCCAACCAAGAATGGGTGAAAATATAGGCATATTTTAAAGTGGTAACTATCATAAATGACTTATGCATATTGCTCTTTTCTAAATATAGATATTTTAAAATGATTTCCTTTATCATAAGTGGTTCATGTATAGTGTCTTCTTACTAAACGGATACCTTAAGACCATGCCTTAAAAACTCTGGGGCTTCCCTGGTGCATAGTGTCTTCTTACTAAACGGATACCTTAAGACCATGCCTTAAAAACTCTGGGGCTTCCCTGGCGCTCAGTGGTAAAGGATCTGCCTGCCAGTGCAGGCGACGTGAGTTCAGTTCCTGGAGAAGGAAGTGGCACCCCACTGCAGTATTCTTGCTTGGAGAATCCCATGGATAGAGGAGCCTGGAGGGCTACGGTCCATGAGGTCACAAAAAATCTTAACAACTGAACAAACATACACAGGGTGTCATGTAAATACTTTTTGAATTTTATTTTTTACTGCTCAGAAATAGCAGCCCAATAGAAGCCATGCTCCTGATCTGGTTTCTTTTGCACATGTCATCTTTGGTAAACAAAGACAATGATTATTACCTTAGTGGGAGTGTTTGGAAAGCCAAGGCAGGGAGCTCGGTGGCTTGAAGTCTGATCCAGGGACTATTGAAATATACAGAAGTAAGAGAAAGGGCAGTGGTGGCTGGTAGGCACTGAACCATTGTGGACGGAAGTGTAGTGTTGGGCCCATGGGCTGCTGTGAAGGTGGGCACAAGAGAAAGTGCGACTGCTAAGAACCAAGAGCCACAGAAATTTGGGGATACAGCTCTCGCTCTGGATACAGTGTACATTTTAATTTTTCTTGATACAAAGCTACAATATCTTCTGGCTGTGTTGCAGTTGAGCTGAAAGCTTTTGCCTTTTCTGCTGCCTGAGGTTGCGATTGTACATTTGCTATTCTGGCGCTCTTTGACTAGAGAAGAAGCTACATATGACTCAGAATCACTTCTGCATTGTTCTGATGTCACCCCCGTATTTACCAGAGGCATATACTCTAATTGGTGTCAGAGCAACATGTATTGCAGTAGAACAAACTGTTCTTAAGGTCCTCTGTTCTATTTAAGCGTTGGTTTATTTCAAGAATGTAATATTATATATATATTTTTTTCCATACAGTGTATGTAGTATTTCCAACCAAGAATGGGTGAAAATATAGGCATATTTTAAAGTGGTAACTATCATAAATGACTTATGCATATTGCTCTTTTCTAAATATAGATATTTTAAAATGATTTCCTTTATCATAAGTGGTTCATGTATAGTGTCTTCTTACTAAACGGATACCTTAAGACCATGCCTTAAAAACTCTGGGGCTTCCCTGGTGCATAGTGTCTTCTTACTAAACGGATACCTTAAGACCATGCCTTAAAAACTCTGGGGCTTCCCTGGCGCTCAGTGGTAAAGGATCTGCCTGCCAGTGCAGGCGACGTGAGTTCAGTTCCTGGAGAAGGAAGTGGCACCCCACTGCAGTATTCTTGCTTGGAGAATCCCATGGATAGAGGAGCCTGGAGGGCTACGGTCCATGAGGTCACAAAAAATCTTAACAACTGAACAAACATACACAGGGTGTCATGTAAATACTTTTTGAATTTTATTTTTTACTGCTCAGAAATAGCAGCCCAATAGAAGCCATGCTCCTGATCTGGTTTCTTTTGCACATGTCACGGTGGCTCTTTGTAAGTGCACCAATGCCCTCAGTCCTTCCCGTCAGATTCTTTTCCCCCAATTCTCAGCAGTTGACTTGCTTCCTGATTCCTCGGGTAGTAGAGGTTTTGTGAAGTTCCTCAGCCTCTTAGTCAGTCCCTTCAGATGTCCTTACCTCCTCCTGGGACCCTTTCCCCCCAGTCCTTTCTCTCCAGTGTCCTTAACTCTCTCTACCTTCTGTGCTAGCTTCTTAAACAACCTCATCTTTTCTGTGTCAGTTCATCCAGGTAAACAGCATGGTCTTTAATTCTGATCTCTTATAATTAATTGGGGGAGGTTGAGGAAAAGTTCATTGTCCACTTAGGTTATGGGGTTGTACGTTTGGTAGAAGAATTCCATTCCGCGAGCAGGTGATTCTCACTCTGCTGTACTGTACTTAACACTCCCTTGGCTCAGGTTCACCATTGAGAAGGAAAACAAAGACCCCAAGAAACCTTTCACACAGGTATGCAGATGTCAAATAATTAACTGCAGCTAATTTAAAAGATACCGTGCAGTCAACAGCAAATGATTCTTAGGCTGTTTTACAACATGAGGATAAATGAGTATTAAGGAAATAAAGTATCAGGCATTCTTAAAACAGTGTTTTTGTTTTTGTTTTAAGCATGATTAGCAGAGTCAAAAGATGCAGAGTCAGGCTTCCCTGGTGGCCCAGTAGGTAAGGAGTCCGCCTTGCAGTGCAAGGGGCACTGATTCGATCCCTGGCCCAGGAAGAGCCCACGTGCCGCTGAGCAGCTGGACTGGTGTGTCCGATTACGAACCAGCTCTCCGGAGCGTATGCGCTCAGAGCGGGTGCTCTGCAGTGAGAGGGGCCACTGCAATGGGAGGCCCATTCAGGCCAAAGAATAAAGATGGATGAACATAGATAAATAAAAAACTGATAAAAGAGGCCAAAAATTTTTTTAAAAAGATGCAAAGTCTAAAGTCTTTCAAAGAAAAAGAATCAAAGAAAAGTAGAAGAGAAGTAAATAACTCAGGTGATTGATATTGTATTTCCTGTGAAGTACTGGCCTATCAGGAAACAAATGTAATGATGAACATGGGCAGTGGAGTCAAACTTCAGTTCAGACATTTGCCATTACAAATGCTAGCTGTGTGATGCTAGGCGAGCTATTGGACCTCTTTGTGGCTCACTTTTGTCATCTATGAAATGGGCATAATGTCTGCCTCATGGGGTAGTAGTAAGAATTTGAAGAGTTAATAAATGCATGCATGCTCAGTAAATGTTAGCTGTAGTCATAAGGTGCAAACAGGAAACTGTGTAGGTCCTAATGAATTTCAGTTAGTTTCTAGGGAACTCTTCGTTCATTAAGAAATACTTTCTATCCATGGAAATGGAACTTCTAGGCAGTCAGGTCAGAGCGGAAGGAGCAGTGGGTTGCCTTTGTGCAGAGGGAGCCAGGACATTGTAGTCACGGGCAGGGGCGGGGCTGGGAGTGAGATCGTCAGGTCTCAGCAGCAGGTTGCTGGAGAGAGTGAACCCTTTAGGGTGTTAGGTGATGGGAGCGTGAGAGCGGGTGAGAAATGTTGACTGTTTCTTTTCCTTTTGACCGTTTCTGTGCTTGCTCCAGACACTTTCTCCTTTTGTTTGTCATTCCTCTCTTGCTCCTCATTAATATGTGTGATTTTCCTTTTTCCTGCTGTAGTTTTCTCTCTCTCCTGTTCCTTTTTCTCTTACCACAATGAAGGCAGTTTTTTCTTTGTTGTTGAGGTATCATTTTGATACAGTTCTCTGTTTTCCATTCTTTTAAAAGTTAGTTAAATTGATTGTGGTTTCCGTTTGAGCTTTTTCAAATGTTTTCTGTAAGTCTTAGAACTGACTCTAGGACTTTTAATAGCAGATAGAATTTCTAATGACAAAGAGTTTATTATCATTAGGTCTAAATGTGATATATCTAAACTGTCATATTATTGAAATAATAATGCCACCTTTGGAAATACGTGATTTGAGGAGAGCAAAATAAACCTCAAAAGATTGGGGTTTTTCTTGACCAATATGTTTTTGCCTCATTTTTCTCAACAGTAACATTGGATTGGATATGCTAGCTAATTATTCGGGTTTTGTGTTCCTTCAGTATAATAGAGAGCTTTCAGGATTTAATTGTTTGAAAACAACAGTAAAGATAACATTCAGTAAATTTACAAAAGACTATTTTCTGAAGAGAAGTGGAAGACCATATGTTTGGTAGTTATGGTGTATCAAGCATAGTGTGTTCATATTACAATGAACTATTCTATTTAGTCAAGCTTATTAATAATTTATTTTGCTATTTATAAAGGCAGTGCATATTCATTGCAGATAATATGAAAAAAATGAGGAACATATTTATAAAAAGGAAATGAAAAATTTAAATTACAAGTTATTTCTGAAAAAAAAAGAAGTTATTTCTAAAACCCTTATAACCCAAAAAAATCCATTATAAACATATTTATACATACACATTAAAATATATTTTTTATCCTTGTACTCTTCCTTTCTAACCCTGAGGGAGGACATACAGTGTATTTGATGAGTGCATTGTTAGTGACTATAAGTCAGGATTTAAAGTGTACAGGACAGTTTCAGAGGTTGTACATACGGTAGCATACTTTCAGCCAAACCTTAGCAGAGTCTTAATTCACAACATACTTTGTTCCTCTGCTCAGTCATTCAAAGTTACATATGTTTGGAAAACTTGAATTTGATTTTTATTTTGTTGTATATTTAGAATATATATCACAGTTCTGGAAATGAATTAGTTTTCTCCCTTATTAAAAAAAAAAATTCTGCCCAGAGCTGAGATACAGATGATAAGTGAGAAATTACAGTGGTTAATATAGGCAGATGGATAATCCCTTATCCTGATCATTTTGACTAATATTGTGTCAGTATTTTTCACTAAAGCCGTCTAGTGCTCTCTTCCTACACAGTCCACTTGGGTTACTTGTTGTCCTACATATGTTATTATGCCTTAAACTTACCTGAGAGACAACTCAGGAATCTGTTCAGTAACTAGTTTTACTATTTTTGGCATGGTTCCATACTTTCGCTGTTACTACAGGCATCTGCTTATACAAAGAAACCCTAGGCATACGTGATTTGAGGAGAGCAAAATAAACCTCAAAAGATTGGGGTTTTTCTTGACCAATATGTTTTTGCCTCATTTTTCTCAACAGTAACATTGGATTGGATATGCTAGCTAATTATTCGGGTTTTGTGTTCCTTCAGTATAATAGAGAGCTTTCAGGATTTAATTGTTTGAAAACAACAGTAAAGATAACATTCAGTAAATTTACAAAAGACTATTTTCTGAAGAGAAGTGGAAGACCATATGTTTGGTAGTTATGGTGTATCAAGCATAGTGTGTTCATATTACAATGAACTATTCTATTTAGTCAAGCTTATTAATAATTTATTTTGCTATTTATAAAGGCAGTGCATATTCATTGCAGATAATATGAAAAAAATGAGGAACATATTTATAAAAAGGAAATGAAAAATTTAAATTACAAGTTATTTCTGAAAAAAAAAGAAGTTATTTCTAAAACCCTTATAACCCAAAAAAATCCATTATAAACATATTTATACATACACATTAAAATATATTTTTTATCCTTGTACTCTTCCTTTCTAACCCTGAGGGAGGACATACAGTGTATTTGATGAGTGCATTGTTAGTGACTATAAGTCAGGATTTAAAGTGTACAGGACAGTTTCAGAGGTTGTACATACGGTAGCATACTTTCAGCCAAACCTTAGCAGAGTCTTAATTCACAACATACTTTGTTCCTCTGCTCAGTCATTCAAAGTTACATATGTTTGGAAAACTTGAATTTGATTTTTATTTTGTTGTATATTTAGAATATATATCACAGTTCTGGAAATGAATTAGTTTTCTCCCTTATTAAAAAAAAAAATTCTGCCCAGAGCTGAGATACAGATGATAAGTGAGAAATTACAGTGGTTAATATAGGCAGATGGATAATCCCTTATCCTGATCATTTTGACTAATATTGTGTCAGTATTTTTCACTAAAGCCGTCTAGTGCTCTCTTCCTACACAGTCCACTTGGGTTACTTGTTGTCCTACATATGTTATTATGCCTTAAACTTACCTGAGAGACAACTCAGGAATCTGTTCAGTAACTAGTTTTACTATTTTTGGCATGGTTCCATACTTTCGCTGTTACTACAGGCATCTGCTTATACAAAGAAACCCTAGGCAAGAATGTTATCTGTGAAGAACTCTCTGATTTATGAAAAGTCATGATTGGCGGTGGTAGACGATCTTAAAGCCTGATAGGATAGTCTCCTACTGGCCTGAGAATTAAGTCCTACCTTTTATACCTAGGAGGTCTTTGACTTTAGATTTGCTTCCTGTAAGGATATAAACAGAAATCTTGGACAGCATGTTTTTATTTTCTAGTCTCTTTCCAGAAAATAAGCTGTATGAAATGGGATGCTTTCATTTCCATTTAATCAGTAGAAATTCTGTGCAAGCACTTCTATAATCTTAGCTGTATTCAAGTGTTCTAGGATTTTAGATAACTTCTCTAAAGACAGTCCTACTAGTTTTTTTTAATTTTTATTTTTTTTACTTCTGAGTCATACATGCATTCTCCAGAAACCTTGCAGATGAAAATCTGAACTGCAGGGGCTTCCCTGGTAGCTCAGTGGTAAAGAGTTCACCTGCCAGTGCAGGAGACACAGATTACAAATCCCTGATCCAGGAAGATCCCATATGCTGTGGAGCAGCTAAGCCCTTGAGCCACAACTATTGAGCCTGTGCTCCAGAGCTTTGGAGCTGCAAATATTCAGCCCATGTGCTGCAACTGCTGAAGCCCACGTGCTCTAGAGTCCAAGTTCCACAAGAGACGTCACCACAACGAGAAGCCTGCTCACCTCAACTAGAGAGCAGCCCCCACTCCCTGCATCTAGAGAAGAGCCTGTGATAGCAGTGAAAACCCAGAATAGCCAAAAATAAATAAATAAATAAATATTTAAAAAATCAGAACTGCAACTGATTTGACCCTTTCCTAAACAATACGTTTATGAGTTGCAGTGGTTTTTAGTGTACAGCTGAGACAATTGATAAATATTTATTGTCTGCTTACCATGTGCAGACACTGGGCTAGTCATGGGAGAGATCAGTTAGGATATAGTCCATGTCCACAAGGAGATCCCTTTAGTTGGGAAAATGGAAACAAAAATAATTAACACTATAATGTAATAAGTGTTCTAGTGGAGATTGGAGTGGATAAACATTACAAGATTCATTTACCCTGTTAGATTATAAACTCTTAGAGAACACAGTCTAGTATATCTCATATCTCCTACAGTGAGTTGCACAAAATAATGACTTAAAGTATCTTAAAGTAATATATAATCTAATGTACAAATCTCAGCAGAGAGAATATCTTCTACAGTTTCGTTCAGTAGAATTAATTCTTTGATGCATTTTTACTAGTCTAGTTTTAACTTTTTCTGTTACTTCTTCTCCAAATAATTTAACACTTCCTAAGAAGATCTGACACTTCTCTTTCTTAGAATGTTGGCACTAACTGAGAAATGGGATTTCTTTGTCTATTGTTTCTCTCAGCTTTCTGAAGGTATCTTTTTATGCCACTTCATCAGATTTGCTCTGTCAAGTCTTCTGTTAACAAATTTATCTGTCTTCTGCTAGCTACTGAGTTACATTTTTTTAACTTCTGAGTCATACAGCCTGACTCAGTGCAGGGGCTTCCCTGGTAGCTCAGTGGTAAAGAGTTCACCTGCCAGTGCAGGAGACACAGATTACAAATCCCTGATCCAGGAAGATCCCATATGCTGTGGAGCAGCTAAGCCCTTGAGCCACAACTATTGAGCCTGTGCTCCAGAGCTTTGGAGCTGCAAATATTCAGCCCATGTGCTGCAACTGCTGAAGCCCACGTGCTCTAGAGTCCAAGTTCCACAAGAGACGTCACCACAACGAGAAGCCTGCTCACCTCAACTAGAGAGCAGCCCCCACTCCCTGCATCTAGAGAAGAGCCTGTGATAGCAGTGAAAACCCAGAATAGCCAAAAATAAATAAATAAATAAATATTTAAAAAATCAGAACTGCAACTGATTTGACCCTTTCCTAAACAATACGTTTATGAGTTGCAGTGGTTTTTAGTGTACAGCTGAGACAATTGATAAATATTTATTGTCTGCTTACCATGTGCAGACACTGGGCTAGTCATGGGAGAGATCAGTTAGGATATAGTCCATGTCCACAAGGAGATCCCTTTAGTTGGGAAAATGGAAACAAAAATAATTAACACTATAATGTAATAAGTGTTCTAGTGGAGATTGGAGTGGATAAACATTACAAGATTCATTTACCCTGTTAGATTATAAACTCTTAGAGAACACAGTCTAGTATATCTCATATCTCCTACAGTGAGTTGCACAAAATAATGACTTAAAGTATCTTAAAGTAATATATAATCTAATGTACAAATCTCAGCAGAGAGAATATCTTCTACAGTTTCGTTCAGTAGAATTAATTCTTTGATGCATTTTTACTAGTCTAGTTTTAACTTTTTCTGTTACTTCTTCTCCAAATAATTTAACACTTCCTAAGAAGATCTGACACTTCTCTTTCTTAGAATGTTGGCACTAACTGAGAAATGGGATTTCTTTGTCTATTGTTTCTCTCAGCTTTCTGAAGGTATCTTTTTATGCCACTTCATCAGATTTGCTCTGTCAAGTCTTCTGTTAACAAATTTATCTGTCTTCTGCTAGCTACTGAGTTACATTTTTCTTTTTAAAAAATTTTTATTTATTTTAAAAATATACTTATTTTTAATTTGAGGAGTGACTTAGGTCTTTTTGATGAGGAATGACAAAATAATTAAGTAAAAATAGCCGTGATATTTTAGGTTGGCCGTTTTTTTTTTTTAATCGTGATAAATCCTTTAGGAATAAGGGACACCATTTACAAGTAAGGATAGGCTGATTTTACTATTATAGGCAATGCTAAGATGCAAGGTGCCTTTTTAAATTTTTTCACAATATAATGCTATATTGACCTATATTGACTTCTCATCATAAGTAACAATGTAAAAAAGAATGCCAATTATTTTTAAGAAGTTTTATTTATTTATAACTATTACGGGTCTTCATTGAGGCCACAGGTTCTTCTCTAGTTGCAGGGAGTGGGGGCTACTCTCTAGTTGAGCTGAGCAGGCTTCCTGTTGTGGTGACCTCTCTTGTTGTGGAACTCGGGCTCTAGGGCACACGGGCTTCGGTAGCTGCGGCCCATGGACTCGATAGATGTGGCACATGACCTCCATAGTTGCGACTCCGAGACTCTAGAGCACAGGCTCCATAGTTGTGGCTCACAGGCCCAGTTGCTCCGCAGCATGTGGGATCCTCCCGGATCAAGGATCGAACCTTGTGTGCTCTGCATTGGCATGTGAACTCTTCACCACTGAGCCACCAGGGAAGCCCAAGAGTGCCGATTTTTACTTGAGTATAGCCAAATGAACTTTGTAAATTAATAGTTTATTTTTTTCTGAATGAATGCAGTTTGGCAACTAGTTCACTGTTAACCATTTTCATGATGTTTTTATGGCTTCATTATACTAAAACTAGTTTTTAAGTAGAGCCACTGTCTCTTAACCGTCTGTGTAACCAGATGATTTTCTAAATCTTTTAATTAAACACAATGGGTTTTATTCTTTTTTACGTGATGATTTTATCTTTGCCTTTAACATATTGTACCCACTAGTCATTTGCTGCTGGAAGTTAATGGTACTGATCATACTGCCTGAGAAATATTGTTAGCTCCCATGTTATAAAGTATAATTTCTTTCTTTTTTTTTTTTTTATCTCAAATAGATCATTGAAGTTGGACTTTGTGAAGTTTTCGAACTGATCAAGGAGACGCGATTTTCTCATCCATCCCTGTGCCTCAGGAGTCTCCAAGCCCTGCTTAACGTGCTTCAGGGTCAACAGCCAGAAGGCCTGCAGTCAGAGCCACCCGAGGTCCTAGGTAAGAGCTTAGGCATGTTGAATGAAGCCTTTCAATGTAAAGGGCTTCTCCTAGAAGCACAACAGCCTGCTGAACGATAAAACTAATGTAAAATTTTTTCACAATATAATGCTATATTGACCTATATTGACTTCTCATCATAAGTAACAATGTAAAAAAGAATGCCAATTATTTTTAAGAAGTTTTATTTATTTATAACTATTACGGGTCTTCATTGTGGCCACAGGTTCTTCTCTAGGTACAGGAACTGGGGGCTACTCTCTAATAGAGGTGAGCAGGCTTCCTGTTGTGGTGACCTCTCTTGTTGTGGAACTCGGGTTCCAGGGCACACGGGCTTCGGTAGCTGCGGCCCATGGACTCGATAGATGTGGCACATGACCTCCATAGTTGCGACTCCGAGACTCTAGAGCACAGGCTCCATAGTTGTGGCTCACAGGCCCAGTTGCTCCGCAGCATGTGGGATCCTCCCGGATCAAGGATCGAACCTTGTGTGCTCTGCATTGGCATGTGAACTCTTCACCACTGAGCCACCAGGGAAGCCCAAGAGTGCCGATTTTTACTTGAGTATAGCCAAATGAACTTTGTAAATTAATAGTTTATTTTTTTCTGAATGAATGCAGTTTGGCAACTAGTTCACTGTTAACCATTTTCATGATGTTTTTATGGCTTCATTATACTAAAACTAGTTTTTAAGTAGAGCCACTGTCTCTTAACCGTCTGTGTAACCAGATGATTTTCTAAATCTTTTAATTAAACACAATGGGTTTTATTCTTTTTTACGTGATGATTTTATCTTTGCCTTTAACATATTGTACCCACTAGTCATTTGCTGCTGGAAGTTAATGGTACTGATCATACTGCCTGAGAAATATTGTTAGCTCCCATGTTATAAAGTATAATTTCTTTTTTTTTTTTTTATCTCAAATAGATCATTGAAGTTGGACTTTGTGAAGTTTTCGAACTGATCAAGGAGACGCGATTTTCTCATCCATCCCTGTGCCTCAGGAGTCTCCAAGCCCTGCTTAACGTGCTTCAGGGTCAACAGCCAGAAGGCCTGCAGTCAGAGCCACCCGAGGTCCTAGGTAAGAGCTTAGGCATGTTGAATGAAGCCTTTCAATGTAAAGGGCTTCTCCTAGAAGCACGTCCAACAGCCTGCTGAACGATACCTTTAATATAAAGAGCCTGTAAGTCAGTCTCTGTTGATGGTACTGAAACAGCAGGGATATAAATTTTAAGTTACTTTGCTGTGTTCTACTGGAGCTATATGTCATGCACAGGCATCTCCTGATTAAAAGTGAAATATAAATTCTTGGAACCCGGAAAGAATCCTCAAGCTGTGTTGTCACTTTGAAGTTAAATTATTCTTATTAAAACTTTAGGCAAGATGGCTAACACTGATTTCGTCTACCTTTCCATGTCACTTTGGAGAGTTAAAGGAATCGGAAAAGAGGGGACAAATACCAAGTCACTACAGAGCATTTGGTTCCTAAATAGAGAGAGTGCTTCTTTTGTGTTCATGAAAAATGCAAATTTTTTTTTTTTTTAATTTGGCCTCTTTTTAAAATTTATTTATTTATTTATTTTTCATATATCTTTATTCTTCGGCCTGTGTGGGCCTCCCATTGTGTGCCTCTCTCGCTGCAGAGCACTGGCTCTGGGCGCATGTGCTCCAAGGAGCTGGCTCGTAATTGGACACAACGGTCCAACCATTCCAAGGCACATGGAATCTTCCCGGGCCGAGGATCGAACCGGTGCCCCTGGTGCCCCAAGGTGGACTAATTAAAATTACTCACTGGACCACCAGGGAAGCCCCTTTCTTTTCTTTTTTTTTTTTTTGAAGGTGAAGCTTTTGAATTAGTAGCAACTTCCATTAAGTAAACATACTTGCTTTTTGTAAAGTGCATCTGAGTTTTATGAATACCTGCTGTTCATTGCCAGTGACCTAGGCTCAGCACATACTCCTATAAGCAGGAGAGTGACTATTAAGGAAGAAAAAGAGATGGAAGCTTAATTTTCAAGGTTGATTGCTTTTCTCTGCTGCTAACTCTGGGCCTTCAAAGAGTCTAGAGTTTTCTAAATCTCACGCATTATCCTGTGTCAGTCATGTATTTGGGCCCTAATGGTGGAGTTTCTGAGTAGCTTTGGGATGGGACCTGAGAATTTGCATTTGGAATAAGTTTCTGGGTAGTTCTGGTACTGCCAGCCTGGGGACCACTCTGCTGGTCTGGACTAGAGGTTGGTCCTTTTTCTCTGCTTGGCTGTTACAATTATATTAGACCCACTTGTGAGGCCTGATAGTGTCTGTGTTCAATTTGTTTTCTTACTGTTCTGTTTTAGTTGATTAGGAGTAGTACTGGCTGTAAAAGAAGCTGAGGATTTTTAAAAACAACAGCAGCTTGTAATTCATGCTGCTAGCAAGTACAGGCTGCCTATGTTAAGATTGTCACTCAGCACCAGTGGGTGTATTACCGTTGTCGTGCACTGCTTGACTTCATGACATTTGATTGAAGATTTAGTTAAACTCATAATTTCATTTAAGAATATCATGCTTGTTATTGTTAGCTCCAGATTGTGAATTAGCAAATAATTGAAGTATTTAAAACATCCACTAAAACTATTATACCCTGTATCTTAACTTAGAGCAACATGCTAATCCTTGCTTTCTTCCTAGATCTTCTGCCTTTCTGTTGACTTCTGTCATTTGTTCTATACTTTCCTTTGTATTCAGTTTACACTGAAGTACTCCCTTTCCTTTAGTCTCAAAATAAAAAGATCTTTTTAAAATAGATCTTATTCTTCATTCAGGGTTTTAAAAGTATAATATGTACTTTCACTTAATTGTCTTCTTTCTGTCAAAACTTAGGTCTCCTTATTACTTTGTTTTTATTTTCTTACTAACATTTTTTAATGCTACTGTATTGTCTCTGGTGTCTCTTCTGTCCTTCCATTGCTTACTTCTGATCTCTTCACTGCTTTCGTCACTGTTTAGCCATTTACTATCACTTCATATTTTTTATTTTATTTAATTAGCACGAAGGTGTGAGTAATTTGGCTCTTTAAAATTTATATTGAAACCTGTTTTTTCCTTCGATTTAATATCATGATAACATTAGTTACACTTTTTTCCACAATGGGTTTTTTCATGTTATTCATGAAAATGTATGTATACATGTGTCTCTCTTATTGTTAGGATAGCTTGATGATTATTACACATCAGACTTCTCTCTGTAGATGAATTTGACTTACAAAGTGCTCAGTTTTTAAAAAATAATCCTTCCCTTATGTCAGTTTTTCTGTTCAATGTAAGGTTAGACTATGTGGTCTTAATTGTTCACTTAAATGTAATAGCACCTTATATATTCTGTGCTAAGAGCATATAATATAGGGGTGATCAATATAAATATTGTTGCTGTTATTATGGAATCTAGCATGAGACACTTGGACACATGCATAATTACAAATGTGAGTAAATATTATGGAGGAAAGTGGAAATTCTGAGAATTAGTAAGAGGCTTCCCTGACAATGTGACGTTTGACATATGAACGATGAGTAAGAAAGAGTTTTAACTAGGTTTCTAGGCAGAAAGGAGAGCATGTGGTAGGGCCTGGAGACAGGACGGACTGGGAGGGGACCCTGTGGCTGAGGGTGGAGGGCGAGATGCCGGGGCGGGGCCGGGAGTCAGTCCGCAGGAGGAGGGAGTGGGCTTGGTCGGTTCTGTCGCGTCCAAAGAGGATGGTTATTTTTTTAGGAGGAACTGAGCATCACTGTCTCCTGGTGTTTAAGTCATTCTTTATAGTCTTGCACTCTTCTCTTCAGTTTGATGTAATTGTATTCTTGGCAGGAATGTTCTTTGTCTTTGTCAGTGCACTATCCCAGCCTAGAAGAGTTTGTGATGTACAGGCTAGCTCAGGAAATAATAGCTGAATCATTACAAGATGAATGGCTAGTGATGAAAGGCTGATGGAAGGAAGGATGGACAAAGAAGAAAGGTAGAATGAAAGAACAGAGGAAAAGAAGCTAGAGGGAGAGGCAGAAGGAAGGCTACAGAGAGCAAAGACTGAAAGGACATAGAGCGTGAAGCAGGGAGTGAGGAAGGAACGAAGGGAGAGGAGCAGCAAGGAGGTAACAAGGGCTGAGTCAATTTTAAAGAAAAAACAGATTTTTGGTTTAAGATTTCTCTTTGGCTGTCAGGGTGTAGAAGTGAGTGATAAGAGCTAATTTATGAACACTTTTAGTAGTGTAATTAAGAGGTGGTGCTAGATCGCATGGGTTGGGGAGATGCTGATGAGATGCAAAAAGTGGAGGAATTAATTAGGAAGTAAAATTGGCAGGACTCGATTAGATGTGGAAGAGGGGGCTAGGAGAGCCATCCTCAGTGTCTGTGAGCAAGCAAGAAAGCACAGATGGCCCTTTGGTTTGCAGAGAATTCCAGCACAGCAGTTCTCTCTCTTGCTTTCCTCCTTGCTTCCCCTTTCCCCCTCTCTTCCCATCTTTCTCAATTTTTCTGTCTCTCTTTTTGATTCTCTGTTTTTTCTCTTTCTCTCTCTGTCTCTGAGTATACACTTCTAAAGCATTTTTAAATTCCCCCTCCTTTCCATGTAAGAAATACCCAGAAGTTTCTTTGATTCAGTCTTGAGTTTTGTGTGGAGACCACTGATGGGCATAAACATTCATGTGTTGTTTTTCCATCTTTGCCGCTGTGTGGCTTTATGATTTAGGGGAAATCTCTTAACCTCCCTGTGTCTCAAAAGGGGGTAATCTGTCCTATTGACCTGGAGGTTTTTTCTAGAATATAAAATATGTTACAAGTATGAACAGCTGTTATGTTAGTGATAAAGTCAATTTGATACACAAACAAATTTTTGCATATTTTTGACCTTTTTTTTGTAAATAAATACATAAATTTTCTGGACATCTTCTGCTTCAGTTTGATGTAATTGTATTCTTGGCAGGAATGTTCTTTGTCTTTGTCAGTGCACTATCCCAGCCTAGAAGAGTTTGTGATGTACAGGCTAGCTCAGGAAATAATAGCTGAATCATTACAAGATGAATGGCTAGTGATGAAAGGCTGATGGAAGGAAGGATGGACAAAGAAGAAAGGTAGAATGAAAGAACAGAGGAAAAGAAGCTAGAGGGAGAGGCAGAAGGAAGGCTACAGAGAGCAAAGACTGAAAGGACATAGAGCGTGAAGCAGGGAGTGAGGAAGGAACGAAGGGAGAGGAGCAGCAAGGAGGTAACAAGGGCTGAGTCAATTTTAAAGAAAAAACAGATTTTTGGTTTAAGATTTCTCTTTGGCTGTCAGGGTGTAGAAGTGAGTGATAAGAGCTAATTTATGAACACTTTTAGTAGTGTAATTAAGAGGTGGTGCTAGATCGCATGGGTTGGGGAGATGCTGATGAGATGCAAAAAGTGGAGGAATTAATTAGGAAGTAAAATTGGCAGGACTCGATTAGATGTGGAAGAGGGGGCTAGGAGAGCCATCCTCAGTGTCTGTGAGCGAAGCAAGAAAGCACAGATGGCCCTTTGGTTTGCAGAGAATTCCAGCACAGCAGTTCTCTCTCTTGCTTTCCTCCTTGCTTCCCCTTTCCCCCTCTCTTCCCATCTTTCTCAATTTTTCTGTCTCTCTTTTTGATTCTCTGTTTTTTCTCTTTCTCTCTCTGTCTCTGAGTATACACTTCTAAAGCATTTTTAAATTCCCCCTCCTTTCCATGTAAGAAATACCCAGAAGTTTCTTTGATTCAGTCTTGAGTTTTGTGTGGAGACCACTGATGGGCATAAACATTCATGTGTTGTTTTTCCATCTTTGCCGCTGTGTGGCTTTATGATTTAGGGGAAATCTCTTAACCTCCCTGTGTCTCAAAAGGGGGTAATCTGTCCTATTGACCTGGAGGTTTTTTCTAGAATATAAAATATGTTACAAGTATGAACAGCTGTTATGTTAGTGATAAAGTCAATTTGATACACAAACAAATTTTTGCATATGTTCTGTGTATTCTCTTGTTGTTTTGTAAATAAATACATAAATTTTCTGGACACATAACATTTTAAGAAGCCTGTATTGTTCTCAGTCTAAAAAGGTAAAAGTGAATTCAGTGAATAGTCTTTTACTCCTTGATAGGCTACTTCTTGAAGATTTTGATCGCCTCAAAGCAAGGTTCTTTTAAATGCTTGTAGGATAGGTTGCATTTTTTCATTTACAACAGCAAGGAGTTCAACTAAATATTCTCTAAGGTCTTTTTTCTATAAATATTTTAACTTTGGGCAGGGGAAAAGGTAACTAGAAAGGAACTAGTGTGAAATAAGTGTTGTAGCTGCCTTAAGTGTTTTTTTTTTAACGAGGCAAGGTTTAAGCAGATGCCGTCTCATGCTGTGTACGCCGAGCGAGTGTAACGGAGTTCTACTCTACCCGCAGAGTCTCTCTTCCAGCTCCTCTTGGAGATCACCGTGCGGAGTACGGGGATGAACGACAGCACGGGACAGTCTCTGACGGCCCTGTCCTGTGCCTGCCTCTTCAGCCTGGTGGCTTCCTGGGGAGAAACAGGAAGGACGCTCCAGGCCATCTCTGCGATCCTCACCAACAATGGCAGCCACGCTTGCCAAACTATCCAGGTATGTCAGCTCTCTGGCTGCCGAGAAATGGCTGAGAAGCCACGTTGCAGTTTCACCTCACTGTCTGTCCATAGGAATTCCTTGTTTTTTTCTCACTCTATAGTATAGTGGCTTCATCTGTCCAAGGAGGATATAGAAATAATCTGTTTAATCTAAGCTGCGTATGTGTTTAACTCTGCGAGATGAAAGGTAATAAAATGAAAATGAAAGCGTACATCTTTGCCCTAGTCTGTCCGTGAGCCCTCAGCCTCCTTCACTGACACTGTCTTGCCCTCTGCCCTCCCCCGCCTCCCGTCTTGCACTGGATTTTCAAGTATGGAATTCCTTCATAGTTTCTCAATACCTTTTCCCCCTTGAAAGAAAAGCATATATTATTTTTGTGATATTTCTAATTGGTTGATGATGGTTTCTCGTGGATTGATGTGTTTCTGAGCTACTTCAGCTTCACATACAGTGTTTTGAGCTTTTAATATGCAGTTGTGGAGTAAGCTCTTCATCCTTGTTAGTGATGGGAAATATAATCCTACTTACAGGCAGATTTGATTTCATTCTTTCGGGCTGTTCTCGAAATTGAAGAAGTTCCAGTGCTAGGTCTCTCTTATGTGCTCTTCTCTGGCCCCTCGGATAAACTCCAGAACAGACGGAAGGGATGTCTGAATCTTACTGTTAGCAGTCAGAGGTAGTGAAAGGGGTGAACGGGCTACTCTATGCAACTTGTTCACCGATTCTGAGCCTTCCTTGTCAAATGCGAGCCAGTGGCCTTTCTCTAGACTTCTCTTCTTACTCTTTTTCTGCTTTTTATCCCACCAGGAGTCATTGTTCTCCATTTTGTGATTGTTACCTGTCTTGAAGTCTAACTCATTGATCTCCAGACTGTTCTCAGCTGTGCTTTGAGAATTCAGCAAAATTTTAGTTTAAACATATGCTTAAAATATACAAATGCTTTCAAAATTTTAATAGAATAACACAGACATTCAAATGTCAATGCCAAATGGTAACAGTATAGGGACTATAAACACAGAACCAAGTAGTTTTCTGTGTGTGTATAGATTTACCCCAAAGTATAGGATGTGAGCTCTAGACACTGAGATGAAATTAGCCAGTGCAGAAGGGAGGGGATACTGGTAATGTTAGTGAAGAGAGAGAGCATGTTATTGGTATCCTCCTGCTACCACATGGGAATAAAAGTAAGAGTGGAACCCTCAGTGCTGGAAGAAATTTAATGGAGCTCCAGCGTAGAGAGCTGTCCGGGAGCAGAGACAAGACTTGAACCCGTGTCTGCCTGACTGCGATTATGCTCAAGCATTGAACTGTGCGAAACCACTCAGTGCCCCGGAGCAACAGCCGAGGTTTTCTGTGGACCTGCCCCGTCACTGTGTCCCCAGCTCCAAGCCACATGCCACATTAAAGCCTGTTACCTTCACATGGCCCATAGTGTTCTTCATGATTTGCCCACATTCCACCTACCTGTTCATTTCACAAAACTCTTTTAACTGGGCTATGATTTGGGGTGGGGGCGTGGGGAAGAAAAGTCTTCTCTGAAAATGGATAACTATAACATCTGAAATTATTTGGGGATCCAAATGCATATTACTTATCTTGTTCCAGAAAGCTTTAGCTGAGACTTTAAATCCTTTCTGGAGAAATGATCTCCATACTTCAGAGACGTCCCACAGACACAACAGTACTGAATCTGAACACAAACAAAAAGGACGTAGGAAAAAAGCACCATCATAGAGAGTAGAAAGACATAGCAGAATTAGTCTTGTTAAGTCTCTCTTTCTATGTGTATATATTGGAATAATTTGATATAAAGTACAAGTATATGTATTTACACATGTACAAGGAATTTTTCTGTAGCTGTGCTGGTAAAGAATCCACCTTCAATGCAAGAGACCGTGGTTTGATTCTTGGGTCAGGAAATTCCCTGGAGAAGTATTGTTGGGCTTCCGTGGTGGCTCAAATGGTAAAGAATGTGCCTGCAGTGCGAGAGACCTGGGTTTGATCCCTGGGTTGGGAACATCCTCTGGAGAAGGGCAAGGCTACCCACTCCAGCATTCTTGCCTGGAATATTCCATGACTCGTCCATGGGTCGCAAAGAGTTGGACACAACTGAGCTACTTCACTTTCACTTTCTTTCATATATATTTAGCATGGTTAAAGTAATAAAGTATCAAAAATATTATTAAGGGATAAAGATGTAAAAGGTAATCACATCAGAAAACAAAGCAAATAGAGCTCCTGGAAATGAAAAACCAAATGACTACAAGTAGAAATTTAAAAGGATGAGTTAGGCAGTGGATGATATAGTTGAAGATAGAAGCAGTGAAGTAAAAGATAATGAGAAAGAAATTGTTCAGAGTGCACCAGAAAGAGATGAAAACCTGAAAAATAGGCCACACGAATAGAGAATGAGACAGCCTGAAGTACCGGCACAGTCTTGAGTTCCACAAGCAGTGACAGATTTGTGGAGAGGCAGTATTTGAAGTAATGGCTAAGATTTTCCAGAACTGGTGAATGGCTTGAAATCCTCAGGTTAATGAAGACTAGTTTATCAGAAGAGATTCTCTAGCTCCTGCCACAGTGCTGGTGAGAGAAGATCAATAGGAGAGGAAAAGAGGGTACATCGGAGATTTCTAGGTTTCCTTTAAGCTTTACTACCCTGTTAGAAAGCATGAGAAAGACTGAACCAGTTTGAAGACACTTAGTTTCTGCTTTCCTCTCCACCCCTGCAGTCTCTGCTAAGACTCTAGTAAAGGGTTTTGTTTTAAAGCATAAACTTAAGAATGGGACACATTTTAGGAAGATAAATACTGGGGAAAGCTTAAATGTAAGCCCTTCAGGTGGCTGATGCCCCCAGAAAGTAAGTTGATTTCCACCTTAAACTACAGATAGAGTTTAGAATTGGCAGTAATAGGTACCTGGAGAGTGCTGGTGAGGGGGAAAGCTAAAAGTAGATTGGAAGTCTGTGTTGTGAAAGCCTGAGAACCCAGAGCCCTTCCTCTGTGCTTCTCAGCTTGTCAGCTGTCTTTCTCCCACACCCCTAAGAGTTAGGTCCACCGTGTGAAGGGACAGAGCCGGAGAGGCCAGGGCACACCAGGCACAGCTGAGTGCCATGGAGGAGCCAGGATGAGAACGGAGATTAGGTGAAAGTCTCCTTAGGGAGAAGACATTTCTTAATCCTCACTGAGTTCTGGCCCACTGAGAATGAGGCTTACAGCTTCTAGGAAAAAGCCTGGCAGGTTCTTCTTTGGAGGAAAAGTGAGAAGAGACTTAGAGATGCAGACATTTGGCCCGGGAGTAGGGGATACTGGTTTAACCAGAGTGGATTATATAGCTCAAATTGGAGAATTTGAGAGGAGAGGAAGACGGTCACCTTTCATAGTTGACCCGTTAGAAAGGATCTGAAACAACAGCAACAAACATTGAAAGTGAAGCTGTGTCATATTATATGAGAATGTGGGTGTCAGTTCTAGACAGAACAGTTTTAAGTTTACTGTAGTTACTTCTAGGGAGAGAATTTGTAGTATTCAACCATACACATCAATAAAAGTTTTATAAAAATTCAAGTTCTGTATTTTGATGGTATCAGAGGTCAGAGAACTTGAAAGGGAAGAGAAAATGTCAGTGAACAGTGGGTCAGTGATCTCTTTGAAGTCTCTGTCCTCTAGAACAGTGCTGTCCAATAGAAATACACTGTAATCCACATGTGCCATTCAGATGTTCTATTAGCCACGTTAAAAAGGTAGAAACAGAAGAAATCAGTTTTAATAATGGATTTTCCTCAATTTATCCAAAAAATAACCTTAACATGTAATCAATATGATTACTAAATAAACCTGTATGTTTTTTTTACCAAGTCTGCAGAAGCTAGTGTGTATTTTATATTTAAGTCACATCTCAAGCCACACTAACCCTGTTTGGAGAGCGCAGTCGTCGTCTCCAGCTAGGGGCTGCCACCTGCAGGAAGGCGGGGGCCGGCTCTGCAGCCAGACACTGGCAGCCCTCCTTGGGTGGTGAGAGACCGGCAGGACAGGAGGAGCCGGGAGCTGGCTCTGGTGGCCGCTGTAGGTCCCCTGCTGGTGACTTGAGGACTCATTTATAACAAACACCAGACGTTTGATAAATACTGGTTAAAATGAATGCTGAATGAATACAGAGTTCACACAATTTAAGTTTTCACATCATGGAAGATTGTTGATGTTAACGGGTATTAGGCACAATAAAGAAGCAACACAGAAGAGCAGTAATGGAAATTTTGTTGCAAATGTGGAAGCCACAGTATTTCTCTTACGCGTAATTTTGTACTTCATTATCCTGCAGTGTATTAATAGATATACATTAAAGATACTGTTTTGGCTTGTGTATACTCTAAAATACATATTTCCATATTCATACTTTTTACCAATCTAGTATGTTACCTGGTGTTTCAGAGAAAGACTCATATTTCAGTGGTTTCGGTCACAAATGCAGATGAATATTCTTTGTATTTACATTTTTATTTTGTCCTGCTTGAGATGTGTGTCTTACAGATTTTCTAGTTGCTTCTGATATACCAGACATGATTGATCTGAATAATTTTTTTCTTATAAATGATATGTTAATAAAAATATTTTGTGTGTTTTGTGTTTGGGATGTTTAGAAATGTCTTGTGTTTTCCTCCTGACTAGGTGCCAATGATACTAAATTCACTACAGAGAAGTGTACAGGCAGTGCTGGTGGGAAAAATTCAAATTCAGGACTGGTTTAGCAATGGCATTAAGAAAGCGGCTTTAATGCACAAGTGGCCATTAAAAGAAATATCTGTGGATGAAGACGATCAATGTCTACTTCAGAATGATGGATTTTTCTTTATCTGTTATGCAAGGATGGATTGTACAAAATAGGCTCTGGATACAGTGGAACAGTTAGGGTAAGTAGTTCCTTCCAGTTCTTAATCAGGCAAAATGATAACTTCTCTGAATTATCTCTGTTTCTTGCTTTTAGAGTCGTCTCAAGTTCTTGCCACACTAACCCTGTTTGGAGAGCGCAGTCGTCGTCTCCAGCTAGGGGCTGCCACCTGCAGGAAGGCGGGGGCCGGCTCTGCAGCCAGACACTGGCAGCCCTCCTTGGGTGGTGAGAGACCGGCAGGACAGGAGGAGCCGGGAGCTGGCTCTGGTGGCCGCTGTAGGTCCCCTGCTGGTGACTTGAGGACTCATTTATAACAAACACCAGACGTTTGATAAATACTGGTTAAAATGAATGCTGAATGAATACAGAGTTCACACAATTTAAGTTTTCACATCATGGAAGATTGTTGATGTTAACGGGTATTAGGCACAATAAAGAAGCAACACAGAAGAGCAGTAATGGAAATTTTGTTGCAAATGTGGAAGCCACAGTATTTCTCTTACGCGTAATTTTGTACTTCATTATCCTGCAGTGTATTAATAGATATACATTAAAGATACTGTTTTGGCTTGTGTATACTCTAAAATACATATTTCCATATTCATACTTTTTACCAATCTAGTATGTTACCTGGTGTTTCAGAGAAAGACTCATATTTCAGTGGTTTCGGTCACAAATGCAGATGAATATTCTTTGTATTTACATTTTTATTTTGTCCTGCTTGAGATGTGTGTCTTACAGATTTTCTAGTTGCTTCTGATATACCAGACATGATTGATCTGAATAATTTTTTTCTTATAAATGATATGTTAATAAAAATATTTTGTGTGTTTTGTGTTTGGGATGTTTAGAAATGTCTTGTGTTTTCCTCCTGACTAGGTGCCAATGATACTAAATTCACTACAGAGAAGTGTACAGGCAGTGCTGGTGGGAAAAATTCAAATTCAGGACTGGTTTAGCAATGGCATTAAGAAAGCGGCTTTAATGCACAAGTGGCCATTAAAAGAAATATCTGTGGATGAAGACGATCAATGTCTACTTCAGAATGATGGATTTTTTCTTTATCTGTTATGCAAGGATGGATTGTACAAAATAGGCTCTGGATACAGTGGAACAGTTAGGGTAAGTAGTTCCTTCCAGTTCTTAATCAGAGCAAAAATGATAACTTCTCTGAATTATCTCTGTTTCTTGCTTTTAGAGTACGTCTCATTTTTATGAGCTTGTTTCTCTGAAAACAAACTCAGTATTGTTTCTTTGAAAGTCAGAAAGGAAGATACATATTAAATGTCATTCATCCATGTATGTTGTTTTTCTCTGATTATTAATTATGAAATGGTTGCTAGAATGAACTTTTGTTGTCTTACAGGGCCATATATATAATTCTACATCTCGCGTCAGAAACAGAAAAGAGAAAAAGTCTTGGTTAGGGTATGCTCAGGTAGGAGAATATCTGCAGTAAGCCATACTTTTCTTTGCTGTCTTCTAAAATATGTGGCTCATACTTGTTTAATCAATAAATAATATCACTTCTGTTGTAAACAGATGCCACTTAGTTTTAATAACATGACTATAACAGTGGTATGGTATGGTATAAGGAACATTGACTTAGAACATTGCCATTTGCATAAGAGGTCTAGCCTTGCTTCTTACTAACTGTGTCACTGTGGCCAACTCAGCTAATGGATCTGATCCTGTGTGATTTAGCTGTAAAATGGGAATAAATATGTCTTCTGTTGGAGTTCTTGTTTGAGTGTCTAAGTGAGTTAAAAATCAGGACTTCCCTGGTGGTCCACTGGGTAAAGAGTTCGCTTTGCAGTGCAAGGGGCACTGGTTTGATCCCTGGCCTGGGAAGATCTCATGTGCTGCAAAGCGCCTGGACTGGTGTGTCCAGTTACGAGCCAGCTCTCAGGAGCGCATGCACCCAGAGCCAGTGCTCTGCAGTGAGAGAGGCCACTGCAATGGGATGCGCACACAGGCCAAAGAATAAAGATGGATGAAAATAAATTTTTAAAAAAGCAATAAAAGAGGCCAACCCCCCCGCCAAACAGCCATAATATTAAAAAAATAATAATAAATCAAAGACAATGTTTATCATTTGCAGATCTGAGGGAATGTAATTGTGACCCAAAACCAAGTGAAAGATTTTTACCGTTGGCTTCACTATGGAGAGCCAGTAGATCAGTGCCCTCCTGGGAGGAGCGTGTAGCTGCCCAGTAGACAGCTGCCTGCGGGGACGGTCATGCAGAGAGCAGCCCGTGAGAAAAAGGAGCTGGGCCCGTGTGGCTCTCTTCATGGTGTGATCTCACCACCTGACTGACTTGGCCACGTGCATGATGCAATTGGATGCACGAAGCAAACGAACCAAGGTCACAGGGCCGGAAGTGTTCACTTCTGTACGGTCCTTTCCTGAGAAGTAAAGCCCAGGTTTTTCCTTGTGGAAGACTATAGAATAAAGACGTCCCTCCATTCATTTCTTGCCTGGTTCATAGTTGGCTGTCAGCATCAGAGGAGAAAAGACACTTTGAAAGCATTTTGAAAATTTTTAAAATTATTGTTCTACGAAAAAATAAGCTTACTATACCAACTTTTGGGGGAGATTTTGAAGTGAAAAGTTAAATATCAAATTAATTATTCAGTAATTATCTGCTATAACTGGGTTTAAAATTTTAAAGCTTTATTTGCCACTGCTTTGTGTTATCTAACAAATAATGTCCTGGGAAATGCATTTACAGAAATATGTTCAATGAGATGTCACTCTGTCTAAAACCACGCCTCTGTTGATTATTGAATGTTAATCTAGTTATTCATGAAAGTAGCAGCAGTCATTACTGTTATTTACTTGGCGAGTGATATAATAATTTTGACCAAAGTATCCTGAATATTTTTAATGTCCTTTGTGGTGTGTCTAATATCTATATTGGAGAATTAATAGATTAAATGGATATTGAGTGGTGTATAATACCTCCTCTTATTAAAGTATACTCAGCTTCTTATGCTTTATATCTTTAGTCTATTTTCAACCCCAATATTGATGTCTTACTGTGCCTCAAAAAACTGTAATACAGATCTGTACGGCTGCTTTTTCTACTGAGTGGCAAATGAAAATATATTTTAATAAATAACAACATGAAATTTTTTGTTGTTTTCAGGGTTATTTATTGTATAGAGATGTGAATAACCACAGCATGACAGCCATAAGAATAAGCCCTGAAACACTGGAACAGGATGGTACTGTGGTGTTACCAGGTACGTTACTCAACTAGTTGTCTGTTTTCCTCCCGTAAGATCAAGTGACCCTCCTGGGAGGCGTGTAGCTGCCCAGTAGACAGCTGCCTGCGGGCGGTCATGCAGAGAGCAACCCGTGAGAAAAGGAGCTGGGCCCGTGTGGCTCTCTTCATGGTGTGATCTCACCACCTGACTGACTTGGCCACGTGCATGATGCAATTGGATGCACGAAGCAAACGAACCAAGGTCACAGGGCCGGAAGTGTTCACTTCTGTACGGTCCTTTCCTGAGAAGTAAAGCCCAGGTTTTTCCTTGTGGAAGACTATAGAATAAAGACGTCCCTCCATTCATTTCTTGCCTGGTTCATAGTTGGCTGTCAGCATCAGAGGAGAAAAGACACTTTGAAAGCATTTTGAAAATTTTTAAAATTATTGTTCTACGAAAAAATAAGCTTACTATACCAACTTTTGGGGGAGATTTTGAAGTGAAAAGTTAAATATCAAATTAATTATTCAGTAATTATCTGCTATAACTGGGTTTAAAATTTTAAAGCTTTATTTGCCACTGCTTTGTGTTATCTAACAAATAATGTCCTGGGAAATGCATTTACAGAAATATGTTCAATGAGATGTCACTCTGTCTAAAACCACGCCTCTGTTGATTATTGAATGTTAATCTAGTTATTCATGAAAGTAGCAGCAGTCATTACTGTTATTTACTTGGCGAGTGATATAATAATTTTGACCAAAGTATCCTGAATATTTTTAATGTCCTTTGTGGTGTGTCTAATATCTATATTGGAGAATTAATAGATTAAATGGATATTGAGTGGTGTATAATACCTCCTCTTATTAAAGTATACTCAGCTTCTTATGCTTTATATCTTTAGTCTATTTTCAACCCCAATATTGATGTCTTACTGTGCCTCAAAAAACTGTAATACAGATCTGTACGGCTGCTTTTTCTACTGAGTGGCAAATGAAAATATATTTTAATAAATAACAACATGAAATTTTTTGTTGTTTTCAGGGTTATTTATTGTATAGAGATGTGAATAACCACAGCATGACAGCCATAAGAATAAGCCCTGAAACACTGGAACAGGATGGTACTGTGGTGTTACCAGGTACGTTACTCAACTAGTTGTCTGTTTTCCTCCCAGGTGACTTTAAGAGATGTGCATGTTAAGTCCCTGAGACATAAAAAGAATGGTTACCAAGGAGTAGTGCTTGCTTACCAATGGGTTAAAAAAATCTTGACATGCAGCACATTTTATAGTCTATATGAAATTAATGCATGTGAGAAAGACAGATAGTATAAATAAAGTATAGGTGTTTTAATACTTATTTTCAAATTCTTGCCCAAATTCTGTAGCTTGACCTTGCCCACCCCAGCCCACCACAACTATTTCAGCTCCTGAATCAGTGGGGGATGTTGCTTTGTTGCTTTAATAAACCCACAACCCTGGCTCTCAAATAACCTTGGTGTAAAGAACTTTCTGTTTATTTTTACTTTAACAACAGTGTGCCTTGGCTTTTCCTCTTTATTTTAAAGAGTTTTCAGAGAGACAGATTTTTTGGGCGGGTCAGAAATTTTTAAAATTCTGTCATTTGTACTTTTTAGTAATACTCTGTTAAGGCACTTGGGACATAGTTCACTTTGCTCTAATTCCGAGGTTGTACATACCCATAGTTTTCCATTAGATCACTGTGCTGTCTAAATTCTTAGGCAGGGAGTCTTCAGTTTTGCGAAACACTGGGCAAATGCATAATATATTCTGCATTGTAAGGTATTTGAATTTGCTTAAAGGTTTAATACATCCTCTGAGTACTGAGTGTTTAATGTGTCCACCAACAATTTCATGGTAAGCAGCAATATTACTTCAAGCCTCTTGGCCATCTGAAAATAACTGAGAAATTCTGAAGAACACATTGCACTGCAAGGCGGTGTCCTTACCCACTGGACCACCAGGGAAGCCCTTGAAGAACACATTGCAAAGGTTAATTTGGCTGCTTGTTAGTTTTTGAGTTTTTTTTTTTTATAACTTCATCAAATACTTATTTGAATGTTGCTATGTAGACGTATATCCAAATTAGTGTACCTGACACCATGGTAAGCTAAACGTCACATTTCGTGTGTGTTTCACCAATGTAGAGCTACTTTGGTAAACAGATGATTTATTAAAGCCATTTTGGTAAATAACTGAATTGTCTGTTTTCAGATATGTCTACAGGGGTTTTGTTTGTTTTCTGTTTGTGTGTGTGTTTGTTTTTTAATCATCACGAGTCCAAGGCCATGTCTCTGATCCCTCTGATCTTGATGATAATTACAACGGTAATACCAAAAATATTCAGAAAGAACATGTGCCCCATATGCATATTCCTTTTAATATACACTTTAATACACACATACATGTATTCAAAATAATTATATTTCTTGTATGACTGTCACATAAGTAGGGCTCGCAGGTAGTACTAGTGTAAAGAACCCACCTGCCAATACAGGAAATGAAAGAGACGTAGTTCCAATCTCTGGGTCAGGAAGATCCCCTGGAGAAGGAAATGGCAACCCCACTCCAGTGTTCATGCCTGGAGAGTCCCACGGACAGAGGAGCCTGGTGGGCTGCAGTCCATGGGGTCGCAGAGTCGGACATGACGGAGTGACAGCACACACGCACACTTCCTATTTGTAACCACTGTTAGTCAGTGTCTTCCTTTTGCCTATCCATATTGTGTACATACTTGTACAAAAGTGATTGTATGCTACATGTTGCTTTTTTTTTAAACTTTTTTCTTTTTATTGCCTCTAAGTCATCATTTATTTTCATCCATATTTATTCTTTTGGCATGTGTTGACCTCCCGTTGCAGTGGCCTCTCTCGTTGCAGAGCACTGGCTCTGGGCGCTTGTGCTCCAGAGCGCTGGTTTATAATTGGACACACCAGCCCAGCCACTCGGCTGTGGGATCTTCCCGGGCCGGGGATCGAACTGGTGCCCCTTGTACTGCAAGGTGGACTCTTTACCCACTGAACCACCAGGAAAGCCCCATATTTCTTTTTTTAACCTGTCCCTTTCACTTAATATTCTGAATGTATTTCCAGGTCCTTAAATAGTCTTCAGTAACATCATTTTAGTTTCATAAAATATATTCCATTGATGACTATATTGAAGTGAGGAGCTCTTCTAACTTTGTGCAAAGTAACTTTCACTGCAATGAGCAACCCTATTGGTAAACAGATGATTTATTAAAGCCATTTTGGTAAATAACTGAATTGTCTGTTTTCAGATATGTCTACAGGGGTTTTGTTTGTTTTCTGTTTGTGTGTGTGTTTGTTTTTTAATCATCACGAGTCCAAGGCCATGTCTCTGATCCCTCTGATCTTGATGATAATTACAACGGTAATACCAAAAATATTCAGAAAGAACATGTGCCCCATATGCATATTCCTTTTAATATACACTTTAATACACACATACATGTATTCAAAATAATTATATTTCTTGTATGACTGTCACATAAGTAGGGCTCGCAGGTAGTACTAGTGTAAAGAACCCACCTGCCAATACAGGAAATGAAAGAGACGTAGTTCCAATCTCTGGGTCAGGAAGATCCCCTGGAGAAGGAAATGGCAACCCCACTCCAGTGTTCATGCCTGGAGAGTCCCACGGACAGAGGAGCCTGGTGGGCTGCAGTCCATGGGGTCGCAGAGTCGGACATGACGGAGTGACAGCACACACGCACACTTCCTATTTGTAACCACTGTTAGTCAGTGTCTTCCTTTTGCCTATCCATATTGTGTACATACTTGTACAAAAGTGATTGTATGCTACATGTTGCTTTTTTTTTAAACTTTTTTCTTTTTATTGCCTCTAAGTCATCATTTATTTTCATCCATATTTATTCTTTTGGCATGTGTTGACCTCCCGTTGCAGTGGCCTCTCTCGTTGCAGAGCACTGGCTCTGGGCGCTTGTGCTCCAGAGCGCTGGTTTATAATTGGACACACCAGCCCAGCCACTCGGCTGTGGGATCTTCCCGGGCCGGGGATCGAACTGGTGCCCCTTGTACTGCAAGGTGGACTCTTTACCCACTGAACCACCAGGAAAGCCCCATATTTCTTTTTTTAACCTGTCCCTTTCACTTAATATTCTGAATGTATTTCCAGGTCCTTAAATAGTCTTCAGTAACATCATTTTAGTTTCATAAAATATATTCCATTGATGACTATATTGAAGTGAGGAGCTCTTCTAACTTTGTGCAAAGTAACTTTCACTGCAATGAGCAACCCTATTGCTCTGTCTTTGTGTAAGTCATTTTAGGATGTCTTAATGGAAAAAAACAAAATTCTTAATCCCATGCCCCACCCCCAGAAACAGGTAGATACTCATATAAAGGGTTTACTTCTAGAAAACTCTGATCATTTAACAGAGATTGTGCCTGAGAAAGATCATTTGAAAATGGTCTACATCTAGCTGTTTTATTTACTCCATCACGATAAAAGAAAAACAAACAAACACTTGTTACTGTGTTCTTACTCAATCGAAGTCCCTCTACTTCATTTAACATACGACATTTAACATTTTAAAACACGACTTGTAAGAATGCAGATGTGGCTTTCTGTGTGTCACAAATGTGTACCATGTTCATGGTGAAGAAGAAGCCAGACTGGGGGAGCATAGTCCTGTGTTGTGTGTCTTGGTATTTTCCCGAAGATGCTGTCTTAAGACGTTCCATGGCGGAGGCAGAGAGGACAAAGAGAAAAATCTTTTTGGAATCACGCAGCAGGAAGACTTGCCCTCAAGCCTGAAGAAGCCTGTGGTCATTTTTCCCTTTCTTTGACCTGGACGGCAGTTTCTTTAATGGTCCCCTTTTCCCCCCAGCTAGGGGTTTAGAGATGGTAATGAATGCCTCGTTTAAAATGGACAGAATTCTGGTAATTCCTTGAGCTTCATGTTCCAACTTGTCTTACGGTCTAGTTTATGAATAAGTTATTTTCCACCCAGCACTGATGAGCTGAAAGCATACTTTCCCCCTATTAATTGTCGTTTTAAGCTTGACATGTTGGCGTACCTTTTCGTTGTACCTGTGTCGCCCGCTCTGTGTCTGGTGGCGACATGTGGCCTCGATCTGGAGGGTGTTTGCTACTCTTCTTTGCTTCACCTGTCCCTTTCACTTAATATTCTGAATGTATTTCCAGGTCCTTAAATAGTCTTCAGTAACATCATTTTAGTTTCATAAAATATATTCCATTGATGACTATATTGAAGTGAGGAGCTCTTCTAACTTTGTGCAAAGTAACTTTCACTGCAATGAGCAACCCTATTGCTCTGTCTTTGTGTAAGTCATTTTAGGATGTCTTAATGGAAAAAAACAAAATTCTTAATCCCATGCCCCACCCCCAGAAACAGGTAGATACTCATATAAAGGGTTTACTTCTAGAAAACTCTGATCATTTAACAGAGATTGTGCCTGAGAAAGATCATTTGAAAATGGTCTACATCTAGCTGTTTTATTTACTCCATCACGATAAAAGAAAAAAACAAACAAACACTTGTTACTGTGTTCTTACTCAATCGAAGTCCCTCTACTTCATTTAACATACGACATTTAACATTTTAAAACACGACTTGTAAGAATGCAGATGTGGCTTTCTGTGTGTCACAAATGTGTACCATGTTCATGGTGAAGAAGAAGCCAGACTGGGGGAGCATAGTCCTGTGTTGTGTGTCTTGGTATTTTCCCGAAGATGCTGTCTTAAGACGTTCCATGGCGGAGGCAGAGAGGACAAAGAGAAAAATCTTTTTGGAATCACGCAGCAGGAAGACTTGCCCTCAAGCCTGAAGAAGCCTGTGGTCATTTTTCCCTTTCTTTGACCTGGACGGCAGTTTCTTTAATGGTCCCCTTTTCCCCCCAGCTAGGGGTTTAGAGATGGTAATGAATGCCTCGTTTAAAATGGACAGAATTCTGGTAATTCCTTGAGCTTCATGTTCCAACTTGTCTTACGGTCTAGTTTATGAATAAGTTATTTTCCACCCAGCACTGATGAGCTGAAAGCATACTTTCCCCCTATTAATTGTCGTTTTAAGCTTGACATGTTGGCGTACCTTTTACGTTGTACCCCTGTGTCGCCCCGCTCTGTGTCTGGTGGCGACATGTGGCCTCGATCTGGAGGGTGTTTGCTACTCTTCTTGCGCTGCTTCACTCCTCACCCCTGCATTTATCTGAAATTATAATGAGTTTTTCTCCTTTGCTTTTTAGTTTAAACTCTTACTGCTTAGAGCTTGAGAAGCATCTTTCTTGCGCCTCTTTGTATTCTGTACAGTGGACTAGGAACTCTTTCTTTTGATTTCTCCTCTCTTTGATTACCAAGTCTCTTGGGCTACCCGTGGGCCTTGTCTCCCAGTTTCTATTTCCAGTTTGTGATCACTGAGTTCTCTATTTGGTAAGGGTCTGCCTGTGTTTTGCGTATTTATAATAAGGGAGTAATGCTAGTATGAAGCTCCTGGGCAAAGATACAGAGTAATCCAGCTTACTTGGATGGGCTCCATTACTGCATTTCAAAACGAGACTTTTATGTTCTTTACTGATTCAGGTAAAACTAGAAATGAAATATGATTTCTTTGGTATTGTAATTAATGGAGAGATTCATCCTAGTTCTCTGCAGTTATTTTGGGAAGTGTGTGTGCTTTTAGACCTGCTTGCTGGACATTTGTTTTCCTAAAAGGTTACAGTTTATACTTCGATATTGAGTTGCTTGTAGTTTCATGTTACTTATTAGCAAACACTAACCCTGCCCCAGTGGTCCTTCTGTAATACGGGTATCCCTTGTTACAACTGCACTTGTGCAAAGTGTCATGAAAGTGCTAGCGCACTGTTCCACAGAGATATACATGGTATACACAGTAGTGGTAAAATATGGCACTTCCAGACAAAATTTATTAGCACTTCCAAACAAAAAGAGACACATCAGCGTAGACTGGACTGTTTCTAAGGATGACCATTTTAAATAGCGTATAGCATGCTAAATGTTAAAAATACTGGGACTCGGCATTAACCTGGGCAGTTTCTTTAATGGTCCCCTTTTCCCCCCAGCTAGGGGTTTAGAGATGGTAATGAATGCCTCGTTTAAAATGGACAGAATTCTGGTAATTCCTTGAGCTTCATGTTCCAACTTGTCTTACGGTCTAGTTTATGAATAAGTTATTTTCCACCCAGCACTGATGAGCTGAAAGCATACTTTCCCCCTATTAATTGTCGTTTTAAGCTTGACATGTTGGCGTACCTTTTACGTTGTACCCCTGTGTCGCCCCGCTCTGTGTCTGGTGGCGACATGTGGCCTCGATCTGGAGGGTGTTTGCTACTCTTCTTGCGCTGCTTCACTCCTCACCCCTGCATTTATCTGAAATTATAATGAGTTTTTCTCCTTTGCTTTTTAGTTTAAACTCTTACTGCTTAGAGCTTGAGAAGCATCTTTCTTGCGCCTCTTTGTATTCTGTACAGTGGACTAGGAACTCTTTCTTTTGATTTCTCCTCTCTTTGATTACCAAGTCTCTTGGGCTACCCGTGGGCCTTGTCTCCCAGTTTCTATTTCCAGTTTGTGATCACTGAGTTCTCTATTTGGTAAGGGTCTGCCTGTGTTTTGCGTATTTATAATAAGGGAGTAATGCTAGTATGAAGCTCCTGGGCAAAGATACAGAGTAATCCAGCTTACTTGGATGGGCTCCATTACTGCATTTCAAAACGAGACTTTTATGTTCTTTACTGATTCAGGTAAAACTAGAAATGAAATATGATTTCTTTGGTATTGTAATTAATGGAGAGATTCATCCTAGTTCTCTGCAGTTATTTTGGGAAGTGTGTGTGCTTTTAGACCTGCTTGCTGGACATTTGTTTTCCTAAAAGGTTACAGTTTATACTTCGATATTGAGTTGCTTGTAGTTTCATGTTACTTATTAGCAAACACTAACCCTGCCCCAGTGGTCCTTCTGTAATACGGGTATCCCTTGTTACAACTGCACTTGTGCAAAGTGTCATGAAAGTGCTAGCGCACTGTTCCACAGAGATATACATGGTATACACAGTAGTGGTAAAATATGGCACTTCCAGACAAAATTTATTAGCACTTCCAAACAAAAAGAGACACATCAGCGTAGACTGGACTGTTTTACGAAGGATGACCATTTTAAATAGCGTATAGCATGCTAAATGTTAAAAATACTGGGACTCGGCATTAAACCTAAGTACAAACCGTACAGCCAGCTCGACTTTGTAGAGCAAGGGATATCTGTGGACGGACCCCTCGACCTCAAACGCAGAAGCTTTGCCTCTGTCTCTGTCCTCCTGTGACACTAATGACTGTGACGTCCGTCTGAAGGTGGAGTGCCGCCTACCTCGCATGTGGTTGTATTGAAATGATTATAAACAGCCTTATAGTTTGTTCCTTGTGGTGCATGTTTATTATTAGACAATAGCTGATACTAATTTATTTTGAAATGAAGTGGGCTCTCAGGTCCTTGATTATGGAAGATTTAGAATTGTAAGCACAAAATGTAATGCGTATCATTAGCTGAATTGTTTAGTTTGTGCTGATTTGTAACTCTTTATTTAAAACGCACAGTCTCCTGTTGAGGTTAAATTATCTTTATTGTGTGGAGAACTCTTTGTGACTTCAACAGAGGAGTTTTGCGAGGTGTTTATTTATATTGTAACATAATCGCCGTTTCTTCCTCTTGCACAGACTGTCACACTGAAGGTCAAAATATTTTATTCACTGATGGAGAATATATCAATCAGATCGCGGCTTCCAGAGATGTGAGTATTCTGAATCTTGAGAAGCTGGTGTTAGTGGAATCCTTTTCTTACATTAGTTGATGTTTATTCGGTGGAAAGTAAAACTTTAAAAGACTCTACTCTTCACTCTTCCACTATTCCGGTAACCGAGTACTATGGCTGTTTCCTGTCTCTTAGGATGGCTTTGTTGTCAGAATATTTGCCCCGAGCGCAGAGCCTGTGCTGCAGCAGGAGCTCCAGCTAAAACTCGCCAGGAAGTGCTTGCATGCCTGCGGCATCTCCCTGTTTGACCTGGAAAAGGACTTGCATATTATAAGTGAGATGGTCAAAAAGACCCTTTCTTCCGTATTTTATTTTCAGATTTTTTTTCTTTGTTCTTTTGAAAACTAACATTGTGTTTTCAGTATTGTATTACAGCTTGTATTAGGTAGCTGTTTTGCTCTTACTGTGAAGCGCACTTATGAATTAATATGTGCAAGTAAATAGGAGTAACTTGAAACCTATAATTTTTTTGTTTGTTTGTTTGTTTGAACGAGCTTATCAGGATAGCCATGGAATGAGCCCGTAGATTGTCCACATGATCATTGGCTTCCATTGGATTGACTTTGCTTTCATTTGGATAGAGAAACAGACAGTCACAGAGTATTCTTAGACTTCATGTACCTTCTCTTGCCCTGTCATGGTAGTGGCTAGGACTAGTTTCCAGGAGGGTCTCAGTTTGGGTTGGTCCTGCTGTTCCTGACTTGGTAGTTCCATGTCTCCCCTTGTGAGATTCTTTGCAAGACCTAGCTGTCTTGACTATTACCTTATTACATGTATTAAACTTCCTTAGTGATCCACTTTGCACATTTGTGTAATATTTTTGTTTTACCATAGAAAAATATTGTATATTAAAGTCATAGTTTCCAAGTTTCAAAATCCTGTAAACCTGTTCGTAGTTTATGTAGTTGGACAACTCGTAAAATGTGCTCTATATAAATATTTGTTCATAGTTTTGCAGTTTGAAAGTGTGCATAAGGGTCCATGTGTGTATCTAAATTCATGGAGTAGCTGATGAAATCTTCCTCTGTAAAAAAAAGCTTGGGACAGGGAATCTAAAATTCCTTAATTCAGATATCTGCACAGCATTGTTCAAGCCCAAACCCTCTGTATCAGGACCTACCTCACCATGCTTGGTTTTTGTCAGCTTTGGAAAAAGCAAATCTTCCTCTGTAAAAATCAGCTTTAAAAGACTCTACTCTTCACTCTTCCACTATTCCGGTAACCGAGTACTATGGCTGTTTCCTGTCTCTTAGGATGGCTTTGTTGTCAGAATATTTGCCCCGAGCGCAGAGCCTGTGCTGCAGCAGGAGCTCCAGCTAAAACTCGCCAGGAAGTGCTTGCATGCCTGCGGCATCTCCCTGTTTGACCTGGAAAAGGACTTGCATATTATAAGTGAGATGGTCAAAAAGACCCTTTCTTCCGTATTTTATTTTCAGATTTTTTTTCTTTGTTCTTTTGAAAACTAACATTGTGTTTTCAGTATTGTATTACAGCTTGTATTAGGTAGCTGTTTTGCTCTTACTGTGAAGCGCACTTATGAATTAATATGTGCAAGTAAATAGGAGTAACTTGAAACCTATAATTTTTTTGTTTGTTTGTTTGTTTGAACGAGCTTATCAGGATAGCCATGGAATGAGCCCGTAGATTGTCCACATGATCATTGGCTTCCATTGGATTGACTTTGCTTTCATTTGGATAGAGAAACAGACAGTCACAGAGTATTCTTAGACTTCATGTACCTTCTCTTGCCCTGTCATGGTAGTGGCTAGGACTAGTTTCCAGGAGGGTCTCAGTTTGGGTTGGTCCTGCTGTTCCTGACTTGGTAGTTCCATGTCTCCCCTTGTGAGATTCTTTGCAAGACCTAGCTGTCTTGACTATTACCTTATTACATGTATTAAACTTCCTTAGTGATCCACTTTGCACATTTGTGTAATATTTTTGTTTTACCATAGAAAAATATTGTATATTAAAGTCATAGTTTCCAAGTTTCAAAATCCTGTAAACCTGTTCGTAGTTTATGTAGTTGGACAACTCGTAAAATGTGCTCTATATAAATATTTGTTCATAGTTTTGCAGTTTGAAAGTGTGCATAAGGGTCCATGTGTGTATCTAAATTCATGGAGTAGCTGATGAAATCTTCCTCTGTAAAAAAAAGCTTGGGACAGGGAATCTAAAATTCCTTAATTCAGATATCTGCACAGCATTGTTCAAGCCCAAACCCTCTGTATCAGGACCTACCTCACCATGCTTGGTATGTTTCCTCATTTGTCAGCTCAACAGTATAATTGTGAGGATCAAATAGGAAAAGACGCATGCATTCTGTATTACCTGATAGCCTATACATGCCCAGTAAAAATCAGTTCATTGATTAATTGAAGGAATACAGAACATTGATGTGGACAGTTTTTTTTTCCTTTTTTTTTTTAGCACTAGGAAAATAATTTGGCACTAGTTTGAAACAAATTAAGAAACTTATGGTAACTTTGTTTTTTCTCGGAATAGGTAGCTACTGTTAATATTTTTTTAATTTGAGGTGTATGACATACTCTGTCATCCTTATTTTTGAGTGATATTAATTGAATTGATGTTTTCATCACACAAAATAATACAAGTTGTGTGTAAAGTTACATTTAAAATGTAGCTCATGTTTATTAAGTCTCATTGCATGTCAGGTACCGGATTTGATGAGGAGTCAGCAGTTCTTGGTGCTGGACGAGAGTTTGCACTGATGAGAACAGCAAATGGAAAGGTAAGTTACTCTTAGGGTTAGCAATGAACACTATCTGCTTTTAGAGATAGTTGGTAAAATCAATTGGTGAGCTTACACACTTTACATGTGTGAACAATCATATTTTAAAATTTGATTAAACATCTTTATATAGTAAAATTTCAGTCATGTTGAAATAGTATAAAAGAAAATTGTGACATTTGAGTATAAAATGTTATACACTTTATGTTACCTTATTACAAATATTTAGTTTAATTATGGAGCTTTTTGTAGAATTTTTTGAGTTGGAGTGAGTTCATATTTGTGTTTATTTTAAATAGGATATCCCTTGCAAATTTTTGTAAATGTGCAGACATACAGACTATAAGTAGGGGAACGTTAGGAGCATGTATTATCAGTTACAGGTTGTGAGGTCTGTTTACAGAGATGGAAGCTTTTTTCATATCTGGTGAATGTGAATAAAGTAAGGTAACTAAAAGAATGTGAAAATTAAAAGTATGAGGCTAGACAGTATGTTTGTATGTGAGGTATTTTTTCACTGGAAAAAATGAATTGAGAACTTCATGAGTTCTATTCTATCTTTGGAATATATTTATGGCATATATTTATTCATATCTATTCAGGATCTGTATAAAAGATGGTAAGTATCCTGAGTAAATATGAAAAAATGGTTATGAACTGCATGTTTTCACAAATATATGGCTATTGCTTTCCTGCTCAGTTGTCAGAAGTTGAAGAGTATTTAAAAAGAGTTTGAGTTCTTACTGTTTTTGTTTTCAGTAAGTATCGAAGTGTTTTCCTCTGTCATGGGAAACCTGGTGTGCGACTCCAAGAGGCACTATTAATTCCTGTTTATCTGTTTGTTTTTTTTATTTGTTTGTTTGTTGTGTGTTAAGATATATTACACCGGCAAATACCAGAGTCTCGGAATCAAGCAGGGTGGTCCTTCAGCAGGAAAATGGGTTGAGTTACCAATTACAAAATCCCCAAAGATCGTGCACTTCTCCGTTGGACACGACGGCTCTCACGCCCTGTTAGTCGCAGAAGATGGAAGCATATTCTTCACGGGATCTGCTAGCAAAGGAGAGGATGGCGAGTCAAGTGAGTGGACAGTCAACGAAAGCACTGTAGGATTTACTGCTGTGAGGTGTATCCGTTTTAGCAGCGCCAGCCTTCCCAAGTTAATAGGTTTTATACTGAGGAATGTTCAGTTAGCGGTGGTAGCGTACTGTTCATTAAAGACCTGGGATCGCTCACTTGATCCTGAGGTTCATAGTCATGGATTTTTGTATGCATACCTTTCACACATGGCTGTTTATTTCATTTTGTCACTGGATGTCATTTAAAAAGAAAAGCTTACTTATTCTGGTATATTATTTTAGGTCACCCCAAATTTGGGGAAGAATATATATTTCACAGTGAGGCAAGCCTCATGTGATTTGTGTCATAGTGTCAGTTATGAGACTCTGTTCTTGGTGTTATTTCATGAGGATGACGTTCCTGTGGAATGAGCAATTCAACAGTTTTTACTTCTTCCATTTCCTGTGCTTCTTCAGAACGTCAGCTGTCTCATGTTGTAACTTGGACATCATACATTGTCTCAGTAGGGATAGCATCTTATGAGTATCAGGTTTGAAACCAGTATCTAACGTAGAGATCGTGTGTAAATAAAAGTTATCCTGAAAAACATCTCTTACAATAGCCATCAAGTATATCACCGTATCTCAAAAACTCAGACCAACAGGCTTCTCCTTCTGGCACGTGGAGGCCATCAGTGTTCCCTTGCTGGGCTACCAGATGACTTAGCTGCTGTGTACATGTGTACAGATCATGTCATAAGAAAAAATATAGTGGTATTTTAATCCGAGAATTGTACCCAACATGGCCATATGTTGTTATTCAAAAAGGGATGCAAGGACTGGGGTGGACGAAGGGAACAGGAGATGGACATTTCCCATCTTTTGCTCATTTCAGGGATTTAGTTTTTCGGAGCAGAGGCTGCTTAAATCATCTATGTTGAAGTTTATTTCCTCTCCCTCCATGTGCATATTTCCGTTCCTTTCAGCCTAAGATTGGCTACTTTAGTAAATACATGTTGTATGAATGAGGAACTGGTTTTAAAAACTTTCCAGAGCCTCGCAGAGGAATACATGTGAGAGTACAGATGATAATGCGATGGTATTGATAATGTAAGTAGCTAATCTAAAGATCGGGCTCCATGGAACTCTGGTAGAAAACTGTTGGTTTCTCGTTTGGAACTTTCAGCGTACTACAAAGGAGAGGACCTGAGAGCAATAAACTAATAAATAGTTAATGAGATGGGGCTTTCAGAGTGACTCCTTTAATCGACATGTTGGAAAGCTCAGGCCTTTGTGAAAATAAGTAACTCAAATGTATGACAAATGCAAATGATATGCTTTTTTCCTTGGGCTTTATATACAAATCATTATTTTTGTTGGTGCACACATGCTTTAAATTAAATATCTTTCTTTTTATTTTTAAAGCTAAGAGCAGGCGGCAATCAAAACCTTATAAGCCTAAAAAGATAATTAAGATGGAAGGAAAGATTGTGGTGTATACAGCCTGCAATAATGGAAGCAGTTCTGTTATTTCTAAAGATGGAGAGCTGTACATGTTTGGGAAAGATGCCATTTACTCTGATAGTTCAAGTAAGTTAAACACCATTTCACTTTTATGCACAGCAAGTCCTGTACTATACATTCTGTATTGCAAAGATATATCTCGAAAAGTAATATTTGTAACATGTGTTTTCTACATTTTTTGTTTCTTTCCAAATCCAATATTCTGTTCTCCCTTCCTGCCTAGTCACAGGGAATGTGGTCACTAGTTCCCTGCAGAACCAGTCATGGGGCGTGGCTCCTGCCTCTCAGCCTTAAGCTGTTGCTTTCTTGAAGGCTTTCCTTAGGCTCTGTGAGATGATGCTCATGTGACCTGCTCCTGGTGGTACCCTGGGGGCATGGATTTGTACCTGATGGGTTGTCTTCCCCTGTTGCTAGGTGTTAGTGAAAGAGCTTAAAGTGAAAGTGTTAGTCACTTAGTTGCTTTAGTCTTTGTAACCTCATGGACTGTAGCCCACCAGGCTCCTCTGTCCATAGGATTCTCCAGGGATCTTCCCTACACAGGGATTGAACCTGGGTTTCCTACTTTGCAGCCACATTCTTTCTTTCTTTTTTTTTTTTTTAAGAAATCTTTATTCATTTATTTGTTTTTCACTTTTCTGGGTTTTCACAGCTGCCACAGGCTCTTCTCTAATTGAGGGGAGTGGGGGCTACTCTCTAGCTGAGGTGAGCATGCTTCTTGCTGTGGAACTCGGGCTCCAGGGCATGCGGGCTTCAGTAATCGCAGCACATGGGCTCCCTAGTGAGGCTCTGAGGCTCTAGAGCACAGACTCAATAGTCATGACTCACTGGCTGAGTTGCTCCACAGCATGATCTTCCCAGATCAGGGATCAAACCTGTGTCTCCTGCATTGGCATGCGAACTCTTTACCAATGAGTTACCAGGGAAGAGAAAGGCTGTCTCTCTCTCATTTACTATTTATCCCCAGTGCCCAGTGCAGTGGCTGGCAGATGGTAGTCTCAAGAATTATGTTAAGTGACTGACTGATAACTTCAATTAGTAGATATAAGGGATAGAAGTAATCACATAAAGAGTTTTATATTTATAAACAGTTATCTCAAAAATCTGTCATATTTGGTTGCCACATTTTCTTTCTGGCTTTAGAAATGAGTATAATGCTTGTAGCATCCGACTTGGAAGGATTTTATATGAATTACGTATGTATATATATTTTTCTTTTTTTTTTTAAAGGAAATCAGAGTTAATGAACTTTCTTGTCCTGCTGGGAAATGACATGTATTGACCATTTATAATAGCCCATTATCAAGTTAAAATTGAGCTGTGCTTAGTGACTTACGAGATGGTTTAATGTGTTAATATTTGGTGTTTCAATTGGCCTCAGCTGTTAGAGTGAATCACAATTTAGGGTGGGCTCATGTACAGTTTAAATAGAATATTCACTGTAAGTATTGCTTACTGAAATTCTTTTGGCTAAGGCTGCTAGAAACGTGTACACTTATCCCACATATATGTATTGAGAGCTAGCAGTACGTCAGGCATTGGTAGATCAGACAGACATGTCTCTTTCTTTTTGAGGCTCTGAGGGACGGGTGGATGGTACAGAACTTAAAATATTAGAGATCTAATGCTTACGGATATAGACTCAGATGTTGGCATGGCTACATTTGGCTAACTAGCATGAATTCTGTAACTTTTCAGAACGTTTCTTAAGTTGTTTTTATTTTCCTACCGGTAGATGGGAGCTAATGATAATGGTCTTTTGGATAAAGAAGAAACCTTTATGGTTCTTATAAACTTTTCAGTTCTTATAAGATTTTAAGAGATAATGCTTATGCAGTGCCTACCACAGAGACTACTGCGTGTAAGGACTTAAGCCATGTTGGCCAGTACTATTCATAATGTAATAAATGCTGTTTCCTCTATGTATATCTTTTTCAAGTATGGGAAATATTTGGGAGTTTTTGAGGTGTGCTTCATTTAAAGACCTAAGTTAGTATAGGGTGAAAGGAAGGCTGTCTCTCTCTCATTTACTATTTATCCCCAGTCCCAGTGGGCTGGCAGATGGTAGTCTCAAGAATTATGTTAAGTGACTGACTGATAACTTCAATTAGTAGATATAAGGGATAGAAGTAATCACATAAAGAGTTTTATATTTATAAACAGTTATCTCAAAAATCTGTCATATTTGGTTGCCACATTTTCTTTCTGGCTTTAGAAATGAGTATAATGCTTGTAGCATCCGACTTGGAAGGATTTTATATGAATTACGTATGTATATATATTTTTCTTTTTTTTTTTAAAGGAAATCAGAGTTAATGAACTTTCTTGTCCTGCTGGGAAATGACATGTATTGACCATTTATAATAGCCCATTATCAAGTTAAAATTGAGCTGTGCTTAGTGACTTACGAGATGGTTTAATGTGTTAATATTTGGTGTTTCAATTGGCCTCAGCTGTTAGAGTGAATCACAATTTAGGGTGGGCTCATGTACAGTTTAAATAGAATATTCACTGTAAGTATTGCTTACTGAAATTCTTTTGGCTAAGGCTGCTAGAAACGTGTACACTTATCCCACATATATGTATTGAGAGCTAGCAGTACGTCAGGCATTGGTAGATCAGACAGACATGTCTCTTTCTTTTTGAGGCTCTGAGGGACGGGTGGATGGTACAGAACTTAAAATATTAGAGATCTAATGCTTACGGATATAGACTCAGATGTTGGCATGGCTACATTTGGCTAACTAGCATGAATTCTGTAACTTTTCAGAACGTTTCTTAAGTTGTTTTTTTTTTTTTTTCCTACCGGTAGAAGGGAGCTAATGATAATGGTCTTTTGGATAAAGAAGAAACCTTTATGGTTCTTATAAACTTTTCAGTTCTTATAAGATTTTAAGAGATAATGCTTATGCAGTGCCTACCACAGAGACTACTGCGTGTAAGGACTTAAGCCATGTTGGCCAGTACTATTCATAATGTAATAAATGCTGTTTCCTCTATGTATATCTTTTTCAAGTATGGGAAATATTTGGGAGTTTTTGAGGTGTGCTTCATTTAAAGACCTAAGTTAGTATAGGGTGAAAGGGAAGGTCACCTTAAGAAAGTGATATCCAAGCTAATAATATAGAATAGTTTTTCCAAAGTGTGATATGAGAATTCTGTTACTTATAACTTAAATAAAACAAATACTTTAACTTTAAAAAAAAAGTTTTTATTTTAGCATATGTTAGAAATAATACTCCACAGTCTTTGATTTCTTTTACTACTACTGGATAAGGTTAAAATGTTTTAATCAAATTTAAAATTGACACAAAAATATTAAGATAATATGCATGGCACTTGGAGATGGCAAGTAGAATGAATGTAATATGTGAATAAGTAGCACCTATTACAGTAGTTAGGAGCTAGCTGTCTGTTGGATTGTGGAAGAATGCACTGCGGATTATAAAGGACTGAAAATCAGTGCTTTGGAAAATCTCACAGGTTTCTACAGAAACAGTGTTATTTCAGAATACTCTGGTGTGTGTTCTGCTCTTATTTTTCTGAGACAGATCAAAGCAAGTAAAGAGCATGATTCAAAGGCTCCTTTGTGCCTGGGTTAGGAAAGTTTGAAACCTAGTGGCCCTTCTAAGCACTGTTGGAGGTGCTGCCACTGAGGACAGGTGTTGAGGAGGAGCAGGCCCGAGTCAATGCCAGGGTGAAGCTTTGTCCCAAGTCTGGATGAGAACATTTTATATTTTGAAACTTCATTAACGAATTATAAAATTAATTTACTGATGCCCTGGCTATCTTTTGGCCACTATTTCACATTTTTGGGGTTTCTTTTATCCTAGAAATGAGAAGTTCTGCCTTATATGGTTGACTATTCAGATGTTGGCATGGCTACATTTGGCTAACTAGCATGAATTCTGTAACTTTTCAGAACGTTTCTTAAGTTGTTTTTTTTTCCTACCGGTAGAAGGGAGCTAATGATAATGGTCTTTTGGATAAAGAAGAAACCTTTATGGTTCTTATAAACTTTTCAGTTCTTATAAGATTTTAAGAGATAATGCTTATGCAGTGCCTACCACAGAGACTACTGCGTGTAAGGACTTAAGCCATGTTGGCCAGTACTATTCATAATGTAATAAATGCTGTTTCCTCTATGTATATCTTTTTCAAGTATGGGAAATATTTGGGAGTTTTTGAGGTGTGCTTCATTTAAAGACCTAAGTTAGTATAGGGTGAAAGGGAAGGTCACCTTAAGAAAGTGATATCCAAGCTAATAATATAGAATAGTTTTTCCAAAGTGTGATATGAGAATTCTGTTACTTATAACTTAAATAAAACAAATACTTTAACTTTAAAAAAAAGTTTTTATTTTAGCATATGTTAGAAATAATACTCCACAGTCTTTGATTTCTTTTACTACTACTGGATAAGGTTAAAATGTTTTAATCAAATTTAAAATTGACACAAAAATATTAAGATAATATGCATGGCACTTGGAGATGGCAAGTAGAATGAATGTAATATGTGAATAAGTAGCACCTATTACAGTAGTTAGGAGCTAGCTGTCTGTTGGATTGTGGAAGAATGCACTGCGGATTATAAAGGACTGAAAATCAGTGCTTTGGAAAATCTCACAGGTTTCTACAGAAACAGTGTTATTTCAGAATACTCTGGTGTGTGTTCTGCTCTTATTTTTCTGAGACAGATCAAAGCAAGTAAAGAGCATGATTCAAAGGCTCCTTTGTGCCTGGGTTAGGAAAGTTTGAAACCTAGTGGCCCTTCTAAGCACTGTTGGAGGTGCTGCCACTGAGGACAGGTGTTGAGGAGGAGCAGGCCCGAGTCAATGCCAGGGTGAAGCTTTGTCCCAAGTCTGGATGAGAACATTTTATATTTTGAAACTTCATTAACGAATTATAAAATTAATTTACTGATGCCCTGGCTATCTTTTGGCCACTATTTCACATTTTTGGGGTTTCTTTTATCCTAGAAATGAGAAGTTCTGCCTTGAGGTGGTTGTTTTATATTATTGATGATATACTAGGCTCAGAAAGGCTTTTTAGTTGTTTCTTACCAAGTTTGTATCTTTCCTGTAGGTTTGGTGACAGATTTGAAAGGCCACTTTGTAATTCAGGTAGCTATGGGCAAAGCTCACACGTGTGTTTTGATGAAGAATGGAGAAGTTTGGACATTTGGCGTGAATAACAAAGGCCAGTGTGGACGAGACACTGGTGCTGTGAACCAAGGTGGGAAAGGTAGGTGTTTGATGTGTGGATATTAAATTTTGTGTTGTTTTTCCACAGTTCTTCAGAATACCGTAGTAAAGTGTCTTTGCAAACAAGAGTAGCCTTTTGATTTCATACTTAATAAATTATGAAAACTACTAAATTTCTTTATTTGACAGTCTATCACTCACTGAAATAGTTAATATAGTTTAGACTTCTAATTTCTGAGCAAATGAGCTTTCCTACTTGTATGTTTTTCTCAATTTTATAACAAATGTACTTCTTTGATTTATCCTCTTTAGTGACTGAATTATCCCAGAAAAGTGCATTTTTGAAACTCTTTGTTGTTAGGTATTTACCATGTTTTGCCATTTTCCAGTAAAAAAGTGTTTATAGATAATATTATAAATAAGATTCAAGTGTCCTCTTTCTCCTTCTGAGGCTTACTATTACCCACCATCTCTCTCCAGAATTGATCATGATCATAACTTTGGTTAATATCCTTTCAGTTATGTTCCTGTATTTTTATTTGTTTTTATAAATTTTGTATATTACATGCTCATATTTTACTCATAAAAAGATTTTTTCTAAGTGCTAGATTCTATTTATATTTTTCTTCTTTTTATCTCACCGTTGTGTCTGAAATATAAAATTTGGGGCATACACATCTAGATGACGCATGTTAACTGGGTTAGGAAAGTTTGAAACCTAGTGGCCCTTCTAAGCACTGTTGGAGGTGCTGCCACTGAGGACAGGTGTTGAGGAGGAGCAGGCCCGAGTCAATGCCAGGGTGAAGCTTTGTCCCAAGTCTGGATGAGAACATTTTATATTTTGAAACTTCATTAACGAATTATAAAATTAATTTACTGATGCCCTGGCTATCTTTTGGCCACTATTTCACATTTTTGGGGTTTCTTTTATCCTAGAAATGAGAAGTTCTGCCTTGAGGTGGTTGTTTTATATTATTGATGATATACTAGGCTCAGAAAGGCTTTTTAGTTGTTTCTTACCAAGTTTGTATCTTTCCTGTAGGTTTGGTGACAGATTTGAAAGGCCACTTTGTAATTCAGGTAGCTATGGGCAAAGCTCACACGTGTGTTTTGATGAAGAATGGAGAAGTTTGGACATTTGGCGTGAATAACAAAGGCCAGTGTGGACGAGACACTGGTGCTGTGAACCAAGGTGGGAAAGGTAGGTGTTTGATGTGTGGATATTAAATTTTGTGTTGTTTTTCCACAGTTCTTCAGAATACCGTAGTAAAGTGTCTTTGCAAACAAGAGTAGCCTTTTGATTTCATACTTAATAAATTATGAAAACTACTAAATTTCTTTATTTGACAGTCTATCACTCACTGAAATAGTTAATATAGTTTAGACTTCTAATTTCTGAGCAAATGAGCTTTCCTACTTGTATGTTTTTCTCAATTTTATAACAAATGTACTTCTTTGATTTATCCTCTTTAGTGACTGAATTATCCCAGAAAAGTGCATTTTTGAAACTCTTTGTTGTTAGGTATTTACCATGTTTTGCCATTTTCCAGTAAAAAAGTGTTTATAGATAATATTATAAATAAGATTCAAGTGTCCTCTTTCTCCTTCTGAGGCTTACTATTACCCACCATCTCTCTCCAGAATTGATCATGATCATAACTTTGGTTAATATCCTTTCAGTTATGTTCCTGTATTTTTATTTGTTTTTATAAATTTTGTATATTACATGCTCATATTTTACTCATAAAAAGATTTTTTCTAAGTGCTAGATTCTATTTATATTTTTCTTCTTTTTTTTTATCTCACCGTTGTGTCTGAAATATAGCCACATTGGTGCATACACATCTAGATGACGCATGTTAACTGCTGTGTAATAAACCATACCACCAACATGTCACAGTTTATCCATTCTCCTGCTGATAGATGAGTTTATGTCTAATTTTTCACTATTATAAATAATTTTAAAACCTCTTTTGTTCATGTTTCCTGGCAAAAATGTGTGATGCTTTTCTCTAGTGTAATTTCTGGGTTGTACATTTTCTCTTTAGTGCTAGGTTTTTTCTTGAGAGAGACTATACCACTGTATATTTTTAAAGTCTTCATTTTCTGTATCCCTCTAATAGTATTAACAGGCTGATTTTTGTCATTTTGATGGCTATGACCTGCTTTTTCATTGTACTTTTTTGTTATATTGAAGTGTAACACATATGCAGAAAAAATATACATAGCATAAATACACATCTTGAATTGTCATAGAATAAACACAGTCATGTAGCACCAAGATTAGGAAGCCTTGCCAGCACCCCGGTCAGCGCCTCCTTCTTGTGCCTCTTCAGTTAGTATCTGCCTCTTATTTAAGACTATAAATTCCTTTTGTATACATTTGTGCTTTATTTAAATGGGATAGTGTAGTGTGAGCTCTTTTGTGTCTAGTTTCTTTATATTGAGCGTTAGAAAATTATTCCAAGTTGTTACCAGCTAGTTACAGATTGTTTATGCTCATTCTTGTTAGTATTAAATTGTGCCACAGTTTTTAAATCTTCTCTAGTGTTACAGACATTGGGATAGTTTTCTCACTTGGGTTATGTTAGTGTTGCTGTGAACATTCTATTTAATGTTGGTGAAAACATGAGTGTTCCTTTTTTTGGATATTTAAGTAGAGGTGTAATTGCTGAGTCTCTTGTAATTTGTATTCCCTTGACTGTTAATGAGTTAGATTCTCTTCAGACTTTTCTTATATGCTTGTCTTTCTCTTTACTGATTTGAAGGAAGTTTTTTGTATATTATATGCATTGCAAATATCTTTGACCAGCCTATGGCTTATCTTCTACATTTATTTATAGTTTTATTTGTTGATTATAATTTTTAAATTCTGATGAAAAGTTCTTCATTCATTTTCTTTATAAATGTTTGCTTCAATTAGTCAGGTTGGGACCCTTTGTTTCCCAGGTGAATTAGAATCAGTTTTTTTACTTGCCACTGTGATAGGGATTGCTTTGAATTTAGAAATTAATTTGAGCATGATAGTTACAGTTGTTGGGATGACTAAATGAGGAATACATGTAGAGCCAGGTACAAGTAAATAAATGCTCAGTGTATTTTAGCTATTCTTATTAAAAATATGGCTCATGACTTCTTAAGGATCACTTTATTCTAACTGTTGACACAGTTATCCAGTACTTGGTCAACTAATTTCTCAACCTGTCCATAACTTAGAAGTAGAAAAAGATACTCATATATACCCTATGAGTTCATTTTTTTTGATTAGACAGATCTGTACAGAGTCTAAGTTAAGTAATCAGAGAATAAAGTGGACTAAGAATAAGAGATGAAATGAGTAAGGTGTAGCCTTGGCTTTGAGGATCTAGGACTGCTAGGAAAGACAAACAAAAAATAATTATTTGATTCCTACAGATTTGCTATTTCATTATATAATCTTATAGGGGCTTCCCTTGTTGCTCCGTCAGTAAAGAATCTGCCTGCAGTGCAGGAGACCTGGCTTCGATTCCTGGATTGGGAAGATCCCCTGGAGAAGAAAATGGCACATTTTATACCACTTGATGTTCCTCACAGTTTTGTCACAGTTGTATATTCACATTTTTCAGTATGGTTATTTAATTATTGTCTATTTTTCTCACTTTTTCTCAGCTTTATAATGGTCACTTCATCATCATAGTCCTCAGGGTCTAGAGCAGTGGTTTGAGCACCATAATCTTATGCGTTATCTTCTCAGTGCCCCGTTTCTGTATGACCCTTCATGCTAAGGATGTTTATTATATCCACAAAAGGTTATTATTTTTTAAAGTGTGGCATAGACTTATGTGGCCCCCCAAGCCTAAATTATTTACAATCTAGTCCTTTACAAAAAGGTTAGCTGACTCTGCCCTAAAGGTAATGCCTGGGGCATTGTTGGTGTTCAGTTGAAACAAAAAAGGTAGTTGAATAAATTGTAACATAATTAAATAAGCTGTAATTGAAGTATAAATAATTTGAAGAGGTAATGACTTACTTGGAAAAAAATTGTAAGTCCTTTGATTGAAAATGACCTCGGAGCAGCGTGTTTGAAGGCTGAAAAGGAGTTTCTGTGGAGGTGAAGTAAGAGGCACCTGATCAGCGAGGCAGAGCAGGGGTGAGCAAAGGCCCCGGGCATGCCACAGGGCACGGGGTGGTCACGGAGCAGAGAGAGTGTAGATTCAGGTGGAATGTAGTCACATGGAGGGAATGAGGGTGCAGGGAGTGGGGCACCAAATTATGACTGGCTGTATCATTTAAGGAATTTTATTCTTTTGAAGACCTTGAAAAGGTGTTAGAGGCTTGTAAATTGTGAAGTCACAGGATCAAATATGTATTTTAAGAAGCTGATTTCTAACAGTGGGAGGGCATTTTAGGCTGGAGGGAACTCTTGGCATGGAGTATGATTAGGAGAGTTTCTCTCGTCTGTTGAACATGAGTACTGGTGGTGAGAATGCAAAGGAGGGAGTAAACCCAGAAAATATTGTAAGTACAAGTCACAGAAAGTAATAGCTAGGAGAGACTCCTGCCATGACTACCTTTCTCTGGAGAAAGGAAATGGAAAGAGCATTTACTGATGGTCCTCAAATTAAATTTTATTTTTGGTGCTCTTATATTTTTATCATTCCTTTGTATAGTCACTGACATTAGTATGTGTTACGTATTTTCTAAAATCAAAAATAAAGTGACTGGGTTTTTTTTTTTTTTTTGACATGGGAATAATCTAGATGGAAATAATAAACCGATCTTCCAAATAGGGTTTGGAGTTGAAAATATGGCAACGGCCATGGATGAGGACCTGGAAGAAGAGCTGGACGAGAAAGACGAGAAGTCCATGATGTGCCCCCCGGGCATGCACAAGTGGAAGCTGGAGCAGTGCATGGTGTGCACCGTCTGTGGAGACTGCACGGGCTACGGGGCGAGCTGCGTCAGCAGCGGGCGCCCAGACAGAGTCCCCGGAGGGTAAGGGTCCCGCGCCCGAGGGAGACAGGAGGAGAGAGGACGCCAAGCACGTCTCTTCTCAGAGTTCCTCTAGAGGGTGTTCTCCTACGTTGTTTCTTAAAGACAGGCTGGCATACACTTGTAAATCTTGTATTTGTTTTCTATTAAAATAATGTCTAATTCAGTGTTATTTTATTTAAGGTATGTTTCTTTGATTTGTTGAAACCTTTATGCTTTCTTTCCCCTCAAGTCCACAGTTCATTTTATTAGTTTAATTTGAATTTCACAAGAAAATGTAATTGTACATATATTGTGTTTTTATGTATTGGTGAATCTGTCTCTATGGAGTGTATTCCCAGGCCTGTTATTGCTTGTTCAAACAATATTGATATTTTATTTATTTGTTTGTTTTGTTTTTGATGGTTATTTAAAAAAAAAGATGAATGGTTTCTTTTTTCACTAACAACAGAAAAAGGCACTTTGTCTTCTGAAATATTGCCCGTAGTGGATCATATAATTCTTTCCTTTTTGTCAGGCCAGTGGATGCAAAGTAATATCTCATCATTATTTTCGTTTATATTTCTGTGACTCCCATTTTTCCTGGCTCTTCACATATACTCTTCTGTGTGTGTCCTCTTTAAAGCTTTTGCCTGTATGAACAATTGGAAGTTGTTCTCTGAATATTCTTAGTATTAATCATTTTCTGTCTTTTCTACAAATAGTGTTTCCTAATTTACTGATGATCGTTTAGCTAAATTACAGTATATTCTGTTACGGAGAAGCACTCAACAGTTTTTATAAGCATACATATTTCTTTGAAATTTAAAATTTTTCTAGCTAGACTAGAGAGCTCTCAAGTTTCTAGTTGATTATATGCTATCTTAAATATTTTTCTAAACTCTGTTTTGTGTCTTTAGAGTTTAATGTCAGTGGAAATGGGGTTTTGGCGGGTGGTGGGGGGAATGGTTGTGATGGTTGAATGGTGTGCCCCCCGGGCATGCACAAGTGGAAGCTGGAGCAGTGCATGGTGTGCACCGTCTGTGGAGACTGCACGGGCTACGGGGCGAGCTGCGTCAGCAGCGGGCGCCCAGACAGAGTCCCCGGAGGGTAAGGGTCCCGCGCCCGAGGGAGACAGGAGGAGAGAGGACGCCAAGCACGTCTCTTCTCAGAGTTCCTCTAGAGGGTGTTCTCCTACGTTGTTTCTTAAAGACAGGCTGGCATACACTTGTAAATCTTGTATTTGTTTTCTATTAAAATAATGTCTAATTCAGTGTTATTTTATTTAAGGTATGTTTCTTTGATTTGTTGAAACCTTTATGCTTTCTTTCCCCTCAAGTCCACAGTTCATTTTATTAGTTTAATTTGAATTTCACAAGAAAATGTAATTGTACATATATTGTGTTTTTATGTATTGGTGAATCTGTCTCTATGGAGTGTATTCCCAGGCCTGTTATTGCTTGTTCAAACAATATTGATATTTTATTTATTTGTTTGTTTTGTTTTTGATGGTTATTTAAAAAAAAAGATGAATGGTTTCTTTTTTCACTAACAACAGAAAAAGGCACTTTGTCTTCTGAAATATTGCCCGTAGTGGATCATATAATTCTTTCCTTTTTGTCAGGCCAGTGGATGCAAAGTAATATCTCATCATTATTTTCGTTTATATTTCTGTGACTCCCATTTTTCCTGGCTCTTCACATATACTCTTCTGTGTGTGTCCTCTTTAAAGCTTTTGCCTGTATGAACAATTGGAAGTTGTTCTCTGAATATTCTTAGTATTAATCATTTTCTGTCTTTTCTACAAATAGTGTTTCCTAATTTACTGATGATCGTTTAGCTAAATTACAGTATATTCTGTTACGGAGAAGCACTCAACAGTTTTTATAAGCATACATATTTCTTTGAAATTTAAAATTTTTCTAGCTAGACTAGAGAGCTCTCAAGTTTCTAGTTGATTATATGCTATCTTAAATATTTTTCTAAACTCTGTTTTGTGTCTTTAGAGTTTAATGTCAGTGGAAATGGGGTTTTGGCGGGGGGTGGGGGGAATGGTTGTGATGGGGGGTGGACATCCAACTTTGTTTTCTTACAGACACTTAGTTGACTGTACGGTTGCTGCATTTGAAATGGCTACCAGATGTATCATTTATTATATTCCCTTATATGTCAGAACCTGTTTTCTCGATCTTCCATTTTTTTCCTAACTTACAGATCCAGTCTTATGCTAATATTATGTGGCTAATTTTTTTTTTTTTTTTGGCCACTTCTATTGATCTTTCATTTATTCCATCTTTGTTCTTTGGCCTGTGTGGGTCTCCCATCGCGATGGCCTCTCTTGCTGCAGAGCACCTGCTCTGGGTGCATGCACTCCAGAGCTCCGGCTCAGTGATTGGACGCATTGGTCCAGCCTCTTCATGGAAAGTGGGATCTTCCCAGGCCAGGAATCGAACCGGCGCCCCTTGCATTGCAAGGCGGTGTCCTTACCCACTGGACCACCAGGGAAGCCTGTGGCTAATGTTTTGTATTGTATTTTTAACAGTTAGATTAGCTCCTCTCACTGTTTTGTTTTTTGTTTTTTTAATTTTGGCCTCTTTCATTGGTTTTTTATTTTCTATTTATTTTCAACCATTTTTATTCTTTGGGCTATGTGGGTCTCCCACTGCAGTGGCCTCTCTTGTTGCAGAGCACCGGCTCTGCGCACATGCGCACCAGAGCACTGGCTCACAATTGGGCACACAGGTCCATCCACTCTGCAGCACGCGGTATCTTCTTGGACCAGGGATCTAACCGGTACCCCTTGAGCTGCAAGGTGAACTCTCTACCCACTGGACCACCAGGGAAGCCCTCTCTCACTGTTTTTTGTTTTTGTTTTTAATCATCTGGGGGACTATTCTTAGATATTTAATTAAAATTTAGCTTTAATTGAAATTACTTGTATCTATTTTAGAAGAATTGATTTTTATGATATTAAGTAATTCCATTCAGTAACATGACGTGTTTTTTTCATTTATTTATATTATGTTTATTTTTATTAGGGTGTAGTTGATTTACAATGTTGTGTTAGTTTCAGGTGTTTAGCAAAGTGAATCTGTTATACATCTACGTATATCCACGTTGTTTTAGATTCTGTTTCCATATAGGCCAGTAGAGTGTTGAGTACAGGTCCCTATATAGTAGGTTCTCATTAGTTATCTGTTTTATATATAGTAGTATTATATATCAATCCTAGTCTTCTAATTTATCCCTCCTCTCTTAACCCCTCAGTAACCATAATTTTATTTTCTGCATCTGTAATTTTATTTCTTTTTTGTAGACAAGTTTATTTGTAGCCTTTTTCTAGATCCCACATGTAAGTGATGTATGATATTTTTCTTTCTCTGACTTACACTAATATTTTAAAACAGGTCATGAATTTCTTTAATGCATGGGTCTGTGCTTTCATTTGTAGTCTTTCTAAGATTGCTTTAAGGCCCAGTACCTATTGAGTTGTGCTGAACATGAATTTTTTTCTATGTGGAATTATCAGATATCATATAGAATAATGAAGTAGTGGTATATAATTTTCTTTTTAATTAATAAAACATTCCCAATTTTAGAAATTCTAGGAACTGTTACTTCTAAAGTGCATTATACTTGTTATATTTATCCTTTTCATTCTTGTTGGATCACTTTTTCCCACCAGGGTTCTGTGTTATCATTTTAGAGTTAATATGTGGGTTTGGCAGAGTTAGAATGGAGATTTTGCCCTAGAATGTTGGATAGAATTTCAAGTTCTATTTTTGTGTTGCTGTTTATAACTAATATAATGGGGTATCCTTGGAGAGATCAAATTAATTATCATACATCTTCATATGATAGTAGATCTGATCTTTGTAAGATCAGATTATTTATGATAATTAGCCAACTTCGGGATGTGGGGGGACTCGTGAGAAGAAAGTGTCAAAAGTGGGACTAGCGGGACGTCTCTGGCGGCTCAGTGGCAGAGAATCCACAAACCAGTGCAGATGACACAGGTTCCATCCTTGACCCAGGAAGGCCTCTCGTGCTGAGCAGCAGCTCAGCCTGTGCGCCACAGCTGCTGAGCCTGTGCTCTAGAGCCGGTGCTCCGAAACAAGAGAAGCCACCGCAGTGCAAGGCCTGCGCGCTGTAACTAGAAAGTAGCCCCCGCTTGCTGCGATGAGAGAAAAGCCTGAGCGGCAATGAAGACACAGCACAGCCAAAAATAAATTTGAAGAAAGTCCAAGTGAAACTAGCCACTTCCCCATCTCTGGCTTCCTTCTGTGACATGTTTGTTAATATTCAGGTGCTTCTTCCCAAATAATAACTGAATTTCCCATGAGTATATTTCTGGGTTTATACTTGGCCTAACATAGGTAAGTAGATTATGTATAATAGGGCTTTTCTTTAGGCTCTTGAAATACAGTAATTTTTTAACAGTAAACTCCCTTTGTATTTTTAGCCTATTGTCGAAAAATATTTTGGCTCTCTTTATCAAAGGAGAATATTTCTTCGAGAAAGCTATGTTTGGCTCTGTTTATTGTAGTTAATTTAAGTACCTAACTTGTTTATTATGGTTTTTTGTTTGTTTTTATTTTTTTTTAAATTATTGCTTTATTTATCTTAGTTTGGCTGCACTGGGTCTTAGTTGTGGCACGTGGGATCTAGTTCCCTGACCAGGGATCAAACCTGGGCCCCCTGCATTAGAAGCACAGAGTCTTAACCACTGGACCACCAGGGAAGTCCCATATTTTAAAATTTAGTTTGGATAAAAGAAATACTCTGTGTTGTTGTTTTTTTTAAAACAACATTGGAGTCAAAATATATCTGAATTTTTCCCAAACTTTACTTTCATTTAAAATTAAGTATTCCCAATCTCTGAACTTAAGCCATCGATAAATACCATAAATGAATTTCTGAATTCTTTGGTCCTTCCCGAAATTAATTATTCTTCTTTGTATACTTTTTCCTAGAGATATACTATCAGTTTCCAATAATTATTTATAGATTTAAATGGATAGTATCTAACCAAGTACAGTAATTTCTTTATTAGTGAGGCAGAAATAAACACATGAATAAAGTCAACATAGGCATAAATATGTAGAAAACTAAGCACTATTAAAAAAACTTTTAAAAGACTTTGTTAATAGATACTTTAAAGACAGCAGGATCCATTTGTGTTTTCTGTAGAAATATACCACAATATGCCTGTTAGGTGTTTTTGCTATTGTTTGTACCTTTTAATTATTCATCTATTTACATCTTTTCTTTAAAATTGACAATTTCAGATCTTCTGAAGGGGTAATTTTACTTTTGACTCATGTAAGTTAATCTTAAAAATGCAGGAACGATGGGCTTCCCCTGGTGGTCCAGTGGGTAAAGACACCGCCTTGCAGTGCAAGGGGCGCCGGTTCGAGCCCTGGCCTGGGAAGATCTCACGTGCCGCGGAGCGGCTGGACCCATGTGTCCAATCACCGAGCCGGAGCTCTGGAGCGCATGTGCCCAGAGCCGGTGCTCTGCGACGAGAGGGGCCACCGCGATGGGAGGCCCTCAGGAGCCAAAAGAACAAAGACGGATGAAAATAGGGAAATGAAAGACCAATAGAAGTGGCCCTCCCACTCCCCTCCCTCCCCAACCTGACCCCCGCCCAAAATAAATAATAAATAAATAAATCTTTAAAAAAAAAAATGCAGGGACTATGTTACGGAGTTTTAAGGTGAGAGAAGGCTTTCAGCTGATTGTCTGTCTGTGTTTAGGATCTGTGGTTGCGGTTCCGGAGAGTCTGGCTGTGCGGTCTGCGGGTGCTGCAAGGCTTGTGCAAGAGAACTGGACGGTCAGGAGGCCAGACAAAGAGGAATTCTTGATGCCGTGAAAGAGATGATCCCTTTAGATCTGCTGTTAGGTAGTAATCCTGAGAGTTTAAACAATTCCTCTAGATAAATATTGAAAAACTAAGATAAATTTGATTATGCCATTCTGCTTTTATCATAACTGACAATGTGTCATTGATTAAGGGATGAAAGGTTTTTTTTGGCTAAGATTCTTGCAGTAAAAATCATTCGTGTTTTAGACAGTGTTTTTGTTAGCCTCGTGTCATGAATTTCATATAGTCCTGTTGTATCTACTGTAAAACTAATGGATGGATTGGTTGTCAATCATATAGCTGTCCCAGTGCCTGGGGTTAACATTGAAGAACACCTTCAGTTACGACAAGAAGAAAAAAGGCAACGTGTCATCAGGAGACACAGATTAGATGAAGGAAGAGGTAAGATGTAGCTGCAGAGAAAATGCGTGTGACAGTCCGTCTTCATACCCTCTACTGAGGCCACTGATAGTTTGTAGCATAGGCTGATTTGGTCAGACATTAAAATTAGTAACATCATAGTAACTCATAAAAGTAATGTGAAAATATTACAGGTATTTACAATTGTGTTAATAACATACATGTAATTCAGTCGTGTGTTTATGGCATAAGTCAACCATATTAAGAATTGTGTCCTATGATAAGCATCAAAAACTATTAGCAATGGCTACCTTTAAAAAAAATACAGATTCTAAAAGTTGTTCTTCACCCATATTTTGACTCATCTACTTAACACCACATCAGTTTAGTATTTTAAGTTCTGCTTTCTTACTCATTTACAGTCATTATCATTTGGACGTAGTCTGTTATCTCTCTTCCTTCCAGTTTAGTACATAGTTATGCTTTTATGTGTCTTTCTGGAAAAAGCTTATTCTGGGTATGTACAAGAAAGGTAAGTTGGACGGCCTGCAGGTTTTGATTGCAAAGATAGATTTTCTTATCTTTTCCTTGTTGTTCATGAGCATTTCTTAGCCTGAAAAATACATGGAACAGTGATTTTAGGTATTTTAGTATATTTCCAATAAGCAGAGATAAATATAAGTATTACTAAAGTTATTGTCCAATAGAATCTTTTCTTTGTAGAATTTAAGATAACTTGTTACAAAGGTCTGTGGTTTTCTTTCTTGGCTAGGCAAAAATCTTGATTAGAAATATTTAGTGATATTGTATATTTTAATATTGATTAGAATTCATGACATTTGATGCAGGAGCTAAAACCTGTTACTCATTTAACCGTCATTACAGACTTTTTTAGGCGTTCCCTTTCTTACTATAAAATGGATTAAGTATAAAATGTATAGCACACATAGGAAATTTGTTTAATAAAAACTCAGGTCATAAAACAACTGCTTACCATTTGAAAATTGTTCTTTATAGTGTCCAATGAACAGTGTTGAAGAATTGATCCAGTGAATATTTGTATTAGTTTGGCTTTGTTTACATAAAAGCATTGCCTTTAAATGATACCTTAATGAGATTAATGTAAATATATACTGTTATTATGTTATATAAATGTATGGAAATTGTATATGCAATGTTTTATAGAGAATATGGTAAAATTTAAGTTCTGACACATGGTAATTAAGTAATAATTCCTTTTATATTAATAGTGTGATTTATTCAGGGTTAAGTATCAGTTATACTTTTACTACCTTTTTCCTTTTTAACATCATAGTAACTCATAAAAGTAATGTGAAAATATTACAGGTATTTACAATTGTGTTAATAACATACATGTAATTCAGTCGTGTGTTTATGGCATAAGTCAACCATATTAAGAATTGTGTCCTATGATAAGCATCAAAAACTATTAGCAATGGCTACCTTTAAAAAAAATACAGATTCTAAAAGTTGTTCTTCACCCATATTTTGACTCATCTACTTAACACCACATCAGTTTAGTATTTTAAGTTCTGCTTTCTTACTCATTTACAGTCATTATCATTTGGACGTAGTCTGTTATCTCTCTTCCTTCCAGTTTAGTACATAGTTATGCTTTTATGTGTCTTTCTGGAAAAAGCTTATTCTGGGTATGTACAAGAAAGGTAAGTTGGACGGCCTGCAGGTTTTGATTGCAAAGATAGATTTTCTTATCTTTTCCTTGTTGTTCATGAGCATTTCTTAGCCTGAAAAATACATGGAACAGTGATTTTAGGTATTTTAGTATATTTCCAATAAGCAGAGATAAATATAAGTATTACTAAAGTTATTGTCCAATAGAATCTTTTCTTTGTAGAATTTAAGATAACTTGTTACAAAGGTCTGTGGTTTTCTTTCTTGGCTAGGCAAAAATCTTGATTAGAAATATTTAGTGATATTGTATATTTTAATATTGATTAGAATTCATGACATTTGATGCAGGAGCTAAAACCTGTTACTCATTTAACCGTCATTACAGACTTTTTTAGGCGTTCCCTTTCTTACTATAAAATGGATTAAGTATAAAATGTATAGCACACATAGGAAATTTGTTTAATAAAAACTCAGGTCATAAAACAACTGCTTACCATTTGAAAATTGTTCTTTATAGTGTCCAATGAACAGTGTTGAAGAATTGATCCAGTGAATATTTGTATTAGTTTGGCTTTGTTTACATAAAAGCATTGCCTTTAAATGATACCTTAATGAGATTAATGTAAATATATACTGTTATTATGTTATATAAATGTATGGAAATTGTATATGCAATGTTTTATAGAGAATATGGTAAAATTTAAGTTCTGACACATGGTAATTAAGTAATAATTCCTTTTATATTAATAGTGTGATTTATTCAGGGTTAAGTATCAGTTATACTTTTACTACCTTTTTTTCCTTTTTTTAAGGGAAATAGTATAGGTTGAATCATATGAAATGATCTACAAAGATCCCGATTTCCTATGTTTCAGCCAACGTGTAACAAATCCTTATGATGACATTTAATTACTTGCCTAATGTATGTCTCATTTTTTTCTCCTTCTGTAAAAAGGTACTCCCTCATTGTGGTGTATTTCTGTGTTTCAGAAGGAATAAAAGAGCATTGATTATGCACTGGTTATTCAGCAAAACTTTGTGATTGCAAAATATTCTTTTGCCGTTTGTTTTAAAATGTGTCACAGATCTTTAAAACATACAGTCTAGCCCTTTAAAGTTTAGAAACCTCCACTATTTAAATACTTACAGACTTGAGATTATTGTATCTGTGCGTTAACAAGCCTTCCAGGTGTTTCTGAGGGTGCTGAAGTGTGAGACGGCTGCTCTGGGGAGGGATGTTCAGTTTGCTCCATGGACCCTCTCCATCAGAGTCACCTAGGCTTCGAGCTGTCTTCCTGAGGGTAACTGATACAGACTTGAGTCACATGCACCACGTTCTAGCTCTTGTTTGGCCCAGCGCTAGCAAGGATTGATAGTCTCGTTTTTGTCCTCATGAGCAACAGGATGTCAAATAAACTTTTAGTGGCCCACCTGCCACATGTCCATACTTGTCTCCCTTGTCTGCTTGGTGCTTGTTAGATAACTAATAGCAGTCTGCTGGTAATTATGTGTATTAGTAATTGGCTTTACTTGTGTGGACTGTTCAGCCTTTCAGGATTAAGTTGAATTATTTTACTTGATTTCTCTGTATCATCCTGTTTACCAAGTTTTTGTTAGTTGTTTTGAAGTTGATCGGAATTTTAGGACCTAGCTCTTATATTAAAGCCTTGCTTATCTACCTCAGGCCTCTTGATGTGGTTTAGCTGCTGTTTATGACACAGACTCTTCTGTTGCTAATGAATCCCCCAAAACCATTGTGGTTATTTACTTCTTTTTGGATAAAGCCGGCACTTTGTCTTTACTTTTTTTATGCCGTTACTCTTCAGGTAATGCTTTTCTGACATGTATCTGTTTAGGTACCAACAGTACTGACTTACAGATTTTATTCCATTGGTGTTTGTGATCATTTTGAGTTTGTTTTTTTTTGGATGAGATAGAGTTGGTGGATATGTAGGTTATTTGAGACATGTGTAACCTTGTGTGTGGAGTGCCTGTTCAGTGGGATTTTTAAGTAGAACTCTTTAAGTCATCAAGACTCCTGGGTACTTGATGGAACTTCTGGGTGATTGTATCAATGCTCTTATCTTAATATTCCTTCTCAACACTGTGTCGTAAGGTAAACTGTACTCAAATAATGTTGTCCACCTTCTTTCTTTTTCCCTAAATGTCCAATCAAAGTTTCATAATTGTAAGCTGTTGATGGGCATGAGTTACATCCTTGTTTGTTTGGGATAGTTCCATTTTATACCTACAATCTGGACACAGTACTTACAGTGCCCTCTTTTGTTCCTAATGGAGAGTCTTATTTGAATAATAAGGTTTATAATTAGCCTAGCTATATAGCCTGGTGGTTGAGGGTATGGGTTCTGACGTCAGACTTTGGTTCCTATCCTGGCTTCTTCACTTTTACTTGGGAATATAGCCATTCACTTCTTGGGATCACAACTTTAGCAGAGATTGATAGTCTGTTGTCCTCATGAGCAACAGGATGTCAAATAAACTTTTAGTGGCCCACCTGCCACATGTCCATACTTGTCTCCCTTGTCTGCTTGGTGCTTGTTAGATAACTAATAGCAGTCTGCTGGTAATTATGTGTATTAGTAATTGGCTTTACTTGTGTGGACTGTTCAGCCTTTCAGGATTAAGTTGAATTATTTTACTTGATTTCTCTGTATCATCCTGTTTACCAAGTTTTTGTTAGTTGTTTTGAAGTTGATCGGAATTTTAGGACCTAGCTCTTATATTAAAGCCTTGCTTATCTACCTCAGGCCTCTTGATGTGGTTTAGCTGCTGTTTATGACACAGACTCTTCTGTTGCTAATGAATCCCCCAAAACCATTGTGGTTATTTACTTCTTTTTGGATAAAGCCGGCACTTTGTCTTTACTTTTTTTATGCCGTTACTCTTCAGGTAATGCTTTTCTGACATGTATCTGTTTAGGTACCAACAGTACTGACTTACAGATTTTATTCCATTGGTGTTTGTGATCATTTTGAGTTTGTTTTTTTTTGGATGAGATAGAGTTGGTGGATATGTAGGTTATTTGAGACATGTGTAACCTTGTGTGTGGAGTGCCTGTTCAGTGGGATTTTTAAGTAGAACTCTTTAAGTCATCAAGACTCCTGGGTACTTGATGGAACTTCTGGGTGATTGTATCAATGCTCTTATCTTAATATTCCTTCTCAACACTGTGTCGTAAGGTAAACTGTACTCAAATAATGTTGTCCACCTTCTTTCTTTTTCCCTAAATGTCCAATCAAAGTTTCATAATTGTAAGCTGTTGATGGGCATGAGTTACATCCTTGTTTGTTTGGGATAGTTCCATTTTATACCTACAATCTGGACACAGTACTTACAGTGCCCTCTTTTGTTCCTAATGGAGAGTCTTATTTGAATAATAAGGTTTATAATTAGCCTAGCTATATAGCCTGGTGGTTGAGGGTATGGGTTCTGACGTCAGACTTTGGTTCCTATCCTGGCTTCTTCACTTTTACTTGGGAATATAGCCATTCTGAATCTCGGTGTCCTTACCTTTAAAATGAGGATCACAACTTTACCTGCTTAAGCAAGGATGAGGATTAAGTGACATGCGTGAAAACGCCTAACACACACCAAGTCCTAGGTGAGTGATGGTGGTGAGGATGGTGATGGCAGTGGGCTATTGAGTAAGCTTCGTTTCTCTTTGGATTTGATTCTTCTCCTGCTCTAGCCTCTACTGAATTGCTTTCTTTGAAACATTGGAATGCTCATTACAAAATTTTGGTTATTATTAACAAAACCTCCTACATCTTCGGTAGAATAAAATGATTCCATTTTGATAAGGAAAAATTTATTTTCCCATAGTTACAAATTAGTATGTCAAAATAAGTATATTATAGTCTCTCCAGTTTCAAGATAATTTGAGAAGTTACTGCTGTTGATTTTTAAGGCTCAGAAATCATTGTTTTCTTGATTTGACGCATGAAATCAAGTATCACCTGATCTTCCAGTTCTATACGGAGAATATATACTATACTCTTTTTAAATTAAAATATTACATGAAGCATATAGAAAACATGCATACATAAGAAAAAATAGCAGCGTGATTCTTCATCCGGAGATAGCCTCTGTAGAATTTCGGTATACTTCTTAAAAGTCTTTCTGTACATACTTTTTGATTTAAGTATTTTACATAATTTCATACCATGATATGCATTGGTATACAGTTTTTTCCCCTTCATAATTTTATCACTAATTTTTCTTTGCCTTACTGTAATACCATATTAAAGTAGTACAGGAATTTAGGTTAAAGGTTTTCAAACATATCCTTTAATTAAATTGTTGCTTTATTTTTTTATTTCTCATCTTCTAGTCAGGTTTTCAGTTATAATCACTGACTGAATCTTATATTTTATATATTTGCTTAATATCATAGTATATACATTTTTAAAATTTTGTTTTTAAGACAAACAAAGCAGTTTTTCTCTTGCCTTCACATTCTCTTTTACCAAGCAGGTGAGGCTCAGTCTAATAGGTATATATCTGTATCCTGTTCCATTGAAATACCATCATGTACATATGTCTACATGTATGTAACAATATTGGCATATGTTAATTTACAGAAATGACATTGTATTAAACCTATAGCTGTTTGCAGTATCTTTTTCCCACTTTACACTACAACATGAACATGCACCAGAGAGGTGAGTATGGCTCTATCACATTCTGTTTAATAGCTACATAACATTTCACAATATCTCTGTACCACGGTTTATTCAGCTGTTATTTTGTTGATGGGGCTCATTAAGATTATTTTCAGGTTTTTATGGATTTTGCTATAATCAATATTCTAAAACTTGTGGCCATATGTAATGGAATTTTTATTTATATAGTAAAGCTTCCCAGAAATAGGAAATGTGGCCCAGAGAGTCTACATATTTAAAATTTTAACAGATATTTCAATATTTTAAATTGCTGTTGATTTTTAAGGCTCAGAAATCATTGTTTTCTTGATTTGACGCATGAAATCAAGTATCACCTGATCTTCCAGTTCTATACGGAGAATATATACTATACTCTTTTTAAATTAAAATATTACATGAAGCATATAGAAAACATGCATACATAAGAAAAAATAGCAGCGTGATTCTTCATCCGGAGATAGCCTCTGTAGAATTTCGGTATACTTCTTAAAAGTCTTTCTGTACATACTTTTTGATTTAAGTATTTTACATAATTTCATACCATGATATGCATTGGTATACAGTTTTTTCCCCTTCATAATTTTATCACTAATTTTTCTTTGCCTTACTGTAATACCATATTAAAGTAGTACAGGAATTTAGGTTAAAGGTTTTCAAACATATCCTTTAATTAAATTGTTGCTTTATTTTTTTATTTCTCATCTTCTAGTCAGGTTTTCAGTTATAATCACTGACTGAATCTTATATTTTATATATTTGCTTAATATCATAGTATATACATTTTTAAAATTTTGTTTTTAAGACAAACAAAGCAGTTTTCTCTTGCCTTCACATTCTCTTTTACCAAGCAGGTGAGGCTCAGTCTAATAGGTATATATCTGTATCCTGTTCCATTGAAATACCATCATGTACATATGTCTACATGTATGTAACAATATTGGCATATGTTAATTTACAGAAATGACATTGTATTAAACCTATAGCTGTTTGCAGTATCTTTTTCCCACTTTACACTACAACATGAACATGCACCAGAGAGGTGAGTATGGCTCTATCACATTCTGTTTAATAGCTACATAACATTTCACAATATCTCTGTACCACGGTTTATTCAGCTGTTATTTTGTTGATGGGGCTCATTAAGATTATTTTCAGGTTTTTATGGATTTTGCTATAATCAATATTCTAAAACTTGTGGCCATATGTAATGGAATTTTTATTTATATAGTAAAGCTTCCCAGAAATAGGAAATGTGGCCCAGAGAGTCTACATATTTAAAATTTTAACAGATATTTCAAATTATTTTTATAAATGTTTTAAGAATTTATCCTCTGAGGACTAGTATACGAGAGTGGTGTTTTCCTTCAGCACCACCTGTAGTATTATTATTTTTAAGTTTTGTAAAATGTTGGCGAAGGATGTTAGGTTGTTGCTAAGGTAAACAGTGCAGGAGCACTTTGTCTTCATAAATTTTGTTTCAATGGCTGAAAATTATTCCACTGAGAAAAGATACCACAGTTTTTTTTTTCTTGCCTTTTTTTTTTTTTTATTAACTGTTCCTCTTTCTGGATTGTTTTAACTTTTTTGTTAGAGTTCATAAGGATATTAACAACCTTTGAGCTGAAATCTTCTTAAAAATATTTGTTTTTCTTAGGACAGATTTCTGGATGTATAATTACTGGGCCAAACGTTAATAATAGTTTTTGGTTCTTGAAATGTATCGCCAGTACCTTTCTGAAAGAAGCTCCTTACTTCCCCAACCTCAGGACTCTTTAGTGCCCCTCCAGTATGCCCAGCTTTGTCCTGGCACACTGGAATGATTTCTTCTCCAGTTTTGTGTAAACTCTTTCTCAGCGATCAGACTCTGAGCTTTCTGGAGTCCGAGATGGTGTCTTAGTAGTCCAGGTGTTCCGAGGGCCTAGTGTGTTTCCTGAAATGGGTTAGTACCTCGTATGTCTTTGTGGATTAGCTGGAAACACCACCTCTGCCGTGACGTCGAATGGTATCGAAAGCCGTTAATTTCCTCTTTTGTATGTTCATCTCTGCACTCATTTCCTGCTGCTTTCTGCTTCATGACCTTATACTCCCATCCATTTTGGCTGTGTGTTTATGTCTTCCTGCGTTTATAGATCTGATTCCTTTTATACCCTCTTTTTCTCTCTTGGCAAAATTTTTCTCATTCTTTGAAACCTCTTTGATTCACCCAGGTTGATCTGATCCCTTTTCATCCTTCAAGATATAATGGTGTACAGATTTCCCTTATGACATTTGTCAGAACATAATGCAGTTCTTTGTTTTCCTTCTGTCTTCCCTGGTGGACTGCATTTGAACGAGGTCTCTGTCTTTGTCATTATATTTGATACCTGGCATCAGTGACATTAAAAATGATTAAGTGTTCAGTGATGAAATGAATGTCTGACTTATGTGAGAAAACTTATTTTAGTCCATGGGATTGTAGAGTATTTTAGAACCGGTAACCTGTTCAAAAGTGGGTTGCCTGTGGGCCTTCTGTATTTATAGAATTTTTGTTGGCGAAGGATGTTAGGTTGTTGCTAAGGTAAACAGTGCAGGAGCACTTTGTCTTCATAAATTTTGTTTCAATGGCTGAAAATTATTCCACTGAGAAAAGATACCACAGTTTTTTTTTTCTTGCCTTTTTTTTTTTTTTATTAACTGTTCCTCTTTCTGGATTGTTTTAACTTTTTTGTTAGAGTTCATAAGGATATTAACAACCTTTGAGCTGAAATCTTCTTAAAAATATTTGTTTTTCTTAGGACAGATTTCTGGATGTATAATTACTGGGCCAAACGTTAATAATAGTTTTTGGTTCTTGAAATGTATCGCCAGTACCTTTCTGAAAGAAGCTCCTTACTTCCCCAACCTCAGGACTCTTTAGTGCCCCTCCAGTATGCCCAGCTTTGTCCTGGCACACTGGAATGATTTCTTCTCCAGTTTTGTGTAAACTCTTTCTCAGCGATCAGACTCTGAGCTTTCTGGAGTCCGAGATGGTGTCTTAGTAGTCCAGGTGTTCCGAGGGCCTAGTGTGTTTCCTGAAATGGGTTAGTACCTCGTATGTCTTTGTGGATTAGCTGGAAACACCACCTCTGCCGTGACGTCGAATGGTATCGAAAGCCGTTAATTTCCTCTTTTGTATGTTCATCTCTGCACTCATTTCCTGCTGCTTTCTGCTTCATGACCTTATACTCCCATCCATTTTGGCTGTGTGTTTATGTCTTCCTGCGTTTATAGATCTGATTCCTTTTATACCCTCTTTTTCTCTCTTGGCAAAATTTTTCTCATTCTTTGAAACCTCTTTGATTCACCCAGGTTGATCTGATCCCTTTTCATCCTTCAAGATATAATGGTGTACAGATTTCCCTTATGACATTTGTCAGAACATAATGCAGTTCTTTGTTTTCCTTCTGTCTTCCCTGGTGGACTGCATTTGAACGAGGTCTCTGTCTTTGTCATTATATTTGATACCTGGCATCAGTGACATTAAAAATGATTAAGTGTTCAGTGATGAAATGAATGTCTGACTTATGTGAGAAAACTTATTTTAGTCCATGGGATTGTAGAGTATTTTAGAACCGGTAACCTGATACTAGACGTGGGAACTTAAGTTGTGGTTGAATGATGTACTTTCTTTGTGGGATTGCCTGTGGGCCTTCTGTATTTATGTACAGAAAGGTCTCTAGAAAGATTGAATTTATGAGAAGCTAAAGAACTGTGAATATTATGGGTATAATGTTTTTATGAAAGATATCTTGGGCAGACCATAGAAACTGGAAAATGGTAGTGCAGCTTAATATTATTGTCATTTTAATATTTATAATTCTTTTGTGTAGTTGGAAAGTGTCTTTATCTTTTCAGCTTTGTATCATCTGCTTTAGTAAATCAATTGAAAAATAGAGCAGGTGGAAGAAATAAGACATGTGCTCATATTTGAAATGTGTCTCATTTTATTGCATTTTAAAGAAGAAGCTTAGTTTATATAATCGTAGTTTGAAAATGATAGATACTGTGTTAATGGAAAACAATATTTAATTCTTCTACTAACATTAAATTAGCATATTTCTGTCTATAGTAATCATAGGATATATTATTCTTAGTTTTTCATAGGATGGATGCTGCTTATTTGGAGACAAAAATACATGTTTTTCTACCATTTTTTAATGTTTAATGCAGGTACTTTGGTATTTAATATGGTATTTGTCAAATTTTATTACAGAGCAATAGTTTAATTTTGTCTCATTGTTAGAAAAATTAGTTATAGCTAAAGATCTATTGAGAATAACAAATTTAGTTGACAGTTAAGTGCTATATACTGTCAGTTTTCCTTTTCAGATAAATACTGGTAACTTCTTAACTGTCAAATTCATTGTTGAAATTTGTAAGCATTTTTGATATTTCGATAAAACTCAAGGAAGCTGTAGTTCTGTTAAAACTAAAATTAAAGTATAATTTAAAGTTTTGTTTTCAGAAAAAATAAAAAAATAATTTAAAATTTGTCAGAACATAATGCAGTTCTTTGTTTTCCTTCTGTCTTCCCTGGTGGACTGCATTTGAACGAGGTCTCTGTCTTTGTCATTATATTTGATACCTGGCATCAGTGACATTAAAAATGATTAAGTGTTCAGTGATGAAATGAATGTCTGACTTATGTGAGAAAACTTATTTTAGTCCATGGGATTGTAGAGTATTTTAGAACCGGTAACCTGATACTAGACGTGGGAACTTAAGTTGTGGTTGAATGATGTACTTTCTTTGTGGGATTGCCTGTGGGCCTTCTGTATTTATGTACAGAAAGGTCTCTAGAAAGATTGAATTTATGAGAAGCTAAAGAACTGTGAATATTATGGGTATAATGTTTTTATGAAAGATATCTTGGGCAGACCATAGAAACTGGAAAATGGTAGTGCAGCTTAATATTATTGTCATTTTAATATTTATAATTCTTTTGTGTAGTTGGAAAGTGTCTTTATCTTTTCAGCTTTGTATCATCTGCTTTAGTAAATCAATTGAAAAATAGAGCAGGTGGAAGAAATAAGACATGTGCTCATATTTGAAATGTGTCTCATTTTATTGCATTTTAAAGAAGAAGCTTAGTTTATATAATCGTAGTTTGAAAATGATAGATACTGTGTTAATGGAAAACAATATTTAATTCTTCTACTAACATTAAATTAGCATATTTCTGTCTATAGTAATCATAGGATATATTATTCTTAGTTTTTCATAGGATGGATGCTGCTTATTTGGAGACAAAAATACATGTTTTTCTACCATTTTTTAATGTTTAATGCAGGTACTTTGGTATTTAATATGGTATTTGTCAAATTTTATTACAGAGCAATAGTTTAATTTTGTCTCATTGTTAGAAAAATTAGTTATAGCTAAAGATCTATTGAGAATAACAAATTTAGTTGACAGTTAAGTGCTATATACTGTCAGTTTTCCTTTTCAGATAAATACTGGTAACTTCTTAACTGTCAAATTCATTGTTGAAATTTGTAAGCATTTTTGATATTTCGATAAAACTCAAGGAAGCTGTAGTTCTGTTCTATAAGAAAAGAACTAAAAATTTAAAGTATAATTTAAAGTTTTGTTTTCAGACTAAACAATAATGGAGAAAACAGTTTTTAAATTTTATTGAAATTAATTTAGCTATAACTTTTTCTTAAATATTATATAAGTATAAATGGCTGTAATGGATATCAGTACATATTTAAGTATATGTGTATGTGTACATAGAAGAGCTTCAGAAAGAAATTATTTTATGAGAGAATGCTTAATGTTCCAAAAATGTTACTGGGTTTAGAGTCCCCTCTTCATCATCAGTGTGAAATTCAGTTTATCCTTGTATCTGATTTTATACATAGCTATAGAAATCATACATAAAGTTATATGTATATATATTTTAGAAAATCAAATTAAATACAACTTATAAAATTCTGTCTTTATAAAGCAGCAATTTTATATATATACATGTGTATATGTGTATATATATGTGTGTGTTTGTATATAAATATGTATGTGTATAGATATGTGTATCTCAGATCGTAGTAATTTTTGGTTGTGGTTTTGTTTCTGACCACCTGTTTTCTTATCTCTATGATAAAATGTAGTTACATTAATAACATCTTGGTTTTATATCAAGGCTGACCTGGTTATTAAATCTTGAAGACCTTGTTAAACTTTAATCTTAACTTAAAAATGAGTTGGTTTTTGGTATTATCAAAGGAAGTATGTTTTTAATGAATATGTGATTTACTAAGTGTGAATATATGTGATATTGAAAGATTTGTAGAAAACCTTGATTTATTCTGTTAGAACTTTCCGATTATCTATTTGAGACTCTTCTGAACTACTGAGTAGTTTTATAAGTATAAAAGAACAGAATTTGTACTTTATTAACTGTATTTAAGGTATTCAGACGTATGTATAATGGTGAGTAGGTTATGGTTTGGAGTGGGAGGTTCTTGGAGGGGATTTGGGAGAAAAATATGATATCCAAAACTTTAATTTCCATGCTTTTGGGTTTGAATTACTTTTGTTCATTGTAGTGTTTTCATTTTGTGAGCTTTTCTATGCACATGCAAAAATGTTTCTCCTCAGGCCCCCTTGTATTTGCTGGTCCTATTTTTATGAACCATCGAGAACAGGCTCTAGCCAGACTCAGAGCCCATCCAGCACCGCTAAGGCAAAAGCGGGACAAGCACAAAGGTACTTGGTCTTCCCTCTCCACCAGGCGGGGTGCTCCCCGGCTTCTCCCCTCTCCACCAGGCGGGGTACTCCCCCGTCTCCCCTTCCCTGAATTTTGTCTCTGGGAAAATGTACAGACCTATCTTTACTTTGCCTCTATAGTTGTTATATAGCCTGAGGAGAAAGAACCTGCTGAAAGTGAACTGTGTGTCAATGACTGTCGATCTTATTTTACTGTAGTTTTTTTTTTTTTTTTTTGGTTAACTTTAATAAAAATAAGACTTTTACAGTGTATCTTTTGCTTTTCCATTTCTTTTCAAATTTCCTAAAGTTAAGGGAAGGTGGAAACAATATTTCCTGCTCTCTGTCTTATGTACTTATCATCCGCTCTTAGATGATTGCCATCTCACATTTTGCAGTCCTTTTTTCTTTAATGCTGTTTATTTGCTTTAGAATTAACAGAATTGCTAAACTCAGTGTATAAAGTAATAATGATTTCAGTGTTATGACACTTGCATTGTTTTGTTACAAAAGCTTCTATTCACAGACACATAATTTATTTGACATTTGAAAGTGATAGATGTAAATAAAAGAGTTGTGTAAACCTACTCTGGTCCTCAGAAACTGTCCTAGGTCTCAACAGATCCTGAGTGACTGGGAATCTGTTTCTGCATAATTCTTTGAGATCTGAGTTTGAGGTTAATTGAAAATATTCCTAAAGCAAGAATTTTTTTTTTTCTTAATCCACATAATATGGGTCAGCTAGATCAGGAAAGAATTTAATGCAGGGAACTTATAAATTTATGTCAATCTTCCTTGAATCCTGGCGCATGAGCCAGGCACCCTTCGAGTAGTACAGCTTAAACTTACTGTTTCCGTAAATGCCTGAAATGAACCCTGCAAAGTGGAGTAGAAAATTTTAAAAACACATATTCTGTGCAGGCAAATTCATCTAACTAATGTTTTGTCTTTTTTTTTTTTTTTTTTTGGCTATGAAACTGTTATAGACTGATTTTATTTTTAAATTTTTACACAAAGCATATTATAATCAATTTTATTTTTATTTGTCTGTTTCAGTCAGTTGTCACTGGGAGGAAAAATGCAAAACAAAACAAACCCCTGTTTTTAGTAAAAACACAAATAGAGCACTACTCAAATTATGTTCTGAAGGGATAAAAATTGAGAGTAGTTTAAATCTAATGTGATTAACCATAGTAAAATTTGTGATTGCTTTATTTACTGGGTACTCTAACAATGCCATTAATATTTAAATCTAAGGAATACGATTTGAGGTATGTTGTGTGAATTATTTTAGTTATTGCTAGAATTTCTGATCTCATATTTTCTACCATGCCGGTATTAGGACAGATTTTGTCAGTGTCTTTTCCTCACCAATTATATGAAAGTATTCTTCCTGTACTTTACCTGAGGCTAACTATTCCCATTTCAAGAAGCAGTTTAAAACTTTTTCAGGTCCATGTTGGTATCGTATAGACAGGCATCTTTGATTTTTTTGTTATTGTTGTTACCGGAATTATAAAATAAAATGCTAAAACAAGGTTACAAATTTAAAACAGAATTTTTACGATGTCACACTGATTCGCTATAGAGATTGCTTTCACGGGAGGGAGGGAGTGAGCCTTACTCCCATCTTGTCTGCCACAGGGTGATTTTAGGAGAGTGTACAGTTGCAGCAATCTCTTTGGAAGGGCTTACTTGGTAGTGGTACAGTGTAGGGTTTCCCAGGTGGCGCTAGAGGTAAAGAACCTGCCTGCCAACGCTGGAGACACAAGAGATGCTGGTTCCCTTCCTGGGGCAGGAAGATCCCTGGAGGAGGAAATGGAAGTCCACTCCAGTGTTTTTGCCTGGGGAGCGAACATGAGGGGCAGGGCAGAGGAGCCTGGCAGGCTGCAGAGTCCTCAGGGTCAGAAAGAGTCGGACTCAACTGAAGCCCACATTTTTACAAAAGGTAGGGCTTCACTGAAATGAACCCTGCAAAGTGGAGTAGAAAATTTTAAAACACATATTCTGTGCAGGCAAATTCATCTAACTACTGTTTTGTCTTTTTTTTTTTTTTTGGCTATGAAACTGTTATAGACTGATTTTATTTTTAAATTTTTACACAAAGCATATTATAATCAATTTTATTTTTATTTGTCTGTTTCAGTCAGTTGTCACTGGGAGGAAAATGCAAAACAAAAAAAACCCCCTGTTTTTAGTAAAAACACAAATAGAGCACTACTCAAATTATGTTCTGAAGGGATAAAAATTGAGAGTAGTTTAAATCTAATGTGATTAACCATAGTAAAATTTGTGATTGCTTTATTTACTGGGTACTCTAACAATGCCATTAATATTTAAATCTAAGGAATACGATTTGAGGTATGTTGTGTGAATTATTTTAGTTATTGCTAGAATTTCTGATCTCATATTTTCTACCATGCCGGTATTAGGACAGATTTTGTCAGTGTCTTTTCCTCACCAATTATATGAAAGTATTCTTCCTGTACTTTACCTGAGGCTAACTATTCCCATTTCAAGAAGCAGTTTAAAACTTTTTCAGGTCCATGTTGGTATCGTATAGACAGGCATCTTTGATTTTTTTGTTATTGTTGTTACCGGAATTATAAAATAAAATGCTAAAACAAGGTTACAAATTTAAAACAGAATTTTTACGATGTCACACTGATTCGCTATAGAGATTGCTTTCACGGGAGGGAGGGAGTGAGCCTTACTCCCATCTTGTCTGCCACAGGGTGATTTTAGGAGAGTGTACAGTTGCAGCAATCTCTTTGGAAGGGCTTACTTGGTAGTGGTACAGTGTAGGGTTTCCCAGGTGGCGCTAGAGGTAAAGAACCTGCCTGCCAACGCTGGAGACACAAGAGATGCTGGTTCCCTTCCTGGGGCAGGAAGATCCCTGGAGGAGGAAATGGAAGTCCACTCCAGTGTTTTTGCCTGGGGAACGAACATGAGGGGCAGGGCAGAGGAGCCTGGCAGGCTGCAGAGTCCTCAGGGTCAGAAAGAGTCGGACTCAACTGAAGCAACATTACAGGGTAGGGCCATCTTTTTTGTAAAAAAATCATCAGATGATATGGTTGTATAGAGTGAAATCGTTTCATTTCTTTACCACCAAAATGACTTTAAAGTGTAAGTAAGATTTTATCAGATGGTGTCTCTTTTTATGTGGAAAGTAGAAAGTAGTAACTTAGCACTCCCTGTACACCCACCGATTTGCTTTTCCCTTTGCATTCGCTGTTCCCATCGCTGAATGCCCTTGCTCGTCACTGCTTCTGCTCTTACTGCATATAGGCATAGTCTACTAATAATTTTTTTTTCCTGTGTACATGTTTTTCTCTTGTGTCTTACCCTCTGTATCTTCCACTGAGAAAGTCCCTGTATGAATTGCTCTGTTCTCTCTTGTATTTAATTTTGTTGGTGGTACAAATTGTAGGATAATAATGATTTACATTTTCTACACTATGACTTTACTGTCAGGGTGTGTGGAGGGTAAGAACTATGGATTTGTTGTTAACAGGAGCGAGTTCTAAGGTCGAAAGTTGGAGAGCTTCTGGCTGATTGGAGAGAAATCAGAGAAAGTCAAGGAATCTATCAAATTTTCAGGCAAATTTTGACTAGAGGCAAAGTAGTATAAGACTGTATCCATACATGTTACATATGTTATATTACATATAACATATGGTATTTAATTAATGGAACTATAGATTATATTTTAAACCGTTATCTGAATTAACATTTGTTTCAGCTATTCAGTGCTGTACATGCAAAAAGAAAGATTTTAATGCACTACTCTTAGGAGTATTTGAGTTGTTCTGAAAATAGTCTTGAAATGACTGACATAAAAAGGCCCTTTCAGAAAGACCTGTCTGTGTTTCACACCTGTTTCCTGTAAAGAGGTGATGTGGTGTAATGGAAATAGAGCCTTTGGAATTAGACCTCAGTTTTAATCCTATTTTTCATTTACTACAACTCTGTTGCCGTTTATAAATTTCTTAACCTCTTTGGTTTCAGTTACCTTAAATTTAATTATAGGATTGATAATTCTGAACTGAATATTGATAATTCTACACGTGATATGAAGATTAAATTGATAATTTGTGTGTGTATATTCTTTGCAAATAAAAACTCTCCATGAATAGTAGCTTTGAATTGAATTCTTTGTTTTTCTTTTACAGGGTAGGGCCATCTTTTTGTAAAAATCATCAGATGATATGGTTGTATAGAGTGAAATCGTTTCATTTCTTTACCACCAAAATGACTTTAAAGTGTAAGTAAGATTTTATCAGATGGTGTCTCTTTTTATGTGGAAAGTAGAAAGTAGTAACTTAGCACTCCCTGTACACCCACCGATTTGCTTTTCCCTTTGCATTCGCTGTTCCCATCGCTGAATGCCCTTGCTCTCACTGCTTCTGCTCTTACTGCATATAGGCATAGTCTACTAATAATTTTTTTTTCCTGTGTACATGTTTTTCTCTTGTGTCTTACCCTCTGTATCTTCCACTGAGAAAGTCCCTGTATGAATTGCTCTGTTCTCTCTTGTATTTAATTTTGTTGGTGGTACAAATTGTAGGATAATAATGATTTACATTTTCTACACTATGACTTTACTGTCAGGGTGTGTGGAGGGTAAGAACTATGGATTTGTTGTTAACAGGAGCGAGTTCTAAGGTCGAAAGTTGGAGAGCTTCTGGCTGATTGGAGAGAAATCAGAGAAAGTCAAGGAATCTATCAAATTTTCAGGCAAATTTTGACTAGAGGCAAAGTAGTATAAGACTGTATCCATACATGTTACATATGTTATATTACATATAACATATGGTATTTAATTAATGGAACTATAGATTATATTTTAAACCGTTATCTGAATTAACATTTGTTTCAGCTATTCAGTGCTGTACATGCAAAAAGAAAGATTTTAATGCACTACTCTTAGGAGTATTTGAGTTGTTCTGAAAATAGTCTTGAAATGACTGACATAAAAAGGCCCTTTCAGAAAGACCTGTCTGTGTTTCACACCTGTTTCCTGTAAAGAGGTGATGTGGTGTAATGGAAATAGAGCCTTTGGAATTAGACCTCAGTTTTAATCCTATTTTTCATTTACTACAACTCTGTTGCCGTTTATAAATTTCTTAACCTCTTTGGTTTCAGTTACCTTAAATTTAATTATAGGATTGATAATTCTGAACTGAATATTGATAATTCTACACGTGATATGAAGATTAAATTGATAATTTGTGTGTGTATATTCTTTGCAAATAAAAACTCTCCATGAATAGTAGCTTAAATTCTTTGAATTGAATTCTTTGTTTTTCTCTTTTAGAATTAGCTTAAAAGTCAAAGTTTGAGATTTGTTAAATGTGTAATTAGTTTATTTTTACCAAAGATTTAAGATGCCAGCCATTTGGTGGTGGTAAAATACGTGAACCTTATTTTTGATCAGTTTCTAAAGCTGCTCTACTTGTTATTATTTTGGGTTGACTAATTAACCCCCAAGGCCTTGGTTTTCCCAACTGCAAAATGGAATAACAATATCTGTATCATCAGATTATTGTATTGATTAAGGAGAGCAACAATAGTGAATATTGATGAAGCACTTTTCATACATTATTGCACTTCTCATAAGAACCTGTAAGGTGATATACTATGTTGCTGTCTTATAGATGAGAACCTAAAACTTAAAAAGATCCAGTGTGCAGTTATTATAAAACCAGAAAATAAGTAAATAAGCCAGGAATCCAGTCCAGGTCTCAGGCTCCAGTGCCCAAAGCACCTATCAACTGTACTATTTAAATCATCAGTGTTTAGTGGAGAGATGCTTAGCAAATTGTTATTACTACTGCTTTGATGTTTTATTTCAGTGATGGCAGTCCAAGTACTCATTGTTTTTGTGATATATTCAGCAGTATGCATGCTTATAAGATTACCAAAAAGTATAGGTTGAAATACTAAAAGATAGAGTCCTTTAGATAATGAATCTTGTTTCCTCTGTGTGGCTACTCAAACATGAATAAATATAGCTTGTCAGAGTTTTAATATCACATCAGACATATATGGGCATAGTCACATTAGGGGAAATATAGATATACTTTTAAATGCTCAATTATAAGAATATTCCTAACTTTCCTAAAAGTCTTGAGATTTATTTTATTGCTCCTTATTAACACTTTTCTGAAAAATGAGCTTGAGCAGAATTAATCTTGCTGAATTTCACTTGCTAATTCTTGAATTTACACTTGACTATTTGCTAGGTGCCTTTTTGCTCTCATAAACTTTTGTAGATTTTTTAAGTGATTAGAATTGAATTGTACTTAATTTTTGAACTAAGAAAATTCTAGATACAGATACTAAAAATTGCTGCTACTGGTGATCAGGGTTTTCATCCCTGTTTTTTCCTCATTATATTTCACCATCTGTAATCGTTGAGAAATTTTTTTATAGGTAAAGATTTGTTTAGATGAACAAAATGTTTCTAGTTTTTTTTTTAGAAATGTGTAATTAGTTTATTTTTACCAAAGATTTAAGATGCCAGCCATTTGGTGGTGGTAAAATCGTGAACCTTATTTTTGATCAGTTTCTAAAGCTGCTCTACTTGTTATTATTTTGGGTTGACTAATTAACCCCCAAGGCCTTGGTTTTCCCAACTGCAAAATGGAATAACAATATCTGTATCATCAGATTATTGTATTGATTAAGGAGAGCAACAATAGTGAATATTGATGAAGCACTTTTCATACATTATTGCACTTCTCATAAGAACCTGTAAGGTGATATACTATGTTGCTGTCTTATAGATGAGAACCTAAAACTTAAAAAGATCCAGTGTGCAGTTATTATAAAACCAGAAAATAAGTAAATAAGCCAGGAATCCAGTCCAGGTCTCAGGCTCCAGTGCCCAAAGCACCTATCAACTGTACTATTTAAATCATCAGTGTTTAGTGGAGAGATGCTTAGCAAATTGTTATTACTACTGCTTTGATGTTTTATTTCAGTGATGGCAGTCCAAGTACTCATTGTTTTTGTGATATATTCAGCAGTATGCATGCTTATAAGATTACCAAAAAGTATAGGTTGAAATACTAAAAGATAGAGTCCTTTAGATAATGAATCTTGTTTCCTCTGTGTGGCTACTCAAACATGAATAAATATAGCTTGTCAGAGTTTTAATATCACATCAGACATATATGGGCATAGTCACATTAGGGGAAATATAGATATACTTTTAAATGCTCAATTATAAGAATATTCCTAACTTTCCTAAAAGTCTTGAGATTTATTTTATTGCTCCTTATTAACACTTTTCTGAAAAATGAGCTTGAGCAGAATTAATCTTGCTGAATTTCACTTGCTAATTCTTGAATTTACACTTGACTATTTGCTAGGTGCCTTTTTGCTCTCATAAACTTTTGTAGATTTTTTAAGTGATTAGAATTGAATTGTACTTAATTTTTGAACTAAGAAAATTCTAGATACAGATACTAAAAATTGCTGCTACTGGTGATCAGGGTTTTCATCCCTGTTTTTTCCTCATTATATTTCACCATCTGTAATCGTTGAGAAATTTTTTTATAGGTAAAGATTTGTTTAGATGAACAAAATGTTTCTAGTATTATTTTCTATTTCTAAATAGTAGTTACTACTCTTTTAATCACTCTGATTTTAATCAGTAAATTGTTAGGCTTTCCCCCCCTTTTTTCTCCTTACCTGATGCTCTTATGGGCTTTGTATCTGTGTTTAATCTCTGACTCAAGAGAAAGGGCAAAATGCCACATTCAAAGGTGAAAGCTTTAACTAGGCATCAATACATTTATATAAAGTGAAATTAAAGTTGTTGCATTGAATATAGTTAGGTCTGGCACAAATAAATGAGCACAGTTTGTCTTCTATGTTAATTCAGAGTTGCTTTAAATGGTTAGATATTTTTACCAGCTGAGGTAAAGCAGTAAAATTTTTCTGTATCTGTCATTTTATTTAAATAGTCTTTGGAAGATGCTTACTACTTTATGGGTAGGCCTTTGCTTATACTTAACCATTCTACTGGCTTTCCAAGATAAGGAGTCTTTGAAGTAAGGCTATATTGGATTTTGGATGGAGTAAAACGAAATGTTGTGATTTTTTTTTTTTTTTTTTTTTTTAGCCCATCCATGCTTGCAGACTTAATTGACAAACCCACATTAAATAATTCAGCAAAAGAGGAATCATTATTCTTTACCCTTTTATAGTAAAACCTCTCACTAATTCAGAATTTATGATACTTCAGATGTAGTATTTGTGATCTTTTTTGAGTAAAAAATTCAAAATAACTTCTTCCTCTGAATTTTCAGGGTCATACTTATAAGGGGAAACCTGTCTAAAATCACTAGCTTTTCAAACCAAGGGCTCAAGAAATGAAGGATTCCTTCAGCGTCCCTCCCCTGGGTCCAGTTTATTTTATTGCTCCTTATTACTTTGAAAGCTTGAGCAGAATACGATTCACTTGCTAATTCTTGAATTTACACTTGACTATTTGCTAGGTGCCTTTTTGCTCTCATAAACTTTTGTAGATTTTTTAAGTGATTAGAATTGAATTGTACTTAATTTTTGAACTAAGAAAATTCTAGATACAGATACTAAAAATTGCTGCTACTGGTGATCAGGGTTTTCATCCCTGTTTTTTCCTCATTATATTTCACCATCTGTAATCGTTGAGAAATTTTTTTATAGGTAAAGATTTGTTTAGATGAACAAAATGTTTCTAGTATTATTTTCTATTTCTAAATAGTAGTTACTACTCTTTTAATCACTCTGATTTTAATCAGTAAATTGTTAGGCTTTCCCCCCCTTTTTTCTCCTTACCTGATGCTCTTATGGGCTTTGTATCTGTGTTTAATCTCTGACTCAAGAGAAAGGGCAAAATGCCACATTCAAAGGTGAAAGCTTTAACTAGGCATCAATACATTTATATAAAGTGAAATTAAAGTTGTTGCATTGAATATAGTTAGGTCTGGCACAAATAAATGAGCACAGTTTGTCTTCTATGTTAATTCAGAGTTGCTTTAAATGGTTAGATATTTTTACCAGCTGAGGTAAAGCAGTAAAATTTTTCTGTATCTGTCATTTTATTTAAATAGTCTTTGGAAGATGCTTACTACTTTATGGGTAGGCCTTTGCTTATACTTAACCATTCTACTGGCTTTCCAAGATAAGGAGTCTTTGAAGTAAGGCTATATTGGATTTTGGATGGAGTAAAACGAAATGTTGTGATTTTTTTTTTTTTTTTTTTTTTTAGCCCATCCATGCTTGCAGACTTAATTGACAAACCCACATTAAATAATTCAGCAAAAGAGGAATCATTATTCTTTACCCTTTTATAGTAAAACCTCTCACTAATTCAGAATTTATGATACTTCAGATGTAGTATTTGTGATCTTTTTTGAGTAAAAAATTCAAAATAACTTCTTCCTCTGAATTTTCAGGGTCATACTTATAAGGGGAAACCTGTCTAAAATCACTAGCTTTTCAAACCAAGGGCTCAAGAAATGAAGGATTCCTTCAGCGTGCCTTCAGCCTCTGGGTCCAGCAATTAATTCTTGTATGTTAAAGGACTTTCATGTTTATGATACATCTTTATGTAATATAGGCCTATTTTGAATTCTAATGTAGGTAACCACATTTTATTTATTGTAGCATCTAGTTTAATATGTAATCTGTACTGCTTGAAGGTAATAAAACTGAATTTCAAACATTCTGTAATTAAAACCTTTTCAGTAAGTCACATAGGCCATGTGTTACTCTGAATTAGTGAGGTTTTACTGTCCCTAGTGTTGTAAGGAGTCTAGAGCTTTTTCAAATGCTAGAGTCATTTAGTTATAGAAATGGAGCTTGTAACTTAGGCCAGTTTGCCTTAACCTGTATATTACTAAAGGTTAGAAATAGTGGAGTAAGAAAGAATAATGTGAACATGTAATGATGTTATTCTGTTTAATATTCTAAAATAGATAATAAAGATAGAGAATTCTCTTATAATGTGTATTGATAGAGCCACATGTGTATCTGCATATTATACACACTTATTTAGATTTACGATATCACAAAACAATTAACCTAGGCTAGTTGACCTGAGACTTTTTGCAAATTTACATTTACTCCTTATGTAAGGAATTTGAGTCTTAATGATTTAGAGGTCATAGTTTAGTTAATGTATATTATTAGATTAGAAGTCAGTTGCCTTTCTTATTTACACATTCCAAAGTAAAGTTCTTATATTCTGGAGTGTGATTTAAAATTTTATGGTTAAAGTGCTCGAATATTCTAAGTCACACATAGAAACCAGCGGGGCAGGGAGGACCTTAAATTAAGCAAGCTTATGGTAGGGCATTTAAAAAGAAGGGAAGGAAGAAAGAATGAAAGCAGAGGTTTTGGTTGAGAGTTGGAGATGGGAAAAGAAAACCACAAAGCAGACTGGCTGCGGGCCGAGATGGGACAGAGAAAATGAATGACAGGAAAGCAGTGGACGACAATAATTGGATAAAGCTATTTGATCTTTATAAATTTTTTAAAGTTCAATTGAGTTTAGCAATACTGGTGGACAGATTAGCCTTTCTAAGATGTGTTTGGGAAATCTAAGTCATTTGCAAGTCAGCTAGGAATTTTTTTTTAAATGACTAGCACTAACATTATCACTGAATTTAAAAGTTATTAAATGACTTTGCATGCAGTGATTTTTTTTATGCAAACTAAATTTTCCCTCATAAGCAATTACATTTAGAACTCTGTTATTTCTGTAACTCAGTGACCCATTTATAGCACATAACTGGTTAGATTAATAGGCCTTATCTGTAACCAGACCTTATCTGTGAATTGACTGATGCAGTGATATTTTGCAAACTGAAGTATATAGTTTATCTTTTCAAAATTGCCTCTTTGCAGGTAGATTCTTGATCTATCACTTCTAACAGCTACAGGTTCTTCTTGCTTGTTCCTTTTAACATTTTCTCTGTTTTGTCCGTAGTAAACTGAGTTAAAAATTCTATTCTGAAGATGAATAAGGGCTTAATTACGGATTATAACTGTTACAGATGGAAGTGGAGAACGAGGAGAAAAGGATGCCAGCAAAATCACGACCTACCCTCCCGGCTCTGTGCGCTTTGACTGTGACCTCCGTGCGGTGCAAGTTAGCTGTGGATTTCACCATTCAGGTAGCAGCTGGAACTTTAGGGTATAACTGCATTTTTACAATTGTGTTACATGACCTCTTCGTTCTATTTTGACAAATGTAGTCCGTTAACTGTGTGTCCAAAGCTGTCGTGTAGCAGTGTCTCTCAAATTTATGACAGCATGTTTATTAGACAATCCTTTATAATCTATGGAATGATTGTCTGCAGAGATCTGACTTCTAATCTGTCTTCTGATGGCCTTATTTTATAACTCAATTCATGAAATCCTGAAGATAAAATAATTGCTGAAATCCCTTTAACCTCTGTAATTCTGTGATTTTTATAACCTAGTCACAAACTTTGTTACTGTTCAGTGGGAAATGTGCATCCATGAATCTCTTTATTTTTTTCAATGTAGAAATTATTTCAGTTCCTACTAATTCATTGACCTTTAGGTCATGTAGCTTTGGTTGTACTATTTGATCTTTATAAATTTTTAAAGTTCAATTGAGTTTAGCAATTTCTTTTTAAGATGTGTTTGGGAAATCTAAGTCATTTGCAAGTCAGCTAGGAATTTTTTTTTAAATGACTAGCACTAACATTATCACTGAATTTAAAAGTTATTAAATGACTTTGCATGCAGTGATTTTTTTTATGCAAACTAAATTTTCCCTCATAAGCAATTACATTTAGAACTCTGTTATTTCTGTAACTCAGTGACCCATTTATAGCACATAACTGGTTAGATTAATAGGCCTTATCTGTAACCAGACCTTATCTGTGAATTGACTGATGCAGTGATATTTTGCAAACTGAAGTATATAGTTTATCTTTTCAAAATTGCCTCTTTGCAGGTAGATTCTTGATCTATCACTTCTAACAGCTACAGGTTCTTCTTGCTTGTTCCTTTTAACATTTTCTCTGTTTTGTCCGTAGTAAACTGAGTTAAAAATTCTATTCTGAAGATGAATAAGGGCTTAATTACGGATTATAACTGTTACAGATGGAAGTGGAGAACGAGGAGAAAAGGATGCCAGCAAAATCACGACCTACCCTCCCGGCTCTGTGCGCTTTGACTGTGACCTCCGTGCGGTGCAAGTTAGCTGTGGATTTCACCATTCAGGTAGCAGCTGGAACTTTAGGGTATAACTGCATTTTTACAATTGTGTTACATGACCTCTTCGTTCTATTTTGACAAATGTAGTCCGTTAACTGTGTGTCCAAAGCTGTCGTGTAGCAGTGTCTCTCAAATTTATGACAGCATGTTTATTAGACAATCCTTTATAATCTATGGAATGATTGTCTGCAGAGATCTGACTTCTAATCTGTCTTCTGATGGCCTTATTTTATAACTCAATTCATGAAATCCTGAAGATAAAATAATTGCTGAAATCCCTTTAACCTCTGTAATTCTGTGATTTTTATAACCTAGTCACAAACTTTGTTACTGTTCAGTGGGAAATGTGCATCCATGAATCTCTTTATTTTTTTCAATGTAGAAATTATTTCAGTTCCTACTAATTCATTGACCTTTAGGTCATGTAGCTTTGGTTGTACTATTTAGCCTTTATAAAAGTAAAAAAATGTTGCATTCTCTCTTTGCTCACTGTATTTCATTGTTTGGTAAGACTGATGGATATTAATATTCTGAGAGACATACTAACATTGTACCTACCTGTGTGCAGATCTCGGAGCCATCTATGTATATAATTATCATCGATATGAGGAAACATTTTATGTGTAGCTGCTCATATAAAAAGACTTTACAGTTGGCCCACACCAGTGTTTTATTAAATGTAAATGTTATTAAATGGCATTTATGGGCTTAAAGTATATGTTATAAAAACCATTATGCATTTTTATAACTTGGAAAAATATTTTACAGAAGTAAAATTATATTCCATTTCTCATTAAATATAAATTTGACTGTGCTTCTATTGCCTATTTTTAGCAACTCAACAAATTTTAAATAGTGAAAATGGCACTGCTTTTAGTATAGGTGTGATAGAAATATAAAATGCATGTAATGGAAACATAAAGCTCCAAATTTTTGGTTTCAGTGGTTTTAATGGAAAATGGCGATGTCTACACATTTGGGTACGGGCAGCATGGGCAGCTTGGCCACGGAGATGTCAATTCCAGGTACTTAGATTTTTGTGAGAAGATGCTGGGTTTTTTGTTTTTGTTTTTTTTTTCTTTTTTCCTCCTTTCTTTCCTTTTCCTTTCTCTTTCTAAATAAAAGTAAAAAATTGAGCAGTACAGATTACAGATTTCTAAATTTCTACACTTGAAATAGTTTTTATACCACTGTTTTGGGAAGTGTGGTCCCAGAATTGTTGATGGTTCTAGATTTTATGGTTGAGTATTTTTGTGGAGTTAGATGATTTTGTAGTTTGAGGAGAGAAGTTTGTTTTATATTTTATACATTTAAAATGTAAATGTGGGCTTCCCTGGTGGTCCAGTGGGTAAGGACACCGCCTTGCAGTGCAAGGGGCGCCAGTTCGATCCCTGGCCTAGGAAGATCCCACGTGCCGCGGAGCAGCTGGACCGATGTGTCCAATTACTGAGCCGGAGCTCTGGAGCGCATGCGCCCAGAGCCAGTGCTCTGCGACAACAGAGGCCACTGCGATGGGAGGCCCACAAGAGCCTAAGAACAAAGATGGATGAAAACAGACAAATGAAAGACCAATAGAAGTGGCCCGCCCACCCCTCCCTCCCCAGCCCGCCCCCCCCAAAATAAATAAATAAATAAACAAATGTTTAAAATGTAAATGTAAGTATGATTATCAGGAAATGTTACTGTATTCTTCAGAATTAGTTTCATGTTAAAGACCATTCATAGCAGTAGAAAAAACAGTGACTATCCCCCTATGGCTGTTTGTCTAACAGTGTAGCTAAACAGTGACTACCCCCATTTTAATAAAGCAATAGATATATTCCTATTCATTGATCTTATCTGTCCTTACATTTTGATTCTCATATTAGCATGAAGTCATCGAAGGTTTTGAGTAATTTTTGTCATAGTCGCTCAGAGAAACTGTATTGACTTCCTCAGAATCGTGAAGAACTAATTGTGGTAGAGACACCTGGATGGATTTTAATATTCCTTCTTCTCTGCTTCACTTGGCAGTAGAGTTTTACTGGATGACATGACCTTGAAACTAAAGACTTCATTTTCCTACCTCTGTTGCAGCAAGATATGGCCACATGAACTACCTTGCTGTATGCCACTTTGGGTCACTGGTAAAGGGAAAGCACGTGCCCTTGCGTGTCTCCCTCCCCTCCCAGCCGGCTGCCTGGAGTCCATGCCTGGTGGCAGGAGCTGCAGAAGGCATCGCAGCCGTCATAAGTTGGAAACTGTATTGAGAATGGCAGAGCCACAAGAAAGAAATAGTCTGGGTCCCCAACCTCATGGAACTGCTACGTCAGCTCCTTACACTGGGGTGCTTACCTGAGAGGAGATGAATTTTGTTTAAGTCCCTATTTCTTTGCTTTCATCACAGCAGCTGATTCCATATCTGGTTAATACAATGAGTGTGCTTTGGGTCAAAAGTATAGAAAACCCATCTTTGTTAGCTCAGGTCTTCCAAGAAGATGCTAAAGCAGGATTAGATGTGCAGAGGGTTTATTGGTAGGAAATGGCTGTGAAGGGGAAAGAGAGCAGGAGTTGGCCCGAGGTAGGTCTGACCCCTGTGAAAGGAGAGGGGGAACAAGAATTGAACAGGGAGAGCTGGGTTACAGTGCACTTCTGACCAAGCTTTAGCCAGGCCAGTGGGGTGTCCTCAGGCCAAGGTTGCCTTTGGAAGCAACTTCGAAGCTGGGCAGGGTGAACCAGCATTCACACTTCCCAGTGCTCAGTCACAGGCTGGCAGCTTCCTAAGAGGCGAACGGCCTCATGGACCCACAGAAATGTCACCTGTGGCTGTCAGTCATTTGTGCTCCCTGCAGCAAGTGGTGGTCCAGGTCTGAGTGGCCCCGTGTGTGGCTGCCCTACCAATGATGGCATCTATAAGCTGGGGACCTGTAGGGCCGCTTCAGGTTAGACAGGAGGCACAGTTCAAGTTTGCCCCAGATCATCCTTTCTTTTTGTCTCTCTGCTCTTGCCTGATTCTTCCAGAGAGTCATAAGATACCAACCAGAACTAATTGTGGTAGAGACACCTGGATGGATTTTAATATTCCTTCTTCTCTGCTTCACTTGGCAGTAGAGTTTTACTGGATGACATGACCTTGAAACTAAAGACTTCATTTTCCTACCTCTGTTGCAGCAAGATATGGCCACATGAACTACCTTGCTGTATGCCACTTTGGGTCACTGGTAAAGGGAAAGCACGTGCCCTTGCGTGTCTCCCTCTCCCCTCCCAGCCGGCTGCCTGGAGTCCATGCCTGGTGGCAGGAGCTGCAGAAGGCATCGCAGCCGTCATAAGTTGGAAACTGTATTGAGAATGGCAGAGCCACAAGAAAGAAATAGTCTGGGTCCCCAACCTCATGGAACTGCTACGTCAGCTCCTTACACTGGGGTGCTTACCTGAGAGGGAGATGAATTTTGTTTAAGTCCCTATTTCTTTGCTTTCATCACAGCAGCTGATTCCATATCTGGTTAATACAATGAGTGTGCTTTGGGTCAAAAGTATAGAAAACCCATCTTTGTTAGCTCAGGTCTTCCAAGAAGATGCTAAAGCAGGATTAGATGTGCAGAGGGTTTATTGGTAGGAAATGGCTGTGAAGGGGAAAGAGAGCAGGAGTTGGCCCGAGGTAGGTCTGACCCCTGTGAAAGGAGAGGGGGAACAAGAATTGAACAGGGAGAGCTGGGTTACAGTGCACTTCTGACCAAGCTTTAGCCAGGCCAGTGGGGTGTCCTCAGGCCAAGGTTGCCTTTGGAAGCAACTTCGAAGCTGGGCAGGGTGAACCAGCATTCACACTTCCCAGTGCTCAGTCACAGGCTGGCAGCTTCCTAAGAGGCGAACGGCCTCATGGACCCACAGAAATGTCACCTGTGGCTGTCAGTCATTTGTGCTCCCTGCAGCAAGTGGTGGTCCAGGTCTGAGTGGCCCCGTGTGTGGCTGCCCTACCAATGATGGCATCTATAAGCTGGGGACCTGTAGGGCCGCTTCAGGTTAGACAGGAGGCACAGTTCAAGTTTGCCCCAGATCATCCTTTCTTTTTGTCTCTCTGCTCTTGCCTGATTCTTCCAGAGAGTCATAAGATACCAACCAGAATCAATTGGACTTAATGATTTCTCTTTCAAATACAGTCAGTCCAGACATTAAATAAAATCCAGAAGTTTCACTTTGTTCTGAAATCACTCCATTACTGTGGCAGGATAGATGGTAAAGGTAAATCCTTAATTCTGGCTGCACTGTGGAATTACCTGGGGAACTTCATACATACCACTCCTGGATTGTAGGCCTCGAATTTTGAAGAGGCCTATGTTGAGAGGTGGGCGTTGAGGGTGGGAGATTGACGTGGCCAGGGTTGGGTAGGATGTTGGCATCATTTTTTGCCTAAAAGCTCTCCACGCTCTAGCATGCCTCCAGGATTCAGAAACGCTGCCCATCGCTAGAGGACAGGGTCAGATCTGTGTGCAGTGCACACATAATGAGGATGAAAGGAGTGCCCTTTAGTTACTTGGATGAATGTTGTTACCAATGAGAAGCAATGATTGAGATGCCGCTGAGTTCAGCTTCTCACTAAAAGCACAAGGGCAACCCGCAGCTGACATTTAAGATGCTTAGAGAACGAGCAGTCTTAATGACAAATACGATGCTTAGAAAGAGCAGAAGGTCTTGAGCAGAATTACTTTACCAAAGGTCGCAAATGTCAGGATATGGCATTTACGTATGAGGTTTTGGATATGACCGCGTATCAGTGACTTTGTCGGGTTCAGCAGTTCCTGTCACAGGCTGTGAAAGGCAGCTAGCTTCTCAGCTGAATGACATCACTCATGTGCAGAGACTGAGACAGGGCTTGTAGTAGGTGTGAAGAATTTGGAAACATTTTGTTCTGTTGCTTATAGAAGATTCATGACACTGAAGAAGATTTATTATTATTACCATCATTATCATTTTTGCTGTTATTACTTGGAAGTGAAAGTGTTAATCACTCAGTCATGTCCAACTCTTTGCAACCCCATGGACTGTAGCCCGCCAGCTCCTCTGTCCTCCTCTGTCCATGGAATTCTCCAGGTGAGAATACTGGTGTGCCATACTTAGCTAGTGATTATTTTGTGAGTCGTGACATAACCTGGGAAAAGGTGCCTTACATTTAGACGTGAGAGAGCATCAGTCATGTGTGCAGCAAGGGCAGGGGGGCACTTCTTCACAAATCTGACTCTGTACTTGGATGTCATTCCACAGAAAAGAATTAGCAAATAGCTGTGTTTCCTGGCCTTGACTGAGTGGGAGGGAAATAGTGAAAATCATATCTGTCATTAAATCACAGCCCTCAGGTGACTGTGCTGTGTAAAGAATGAACAGCCTAAGCACAAAGCCCTGCCGCCCCATCCTGAGGTGTAAAGGATGTTGAAAGTGCAGGGCCTCACATCAGCTTTTTTTTTTTTTTAAAACCTTTATTTATTTATTTTGGCTGTGCTGGGTCTTTGTTGATGTGTGGGTTTAGCTGCTCTGCGGTATGTGGGATCTTCCCGGATCAGGGATCGAACCTGTGTCTCTGGCATTGGCAGACGGGTTCTTATCCACTGAGTGCCCTTTAGTTACTTGGATGAATGTTGTTACCAATGAGAAGCAATGATTGAGATGCCGCTGAGTTCAGCTTCTCACTAAAAGCACAAGGGCAACCCGCAGCTGACATTTAAGATGCTTAGAGAACGAGCAGTCTTAATGACAAATACGATGCTTAGAAAGAGCAGAAGGTCTTGAGCAGAATTACTTTACCAAAGGTCGCAAATGTCAGGATATGGCATTTACGTATGAGGTTTTGGATATGACCGCGTATCAGTGACTTTGTCGGGTTCAGCAGTTCCTGTCACAGGCTGTGAAAGGCAGCTAGCTTCTCAGCTGAATGACATCACTCATGTGCAGAGACTGAGACAGGGCTTGTAGTAGGTGTGAAGAATTTGGAAACATTTTGTTCTGTTGCTTATAGAAGATTCATGACACTGAAGAAGATTTATTATTATTACCATCATTATCATTTTTGCTGTTATTACTTGGAAGTGAAAGTGTTAATCACTCAGTCATGTCCAACTCTTTGCAACCCCATGGACTGTAGCCCGCCAGCTCCTCTGTCCTCCTCTGTCCATGGAATTCTCCAGGTGAGAATACTGGTGTGCCATACTTAGCTAGTGATTATTTTGTGAGTCGTGACATAACCTGGGAAAAGGTGCCTTACATTTAGACGTGAGAGAGCATCAGTCATGTGTGCAGCAAGGGCAGGGGGGCACTTCTTCACAAATCTGACTCTGTACTTGGATGTCATTCCACAGAAAAGAATTAGCAAATAGCTGTGTTTCCTGGCCTTGACTGAGTGGGAGGGAAATAGTGAAAATCATATCTGTCATTAAATCACAGCCCTCAGGTGACTGTGCTGTGTAAAGAATGAACAGCCTAAGCACAAAGCCCTGCCGCCCCATCCTGAGGTGTAAAGGATGTTGAAAGTGCAGGGCCTCACATCAGCTTTTTTTTTTTTTTAAAACCTTTATTTATTTATTTTTGGCTGTGCTGGGTCTTTGTTGATGTGTGGGTTTAGCTGCTCTGCGGTATGTGGGATCTTCCCGGATCAGGGATCGAACCTGTGTCTCTGGCATTGGCAGACGGGTTCTTATCCACTGAGTCACAAGGGAAGCCCTCACATCAGCTTTTAAAATGAAAAGGTCACCTAACAGCATTGAGTCCCAGTCCTGATTATCAGCCAAGGAGCACCATTCCTTGCCTTGCAGTGACTTGCTCAGGTGACTGTCATAGCCATATGCTATGTGTTTTTTTTTTTTTTTTTTTAAGATTTATTTATTTATTTATTTTGGGTGGGGGTCGGGTTAGGGAGGGAGGGGAGCAGGCGGGCCACTTCCATTGGTCTTTCATTTCTCTATTTTCATCCGTCTTTGTTCTTTGGCTCCTGTGGGCCTCCCGTCACGGTGGCGTCTGTCGTTGCAGAGCGCCTGCTCTGGGCGCATGCACTCCAGAGCTCCAGCTCGGCGATTGGACACATCAGTCCAGCCGCTCCGCAGCACATGGGATCTTCCCAGGCCAGGGATCGAACTGGTACCCCCTGCACTGCAAGGCGGTGTCCTTACCCACTGGACCACCAGGGGAAGCCCTGCTATGTGTTTTTAATAGTTTGACTAGATCTTCATGAAATAGGATAGCTTTTAATGTTGAAATTTAAATAATCAGGATGTTTTTTTAAAGGAGGTTAAACTTTGGTGGGATGTGTCTTAACTGCCCAAAGTTGTTCTCTCTCAACATGTAAATTTTCACTCCTGGTTCCATTGACTGAGTTGCCCCTGGAAGGCTGATTCCACGTGGTGTGGGGCATGCTAAGCTCGAGAAAGGGGACACCATGGGCTAGTGAATGCACACTGTGCCTGGTGAATTAAAGAAAAACCAGTCAAAACCATCTGTGCCGTAAACACTCCAAAAGGAATAGCTGTGTTTCCTGGCCTTGACTGAGTGGGAGGGAAATAGTGAAAATCATATCTGTCATTAAATCACAGCCCTCAGGTGACTGTGCTGTGTAAAGAATGAACAGCCTAAGCACAAAGCCCTGCCGCCCCATCCTGAGGTGTAAAGGATGTTGAAAGTGCAGGGCCTCACATCAGCTTTTTTTTTTTTTTAAAACCTTTATTTATTTATTTTTGGCTGTGCTGGGTCTTTGTTGATGTGTGGGTTTAGCTGCTCTGCGGTATGTGGGATCTTCCCGGATCAGGGATCGAACCTGTGTCTCTGGCATTGGCAGACGGGTTCTTATCCACTGAGTCACAAGGGAAGCCCTCACATCAGCTTTTAAAATGAAAAGGTCACCTAACAGCATTGAGTCCTAGTCCTGATTATCAGCCAAGGAGCACCATTCCTTGCCTTGCAGTGACTTGCTCAGGTGACTGTCATAGCCATATGCTATGTGTTTTTTTTTTTTTTTTTTTAAGATTTATTTATTTATTTATTTTGGGTGGGGTCGGGTTGGGGAGGGAGGGGAGCAGGCGGGCCACTTCCATTGGTCTTTCATTTCTCTATTTTCATCCGTCTTTGTTCTTTGGCTCCTGTGGGCCTCCCGTCACGGTGGCGTCTGTCGTTGCAGAGCGCCTGCTCTGGGCGCATGCACTCCAGAGCTCCAGCTCGGCGATTGGACACATCAGTCCAGCCGCTCCGCAGCACATGGGATCTTCCCAGGCCAGGGATCGAACTGGTACCCCCTGCACTGCAAGGCGGTGTCCTTACCCACTGGACCACCAGGGGAAGCCCTGCTATGTGTTTTTAATAGTTTGACTAGATCTTCATGAAATAGGATAGCTTTTAATGTTGAAATTTAAATAATCAGGATGTTTTTTTAAAGGAGGTTAAACTTTGGTGGGATGTGTCTTAACTGCCCAAAGTTGTTCTCTCTCAACATGTAAATTTTCACTCCTGGTTCCATTGACTGAGTTGCCCCTGGAAGGCTGATTCCACGTGGTGTGGGGCATGCTAAGCTCGAGAAAGGGGACACCATGGGCTAGTGAATGTACACTGTGCCTGGTGAATTAAAGAAAAACCAGTCAAAACCATCTGTGCCGTAAACACTCCAGTTTCTCTGTCTGTCTGGGTCTGTGTGGCGTTTAGGAAGTAGGAGTCCGGAACTGTTCAGATTCCAAGAGCAGTTGACTATGTATGTGGAGGACAATCCCAAAAGGAACAGGACCTCAGTGGCATTCATGTCAACTAACTTAGCCACAGAAGAGAATATTTATGTTTAGTTGACATAAAGTTGGAAGGAATTTTTTTTTTTTTTTAAGTTTCTAGTAATCAGGTGCTTCAAACCAATACGTATTGTATAGCACACATTAAAGACGTGTGATACATGTAGGATAAATATTGTAGTGGGCGTGTACTGTTGGGAGAAACACGCTATCGGTATTCTCTTATTTCAACTGGCTGTCCTGCTGGAATGGCTGAGCCTGTTTATGTCATTTGGTGCCTGAATGACCTTGGCCAAATCACGTTAACTTTTGTGGCTCAGTTTCCTTCTCTTAGATGGAAATATGTATCTTTCTCTCAGAAGGCTGTTGTGAGAATCCAGTGAAATGATACCTGTTGGTCAGAAAGCCTCTGAGGGCTTTTACACGTCCACTCATGACAAGAGTCTACCAACCCTCTTTTTTGTTTATTTTCTTCAGTTCAGTTCAGTCGCTCAGTCATGTCTCACTCTTTGCAGTCCCATGGACTACAGCACGCCAGGCTTCCCTGTCCTTCACCGTCTCCCAGAGCTGGCTCAAAGTCATGTCCATTGACTCAATGATGCCATCCAACCATCTTGTTCCCTGGTTGGAGTATTTTCTTCAGTATTGTTCTGAATTCATGAATTACAAATTCTTTTACTATTTTCAGTAAACTTAAACCTGGATATTGGAAAATGCACTGTATAGTTTAGATGTTTTTATTCTTCGTTTTTTAGTAGAATCTTGATACTTCCGATGTTTCTGAGTTTCATCTTTTTCTTGCTATATAATATGCTATACATACATCATGGTGTCTGGAACTGTTTCAACAAGGTTCAGATCTTTGATTCATCTCTTACTAACCTATGTGACTGTAATTTACTAAGCCTTAGTTTAAATATACCATAGGATAGTTAATTAAGGTAGTGTCTACAAAATGCCTGGCATGCATACGTAGACACATGTAATTTTTGTTTCCAGTCCTTCCTCTGTTTAACAAATAATTTAATAAATGGACTCTAGAGAGTTTATTGGAGGAATTGCCACCAGCTATGGGAAAATCTCTGTTAAAGCACATCAGATCGACCCGTAGAGTTATTTTGATCACCGATAACATTTTATATGAAAATGCTTTGTAAACTGCAAACAGATAAGCAGTTGTAGGAACTTCCCTTTAATTCTTTGTTTGAATCGAACTGGACATTTCTATGAGGCCACTGGTGGTGGTTTAGGGTTTTTGCTCTTGTGTTTAGCCCACCAGGCTCCTCTGTCCATGGGATTTCCTGGGCGTAGGAAAAAACACTGTTGGGAGAAACACGCTATCGGTATTCTCTTATTTCAACTGGCTGTCCTGCTGGAATGGCTGAGCCTGTTTATGTCATTTGGTGCCTGAATGACCTTGGCCAAATCACGTTAACTTTTGTGGCTCAGTTTCCTTCTCTTAGATGGAAATATGTATCTTTCTCTCAGAAGGCTGTTGTGAGAATCCAATGAAATGATACCTGTTGGTCAGAAAGCCTCTGAGGGCTTTTACACGTCCACTCATGACAAGAGTCTACCAACCCTCTTTTTTGTTTATTTTCTTCAGTTCAGTTCAGTCGCTCAGTCATGTCTCACTCTTTGCAGTCCCATGGACTACAGCACGCCAGGCTTCCCTGTCCTTCACCGTCTCCCAGAGCTGGCTCAAAGTCATGTCCATTGACTCAATGATGCCATCCAACCATCTTGTTCCCTGGTTGGAGTATTTTCTTCAGTATTGTTCTGAATTCATGAATTACAAATTCTTTTACTATTTTCAGTAAACTTAAACCTGGATATTGGAAAATGCACTGTATAGTTTAGATGTTTTTATTCTTCGTTTTTTAGTAGAATCTTGATACTTCCGATGTTTCTGAGTTTCATCTTTTTCTTGCTATATAATATGCTATACATACATCATGGTGTCTGGAACTGTTTCAACAAGGTTCAGATCTTTGATTCATCTCTTACTAACCTATGTGACTGTAATTTACTAAGCCTTAGTTTAAATATACCATAGGATAGTTAATTAAGGTAGTGTCTACAAAATGCCTGGCATGCATACGTAGACACATGTAATTTTTGTTTCCAGTCCTTCCTCTGTTTAACAAATAATTTAATAAATGGACTCTAGAGAGTTTATTGGAGGAATTGCCACCAGCTATGGGAAAATCTCTTTTAAAGCACATCAGATCGACCCGTAGAGTTATTTTGATCACCGATAACATTTTATATGAAAATGCTTTGTAAACTGCAAACAGATAAGCAGTTGTAGGAACTTCCCTTTAATTCTTTGTTTGAATCGAACTGGACATTTCTATGAGGCCACTGGTGGTGGTTTAGTTGCTCGGTTGTGTCTGACTCTTGTGAGCTCCTGGACGGTAGCCCACCAGGCTCCTCTGTCCATGGGATTTCCTGGGCAAGAATATTGGCATGGGTTGCCGTTTCCTCCTCCAGTGTATCTTCCTGACCCAAGAATTGAACCCATGGCTCCTGCAACACAGGCAGAGTCTTTACTGACTGAGCCACGAGGGAAGCCACACGGCCCTTTGACACGCATACTGGTTATTGCCAAAACTCCTGGTACTTCAGATTTAAGGACCGCTCAGTCTAGCCATACTCTTGTGTCCTCACGAGGCAGAGTCACTCCGCTCTCCTCCCCTTTTGTTACCATGCACTTGCCTTTTAGTCATAGCCTGTCTTTCTTTGAAAATGGAGTGTTTTCCCAGTCTGGGTCTTGTCATGCTCCTGAATGGTCCCATACAGTATAGCCACCTTGACACCTTAGTTAGAGCTAGTGAACCTTACTTCCATATTCATGGTGATCGTTCCCAGGAGGCATGACAGATCTGGCGTAGTTCCAACCCGAATCTTTAATTTTAAGCAACCCACAATCTGATGGCAGTTTCTCCTGTTACTTAGCATGGCTTTGCTTGGTCTTTGGCTGTGTCAGCACTTCACTGTCTGCTACCCCATCCCTTTTCACTCTCGGTCCTTGTATCACTTAACAACCCACGTTAGAGATTGTCATGTATTCTCTTTGCCTTTACTCTTAATCAATAACATGTTTTCTCACCCTCTTGGTCTTGATGCTAAGGCATGACAAAATTTCAGGCATGAATCAGTCTCTCTGTATTTTCTATGTGTACCTTAGACTTCTGGAAAAGAAGCAAACCACTGTACTCACATAGATTGTTACGGTTTATAGACTCGACCAGTCCTTCTGCAGTAGGCAGCGGTCCTCCTGTTTTGTAGTTTTGAGCTGTTTGCTTTAAGACCTTTGAGAATGAAGGGTGTGGGCTGTCTCTTCAGAAAAAGAGACCTATGAATATACATTGAAAAGTTGGCTTAAAAAATTAGAAGGTTCACAGATCTCTTGAAGCTCACTGGCTTTCCTGGAAGTCGCTTGGATCTGGGTTTCTAGTCTAGGTTTTTCTTTCTTCCAGTCACCATAATATCCTTTCTCTAATCTTCAAGTTCTATCTTTGTTCGTTTCTTCTTGCTCTTAGCACGTGATCTCTGTTCTCATCATGGCAATAATGAAAACATTAGATGGGAAATTCCTCAGCCCAGTGGCTCTACAAACCTGCCTGCGTCCTTACTTCTTTGCTCCTTCTTCACATTACACTGAAAGAGGGCCTGCTCTTGTCCACGCTCTGAAAACCTCTCGTGTCTTTTCCGTGGAGATCTTGCTCTGTTTCTTGTCTCCCCTCTGAACCATATGCCCTGTCTTTACTCACTCTTTCAACTGCTATTAGTTCTTTAAAAGGGCAGGGCTCGGGGCTTCCCCTGGTGGTCCAGTGGATAAGGACACCGCCTTGCAGTGCAAGGGGCGCCGGTTCGATCCCTGGCCTGGGAAGATCCCACGTGCCGCGGAGCGGCTGGACTGATGTGTCCAATTGCCGAGCCGGAGCTCTGGCGTGCATGCGCCCAGAGCCGGCGCTCAGCAACTACAGATGCCACCCCGATGGGAGGCCCACAGGAGCCAAAAGAACAAAGACGGGCAAAAATAGAGAAATAAAGGACCAATGGAAGTGGCCCGCCCACTCCCCTCCCTCCCCAACCCGACCTCCGCCCAAAAATAAATAAATAAATAAATCTTTAAAAAAAAAAGGGCAGGGCTTCCCCTTCAGCTCTTTTTTCCTTCTTGCTGTTGGTTCTCTTGTCTTTTTTTTTCCCCTCTTGTACTGAGATTTTTAAAGGGGTTTTGCATCGTCTCTGACCCCACAGTAACTGCCTCCTTTGCTATGTACTGTTGTGCCTCCTTCCACTCAAGAGACTTCTTGCAAAATCAAGTGGTCGTTTGTATCTGCCTCTGAGGCGTTCAGCATGTCCAGTATGTCTCTGTTCTTGAAGTGACTCTCTACATACCACTTTTCCCAGAGTTCATTCTTTGATGCGTCCTGTATTTCTAGAGCTCGCCTTCCTTTGTTCAAACCTAAACGTTAGAAGAGACTTAGAATGAAAATGATCTCTTTTCACATCTTCCTAGATCTCCTTCTCTTAATTTCAGTGAATGTGGCCACCGTCTTGCCCCACATCAGTCCCTGCCAGAGTCTAGTCGGTTCTGTTTGGTACAGAACTGTTCAGTCTTTTGAGTCCACGCTGTTCCCAGTTCAGATCTTCACCATAACTCATCCCAATGACTGTGACATTTTCTTAACTAGGTTTCCAGCTGCTAATCTTGCCTCTTCCACATTCATGTATCATTGAAGCCCAAAGAACCGCTTAAAAATATATGTAATTTTAAAATTAAGTATTATAGTGACAGTGCCTCAAAAACAGCTCTCCTGTTATGTGTGACTATTTCCCTAGTGATGATTATTCTCATTATAGGTAATGTGATTACTGAAAGTGGTTAGTGGCACATAAAGCGATGTAGGGAGATTACAAGAACATGTATGATGGACCCAAGGATGCCATTTATCGTTAAGAGCTGCCATTTATTAATTGTTAGCTGTATGTCAGACTCTGATCTAAGCACTTGACATATATGAGCTTCTTTTTTGTACGTAGGAACCCTGTGGGGTAAATATTGTTTAGTCTTATTTCCATGTAAAAGAAGAGAAAACAGAAATGCAAAAAGGTTGAGTAGCTTATTGCAAGTCATGGTACAGTGCTCTCCATGGTGGAGCCAGGATTCACACCCAGGCAGTCCGCTTCTGGGGTCCAAGCTTGCAGCCACTGCTGCAGTGCCTCGCTTGGTGCTGTGTTCTCATTCATAAACATACATATAGATGTTCACATCTAAAAGTACAGTGCAGTGGAAAAAGGCAGAAAAGAAGACATCAAGTTAATTGACAGTTCAGTGAAAAAAAAGGTAGGAAAAGAAGACAGAAAATTAACTGTTTTGTGTGATTCTTAGATTGTATACCTGGTAAATCAGCACACTTTATTTCATTTAATAAATATTTGTAGAAATATCTGACATGCCATTGACTATATAAGGAGTAACAGTTTGTTTTCTTTTAATATAAAAGTAGCATAAGGCTTTCAGAAAAAAATAAAAATGCTTTGTCCATAGTTAAGGTGCTAAATTCAAGAAATCTTTTTTTTTTTTTTAAACATTTATTTTTTATTAATTTATCTTTTGGGGGGTGGGGTGGGGGGGAGGGGGACAGGCGGGCCACTTCTATTGGTCTTTCATTTCTCTATTTTCATCCGCCTTTGTTCTTTGGCTCCTGTGGGCCTCCCATCGCGGTGGCCTCTGTCGTCGCAGAGCGCCGGCTCTGGGCGCATGCGCTCCAGAGCTCCGGCTCGGTAATTGGACACATCAGTCCAGCCGCTCCGCGGCACGTGGGATCTTCCCAGGTCAGGGATCGAACCGGCGCCCCTTGCACTGCAAGGCGGTATCCTTACCCACTGGACCACCAGGGGAAGCCCTCAAGAAATCTTTTTAATAATCTCCTTAATGTCAGTGATTATGTCTTTTTCATCTTTGTGTACCTAATACGTAGGCTGCAGGTAGGCGTATAGTACCTAAATAAGTGTTTGCTGAATATTTTCATTAGCGCCTTTTATCTCTACTATTTTTTATCATATTGTTTATTGTTTTTTATTTCAGTTCGGTGTTGTAAGGATTGACTTAACATTTTTTATTTTTAATCTAGGGGATGTCCCACTCTTGTGCAAGCATTGCCAGGCCCGAGCACACAAGTTACTGCAGGCAGCAACCACACAGCAGTACTTTTAATGGATGGACAGGTCTTCACATTTGGAAGTTTTTCTGTAAGGAATTTTTGAAGCATTCATAATATTGCATCGTTCATTGCCTTGCACTTTGTCTGTGTTAGCCGTTTCTTCTGGTTTCAGTAAAATTCTTGTGTTATAATTATTGCATATGCATATTTTCTGTCTCCACATCCAACCTACACAAGACCGGAAAGACTTTGCTTTGAAATTGTTTTCTTCTCCACTGTAGCATTAGAATTAATTATATTTGACAGCTGTGTTAGGTCTGGACATGTTTATTCCAGGTCAGAGTCTATTAATCATTCAGTAGAGCTATTTCCATCATTGGAAGCTTATTTCCCAACTAGCTTGTAAAGAATCATTTTTCTTAACATGTGAATTTATTTCTGTTTTAGAAATTTTTAAAGGCCTAGTTTTCTTGTTGGATTTGTTTAGAATTATAGTTTACTTTTTCCTCTCTCTCTCTCTTTTTCTGTCTACCTGTTTGTTTTGCTCTTTCTCTTTTTGCCAAAGTTTGAAAATACTCTGAGAATTTTGTATAGTTTGTGTATAGTAGAAATCAAGGAATAGCTTAGTAAGACTGCACTGATAAATCTATACCATCTATGACATGGGTAACTATACAGACCCCTTTAAACTAAGTAGTTTGGAATGTAGAATGTAACTCTGGAGTGTAGTTTGCAACTCTTGGTTTTTAGAATGTTAAGTGTAGACTTAAAAAAAAAATCTCGGGCTTCCCTGGTGGTCCAATGGGTAAGGACATGGCCTTGCAGTGCAAGGGGCACTGGTTCGATCCCTGGCCTGGGAAGATCCCACATGCCGCGGAGCGGCTGGACTGATATGCCCAACTACCGAGCCGGAGCTCTGGAGCGCATGTGCCCAGAGCCAGTGCTCTGCGACAAGAGAGGCCACTGCGATGGGAGGCCCACAGGAGCCAAAGAATAAAGATAAATGAATGAAAGATCAAAGAAGTGGCCAAAAACAAACAAACAAACAAAAATCTCTTATTTGGAAATGATTTTAAGCTTACAGAATGATTGTCACCAATAAGAATAGTACACAGAATGCCCATATACTCTTGAATCGGCTTCACCTGTTGGTACCATTTTGATCTGTTTGCTTTACTGTTTGTATGTCCATGCTCTCACTCTCTTTCACATACTCTGTGTATACAATGTGTGTGTGTGTGTGTGTGTGTGTGAAATCTTTTTTTCTTGAGTCCTTTGAGAGTAACTTTTATGCATTATGATCCTATATTCCTAAATAGTTTGTGTTTTGGCATTTGACCTGGTAATTCTTCTTGGACATTTCTTCTCCTCACCTAATCTAGGATCAGGCATTGTATTTATTTCTCATGTCTCTTTAATTTGCTTTAATCTGTAACATTTTCACTCCTTTTCTGTGTGTATTATGACATTGACATTTTTGAAGAATATGGTTCTTTTTTTATCCAATAAGATGTTCCTCATTTTTGGTCATCTAATACTTTTCCTGCTTATTCAGGTTGTGCATTCCAGACCAGAAAACCATGCCTAGTTTTCTTTTTTTTTACTTTTTCCTCTCTCTTTTTCTGTCTACCTGTTTGTTTTGCTCTTTCTCTTTTTGCCAAAGTTTGAAAATACTCTGAGAATTTTGTATAGTTTGTGTATAGTAGAAATCAAGGAATAGCTTAGTAAGACTGCACTGATAAATCTATACCATCTATGACATGGGTAACTATACAGACCCCTTTAAACTAAGTAGTTTGGAATGTAGAATGTAACTCTGGAGTGTAGTTTGCAACTCTTGGTTTTTAGAATGTTAAGTGTAGACTTAAAAAAAAAATCTCGGGCTTCCCTGGTGGTCCAATGGGTAAGGACATGGCCTTGCAGTGCAAGGGGCACTGGTTCGATCCCTGGCCTGGGAAGATCCCACATGCCGCGGAGCGGCTGGACTGATATGCCCAACTACCGAGCCGGAGCTCTGGAGCGCATGTGCCCAGAGCCAGTGCTCTGCGACAAGAGAGGCCACTGCGATGGGAGGCCCACAGGAGCCAAAGAATAAAGATAAATGAATGAAAGATCAAAGAAGTGGCCAAAAACAAACAAACAAACAAAAATCTCTTATTTGGAAATGATTTTAAGCTTACAGAATGATTGTCACCAATAAGAATAGTACACAGAATGCCCATATACTCTTGAATCGGCTTCACCTGTTGGTACCATTTTGATCTGTTTGCTTTACTGTTTGTATGTCCATGCTCTCACTCTCTTTCACATACTCTGTGTATACAATGTGTGTGTGTGTGTGTGTGTGTGTGAAATCTTTTTTTCTTGAGTCCTTTGAGAGTAACTTTTATGCATTATGATCCTATATTCCTAAATAGTTTGTGTTTTGGCATTTGACCTGGTAATTCTTCTTGGACATTTCTTCTCCTCACCTAATCTAGGATCAGGCATTGTATTTATTTCTCATGTCTCTTTAATTTGCTTTAATCTGTAACATTTTCACTCCTTTTCTGTGTGTATTATGACATTGACATTTTTGAAGAATATGGTTCTTTTTTTATCCAATAAGATGTTCCTCATTTTTGGTCATCTAATACTTTTCCTGCTTATGTTCAGGTTGTGCATTCCAGACCAGAAAACCATGGAAGGGATGTTGTGTCCTTCTCAGGGCATCACAGGCGCTTGGGGCACAGAATGCCCACCTGTCGCTCATTGGTGGCGGAAATATTGGTGGCGGAAATTCTGATCACCTGTAAAATTTTGTTTGATGTCACTACTGCACAATTAGAATTATTTCACTTGAAACGAATAAGCAGTCTTGGAGTTGACACTTAAGTTTTAAGATACCTGCTTCTCATCAGAATTTCCATCTAGATTTAGCATCTATTGGTTATTGTTGCCTGAACCATTCTTTACTGTAGTGGTTGCGAAAATGATGATGTTCCCAACCCCAGTACCCCTCACAGTCACCTGTCAGCCCTCTAAGCAAGAGCCCATTTAATATTTCTTTGTCATCTTCTTATTAGTGTACACGCATGTTTTTCTTCTTTTTTCATTAATGTTCTTAATTTATTATTTACATGTTTAGATTGTCTGTGATTTCACCAGTGGGAGACCCTTCCCACTGGCTTCTGTGTTCTGGTAACACACATCTTTTTTTTTTATTTGAATACTTCCTGGTATAACAAGTTTTTGCAGGCTTATCTGTATGAGTACTGGAATCAGCTATTTCCCTAAAACCCTAGGTTGCGTTTAGCAGGGAGCACTACTGGAGAGCAGCCAAGCACTGGGTGTGTTCATTGCATCCCCAGTATGCATCTGTGTGTGTATACACATACATGTCTATATTTTAGAAACCGTAAGTCCACCCCAGGACCTCCATCCCATTCCCATAGGATTCTTTCTTACCTTGTCCCATCTCATATTTATGTCCCTTCTTCCACAGTGAAAATCCTATCTCCCAGAAATATCAATATATTTATTTCTCATTCTCTAAGCCCTAAAATATGTCTAAAATAGTTTTCTATTTGCTCTGCCCACACTGCTATAAAAAAAAAAAATCACTTAAAAAGAGTTCAAGATCTGTCACTCTTGCTTCTGCCCACCGCCACACCTTATCCTACCCAACCAAGACTGAAGGTTTAGAGTCAGACACTGTGCTCATATGCTGCTGTGTTCTCAGGTGACCACATTGATAAGCTACTTGGTTCTTTCTCCCGACCCCCTTTCAGTGGGGTTATGTTACTCCTTTGAAATAGAGTTGGGTTCGTTTGTTTCAGTTCTGTTCTCCTTCAACTGTATTTAATACGGATAAAAATAGACAGGACTAGCAGATTCTTCGTGAAGAGTGATGACTGTCGAGTAGCACCTTCCTTCCCTTGTTCCTGAAAACAGTCCCTTTGTCCAGGTTTGTTTTGTCTCACCCTGTCACAGGACAGAGGTGCAGCTCCTTCAAGCGAGTTGAGACCTGATCTCAGCGGTGGAGGAGAGAGAGGGATGACCTTTCGGCATGGCTACAGATTTGGCCTTGAGCAGTGAGGGAGGTTCCAGAGGAATGCCCGAGGCGGGGCGGAAACCAGACGGGTGAAAGGACTCTCCCGAGCCAGGTTCCCTGCACCCCCTCTTGCAGCAGGCTTCCAGTCCTGCTTGGAGGACTTGGGTTGAATGGCCGACCCCCAGCGAGTCCTCCCAGCTTAGAGCTCTCAAGCTTCTTAGGAGAGTGGCCATGATCCAGCGCACTGTTAAGTTTGCTTCCGAGTTTAAGGATCCCTCCTCTCACATCTTTAGGTCTAGTTTTATTTTTTGAATGTATAGAACCTTAACATATTTCCACAAGTGACGTAACACAGAAATGGTGTTCCAACCCGAGTGTATTTCCTCCCCTAGCCCTCCCCACTCCAGCCAAGCACTGGGTGTGTTCATTGCATCCCCAGTATGCATCTGTGTGTGTATACACATACATGTCTATATTTTAGAAACCGTAAGTCCACCCCAGGACCTCCATCCCATTCCCATAGGATTCTTTCTTACCTTGTCCCATCTCATATTTATGTCCCTTCTTCCACAGTGAAAATCCTATCTCCCAGAAATATCAATATATTTATTTCTCATTCTCTAAGCCCTAAAATATGTCTAAAATAGTTTTCTATTTGCTCTGCCCACACTGCTATAAAAAAAAAAAATCACTTAAAAAGAGTTCAAGATCTGTCACTCTTGCTTCTGCCCACCGCCACACCTTATCCTACCCAACCAAGACTGAAGGTTTAGAGTCAGACACTGTGCTCATATGCTGCTGTGTTCTCAGGTGACCACATTGATAAGCTACTTGGTTCTTTCTCCCGACCCCCTTTCAGTGGGGTTATGTTACTCCTTTGAAATAGAGTTGGGTTCGTTTGTTTCAGTTCTGTTCTCCTTCAACTGTATTTAATACGGATAAAAATAGACAGGACTAGCAGATTCTTCGTGAAGAGTGATGACTGTCGAGTAGCACCTTCCTTCCCTTGTTCCTGAAAACAGTCCCTTTGTCCAGGTTTGTTTTGTCTCACCCTGTCACAGGACAGAGGTGCAGCTCCTTCAAGCGAGTTGAGACCTGATCTCAGCGGTGGAGGAGAGAGAGGGATGACCTTTCGGCATGGCTACAGATTTGGCCTTGAGCAGTGAGGGAGGTTCCAGAGGAATGCCCGAGGCGGGGCGGAAACCAGACGGGTGAAAGGACTCTCCCGAGCCAGGTTCCCTGCACCCCCTCTTGCAGCAGGCTTCCAGTCCTGCTTGGAGGACTTGGGTTGAATGGCCGACCCCCAGCGAGTCCTCCCAGCTTAGAGCTCTCAAGCTTCTTAGGAGAGTGGCCATGATCCAGCGCACTGTTAAGTTTGCTTCCGAGTTTAAGGATCCCTCCTCTCACATCTTTAGGTCTAGTTTTATTTTTTGAATGTATAGAACCTTAACATATTTCCACAAGTGACGTAACACAGAAATGGTGTTCTCACCCGAGTGTATTTCCTCCCCTAGCCCTCCCCACTCCCCATGCCTCACTCCACGCTTGCTGGCCATGACCATCGTTGTCTTCCAGTTTCTCCTTCCTGTGTTTATTGTTTCAAAGATTAATAAATAAGCACACATACTATCTATCTATATCTGCATTGATAGAGATAGGTAGTATGTATGTATATACATGTGTATGTAATTTTTTCCCCATCTTTATTTTTCAGCAGGTAGCATTTTATGTATGCTCTTCTGTACCTGGTCTTTTCATTTTACTATGTCTCCTAGAAATCATTCCTTATCAGCTCATAGAGATCTCCCCCTAATCCATGTTTTACATCTCCATAGTATATTATATGTACTATAGTCATTTATTTAATCAGTCTCTGCTCAGACAGTTAAGTACTTTCTAGTATTTTACAGCAGTAACAATGAGTGTTGTTTGAGGTGATTCTTTGAGGTCGATTTTTTGAAGATGGCTGGGTGGAAGGTCAGTGCCTGTGCAGCTTTGTGAGGTATTAACAGGTTTCCTCTATTTTGCACTTTCACCAGCAGTGCGTGAGAGTGCCTGTTTTGCCACAGCCTTGCCAACAGAATGTGTTGTCTGCCATACCTTTTCACCTGTGTCAGCCTGACGGGTGGGGAATGGTCCTGCCTGCTTTGAAGGCTTTTCCCTGTGGCTTGTGCTCCGAGCCTTCAAGTCTTTGCCCATATTTAGCATTTTCCCATCAAGGGTTGGGTTTTCCCCTTGCGGGTTACTACCTTTGCCACTTCTTTTCTCGTTTTCCTTCTGAGGCCTCCCCTTTCCTGCCCTGCACCCTCTCCCCTCCCCACCCCCAGGCTTGTAGAGGCAGGTGGGTGAATAAAACTGGGGTTGCTTCCTCTGGTTTCAGCTGATTTAAAGGTTGTGAGAGCCACTATTTCCTAACACTGCTAAAGGCTTAAGTCATGTGTGGTTTTCTTTGCTCCGAGTTGGTTTTCTATTCTTTTGGAGGGAATGAGAGTGGTAATATTTAGAATTAGACAATCATTATCGTCCTCTAGCCCTGGAAGTCCCTAAGTGTGATCATTGTGTGTTTAAACATGACTTGTTTGTAACCACGTTTTGAATCCTCTGGGACTGTCCCGAGAGCGGTCATGTTCTTAGACTGCTTTTCTTCACTGTAGCTGGTCGACCGTAGGGGAATAGACGTTTATTTCAGCGGTCAATGAAAATAAAATTTGTTTTCCTCCAAAAGTATAATATATTTGTTGAAATGATGGATACTTTTTTAATGCTGCTGTTGTTTTGTCAAAAATTAAAGGTAGACTTTGAGAGAAGCTGAGAATAGACTTGAAAGTCTCCTGACTTCTGTGCTCGTGTGCTTCTTTTCTGATTACGAGCCTGTATTTGTTCAGCCCAGGGACGAAAGCTCTGCGGCCTTTGCAGTCGGTTTGTGACTTGTTTCTTGCTGTGGTGAAGGGGTGATAGAACGCTTTAGAAACCTGGTAGTCCGACAAGAGTTCAGCCACAATGTTTGCAGTGCTCCAGGCTCCCTGGGTTTGGGACTTTTGCTGTGGTTTCCCATTCCCATCGTTGGTAGTGAGCCCTGGCTGCCGTTGTCTGCCGTCCGCAGGGTTTTGGTAAGGGGAGTGCTAGGAGGCAGAGGGAGAGAGAGAGGGAGCTCCAGGGGTGAGTGGCTATTTACCAGTCCCGTATTACCATTTACACTGCTACCACAGAGTAGTGAGACACTTCCTATTACTTTTTAAATTAAGCTCTTACCTAACCAGGTGCCTGTGTATCGCCATCCTTTTTAAGTGAGTTAAGTTACTTAAGACATCATGATTCAGCTCTTTATCTTGAAACATGAATGAAGTAGCGTACTAACACATGGTCATGCAAAAAAAAAATACATCATTCCCTAATTCTATCACAGTTGCAGCATTCATTGTTTTTGCTCTTTTACCCACATTATTTTTGGGGTCTCAGAGTTCCATTCTGACATTTTGTTGGACTGTCAACCTTAAACTATCAGAATGGTTTTTTTAATGAACAGTTTGTATTATTACGTTTAAAATATGTTGTATAATTATTATACTTTTTGTTTAGATATTAGTAAAGATAATTGTAGTATTTCAGGGAGATTTCTTATATGGAAAAATATTTCAAGTTCAATATTATTTTTTAATTGTATACTTTGTGACTTATTAATATTAGGGGGAGACTACCTAAGAATAATAGAAATTACTTTACTCATTTATAAATGTTTGGGTCATATTTCATAAGAATTTCATTTATTTTTTAAAAAACCAGCTAATAGTTAAAAAATAATGACTCACAGAGCTATTTTTGTCTGTTTCCTTAACTTTATAGAGAATTATTAACTATTACCTAGTAATGTTAATACTATTTGTTTACTCTTCTAGAAAGGACAGCTGGGTAGACCAATTTTGGATGTGCCATACTGGAATGCCAAACCAGCTCCCATGCCTAACATTGGATCAAAATACGGAAGAAAAGCTACCTGGATAGGTGCAAGTGGGGACCAGACTTTCCTGCGTATTGATGAAGCTCTTATCAATTCTCATGTGCTTGCTACATCGGAAATTTTTGCCAGTAAACACATTATAGGTAATATCTCGAACAAACACATGTCCCTCCCAAAAGTCCTTGATAGCAAAAGGTTCATCTTCACCCTTCGTGTCCTTTACACACAGGACATGTAGTCCTGCACATTTTCTTTCTGTTTGGGTTCTTTTTTTCTGTTTGAAGATGTTTCAAAGAAGCTTCTCAGTGTCTTTGTTTATATGTGTCTATATGCTGGAAGAATGGAATAATTAGGAGGCTACACACCGAAGCATTTATAAGCTACAGAGTGGTGGAAATACGAGCTGAATTGTATGGTATGAAACCTATATTGGAGGGCTTCCCTGGTAGCTCAGTGGTAAAGAGTTCGCCTGCCCAAGGCAGGAGGCACGAGTTTGATCCGTGATCCAGGAAGATCCCACATGCTATGCAGCAGCTAAGCCCATGAGCCACAACTATGGAGCCTGTGCTCTAGAGACTCGGCGCTGCAACTGCTGAGCCCAAGGGCTGCAACTATTGAAGCCCGTGAGCCCTAGAGCCCAAGTTCCACCGCAAGAGAAGTCACCGCACCAAGAAACCTGCTCACCTCAACTAGAGAGCAACCCCAACTCCCTGCAACTAGAGAAGAGCCTGTGGCAGCAGTGAAAACCCAGAATAGGCAAAAAAAAATTTTAAAAATGCATTTCTTAAAAAAAAAAAAAAAAAAACAACATGTATTGGAAAGAAGAATTTTTCCATATTGGTTCTTGTTAAATGATAATCTGCACTTTTAGCGCAGTAGGCAGCATGTCAGTCTCATAATCTAAATAAATGATAGAAATTAGTTTTATGGGAGACTAAATCAAACTTTAAAGTTTCATTGAGACCAAGGTGTCAATTTATACGTGTGCCCACGATATGATGAATAATTGTGGTATATTGTAGAAATGAATAGAGTGAATAGAGTGGTATAGTATAGAAATCCAAAGTCTGTGTTAAGGATTTTGACAGCCTGAGGCTCTCATCCAAATCCTGCCATTTAAAGGCTTTTAGTAACATAACCCCTAAGTCTCAGTTTCTTTCTCTGTCAAATGGAGACAGTAGTAACACGCTACAGGAAATGCTGTCTATAAGTTGGGGGAATATAAAAAGGTAATGCATCTTTAAAATATATACTTTGTTTTTCCCAAGGCTTGGTACCTGCTTCTATATCAGAACCTCCTCCATTTAAGTGTCTTCTGATAAACAAAGTGGATGGGAGCTGTAAAACTTTTAATGACTCTGAGCAGGAGGATCTTCAAGGATTTGGTGTGTGTCTTGATCCTGTGTACGATGTCATTTGGAGGTAAGCCTCTCCATTTATACAATGGAGTACGACCTAAGTTTGGAGCAGGTTGTACCCTTGTGGAAGATAGACGTCACGTGTAGGCAGACTTTCTGTGGCGAGACCTCGCCTGTTCACCTGTTAGCTACGCTTCTGCTGCAGTGACGTGGGGAGCTAGTGGTCAAGCGTGCATTCGGAGCCAGACTGCGAGACTATGCACCTTTTTAAAGCCCCCAAGGCAGGAGATTTGATCCGTGATCCGGGTCCACAGCTATGAGCATAACCCCGCCCCGGCTGTGCTCTAGAGACTCGGCGCTGCAACTGCTGAGCCCAAGGGCTGCAACTATTGAAGCCCGTGAGCCCTAGAGCCCAAGTTCCACCGCAAGAGAAGTCACCGCACCAAGAAACCTGCTCACCTCAACTAGAGAGCAACCCCAACTCCCTGCAACTAGAGAAGAGCCTGTGGCAGCAGTGAAAACCCAGAATAGGCAAAAAAAAATTTTAAAAATGCATTTCTTAAAAAAAAAAAAAAAAAAACAACATGTATTGGAAAGAAGAATTTTTCCATATTGGTTCTTGTTAAATGATAATCTGCACTTTTAGCGCAGTAGGCAGCATGTCAGTCTCATAATCTAAATAAATGATAGAAATTAGTTTTATGGGAGACTAAATCAAACTTTAAAGTTTCATTGAGACCAAGGTGTCAATTTATACGTGTGCCCACGATATGATGAATAATTGTGGTATATTGTAGAAATGAATAGAGTGAATAGAGTGGTATAGTATAGAAATCCAAAGTCTGTGTTAAGGATTTTGACAGCCTGAGGCTCTCATCCAAATCCTGCCATTTAAAGGCTTTTAGTAACATAACCCCTAAGTCTCAGTTTCTTTCTCTGTCAAATGGAGACAGTAGTAACACGCTACAGGAAATGCTGTCTATAAGTTGGGGGAATATAAAAAGGTAATGCATCTTTAAAATATATACTTTGTTTTTCCCAAGGCTTGGTACCTGCTTCTATATCAGAACCTCCTCCATTTAAGTGTCTTCTGATAAACAAAGTGGATGGGAGCTGTAAAACTTTTAATGACTCTGAGCAGGAGGATCTTCAAGGATTTGGTGTGTGTCTTGATCCTGTGTACGATGTCATTTGGAGGTAAGCCTCTCCATTTATACAATGGAGTACGACCTAAGTTTGGAGCAGGTTGTACCCTTGTGGAAGATAGACGTCACGTGTAGGCAGACTTTCTGTGGACGAGACCTCGCCTGTTCACCTGTTAGCTACGCTTCTGCTGCAGTGACGCGTGGGGAGCTAGTGGTCAAAAGCGTGCATTCGGAGCCAGACTGCGTAGACTTGCCCCACCTGCACACTTGCTTTCTTTGTCACAGTGGAGAAGCTATGTTGACTCTACATGCCTGCCTTTTCTCCTTTATAAGATAGGGGTCACGATGGTACCTCGTAGGCTGCCGTGAGAGTTTTAGAGCGTAGGGCCGGGACACATAGCAGGTGCTGCGGAGAGCGCCACTGCTGTCACCACCAGAGATTTACGTTCAAGAGGTCTCTCTTCAGGTATTTTTAATCTGTCAGCAGTCTTCTCTGTGTCGTACAGAAGTCACTATATTTCCTGGTTCCATAAATACCTAATCATTACCAACCGTGTAGATGAAAGCTTGCCAAAGATAGTACAGAATAATTAAAATCAGTGAACTTGCCCTTTAGGAATGTACATAACAAAATCCCCGTATTGGTAGAGAAATAAATATACAGGGTTATCAAACTGTGGAAGTTATAAAAATAAAATTTTATAAAAATACAAAATTTTAAACAAAGATGATTTCTTAGCTGCACATGTATCTATATGCATGGATATAGGTACGTGCGCAGTTAAGATACCATCTTTATTTAAAATTCATTATAGATAATAAGTACAGGAAGGAGTTATCTTCAGATTTCTAGCTTTGACTACTCACGGGAGGATGGACTCTGCTTTTCCAAAGTGGCCCGTCAGAGGACTTAGCGTTTTCTTCTCCTTCACGTTGTTTACTGGGCCAGCCTTAATCGGCAGGAGTTTCAAAGTATTCATCACTCAGCCGGGTCCAACTGTTTGCGTCCATGGACTGAGCTGAAAGGTCGAATGGCGTGAATAAGGAGAAGGAAGACTTTGTCTTCTTTCTTCCACCTGTTCCTACTTTCATCTCCACCAGCCAGCGGTGCTTTTCCTGTAAAACTTTTAATGACTCTGAGCAGGAGGATCTTAAATTTTTACCAATTTTGGAGTAACGACCTAAGTTTGGAGCAGGTTGTACCCTTGTGGAAGATAGACGTCACGTGTAGGCAGACTTTCTGTGGACGAGACCTCGCCTGTTCACCTGTTAGCTACGCTTCTGCTGCAGTGACGCGTGGGGAGCTAGTGGTCAAAAGCGTGCATTCGGAGCCAGACTGCGTAGACTTGCCCCACCTGCACACTTGCTTTCTTTGTCACAGTGGAGAAGCTATGTTGACTCTACATGCCTGCCTTTTCTCCTTTATAAGATAGGGGTCACGATGGTACCTCGTAGGCTGCCGTGAGAGTTTTAGAGCGTAGGGCCGGGACACATAGCAGGTGCTGCGGAGAGCGCCACTGCTGTCACCACCAGAGATTTACGTTCAAGAGGTCTCTCTTCAGGTATTTTTAATCTGTCAGCAGTCTTCTCTGTGTCGTACAGAAGTCACTATATTTCCTGGTTCCATAAATACCTAATCATTACCAACCGTGTAGATGAAAGCTTGCCAAAGATAGTACAGAATAATTAAAATCAGTGAACTTGCCCTTTAGGAATGTACATAACAAAATCCCCGTATTGGTAGAGAAATAAATATACAGGGTTATCAAACTGTGGAAGTTATAAAAATAAAATTTTATAAAAATACAAAATTTTAAACAAAGATGATTTCTTAGCTGCACATGTATCTATATGCATGGATATAGGTACGTGCGCAGTTAAGATACCATCTTTATTTAAAATTCATTATAGATAATAAGTACAGGAAGGAGTTATCTTCAGATTTCTAGCTTTGACTACTCACGGGAGGATGGACTCTGCTTTTCCAAAGTGGCCCGTCAGAGGACTTAGCGTTTTCTTCTCCTTCACGTTGTTTACTGGGCCAGCCTTAATCGGCAGGAGTTTCAAAGTATTCATCACTCAGCCGGGTCCAACTGTTTGCGTCCATGGACTGAGCTGAAAGGTCGAATGGCGTGAATAAGGAGAAGGAAGACTTTGTCTTCTTTCTTCCACCTGTTCCTACTTTCATCTCCACCAGCCAGACGGGCCCTAAAAAGGCCATGTTTACTATCAGTTTTGAGGCCTGATTCCAGGTGAAGGAATTACAATGCTTCCCCGGTTGCTGACAAGCTTACTGTTTCATGTGCGCAGTGAGAAGACTTGCAGGCCAGATTGAGTTGAGTGGCGCTGTTAGACTCCCTGGCAGGAGTACACAGGGTGGATTCGAGAACAGGAGACTAGGGGTGAGTGGCCTTAAACTGATTCTTAGGACAGCAAGAGATCCTGCGAACCAGAGTTAGAGTGGTCCCAGTGGAACGGAGGTGATGAAGCAAATGACGTAAAGATAGAATTGTCTTCAGTTATGCACTGATTGGAAGTCGGTACAGGAGACTTAGTTACTCGTGAGTGACCTGTGGTGTGGACGTAGGTTTAAATTGATGTTTTATTTTCTGTGATGCTTACATGTTTTATTTTTATTTTATTTTTTAAATGTTGGCCTCTTCTATTGAATTTTTATTTATTAATTTTCATCCATCTTTATTCTTTGGCTTGTATGGACTTCCCATTGCAGTGGCCTCTCTCTCTCTCCTTGCAGAGCACCGGCTCTGGGCACATGCGCTCCAGAGCGCTGGGTCAAATTGGACACACCAGTCCAGCCTCAGCGCGGCACGTGGGATCTTCCAGGCCAGGGATCGAACCAGTGCCCCTTGCACTGCAAGGTGGACTCGTTACCCACTGGACCACCAGGGAAGCCCATGTTTTATTTTTAAATGATGTAAATTTTCACGCACAGAATAAAATGAAAACTGGCAGTGTGGAATTTGTTTCTGGATACATTTAATAAATAAAACACATTCTCAATTTAGAAATAATGGTAGGAGTATATTCTAACAGTATTCAGTCATTTCCCTGGAGTCTAAGTCGATCATGCACAGTCCCTCCGCCGTGTGTGATCTGCTTAGTTAAACTTTTCACATACGATGGTAGCAGTGGAACAGATATTCTCCGATGCCTGCCTGGGTCCCTGATCCTTCACGCCGTTTCTCTGAGACGTGCAAGTTCATCACTCAGCCGGGTCCAACTGTTTGCGTCCAGGGACTGAGCTGAAAGGTCGAATGGCGTGAATAAGGAGAAGGAAGACTTTGTCTTCTTTCTTCCACCTGTTCCTACTTTCATCTCCACCAGCCAGACGGGCCCTAAAAAGGCCATGTTTACTATCAGTTTTGAGGCCTGATTCCAGGTGAAGGAATTACAATGCTTCCCCGGTTGCTGACAAGCTTACTGTTTCATGTGCGCAGTGAGAAGACTTGCAGGCCAGATTGAGTTGAGTGGCGCTGTTAGACTCCCTGGCAGGAGTACACAGGGTGGATTCGAGAACAGGAGACTAGGGGTGAGTGGCCTTAAACTGATTCTTAGGACAGCAAGAGATCCTGCGAACCAGAGTTAGAGTGGTCCCAGTGGAACGGAGGTGATGAAGCAAATGACGTAAAGATAGAATTGTCTTCAGTTATGCACTGATTGGAAGTCGGTACAGGAGACTTAGTTACTCGTGAGTGACCTGTGGTGTGGACGTAGGTTTAAATTGATGTTTTATTTTCTGTGATGCTTACATGTTTTATTTTTATTTTATTTTTTAAATGTTGGCCTCTTCTATTGAATTTTTATTTATTAATTTTCATCCATCTTTATTCTTTGGCTTGTATGGACTTCCCATTGCAGTGGCCTCTCTCTCTCTCCTTGCAGAGCACCGGCTCTGGGCACATGCGCTCCAGAGCGCTGGGTCAAATTGGACACACCAGTCCAGCCTCAGCGCGGCACGTGGGATCTTCCAGGCCAGGGATCGAACCAGTGCCCCTTGCACTGCAAGGTGGACTCGTTACCCACTGGACCACCAGGGAAGCCCATGTTTTATTTTTAAATGATGTAAATTTTCACGCACAGAATAAAATGAAAACTGGCAGTGTGGAATTTGTTTCTGGATACATTTAATAAATAAGAAACACATTCTCAATTTAGAAATAATGGTAGGAGTATATTCTAACAGTATTCAGTCATTTCCCTGGAGTCTAAGTCGATCATGCACAGTCCCTCCGCCGTGTGTGATCTGCTTAGTTAAACTTTTCACATACGATGGTAGCAGTGGAACAGATATTCTCCGATGCCTGCCTGGGTCCCTGATCCTTCACGCCGTTTCTCTGAGACGTGCAAGGGCAGTCTCCTATGTGTCAGCCAAGCAGCTGGAAGGTGGGGAGTTCCTCACATCACCCCGCCTCCTGTGGCTCTGTGTCTTTCGTGTTTTTCAGTAGGGGGCCTGCGTGTGACTCCATCATCACACGCTGCAGATTCAGTGTTACTTAACTTTGACTCTCCTTCCCGCCTGAGCCTGCGTCCTTTTGTATTCTTTTTTTTTATCCCTCAGAGCCTTTACTTTTTTTTGTTTTTTAATTCTTTATTTTAAAGGTTTTACAGAGTTTTGTTGTTCACAGACATGTATGTTCCCAGATCAGTCATATGCATATCCCTGGTCCCCACCCCCCCAGTTCCCCTCCCACCCCTCTGGACCATCGCCCCATGCCATTGTGAGCACTCCTATTCCCTTAGCACAATGACACTAGCTATCTTTTCCACACATGACAGTATAGGTTTCCATGTTACTCCCTCCATGCCTCCCCCTCCCTGTTTCTTCTTAACAGTATCTTCTGAATAATTAGAAACTTAACATCTGTAAAGAGCAGATAAATGGTAGAAGAAATTGTATTTCTCATTTCAATATTTACAAGTTTACTATCATTATTCTGTACCTGACACAGGAATCCATGTTGCAATTTTTTTGAAAGACAAAGCAGAAATACAAATGGGAAAAATAATATGGTCCATCCCCACATCTTTTTCCTTCCACATACTAAATCCCACTAACTTCTTCATGGATCACAAGTACTAAGTGTAGTTTATTTGTTTAATACATTTTAAAATACATGTATTTGGTTTTTAATATATAAATAAGAATAAAGTAGCAATATTGATAGGTTAAAAAGCAATAACCCAGTAATTGATAGATTAAAAACAATAGCCCATTAACCTAATTGAAGCAGCAGTTAATGCTTTCATAGAGTTTATTCTCTGCTAAGTATTATTTTTAAGTATGTTTTTAAAAATAAATTTAAAATTTTAACTGTGGTTAAAAAAAACATAAAGTGTGCCCTCCTGATCATGTTTAAGTGTACAGTGCAGTAGTGTTAAATATAGTCGCATTGTTGAACAGTAGATCTGAATGTCTTCATTTTGTAAAAACTGAAACTTACACAGAGAATAACGTATTTCTCCCTCCTCCCACTCCTGATAACCATCTTTCTACCCTGTTTCTGTGCTTTTGCCTACTCGAGATGTACAAGTGAGCTCACATTTTGTGCCTAGCTTATTTCACTTAGTGTGATATCTTCAAGGTTCATCTATACTGTAGCCCAGGATGGACTCTTTTTTCAAGCTGAATGGTATTTCTTTGTATGTTTCCACCACATTTTCTCTATCCTTCATTAGTCAGAGGACGTCTGGATTGCTTCCACCTCTTGGCGATCGTGGATAGTGCAGCTCTGAACACGAGTGCTCAAGTGTCTCTTCAGGAGCGTGCTTCCAGTTCTTTTGGATATGTACCAAAGTGGGAATGCTGGATTTAAGTGCTTTTCTATTTTAGTAAATTTGGATCATCAGGGGCCATTCATTGGTTGAGAAAACCATCCTTTCTAAACTAATCTGAAATAAACTTTTCTAGGAGATCAGTGTTTTCTGTGTAGACATACCAGCTGTGAAAAATGAGGATTTGTTCTTCTTTCCCATGTACTTTTGTACCTGTGCATTAGGAACTGGGTAAAAGACCGTCCATAGCAGCATTTTTTGTAATGGAAGACTGAATGCCTTTCGTTTTTTGCCTTCTGTGATAGAATGGCCAAACAGTTATGATGTAGGCCGCAAGCTAATACTCCACAACAATGAGAATGAGTGAATTTGCAGCCCTTTGGGCACAGGGTAAATACAAATTGTAAGAACAGTATTTTGTTTGGAGAAAGCAAGCCACACAAAGTATGTATCTTGTTAAAGAAAAGGAAGATAATGTTAAGCTTTTCAAATTCAAGATAATTTTCCCCTCTGAAAGGAAAAGGAAAGGAATGGCGTAGGGTGGGAAACATGGATGACTTAACAGATAAAGGATAATGTTCTTCTTCTGAGTGTACAGTGCAGTAGTGTTAAATATAGTCGCATTGTTGAACAGTAGATCTGAATGTCTTCATTTTGTAAAACTGAAACTTACACAGAGAATAACGATTTCTCCCTCCTCCCACTCCTGATAACCATCTTTCTACCCTGTTTCTGTGCTTTTGCCTACTCGAGATGTACAAGTGAGCTCACATTTTGTGCCTAGCTTATTTCACTTAGTGTGATATCTTCAAGGTTCATCTATACTGTAGCCCAGGATGGACTCTTTTTTCAAGCTGAATGGTATTTCTTTGTATGTTTCCACCACATTTTCTCTATCCTTCATTAGTCAGAGGACGTCTGGATTGCTTCCACCTCTTGGCGATCGTGGATAGTGCAGCTCTGAACACGAGTGCTCAAGTGTCTCTTCAGGAGCGTGCTTCCAGTTCTTTTGGATATGTACCAAAGTGGGAATGCTGGATTTAAGTGCTTTTCTATTTTAGTAAATTTGGATCATCAGGGGCCATTCATTGGTTGAGAAAACCATCCTTTCTAAACTAATCTGAAATAAACTTTTCTAGGAGATCAGTGTTTTCTGTGTAGACATACCAGCTGTGAAAAATGAGGATTTGTTCTTCTTTCCCATGTACTTTTGTACCTGTGCATTAGGAACTGGGTAAAAGACCGTCCATAGCAGCATTTTTTGTAATGGAAGACTGAATGCCTTTCGTTTTTTGCCTTCTGTGATAGAATGGCCAAACAGTTATGATGTAGGCCGCAAGCTAATACTCCACAACAATGAGAATGAGTGAATTTGCAGCCCTTTGGGCACAGGGTAAATACAAATTGTAAGAACAGTATTTTGTTTGGAGAAAGCAAGCCACACAAAGTATGTATCTTGTTAAAGAAAAGGAAGATAATGTTAAGCTTTTCAAATTCAAGATAATTTTCCCCTCTGAAAGGAAAAGGAAAGGAATGGCGTAGGGTGGGAAACATGGATGACTTAACAGATAAAGGATAATGTTCTTCTTCTGAGTGTACAGCATGTCATAATACTTCATTCTTTGTTGACAATATTTTGTTACTGTTCTTTTGTGTTAACTCAATGGTTGATAAAACAACTTTTCCCCAAAAATATTTTAAAAAACAGAAGAATAGAGACTAGTTTCAGAGAATTTCGTTATGACAGAGATGAGATAGTGGCAGAAGGGCGCAGCAGGTTCCTGACAGTGTCAGCGGCGCTCTGCTATGGATCAGTCAGGTTCAGCCTCCTCCTGCCTTCCCCTTTGCGCTTCCTTCCTCAGGCCAGCCTTCCGGGGCCTCTGCCCACTGTCTGGATCGGGTTGCCTCTTCCTGGCTTCCAGGAGTTCCTCTGCGCTATGGATATGCTTGTTTGGTCGCATGTGCTTGTTTGATTTCTTTCCTTTTGACCTATCTTTTGTCTTTATACTTTTTTAATGAAGTTATGCTGAAAAAAAAATTTATATTTTAAGTATGCATTCGAGTTTTAAGTATACTCTTGCTCTCCTATCATGAGATAACGTGATCTATATCACTGTTTTGTTCATATTATTTACAGTGGCGTAAATCATTTCATTTATATTTCTAACTCAGATTTGGGAAGTAATGAGCTACCTTCTGTGCCGTTGAAGCTGGCTGTAATTATTTGCTTTGGGTCATCAGTTTTGCTTAACAAGGTATTCTTAAATGAGACTGTATGTTGAGGTGCTGTAATTAGTCTTTCTCTTGGAAGGTTTCGGCCAAGCACGAGAGAGCTGTGGTGCTACAATGCAGTGGTCGCCGACGCCCGGCTTCCCTCCGCGGCGGACGTGCAGTCCCGCTGCAGCATCCTGAGCCCCGAGCTGGCCTTGCCCGCGGGCTCCAGGGCTCTCACCACCCGGTCCCACGCGGCTTTGCACATTCTAGGTAAGGTTAGCATTTGATGATCAGCTAATCTTCATTACTGTGTCCTGAGTGTGTTTTTTTAAGAGTATTTAAATTTGTGTATCATTCTGTCCTATTTGTTAAACAGTAATATGTTAAGCTCAAGGTACGTTAAATCCTCTTTAAAAGGTTTGTCCTGCAGAAAACAGGACATCAGACCTATACCAACGCCGTGAAAGATTCATATATTCCCAAACATAAAGCAGCCCGGAATATAATTTTCCTACTAGGTAAATCTTTTTAAATGTTTTTTGATTAACGTGAGTACATACACTTTCTTAATGTAGGTTAAATATTCAAATATGTAATTATAGTATTTAATTTCTATATATTATTTGAAAATAAATTCTATAGAATATAAATTTTACAGTTACCACTTACATTTCTTATGTAATAGTATTCCACAGCACATCAACTTCACTTCTAATTAATTAGAGATACAGCACTTTTATAGCATCTGGTGACCATTGTAAACATCCCAAACTAGCATTGATTAAGGTTGTCTCAGGCTACTGTGTCTTCCTGAAATAGTACTTTAAGAATCAACTGGAGGGCTTCCCTGGTGGTCCAGTGGGTAAGGACACCGCGTTGCAGTGCAAGGGGCGCCGGTCCGATCCCTAGCCTGGGAGGATCCCACGTGCCGCGGAGCGGCTGGACTGATGTGTCCAATTACTGAGCCAGAGCTCTGAAATGCATGCGCCCGGAGCCGGTGCTCTGTGACAACAGAAGCCAAATGCCATGGGAGGCCCACAAGGGCCAAAGAACAAAGACGGATGAAAAATAGAAAAATGAAAGACCAATAGAAGTGGCCCGCCCGCTCCCCTCCCTCCTGAACCCGCCTCACCCCTCACCTAAAAAAAAAAAAAAAAAAAAAAAAAAAGAATCAACTGGAAATCTTAATCATTGTTAAGTAGGAAAAAAAGGAATTAAGCTAAAGTGATTTAGAGTTTGATAGAAGGAAGAATCTTGTAAAGGACTCAGAGATTAAGCAATTCCAACTTTTCAGTCAATTTTGTGAGAAGCAGTGTTGTATAGCATATATTTAAATATGATGATCACCCAAGCAGGAGATAATTTTTATTGGCTTTGAGTATCTTCTATGAAATGGTGAAGCTTAAAATAAGGTTTTTGAGCACATTTTAGAATTTGTTGTTCTGATTTCTCCCCTCCAGCATCTCATATTGTGAACACTAGGGGAAATGTTCATTTCACAGAGTTGAATTTTTGTTTGCTTGCTTTTAGGTTGTCTTGATACCTTGGCAACTATGCAGGATTTAAAAATGGGTGTTGCAAGCACAGAGGAGGAAACGCAAGCAGTGATGAAGGTTTATTCCAAAGAAGATTATAGTATAGTAAACAGGTTTGAAAGTATGTATATTTATGTTTAGGAAATACGGTCTTACAGATGAGATATATGGATATTTAATTTCTATATATTATTTGAAAATAATTTTAAATTTTACAGTTACCACTTACATTTCTTATGTAATAGTATTCCACAGCACATCAACTTCACTTCTAATTAATTAGAGATACAGCACTTTTATAGCATCTGGTGACCATTGTAAACATCCCAAACTAGCATTGATTAAGGTTGTCTCAGGCTACTGTGTCTTCCTGAAATAGTACTTTAAGAATCAACTGGAGGGCTTCCCTGGTGGTCCAGTGGGTAAGGACACCGCGTTGCAGTGCAAGGGGCGCCGGTCCGATCCCTAGCCTGGGAGGATCCCACGTGCCGCGGAGCGGCTGGACTGATGTGTCCAATTACTGAGCCAGAGCTCTGAAATGCATGCGCCCGGAGCCGGTGCTCTGTGACAACAGAAGCCAAATGCCATGGGAGGCCCACAAGGGCCAAAGAACAAAGACGGATGAAAAATAGAAAAATGAAAGACCAATGGAAGTGGCCCACCCGCCCCCCTCCCCCACCCCCTCACCCCTCACCTAAAAAAAAAAAAAAAAAGAAAAAAAAGAATCAACTGGAAATCTTAATCATTGTTAAGTAGGAAAAAAAGGAATTAAGCTAAAGTGATTTAGAGTTTGATAGAAGGAAGAATCTTGTAAAGGACTCAGAGATTAAGCAATTCCAACTTTTCAGTCAATTTTGTGAGAAGCAGTGTTGTATAGCATATATTTAAATATGATGATCACCCAAGCAGGAGATAATTTTTATTGGCTTTGAGTATCTTCTATGAAATGGTGAAGCTTAAAATAAGGTTTTTGAGCACATTTTAGAATTTGTTGTTCTGATTTCTCCCCTCCAGCATCTCATATTGTGAACACTAGGGGAAATGTTCATTTCACAGAGTTGAATTTTTGTTTGCTTGCTTTTAGGTTGTCTTGATACCTTGGCAACTATGCAGGATTTAAAAATGGGTGTTGCAAGCACAGAGGAGGAAACGCAAGCAGTGATGAAGGTTTATTCCAAAGAAGATTATAGTATAGTAAACAGGTTTGAAAGTATGTATATTTATGTTTAGGAAATACGGTCTTACAGATGAGATATATGGATATTTTAAAGTGTGAATTATCATTTACCTCTTTTAGGTCATGGAGGGGGCTGGGGCTACTCTGCTCACTCGGTAGAAGCGATCCGTTTTAGTGCCGACACTGACATTTTACTTGGTGGTCTTGGTCTGTTTGGAGGCAGAGGAGAGTATACCGCGAAAATTAAGGTAAGCCGTCCCTTCACATCATTAGCTTCGGTGTTGGAAAATAATGATTTTTGGCTTAGTTTATATTTAATAGAATGCGTCCTTTAAGTAAAGTGTTAGTCAGTCAGTTGTATCTGACTCTTTGTGACCCTCTGGGCTGTAGCCCACCAGGCTCCTCTGTCCATGGAATAGGGAGCCATTCCCTTCTCCAGGAGTCGAACCCAGGTCTCCTGCATTGCAGACAGATTTTTTACCATCTGAGCCACCAGAGACCTGAGGTAACGCTGCTAGGTTCAAATACACTAAGAGTAAATCATCATCTCATCAAAAGTCTAATAAAAAGGGAGTAAAACAGAAGATGGTTTTTCAATTATTTTAGGCTGCAAAAGGCTTTAACAGTCCATCTCAATCCAATGTGTGCCTTTCTCCGTGCCTACTTTCTTGTGACCATTTTAATGACAAGCTGCAGGGGCATTTTGATGTGGCTTTAAACATTTTTAGCATTTTTTGTTACCTAATACTGTGCAGACAGACATTGTCACCACCGGCATGGGGACCAGGGATGAAGTAAACAGGTGGACTCCATCTGGTAAAGAGGCAAGAAACAATGAGAAGCCATAACTTACTGCACTACGCATCTCAGAAAGGACCACCAATCACACTAAGCAAAGGAGACACAAAATTATGAGCCTGTTATTCATCAGATGGACCTGGTTGAGTGACTGGGCACAATCTGTTTTTCTCCTTTTCCCCAGCTGTTTGAGTTAGGTCCTGATGGAGGAGATCACGAAACTGATGGAGACCTTCTTGCCGAGACCGATGTGCTGGCCTCACGACTGTGCTGCTCGGTAACAATCTCTTCAGCATTCATTGTGACCTTGATATGACAAGTTTATTATAAATGAGTAGCCTGGTTTCAGAAGGAAGTTTTAAATAATCCGTGATCAGATGCTTAAGAAACTAAAGTATGTACTGAGTAATATAAGCGTTGCTTATAACAACACTACATTAAAAGTGTAGTGTCCTTCGTGTTTGTATTATATAAGATAAACTAACTCCTTCTGCATCAAAGGTAGAAATGCACGTGTATTTTGCACATATATGTTCACGCATCGCCTAGAGAACACCAGATACGCTAGTGCTCTAGTGATGCAGTGCGGATCCTTACTACGGGTAGCATCATGTGTCCAGTGTCTAGTAATCACAGTGGGCCATAATTTAAGTCACCTGCATACGCTGCCATCTATAGTGTGCGATTGGTTACAGCCCCCTTGGAGAGGTGACCAGCTTTACTGAAACCTTTTAGGAGGCAGCCAGAATCCAGATGTTTATTTATGAAGTTTTGTTAAATAAAAAAGAGGCAGATTTTATGAGCCTTTTTATGTCATCCTAAGAATTATCTCCAAAAGTCTAATAAAAAGGGAGTAAAACAGAAGATGGTTTTTCAATTATTTTAGGCTGCAAAAGGCTTTAACAGTCCATCTCAATCCAATGTGTGCCTTTCTCCGTGCCTACTTTCTTGTGACCATTTTAATGACAAGCTGCAGGGGCATTTTGATGTGGCTTTAAACATTTTTAGCATTTTTTGTTACCTAATACTGTGCAGACAGACATTGTCACCACCGGCATGGGGACCAGGGATGAAGTAAACAGGTGGACTCCATCTGGTAAAGAGGCAAGAAACAATGAGAAGCCATAACTTACTGCACTACGCATCTCAGAAAGGACCACCAATCACACTAAGCAAAGGAGACACAAAATTATGAGCCTGTTATTCATCAGATGGACCTGGTTGAGTGACTGGGCACAATCTGTTTTTCTCCTTTTCCCCAGCTGTTTGAGTTAGGTCCTGATGGAGGAGATCACGAAACTGATGGAGACCTTCTTGCCGAGACCGATGTGCTGGCCTACGACTGTGCTGCTCGGTAACAATCTCTTCAGCATTCATTGTGACCTTGATATGACAAGTTTATTATAAATGAGTAGCCTGGTTTCAGAAGGAAGTTTTAAATAATCCGTGATCAGATGCTTAAGAAACTAAAGTATGTACTGAGTAATATAAGCGTTGCTTATAACAACACTACATTAAAAGTGTAGTGTCCTTCGTGTTTGTATTATATAAGATAAACTAACTCCTTCTGCATCAAAGGTAGAAATGCACGTGTATTTTGCACATATATGTTCACGCATCGCCTAGAGAACACCAGATACGCTAGTGCTCTAGTGATGCAGTGCGGATCCTTACTACGGGTAGCATCATGTGTCCAGTGTCTAGTAATCACAGTGGGCCATAATTTAAGTCACCTGCATACGCTGCCATCTATAGTGTGCGATTGGTTACAGCCCCCTTGGAGAGGTGACCAGCTTTACTGAAACCTTTTAGGAGGCAGCCAGAATCCAGATGTTTATTTATGAAGTTTTGTTAAATAAAAAAGAGGCAGATTTTATGAGCCTTTTTATGTCATCCTAAGAATTATCTCAACACTGTGTTATGATAAATTGGTGATTTGCATCAGGGAAGATGATGATGTGAAAAAGAAAGAAATTGAACTTCATGGTAATAGTAGCACATGGTCCTTTGCAACTGTAACTGTGTGTTCATAAAAATTCCTATGGTGTTCATAAATGTTTTGCTAATGAAAATGGATCTTTTCTGAAAATGGTGGCAATGCAAAGAGTTTGCTTTCAACAAATACTTTTGTGAACGAAATAGTACACTTAAAGAGAATTTTGACTGTTTCTTCACTTCAGGCATCAGGAGATACTTTTTCAGTAGCTTTCATATTATACATAAATGAAAACTAGGGACATTTCAGGAAAGTTAATTGATTAATTTTTAACAAAGCCTTACGATCCCGTCATCATCATTTCTTTGAGTGTGTGATTATGAGTCAAAAATACAGTGTATGGTTTATTAGAGAGAAGAGTCACAACTTTCTTCATCTGCCTGCTATGGAAGCCCCGATTCCTATGGCTGGATTAACATGTTCTTTCACAGCCTCTTTCAGCTTTCTACCCGTTACTCTTTTTCTGTCTTAATATTCTAACCTAACTGGACATCTTGCCACTTCCAGAGCCTGTTTTGTTCTGTCAGACCTCTGCACATCCGTTCAGGAGAGTCTTCTTCCTCCGTATCCTCTGTCCTCGCTGTCCCAGCTGCAGTCAGTGCACATTCCTTCCACTCTCTCAACAGGGCTTTGCAACTTGGGTATATTTTTATCAGATTCTCTTACTTGTATACATGCTTTTTCTCTCCTCCTAATTTAGTAAACTTTTTACGTAGTTACTATGAAGCAGGCTCAGCCCAACACTTTTGTCTGAAGTTAGTTCTCAGAATAGTCGTATAAACTGGATATTTTCAAATACAGAGAGGATGCAGGAAGTTGCCCAGGATCACTTAGCGAGTTACAAAGCCAGACCTTGAGCTCAGGCCATCTGACTCCAGAGTCCGTAGAGGACTGTACTTGAATAAATACACTATAAAACTAAAATTCAGAGCATTCAAAAGAGAAAAGAAAATGGCATTCTTTTAAAATAATAGTTGCAAAAGTGTCTTATTTTAGTATGAAAGTTTTGTAATATTTAAGCAGGTTTTAGAATTCACAAGGAGGGGGAAGAAATGTAATGTTGTCACAACACAAGTAACTGTTATCCATGTTCTTGTTCAGACTTTTTCAAATGAAGGAAAATCGCTGTCAATGTCATGTTGGTTTCTGCCGTACAACATACAAATCACCCACTGTTGTTGCTCTGTCGTGTCCAACTCTAGGCCACCCGGTGGACTGTAGCCCGTCAGGCTCCTCTGTCCATGAGATTTCCCAGGCAGGAATACTGGAGTGGACTGCCGTTGCCTTCTCCTCACATCAGTCATAATCATATATATATATCCCCTCCCTCTCGAGCCTCCTCCATCCCTCCCCTGCCACCCCTCCGGGCGGCCGCAGAGCGCCGGGCTGGGCTTCCCACTGGCTGGCTGTTTTACACGTGGGAGTGTTTGTGTAGTAATGCTGCTCTCTCAGTTCCTCCCACTCTCTCCTTCCCCACTTCCCGCATCCGCAAGTCCCTCCTCTACATCTGCGTCTCCATTCCTTCCCTGCGCATGGGTTCATCGGCCCTGTTTTTCTAGATTCCATATGTGCACATTAACAGATGATCGCTCTGACTTCACTGTGTGTAACAGCCTCTAGGTTCATCCACCTCACTCCAGCTGAGTCAGAGTTGTTCCACTGCCGAGACGTTTTAAAACAGGATTTTAAAATGTTACTTGCTTTAAAAAGTGAACGTATGCAACAGAGATGTGCGGAGGCCTGGTCGCTGACCCTCTGGTTTTCCTCTTAGGGAAAAGTACGCGATGATGTTTGACGAGCCCGTCCTCCTGCAGGCCGGCTGGTGGTACGTGGCCTGGGCCCGCGTGTCGGGCCCCAGCAGCGACTGCGGCTCTCACGGGCAGGCCTCCATCACCACCGACGACGGGTGAGCAGCGTGCAGGCGTTCCTCAGCAGCGCTCGTCTCTGTCGTGGAATGTTGTATTCCAAGTTCAGGGGTCTTTTTGTAGGATAAAAAAGTCCTTGTGAGTCTAAAGCATTCTATGACCCGCTAAATATTGAATTTGTGTAATCTCATGCTAAACTGAGGTAAAACAGAATGAGAAGATAATAGGATTGACATTCTTTGCTCTTGTTTGTTGGCTTTTGTACATATTTCTGGATGTTACATTGTAACAGCTTATTACCAAACCTGGAAATTACACAGAGGAACATGACAAGGATAGTTAGGAGTTTGGAAACCATAAAACAAAGAAATATATACTTGCTATAAAATTTGACAGTGCTTATGAAAATACTTTCTGAATAGCAAAGCTTTCATGATATAGTTTTAATAGAACGTAAAGGAAGTTTACTTCTTAAATTTCAAGTATAGAGTATTTCCAGCTTATAAACTGCTTTCATATATAATATCTCATTTTATGCCCTCAAGAGCTGCATGAAGAGATTATTGGCCCTGTTTTTACACTTGGGAATAAGGAGACAAAAGGTGAAACCATCTGCTTCAGATTGTGGAGCTCCTGTGAGGCGGAACCAGACCTAGACCCGGGGTCTCTTGACTCCAAGTCTAGCTTTCTTTGTACTCGCTACTCTGAATCATGTGAAAGAGCTATCATTTATAAAAGATACTCAATTTATTTTTTATCATTGTTGAGCATGAACTATTTGAAGGTAGTTTCATTCAGCTCATAACAGAACTGACCAAAAAAAGAGCAGACAGATTTATGAGGTGAATTCTGTGTTCCTGGACGTACAAAGTAGAATGCTCTAGAGAAATTAAGTCTGTTGTTGTAATGTATCCTTTTCAGGTGTGGTAGGACTGAGGAGACTGCTTTGATCCTGGACTCTGGTTCCCTGCACAGTTGATTCAACTTTGGAATAGCATAGCGTTTTGAAGCAAAAGTTTATATTGTATCTATTTAAGTGAACTTTAATCCTGTATGTTGAAATACTGATATTTTGGTAAAACACTGTTCTGGTTGAAGTTAAGCTCTAAAAGGAGGGAACAGGTAGGAGCTTCCAGTCAGCTTCAGTTTTCCCGGTCAGAGCGGCTCTCACGGGCAGGCCTCCATCACCACCGCACGGGTGCCTAGGCGTTCCTCAGCAGCGCTCGTCTCTGTCGTGGAATGTTGTATTCCAAGTTCAGGGGTCTTTTTGTAGGATAAAAAAGTCCTTGTGAGTCTAAAGCATTCTATGACCCGCTAAATATTGAATTTGTGTAATCTCATGCTAAACTGAGGTAAAACAGAATGAGAAGATAATAGGATTGACATTCTTTGCTCTTGTTTGTTGGCTTTTGTACATATTTCTGGATGTTACATTGTAACAGCTTATTACCAAACCTGGAAATTACACAGAGGAACATGACAAGGATAGTTAGGAGTTTGGAAACCATAAAACAAAGAAATATATACTTGCTATAAAATTTGACAGTGCTTATGAAAATACTTTCTGAATAGCAAAGCTTTCATGATATAGTTTTAATAGAACGTAAAGGAAGTTTACTTCTTAAATTTCAAGTATAGAGTATTTCCAGCTTATAAACTGCTTTCATATATAATATCTCATTTTATGCCCTCAAGAGCTGCATGAAGAGATTATTGGCCCTGTTTTTACACTTGGGAATAAGGAGACAAAAGGTGAAACCATCTGCTTCAGATTGTGGAGCTCCTGTGAGGCGGAACCAGACCTAGACCCGGGGTCTCTTGACTCCAAGTCTAGCTTTCTTTGTACTCGCTACTCTGAATCATGTGAAAGAGCTATCATTTATAAAAGATACTCAATTTATTTTTTATCATTGTTGAGCATGAACTATTTGAAGGTAGTTTCATTCAGCTCATAACAGAACTGACCAAAAAAAGAGCAGACAGATTTATGAGGTGAATTCTGTGTTCCTGGACGTACAAAGTAGAATGCTCTAGAGAAATTAAGTCTGTTGTTGTAATGTATCCTTTTCAGGTGTGGTAGGACTGAGGAGACTGCTTTGATCCTGGACTCTGGTTCCCTGCACAGTTGATTCAACTTTGGAATAGCATAGCGTTTTGAAGCAAAAGTTTATATTGTATCTATTTAAGTGAACTTTAATCCTGTATGTTGAAATACTGATATTTTGGTAAAAACTTACTGTTCTGGTTGAAGTTAAGCTCTAAAAGGAGGGAACAGGTAGGAGCTTCCAGTCAGCTTCAGTTCTTTCATTTAATTCCTAGAATTAAATCAGAACAATGTCTTTTTGCTTCCATTTTTTCCCCTTAAAGAATGAATCTCTCTTTAGTAGCATAAGATTTGAAAAACTGATTGTTACATTTTCACTTCCTTTCATGAATCTCTGTTTATGGTGTTAGGAGTTACACTGTAATTTTTTCTCTCCTTAGGGTTGTTTTCCAATTTAAGAGCTCAAAAAAATCAAATAATGGCACAGATGTTAACGCTGGTCAGATACCTCAGTTATTATACAGGTATTTAATGTATTTATAGTTAATTAAAATGGTTTATTCTTTTTAATATAATGAGCTAGGATTGCTATAAAAATATGACATAATAAGGGAGAAATTACTCAAAGCATTCAGCACATTATAATATACTATTAGAAATAGAACAGCATTTAACAAAAACACTCAGTTTATGTTTTATATATCTTTAAGCACTTTTTACCCAAAGGTTAATTTTAATGAAATGACACTTAATGACTCACATTATCTGTCGTATGCCTATAGCAATAGCTTAATGACTTATTTTGTCTAAATCAGTTGATTTTTTTAACCAATTTCAGAATGTTTTAAATTAATAAAATGTGTCTTAGAGAAATGAAATGTGAATGTTAGGGACTTAAGGTGTAGGCCTGGTTGATTTGTTCTACAGTTTTATATTTCTTACTCATCTTATGATAAATGTGAAAATTGTTTTTGAAGGTGAATTCTGTGTTCATTCAGCTCATAACAGAACTGACCAAAAAAAGAGCAGACAGATTTATGAGGTGAATTCTGTGTTCCTGGACGTACAAAGTAGAATGCTCTAGAGAAATTAAGTCTGTTGTTGTAATGTATCCTTTTCAGGTGTGGTAGGACTGAGGAGACTGCTTTGATCCTGGACTCTGGTTCCCTGCACAGTTGATTCAACTTTGGAATAGCATAGCGTTTTGAAGCAAAAGTTTATATTGTATCTATTTAAGTGAACTTTAATCCTGTATGTTGAAATACTGATATTTTGGTAAAAACTTACTGTTCTGGTTGAAGTTAAGCTCTAAAAGGAGGGAACAGGTAGGAGCTTCCAGTCAGCTTCAGTTCTTTCATTTAATTCCTAGAATTAAATCAGAACAATGTCTTTTTGCTTCCATTTTTTCCCCTTAAAGAATGAATCTCTCTTTAGTAGCATAAGATTTGAAAAACTGATTGTTACATTTTTCACTTCCTTTCATGAATCTCTGTTTATGGTGTTAGGAGTTACACTGTAATTTTTTCTCTCCTTAGGGTTGTTTTCCAATTTAAGAGCTCAAAAAAATCAAATAATGGCACAGATGTTAACGCTGGTCAGATACCTCAGTTATTATACAGGTATTTAATGTATTTATAGTTAATTAAAATGGTTTATTCTTTTTAATATAATGAGCTAGGATTGCTATAAAAATATGACATAATAAGGGAGAAATTACTCAAAGCATTCAGCACATTATAATATACTATTAGAAATAGAACAGCATTTAACAAAAACACTCAGTTTATGTTTTATATATCTTTAAGCACTTTTTACCCAAAGGTTAATTTTAATGAAATGACACTTAATGACTCACATTATCTGTCGTATGCCTATAGCAATAGCTTAATGACTTATTTTGTCTAAATCAGTTGATTTTTTTAACCAATTTCAGAATGTTTTAAATTAATAAAATGTGTCTTAGAGAAATGAAATGTGAATGTTAGGGACTTAAGGTGTAGGCCTGGTTGATTTGTTCTACAGTTTTATATTTCTTACTCATCTTATGATAAATGAATTGAAAAATCCCTTACTGCTAAGTTTCCACCTTTAGTTAAAATATTATTCATGTTATAATACTATTATATTTTAACATTATTTAAGAATTTTAATTGCTTCATTGGAATTGAGGCATGTATGGGAGCCATACCTTATGTGTGTGTCCATCTGTTTCTAGATTACTGCAGTAATTTTTAGATGAAAAAAATTAAATAGATATAAACCATCACTAAACAATGACATTCTTACATTATGGAGTAATCAAAATCAAAGGAAACAGCTTTAGAACAGGGATTCTCTTGTCTTCTGTGTCTTTTCTGGTAATCCCTTTAAGAATCTAGATGATATAACCTCCCTTTTTCCAGGAGGAGATTTGTGTTTGTTTTTATGCAATCTATTGTAAGTCAGTATTTGTCATGTGTAGCATTTTGAACATCGTAAGTTGCTTGGACTACTCCTGGGTACAGTGGTTGAGTAACTTTTTCATACTAGCATTTAACAGTAACATTATGATGTTGTCTAGTACAAGAAGAGGATTTCTACTACCCAGTCTTAACAAAGGTGATGTTTTAAAGATGGAGTGCTCGTGTGCTAAGCAGTTGGCTTAGCACTGGAAAGTTTTTATAAAAAGCCATATATTGGAATGTTACCTGACAGAATACTTAAAGGTTGTTACTGAAATAGTGCATATTTAAGAAGAAAATGTCACTGGACTTTGCAACATAAATGTATGTGTGTCTGATGTCTTCAGACTTCCAACGAGTGATGGCAGTACTTCAAAGGGCAAACAGCAGACCAGTGAACCTGTACACATTTTAAAGAGATCTTTTGCAAGAACTGTCTCAGTGGTAAGCCATTTTTAAAGATTTCAGCTTTTCTGTCCAGTGCTCAGTTTGGTTTTGATGTTTAGCACTGTTTATCTCAGCATAGCTTTACAACTGAGATTTGTTTGTATTGGTTTTGACATCCCAGATCAAAAAATATGCACTTAAAGTAGAACATGGGGGTGTTTTTGCGTGTGGGCGTTATGTTATACATACACCATGTCTTTATCCATTCATCTATCAGCAGACACTAGGTAGCTTCCATGTCTTGGCTACTATAAATAGTCCTGCTATGAACACTGGGGTGCACGTGTCTTTTCAAATTATGGTTTTCTCTTGATATATGTCCAGGAGTGAGTTTGGTCATCAGATACACTACAGATGTATTCTGTATGTTGCTACACTGACTCTTTCTGAATTTTTTTTTGGCCACTTCTATTGGTCTTTCATTTGTTTCCATCTTTGTTCTTTGGCCTGTGTGGGCCTCCCATCGCAGTGGCCTCTCTTGCTGCAGAGCACCAGCTCTGGGCCTATGTGCTCCAGAGCTCCAGTTTGGTAGTTGGGCACATCCGTCCAGCCACTCAGCAGCATGTGGGATCTTCCCAGGCCAGGGATCGAGCCAGCACCCCTTGTACTGCAAGGCAGTGTCCTTACCCACTGGACTACCAGGGAAGGCCTTTTTCTGAATTTTTTAATGTTTAATAGTATTCCATAGGATGGTGCACTCTTTTTTCCCAGTTGTGCCACGCGGCCTGTGGGATTGTAGTTCCCCACTAGGGACTGAACCCGGGCTTTCGGCAGTGAGAGTGCAGAGTTCCGACCACTGGATAGCCAGGGAGTTGCTGGCAGATGGCAGACTCTGATCGATTTTTCCCCTTTTTCCAGTTCTGATTTGCCATATATTGGAATGTTACCTGACAGAATACTTAAAGGTTGTTACTGAAATAGTGCATATTTAAGAAGAAAATGTCACTGGACTTTGCAACATAAATGTATGTGTGTCTGATGTCTTCAGACTTCCAACGAGTGATGGCAGTACTTCAAAGGGCAAACAGCAGACCAGTGAACCTGTACACATTTTAAAGAGATCTTTTGCAAGAACTGTCTCAGTGGTAAGCCATTTTTAAAGATTTCAGCTTTTCTGTCCAGTGCTCAGTTTGGTTTTGATGTTTAGCACTGTTTATCTCAGCATAGCTTTACAACTGAGATTTGTTTGTATTGGTTTTGACATCCCAGATCAAAAAATATGCACTTAAAGTAGAACATGGGGGTGTTTTTCGCGTGTGGGTGTTATGTTATACATACACCATGTCTTTATCCATTCATCTATCAGCAGACACTAGGTAGCTTCCATGTCTTGGCTACTATAAATAGTCCTGCTATGAACACTGGGGTGCACGTGTCTTTTCAAATTATGGTTTTCTCTTGATATATGTCCAGGAGTGAGTTTGGTCATCAGATACACTACAGATGTATTCTGTATGTTGCTACACTGACTCTTTCTGAATTTTTTTTTTTTTGGCCACTTCTATTGGTCTTTCATTTGTTTCCATCTTTGTTCTTTGGCCTGTGTGGGCCTCCCATCGCAGTGGCCTCTCTTGCTGCAGAGCACCAGCTCTGGGCCTATGTGCTCCAGAGCTCCAGTTTGGTAGTTGGGCACATCCGTCCAGCCACTCAGCAGCATGTGGGATCTTCCCAGGCCAGGGATCGAGCCAGCACCCCTTGTACTGCAAGGCAGTGTCCTTACCCACTGGACTACCAGGGAAGGCCTTTTTCTGAATTTTTTAATGTTTAATAGTATTCCATAGGATGGTGCACTCTTTTTTCCCAGTTGTGCCACGCGGCCTGTGGGATTGTAGTTCCCCACTAGGGACTGAACCCGGGCTTTCGGCAGTGAGAGTGCAGAGTTCCGACCACTGGATAGCCAGGGAGTTGCTGGCAGATGGCAGACTCTGATCGATCCAGTTCTGTTCCTGTCAAAGGATTGTTTGTGTCTCATTTTTTACTGTTACTCTTGTCTCTTGGTATTTGAGTAGGGATTGGTTCCACGACCCCCTGCAGATACCAAGATTCCTAGATACTCAAGTCCCTTATATAGAATAGCACAGCATTTGCGTATAACCTACACAGATTGTCCTGCATACTTTTTGTTTGTTTGTTTGTTTTTGGCCACTTCTATTGGCCTTTCGTGTATTTGTTTTCATCCATCTTTGTTCTTTGGCCTGTGTCGGCCTTCCATCGCAGTGGCCTCTCTCGTTGCAGAGCACCGGCTCTGGGCGCGTGTGCTCCAGAGGTCTGGCTGGGTAGTTGGACCCATCAGTCCAGCCTCTCTGCAGCACGTGGAATCTTCTCAGGCCAGGGATTGAGCCAGTGCCCCCTGTACTGAAAGGTGGTGTCCTTACCCACTGGACCACCAGGGAAGCCCTGTCCTGCATACTTTAAATCATCTCTCAGTTGCGTTCAGTTGCTCAGTTGTGTACAACTCTTTGTGACCCCATGGACTGAAGCACACCAGGCTTTCCTGTCCTTCACCATCTCCCAAATTCATGTTCATTGAGTCAGTGATAGCATCCAACCATCCCATCCTCTGTCATCCCCTTATCCTTCTGCCTCCTCTTTTCCCACCATCAGCATCTTTTCTATCTGTGACTTATAATACCTATTGCAGTGTCAGTGCTAGGTAAATAGTTGCTGACATGCCATACATTCAAGTTTTGCTTTTTGGAACGTTTTAGAATTTCTTCTTTTCTGAATATTTTTGATCCCTGGTTACTTAAGTCCACAGGTGCAAAGTCTTTGAATACAGAACATTGGCTTTATATCCATATCTGTATCCATATTCCAGACATATACGTGTTTTGGGTAGTTGTGTACCTCTGTGAGTATTCCATAGGATGGTGCACTCTTTTTTCCCAGTTGTGCCACGCGGCCTGTGGGATTGTAGTTCCCCACTAGGGACTGAACCCGGGCTTTCGGCAGTGAGAGTGCAGAGTTCCGACCACTGGATAGCCAGGGAGTTGCTGGCAGATGGCAGACTCTGATCGATCCAGTTCTGTTCCTGTCAAAGGATTGTTTGTGTCTCATTTTTTACTGTTACTCTTGTCTCTTGGTATTTGAGTAGGGATTGGTTCCACGACCCCCTGCAGATACCAAGATTCCTAGATACTCAAGTCCCTTATATAGAATAGCACAGCATTTGCGTATAACCTACACAGATTGTCCTGCATACTTTTTGTTTGTTTGTTTGTTTTTGGCCACTTCTATTGGCCTTTCGTGTATTTGTTTTCATCCATCTTTGTTCTTTGGCCTGTGTCGGCCTTCCATCGCAGTGGCCTCTCTCGTTGCAGAGCACCGGCTCTGGGCGCGTGTGCTCCAGAGGTCTGGCTGGGTAGTTGGACCCATCAGTCCAGCCTCTCTGCAGCACGTGGAATCTTCTCAGGCCAGGGATTGAGCCAGTGCCCCCTGTACTGAAAGGTGGTGTCCTTACCCACTGGACCACCAGGGAAGCCCTGTCCTGCATACTTTAAATCATCTCTCAGTTGCGTTCAGTTGCTCAGTTGTGTACAACTCTTTGTGACCCCATGGACTGAAGCACACCAGGCTTTCCTGTCCTTCACCATCTCCCAAATTCATGTTCATTGAGTCAGTGATAGCATCCAACCATCCCATCCTCTGTCATCCCCTTATCCTTCTGCCTCCTCTTTTCCCACCATCAGCATCTTTTCTATCTGTGACTTATAATACCTATTGCAGTGTCAGTGCTAGGTAAATAGTTGCTGACATGCCATACATTCAAGTTTTGCTTTTTGGAACGTTTTAGAATTTCTTCTTTTCTGAATATTTTTGATCCCTGGTTACTTAAGTCCACAGGTGCAAAGTCTTTGAATACAGAACATTGGCTTTATATCCATATCTGTATCCATATTCCAGACATATACGTGTTTTGGGTAGTTGTGTACCTCTGTGAGTATTTCTAGTGGGAGTGCACTCATTTAAAGCTTGATATATCATCTTGAATACAGCTTTAATAGAGACTGTGCTTTGGATGAGGGACTCTACGAGCTTCGACTCCTTGGCATGCTGTTAGTACTAAGATCCGTTTGGTGTCTTTTGATCCAGATCAGAATCCTTGCCTCTGTTACGTCTTTTTCAGTGACTTCTTTTTTTCTGTGGGTGGTAATTTTTTTATGTTTATTTCTGCGTGGTTTTGTGATACTTAGGTAATTGTAATCTTTGTATAAGAAGTTTATTCATTCATTTCTTTAAAAACAGAAACTACAGTCCTTTTTTCTTGGTATTGGCATACCAGAGGACTGAGATTAGGTGGAAATGAGGGAACACATACTTTACTTTGAGATTCGTGTAGTATCTGTTACCGTGTGATCATGAGAAAACCTAGAACAGCAAACTGTGCTCACTACCCTAGATTTTTTAAAGATCCAAATAAGTGGTTTTTGTTTTTTCTGGTCAATTTTAATCTTCTGTTAACCTGTTTGTCAAGATTTGACTATAGTCTGTATTGTAAAATTGAATATATATACATACAGTAAGTTATTTGTTATCGTCCACTGACACCTAATACTGATATACTACTTTACCTTTTTTGTCAAGCTTCAGAGATGCTCCTAATAGTCATTTAATGAATGAACTCATAGAATGTCTATTATTTGGGCTATCAGAACTCAGTAGAAAACTTTAAGATAATCTCCAGTTGCGTTCAGTTGCTTTTTACATCCCCATGGACTGAAGCACACCAGGCTTTCCTGTCCTTCACCATCTCCCAAATTCATGTTCATTGAGTCAGTGATAGCATCCAACCATCCCTTCCTCTGTCATCCCTTATCCTTCTGCCTCCTCTTTTCCCACCATCAGCATCTTTTCTATCTGTGACTTATAATACCTATTGCAGTGTCAGTGCTAGGTAAATAGTTGCTGACATGCCATACATTCAAGTTTTGCTTTTTGGAACGTTTTAGAATTTCTTCTTTTCTGAATATTTTTGATCCCTGGTTACTTAAGTCCACAGGTGCAAAGTCTTTGAATACAGAACATTGGCTTTATATCCATATCTGTATCCATATTCCAGACATATACGTGTTTTGGGTAGTTGTGTACCTCTGTGAGTATTTCTAGTGGGAGTGCACTCATTTAAAGCTTGATATATCATCTTGAATACAGCTTTAATAGAGACTGTGCTTTGGATGAGGGACTCTCGAGCTTCGACTCCTTGGCATGCTGTTAGTACTAAGATCCGTTTGGTGTCTTTTGATCCAGATCAGAATCCTTGCCTCTGTTACGTCTTTTTCAGTGACTTCTTTTTTTCTGTGGGTGGTAATTTTTTTATGTTTATTTCTGCGTGGTTTTGTGATACTTAGGTAATTGTAATCTTTGTATAAGAAGTTTATTCATTCATTTCTTTAAAAACAGAAACTACAGTCCTTTTTTCTTGGTATTGGCATACCAGAGGACTGAGATTAGGTGGAAATGAGGGAACACATACTTTACTTTGAGATTCGTGTAGTATCTGTTACCGTGTGATCATGAGAAAACCTAGAACAGCAAACTGTGCTCACTACCCTAGATTTTTTAAAGATCCAAATAAGTGGTTTTTGTTTTTTCTGGTCAATTTTAATCTTCTGTTAACCTGTTTGTCAAGATTTGACTATAGTCTGTATTGTAAAATTGAATATATATACATACAGTAAGTTATTTGTTATCGTCCACTGACACCTAATACTGATATACTACTTTACCTTTTTTGTCAAGCTTCAGAGATGCTCCTAATAGTCATTTAATGAATGAACTCATAGAATGTCTATTATTTGGGCTATCAGAACTCAGTAGAAAACTTTAAGATAAGCTTTTCACATTGAATGTCATCTTACTATTTGATTCAACCTATGGTACCATTTAAACTAATTGTTGTCTAATTTTTCATATTCTGGATTAGGAATGTTTTGAGTCATTGTTGAGTATTCTGCACTGGAGCTGGACCACCTTAGTCTTAGGAGTTGAAGAACTTAGAGGATTGAAAGGATTCCAGTTTACAGCCACGCTTCTAGATTTAGAGAGGCTGCGCTTCGTGGGTACCTGTTGTCTGAGGTTACTGCGTGTCTATACCTGTGAGATTTACCCAGTGTCAGGTATGATGCTTTTTTTTTGAATGACTTAAGGGGAGAAAATGTTTTGCGACCCTGAGGAGGTTTGCACAGGGTGGACCATGAGCTTAAGGTCCTCACCTGCTTTTATCTGACCTGCTCCTGAGTTGAGGGGAGAAAGGTGGCTTGCTGTGATGTTTATATGACTACTCTAGTGAAGTGTTATTTTAAACAGATTCTGATAGAAATATTTTGAATGAGTGATTTGGATTTAAATATTTAAACCACTGTGGGTTTTTTTTTCCTATTTAGATTTTAAGAAAAAATAATTTTGGACCACATGTAAACCCTGTATTGTTTCATTCTAGATTATAAATAGCCAAATAGGAAGTTGCTTAAAATATATGGAATGTTTTCATGCATATTCATTATCCTAATGAATTAGCAATCTGCTTTGTTCTCTGAAAGCTACAGGAAAAGCTGTTGTAGAAGAAACTAGCAAATTAGCAGAGTGTATTGGAAAAACCAGAACTTTGTTAAGAAAAATCTTGTCCGAAGGAGTTGACCACTGCATGGTGAAGCTGGATAATGACCCCCAAGGATACCTCAGTCAGCCCTTGAGTCTCCTAGAAGCCGTCCTTCAGGAGTGCCACAACACCTTCACCGCCTGTTTCCACTCCTTTTATCCAACGCCTGCCTTACAGTGGGCCTGCCTGTGCGATCTGCTGAATTGTCTGGATCAGGTAATTTAAGTTTGTAAACTTTTAGTTGAAAATATAATATATTACTTAATGCTCTTTAAGCAAATGCATTTAAGTTGCCTCAGTCTTTCACATGTATAAAGGGTAAAGACTTAAAGAGAACTTTCTGTTTGCTTGATCCTTCCTCAGTTGTAAAACTGCCAGGCGTGTTGTACAGCTGCTGGGATGCTTCTTGAGTCTATGTGTGAGCATGTTTCTAGAACAAGAGCAGCTCATGGTAGCTGGCCCCTGCCATTCCCGTGTCTCCAGAACCATCAGGAGAGGGAGCTGTGCTAGTGAACTGTTTACAGCCACGTTTAGATTTAGAGAGGCTGCGCTGGGTACCTGTTGTCTGAGGTTACTGCGTGTCTATACCTGTGAGATTTACCCAGTGTCAGGTATGATGCTTTTTTTTTGAATGACTTAAGGGGAGAAAATGTTTTGCGACCCTGAGGAGGTTTGCACAGGGTGGACCATGAGCTTAAGGTCCTCACCTGCTTTTATCTGACCTGCTCCTGAGTTGAGGGGAGAAAGGTGGCTTGCTGTGATGTTTATATGACTACTCTAGTGAAGTGTTATTTTAAACAGATTCTGATAGAAATATTTTGAATGAGTGATTTGGATTTAAATATTTAAACCACTGTGGGTTTTTTTTTCCTATTTAGATTTTAAGAAAAAATAATTTTGGACCACATGTAAACCCTGTATTGTTTCATTCTAGATTATAAATAGCCAAATAGGAAGTTGCTTAAAATATATGGAATGTTTTCATGCATATTCATTATCCTAATGAATTAGCAATCTGCTTTGTTCTCTGAAAGCTACAGGAAAAGCTGTTGTAGAAGAAACTAGCAAATTAGCAGAGTGTATTGGAAAAACCAGAACTTTGTTAAGAAAAATCTTGTCCGAAGGAGTTGACCACTGCATGGTGAAGCTGGATAATGACCCCCAAGGATACCTCAGTCAGCCCTTGAGTCTCCTAGAAGCCGTCCTTCAGGAGTGCCACAACACCTTCACCGCCTGTTTCCACTCCTTTTATCCAACGCCTGCCTTACAGTGGGCCTGCCTGTGCGATCTGCTGAATTGTCTGGATCAGGTAATTTAAGTTTGTAAACTTTTAGTTGAAAATATAATATATTACTTAATGCTCTTTAAGCAAATGCATTTAAGTTGCCTCAGTCTTTCACATGTATAAAGGGTAAAGACTTAAAGAGAACTTTCTGTTTGCTTGATCCTTCCTCAGTTGTAAAACTGCCAGGCGTGTTGTACAGCTGCTGGGATGCTTCTTGAGTCTATGTGTGAGCATGTTTCTAGAACAAGAGCAGCTCATGGTAGCTGGCCCCTGCCATTCCCGTGTCTCCAGAACCATCAGGAGAGGGAGCTGTGAGTGAATGCTCACGTCTTCCGTCACTCATGAGGAAACTGCAGCCCTCATACAAGTGTTTCAGGACACCTGAGCGGAATACTGGCAGAGCTCAAGGGAGAAGTAGACAAGTTCACTTAGATAGTTGGTTACTGTATGTAATTAATAGAGCATAGAACTCTTTCAGTAACTAATAGAACACCTGGACGAAAAACTAGTAGGGATACAGAAGACTTGAAGAACACTATCAATCACCTTAGCCTCATTGACATTTAGAGAACAGAATGTGCGGGTTCCATATACCTGTTCTTTTAAGGATACATGTTATGTTCACAAAGGTAGACTGGATAGTAGGCCACAAAATAAGTCTTAGCAGATGTTACGAGCTTAAAATCTGCAGTGTTTTCCAACCATTTTGAATTACATTTGCAAAATTAAATTTAAAATATGTCAAGAAAAACACCAAAAAATTCGAAAACAGGCAACACTTCTGAGGATAACAGTGTGAATTAAAGAAGAATTCCAAGGGAAATTAGAAATTCTTCTCAGTGACGATAAAAATATGTCACAGTTTGTGAGAAGTAACCATTGTGTTGCTTAGAGAGAAATTTATACTGGCAAAAAAGAAAAGTTTAGAATCAGTGGTCTCAATTTCTACCTTAAGAAGCCAGAAAAAAAGAGAAAATCAGATCAAACCCAATGTAAGGAGAAAACAATAAAGGAAGGAAATAAAAACGTTTAAGCATCAAAATCAGTGGAATAGAAAAATAGAGAAGATTAACAAAGTCAAAAGTTGGTTCTTTGAAAATAAAGCAGAATTTTAAAACTAGTCTGATTGACAGATGAGAGAGAAAAAGCACAAATTACCGTTATCAGGAATGAAATTGAAATATCCCTATGATCTAGAATATCCAAGACATTAAAATATTATGAGGAGATATATTTTAAGTCTAATCAGCATCATTATATGAACAATTTTGTATCAATAAATTATAACTTTAGATGAAGTTGACAAATTTCTTGAAAAATACAATGTAACCAAAACTGACACAACAAGAATTTAAATAATCTGAATGTTTCATGATGTTTTTTAAATTTACCACAAAGAAAACTCAGACCCCAGATACTATCTTGACATGAGGAAACTGCAGCCCTCATACAAGTGTTTCAGCCCCTGGCAAGAGCTCAAGGGAGAAGTAGACAAGTTCACTTAGATAGTTGGTTACTGTATGTAATTAATAGAGCATAGAACTCTTTCAGTAACTAATAGAACACCTGGACGAAAAACTAGTAGGGATACAGAAGACTTGAAGAACACTATCAATCACCTTAGCCTCATTGACATTTAGAGAACAGAATGTGCGGGTTCCATATACCTGTTCTTTTAAGGATACATGTTATGTTCACAAAGGTAGACTGGATAGTAGGCCACAAAATAAGTCTTAGCAGATGTTACGAGCTTAAAATCTGCAGTGTTTTCCAACCATTTTGAATTACATTTGCAAAATTAAATTTAAAATATGTCAAGAAAAACACCAAAAAATTCGAAAACAGGCAACACTTCTGAGGATAACAGTGTGAATTAAAGAAGAATTCCAAGGGAAATTAGAAATTCTTCTCAGTGACGATAAAAATATGTCACAGTTTGTGAGAAGTAACCATTGTGTTGCTTAGAGAGAAATTTATACTGGCAAAAAAGAAAAGTTTAGAATCAGTGGTCTCAATTTCTACCTTAAGAAGCCAGAAAAAAAGAGAAAATCAGATCAAACCCAATGTAAGGAGAAAACAATAAAGGAAGGAAATAAAAACGTTTAAGCATCAAAATCAGTGGAATAGAAAAATAGAGAAGATTAACAAAGTCAAAAGTTGGTTCTTTGAAAATAAAGCAGAATTTTAAAACTAGTCTGATTGACAGATGAGAGAGAAAAAGCACAAATTACCGTTATCAGGAATGAAATTGAAATATCCCTATGATCTAGAATATCCAAGACATTAAAATATTATGAGGAGATATATTTTAAGTCTAATCAGCATCATTATATGAACAATTTTGTATCAATAAATTATAACTTTAGATGAAGTTGACAAATTTCTTGAAAAATACAATGTAACCAAAACTGACACAACAAGAATTTAAATAATCTGAATGTTTCTATGTCCATTGAAAAAAATTTAAAATTTATTATTTAAAACTTTACCACAAAGAAAACTCCAGACCCCAGATACTATCATTGGTGAAATCTACGGAACATATAAGAAGTGATTTTACAGGGGCTTCCCTGGTGGTCCAGTGGGTAAGGACACTGCCTTGCAGTGCAAGGGGCGCCGGTTCGATCCCTGGCCTGGGAGGATCCCACGTTCTGCGGAGCGGCTGGACCGATGTGTCCAATTACCGAGCCGGAGCACTGGAGTGCCTGCGCCCAGAGCCGGTGCTCTGTGACCACAGAGGCCACCGTGATGGGAGGCCCACAGGGGAAAAAGAAACAAGGATGGATGAAAAATGGACAAATGAAAGACCAATAGAAGTAGCCCGTCTGCTCTCCTCCCTCCCCACCTACCCCCTCCCAAAATAAATAAATAAATAAATCTTTAAAAAAAAAAAAAAAAGTGATTTTACAAACTCTTTCAGAAAATATAGGAGGCAACACTTCCAAACTGATTTTTCAGGTTAGCCTTATCATAGTACCAAAACCTGACAAAGGATAGTGAAAGAGAAAATACTAAAAAACAAATGTTAAAATATGGATACAAAAGTTCTAAAGACTATTATCAGATCAAATCCAGGAATATGAAATGTGTATTATACCAACTAGAGTTTATCTTAGAAATGCAAGGCTAGTTTTGCATTTAAAAATTCACGTAATTGGTATCTGAGTGGAGATTACTTGCGTATTAACTGAATGGAGAGGCAGAATTGTATGATCCTCTCAGTCAGTACAGGAAAGTGTTTGACAGCACTTACTCATTGATAAAAACACAACAAATTAAGATTTAAGGAAATTTTTTCAAATAAAAGATATTTATTAAAAAATCTAAGCTAGTGTCTTATTTAATGGTGAAAACTAGTCTGATTGACAGATGAGAGAGAAAAAGCACAAATTACCGTTATCAGGAATGAAATTGAAATATCCCTATGATCTAGAATATCCAAGACATTAAAATATTATGAGGAGATATATTTTAAGTCTAATCAGCATCATTATATGAACAATTTTGTATCAATAAATTATAACTTTAGATGAAGTTGACAAATTTCTTGAAAAATACAATGTAACCAAAACTGACACAACAAGAATTTAAATAATCTGAATGTTTCTATGTCCATTGAAAAAATTAAATTCATTATTTAAAACTTTACCACAAAGAAAACTCCAGACCCCAGATACTATCATTGGTGAAATCTACGGAACATATAAGAAGTGATTTTACAGGGGCTTCCCTGGTGGTCCAGTGGGTAAGGACACTGCCTTGCAGTGCAAGGGGCGCCGGTTCGATCCCTGGCCTGGGAGGATCCCACGTTCTGCGGAGCGGCTGGACCGATGTGTCCAATTACCGAGCCGGAGCACTGGAGTGCCTGCGCCCAGAGCCGGTGCTCTGTGACCACAGAGGCCACCGTGATGGGAGGCCCACAGGGGCCAAGGAATAAAGGATGGATGAAAAATGGACAAATGAAAGACCAGTAGAAGTGGCCCGCCTGCTCCCCTCCCCCCCCCCCCCCCCCCCCCCCCAAAAAAAAAAAAAAAAAAAAATTTAAAAAAAAAAAAAAAAGTGATTTTACAAACTCTTTCAGAAAATATAGGAGGCAACACTTCCAAACTGATTTTTCAGGTTAGCCTTATCATAGTACCAAAACCTGACAAAGGATAGTGAAAGAGAAAATACTAAAAAACAAATGTTAAAATATGGATACAAAAGTTCTAAAGACTATTATCAGATCAAATCCAGGAATATGAAATGTGTATTATACCAACTAGAGTTTATCTTAGAAATGCAAGGCTAGTTTTGCATTTAAAAATTCACGTAATTGGTATCTGAGTGGAGATTACTTGCGTATTAACTGAATGGAGAGGCAGAATTGTATGATCCTCTCAGTCAGTACAGGAAAGTGTTTGACAGCACTTACTCATTGATAAAAACACAACAAATTAAGATTTAAGGAAATTTTTTCAAATAAAAGATATTTATTAAAAAATCTAAGCTAGTGTCTTATTTAATGGTGAAATTCTGGTTGCTCCCCTAAGCTTGGGGACAAGGCACAAGGTGTCAGTTGTTGCACACTTCCGTTTACCATTGCCCTGGAAGATCTAGCACCATCCACCCCTCCCCCAACACTACCAGAGGATTCACTCTAAGAAGCAGAGCTCCTGGTGGAGTTAGAAAGGTTATTCTGGTGGGTGACATTTGGGTAGGCAACTTTGTTTACATTTTGTTATTTTTTTAACTATTTGTATATTGAATTTATATTTCCTAGATTAAAAAAAAAAACCTTTATTTCATTGTTGTGAGAACACCTAATGTGAAATGTATCCTCCTGACACATTTTGAGTGTACAATACAGTATTGTTTGCTACAGATACTATGTTGTACTGCAGATACCTAGCATTTAACTCATCTTTCATAACTGAACCTGTTGGGCATCAGTTCTCCATTTGCCCTCCCTTCAGCCCCTGACAGCCTCTATTCTATTCTCTGCTTCTATGAGTTTGACTATTTTAGATTCCTCAAAAAAAAAAAAAAAAAAAAAGTGGAATCATGCAGTATTTATCTTTCTGTGGCTTTCTGTGACTGGCTTATTTCACTTAGCATAGTGTCTGCCATGTTCATCCGTGCCACGTGGCAGGGTAATGATTTTACCACTTAACTCGGGTAGGATTATTGCCTGGATGGGTGTACGACTTCCTCTTCTACTCTCTCAGCTTGCCTGTTCTGATGTGGTTGTTTCTGCCTTTGCTACTGAACAGGCTAACTTACAAACGTTGCTTTCACATATAGAAAGTTGCTTTGCTTTTACCCGGACTTTGTAACACAAACATTTGATGGACTAAGTACAGTGTGCACAATTTTTGTGAATTAAGGTATCTCTGTTGATAAGTTTTTAGTACTTTGTCATAAAATCTTAGCCGAGTGTGGTACTTTTGCGTATTAAACTTGAATGGAGAGGCAGAAATTGTATGATCCTCTCAGTCAGTACAGGAAAGTGTTTGACAGCACTTACTCATTGATAAAAACACAACAAATTAAGATTTAAGGAAATTTTTTCAAATAAAAGATATTTATTAAAAAATCTAAGCTAGTGTCTTATTTAATGGTGAAATTCTGGTTGCTCCCCTAAGCTTGGGGACAAGGCACAAGGTGTCAGTTGTTGCACACTTCCGTTTACCATTGCCCTGGAAGATCTAGCACCATCCACCCCTCCCCCAACACTACCAGAGGATTCACTCTAAGAAGCAGAGCTCCTGGTGGAGTTAGAAAGGTTATTCTGGTGGGTGACATTTGGGTAGGCAACTTTGTTTACATTTTGTTATTTTTTTAACTATTTGTATATTGAATTTATATTTCCTAGATTAAAAAAAAAAACCTTTATTTCATTGTTGTGAGAACACCTAATGTGAAATGTATCCTCCTGACACATTTTGAGTGTACAATACAGTATTGTTTGCTACAGATACTATGTTGTACTGCAGATACCTAGCATTTAACTCATCTTTCATAACTGAACCTGTTGGGCATCAGTTCTCCATTTGCCCTCCCTTCAGCCCCTGACAGCCTCTATTCTATTCTCTGCTTCTATGAGTTTGACTATTTTAGATTCCTCAAAAACAAAAAAAAAAGTGGAATCATGCAGTATTTATCTTTCTGTGGCTTTCTGTGACTGGCTTATTTCACTTAGCATAGTGTCTGCCATGTTCATCCGTGCCACGTGGCAGGGTAATGATTTTACCACTTAACTCGGGTAGGATTATTGCCTGGATGGGTGTACGACTTCCTCTTCTACTCTCTCAGCTTGCCTGTTCTGATGTGGTTGTTTCTGCCTTTGCTACTGAACAGGCTAACTTACAAACGTTGCTTTCACATATAGAAAGTTGCTTTGCTTTTACCCGGACTTTGTAACACAAACATTTGATGGACTAAGTACAGTGTGCACAATTTTTGTGAATTAAGGTATCTCTGTTGATAAGTTTTTAGTACTTTGTCATAAAATCTTAGCCGAGTGTGGTACTAAATTTTAAAGTGTATAAAATGATGACGTAATTTTGTGACCTTAGTGAAATGCTGTTGGCAGTAGCATGACAACATTATGCTACATTAACATGAACTAAATGTCTTCTTATTGTAGTACAGAATTACAGTTTAACTTATTATTTGAGGAAATTAGTTTTAGTGCTTGTTACTGAGAGTGACTTTCATGTATAATAACTGGGACCTTTTTGATGTCATCTTGGGGAATCGTATGGGAGAGGACTGTGATTCTAAGGATCTATAAAGTTATAAATAGTACAAGAAGCCAATTTTTCTTGACTATATTTAATAATTTTCCTACTTCGTTGGGTAGTAATTTTATTGTGTATAAGTGCATTGATATAATATTATTCTGTAACAAGATAAAGTGACTGAGTGCTAGAAAATTTGGGGGAAGATTTAAGGTTGTTTGCCTTTTATGTATGCCAAAACTTGGATTAGATTGATGCAGTATTTCTTTGGTTGGGTGCATATTTTTGTTTTTAAAGGATATCCAAGAGGCAAACTTCAAGACATCCAGTAGTCGACTCCTGGCAGCTGTGATGTCAGCTCTGTGTCACACATCGGTGAAGCTGACGTCTATCTTCCCTATCGCCTATGATGGAGAAGTTCTGCTGCGGTCAATTGTTAAACAAGTTAGCACCGAGAATGACTCCACACTGGTTCACCGATTTCCCCTTTTGGTAGCACATATGGAGAAACTCAGCCAGGTACGGAAGTAAATGAGCTTTAAAACATTTTGTAGAGCATTTTGGTATGTTAACATAAATATTATAGAACAGTAGTCATAGGAAACATTGTTCAGTCACTGCTTCTGGTTTATTAGAAAGCATTGCAGAGAAATATTAAACTTGCATGAAACCATGTATAATTACTACTGAATTGATGATTGCTACCAAGTAATCTTTAAAAATTAAAGAAACGGGCTTCCCTGGTGGTCCAGTGGGTAAAGAGTCCACCTTGCAGTGCAAGGGGCACTGGTTCAATACCTGGCCCAGGAAGATCCCACGTGCCGCTGAACGGCTAGGCCAATATGTCCAATTAGGAGCTGGCTCTCTGGAGCACATGAGCCCGAAGCTGGTGCCTAGCAGCGAGAGGGGCCACTGCAATGGGGGGCCCACACAGGCCAAAGAATGAAGATGGATGAAAAGAAATGGATAAAAAAATCAATAAAAGAGGCCAAAAAAATAAATTGTAAAAAAAAAAAAAAAAAAAGGTATATACCCAATTAAGTTTAAAACAAAAAAAATTGAAGAAAAAAATGGATAGAAAATAGAACAGTTACACGAGTTATTGTACAGTAGCAATTTTAAAGTTGATTGAAGCAACAGAAAAATTTATGAGTGGTAATTTTCAATGATATATAGAAACAAAACCGAACAATAGTGGAATGGGAAGAAAATTTGCAGTTGATATAATACTTTTGTAGGATCCCAGTAGAAATAATAAAAATAAATATGAGGGACTTTTAGAGAGTAAGCCAACATGGGAAAATTTTTCAGCCTTTCTAGTTATTACTAGTTATTACATGTGGATGAAAGTTCTATCAAGGTATCAATATATTTGTAAAAACTCAGGAAAAAAATCATTTTTTTCTCTTATAAAATTCTTTGCTGCCGAGACTGAGGAAATCACTAAACTTATAGATGGTTCATAGCTTTATGTACTGTAAGTAATCCTTTTCTTTCAATCTTCTAGCAAGTGTTTTTCATGTACCTGCTGTTTACTAGGCATTCATTAGGTACTAGTTGAGACAGAAATTAAGAGGGGATCCATAACCTGGAAGGTATTTTTAAAAGATGAGTTGTTGATTCAAGTGGTATATGTGATGAATATTTACAAATGAAATTATCTGAGGAAGTGATTGTACGACTAAAGCTATATATTTATTTTATTAAAAGAAAAAATGGAAAACTTACTTAGAGCCTTAAGTGTCCATCATTGGGTGAAATAGTTGAATTTGAATATGTCAACTTGATAAAATACGGTTCTATCAGTCATTAAAAGTAACTATTTACATTTAATATCAAGGCGGGCTTCCCTGGTGGTCCAGTGGGTAAAGAGTCCACCTTGCAGTGCAAGGGGCACTGGTTCAATACCTGGCCCAGGAAGATCCCACGTGCCGCTGAACGGCTAGGCCAATATGTCCAATTAGGAGCTGGCTCTCTGGAGCACATGAGCCCGAAGCTGGTGCCTAGCAGCGAGAGGGGCCACTGCAATGGGGGGCCCACACAGGCCAAAGAATGAAGATGGATGAAAAGAAATGGATAAAAAAATCAATAAAAGAGGCCAAAAAAATAAATTGTAAAAAAAAAAAAAAAAAAAAGGTATATACCCAATTAAGTTTAAAACAAAAAAAATTGAAGAAAAAAATGGATAGAAAATAGAACAGTTACACGAGTTATTGTACAGTAGCAATTTTAAAGTTGATTGAAGCAACAGAAAAATTTATGAGTGGTAATTTTCAATGATATATAGAAACAAAACCGAACAATAGTGGAATGGGAAGAAAATTTGCAGTTGATATAATACTTTTGTAGGATCCCAGTAGAAATAATAAAAATAAATATGAGGGACTTTTAGAGAGTAAGCCAACATGGGAAAATTTTTCAGCCTTTCTAGTTATTACTAGTTATTACATGTGGATGAAAGTTCTATCAAGGTATCAATATATTTGTAAAAACTCAGGAAAAAAATCATTTTTTTCTCTTATAAAATTCTTTGCTGCCGAGACTGAGGAAATCACTAAACTTATAGATGGTTCATAGCTTTATGTACTGTAAGTAATCCTTTTCTTTCAATCTTCTAGCAAGTGTTTTTCATGTACCTGCTGTTTACTAGGCATTCATTAGGTACTAGTTGAGACAGAAATTAAGAGGGGATCCATAACCTGGAAGGTATTTTTAAAAGATGAGTTGTTGATTCAAGTGGTATATGTGATGAATATTTACAAATGAAATTATCTGAGGAAGTGATTGTACGACTAAAGCTATATATTTATTTTATTAAAAGAAAAAATGGAAAACTTACTTAGAGCCTTAAGTGTCCATCATTGGGTGAAATAGTTGAATTTGAATATGTCAACTTGATAAAATACGGTTCTATCAGTCATTAAAAGTAACTATTTACATTTAATATCAAGGCAAATGTTTTAAGTTTTTAAAATAAAAAGTCAGAAACCAAGGTGTGTGTGTGTATGTATATATATATATACACTATGGTGATAAACTATGTAAAATATATGTGCAAAAACGTATGTATTTTGGAAGAGAATATAGGAAGTAAGGATAATGTTTGGGTGATAAAATTATGGATAAACTTCATTTTTCTTTTGGGATTCCTTTTAGTGTTATACTGTTTTCCTTAAAAATACAGTAAAATTTCAAAATATTAAAAACATTTTTTGAGAACTACTAACATTTGATAATTATTAAAATTAGTAATTACATATTTACATGCCTATTAATATTCTGAGACAATATATACTGATTAGTATGTATTCTTCTGCCTGCTTCTTAATGGATAATATAGAATTCTACCATTTAAGTCATTTAAATCAAATATACTGACACTCTCGACTCCATGTTAAAATGTTATGGGAAGCTTCTTATATTGATCTTTTAATTACTGGTTAGAAACTAAGTGGAAGTAAGTAGATAAAATGCACTCTGCACATTGCCCATGCCTCACTTCCCAAAGATAAGCCCTGTGGATTACTAAATAGGGAATACAGTTGGGAACTGAGTTTCATCCAGAAGTAATTTTGTGAGATGTTCCAGAAAGTAAAGAGTTTGGAGAATTGAAGTGATATGAGATAAAATAATTATAATTTTTAAAATAATCTGGAATTGATTTTTTTAAGCCATGAAAATTTAATAACTTAAGATACTGACCTAAATGTTATGAAGAGAGAATAGAAATAAAGATTGAAGAATATCTCTAAGTGACTTTATTTTCAGCGTAAGACTGGTCATTAACAAAGTATGAGACAAAGATTATACACATTGTTAAGCGTAATTCATATTTTCCTCTTTTTTCTGGGGAAAAAAGTATTTTCCTGTTGGTCTTTAATGGGACTGATTTCTTATTTTGGAAGTTTTTCGTTGGTAGGGGTGGGAATTTCTTATCTTCACTTTTGAAATCGAGTAGGAATTGTAAAGCTGCACAGTTTATTATAGCAGTCCATGTTTCTGTTCCATGAATGTAGAGAAAGCATTTTACTAGAAAATAGATTTCTATTGCTCAGTTGCTTTGCGTTTAAATCAGAAGTCATTATATTATTTCATACTAGGAATTGCTTCATATCAGAAATACTTATCTCATTTTGGAATCTTGTCCTGCCAAAATAGCTTTTTAAATAGGAACTTTTTTCTGTCATCTGTGATTGTTACTGAAAAGTCACATAGGAGGGTAAGTGAAAATGACTCAAGGCTTAATAAGAACACAGACATTTTACAAACATGTGGTACTTTTACAATACCCATAGACTAGTAATTTGAGAAAGAACTCCGTGAAAAGTAGGCATAGTGACTCCATGTACAACTGGATTGGTACATAGATGCAGACTCAAATCTGGATTCTAAAGCTGTCTTCTAGAAAACAAGACTTTGCAACTGAGTACTCATGCGAAGGAAAAGAAAGCAGTCTCTTAGAACTTCTTCATGTGTCATAGAATGAAGAGAATATCTCAGGGATGACAAGCTTCCGTGAAGTCCTGGAGAAGATGCTGGTGATTGTGGTGCTCCCGGTCCGGAACAGCCTGAGGAGAGAGAACGAGCTCTTCTCCTCCCACCTGGTCTCCAGCACCTGTGGGCTGCTGGCCAGCATCGTCAGCGAGCTGACGGCCTCGGCCCTGGGGTCTGAGGTAAGGCTCTGCGCTGATGCTGGACAGTGAGCACGTGTTTCAGCTCTCCACGTTGTTTCGTTTTCCATGTATTTTGACTTTATAGAAACTAATTTTTATGAAGAAAATACTTTCAAGTTGGCTGGTTTTTTTTTTTTTTTTTTGATTTGATTCCTCACCTCCCCAACTTTGCTGCACCTCTTCTCTGCTCTTACTTGCTTCCTCCCTCTCAGAGCCAGTTTACTCAGGATGCTCCAGGAATACAAAGTATGCCTTCTCCCCTTGACAGCTCCATTGCACGGCCCACCACCATGTCCTAATAAAAGCAGAAATGGGTCTCATGGCTGGGGAACGAGAAAGAGAAGTAGGACCACCGAGGATGAATGTGTGGTGTGGAAAACGTAGAGGTTCAGACCTTCACTCTGTTCACTTGACTGAGCATGGAAAAACGCATATATAAAATGGGAATCATAATCCTCTTTTTTCACCCATGTCAGAAAGGTTTTTTTTTTTAGTGTAGTAACTTGAGGACCAAAGAATTTATCAGTCTCATCATGTTTATGTGTACAGTTGAGTGTCTTTAAGTACAGCCGTGTTGTTGTACAGCCATTATCACAATTTTCTTTTTTAAACTTTCATTTTGCTTTTAACTTTTCCAGAATTTTGTTGTTTACAGGTATGTATGATATCACGAAGTTTTAAAAGGGTCAAATGTTAATATGCTTTTTAGTAGCGTCTCTAATATGCCTTTACATTTTTTTGTAAAGTAATTATTTTTCACCCTTTCACTGCCCCGTTCACTCTGTTTCATAATTCATCTAAATGTCTTGACTGAATTTGGTGAATGTTTCTGTTCTTTCACTGAAAAAGTCTGCAGTAGATTGGCTTCAGGTCATGAGGTGAAGTATGTTACATCATTCCAATGACTGTTTAATAACCAGTATATCCTGAGTGATCCCAGTTCTCTGGTTTCTTGCCAAGGGATGTCTTTTCTCTATTTTACTTTTATAATTCCTAGTCTTTGCTTTTTCTTTCTTTCAGATTTACCTAAGAGTCTATTCTCACTTCATCTGTCCAGTCCACACTTATAGCACATTCGTATTGAGAGGTTAGCCTCTCAGGTTTCTGAATGATCGCAGACACCTGAGCAAATTGAGTATCTTGCCCTGGTGTAGCAATTGAAGCCCTTGTCAGAACACTTTCTTTTTCCCTGTTCATTCAACCTATAATATGTTTCCCTCCTGGATGTTATAGATCCTTGAAGAAGAAGTTTATAATGCATCAGTTTATTTTTTTTCTTTCTCAGAAATATTTATAATTCTTGCTGGAATCATAAGCTTAAAGCTTTTCCTTCTTGTAGATCTTCGAAACTTCAGCAGCCAACCTCAAGCAGAAACAGGCCCTGTCATTTAAAAGATAGTTTTGAACCAAAAATAAGTCCTTTGATCCTCCCTAATCAAAATCTGGAATTAATGATGGTGTGCTTGTATGTGTATATTGTGTGTGTGTGTGTGTATTTTCACATATTGGCTACCAAATTATCAGGATGTACATTAGTGATATTCAGACTGAAGGCACAGAACATTTTCTGCAATGGAATCTTAGCTTGAAAACTCACAGATAAGAGGAAGGATGGTCTGACTGAAAAGAGGAAGCTTGGGTCCACCTCTTTCTGGAATATCCACTTGTCTTAGAATTCTGTGCAGCATAGTTTGAAAACTATTGGTCTGTAGAAAGTTGATGAAATTTTTGGTATCTCTTTACAAAGTGAGTGATAATTCATTTGTATGTTTTGACTGTGATAACTTAGGAATTTATAGTCTTGACATACGATGCTAAATGAAATGTGTAATTTAATATGATGAAAAATACACTGTCATATAATATTGATTTGTAAGTTTAGAATGGCAAAATCTGATTTTATTCTTGGTTAATCTCAGTGGAATATGCCTTGAAGGAAGTTTAAACTGTCTTGTTAAAGGTAGGTTATTTTTACTGAACTTCTCAGAAACTTTTGGATAGGTTTGTAAAAGGCATATTAGTAACACTTTGGTACAGAATATTGAGGTTGTTGCTTTTGTCCTTCACAGGTTGATGGGCTTAATTCTCTCCACTCTGTTAAAGCCAGTGCTAACCGGTTCACAAAGACAAGTCAGGGGAGAAGCTGGAACACCGGGAACGGGTCTCCAGATGCCATCTGCTTTTCAGTAGACAAGCCTGGCATAGTTGTGGTTGGTTTTTCTGTCTACGGAGGAGGTGGAATTCACGAATATGAACTAGAGGTGCTGGTCGATGATGTAAGTGCCAGTCTTAGTGGTGTCTTGGCCTGCGGGGTGGGTATCAGGACACATGTCGCCGTGCTAGTGCGGTGGTCCAGATCCTTGTGGCCTTCACAGGTGTCATCGACGGTGACATCAGAGAAGCTGAAAGGGAGAGATTCTGCACGATGGCTGTGTGCCATGTTGGATCGCTCCTGCCTCATGTTTTTTTTGCACTTCCAGGGAAGATTTTCAATGAAAAAATGAGGAACTATATATCTTGAGTAATTTTTTTTGCTGTTACAATATTTTAGAAAACAAGAACAATATTCAGACTGGTTTTATTACCCATATCAGTGATTAAGCAATTTTATCAAAGTACTAATGGATGATTCTTAGTAAAGATTGTATTATTGATTGGATTAGCTCTATCTTGCCATATCCTCTATAAAGTGCTTGAATTTCAAGAAGTTTTTTTAACATGAGACACACAGGTAGCATATGAATCAACTGCTAATAGATAACAATCTATCTGTCTTTCGCTTCTCTTGAGCAGTTAATTTGAATTAATTGTTTCTTTACTTCATTAGGCTCTGTGGTTAGATAATAGCATTCTTACGAAGAAGGGGAAATTATTTTAAGACAGATGAGAAAAACCCACTTATATAATTTGTAGATGCTTCAGGAAATCAAATACAAGTGAATAGTTTAAAGAACCAAAAATAGTTTCTTTAGTATGTATGGATAAATGCTAACAGATAATTTTATATGCAAGGAAATGAACTGCTTAAAAATAATTGATTATAAGTCAGAATTGTTCATTTAATGAAGTTAAGAGCATGTGGGTTTTGTTTTGTTTTAATCAGAGTGAGCATGCAGGGGATTCGACTCATTCTCACAGATGGACGTCTCTAGAGCTGGTCAAAGGAACGTACACAACCGACGACTCGCCCAGTGACATCGCTGAGATCAGACTCGACAAAGTGGTTCCTTTAAAGGTGATTTTACAGTGTGTTTACTTTGTCAATAGGATGTATTATTGTGGGTTTGTTTAAAAGCATGGTGAAAAGTATCCCTATATATGATCCTTCTAATGTTTCTATAGAGTACTGACTGTATTCCTGATGTGTTTCTGTATTATATCTGTTTTTGCAAAAGGTCTTAATTCAGATAGAGTGGAAAGTAGCCATAAGGTGATAATTGCCAGATCCTTGTGGCCTTCACAGGTGTCATCGCGGTGACATGAGAAGCTGAAAGGAGAGATTCTGCACGATGGCTGTGTGCCATGTTGGATCGCTCCTGCCTCATGTTTTTGCACTTCCAGGAAGATTTTCAATGAAAAATGAGGAACTATATATCTTGAGTAATTTTTTGCTGTTACAATATTTTAGAAAACAAGAACAATATTCAGACTGGTTTTATTACCCATATCAGTGATTAAGCAACTTTATCAAAGTACTAATGGATGATTCTTAGTAAAGATTGTATTATTGATTGGATTAGCTCTATCTTGCCATATCCTCTATAAAATGCTTGAATTTCGAGTAGTTTTTAACATGAGACACACAGGTAGCATATGAATCAACTGCTAATAGATAACAATCTATCTGTCTTTCGCTTCTCTTGAGCAGTTAATTTGAATTAATTGTTTCTTTACTTCATTAGGCTCTGTGGTTAGATAATAGCATTCTTACGAAGAAGGGGAAATTATTTTAAGACAGATGAGAAAAACCCACTTATATAATTTGTAGATGCTTCAGGAAATCAAATACAAGTGAATAGTTTAAAGAACCAAAAATAGTTTCTTTAGTATGTATGGATAAATGCTAACAGATAATTTTATATGCAAGGAAATGAACTGCTTAAAAATAATTGATTATAAGTCAGAATTGTTCATTTAATGAAGTTAAGAGCATGTGGGTTTTGTTTTGTTTTAATCAGAGTGAGCATGCAGGGGATTCGACTCATTCTCACAGATGGACGTCTCTAGAGCTGGTCAAAGGAACGTACACAACCGACGACTCGCCCAGTGACATCGCTGAGATCAGACTCGACAAAGTGGTTCCTTTAAAGGTGATTTTACAGTGTGTTTACTTTGTCAATAGGATGTATTATTGTGGGTTTGTTTAAAAGCATGGTGAAAAGTATCCCTATATATGATCCTTCTAATGTTTCTATAGAGTACTGACTGTATTCCTGATGTGTTTCTGTATTATATCTGTTTTTGCAAAAGGTCTTAATTCAGATAGAGTGGAAAGTAGCCATGGGTTTTGGAGTCAAACGTAGCTTCAGATACCTGCTTTTCCAATTGTTAGCTCTTTGACATTGGACATGTCATCATTTGCCCACTCTTGACACTGATCTATAGGTTGGGAAGAATAATACCTCTGTTGTAATGTTGTTCAGATTAAATTAAGAAATGGAAGTAAGTACTTGCCGCAGTGTCTCGCACAACAGAGACGCTCAATAAATATTGGTTCCTATTTTTTCTTCTCTTACTATGCCAAAACTCATTTAAAGAACAAGTGGTCCTAACAGATAGTGTCAACAATTAAAGTTATTATTGTATATATAGCTTAATTGTCTAGCAGTAAATAACTCCAGTAAAACAACTTTTACTTCACATTAAAGAAATAATTAATAGAGTAATTCTTAATCCAACTGTAATAATTTTCATCACATAGCAGAATTTTGGATGAGGTAAGTTCATCAGTTACTTCATCAAAATGATATATGATGCCACAAAACAGAAAACCATCATTATGAAGTTTATGTCATGGATTGTTAGACACTAGTATCTAGATCATATTTTTTATGCCCAGTGAGTCTTGTTTTAGACAACTTTTGCTTGTGGATATTTTTTCCCATGTCTGTCTGCCTATTTCTGCCTCTGAATCTTGCCCTTAAAATAAAAATATAATGGACTCACTATTGTATTTTTCCTATATTTGAAATAAGTTTAAAAGTTAAAATCATCAAATATTTTCATGTATTTAAAATCTTTTATTATGACTGATAGTCTTCACAATATTAAGAGCAGAAACTGGAGTCACACTTCCCTGTATTTAAGTTTTAGTTTCATTACTACTTACTAGCTGTGTGACTTTGGGCAAATTATTTAACTTCTCTATGCCACAGATTCCTTATGTGTAAAACAGGGGTAATAATGACCTTTTGAGGTCATTTTAAGGATTAATCTAAGTAAATCACAGAAAGTATTTAGGACAGTTTCTGTTAAATAATAAACATCCTGTTTGTACCATGCTTGATTCATTAAAACCTCATTTAGCCAAATTGTATAAAATACGGCATTCATTATACAGTTGACCCTTGACAGCATGGGGATTAGAGGTGTTGATCTTCTTCACAGTGGAATATCCAAATACAACTTAGATTTAGCCCTTTTGATACCTACCTATGCTGCTTCCACCAAAGCTATGGTTTTTCCAGTAGTCACGTTCAGACTGGTGTGAGAGTTGGACCATAGAGAAGGCTGAGCACACCAGAAAATTGATGCTTCCTAACTGTGGTGCTGGAGAAGACTCTGGAGAGTCTCTTGGACTGCAAGGAGATCAAACCAGTCAATCCAAAGGGACATCAGCCCTGAATATTCATTGGAAGAACTGGCGCTGAAGCTGAAGCTCCAGTACTTTGGCCACCTGATACAAAGAGACGACTCATTGGAAAAGACCCTTATTCTGGGAAAGATTGAGGGAAAAAGGAGAAAAGGAGACAGAGGATGAGATGGCTGAACGGCATCAGTGACTCAGTGGACGTAAATCTGAGCGAACTCTGGGAGGCAGTTGAAGGACAAAGGAGCCTGCTGCAGGCCGTGGGGTTGCAAAGAGTCAAGACATAGGTCAGCCACTGAACAAAACAAACAAAAAATTGCTAGTTCCACATGTTTGGATTCAGCCAACCTCGGGTCATGTAGGACTGTAGTATTTGCTATCAAGAAAGATCCTGTATAAGTAAAGCCCTGCAGTTCACACCCAAGATGCTCAAGGGTCAAGTGTATTTGTGAGTGCACTGCTGGAGTTGGTTTTGTACATCCTTGTATGATATGAATCAACACAAACGTGCTTTCCCTCTTGACCCCGAAGGAAAATGTTAAATACGCTGTGCGCTTGAGGAACTACGGGAGCCGCACGGCCAATGGTGACGGAGGGATGACCACAGTCCAGTGCCCCGACGGCGTGACCTTCACGTTCAGCACGTGCAGCTTGAGCAGTAACGGCACGAACCAAACCAGAGGACAGATTCCCCAGATCCTCTACTACAGGTGGGTGTGTGTGGAGGCCGGGGCCCAGCCGCTCCACGGCAGCAGGACCTGGGCGGTTTGCTCCCAGCGGGCCTAGTGCTGCGTGGGCAGTGACAGTTAAATTTCTTGACGCGTCTTCCTTCCACATGCTCATTTTAGTGTATATATCCTGTGCTTAACACTAACATGCTCTTGGTCATTATTTCTTTAATATCTTTGAAATGTTTATGTAATGGGCATATATGCTATTTTCACTTCATAGTTTTGTGGTCTGCATTTTGTGGCCAGATTTTAATGGAATTTATTTATTTTAAGTACCAAAAGTTAATGATCAAATCAACTCTCCCATAGTACTGTTGTTACCTCAATCCAGCTATCCATTCTGCAGAACACTTTGGCATCCACAAGTCCAGTCCTTGGAGCCGTAGGGTATATAGTAGTGTATTTCTAACAGCATATATATAGATTTGAATTTTGGCGTTTTTTATTGGTTTTTTATTTATTTATTTTCACCCATCTTTGTTCCTGGGCCTGAGTGGGCCACCCATTGCAGTTGGCCTCTCTTGTTGCAGAGCACCGGCTCTGGGCGCATGCACTCCAGAGCTCTGGCTCGTAGTTGGACACACTGGCCCAGCCGCTCCGCGGCACATGAGATCTTCCCGGGCCAGGGAATGAACCGGCGCCCCTTGCACTGCAAGGCGGACTCTTTACCCCCTGGACCACCAGGGAAGCCCTCTAATAATATTTTTAACAAAAAGCATTCTTTATGTAAACAGTGGAAAAGAAAGAATGACAGCAGTTTTGAGTTAATAAAAACACGTTTAAATACAAGCCTCTCACTGAGTCTAACTTTTTCATTTAGCAGCTTAGCTGGAATCATAGGGGTCGAGTGGCCGTCACCACACTGGTCCTCAGTCTGCCTTGACAGCAAAGCACTGAAGCTGCCCGTCTGTCTCAGAGGGTCCCTGCTTCCTCTGATTCCTTCACAAGCAGTCTGGGGTCACTTCCGGCAGTTAGTGCAGAAGGTTTTCTTCCCTAGCTGTAGATGACCTGCTTTCTTTCTCCATGTGAAATAGAAGTAGTTGGCATAAATGTTTCTATAATGTTATGTTGCTGCTGATACACAAAAGCTTTCTCTTTCACTCTAGGGAAATCTCTTTTCTATTTCATAGCCCTACCATAAACTGTACATTTTTCTCTCTCTCAAACTGTAGACTAGAAAGCATATCATGCACAAAAGATACATAAGCTGGAGAGCCCCTTAAAAGCATCTGTTACCCAGAGTTTATATCTTATCCAAAAATGCAATCTTTTCTAAAAATTTTTATATTTTCCACAAAGATTTAAGTATCCTTAGCTTTAGTTTTTGGGGTTTTTTTTCCCGCTACTTCTATTGGTCTTTCATTTATTTATATTCATCCATCTTTGTTCTTTTGGCCCGTGTGGGCCTCCCATCGCAGTGGCCTCTCTCGCTGCAGAGCACCGGTTCTGGGCGCATGCGCTCCAGAGCTCCGGCTAGGTTGTTGGACACATTGGTCCAACCACTCTGCGGCACGTGGGATCTTCCCAGGCCAGGGATTGAACTGGCACCTCTTGGACTGCAAGGCAGTGTCCTGACCCACTGGACCACCAGGGAAGCCCAGCTTTAGTTTTTAATTAATTAAGTTTTAAAAGATTAAGAGCACTTAACTGTCAAAGCCATGCGCTTCTGATGGCTCCCAGTGGGACGTCTGTAGCTCCAGGCTCTCTGGGTGCTGGAGTGAGTGTCCAGGTCCCTCCAGGGACCGGGCACAGGGGTGACGGCAGTGGAGACAGGGATGAGAGGTCCTGTGTCCTGAGCACTCCCTTTATGCCACATGGTGCTCTGAGTGCTTTCCCTGTGTGGGTTCAGATGGTCTTCACAGGAGCTCCATGGGGTCTGCAGCTTCCTGTCCCTCCTTCACAGACGAGGGAACTGAGCCCTGGAACGACTCAGCAGCTTGCCGTGGCCACACTCCCATTTAGCTGTGGTCCTGGGTCTTGTAGCCAGGACACTCTTCTCAAGGTGATCTGCCTTTGACCATGGTACCACACACACGCCCTCGCTAAGGCTGGCCAGCAGACATCTTAGTGGCCGCCCCATCCATAGGCACAGCCGACACCTTGGGGCATTCTTGACATTTTCTTCCTAGCTGTAGATGACCTGCTTTCTTTCTCCATGTGAAATAGAAGTAGTTGGCATAAATGTTTCTATAATGTTATGTTGCTGCTGATACACAAAAGCTTTCTCTTTCACTCTAGGGAAATCTCTTTTCTATTTCATAGCCCTACCATAAACTGTACATTTTTCTCTCTCTCAAACTGTAGACTAGAAAGCATATCATGCACAAAAGATACATAAGCTGGAGAGCCCCTTAAAAGCATCTGTTACCCAGAGTTTATATCTTATCCAAAAATGCAATCTTTTCTAAAAATTTTTATATTTTCCACAAAGATTTAAGTATCCTTAGCTTTAGTTTTTGGGGTTTTTTTTCCCGCTACTTCTATTGGTCTTTCATTTATTTATATTCATCCATCTTTGTTCTTTTGGCCCGTGTGGGCCTCCCATCGCAGTGGCCTCTCTCGCTGCAGAGCACCGGTTCTGGGCGCATGCGCTCCAGAGCTCCGGCTAGGTTGTTGGACACATTGGTCCAACCACTCTGCGGCACGTGGGATCTTCCCAGGCCAGGGATTGAACTGGCACCTCTTGGACTGCAAGGCAGTGTCCTGACCCACTGGACCACCAGGGAAGCCCAGCTTTAGTTTTTAATTAATTAAGTTTTAAAAGATTAAGAGCACTTAACTGTCAAAGCCATGCGCTTCTGATGGCTCCCCAGTGGACGTCTCTAGCTCCAGGCTCTCTGGGTGCTGGAGTGAGTGTCCAGGTCCCTCCAGGGACCGGGCACAGGGGTGACGGCAGTGGAGACAGGGATGAGAGGTCCTGTGTCCTGAGCACTCCCTTTATGCCACATGGTGCTCTGAGTGCTTTCCCTGTGTGGGTTCAGATGGTCTTCACAGGAGCTCCATGGGGTCTGCAGCTTCCTGTCCCTCCTTCACAGACGAGGGAACTGAGCCCTGGAACGACTCAGCAGCTTGCCGTGGCCACACTCCCATTTAGCTGTGGTCCTGGGTCTTGTAGCCAGGACACTCTTCTCAAGGTGATCTGCCTTTGACCATGGTACCACACACACGCCCTCGCTAAGGCTGGCCAGCAGACATCTTAGTGGCCGCTCGCCCCATCCATAGGCACAGCCGACACCTTGGGGCATTCTTGACATCCCTCTTTCCCTCGGGCTTTATACCTGTGAGTCCTGGGGCTGTAATTTTAAAATGCCCCAGACCTGACCTTTTCTACCACTCTCATAATTAACAGTCTAGCTCTAAACCATCTCCACCCCTGTCTGGGTAACCACCTGGATAACCGGATTCTAGAGGAATCTAGCCTCTAAACCAGCTTCTCTGTTTTCACCGAGCTCTCCTACCCTCTGTCCCCCTCTGCTGGGCACTACACAGCCAGAGTGACCTCAGCAACACGTGAATCGTTCGTTTTGCCCTTGCTCACGTTCCGCTCATGGGTTCCCTTTCCCATTCCGGGATAAGGTCTGTGCTCATGCGTCTGACTCCTGTGCACCTGGGCCACCTGTCCCCACCTGTCCCCACCTGTCCCCCTTCACTTTCTCCTTTCATTCCTTTCACACTCGTCTTCATTCTGTTCTTTGAACTCGCCCATCTTGTTCCTCTCTGAACCTTTATCCTACTCGTCTGTTCTCTCAGCTCAGCTCTTTCAAAAACAAAAGAAAAACCATGGTTCAGGCCTTTTTAAAAATAGGTCTGCCATGATCTTATTTAAAGTAACTTTAAAATCCATATGTGTGTTTGTGGTTGATTCATGTTGTTGTATGGCAGAAACTAACACAACATTGTAAAGCTATTATCTTCCAATTAAAAATAAATTAGAGGGACTTCCCTGGTGATCCAGTGGGTAGGGACACCGCCTTGCAGTGCAGGGGGCGCCGGTTCGATCCCTGGCTTGGGAAGATCCCACGTGACGCAGAGCGGCTGGACCGATGTGTCCAATTACCGAGCCGGAGCTCTGGAGCACATGTGCCCAGAGCCGGCACTCTGCGACGACAGAGGCCACCGCGATGGGAGGCCCACAGGAGCCAAAGAACAAAGACGGATGAAAACAGAGAAATGAAACACCAATAGAAGTGGCCGGCCTGCCCCCCTCCCTCCCCACCCCATCCCCCCAAAATAAATAAATAAAAATGTTTAAAAAATAAATAAATAAATAAATAAATTAGAATCTGGAAAAAAAAAAAAAAAGAACCCTTAAAAAAAAGAAATACAGCAGCTTTAGCCCTTAGGTGGCCTTATTTTTCTTTGAAGCCCTATTACTCCTTGAGAACTTTACAGGTATACATTTGCTTTTTGCTTTGTGGTTTTTTTTAACTTTAGCTTTTTTAACTGAAACGAGCTGTGATCCGATGTGATTCCTAGAGTTAGATCATGTTTTACCCGCCGTGTGAAATGATCTCATGTGTCCCTCATGTTATAGGAGTGAATTTGATGGAGATTTACAATCTCAACTTCTGAGTAAAGCCAACGAAGAAGATAAAAACTGTAGCAGGGCTCTCTCTGTGGTAAGCACTGTTGTTCGAGCTGCGAAAGACCTCTTGCACAGAGCGCTTGCTGTGGATGGTAAGACTTTTACTTTCTTAACAGTCATATTTTAGATTCTTTATTCCCCAACTTAATGTGCAGAGTTACTAAAGAAGAGTTGTTTGTAAAATCCCAGAGTGTCTTATTTATTATAGATCCACCCACATGGATATGTTCCCCTTGGGTCAGCCATTCTCTCCATACACTAATGCATATAGAATTTTTTAGAATGTCCAAAAGTAATTATTAATATTTTATACTGTGGTTTTCTTAGCCCATTAAGAGAAAGACTCTTGGCTAAACTGAGTCTTTGATTCTTTTCTTAGGCAAAAGAAGAGCAGCTTGTTTTCTCCTTTAGACGTGGTTTTCTTTCTGTGTGTTTGATTTCTGGTAATAACATCTCCATTCCGCCAGAGTTCTAGGCAACCCCAGGTTCACTCGTCTGAATTGATTTCTGCGAGTTCTTCCACTGGGAACTCTCCAATTTGTATCCTCTTCCCTGTCTGTTCTCTCACAGTGAAGACCGCTGTGGTTTGAGCACGTCTGCTTTTTCACAGACGGATAACGTCCTAACAATCTTCCTGCCACCTTTCCCTACTCTCCGTGGAATTACTGGCTATCTGCCACACTGCCGCAGAGCCACACTTTGGAAAACCTTATTGTCTGCTCTAGCATTCGTCCCTCAATGTAGTTGCCCATCAGAATCATCCAAGAAACTTGCTAAAAATAAAGGATATCTGGTCCGTCCAAACTAGTAGCTTGGGCTGGACTAAGAAACTGCATTTTTTAAAAAAAACTGTCCAGCCTGTTCTAATCCCACAGCAGATGTAGAAACAAATATTTAGAAATAATTGGCCTCTAGTAGAAAAGTCTTCATAAGATAGACTCAACTTACCTTCTTAGCACCGTGTTCATACAGATAAATAATTAAAATGTCCATCAGCAACGTGCTTTCCTTGGAAAACATAGAAGGCTGTATAGCTAACAACAGCAAACCTTTCTGGAATATTTACTGTCTGTGCAGGCATTTTTCTAAGCATTGTACTGGTATTAACTCCCTGAATCATCACATCTGATGAACAGAAGTGTTATTATGCTCCATTATGGATGGGTGTTTTGCACACAGAGATGACTTAGTCAGACATGTAGCAATGTGTGGCACTAGAGTAGTGGTTTGACCTCAAGACTGTTATCCTGAGTTCTAATTCTGGCTCTGTCATTTTGCAGATGGATGATTTGGGGGTGAGGTACTTAAACACTGTGTGTGTTGGTTTCCGCTTCTATAAAGGGGCGATAATAAAAGTACCTTGTTGTAAGGAATGAATTGAGATAATTTTCGTAAAGCCATTGGAATGGTGCCGAGTCCTTGATAAGCACTCAGGCAGTGTCAACTATAAGTTTATTCAAGAGAGTAGACTGTAATCTTAGTGAGCGTACGTATACATTACGGTGGGACTGTCCTCTAACTGTGGTTCTCCTGCCTTTTTTAGCCGACGACATTCCAGAACTGCTCAGCTCGTCCAGTCTGTTCTCCACGCTGCTGCCCCTTATTATAGCCTACATAGGGCCAGTGGCTGCTGCCATCCCCAAGGTGTGTGACCGTGCTCTCTCACTTGGAATCTCTTTTGTAGATACGTGTCTTTCCTTCAAAAATAATCTCTCGGAAAAAACCAAAATCTCTCATGCATCTGGGTTACAGTAGATAAACATGTAAATGGTAGAATTTATTAATTAAATTAACCTAGTACTGCTTACTAGATTATTTTGTAATATTATTTTGTGATAGTATTACTTTGTAATAGTAGTATTTATTGGCTTTAGATTTGAAGAATTTGGGGATAAGAAATATATTTTAGTATATGATACATACAGAAAGCTTGAGTTCACTAAGACCTTTAAACTTTATAATGTTGATGCCAGATCTCCATTTTGAATAAAAATAGCAATGTAAAAAGGTTAGGAGTGTCTGTAAAATTGTGAAACATTCAAGACCTGAAAGAAATGATAAACTACTGATTCTTCGGCATAGTAAATTTTGAGTAAAATGTAGTTTACTGCAGATTACAAAAAAAGGCAGAAAAGTTTAAAAATACAGACTTGGTTATGTTCATGTAATACTTAAAAGACATTTAAGCTAAATTTTTTTTTTAACCCCCATAGTTCAATTTTCTCTTTTAATGAAAATGTAGCTAGAAGAAACTTTAAATGGACATTCTTAATAAGGATTATCAACAATTATAGTCATTAATTAATACCTTTGAAGCAACTCCCACACTTACTATCTCATTTAATCATTCTTTTTCGCGCCAGGTGGCTGTGGAAGTCTTTGGCCTTGTCCAGCAGTTGCTGCCTTCCGTTGCCATTCTGAATCAGAAGTATGCACCCCCTGCCTTCAATCCTAACCAGTCAACAGACAGCACCACAGGCAACCAGCCCGAGCAAGGCCTCTCTGCCTGCACAACCTCTAATCACTACGCCGTCATCGAGAGCGAGCACCCCTACAAGCCTGCGTGTGTCATGCACTACAAGGTGGGCACTGAGTCCTAGCAACGGTTTAAACTTAAGACGTAATTTGATATTCTGTATTGAAACCTTAAAGGGTATGTAGCCTCTGTTCATATGTGTGTAAATATAGAGAATTAGCAGCTGGTTAGAGACTATCAGGAGTTTAGACAGAAAAGAGTTTACGTCAGAATTTTGACCGTTAAATAATATAGTAAAGTGAGTATTGAACTTATGAAAGTTCTCATACCTTTTGAAAGGACGGTTGTGAACTTTTTTGAAAGTGTGCTCATACAGTAGATAAACATGTAAATGGTAGAATTTATTAATTAAATTAACCTAGTACTGCTTACTAGATTATTTTGTAATATTATTTTGTGATAGTATTACTTTGTAATAGTAGTATTTATTGGCTTTAGATTTGAAGAATTTGGGGATAAGAAATATATTTTAGTATATGATACATACAGAAAGCTTGAGTTCACTAAGACCTTTAAACTTTATAATGTTGATGCCAGATCTCCATTTTGAATAAAAATAGCAATGTAAAAAGGTTAGGAGTGTCTGTAAAATTGTGAAACATTCAAGACCTGAAAGAAATGATAAACTACTGATTCTTCGGCATAGTAAATTTTGAGTAAAATGTAGTTTACTGCAGATTACAAAAAAGGCAGAAAAGTTTAAAAATACAGACTTGGTTATGTTCATGTAATACTTAAAAGACATTTAAGCTAAATTTTTTTTTTAACCCCCATAGTTCAATTTTCTCTTTTAATGAAAATGTAGCTAGAAGAAACTTTAAATGGACATTCTTAATAAGGATTATCAACAATTATAGTCATTAATTAATACCTTTGAAGCAACTCCCACACTTACTATCTCATTTAATCATTCTTTTTCGCGCCAGGTGGCTGTGGAAGTCTTTGGCCTTGTCCAGCAGTTGCTGCCTTCCGTTGCCATTCTGAATCAGAAGTATGCACCCCCTGCCTTCAATCCTAACCAGTCAACAGACAGCACCACAGGCAACCAGCCCGAGCAAGGCCTCTCTGCCTGCACAACCTCTAATCACTACGCCGTCATCGAGAGCGAGCACCCCTACAAGCCTGCGTGTGTCATGCACTACAAGGTGGGCACTGAGTCCTAGCAACGGTTTAAACTTAAGACGTAATTTGATATTCTGTATTGAAACCTTAAAGGGTATGTAGCCTCTGTTCATATGTGTGTAAATATAGAGAATTAGCAGATGGTTAGACACTGTCAAGAGTTTAGACAGAAAAGAGTTTACGTCAGAATTTTTGACCGTTAAATAATATAGTAAAGTGAGTATTGAACTTATGAAAGTTCTCATACCTTTTTGAAAGGACGGGGTTGTGTGTAATGCTCAACTGTATATTATATATTGTAATAGTGGATGTAAGCATTAACATTTAAAAAGCACTTTTCTGGGGACATCCCTGGGTCCAGTGTTCGAGACTTTGCCTTCTAGTGCAGGCAGTGCAGGTTCAATATCTGGTCAGGGAGCTAGGATTCCACTTGCGTCAGGGTCGAAGAAAAAAAAACCCAAAACATAAGAGAACAGAAGCGATACTGTAACAAATTTAATAAAAACTTTTTTAAAAAATCCCTTTTTTTGAACTGATATTATTTGTTCCACAGTCTGAGCTCTGAAGATTTGCATTCAGTGTAGGATTTAAAATACTACATATAATGTTCAATGTACATATACAGTACAGTATTTGTCATGTTGTTATTATAGAGTATTCAAAATCCTATTCCTTTCTTTCTAGCTTGTATCATTTAATAGGATGAAAGAGAATTTGTCCACTTAATTTAGTTATAAGTTTAAGTTTTAGTCGCTCAATCATGTGCAATTCTTTGTGGCCCCATGGAGTTTTCCAGACAAGAATACTGGAATAGGATGCCATTTTCTACTCCAGGGGATATTCCCAACCCAGAGATCGAACCTGCATCTCTTGTGTCTCCTGCATTGGCAGATGGATTCCTTACTATTTGTAAAATATTCAGCTCTTTATTGTAAAATCTGGTAAACATATGGAAGGGCGCACTAGTAGAGTTTAGCTGATTTGCCCATCATCCCAGTCACTGGTTATCAGCTCTTGGTCAAAACTCTTTCACTGGGCTTCCCTAGTGGTCCAGTGGGTAAGGACACCGCCTTGCAGTGCAAGGGGCACCAGTTCAATCCCTGACCTGGGAAGATCCCACATGCCAAGGAACGGCTGGACCGGTGTGTCCAAGTACGAGCCAGCGCTCTGGAGTGCATTCACCCAGAGCTGGTGCTCTGCAACAAGAGAGGCCACTGCAATGCAGGCCCACACAGGCCAAAGAATTAAGATGGGATGAAAATAAATAAATAAAAAACCAATGGAAGCAGCCAAAATTAAAAAAAAAAAAAAAACCCTCTTTCACTTTCACTTATTCTCCACCCTCTTTGTCCCTTCTCATATTGTTTTAAGGGTTCCCCTGGTGGCTCATTGGTAAATATCTGCCTGTCAGTGCAGGAGATATGGGTTTGATCCCTGAGTTGGGAAGACACCTTGGAGAAGGGAATGGCACCCCATTCCAGTATGTTTGCCTGGAGAATCCCATAGACAGAGGAGTCTGGCAGGCCGCAGTCCACGTGATCACAAAGGAGTTGGACCCGACTTAGTGACTGAACAACAACAATATTATTCTAAAGCACATTCAAGGATTTTTCTTATGTATCTCTAAAAATGTAAGGACCTGTAAAAAATAGCCATGTGTTTATCACACTTAAAAAAAACCCTAATAACTACACATGTTATCATTTATGTACATTTTTTTCTAATTTTGGCCTTTTTGATTGGTTATTTATTCATTTATTTTCATCCATCTTTATTGTTTGGCCTGTGGGGGCCTCCCATTACAGTGGCCTCTCTCGTTGCACAGCACAGGCTCTGGGTGCATGCGCACCAGAGCTCCGGCTCGGTAGTTGGACACATCGGTCCAGGTGCCCTGCGGCACGTGGGATCTTCCAGGGATTGAACCGGCGCCCCTTGCACTGCAAGGCAGTGTCCTTACCCACTGGACCACCAGGGGAATCCCCTGTAATTGTTTTTCTAATGATAGCAGTGTGCAATTAAAAACAATTCAGTACCAACCAAATAGCAGATAGAAAGCAGTAGCTGTTTCAACCAGGAGGTAGAGACAGTTGATAGTAGCCTAAATCAATACCTTGGTTTCTGGTCACTTAATTCTTTACTTAAAATTTTATAATATGAATTCCTTACTTAAAACTGTTAATTCCTTACTTAACATTTATTGTACAGTAGGTAGAAAGCATCATCTTTACAGTATGATGTCCTATTCCTAAACTAGAAAAGGGCCTAAAGTCTGGTTCATCTTATGTGAGTGGCCTCTTGCCTGTCAACCTCAGGTGACGTTCCCAGAGTGCGTGCGGTGGATGACCATCGAGTTTGACCCTCAGTGTGGCACTGCACAGTCAGAAGATGTCCTCCGTTTGTTGATTCCTGTCAGAACTATTCAGAATTCGGGATATGGGCCAAAATTGACATCTGTTCATGAAAATCTCAATTCCTGGATAGAACTAAAGAAATTTTCAGGATCCTCTGGGTGGCCTACTATGGTTTTAGTGTTGCCAGGTAAGTTATTTCTTTCTGGTATGGTAAAATACATGCATTTATGATAATTACGTTTAGTAAAGAGACATCATCGAAAATGTTTATTTAATTTTTAGAAGAATTTCTTCAAGACCTACTCTGTATCTGGATTGCAGTCAGGTAGTGAAGAAGACTTTCTTGGGCATGGGGCGTAACATGACTGAGTTTTAGAAAGAATGTTCTGAGGATCTTGTGAGAAAAGATTAGCTTGACCAAAGCAGAGACTTCATACTGAGGAGTGGCTGTCCATATAGTTGACGCCAAACTGTAGAAAAAGTGGATTCTGTGTTTATTTCCCCAGTAAGTATTGTATTTTAAAAAGTTGCCAAGGACTTCTTTATTTCAAGAGAACTGGTGACCCATTGAGTCCACTGAGTTAGGTAAAGCCTTCTTTTCAAGCTTAATGTGGCCAGGTTGGGTGGGCACACTTACATGTAACTTTTTTTTTTTTTTAACCAGTTAACCTTAAGTACTTTTGTGATCTTGCAAACTGATAGCCAGTTTGAATTCAGAAACTTGTTTCTTCTGATCTGACCTGCCTTGTTTATTTGTGAACAGACCAAAGCCAGATTCCAGCTTAGGAAAAAAAAGGTTAAACTAGGTCACCTCTGTAATTGACAGGTAGTTGACCATGATTGCTCATGTAACTTAGGATATGTGATTAAGGAAAATTAGATCATAAAGAAAAATAACAGCCCGTATGGTTTTATTATTTTGGGTCGTGTTTTTACCACAGTTTTGTTCAAGTACATATAGAGTACCCAAGAATCGATGAGGTTTTTTAGCAAGTTCGTGCTCAGTTGTGTCCAACTCTTGCAACCCAGTGGACGGTGGCCCACAAGGCTCCTCTGTCCATGGGATTTTCCAGGCAAGAATACTGGAGTGTGTTACCATTTCCTCCTCCAGGGGATCTTCCCCACCCAGGGATTGAACCCACATCTCCTAAGACTCCTGCAAACAGATTCTTCACCACTGCACCACCTGGGAAACCTGATTTGTATTGCTACCTATCTTGAGATGGATAAAAGTAAGGAGATTTTAATAAAGTTGTTTCAGATTTTGAATTCAATGTCAGTTTTTTTCCATAGGAAATGAGGCCCTTTTTTCATTGGAGACTGCATCAGATTATGTGAAAGATGACAAAGCTTCTTTCTATGGCTTCAAATGTTTTGCAATTGGGTATGAGTTTAGCCCTGGACCTGATGAGGTGAGAATGAATTATCTCCTTATTCTCTTAAGGAGGATTGTGTTTCTAAGGGCTGTTGTAAAGTTTGTTTGCTGTCTATATTCAGGAAGTCTGAAATATATTTTAAGCTAGGATGCATAATTTAAACATATTTGTAGTTTAATTTTATGCAAATTAATTGTGCCTGGTTTTGGTACTTTTAATATGTGGAGAGATTGGAGTCTCTCACGTGACCTAGTCTAAAGACTTAGTATAAGTGTGTCTGTTCCAAACCTGCTGTGGTGGTTATAGCTTTCTGAGTAATTTATAGAAGCTAATTTTACAGTGGCACTAGCATAATGTGACTTTCTTCTACTGTGAACTGTCAGTCTGAAATTTGTTGATCTGAAACAATATAACCAATATGAGACATACTACAGAATTTCTTACACTCTTAATTAACCCTTAGTTGCTAACACATACTTCCTTTTAGTTTCAGACATTATGCTTGAATGCAAGTCACATTTTTTTGATAATCCACGTCATGTCTCAAAAGTTTCATCTTCCAAACAGTTTGTAAAGCATCTGATTTTTTCAATTCTCCAGGGAGTCATTCAGTTGGAAAAAGAACTGGCTAATCTTGGTGGGGTTTGTGCAGCAGCTTTGATGAAAAAGGATCTAGCACTTCCTATTGGTAAGTGTGGTCAGGTACTAGGTGTTTCTTTGTAATTTTTTAAAAAAATTAGGATATTAAGAATAGAATGTATTGAAAAACATCCTGAAAATAAGATTAGCAAAATGGATTAAGCAGTCACATATGTTCATGGTCAACTGCTTAATGTAATGGAGACAATGAGACATTTGTGTTCTGTTCATATGAAGGAAATTGGTGCAATGAAATTTGTCAACAGCTATTCCAATTTTACATGCATATACCTTTTGATGTAGCATGTTTTTATAAATACTTACACAACTACTCAAAGAAAACGTACGTTGTAAGGTAGATTAATATAGCAGTACTTGTGACTATAAAACCTAGAAGCAACCAAAATGTTCATCAGTTGGGAAATGGTTCAATAAGCAGTGATATATCTATACAGTAGGAATATAAGTAGCTGTTAAAAAAATAGCAGCAAAAACACAGACCTATATGTTTTGATCAAGAAAGATGTCCAGATTGTATAAAAGCAATCTATGCAGGAGGATCCCATTGCTGTGAACATCATATTGTGTGTATATAAATACATGTATGTGCCCCTGTGTATGTATGTTGACACATGTGTACAGTGATTATTTGTGTACAGATTTTTTAGAACAATACATAGGAAACTGTTGACATTCTTTTGTGTTTGGAATTTTTCATTCTACATTTCTGTATAATTTGAATATTTCCCTTTGAACATGTATTCCTTTGGTAATAATAATTTATGAGGTAAGCTATCAAGGAGAATTCAGTAAGTTTTCTGTATAAAACAGTGAAGGAGAAAATGGCTAGAAAATAGAGTCGGTATCTTAGGTTTTCCTGTAAATACCTGTTGTTTACTTAAGGGGAAGTTCTTCTATAATATAACAGACTCAGATTCTGAATAATCAGTTCCCTCTTTTGTTTTTTCTTGGAAAGATAATAAATACACTAAAAATACACATTTGTTTATGTAAATCTGGTATATATCTTTTGATAATCACTTGATGGATGCTTTTTTGAGTATTGTCTAGAGAATTACAGCTTACATTCACACTGAAAATAAGCATTTTAAAATTTAAACAATTGCGATTTATCCAGAATAATAAGAGTTCTCTTCAGTTTGGAATATCAGATTTCAGTTTGGATATCAGATCAAACCAGTCTTCTAAAGAAAATCAACCCTGTAGAAAAGGTGTAACGAATGCAAAAGACCAGACAGTTAAACTAAGTATTGACATACTTTGGTAAATCTTTTCATTTACACAACAGGGAATGAATTAGAGGAAGATCTTGAAATTCTTGAAGAGGCTGCACTGCAGGTATGGTCCTCAGTACTTGTAAGAGTGAACTTTATACATTAATTTTAAGCCAAATTTTCATGCAGATCAGTCTTGTTTTTCTTGAGCATAGTGCTCATTCACTGAGTGTCTCATTCCAGAACTGACAGTTCTAAAGATAAATGACTCACGATTTCTCCCTTGGCGGGAGAGGCGCATGTATGAGCCCTTACTGCCCTGCATGGTGAGTGTCGGCTCTGGACTGAGACAGAAGCCTTCCTGGAGGAGGAAGAGCCACCAAGTGCCGTGGCCGGGGGAGGGCTTTGCCCAGTGGTGGACATTTATGTTAAGATCTTGAACGAAGTTTACCTACCAGTTAGAAAAAAGATGTTAGTAATAGTAAATGAAATAACGTCTGTAGAACAACTTTATAGTTTACCACTTCTTTGATATGATATGTCTTTTTCTGCAGTTACACTTTGAGGTCAGTATTGTATCTAACAACTTCAGAGAAGTTTTGTGATTTGTCTAAGAATTCAGATAACTGGAAAATCAAGGCTAGTATCCAGGTATTCTAATACCTACTGTTAGTGGTTTACATTTTATTTATTTTCTGAAATGAATTGATCACAACAGTGATAATAATTATTTGATCTTTAACTAAATCAATTGGATTTATCAATCCAAACACTTTCTGTGCTTTTAAATCATTTAGTCTTCACAAGAACCCTGCCAATTAGAAACTCTTAGCTTTGCTTATAGATAGGGACACTGAGGCACAGAGAACGTAAGTAACTGGTCCAAAATCATACAGCTAGTAAGCAACTGGGCTAGAATTTGACCTCTGGTAGTCAGGTGACACAGTCCATGGTCTTGATCACTGTGCTTTAATCAGAGGGAGCCACAAAGTCGTCAATAATGTTAAGGAACTTCTTTGTTTTAAAAGCCCACCAGTTTTAGTTTTTTCTTTTAAAAAAGTTAAATCTCTGTATCTTAAGATACGAAATTGAAAAGTAGTTCCAAAAATGTTTAATACACATACTGTGTGTCAGATAGCATGCTTGCTGAGGAAAATCATCACGTAGCTCATCCTTACAGGAATGACTGTGACTGAGAGAATGTCATTTAGGCCAAGTATAAGGAGATCTTTATTGTGCTGCGGTAAAGAAAAAGAGAATTGATTCCTTTGAACTGTGGTGAGAAGAGAAGACTCTTGAGAGTCCTTTGGACTGCAAGGAAATCAAACCAGTCAATTCTAAAGAAAATCAACCCTGAATATTCATTGGAGGGACTGAGGCTGAAGCTCCAATACTTTGGCCACCTGATGCGAAGAGACGACTCGTTGGAAGAGAGCCTCATTGGAAACGTAGATGGAGAAGGGGACAACAGAGGACGACGTGGTTGGATGGCATCCTTGAGTCCCCTGGAGTTTGGCATCCTTGAGTCCCCTGGAGTTTGACCAAACTCCAGGGGACGGTGAAGGACAGGGAAGCCTGGTGTGCTGCAGTCCATGGAGTCGCAAAGGGTCAGACACGACTGAGTGACTGAACTGAACTGAAAGAAAAAAGTGATGTCCCAAATTACCCACCTTTTAGGCATGTGAAGAGGCTCTTCTTTAGCAGGGAGTACTGGCCCTCACACATGGGTATATGACACATGTAGAGAGCTGGGGTGAAGGCGGTGCGGCATTGCCTCGAGCAGACACATCTCTGATAAATAACATGTCAGAGGAACGAGGCTGAAAGTGTTATGCCAAATTTTTCCCTCCTGGAAGTTGTCTACTGTAACAGGCTAAAAGTGTTCCAGGGCGTGGGGAGAAAATGATTTCGCCAAAAAGGCCTATCTAAAATCAGGTGCAAATTAAAAAAAAATCGTGTAATTAAAGTTTTATATTTTAAAGTGTATTAATGTGCGCTTTTACCCAACAGGTGTGCAAAACCCATTCTGGTATTCTTGGAAAGGGTTTAGCTCTTTCTCATTCACCAACTATATTGGAGGCACTAGAAGGAAACTTACCACTTCAAATCCAAAGCAATGAACAGTCCTTTCTGGACGACTTTATTGCTTGTGTTCCAGGATCAAGTGGCGGAAGGCTTGCGGTAATGTAAATTTTCTTAAGATACGAAATTGAAAAGTAGTTCCAAAAATGTTTAATACACATACTGTGTGTCAGATAGCATGCTTGCTGAGGAAAATCATCACGTAGCTCATCCTTACAGGAATGACTGTGACTGAGAGAATGTCATTTAGGCCAAGTATAAGGAGATCTTTATTGTGCTGCGGTAAAGAAAAAGAGAATTGATTCCTTTGAACTGTGGTGAGAAGAGAAGACTCTTGAGAGTCCTTTGGACTGCAAGGAAATCAAACCAGTCAATTCTAAAGAAAATCAACCCTGAATATTCATTGGAGGGACTGAGGCTGAAGCTCCAATACTTTGGCCACCTGATGCGAAGAGACGACTCGTTGGAAGAGAGCCTCATTGGAACGTAGATGGAGAAGGGGACAACAGAGGACGGCGTGGTTGGATGGCATCCTTGAGTCCCTGGAGTTTGGCATCCTTGAGTCCCTGGAGTTTGACCAAACTCCAGGGACGGTGAAGGACAGGGAAGCCTGGTGTGCTGCAGTCCATGGAGTCGCAAAGGGTCAGACACGACTGAGTGACTGAACTGAACTGAAAGAAAAAAGTGATGTCCCAAATTACCCACCTTTTAGGCATGTGAAGAGGCTCTTCTTTAGCAGGGAGTACTGGCCCTCACACATGGGTATATGACACATGTAGAGAGCTGGGGTGAAGGCGGTGCGGCATTGCCTCGAGCAGACACATCTCTGATAAATAACATGTCAGAGGAACGAGGCTGAAAGTGTTATGCCAAATTTTTCCCTCCTGGAAGTTGTCTACTGTAACAGGCTAAAAGTGTTCCAGGGCGTGGGGAGAAAATGATTTCGCCAAAAAGGCCTATCTAAAATCAGGTGCAAATTAAAAAAAAATCGTGTAATTAAAGTTTTATATTTTAAAGTGTATTAATGTGCGCTTTTACCCAACAGGTGTGCAAAACCCATTCTGGTATTCTTGGAAAGGGTTTAGCTCTTTCTCATTCACCAACTATATTGGAGGCACTAGAAGGAAACTTACCACTTCAAATCCAAAGCAATGAACAGTCCTTTCTGGACGACTTTATTGCTTGTGTTCCAGGATCAAGTGGCGGAAGGCTTGCGAGGTAATGTACTCTGGGTCCCATGGTGACATTCCTCCAGGGCTCACCCTAGTTTTCATTTCTTAAAAGAGAAATGAGGAATCATTTTGGATGTTACAGCGCTACCTAAAATGATACTTTTCTTGGTTATTTTAAAATCAGCCATAGGGCTTTCCTGGTGGTCAAGTGGGTAAAGAGTCTGCCTTGCAGTGCAAGGGGCACTGGTTCAATTCCTGGCCCAGAAGGATCCCATGTGCTGCAGAGTGGCTGGACCTCTGTGTCCAATTACGAGCCAGCAGTCTGGAGTGCATGTGCCCAGAGCCAGTGCTCTGCAACGAGAGAGGCTACTGCAATGGGAGGCCCCCATAGGCTGAAGAATAAAGATGAATGAAAATAAACAAATAATAAAAGAAGCACCCCCCCCCCCAAAAAAAATCAGCCATAGTTAAAATTTCACATTTTCTGATTTTAAAATTATTTCTATTTTATTCGTAATCATCAAAAATCTCATATGCTTTAGCATATTTTTTAATCTACTTGTCATGAATAATTTCCAAGGGAGATATTATAATTGTGGTCCTTATTACTGAGTTGGAAATGAAGATACTCCTTGTAGCGCTTGGTGTAGTATAAGTTTTATTCATTTGGCCTAGTCTTGTGTTAGTCATTGAGGATACTGACGAATGTTTGATTTTTTGTTTACTTGTTTTTTCATTACTGCTAGGTGGCTTCAGCCAGATTCCTATGCAGATCCTCAGAAAACGTCTTTGATTCTGAATAAGGATGACATCCGTTGCGGTTGGCCGACCACCATCACGGTGCAAACGAAAGACCAATATGGGGATGTGGTGCACGTCCCCAACATGAAGGTGATTGTTGGGGATTGAATTAGTAGACGTTTGTGCATTGACTGGAGTGACTCATAAAATTTAGAAATGACAAGAGTTTAGAGTCTGTTTGCAGTTCCTGCTCTACTTATATGTAATAAGGGAAGGTGAAAAAAAAAATTTTAATGACTTGTTCATACTGATTAGTACTCAGTTTTCCAAGTTATGTACTATTTGGTTTGTGTTTCAATATATGCTTGGTGCTATGGTGATTCAAAGGACAGATAAGAAAGTGTCCATACAGAGTGCTAAGCATGCAGGAGAAAGGCCATCGTACATAAGTTATTAGATAAATCAATGAAAAGATACATTTAAAAATTTTATATATGTTTCTTAAAAGATGTAAATATGTTTTACATTTGGTACTGTTGAAACAGCATTTAAAATATACTATTGATACTTATTAAATAATTTAAAAATACATAAGTTTGGATTGTAAAAGCATGAGGAAAAGCATGAGTCATTGTTTTACTGAAGAATATAGCACTATGGATATACCTCTAACCTGAGACATTAAATGAGTAATAGCATTCTGGAGCATATTGTAATAGGTCATAAAATGAAGTCCTCTGTGTAATGATGTGTTAATTAAATATCTTATTTAAAAGTTTTATTAGATTTCTGAAAATACTATTAAACAAAAGTTTGTATAAGCAATCTGCAACTGCCCTTTTCCCCCAAAGTTGTATTACAAAGTGATTTGGTTATTTGGAACTTAGAGTTGGTTAAGCCACAAAATTTATTCCACTCACAGAGAAGCTGATTTTACCTCAACATTACTTTTAGTAGCAGTATTTTAACTACTAAGGTTAACTTATTTATTTATTTTACGTTACTTCATTTATACCATGAGGAAGCACAATACCACTAGAGTCTCTTAATTCATAGTCTATAAAAAGACAAGAGTGGTATAGTTTACATGTCTTAAGACCAGCAAGTAAAACGGTATGGAAAAGTATTTGACCCTGATACTAAACAAAAATCAGGCTTTAACAGTGGCTTTCAAAGATTTGGCCGTGACCCCCAGCAAGGATGGCATCGTGACTCAAACAAACATATGTTGGAGGGAAGAGTATGTACTCTTAATTACATTCAATGTACATAATACATATTCATACTGTATGCGTTACTCCTTTCTTTTCTGACTTACTTTTTTAAGGAAGATCATACCGTCAAAGTGATTTCATACTCACTAAGAATTGCTCTTTGGAATGCAAAAAATTGTAGAAAAGATTGAGAAAAGTTGTACAACAAATTGTAAAAAAAAAAAAATTTTTTTAATTGAATAGAGAATAAAGTATTCTACCCAAAGTACAGCCTCTTCCTGAGGACAGAATTTTGGTCACATACAATATGCATTAATACGTTGAGGGGTTTGTGTATTCACGAGTGAATTTCTCACTTAAAAGTGTATTAGTGAGTTGTTAAATCCAGTCTTTGAGCCTAGAGTGTGCTTCTTATTCATATGACTACGTTGTAGTTATCTTTTCCAGGTCAGCTTAACATTTCTTTCCTTATGAATGTTCATACTCTTATGCTTAATGGTAGATCTTTAGTTGTATTCTCTTATTATTTCCTCCTTTGCACCTTCTGTGGTCTCTGACTCCATTTTGGTGGTGGTTTAGTCGCTAAGTCCTCTCCGACTCTCGCAGCCCTGTGGACTGTAACCCTCCAAGTTCCTCTGTCCGTGGCACTTTGCAAGCAGGAATACTGGAAGGGATCACCACTTCCTTCTCCAGGGGATTTTCCCAACCCAGGAATCAAAGCTGGGTCTCCTGCATTGCAGGCAGATTCTTTTTTACCAACTGAGCTCTATGAGGGATACCAGATGCCATTTTGGTATCTGGGCTGATTACGTCTTGCATTTCAGAGTCAGGCTGTAATTTTTTTTTTTTAAGTTTATGTATTTATTTGGCTGCATTGGGTCTTAGTTATAGCACATGAGATTTGCGTATCAATTGATGTTTAATTTATTATTACATTATCATATTGACTGAAAACAAGGTATTTCTTTAAGACCAGCAAGTAAAACGGTATGGAAAAGTATTTGACCCTGATACTAAACAAAAATCAGGCTTTAACAGTGGCTTTCAAAGATTTGGCCGTGACCCCCAGCAAGGATGGCATCGTGACTCAAACAAACATATGTTGGAGGGAAGAGTATGTACTCTTAATTACATTCAATGTACATAATACATATTCATACTGTATGCGTTACTCCTTTCTTTTCTGACTTACTTTTTTAAGGAAGATCATACCGTCAAAGTGATTTCATACTCACTAAGAATTGCTCTTTGGAATGCAAAAAATTGTAGAAAAGATTGAGAAAAGTTGTACAACAAATTGTAAAAAAAAAAAAATTTTTTTAATTGAATAGAGAATAAAGTATTCTACCCAAAGTACAGCCTCTTCCTGAGGACAGAATTTTGGTCACATACAATCTGCATTAATCGTTGGGGGGTTTGGTTATTCACGAGTGAATTTCTCACTTAAAAGTGTATTAGTGAGTTGTTAAATCCAGTCTTTGAGCCTAGAGTGTGCTTCTTATTCATATGACTACGTTGTAGTTATCTTTTCCAGGTCAGCTTAACATTTCTTTCCTTATGAATGTTCATACTCTTATGCTTAATGGTCGATCTTTAGTTGTATTCTCTTATTATTTCCTCCTTTGCACCTTCTGTGGTCTCTGACTCCATTTTGGTGGTGGTTTAGTCGCTAAGTCCTCTCCGACTCTCGCAGCCCTGTGGACTGTAACCCTCCAAGTTCCTCTGTCCGTGGCACTTTGCAAGCAGGAATACTGGAAGGGATCACCACTTCCTTCTCCAGGGGATTTTCCCAACCCAGGAATCAAAGCTGGGTCTCCTGCATTGCAGGCAGATTCTTTTTTACCAACTGAGCTCTATGAGGGATACCAGATGCCATTTTGGTATCTGGGCTGATTACGTCTTGCATTTCAGAGTCAGGCTGTAATTTTTTTTTTTTAAGTTTATGTATTTATTTGGCTGCATTGGGTCTTAGTTATAGCACATGAGATTTGCGTATCAATTGATGTTTAATTTATTATTACATTATCATATTGACTGAAAACAAGGTTAATTCAAACTATTTAATTTTCATCCTGATAGCACATGAAGTTTTAGGAGTATTCTATACTTAACAAAAATTATTAAAAGATACATACATAGTAATAACCAATTATTCAGAACATAAAAGTTGATTTACAGCTAATGTTTCAGTGAGATCCAGAATGCTTTTTAGAGTGGCAACTGTCATTGATATTGTTTTGACTTATGAAATGATTATTCCAAGGAAATCTTATTTAGTGAAAAGAGGAAGTTGAATAGGAAATAGAAGAATAATCAGTTTTGCAAAGCACAGTTTATATAAGAAAAAATGGTTATCATTTTATATCTAAAGTCACAAAGAGTATGAAACTAGTTATTTATTTCAAGGTTTGTAGTATATAGGCAGATGTACTTCTATTGTTAATTTACTTAGGGTAAATATAGTTGTTTAAAGAAATGTCAAATTGAAAGAGTATATAGAAAAATAGTGGCTGTAATTTAAGATCAAATGTCTTGAAATTTAGAAGCATTTACTTTTTTCTCCCTTTGTTGCATTTAAGTTTAAGGCATTAATGGTGGCACTCCCTATGAGCTGAAGAATTTTACTGTTTGTCTTTAAACTTCTGTTTTTTAAAAAAGGTAGATAGGTTTTTAATATTTCCAGACCATTATATATCAATCTAGATACTGATTTCTTGTAACTCCAGCTAAAGATTGTGGAACATGTCTGCTTGCTCCACTCTGTGTAGACAGTTACGAGTCTCAAAACTGCTGAATCCCTAATATGACACTGATAAGAATCCTCTGTCCGTGGCACTTTGCAAGCAGGAATACTGGAAGGGATCACCACTTCCTTCTCCAGGGGATTTTCCCAACCCAGGAATCAAAGCTGGGTCTCCTGCATTGCAGGCAGATTCTTTTTTACCAACTGAGCTCTATGAGGGATACCAGATGCCATTTTGGTATCTGGGCTGATTACGTCTTGCATTTCAGAGTCAGGCTGAATTTTTTTTTTTTAAGTTTATGTATTTATTTGGCTGCATTGGGTCTTAGTTATAGCACATGAGATTTGCGTATCAATTGATGTTTAATTTATTATTACATTATCATATTGACTGAAAACAAGGTTAATTCAAACTATTTAATTTTCATCCTGATAGCACATGAAGTTTTAGGAGTATTCTATACTTAACAAAAATTATTAAAAGATACATACATAGTAATAACCAATTATTCAGAACATAAAAGTTGATTTACAGCTAATGTTTCAGTGAGATCCAGAATGCTTTTTAGAGTGGCAACTGTCATTGATATTGTTTTGACTTATGAAATGATTATTCCAAGGAAATCTTATTTAGTGAAAAGAGGAAGTTGAATAGGAAATAGAAGAATAATCAGTTTTGCAAAGCACAGTTTATATAAGAAAAAATGGTTATCATTTTATATCTAAAGTCACAAAGAGTATGAAACTAGTTATTTATTTCAAGGTTTGTAGTATATAGGCAGATGTACTTCTATTGTTAATTTACTTAGGGTAAATATAGTTGTTTAAAGAAATGTCAAATTGAAAGAGTATATAGAAAAATAGTGGCTGTAATTTAAGATCAAATGTCTTGAAATTTAGAAGCATTTACTTTTTTCTCCCTTTGTTGCATTTAAGTTTAAGGCATTAATGGTGGCACTCCCTATGAGCTGAAGAATTTTACTGTTTGTCTTTAAACTTCTGTTTTTTAAAAAAGGTAGATAGGTTTTTAATATTTCCAGACCATTATATATCAATCTAGATACTGATTTCTTGTAACTCCAGCTAAAGATTGTGGAACATGTCTGCTTGCTCCACTCTGTGTAGACAGTTACGAGTCTCAAAACTGCTGAATCCCTAATATGACACTGATAAGAAAAATAAACCCAAAGACGTTCTACATTTCTGGGATGTCCCTCAGTTACTTAATATTGTCACTATCACTTAAGCACTTCTTTCCATTTCTGTGAAGATCCGCTTGTGTTTTTTTTTGTTTTTGTTTTTGTTTTTAATTAATTTATTTTAACTGGAGGATAATTAACTTCACAATACTGTGATGGTTTTTGCCATACATCAGCATGGATCCTGTGCCCCTCATCCTGAACCCCCTTCCGCCTCCCTCCCCGCCCTGTGCCTCTGACTTGTCCAAGCACACCGGCTTTGGATGCCCTACTTAACACACTGAACTTGCACTGGTCATCTGTTTTACACATAGTAGGACACATGTTTCAGTGCTTTTCTCTCCAATCATGCCACCCTCGCCTTTACAGAGTCCAAAAGTCTCTTCTTTACATCTGTGTCTCTTCTGCTGCCCTGCATGCAAGATCATCGTTACCATCTTTCTAAGCTCCATGTATGTGTGTTAATATAGTGTTTGTCTTTCTCTTTCTGACTTTCATCCACCTCATTAGAACGAACTCAAACGTGATCCCTTCTAAAGCTGAGTAATATTCCATTGTGTGTATGTACCACAACTTCCTTGTCCATTCATCTGCCGATGGACTTTGGTTGCTTCCGTGGCCTGACTGTTGCACATGGTTCTGCAGTGAGCACTGGGGTACATGTGTCTTTTCGAGTTCTGGTTTCCTCGGGGTGTATGCCTAGCAGTGGGATTGCTGGATAGTATGACGGTTCTATTCCCAGTTTTTTAAGGAATCTCTACACTGCTCTCCTGTTGAATTACCTCTTCTTGCCAGCCACAGGTGTAGTGTCTGAAAAGAACAGAAGAAACTTTGGGTGATCCTCAAAATCAAAGAGCTAAAATGGTATTTAGATCGTTTGTAACTTTGTGGTTGCCTAAGGATCAACTGTTTTTTTCCAAATGCATAAAAAATAACAATGTAATATTTTGTTATAATCCCTGGAAGGTACTTCTGAATATTGTTTATGAGGCAGTTTGGCGTTTTAACATGCATGCCTTGGGAAGTCTGTTCTTCGCATTTCAGCAGTAAAGTAGATAATAGACATCCCCATTTTATTGTTGAAGAAACTGATTTGGAAAGTTTAGATTGCTTAGCTCTCATAGTTCATGTTGGTGACTGTCTAATAGTATTCTTTCTGAAGGGTACATAAACATCTTTAATTTTTAGGGATAAAATTTGCTTTCTGATCTGTTAATTTCTAAGATGTCTTTTAGTGGAGTACTTTTTATTCTGCAGAACAGTAGAGCTAATGTTGAGATTAGTGCTTTAAAATATGTGAAGATTACTGGAAACCAACGCCTGCAAGAATGTAGATACACTTTATTGTCTTTTCCGGGACTTCATTAATGGTTTTTATTTTGTCTTGATATCTGTGGTTATTCTCTAAAACAAAGCCTCTCTTTTCCACTGTGTTCAGGATCCTTTAATCATTCTGGCACTGTTAAATAGCCTTTGAAAGAAATTCCCAACAGGGACAAGGGTCACATAAAACTTACAGAATTGTGACCTTACGGTTATAATCTTTCTGATTTTTTGCACAACGTGATCCCTTCTAAAGCTGAGTAATATTCCATTGTGTGTATGTACCACAACTTCCTTGTCCATTCATCTGCCGATGGACTTTGGTTGCTTCCGTGGCCTGACTGTTGCACATGGTTCTGCAGTGAGCACTGGGGTACATGTGTCTTTTCGAGTTCTGGTTTCCTCGGGGTGTATGCCTAGCAGTGGGATTGCTGGATAGTATGACGGTTCTATTCCCAGTTTTTTAAGGAATCTCTACACTGCTCTCCTGTTGAATTACCTCTTCTTGCCAGCCACAGGTGTAGTGTCTGAAAAGAACAGAAGAAACTTTGGGTGATCCTCAAAATCAAAGAGCTAAAATGGTATTTAGATCGTTTGTAACTTTGTGGTTGCCTAAGGATCAACTGTTTTTTTCCAAATGCATAAAAAATAACAATGTAATATTTTGTTATAATCCCTGGAAGGTACTTCTGAATATTGTTTATGAGGCAGTTTGGCGTTTTAACATGCATGCCTTGGGAAGTCTGTTCTTCGCATTTCAGCAGTAAAGTAGATAATAGACATCCCCATTTTATTGTTGAAGAAACTGATTTGGAAAGTTTAGATTGCTTAGCTCTCATAGTTCATGTTGGTGACTGTCTAATAGTATTCTTTCTGAAGGGTACATAAACATCTTTAATTTTTAGGGATAAAATTTGCTTTCTGATCTGTTAATTTCTAAGATGTCTTTTAGTGGAGTACTTTTTATTCTGCAGAACAGTAGAGCTAATGTTGAGATTAGTGCTTTAAAATATGTGAAGATTACTGGAAACCAACGCCTGCAAGAATGTAGATACACTTTATTGTCTTTTCCGGGACTTCATTAATGGTTTTTATTTTGTCTTGATATCTGTGGTTATTCTCTAAAACAAAGCCTCTCTTTTCCACTGTGTTCAGGATCCTTTAATCATTCTGGCACTGTTAAATAGCCTTTGAAAGAAATTCCCAACAGGGACAAGGGGTCACATAAAACTTACAGAATTGTGACCTTACGGTTATAAATTGTTTCCTTTGCTGTGTCATGGACAGTTATATAATAATAGTGTTTGTTTTTTTTATAATATCTTGGTTAGGTGGAAGTGAAAGCCGTTCCTGTTTCTCAGAAAAAAACGTCTTCACAACAAGAGCAAGGAAAGAAGCCTCAAAGGATTCCCGGCAGTCCTGCCGTGCCGGCTGCGTCCTCCAGTGCGGACATGACTTTCGGGGGACTGGCGTCCCCAAAGCTGGATGTTTCGTATGAGCCCATGATAGTGAAGGAGGCTCGATACATTGCCATAACAATGATGAAGGTAATTTATTTTACTTATCAGAAAAAAATTTTTTTTTTAACCATTCATTTATTTAACAAAGATTGCACTAATTCAAACTCAGACACAAAAGCACAGATATGGAGAGCTACTGATACATGTCAGATTCGCAGTGTATTTTAAGGTTGATGTTATATTTCTACAGAGGTGATTTTCCTTCATTTTTGGCAGAAGTCTAGAGGGGTTTCCAGTTGTAGATCAAGTTTATCCAATCAGAGTTTGAGATGTTTGGAAACTGGATTTCAGCTCCTGTGAAAAAACTCGTGTGTTTTCAAATTGCCGTTATTCCCAAGACACAGCCTCTTAGGGACTCCAAGCTTGCCAAGCCCCCTTTCAGCTTCAGGGTTTTCCAGATGCTAGGCTTATCTCTCTGAGTTTCTTACTTCTGTAGGCTTGATGCTTTCAGACAGATTTTTTTTTTTTTTTAATTTTGTCCACCTTTTTTAAATTATTGTCAGTGGCAATGTTAACCTAGGTTATCAAGATGGTGATTATTTGAAATCAGAACTGGGAGCTATGCTGTTTTCAGAGAGCAGTGTGAACCCTTGCAGGCTCTCATCTGGAGGAGACATAACTCTTTATGTTTTATGAAGATGAGGGTGGTCTATGGAGAGTGTAACTGAGCAGGTAGTCAAGAGACAGGGTTTGGTTTAAGTCTTTCTAGGTGACTGTCAACTTAATTTGGTGAGATATGCTGATCCTTTGGACTAGTGAGTTGTCAGTCAAGGTAGATTCAGGAGATGTTTAGGGTAAGTAGGACCTGGTGGCTAATGGGGATGGAGGAAAGAGAAAGGAAATAAAGAGTGAAGTTTAACTTTTGAACTTGAGTGGTAAGATAGATAATGTTGCAGAAGGAGCAGTTTTTGGCTGAGGAGGGTAATAGATTCAGCTTTGGATGTGATGAGTTTTAGATACCTCTGAAGTATCCCCCTGAAGATACGTAAAAAGAAGCTGAAACTACCAGCTTGAAGTGGTCACCATCTTACCTCAGGGAAAGAGTCGGAGGATCATCAGTCCTTGGATTGCTCATGAAATTATGAAAGTAGACACTGTATGTCTAACATGGTGAGAAGAGTGTAGCCACAGGACAGAGTCATGAGGAACATCAGTGTCGGGGATGCTCAAACTCTTGTCCACATCCGAATCACCAGGAGCGCTTACTTAAAAAGGAGATTTTCCTATCATCCTTGGATTTAGACTCAGTAGATCTAAAAAGAGCTTCCAGAATTTATATATATAAAACAAATAGAATGATTCATATTCAAAAGCTACACATTGAGAAGCATTGATTTATAAGACAGAGAAAGAAAAAAAAGGAAAAGGGAAACAACACTGGCAAGAAAGCCAGTCAGGAGGCTAGTGTAAACTAGGACACCAGTTGCTGCCTTTACGCCCTTCCCCACCATGGTGCATATGCTAACTCCTCTGTGCCTCGTAACAACGCTTTACATTACTGGGGTCTTTTGTTGTTGTTACATCGCATGGTTTTATTCCCATGTTACATATGTGGAAACCGAAGCACTGAGAGACAGCCAAGTAAGCTGTCCAAGGGCATCCAGGTGGCGGGGGGGTCTGGTTCCAGATTTGATTGTTCTGTCTGCTTCCCCCAGCTGCCTTACTCCATGGCTTGTAAGTCACAGAAAGCCATTCAAGGAGAGGCAGCAATGTTATGCTCCAGAAGAGACAGTTTCAGAAGGGTCTAGCAGTGATCAGTGCTCTTGAGAGGAGCAGCTTCGGAGGAATAGTCAGTTGATTAACTGCAAAAGAAGAGGAGGTGAAAATAGCTAATGACCAAATGAATGTGTCTTTCAAGATGTTTGGTTACAAAAAGAGAGAGAGGAAGTGGAATTTGAAGGCTTTAGAGTCTGAGATTGAGTATAGAAAGACATATTTTAATACTGATGAGACATCTGAGAAGGGACAGTGAGGATGCTCTGAGAAACAAAAGTAGCACCTATAGCTCAGATAATCTGGAAGGATTGGAGTAGTGCCTCTTTCATTGTACCAGGAGAGGGAAAATACAATAATCAATATAATTGCTAATACATTTCTAGATTGTGCGGCCAAAAGAATTATTTATGATATCAATTATAGGTCTTGGATTGGAGATGGGAGTGATGAATCTTAAGGTCAGGATTTTGAAACAAAAGGAAAAAAATAAAATAATCATTGTAGAGAATGAAGAAAAACTGATTAGAAAAGATTGATCAGACCTCCTTGGAGAATCAGTTGAAATGGAAGATCCTGTATTGACGGTGCAATATGAATCTCTTATGAACATGAATATGATCACCATAATTATTTAGACTGATTCAGCATGGAAGTTGTGCCAGATAGTTCAGCAAGATTACAGAGACTGAGAAGGAAGTTGAGCATCTGGTGGTTAAAGAAAGGACAGTGGAATCCATCTGGTTTGGAAAGGAATATAGAAGTGAATTCAGAGAGAGAAATCTGAGGAGGTGAGAAGGACAAGATGTCTAAGAATAGATACAGTAGGAGTTACAGAAGCAGAAAACTGAGCTCGCCATTTTCTTTGGATTTCAGGGACTGAACAATTCCAAGTAATGTCACAGGCCTGTTACTTTTAGTGAAAGTGGCTAAAACAAAATAGAAGTTGAGATTATTCAGGTTGAAACAATAAAGGAACTTAAAAGCTAGAGCTTTTAGATGAGTTGTTCACTGACTATTAAAGAATTCAAAGCTAAGCATTCTCATTCAGCTTTTTTGTTTAAGGACTAGCTTCTTGTCTTCTTACCTCCCTAGTTACTCTTTTAGTTTCCTATGAGCATGCTTAGGTTTCTGTAATTTCTTTTGTAAATTTGGTTGCCAGGGCTGAATTTAGTGTTTCAGGAAATGTTCTGAGACGCCCAGGTTAGGGCAGTTACAGAATACTATGTGTCTTTGAGATATTAATTCATATAGTAGGGAGTATACACAGTTATCTATATATGGCTGATTAAAGAAAATCCCCTTTCTTTAATCAGCCATATATAGATAACTGTGCATACTCGGGTGAAGAAAATCCCCTTTCTTTAATCAGCCATATATAGATAACTGTGCATACTCTCTATTGTACATGAGAGTTTCTCTAAGATGTGTATCTAGAAGTAGAATTGTTCGATTGTAGGACATATCTGTCTTTAGCTATATTAAATACTGCCAAAATTTATAGGCCCATGGATGATGTATCAAAATGCTAGGTATGTGATCACCAGTGTTTGGTTCTTACCAACACTATTTGATGACTGCAATATGATTATCTTATTTTTATTTGCATTTCCTTGATTCCTGGTCCAGTTGAATAACTTTTCAAATGTTTATTGACCTTTCAGATTTTCCTCTTCAGTGACCTACTTTTCTTTTATGTTGTTTCTCTCTTTTGTATTGATTTCTTCTGTATGTGTCATGGGTTCATATCCCATTTTGGTTAAATGAATCTCCTTCTCTAGGGTGAAGACTTATCTTTATAAGCCTTTATAGTGTCTTGGTTTTGGAGAAATTTAAATTTTTATTGTGCTCAAAACATATTATCTTTTTTTTCTTCTGAATTTGTTGATGGTTTGGTTGTTACATCTAGGTCTTTAACACACCTAGAGTTTGTTTTTGTGAATGGTATAATGTAGGTAATTGGGTTTTTTTTTTCTTCTCCTGTATGGATAACCAGTTGTCCCAGCACCATTTATTAAATGTTCTATCACTGCTTTAGTTAAGAATGTCTCTATTGATGCTGTGATTCTTGCTGCTTCTTTCTTAAAGGTTTATGAAAATTACTCATTTGAAGAGCTGCGTTTTGCATCACCAACTCCTAAGAGGTGAGGCTCATTCCTTAGTGCGTAGCTGAAGCATCTTATCAACTGCTTACAACTAAGATCACCATGCATTCCAACTTTATTTTCTTTTTTATTTATTTATTTATTTGAGGAGGGTGGGGTGGGGAGGGAGGGGAGCAGGCGGGCCACTTCTATTGGTCTTTCATTTGTCCATTTTCATCCATGTTTGTTCTTTGGCCCATGTGGGCCGCCCATCGCGGTGGCCTCTGTTGTCGCAGAGCACCGCCTCTGGGTGCATGCGCTCCAGAGCTCCGGCTCGGTAATTGGACACATCGGTCCAGCCGCTCCGCGGCACGTGGGAATCTTCCCAGGCCAGGGATCGAACCGGCGCTCCTTGCACTGCAAGGCGGTGTCCTTACCCACTGGACCACCAGGGAAGTCCCAACTTTATTTTCTATAAGGAAATATTTTATAGCATTTTAAAATTCCAAATAGAGATTTATGACAGGTTTTATAAGGTATGGATTTGCAGGAAGTGTGTATTTATATTGAACTGTAATACTGCCAATATGTTGCATAATACTAAAGTAATACAGAAATGACTAGTATCTTAAAAAGTTTATAAATTGGCTTATAAGTTTCTTTTTTGCTATTTTTGTATCCTTCTCTCCTTGACCTAATAGAGTGGAAGAGCGATTTTAGAGTATTTTGTACTTGTTGTATATAGTTATGAGGTCTTCATTTTTTAAGCCTTGAGTAATTCTGTTAACTCCAGATTGAAGCATATTGTTTTGGCTGACTGCTTTATTTGCTTGTTAAGGCATGTGTCCAGGGCAGTGGGAAAAACCAGTTTGAAATTTAGAAGAGAAAATAATTTTTTTTCAGAAGAGAAACTTTTGATTCATGCTTATAAATAGGTGGCTTACTTAAAACTGAAGAATGGATGAATGGTCAACTAGAGAGATGATCCTGAAAGAAATCGGAGACCTGGGCCTAAATCCTAGGACATTCCAAGTGTGGTCATAAAAGGGAGAGCCAGTAAAACATTGAGAAAGAGTGGCCAGTGAGGTACAAGAAAAGCCAAAAGGATATTACAAAAGCTGATACATTTTTCAAGAAGGTAGAAGTTGTCAGTTGTCAAAGTAGGAGTTGTCAGTTGCTTCTGAGAGATTGCTGAGGATAAAGGAATAGTCATGAACTTGGGGATGTGGTGGCCATTGGTGGCCATGACAGAATCAATTGCAAGGAAGCATTGGGTACAGGCACATAGTTAGGATAAGCTCTGGGAGAGAATTGGAAGTGAGGCAGCCGAGAGTGTTATAGACGGTGCTTTAGGCAGGTTTTGCTATAAATGGGAAAAGAGTTATGAGACTGTATTAGGGAAGGCTGTAATATCAAGGGATCTTTAAGATGGGGGCTTCTGAAATTTGTATAGAAATGAAACAGAAATAGAAATGATCCAGTAAAGTGGGGAAAATTAACAATGAATAAAAGAGAGCAAGACGATTGCATCACTGAAGTGCTGAAGGAAGGCAGTCCACAGAACAAATGGAGGAGCTGACTTTGGACAAGACCCAGGGCTCTACTTCCGTGAGGACAGGAGGTGGAGGGGAGTAGATTGAATCTGATTGTCACTTTAGGGTTATTGGCTTGCTTCTGTTTTCAATGGAAGAAAGTCATGAGGTCATGATCAGCTGAGAGTCAGGAAGAAGCGTGCTTAAAAAGTTTATAAATTGGCTTATAAGTTTCTTTTTGCTATTTTGTATCCTGCTCTCCTTGACCTAATAGAGTGGAAGAGCGATTTTAGAGTATTTTGTACTTGTTGTATATAGTTATGAGGTCTTCATTTTTTAAGCCTTGAGTAATTCTGTTAACTCCAGATTGAAGCATATTGTTTTGGCTGACTGCTTTATTTGCTTGTTAAGGCATGTGTCCAGGGCAGTGGGAAAAACCAGTTTGAAATTTAGAAGAGAAAATAATTTTTTTTCAGAAGAGAAACTTTTGATTCATGCTTATAAATAGGTGGCTTACTTAAAACTGAAGAATGGATGAATGGTCAACTAGAGAGATGATCCTGAAAGAAATCGGAGACCTGGGCCTAAATCCTAGGACATTCCAAGTGTGGTCATAAAAGGGAGAGCCAGTAAAACATTGAGAAAGAGTGGCCAGTGAGGTACAAGAAAAGCCAAAAGGATATTACAAAAGCTGATACATTTTTCAAGAAGGTAGAAGTTGTCAGTTGTCAAAGTAGGAGTTGTCAGTTGCTTCTGAGAGATTGCTGAGGATAAAGGAATAGTCATGAACTTGGGGATGTGGTGGCCATTGGTGGCCATGACAGAATCAATTGCAAGGAAGCATTGGGTACAGGCACATAGTTAGGATAAGCTCTGGGAGAGAATTGGAAGTGAGGCAGCCGAGAGTGTTATAGACGGTGCTTTAGGCAGGTTTTGCTATAAATGGGAAAAGAGTTATGAGACTGTATTAGGGAAGGCTGTAATATCAAGGGATCTTTAAGATGGGGGCTTCTGAAATTTGTATAGAAATGAAACAGAAATAGAAATGATCCAGTAAAGTGGGGAAAATTAACAATGAATAAAAGAGAGCAAGACGATTGCATCACTGAAGTGCTGAAGGAAGGCAGTCCACAGAACAAATGGAGGAGCTGACTTTGGACAAGACCCAGGGCTCTACTTCCGTGAGGACAGGAGGTGGAGGGGAGTAGATTGAATCTGATTGTCACTTTAGGGTTATTGGCTTGCTTCTGTTTTTCAATGGAAGAAAGTCATGAGGTCATGATCAGCTGAGAGTCAGGAAGAAGCGTGCTGGTGGTTTGTGGTGAGGAAGAAAAAGTAAATTCAGTATATGGGGAGTAGGAAAATGTACCATAACAGGGCAGTTAGATTGCTGTTCATTGTGATAATATAATCAGAAATGTAATGTTTGCTAATACATGGTAATGGAGATGTCCGCTGTTTAACAAAAGTAAATATTCCAGTATCCCTCTTACTTTCTTTCAGACCCAGTGAAAACATGCTGATTCGTGTCAATAACGATGGCACTTACTGTGCAAACTGGACTCCAGGGGCGATTGGACTCTACACTATCCATGTTACTATCGATGGCATCGAAATAGGTATTTTTCCTCAAGTTGTGAGTTGCTTAGTGCAAAGAACTAGAATGAGCATCCTCTTTCTGTTCTGGTTTGCCCTTTAACACGTGTCGTAGACATAGACGATGTTGTAACTTGTAGCGAGCTGCATCTCCTCCTCTATAATGAGTACTGAATTCGTGCATTTGTAAGGTCTTAACACTTGGTAATAATTTGTGGGTCATTGTTGCCCTCATGACCCCTCTCCTGCACTCACCAGTGTGCCTCGTCAGGTTCCACCTCCCTCGTGCTGCCCAATAACCACATGCATGCCACGTCTCCCCTCACCTCCAGCTCATGATGCGTCTTCCTCTCCTGGCTGTGAGCAGAGGTCTCTGCCATCTTTGGCTCTCCCAATGTGGCTCAGTCCTGGCCCACAATGGCTGCTCAAAAACTACTTGTTGAAAGAATGAGTTTTCTTTATCTTCCACTAACTTTGAAAAATACATTGCTTTTCCTCTGGGCATTAATCCTTCTCTTTTCTTTCTTTTTGAACTATCTGTATAATAGGACAGCAACAGGACAAGAAAGCTCTAATAAGTTTATCAATAGGGATTTCTTGTAACACTGTCTTTCCTAATGCTCCTCAAGCAAAAGGATTCTTCAGAAAGGCCCGTATATTGTAGTCTCATCTTTGACATTCATACAATTCACATGGTCTTCTTTGGAATTCTAGACATTCTGAAATGAAGAATCCTCTCTTAAATTTGTTTAATCCTTATTATGAGACCCTTGCAGTATGTAGAGAAGAGAGAGACAGGGTAGAGATAAAAGTAGTACTGATTTACATTCCACCAAAATACCCTTTGGGAAGCTTTCAATAGTTTGTTTTTACAGTGAAGATAAAGAGGTACTTTACACTGATGTAATTATAGACCTATAGAATATACATTAATGTACTGTAACTATAGGATTGGGATTTCCCAAGTGATACAGTGGTGATGCAAGAATCCACTTGCTGATGCAGGAGACGCAGATTCATTTCCTGGGTCTGGAAGATCCCCTGCAGAAGGAAATGGCAACCCCACTGCAGTATTCTTGCCTGGAGAATCATCTGGACAGAGGAGCCTGGCAGGGTACAGTCATGGGGTCACAAAAGAGCAGACCCAACTTAGCAGCTAAGCAAGAGCAACTCTAGGATTAGATATATCAAATTCATCTGTACAATCATAGAGACCTTTAGCAGTTGCCTTTGTTCAGGATATCCTTGATGCCTTTAGTTCAGCAAACTTTTCTTGGTTCTAAGTGAAACATTGCTCTAGATAAGACAGTTCCTGTCAAGTGTGAACAGCTTCCTGGTGACGGCAAGGTAAAGCCAGGCAAGCCAAGTCACACGAAGACAGAAGTAGTGACGTGCAAGGGGTATAAGGTACACAAGTTCCAATGTGGAGATAGTCAGGAATGGCTTTATCTCTGCTAATAGTGGATAAAGGAAATGGATATAAAGTCGATAAGAAAAACCCAGTTATATTAATGTTTGTTTTCTGGAATGACTTTGAAGAAAAAGGTTCATAGTCACTTAAAACCATTCATTTTCTTCCAAACCTTCTTAACTCAGCTTTCCCCACAGGTAACCAAACCGTTAGTAGGCTCAGACCTTGCTTGACCACAGGCAAGGACAGATAATAATCATTAGAGTAATGATGATGATGATCGCTAACATTGATTGAGCATTTATGGTTATATCAAAATTTTTATACAGCCGTATATATTTTATACGTATTTTTAAAGTCATTTCATTCCCACAGCATCTCTGTGAGGTAGGTGCACCTCTCATTCCTACTTTATAGACAAAAAAAAAATGAGGCCCAGAGAGTCATTTAGTGACCGAAGTGGGAACATGAGAACCCCAGCTTGTAAACACCACACTGCGCTGCCTATTACTCATGAGGTGATTGGTACGGATGATGAGTTGTACTCTGATTGGATGTTCTGAGATCATGTTCAGTCACACGAGGGTTTCTTTTTTGTTATTTTTAATGTTTCAGTACAATTTCACATAGTCTATAGCCTCTTCCTTTTCCTGAACTCCTGAGACACCCGCATGGAATCTCACAGTCATTTTTCAAATATGCCTCTTTTTTAGCTGTAAAATATTAATTACCTAAAAGTGACAGAATTCATATGTTCGTCCTAATTTTTAAAATAGCCTGTGAATGTATATAGAGTTAAGTTTAAGGGTCATCTCTCCCTTGTTTTCTCAAACATCACAGTTCACTTCCTTTCCTTACAGATGCTGGCCTAGAAGTCAAAGTCAAAGACCCACCGAAAGGGATGATACCCCCCGGAACTCAGCTGGTCAAACCAAAGACTGAGCCGCAGCCAAATAAGGTTAGGGCAGAATGAGATCCGAACATGAGTCAGTCTGAGATTTATTAATTTTCTTCACTGATGCTTCAAGGTGGCCATCCAAAGTGTAGAGCCTGCACTTTTTGGTGTCTTTGTGTAATGGTACAGTAATTTATAGACCCTGTGTACTTCCTATTAGTGAAAGTTTACAATTGACAAAACATCTGTTGAAATTAAGCCTGTGTCAATATTCAAGTATCCTGTGCTGTTAAAAGAAACATTCATTTCGTAAGCATCTAAAGAAGAAGTGCTATAGGAATTTTAGTAAACTGCTAATTAAAAAGGAAACATGGGTAATAGACTTTATATCATAGCTTCCTAAAAGAGAAAAAATGGTTCCTCCTTTTTATCATATGTCTTGAAAGTTTAGAGAGGAACACCAGTATATAAATAATTTTCTATTTTTTTTCAATGATGTACATTTTCATACTTAAAAATGTTCTCTTCTTGTTACAAATAAGCCACTGTTACTTGGAAACCTGTAGCTACAATTAATTTTGAAAGCTTTCTCAGAATTACACTTTCAAATCTGTCAAATTTTGTCTCTTTCCACATATAAAGTCTCTCTTCTATGATTTCTCCTGCCACAGTTTCCTAGGTTCGAAAATGTGGCCAAGGACAGTGACCTAGTAGACCCTACAATAGGTGATTGGTACGGATGATGAGTTGTACTCTGATTGATGTTCTATAGTTCAGTCACACGAGGGTTTCTTTTTTGTTATTTTTAATGTTTCAGTACAATTTCACATAGTCTATAGCCTCTTCCTTTTCCTGAACTCCTGAGACACCCGCATGGAATCTCACAGTCATTTTTCAAATATGCCTCTTTTTTAGCTGTAAAATATTAATTACCTAAAAGTGACAGAATTCATATGTTCGTCCTAATTTTTAAAATAGCCTGTGAATGTATATAGAGTTAAGTTTAAGGGTCATCTCTCCCTTGTTTTCTCAAACATCACAGTTCACTTCCTTTCCTTACAGATGCTGGCCTAGAAGTCAAAGTCAAAGACCCACCGAAAGGGATGATACCCAGGAACTCAGCTGGTCAAACCAAAGACTGAGCCGCAGCCAAATAAGGTTAGGGCAGAATGAGATCCGAACATGAGTCAGTCTGAGATTTATTAATTTTCTTCACTGATGCTTCAAGGTGGCCATCCAAAGTGTAGAGCCTGCACTTTTTGGTGTCTTTGTGTAATGGTACAGTAATTTATAGACCCTGTGTACTTCCTATTAGTGAAAGTTTACAATTGACAAAACATCTGTTGAAATTAAGCCTGTGTCAATATTCAAGTATCCTGTGCTGTTAAAAGAAACATTCATTTCGTAAGCATCTAAAGAAGAAGTGCTATAGGAATTTTAGTAAACTGCTAATTAAAAAGGAAACATGGGTAATAGACTTTATATCATAGCTTCCTAAAAGAGAAAAAATGGTTCCTCCTTTTTATCATATGTCTTGAAAGTTTAGAGAGGAACACCAGTATATAAATAATTTTCTATTTTTTTTCAATGATGTACATTTTCATACTTAAAAATGTTCTCTTCTTGTTACAAATAAGCCACTGTTACTTGGAAACCTGTAGCTACAATTAATTTTGAAAGCTTTCTCAGAATTACACTTTCAAATCTGTCAAATTTTGTCTCTTTCCACATATAAAGTCTCTCTTCTATGATTTCCCCTGCCTCATCTGTCTGTCTTTGCCTTTCTCAGGTTCGAAAATTTGTGGCCAAGGACAGTGCAGGACTCCGTATCCGTAGCCACCCTTCCCTTCAGAGTGAGCAGATAGGCATAGTGAAGGTCAATGGAACCATCACATTCATTGATGAGGTAATTCGTAAAGAAGCACTTGATAATAAATTGGGAATGGAAAGTTTATGTATGCATTGTTTGCATGATATAAGGTTACTAAATTTTTTGTTAGAGTATGTTTTAAGCAGTTTGGGTAGTATTTGGAAGACTGTTCCACAGAATTTCAAAATTCTGTTAATTGAGTTTCAAACACTGCATTTATTTTTCTTTATCAATAAAAAGTAACTACAATTATATTTTTTTGACATAAAAGTTAACATGATAGTCAGACCAAGTATGAAAATTCAGTGAAAATGAGGACAGTTTTTCTTGTATTTTTAAAATGTTGTTTGTTTTTAAATGTGCTTATTGAATCACTTTCACTTTGGACAGGACTTTTTCTGATAATACAGTAAAGTAACTGCTGATTATTAAAATCTAAATTAAAGGGAAGGAAGACTTATGTTCTTTTGGAAACCATCTGATTGTATTGTTGAAATACTTAACTTGACGTATGGTTTCTTTGTGCTGTTAACTCCTAAGTGACATTCTTTTTTACAATCTCACCACGTAAAATGATCATATTGCTTGGCATTTCTTGCTGGTTTTTGCTTAAAGATTCCCTCATACTTAGCTTCTGCAAAAACTAGATGTTTAATCTCCAGGTCGACCATTATTTGCCTGCTTTGAGTCTTTCAGACTCTACTCCCCTCCTTGGAGTGACAGGTGGGCGGGGCTCGTTTCTGTTGCTTGTGTCCATAGATCCACAATGACGACGGTGTGTGGCTGAGGCTCAATGACGAGACGATAAAGAAGTATGTTCCGAACATGAATGGTTACACCGAAGCCTGGTGCCTCTCTTTTAATCAGCATCTTGGGAAGAGTCTCCTGGTCCCTGTTGACGTAAGTAAAAGGTGGTTTTAAAAAGCTTTGTGGTATACTCTGTCCTCATTACAGCACTTTCTTTAATTAAGGCTTCTCAGTTCTGAGGTAAACCACAACTAAATCACTCCAAGTACTTGAATTCTGAGAGCTTCTGTTTAATAAAGGTGGAGCTTGGCAAGGCTGAGGCCCTTAACACTTACTTTGGTCCATCACAGGAGGAAGCAGTAAATGAAAATGAGGCCCACCTAATTCTTTCCAGAGATTTAGAGAATGAGAGTGGGTAACCTTTTTTTTTTTTTTTCCTTTCTTATTCACACTACTGTTTGGAATGAATTCCAGACTGAAATTTAAGAGTTCAATATTACTATTCATTTCAGGAACATGTATGATGTATTTTTTATGGTGGCGTTTTGTAATTCTCTGTGTTGTCTAAGTTTGAATCCTTTCTTTTTTGGTGTGGTTTATGACTGTGTTAAAACAAGGAGGGTTTTTAGAGTTGCAGTGAGTTTTAGTTGAAGCTGACTCTCAGAGTCTGCGAGATTCTATTAGCCTGTTTGACAGCAACAGTGAAATATTAGAGCCAGTTTTCAAAAGTTTGCTGCATCACTAAATATGATAGGACCCCACGGCTTTTTATAATATAAGCAGCAGATGTATGATTTTTTTTTTTTCTTTCTTTTCATCTCCACCAAATCTATGACTTTACTAGAGACAGAAAGCGAAAGAAAATAGCTTTTGGTATTTTCTAGTTTGTCTTTATGTTGAAGGATGACATGAATGATACCTAGGACACTGCTAATAAACAACACAGGTAAATTTTCATTTAAAAAAAGAGAAAACCTTAGTATTTTTAATAGTTGAATTCCTTTTAAAAATTAGTGCATAAAGCTAGCTCTTAATATCAAATCATTCTTGAATTTGTTTGTTTTTTCTCCTTGATAGTCCCGAGGAATGTCCTCCAAAAGGGTGGTTATACAAAATGATGCTTTGAGAAAGAAAATAACAGAACTTCTGTTTGAATTTATTCATATCATTCTTTTTTCTATCCTTTTGTGCCTGTTGTATAATAGTGCAGTGGAGAGAGAGACTATATATCTTTAATTAACAGATGTGTGATAACGTCTAGATAGTGCTGACTTGCTTTTTTCATTCTTTTTCATCCGGGGCTAGAAACTTGACCTTAAATGGCTTGAAAAATGATAATTCTAAGGCAATAATTATGTAGCCATTGTATTTATTTTGTTACCAGTTTGTATTTTGAATTTTTACCCATATAGGGTTTTGTGTATTTTATGATCCTAATGAGGCATCATGTTAGATTAGATTATCTTTGCTGTCTCCCTGACTTCAAAATTTTCTTCCTAATTCCTTTGTGACTCCTTTGAAGAGAGACGCTTTAAAAATGGAAGGTATTCATACAGATAAAACAAGAGAATAAACAATGGTAGACAGAATGAGCAAGAAGTGTGCTGTGTGTTGAAGTTCTAAATCCCCTGGCTTTACTTTGGAGCCTGGGTGCTCTGTAATTTGATACTTTTAAACTCTAGCCAAGAGACAGTTTTTAGTAGACAGTCTACGGAGTGCTAAATAGAGTGAGCCAGACAGATACTCGCTGATGACTTTTCACTGCTCTGTGAAGGAGGAGATATCACTGACTATATTGGAGCTAGGAAGCAAAAGGAGGTAGCTTTCAGTATTTTCCGGTTTGTCTTTATGTGGAAGAGCAACGTGAATTCTTGTTTAATGGAAGTAACTCAGAGTATCTAGTATCCCTGAGGAAGCTGAGCTTTTTCTGGTTCCTTAATTTTAAGGATGGTAGGGACTTGAGATCCTTATAAATTAAAGGGAAGATACCAGTAGAAAAAGTGGGCATCAAAGATACAAATGAGGAATCCAAAGACTGAAAAAGGAGATAATGAAACTGAGGGCACATTGGAGAGCTATTTGTAGGTAATTCCGTAGGGATACCTAAAAGTATTTTTAATAGTTGAATTCCTTTTAAAAATTAGTGCATAAAGCTAGCTCTTAATATCAAATCATTCTTGAATTTGTTTGTTTTTTCTCCTTGATAGTCCCGAGGAATGTCCTCCAAAAGGGTGGTTATACAAAATGATGCTTTGAGAAAGAAAATAACAGAACTTCTGTTTGAATTTATTCATATCATTCTTTTTTCTATCCTTTTGTGCCTGTTGTATAATAGTGCAGGGGAGAGAGAGACTATATATCTTTAATTAACAGATGTGTGATAACGTCTAGATAGTGCTGACTTGCTTTTTTCATTCTTTTTCATCCGGGGCTAGAAACTTGACCTTAAATGGCTTGAAAAATGATAATTCTAAGGCAATAATTATGTAGCCATTGTATTTATTTTGTTACCAGTTTGTATTTTGAATTTTTACCCATATAGGGTTTTGTGTATTTTATGATCCTAATGAGGCATCATGTTAGATTAGATTATCTTTGCTGTCTCCCTGACTTCAAAATTTTCTTCCTAATTCCTTTGTGACTCCTTTGAAGAGAGACGCTTTAAAAATGGAAGGTATTCATACAGATAAAACAAGAGAATAAACAATGGTAGACAGAATGAGCAAGAAGTGTGCTGTGTGTTGAAGTTCTAAATCCCCTGGCTTTACTTTGGAGCCTGGGTGCTCTGTAATTTGATACTTTTAAACTCTAGCCAAGAGACAGTTTTTAGTAGACAGTCTACGGAGTGCTAAATAGAGTGAGCCAGACAGATACTCGCTGATGACTTTTCACTGCTCTGTGAAGGAGGAGATATCACTGACTATATTGGAGCTAGGAAGCAAAAGGAGGTAGCTTTCAGTATTTTCCGGTTTGTCTTTATGTGGAAGAGCAACGTGAATTCTTGTTTAATGGAAGTAACTCAGAGTATCTAGTATCCCTGAGGAAGCTGAGCTTTTTCTGGTTCCTTAATTTTAAGGATGGTAGGGACTTGAGATCCTTATAAATTAAAGGGAAGATACCAGTAGAAAAAGTGGGCATCAAAGATACAAATGAGGAATCCAAAGACTGAAAAAGGAGATAATGAAACTGAGGGCACATTGGAGAGCTATTTGTAGGTAATTCCGTAGGGATGAGAGAAAGAGGTAAGAGATTGACCATGGTTTCCATAGAGAAGAGAGAAAAGCCATTAGTGGAGACTGAAACAATTGAGTTACGTTAGAAGGTTTAGAAATGCTCTAAGGGTTTAGAGTAATAGTTGAGCGAAATAGGAGTGGAATCTGACCAGTCACTACTTGTTTGGGGATTATTGGTCTATGGAGGACCCAGTGAGACCACTGCACAGGTGCACTCTATCTTGAGATCCCTTCTATCCAGTGAGACTGCTAGATAGGTCCATTCTAGACCCCCTTCTTCCCCCATGCCCCTAAGTCTCCAAAACGAAGAGACAGAAAACCAGAGGAAACCACTGGCCAAAACTTCCTGGGCTCCTGTGACAGGAAAATAGGGACAAAAGAGAAATTCAGTTGCTGAGGAAAGAACAATTAAGATCAGGGAAAGGATAAATGGAGGGTCCAGGGGACCTGAAGGACTTCATATGACAGCAGTTAGTGAACACTCTTTACTGCAAGAGCTGAAAGACAGTAGCCAGTCGATGTGATACCATAGCGTCTTTGAATTTGATTTCATACTTAGAGCATTTTATTGAATGAGCTGGATCATTAATGTGGTCATGAAAGGGCAGCTGAGATATACTGGAAGTGAAAGTCGTTGGAACTGCCTAAGCCTAAGAACTAGAAGGCTCGGTGGTTGGATAGTATCCACGTCCACACATGCAGGTGCTGGCAGCACTGAGCCCTGCGAGGCTTTAAAGCGAGTTTGTTCACCATCAGAGACAGGGTCCCCTTAGATACACTGTAAAGTTAGGGGCCAATGGGAACCCTTAGAGGTTGGATCAGGAAGAAGCCTAGAGCAGTTTGGGTACAAAAATAAGAGAACAGGTAGATGACCTAATGTTGGCATTTTATGATGTGAGCAAAGCGGACGGAGGGGCTGTGTGGCAGCTGGCCGGGGGCTTCGGGCAGGCCTGGTTTCCGGTTGCTTCTGCGCGGCCATTAGATGGGACTGGAGTCAGAGCCTGGCACAGCAGGAGCAAGCTGGTTCCCCAAGGTTTTGATTTTAGGGACCCGAACAGGCCTCTTACACAGTTGGTAAATTGTGAACGAGCACCTTGCTCAGTGGGGCTGCGCATGACAGGGCGTGGAGGGAACAGCCGTTCCACCTCATTCCTCACGGAGCTCACCCAGCTGCCCAAATGCATCTTGCTGCTTCTCCCTCTGCTTCTCTTACTTCGTTTACTACTGGAGACATACTTGCTGCCTCCTCTCCCTGCTTATACTTCATTTGCAAATGAGTCAACTGTAAATTATGGCTAACCATTGTGAAACACTACCCAATTAAACAAAAAGAAAACTGGGAGATTTGAAATAAAAATTAGAAGTTATCAAGGACTAATGTCACTCACTTAAAAAGATGTAGGCGTACCAAAAAGTCACCTTGAGCAGTGTTTACATCAACCTCTTAACGTTTTTAGTTAAAACAATTTTGTGTTCACATGCAGGCGTGTATTTGGAGCCTGAATCAGACTGATGGGGAAATTGGGGTGGGGATTGGAAATTCAGCACTGACTGAATATTTGACTTTTTTTTTTTAAGATTACCATAAATAGCCAAATTCAGAATAAATTTTAAAGTGATTTTTGTTGCCCTGTCTTATTTATGTATTCATGTTGTAGAACTCTGGTTTTCGTTGCAGATACGCAGTCTAGCTAGATTTTGGCCGGCCGTAGGTTTTCGTTATCACTTTACTAACAAATAATGACATTCTGACTTAGTTCAAATGTGACATTAATTATGATTTAGTACTTTAGTAATGCTCTAGTTTAGAGATTAAATAGCATTAGACATTCATACCATGACTGTTCTTTTTAAGAATATTTTTAATTCAGCAGGAAGAATTGGGATAACTGTGACGAATACAGATCATTTTCTGTGAAGGTGCCCATGGTCTGTTAGAACTTTTGCCCCTTTTAGAACACAGTTTGATGTCACATATTTGAGTATTTATGTTATTTCATTTTTCTAAAATGCTTTTGCTTCCTTTTTATTATTTTTTTCTTTTCCGCCAGCTTCTCTAGTACTTTCCTAATTGGCCAGACTCAAATATTTCTGTCAATATTCCTCATCCGTGTACTTCCCAGTAATACTATAGTTATCAATTTACTCATTGTTCTTTCAACGTATGAATCCCTACTATGTACCAGATACTAAGCTAGGAAGTAGGTGTTGGTGGAGAGGCAGAGGGGAGGGATACAAAATAAGTAAGAGTGTGAGGTCTTGTTCTTGGGGAATGTGATAGACGTAACATATTCGCATAGCTGAGATGCATTGTGATAGGTTGTAGAGTGGGTCCACTTAGGAGGTGACATTTGAGGAAGTCTCAAAGAAAAACTACCAGGACAGACTGAAGGAATGTCACATTAGAGAATCAAATGTCCAAAGTTACGGAGGTTACGGTGCATTTGAGAACTGATAAATAGTTGAGAAGGTTGAAGCAAGAATTGAGGGTAGAAAGCATCTAAATACTGGGCAACTTAGCTTTCCCCTTTCCTTTCCAGGTAGAACTTGGCCTATAAAAACAGAAAAGGCGTACTTACTTCTTCCTCCAGCTACTCATAATGTTTAGTTTCTTTTCCTTCTCTAATGAGGAGCCCATTTGTATTTATATGCCTCTTATTTCTGTTGTTAAGCTCTGTAAGGGTTGTGCGTGCTGAGTCACTTCAGTCATGTCCATCAGGACTCCCTTAAGATCCCTCTTACTCCTTTTTCTTCCAAAGTGTTAAATACTGTATTTTGTTCATGGTAGGCATTTGTAGAACACTAAATTTTCATTTTTAGCATTCGGTATCACTTTACTAACAAATAATGACATTCTGACTTAGTTCAAATGTGACATTAATTATGATTTAGTACTTTAGTAATGCTCTAGTTTAGAGATTAAATAGCATTAGACATTCATACCATGACTGTTCTTTTTAAGAATATTTTTAATTCAGCAGGAAGAATTGGGATAACTGTGACGAATACAGATCATTTTCTGTGAAGGTGCCCATGGTCTGTTAGAACTTTTGCCCCTTTTAGAACACAGTTTGATGTCACATATTTGAGTATTTATGTTATTTCATTTTTCTAAAATGCTTTTGCTTCCTTTTTATTATTTTTTTCTTTTCCGCCAGCTTCTCTAGTACTTTCCTAATTGGCCAGACTCAAATATTTCTGTCAATATTCCTCATCCGTGTACTTCCCAGTAATACTATAGTTATCAATTTACTCATTGTTCTTTCAACGTATGAATCCCTACTATGTACCAGATACTAAGCTAGGAAGTAGGTGTTGGTGGAGAGGCAGAGGGGAGGGATACAAAATAAGTAAGAGTGTGAGGTCTTGTTCTTGGGGAATGTGATAGACGTAACATATTCGCATAGCTGAGATGCATTGTGATAGGTTGTAGAGTGGGTCCACTTAGGAGGTGACATTTGAGGAAGTCTCAAAGAAAAACTACCAGGACAGACTGAAGGAATGTCACATTAGAGAATCAAATGTCCAAAGTTACGGAGGTTACGGTGCATTTGAGAACTGATAAATAGTTGAGAAGGTTGAAGCAAGAATTGAGGGTAGAAAGCATCTAAATACTGGGCAACTTAGCTTTCCCCTTTCCTTTCCAGGTAGAACTTGGCCTATAAAAACAGAAAAGGCGTACTTACTTCTTCCTCCAGCTACTCATAATGTTTAGTTTCTTTTCCTTCTCTAATGAGGAGCCCATTTGTATTTATATGCCTCTTATTTCTGTTGTTAAGCTCTGTAAGGGTTGTGCGTGCTGAGTCACTTCAGTCATGTCCATCAGGACTCCCTTAAGATCCCTCTTACTCCTTTTTCTTCCAAAGTGTTAAATACTGTATTTTGTTCATGGTAGGCATTTGTAGAACACTAAATTTTCATTTTTAGCATTCGGTATGAGCACACTGCTTAAAGTAATTTCTAACCACCTTACCTCAGTTCTCTCATTTAATTTTCAGTACGCCCATTTGATGTTAAGTTTTTATCATTCTCATTTTTCCAGTGACAAAAGAGAGCTGTTCTCCCAAGATTCTCAGTAGTACGTAGTGGAAGCTAGTTCTGGAACTCCAGTCTGTATGATTCGAAAGACCAAGCTTTTGCGTTCAGTCTACCTTCATCTGAACTTCCCCAGCTCACTCACTTTTATTTGGTCTTCCCTGGTGGCTCAGATGGTAAAGAATCTGCCCGCAGTGTGGGAGACCAGGGTTCGATCCCTGGATCTGGAAGATTTCCTGGAGGAAGGACTGGCAATCCACCCCAGTATTCTTGCCTGGAGAATCCCGTGGACAGAGCAACCTGGTGGGCTACAGCCCTTGGGGTCGCACAGAGTCAGACACAAACAGTTTCGCTTTCACTGTCTTTATCTTGATTAGACATAAGGAAAAATACAGTTATAAAAAGATAAAGTAAATATAGCTATAAAAATCAAATTATTTTGGCTAGAGCTCCACAATTAAATAAATATACATACTCTTATAGTCTAATAACTGAGCATGAATAAGGATACCTAGTGAAAGCTGTTTAAAATTAAAATTCTTAATATTTGGAAAATACACATGTAAGTTAGTAGAATGTTTCATACACCAGGGTAAATATAAGTTTAACAAGAGAAAATCATTTATGCACCTGATGTGGGAAACATTTGACTGCCTGTAATAGAACCTAACATTTTTTGAAAAACAGGTTTATTCTAGTATTATTAAAATAGGAGATACTAGTGATTTGAGATTTATAGGTGCAGTTCTTTGGATACTTTGTCAAAAATGAGATATTTTAACATTGTGAATGAGGTTGAGTGACAGAGAAAGTTTATATCAAGGAAAATATATAGTAGCTCATTAGAAATATTCTAAGATATGTTTATAATGCTAATATTATTCAAATTCTTACAAAAACAACTTGAATCTCTATGCAGTTATACAAACCACTTTCTACGTACTTAGGCTGATTGATGTTCAAATAGAGAAAGTAGGTTGATTTTTTCTGAATTTAGGGATTCAGAGCACACTGCTTAAAGTAATTTCTAACCACCTTACCTCAGTTCTCTCATTTAATTTTCAGTACGCCCATTTGATGTTAAGTTTTTATCATTCTCATTTTTCCAGTGACAAAAGAGAGCTGTTCTCCCAAGATTCTCAGTAGTACGTAGTGGAAGCTAGTTCTGGAACTCCAGTCTGTATGATTCGAAAGACCAAGCTTTTTGCTCAGTCTACCTTCATCTGAACTTCCCCAGCTCACTCACTTTTATTTGGTCTTCCCTGGTGGCTCAGATGGTAAAGAATCTGCCCGCAGTGTGGGAGACCAGGGTTCGATCCCTGGATCTGGAAGATTTCCTGGAGGAAGGACTGGCAATCCACCCCAGTATTCTTGCCTGGAGAATCCCGTGGACAGAGCAACCTGGTGGGCTACAGCCCTTGGGGTCGCACAGAGTCAGACACAAACAGTTTCGCTTTCACTGTCTTTATCTTGATTAGACATAAGGAAAAATACAGTTATAAAAAGATAAAGTAAATATAGCTATAAAAATCAAATTATTTTGGCTAGAGCTCCACAATTAAATAAATATACATACTCTTATAGTCTAATAACTGAGCATGAATAAGGATACCTAGTGAAAGCTGTTTAAAATTAAAATTCTTAATATTTGGAAAATACACATGTAAGTTAGTAGAATGTTTCATACACCAGGGTAAATATAAGTTTAACAAGAGAAAATCATTTATGCACCTGATGTGGGAAACATTTGACTGCCTGTAATAGAACCTAACATTTTTTGAAAAACAGGTTTATTCTAGTATTATTAAAATAGGAGATACTAGTGATTTGAGATTTATAGGTGCAGTTCTTTGGATACTTTGTCAAAAATGAGATATTTTAACATTGTGAATGAGGTTGAGTGACAGAGAAAGTTTATATCAAGGAAAATATATAGTAGCTCATTAGAAATATTCTAAGATATGTTTATAATGCTAATATTATTCAAATTCTTACAAAAACAACTTGAATCTCTATGCAGTTATACAAACCACTTTCTACGTACTTAGGCTGATTGATGTTCAAATAGAGAAAGTAGGTTGATTTTTTCTGAATTTAGGGATTCTGAAGATTTGGAGGAGAGAAGGAAAAATATCATTCAATATTCTCTTTTATAACGTGACTCAGAGTAATTGGTAAAATTAGCAAATACTTCTTGGATTTTATGTCCAATTTAATTCTTTTGGGATACCTGGTGAAGCATGGTAGTCACAGCTTTAATAAACCCCAACTTTCTTGGTTTTGTGTGTATGTATATGCATAACCTCTTTTTCAGCCTGGGTAAATACTAAATAGTTACTTAACACACCATTTATAAATATGCTGTCCTTAATAGCTATCACAAGCTTCATTTCATACTTCAGCTTGACATTTAAGTTTCCTAAACCGAAGGGAAATGAGGCCATTAAAATAACATTGTCATTGTTTATGTGCTACGTTTAATTTCCCTGAGATATTTATCTTTTTCACTTTAAAAATGGCAGTTCCTAACTGTGCACACCCAGCACAATGAAGCAGTGATTATAATTTTTTTTTCTATGAGCACTGGGCATGTTTGGTTATATATTTTACCATAAAAATTATTCTTTAATTCGGTCTCTTCTGTGCCTTGAAGCTTACTGCCTTAGAGTTGCAATTTGATTGACATCGATTCAGTTATGTTTTTAGCATGCTTTAATTTTCAAATTTTCTTGGCAGAACTTATTTGCCTTCAGGATAGTCTTTGAGGGAAAGATAACTTAGATCATTGTAGATATGTGTATATTTGTGTATGTGTATATATGTACGTATATATATATAGTGGTACTCATTCATCTATAAAATTATATAATATGAAAGCTTTATTTTTTAATTTATATATTGTAATAGTGATCAAGTTAATATTTTCATGCATGTTTATATCTTTAGACTAAAGTTCCCTGTATTTTCAAAAGAAAACTATGGAGTTTATTTCATTTGTAAGCTGCAGCTGTCTGTTTGGTACTTTTTTTCTTTTGGCCACTTCTATTGGTCTTTCATTCATCTATTTTCATCCATCTTTGTTCTTTGGCCTGTGTGGACCTCCCATTGCAGTGGCCTCTCTTTATTTCATTTGTAAGCTGCAGCTGTCTGTTTGGTACTTTTTTTCTTTTGGCCACTTCTATTGGTCTTTCATTCATCTATTTTCATCCATCTTTGTTCTTTGGCCTGTGTGGACCTCCCATTGCAGTGGCCTCTCTTGTCACAGAGCACCAGCTCTGGGTGCATGCACTCCAGAGCTCCGGCTTGGTAGTTGGACCCCATTGGTCCAGCTGCTCCACGGCATGCGGGATCTTCCCAGACCAGGGATCGAACCAGCGCCCTTTGCACTGCAAGGCAGTGTCCTTTCCCACTGGACCACCAGGGAAGCCCTGTTTGGTACTTTTTTGATACTTAATAAATTCAATTATTTTTTAGGATACCACATTTTAAAAATAATCTTATTATAAACCAGTGTACACTAAAAATTTTCTACAAATCAGAATAAAGGGTGGAAAGTGTCCAATTTGAATCCACAATTAACATGTACAGAATTGTATTAACAATGCATTACCCTGCTTAGCAGTTACGTCACTTAAGGTATCTCAAAGTATTTCAAGTTAACATGAGGATATGTTAACTCATGAGCTCAGACTCAGCAAACACTTAAGCTTGCACATTGAAATACAAGAAAGATAAAAGCTTTAAAATTGTCAGCCACTACATTGCTGCTTTATTCCTAACTCCTCTGCATTACTTTCTACATTGCTTTTCACATTGCTTTTAATAGTAGAAGAAAATTATGCTAAAAGTAAAACATGCTAAAAATATTTGCATTGTTTTATGTCAAAAAGTTTGCAACGAGAAAAAAATTTAAAAATAAATAAATAAATAAAAAACAAACAAACAAACAAAAAGTCTGCACCACTATCTGTAAAAGAAAAAACCTTTGAGCAAATACATCACAAATTCTCACATACATGGATAAACCAGTAAGGGCACCTTCTCTGCCCCAGGATGGCATTTCAGAATGCCTTGCGACACGTCTCCACTTCACCGAAAGAGAAAGTGTTGTTTTTTAAATGTTGAGGGAGCTTTGGTTTTTGGTTTTTTGCTTGTTTTGCGTTTATCTGTAGACACATTAATAGAAGCTCTTTTCCCGTGGCTTTTGCATGTCTTGTACTTCTGTTTTAGCATAGATGTATGTGTATGGGTGTATGTCCGCATCTGTCCATACATGTACATACATGAGAAAATACAGAACTGGAGAATATGAAAGATTCTCATTACATAAAATGGCCTACTCTTGATTGAAAATTGTGTTGCTCACAACTTTCATTAACATTTTGAATGTCCTCTTCTTTTGTGTTTATATAAGTAGTAAAATTGTGTTATTGCTAGTTCCTGGAAAGATTATAATGTCAGATCAAGTAATCTGTTCAATAGGATGATATATCTATGTAGATGTATATCATTTTAATTTTCAAGAAAACATTTTGTGAAAATGTTGATTTTTTTTCTGGGATCGTGCTGCTGAGAATTGGTTATTCATTAACAAAATATTTTTAGACTGTAATGTAAAGATCGTAAATGCTCTGTGCATTTCCTAAACTTTCAAGATGGAGGAAATTTAGGTCTACCTTTTGATAAAAATTCAGATTGTGTGTTTTCTCTGTATGTTTTTCTTAACGAATTTGCTAATAGCTTTCAGTAACATTTCCAAGTAATTTTTTCCCACTTACAGAAGAGAGCAAAAGTGAAAACAGTAACTTAGATTGTTTTGTTTTTTTTTTTACTTTCTGATTGTTTTTGTACTTTAAAAAGTAGTACGGGAGGGACATGCAAGCGGGAGGAAACGTGGGTGAATCATGTTGATATTTGACAGAAAACAGCAAAATTCTGTAAAGCAATTATCCTTCAAAATGCTTTTCTTGATTTAGTTGATAATGATGATGTTTAACACAAAAAATAAATTAAGGGTTTCCCTGGTGGTCCAGTGGGTAAAGAGTCCACCTTGCAGTGCAAGAGACACCAATTCAATCCCTGGACTGGGAAGACCCCATGTGCCACGGAGCACCTGGACCAGTGTTTCCAGTTTCAAGCCAGCGCTCTGGAGTGCATGTGCCCAGAGCCAGTGCTCTGCAACGAGAGAGGCCGCTGCAATGGGAGGCCCACACACGCCAAAGAATAAAAAAAATTGGTGAAAATAAATACAAATTTTAAAAAAAGAGGCGTGATGGGGAAAAGAAAAAAAATTAATGAATTAATATTCTTGGCCCCTCCCCACAAAAAAGTAACTACTAGTTCATATATACCATATGCCCTTATTATTCATAATAATAGTTTCACTATCTATACAATCTGTATTATTCACATTGTCTTTATAAAACAGCAGACTGTTTTCTGTCATAAAACAAATGTGGTTTGTACTGGCATAGATACGTCATCGTTTAAAGGAGTTTTAAAGTGTCCTTCTTGCACTGTCTTAAGCTTTAAATCAATGTCTGGCTCTTAATTGTAGCAAATGGCATGACACACTATATCCATGGAGAGCTTTTGACAAAAACTTAACATATCAGAATTTCTTTGGTGTGTGGTTTACTCAGGTGGCTTCAGTTTCCCTCTAGTGAATTAATACTCTCATCCTGATGCTAGAGTGTAGAACATTGTTGTTACTGTGAACACATCTTCTGCAGATGATCGCCTGTTCCCTTTCCTTGTTGATATTTTTCTTTCTTAAACTTTGTCGCTCAGAATATCTTTAATGCTAGCCAAGGAGTCAGGGATTTGGACGTATTTGCATGGACTTCCAAAGCTTTTTCCCCCCAGGTGAGTTAACTGTAAGGAACAGTCATACATTACGCAGACATTTCAGCATGTTTAACAAATTTTATATTGTATCTTTGAAGCCTGTGCTTAAGATAAGTAAAAACAATTTTTTTTACCAAAAACAGTTTATATGCAAAGTACTGCAATTGAGTTTTCCCACAAACCCTTTCCCTCTGTTTCTTCTAAAGACTTTATTATTCAACTTTTAGTAGACTTCAAATTTGCTATATTATATTTAATTCTATGACTAGCTTCTCCAGTAATTAAATACAAGCCTAGCTTTTTCAGAACTTGCTTTTTTAGGTGGGAGAATTTCCACCCGATGGCTATTCTGTTTTTCCCTAGCCTTGCCCAGTGCTCTTTTAAATGTTCATCTGAGAATGGGATGGAATTGCAGGGAGCAAATACAAACATTGCAATTCATCAATTTCATAAGTTGTTGCCCAGGTCTTAAATCTCTGTATTGAATGAAACATGAATTTTAGGATTGCTTAAGAATACAAACACAGGTTTGTGATTTTAGGCCTACCAGTCCTTTTTATACTGTTTTTAAAAAGTATAGACTTTGCTGTACATTTATTAATTTATGTTTCTTTAATCAATCAAATATGATATACTTTAGTATAGTCTTTCTGTGTTGCCTTTCAGTGAATAGCTTCCAATTATTAATAGTTATTGCCAAGACTTTTCTCTCACTGTTACCTGAGTGTTCAAATTGAAAATATTGTTTTAACTTAATTAAATGCTTACGATGCATCATAAAGATAAGTGAATATTTTTCACTAAATCTGTTCATATTTTCTTAGCTTTATAATACCATGCAGTTTTTTTAAAAATCTGTTGTAAATATAACTAATTTTACTCTTTCATCTGTGAAATAGCACAGTGTATTTGCTAAAATTAATTATTCACAACCAGACACTTTAACTCCATGAGTAAAATAGCCCAATGAAAGTATAGACTTTACTCTTCATTTTGGGTGCTATCTTTATATTCTCATTGGTGTGCAGATATATACATTTTTTTACAAGTATGCACAAGAGAATATGTGCATATTTTACTTTAGATTGTAAGTTTAAATTTTTCAAGTATTTAAACTTCTCATTTTCATTAAATTGTCACTATATAAGAAATTTTGAATAAATATGGTACAAAATTATAGTAAATGTAAAAATTGTCCACAGTACATATCTGTAGAAGTCAAAATTGATGAGTATTCATCGCCACAATTGAATTTATGAGATATTATATGAAGGTTACTAATGGATTTTAGCTTTTTTTATATTTAATTTCCCACAAACCCTTTCCCTCTGTTTCTTCTAAAGACTTTATTATTCAACTTTTAGTAGACTTCAAATTTGCTATATTATATTTAATTCTATGACTAGCTTCTCCAGTAATTAAATACAAGCCTAGCTTTTTCAGAACTTGCTTTTTTAGGTGGGAGAATTTCCACCCGATGGCTATTCTGTTTTTCCCTAGCCTTGCCCAGTGCTCTTTTAAATGTTCATCTGAGAATGGGATGGAATTGCAGGGAGCAAATACAAACATTGCAATTCATCAATTTCATAAGTTGTTGCCCAGGTCTTAAATCTCTGTATTGAATGAAACATGAATTTTAGGATTGCTTAAGAATACAAACACAGGTTTGTGATTTTAGGCCTACCAGTCCTTTTTATACTGTTTTTAAAAAGTATAGACTTTGCTGTACATTTATTAATTTATGTTTCTTTAATCAATCAAATATGATATACTTTAGTATAGTCTTTCTGTGTTGCCTTTCAGTGAATAGCTTCCAATTATTAATAGTTATTGCCAAGACTTTTCTCTCACTGTTACCTGAGTGTTCAAATTGAAAATATTGTTTTAACTTAATTAAATGCTTACGATGCATCATAAAGATAAGTGAATATTTTTCACTAAATCTGTTCATATTTTCTTAGCTTTATAATACCATGCAGTTTTTAAAATCTGTTGTAAATATAACTAATTTTACTCTTTCATCTGTGAAATAGCACAGTGTATTTGCTAAAATTAATTATTCACAACCAGACACTTTAACTCCATGAGTAAAATAGCCCAATGAAAGTATAGACTTTACTCTTCATTTTGGGTGCTATCTTTATATTCTCATTGGTGTGCAGATATATACATTTTTACAAGTATGCACAAGAGAATATGTGCATATTTTACTTTAGATTGTAAGTTTAAATTTTCAAGTATTTAAACTTCTCATTTTCATTAAATTGTCACTATATAAGAAATTTTGAATAAATATGGTACAAAATTATAGTAAATGTAAAAATTGTCCACAGTACATATTTGTAGAAGTCAAAATTGATGAGTATTCATCACCACAATTGAATTTATGAGATATTATATGAAGGTTAATAATGGATTTTAGCTATTCCTGATTTAGTTTATACTGAATTAAAGTCACAGGTACAGGGATTTCTTAAATCCACATTTTTTAAGCTTATAATTTTATGTGTAATTTTCTACTGTGTAATATGGGCATGTATACATATCTTTTAGAATGAGTCTACTCTCAGGGATAGAGCTTTTCAAGTCATATTTTGTCTTGCAGAATATGTTAGTGAATTTTTTTCATTCTTATCCTATTTATAACGTAACTGAATATTAATCTAATTTTTACCTAGTGTTTGAATAAGTCCCATTATGATCATTTTCTACTGTATTTGAACAAAGCAATTTGTAGAGTCTGTTTCCCTGCGTTTAAAAATGCAGTCTAAATGTGTTTTAAAAAGAAGTAATAATGGCAATGGAAGAATTTCCAGTGTGAAACTTTCAGGTGCATCTAGTTGGGAAAAAGAGCAAATATGGGCAGGTTATTACTTCTCTTACTGCAGTCACGTAGGAAATACTTTCATCATGACACTCGGATTCAACAGAAAATTCAAGGCATGTTCTTTTCTTTCATTTTAGAAGTGACTCTCTGATATCCAAATCCAGTATGTTTATATAAGCTGCATTTTTAATGTTGATCTCTTCTCTGTCATGGTTAAAACATGATCCTCTTTTTCTTTTAATAGCGTTAATATATCGCTGTTTGATGATAATCTAGCAGATCTTAAGACATTTTTTTAAATTTTATGATTTTTAGTCATTGCTAAAATTAATTATTCACAACCAGACACTTTAACTCCATGAGTAAAATAGCCCAATGAAAGTATAGACTTTACTCTTCATTTTGGGTGCTATCTTTATATTCTCATTGGTGTGCAGATATATACATTTTTTTACAAGTATGCACAAGAGAATATGTGCATATTTTACTTTAGATTGTAAGTTTAAATTTTTCAAGTATTTAAACTTCTCATTTTCATTAAATTGTCACTATATAAGAAATTTTGAATAAATATGGTACAAAATTATAGTAAATGTAAAAATTGTCCACAGTACATATTTGTAGAAGTCAAAATTGATGAGTATTCATCACCACAATTGAATTTATGAGATATTATATGAAGGTTAATAATGGATTTTAGCTATTCCTGATTTAGTTTATACTGAATTAAAGTCACAGGTACAGGGATTTCTTAAATCCACATTTTTTAAGCTTATAATTTTATGTGTAATTTTCTACTGTGTAATATGGGCATGTATACATATCTTTTAGAATGAGTCTACTCTCAGGGATAGAGCTTTTCAAGTCATATTTTGTCTTGCAGAATATGTTAGTGAATTTTTTTCATTCTTATCCTATTTATAACGTAACTGAATATTAATCTAATTTTTACCTAGTGTTTGAATAAGTCCCATTATGATCATTTTCTACTGTATTTGAACAAAGCAATTTGTAGAGTCTGTTTCCCTGCTTAAAATGCAGTCTAAATGTGTTTTAAAAAGAAGTAATAATGGCAATGGAAGAATTTCCAGTGTGAAACTTTCAGGTGCATCTAGTTGGGAAAAAGAGCAAATATGGGCAGGTTATTACTTCTCTTACTGCAGTCACGTAGGAAATACTTTCATCATGACACTCGGATTCAACAGAAAATTCAAGGCATGTTCTTTTCTTTCATTTTAGAAGTGACTCTCTGATATCCAAATCCAGTATGTTTATATAAGCTGCATTTTTAATGTTGATCTCTTCTCTGTCATGGTTAAAACATGATCCTCTTTTTCTTTTAATAGCATTAATATATCGCTGTTTAATGATAATCTAGCAGATCTTAAGACATTTTTATTTGTGCTGTGTTAAGAAAGTGTGAGTTGTTAAAATCTTATAAGCATTCTTGTTCATAACTAATAAATATTGAGTAGCTGTATTTCTTGTACACTTTTAAGCATTGTTATCTCTGTTTATAGATAAGTCTTCACCATCTTCATACCTGTTTTCTCTATTTGTTGTTACTGCAAAAAATGGAAAAAAGTGAAGATTTAGACTATTTTTTTTAAATTTTGGCCTTTTATATTGGTTTTTATTTATTTATTTTCATCCATCTTTATTCTTTGGCGTGTGTGGGCCTTTATTGCAGTGGCCACTCTGACTGGCTCTGGGCACATGCACTGCAGAGCACTGGCTCATAATTGGACATAGTGGTCCAGCCACTCCATGGCATGTGGGATCTCCCTGGGCCAGGGATTGAACCAGTGCCCCTTGCACTCTAAGGTGTACTCTTTACCCACTGGGCCACCTGGGAATCCCCAGATTGAGACTTTTTAACCCATACCAACAGGCAGTAATGCAGTAATAATGATTCGGAATTATTCACTTGTGGTTCATATAGTAAATTATTTTTGTTTCTCCTGTTTTTAAATATTTCATTAACAGAAGTAAAATCAAGTACTATCATATTCCTCAAGTTAGTGGAGAGAAACTAGAGATTCAGTTGCTCTCCTGGTGTAATTTTCTTCTCTTGAATTCTATATTAAATATTCAAAATTGAATAACAGAAAGATTCTCTAACAGTGGTACTAACAAACACTTTAGTTATCTTTGGATATGTGTTCTTTTTCTAAACTGATGCATTATGGACTTGCTACAAAAGCTGTTAAAAAGAGGATTTTGAAAGTGATACCAGATTGTATTTTGTTTACTTTTTTTTTCCTATTCAAATTTTCAGGAACCTAAAACTAATACTGATGACTTTTTCAAAGACATAAACTCCTGCTGCCCACGAAAATTCAAGGCATGTTCTTTTCTTTCATTTTAGAAGTGACTCTCTGATATCCAAATCCAGTATGTTTATATAAGCTGCATTTTTAATGTTGATCTCTTCTCTGTCATGGTTAAAACATGATCCTCTTTTTCTTTTAATAGCATTAATATATCGCTGTTTAATGATAATCTAGCAGATCTTAAGACATTTTTATTTGTGCTGTGTTAAGAAAGTGTGAGTTGTTAAAATCTTATAAGCATTCTTGTTCATAACTAATAAATATTGAGTAGCTGTATTTCTTGTACACTTTTAAGCATTGTTATCTCTGTTTATAGATAAGTCTTCACCATCTTCATACCTGTTTTCTCTATTTGTTGTTACTGCAAAAAATGGAAAAAAGTGAAGATTTAGACTATTTTTTTTTAATTTTGGCCTTTTATATTGGTTTTTATTTATTTATTTTCATCCATCTTTATTCTTTGGCGTGTGTGGGCCTTTATTGCAGTGGCCACTCTGACTGGCTCTGGGCACATGCACTGCAGAGCACTGGCTCATAATTGGACATAGTGGTCCAGCCACTCCATGGCATGTGGGATCTCCCTGGGCCAGGGATTGAACCAGTGCCCCTTGCACTCTAAGGTGTACTCTTTACCCACTGGGCCACCTGGGAATCCCCAGATTGAGACTTTTTAACCCATACCAACAGGCAGTAATGCAGTAATAATGATTCGGAATTATTCACTTGTGGTTCATATAGTAAATTATTTTTGTTTCTCCTGTTTTTAAATATTTCATTAACAGAAGTAAAATCAAGTACTATCATATTCCTCAAGTTAGTGGAGAGAAACTAGAGATTCAGTTGCTCTCCTGGTGTAATTTTCTTCTCTTGAATTCTATATTAAATATTCAAAATTGAATAACAGAAAGATTCTCTAACAGTGGTACTAACAAACACTTTAGTTATCTTTGGATATGTGTTCTTTTTCTAAACTGATGCATTATGGACTTGCTACAAAAGCTGTTAAAAAGAGGATTTTGAAAGTGATACCAGATTGTATTTTGTTTACTTTTTTTTTCCTATTCAAATTTTCAGGAACCTAAAACTAATACTGATGACTTTTTCAAAGACATAAACTCCTGCTGCCCACAGGAAGCAACGATGCAAGAACAAGATATGCCGTTCTTGCGAGGAGGGCCAGGCATGTACAAGGTAGTGAAGACGGGACCTTCCGGTCACAACATCAGAAGCTGCCCTAACCTTAGAGGTATCCCAATTGGAATGTTAGTTCTGGGAAACAAAGTCAAAGCAGTGGGAGAGGTATGGATTCTTGTAGCTTCATGACTTCTAAGACATTCATTCTTAATGTAATACAACCAAAGCATCTCTTTCTTCCAACGGTTGCCATTTCCATCCCAGGTTTTGAAGTGTTAATGTTCTTTATCTTTACTTGTATCGAAAATACTGATGCGATTTTTCTGTGCTTCTTTTTTTTTTTAAGTATTTTATTCTCATAATTACTCTTGTGAAAATAATACTTACATAACAAAGTGGTTTGTACTGTATTTATAAATGTTTGGTATTTACACATATCTTTCCATTAATACAAAGGTGTACTATACTGTTATGGATGAACAGCGCTTTAAAATATTGACTACAAATCAGTATGGAGGTGTGTGATGTTTAAAAGGTTCCATTTCTTTGTTCCCATTCTCACTGTGTCTCACTGAAGTCCTGAGCAAATAACATTACTCTTGAGTCAACTCTGGCATTTGCCTTGGCTGATGATGTAGTGTGTCATGCTATTTCTCAGTGTCAGGGTCATTCTCAAGTCGCCTTGTAGACACTACCAACCTAAATAATAAAGAGGATGCTGTGTTAGGACATTTTAGGTGCCAATCAAAGAGCCACATGTATTGGGGGTAGTGTTTAAATTTATGTATGGATTATCCTGTGCCTTAACAACAATACTGTTTGTATTAAAGTCATCAGTGAGCATTATGTGACAAGGCTGTTTATTGATTTCTCTCTTACCTCAGGCTGTGGTCTTAATTTCAGAAACTAATTTGACGCTAGAGATTTATTGGAATAATTACTCAAACGTTTTGCTGGTTTTCGGCCTGAGTGCCCTGAAAGGATCAAGCCAACCAATCATGCTTTCTGTTGTGTACCAGGTAACCAATTCTGAAGGGACCTGGGTGCAGCTGGATAAGAACAGCATGGTAGAGTTCTGTGAGAGTGACGAAGGCGAGGCCTGGTCCCTGGCTAGGGACAGGGGCGGAAACCAGTACCTCCGGCACGAAGATGGCAAGTTGGCTTATGTTTGTGATTCATTCCGATTTACCTAGTGTGCTCTGTTTCTTTTGTGGTAAAGAGAGCTTGTGTGTGTGTTTATTTTTTAAGCAAAATCAAAACTAAAGATTTAAAAGTCTTGCAAGTGTTGAATGTCCCATGTGAAATACTATAGGCACGAAATGAATACACAGAAGAGAATTCAAAGGAAGTATGAAACACAGGAAGTGGTCTTTGTAAAACCTGCTTTCCATTTCATTAATAGAACCATAATTTTATTACATTGTATAAAATCATAGTTAAAAGGAGAATTCTTCTGTTTCAGTTGAGGACTAAGCATTTGACTCTTTTTACCACTAAATGGAAGTTGAGTTTTCAAGCCACTGATCCTAGCACTTCTCCTAGGCAATTTCATTCTGTTGAATTATATGTTAGTAAAGAAGCATTGAATAGGGCTTCCCCTGGTGGTCCAGTGGGTAAGGACACCGCCTTGCAGTGCAAGGGGCGCCGGTTCGATCCCTGGCCTGGGAAGATCCCACGTGCCACAGAGCGGCTGGACCCATGTGTCCAGTTACCGAGCCGGAGCTCTGGAGCGCATGCGCCCAGAGCCGGCACTCTGCGACAACAGAGGCCACCGCGATGGGAGGCCCACAGGAGCCAAAGAACAAAGACGGATGAAAACAGAGAAATGAAAGACCAATAGAAGTGGCCCGCTCCCTCCCCAACCCGACCCCCACCCAAAATAAATAAATAAATCTTTTAAAAAAAAAAAAAAGAAGCATTGAATATATGCACAGCTTCTTTGGGAGGAGGGGTTCCTATTTTGTTGCTTGTTTTGAGTTTCAGCTTTAGGCTTTGTTTTACTGTTTTTAACAACGTTCTCATTTAATCAGGGATTTCCCTTTTTGTCCTTCTCCTCTTCATTCTGCTGATGGCAAAACCTTGTTCAGACCGTGTCTTCATTTAGGGGAAGCTTTAACTGATCCTGACAGACTGAAGAGTTAACTCTGACCCTAAAGATCCAAATTCACCACTAAAACAAAACCGGTATTATGTTGAAGTTAATATTTATTTCTTCACACTCAGATTGTGAGTCCATTGTGGTCAATTGCACGTTTTTTATTGTCGTATTCCTAGTTCTAAAACAGTTGTGGCATGTGCTAGTTGCTTGCTAAGCGTTCTAAATACAAATTAAGTCACAAAAGTATTAAGACATCAAAATAAGATTTTTCTACCAAAGCTCAAAATTTATAGCATAGGGTTCAACAAAGAACATGCTTTTTATCCTTTTTCAATAAAACAAATTAAGTCACAAAGTATTAAGACATATAATGAAGAAAAATTCTTCTGTTTTAACTTAGAAACATAATTTTATTACATTGTATAAACTCCTAGTTAAAAGGAGCATTCTTCTGTTTCAGTTGAGGACTAAGCATTTGACTCTTTTTACCACTAAATGGAAGTTGAGTTTTCAAGCCACTGATCCTAGCACTTCTCCTAGGCAATTTCATTCTGTTGAATTATATGTTAGTAAAGAAGCATTGAATAGGGCTTCCCCTGGTGGTCCAGTGGGTAAGGACACCGCCTTGCAGTGCAAGGGGCGCCGGTTCGATCCCTGGCCTGGGAAGATCCCACGTGCCACAGAGCGGCTGGACCCATGTGTCCAGTTACCGAGCCGGAGCTCTGGAGCGCATGCGCCCAGAGCCGGCACTCTGCGACAACAGAGGCCACCGCGATGGGAGGCCCACAGGAGCCAAAGAACAAAGACGGATGAAAACAGAGAAATGAAAGACCAATAGAAGTGGCCCGCTCCCTCCCCAACCCGACCCCCACCCAAAATAAATAAATAAATCTTTTAAAAAAAAAAAAAAGAAGCATTGAATATATGCACAGCTTCTTTGGGAGGAGGGGTTCCTATTTTGTTGCTTGTTTTGAGTTTCAGCTTTAGGCTTTGTTTTACTGTTTTTAACAACGTTCTCATTTAATCAGGGATTTCCCTTTTTGTCCTTCTCCTCTTCATTCTGCTGATGGCAAAACCTTGTTCAGACCGTGTCTTCATTTAGGGGAAGCTTTAACTGATCCTGACAGACTGAAGAGTTAACTCTGACCCTAAAGATCCAAATTCACCACTAAAACAAAACCGGTATTATGTTGAAGTTAATATTTATTTCTTCACACTCAGATTGTGAGTCCATTGTGGTCAATTGCACGTTTTTTATTGTCGTATTCCTAGTTCTAAAACAGTTGTGGCATGTGCTAGTTGCTTGCTAAGCGTTCTAAATACAAATTAAGTCACAAAAGTATTAAGACATCAAAATAAGATTTTTCTACCAAATCTCAAAATTTATAGCATAGGGTTCAACAAAAGAACATGCTTTTTTTTATCCAGAAGAGTATAAAGTTATAATAATCATTATCCAAGAGGCAATATGGCCTTAGTATAGATAGGTTCAAGAAGTTTGGAATTTGTATAATTAACAGAGTACGTTTAGATACATTAACATGGTACAGTAAACATTTTCCCGTTTACCCCCAACATGCCTTTGAGATAAGTTATATAATCTTCATCTTACAGTTAAGGAGACTACAGCTCATAGAATTTAAAATGACTCGTTAGCTTATGTGTGGCAGTAAACAACAAAACTCTGTAAAAGCTAAATAAAATAAATTTTAAAAATATGACTTGTTCTATCACTGGATACAGGCCAGATGAAAGACTTGAGCCAGAATCTTCCTTCATATTTCACCTGCTGTGCTCACTACACCATATTGCATCAGTTACCACTGAGCACGATTTGAAAACCTGCTTCTTCCCTTGACCTTACAGACACACTTTTCTTAGTCAAGGATGTTATCGTCATAAAATAATGTTCAGAGAGGGTAGAACTGTTCTTCATTATGTTTTGAAAAACAAGAATAAATATATATATATACTTAGAGATATATATAGTCATGGTTTGATTCTTAATATTTTGACATAAAAATAAGAATAAATATATATATGTACACACTTAGAGATATATATATAGTCATGATGTGACTCTTAATATTTTGACAGAAAATCTGGGGTCAAAAGGAAAGAAGCTAATGCCTTAAAAGTGATTAAGATTAGTTTGATGTGTTACTGAAGTAGTCTGCTCATTGGTTTTCGTATGTAACTGAATTTAGTATTGAAATAAGATTTGGCATATAGTAATTTATTCATACAGAGCTGCATAAGTAAAACTAAAGCTTTCCTCATTATAAAAGTCATTTGTAGGTTTCTGATGTCTGTAGATAAAGCTAACCGGCAAAGATACCACTGTCTGTGATCAAAACAGGCACACTTGTGCTTTGCCCTTCTCCATCTAGAGCATGAGAGCAGGGTTATCTTTTCCATTCAGATTGTTGTGCGTGAGTGAGTTTCAGAAGAAATACTCTACTGCTGAAACCCTCATACTGAAGAGTATTGCCTAAGGGAAGAGCTAGGATTGGTTCTTGAAAAAAACCTAGACGTGCTGGTCAAGAGGTAGATCCTGCAGTACCACCAGCACAGAAGGACTCTGACTTACCGGTAGGAAGAAAACATGCTGCCACTTTCTTCTAGTTCCATTTTTAGTTTAAAAAGACACGAATTTTCAACATGTTCCTTTTAAATAAAAAAAACTTTAGGACTTCCCTGGTGGCCCAGTGGGTAAAGAGTCTGCCGTGCAGTATAAGGGACACTGGTTCGATCCCTGGCCCAGGAAGATCCCACGTGCCACAGAGCGGCTGGACCAGTGTGTCCAGTTACGAGCCAACGGCATGTGCCCAGAGCTGGTGCTCTGCAACGAGAGGCCACTGCAATGGGAGGCCTTCACAGGCCGAAGAATAAAGATGGATGAAAATAAATAAATAAATAACCAATAAAAGGACCAAAATTTAAAAAAAAGAAAAACTCTCCATAATGCTATTTTAATGAAATAAATACTGTTTTCTCCTTTCACCGTTCATTGGACAGATTTTGCCTTTTATTAGTTGCATTAATATGACTAATTATGGTATTAGTGTTTTCAGTATTACATCAGACATAATCTTACAGCCGCCTTATTGTTAGTAAGGGATTAATTTAGCTCACCAATTTATATATTGTACCTTTGTAAACTGGAAAAAATATTTGCCATTTCCTTGCTGAAATAAGAATTCTGATACATTTGTTGGCTTCAAGATGTGTTTATAGAAGTGACTATAAAACCAAGTTTGTCATCCTTCCAGTAGGTAACATAGCTATTATGTAATGAGTAAAAGTAAGTACAGAGTTAAATTTTCCATAATTTTCATATTGAGAATTTAAAATATTTGATAAGTGAACACTCTTTTTGATATGACATATATTTTGAAGACATTTTTCTGTTTGAAAATGGTATAGAAGATATTTTAAAATTTTGATTTATGGGACATCTGTTTTTATTTTATAAAATTCCCTTGTATAAGTTTGTTACAAATCTGAACTCCTGGCCCAGAAATGATCGTATGCATTCAGTAATGTATCCTGCCACAGTAAAAGCAAATTGACTCCATAAGAGCCTACTTCATTCCTAAACGTCACAGTGGATTTGATAGCTGAAAACAGCTTCCTCACATACTTGGTCAGTTTCAGTGACATAACTGGTAGACTTACCATCAAACCTAAGTGTGAGGTTACTTTAAAATTTACACATCCTCAAACTCTTGCTTGCAACTTTCTCTCTTTTTTCTATAAATAGAGAATAGCGCACAAGAAACTGACTTTATAGATGTTCCTTTTATTGTAGAACAAGTTCTTCTGGATCAGAATTCTCAGACTCCCCCTCCAAGCCCTTTCTCAGTGCAAGCGTTTAACACAGGGGCCAGCTGCAGTGCCCAAGGGTTTGATTATGGCCTCGGAAATAATAAAGGTAGGTGTCTCAAAGTGAGTCTCTGACTTCACAGTGATTGCTTTATTACCTTCTCTTACACCCATTTTATGACTATTCACCCACAAAGCTTTTTAAGAGTTTGTTCCTAGGAAGCTAACAATCAAAATGCTTAAGAAGCTGTTCTTTTTATTGGTTTTATCCATGTTAGCTTAAGTTTATAGTTCTTGCTTATTTGTTCCCATTTTATCTGCACTCGTTTTGAATTCACATCATGAAGATTCTGTGTCACTATATCTAGTACTTTATCATCCACTTGTTATTAAATGTTGATGAGCAAGAAAGAACTTTCCAAAATGATCCATTTAAAATCACAATATTTTAAGTAATATTTCTAAGTAACATTGTACATCAGCTTTATTAAATACATGTGGCTTTGGATGTAATCAGTTTTCTTAGTTGATTTTGAATTACATGAAATGATATCTTTGGGTTTGGTGTATATAATGAAACCAAAATATTGTAAAAGGAAAAAGAGAAACCCTAAATTAGCCATATAACTTTTAAAAATATACAGTTTGTTTGGGTTGCATTAATAGAAGAGACCAGAATCATGGAAAGTCCAAATAATAATTATTTTTGGAGTAATTTATGCTTGAATTCCACCCCAAATTCCATTTGTATATAAATTTGGACATATTCACATTCTCTCTTATGAGCCTGATCCTGACTCTTAGCTTCCAAATCAGCAGTTCTGTCTGCAGGTCGCATGCAGATGGCCAGTGGGTAGGAAGGAGAAGACAGTCTCCATGGAAATACTCTCACTTGAAAATGCTGTTTAACTCATAGAATTTGATTTCCAGCTTACCATCAAACCTAAGTGTGAGGTTACTTTAAAATTTACACATCCTCAAACTCTTGCTTGCAACTTTCTCTTTTTTCTATAAATAGAGAATAGCGCACAAGAAACTGACTTTATAGATGTTCCTTTTATTGTAGAACAAGTTCTTCTGGATCAGAATTCTCAGACTCCCCCTCCAAGCCCTTTCTCAGTGCAAGCGTTTAACACAGGGGCCAGCTGCAGTGCCCAAGGGTTTGATTATGGCCTCGGAAATAATAAAGGTAGGTGTCTCAAAGTGAGTCTCTGACTTCACAGTGATTGCTTTATTACCTTCTCTTACACCCATTTTATGACTATTCACCCACAAAGCTTTTTAAGAGTTTGTTCCTAGGAAGCTAACAATCAAAATGCTTAAGAAGCTGTTCTTTTTATTGGTTTTATCCATGTTAGCTTAAGTTTATAGTTCTTGCTTATTTGTTCCCATTTTATCTGCACTCGTTTTGAATTCACATCATGAAGATTCTGTGTCACTATATCTAGTACTTTATCATCCACTTGTTATTAAATGTTGATGAGCAAGAAAGAACTTTCCAAAATGATCCATTTAAAATCACAATATTTTAAGTAATATTTCTAAGTAACATTGTACATCAGCTTTATTAAATACATGTGGCTTTGGATGTAATCAGTTTTCTTAGTTGATTTTGAATTACATGAAATGATATCTTTGGGTTTGGTGTATATAATGAAACCAAAATATTGTAAAAGGAAAAAGAGAAACCCTAAATTAGCCATATAACTTTTAAAAATATACAGTTTGTTTGGGTTGCATTAATAGAAGAGACCAGAATCATGGAAAGTCCAAATAATAATTATTTTTGGAGTAATTTATGCTTGAATTCCACCCCAAATTCCATTTGTATATAAATTTGGACATATTCACATTCTCTCTTATGAGCCTGATCCTGACTCTTAGCTTCCAAATCAGCAGTTCTGTCTGCAGGTCGCATGCAGATGGCCAGTGGGTAGGAAGGAGAAGACAGTCTCCATGGAAATACTCTCACTTGAAAATGCTGTTTAACTCATAGAATTTGATTTCCAGAAACAAGTACATTTGTATTAATACCTGACTTGCAGGCCAAGTGAGGTAATGAAATAGCCAACAAAATACAAAATTACATCAGAATGGAAGAAATATTCAGTTTAACATGAAGTCACTTTCTATCTGTATCTTTATTGCTTTCCACAATGTGTTTTTATAAAGGAAGCCTCGGCTGCAGGATTTCTTTTTGACTTCCTCCTGTATGGGTTGCTCTATCCTACAGGCTTAGATTCTGTCTGCTCACTCATTTCTGGCAGCTCAGATTTCAACTAACTTAAACTAGATCTTCGTACTTAAGTAGGATAAATGCTTTGTGGTGTTTGCTTTATGTCCCTTTCCTTCTACTACTGCCAATTCTTAAAGTCTCGGTGTTTACGTACCACTATATACCTGTATAATAGTCTGTTTAAAATCATGTTTAATTCAAATTGTATGCTTTCAGGCTCTAAAATGTCCAAATTGTACTGGTGGCTATCACACTAAATCCGTCTTTAAAACATAATTTGTTAAAGCATCATAAGAATAAAAGACAACTTTTAAGAGACACAGACCTAGCTGAAGACATTTGTTATTAAATAAAAATAACATATTCCTTTTTAGAAATGGTTTTGCTAATATTGTTCAGAAATAGCATGGAGTTGATAATATGCTTCAAATATATTTAGGTGGAGCAGAGAAATACCAAGGAATTTTACTCTGGTTAAATACATCTAGCCTGTATTTTTATCTTACTTTTAATAGTAGTTCCCTTTTTCTTTAGCTCTTTAACCCAAGATGAGGCACTTGTTTTTTGCAAAAATTCTTTTTGCTTAAAACAATTTTATAAAATTCTTCATCATCTCTAAAATGCTTCCTGTAATCTGCAGGATTAAATGTCTTTTAAAGACATGTAGCCTGTGTGCACAGTTCTTTCCATATCTCTCTCTTGTTAGAGCTTCACTTACAGTTTCATTTATGAAACTTAATTATATGTAGGGACCGTGGCTGAAAAGGTACTCTCTTTCATTTTCTGCATCAGCTAGTCTGGATGTGTTTTTTTGCCTCCCCTCTTCTTCAGCATCATTTAAACTATTTAATATATATATTCTCATTAATAAGGAGCGATCCATCCAATTATATCATTTCAGATTTTTATTTTTCTACTAATATCCTTTGTATTTAATTCAGAATAAGATTTCAGAACAGTATTTGAGATAGTATTCAAATACGGTAGATCATAGTCCTTTTTATCTTATAGGTCTTAAAGGTTTTTATAGTGTCACTCCAAGCAGAAGAGTTCATGCCTTTAAAATTGTATAACTTCATTGGCAACAATGATTTTAAAAAAGAAATATCAATTATAGCTGTACTATAAATTAATAACATAAGTTGATAACATGTACTTTGCCTGCCTTCAGTCATACATAAAACTTTCATATTATTTTGCATATTTTCTGTGTAAAATGTATCACATATAAAGCAGGGTGATAATAGTTCCGGGTGATAACATGTCTCGGTGTTTACGACCACTATATACCTGTATAATAGTCTGTTTAAAATCATGTTTAATTCAAATTGTATGCTTTCAGGCTCTAAAATGTCCAAATTGTACTGGTGGCTATCACACTAAATCCGTCTTTAAAACATAATTTGTTAAAGCATCATAAGAATAAAAGACAACTTTTAAGAGACACAGACCTAGCTGAAGACATTTGTTATTAAATAAAAATAACATATTCCTTTTTAGAAATGGTTTTGCTAATATTGTTCAGAAATAGCATGGAGTTGATAATATGCTTCAAATATATTTAGGTGGAGCAGAGAAATACCAAGGAATTTTACTCTGGTTAAATACATCTAGCCTGTATTTTTATCTTACTTTTAATAGTAGTTCCCTTTTTCTTTAGCTCTTTAACCCAAGATGAGGCACTTGTTTTTTGCAAAAATTCTTTTTGCTTAAAACAATTTTATAAAATTCTTCATCATCTCTAAAATGCTTCCTGTAATCTGCAGGATTAAATGTCTTTTAAAGACATGTAGCCTGTGTGCACAGTTCTTTCCATATCTCTCTCTTGTTAGAGCTTCACTTACAGTTTCATTTATGAAACTTAATTATATGTAGGGACCGTGGCTGAAAAGGTACTCTCTTTCATTTTCTGCATCAGCTAGTCTGGATGTGTTTTTTTGCCTCCCCTCTTCTTCAGCATCATTTAAACTATTTAATATATATATTCTCATTAATAAGGAGCGATCCATCCAATTATATCATTTCAGATTTTTATTTTTCTACTAATATCCTTTGTATTTAATTCAGAATAAGATTTCAGAACAGTATTTGAGATAGTATTCAAATACGGTAGATCATAGTCCTTTTTATCTTATAGGTTTTAAAAGGGTTTTTTATAGTGTCACTCCAAGCAGAAGAGTTCATGCCTTTAAAATTGTATAACTTCATTGGCAACAATGATTTTAAAAAAGAAATATCAATTATAGCTGTACTATAAATTAATAACATAAGTTGATAACATGTACTTTGCCTGCCTTCAGTCATACATAAAACTTTCATATTATTTTGCATATTTTCTGTGTAAAATGTATCACATATAAAGCAGGGTGATAATAGTCCTTGCCGGGTACTGCATAGAAGACATCATTAGCTTAGAGCTTCATTTAAACTTGCATGATACGAATCAACTTAACAGAGTCACTTGATAGATTCAGTGTTCTTTCATGCTGCTGCTAGATGTTGTAGATGAATTTAAATGGATTTGTTTCTGAAGGTGGACTGTTATGTAGAATTTGTTGGAGTGCTTCTAACTATTAAAACAGCATCCAGCATTCGGTCCCTAATTTGAGGATCACGACCACCAACTTCCACAACCGTTCTGAGCTGGCATTGTTTTCTTCAGTGTCTAACTTGCTCTGACTGTCATAAAGCACCATTTACTTTGCCATTGTGGATGTTAATTAATAACAAGTTGTAGTCTTGACTGTTTTGCCCACTGCAGGTGACCAGCTGAGTGCCATATTGAATTCCATTCAGTCACGACCCAATCTCCCAGCTCCTTCCATCTTTGATCAAGCTGCAAAGCCTCCCTCTTCCCTAGTCCACAGCCCATTTGTGTTCGGACAGCCCCTTTCCTTCCAGCAGCCTCAGCTTCAGAGTAAGTCCTACCAGCCTCACCTGCTTCATCAAGCCATTTCTGAAGCTTCGTTCTGAGTTGTTTATCAGTTGCTAATTATTTATCAGCTCACCCAGCTGGTTTTATCCGATGAGGATTGTATCCTGCCCCACATTTTCGAAGCACTTAAGCTGTTTTTACCTAAGACATTCCGCAGCTAAGACTTTAATTTGTAATCACATTTTTATTAGTGTGGTTATTGAAATATGACTATTACGTTTTCTGTTCTAAATCCAAAATAAGCAAATCATACCATTAAATACATAAAACATGTGATTTAATTTTTTCTTTTTTTTTTTTTGTACTATGCATGGCTATCGTAAGCTTCAGTCCTAGGGATAACTTTCATTGTTTTGCACTGGAGTTTTGTTACTGAGCAATTTGCGTTTATCAGTGGGTGGAGGAAAGGCTGTACTGGGCAGGTTTGTTTGTTTCTTTGAAGTGAATTTGGTGTTCAAGAAAAGACCAGCAAGTGAGGTTTCGAAATTTTCTGGAGTTATTGTCTCTTTTCTTGCTTTTTGTTGTTGTTTTTCTTAATACAGTAAACTTATCATTTGATTCCGGTACTGCTTTCTAAGCAGAAGGTGCTTATCTATGATATCAATACTAATTCATACTGATCTGGAAAATAGACCCAAATTACACTTTCCTTTTTAGTTTTAATTTTTGGCTTCTTTCATTGGTTTTTTATTTATTTTCCTCCATCTTTATTCCTTGGCCTGTGTGGGCATCCGATCGCAGTGGCCTCTCTCACTGCAGAGCACTGGCTCTGGGCGCATGCGCTTCAGAGCGCTGGCTCATAATTGGACACACCGGTCCAGCTGCTCCACGTGGAGGCACATGGGATCTTCCCGGGCCAGGGATCGAACCGGTGTGCCTTCCACTGCAAGGCGGACTATTTACCCACTGGACCACCAGGGAAGCCCTACACTTTCATAAGTCTTCTTTTTCTTGATAAGCTCCTGAGGCTTCCCCACAGGGTCCCAAAGCTCCTAATACGACAGCAGCATGCTCTTCTTGGCCTTCAGTTCACATACTGGCTACACAGTATATGAGCACATTCACTGAACTGAGAGAGTTTAATCTCCGCTTGTACACTCATTTGTTTGAATTCAAGTGCATGGCCTCTTTAAGAAAGTACACTCACATTTAGATCTAATACAAAAGTACTTTCATAACTATTGCTGGCATTACTTAGGACAATGGCAGCTGGTTTAGTTTTTATTAGGAACCAGGTAGTATGTCGTTAGCAAATGATAGTATTCGTTATGATATTATTATCTATCTTAGGAAAAGAGTATACAGGAGTATGAGCTTTTCTAGGTTTGCTCTCTACATTAGGCATGTTCAATTAATGAAATTAGTTAGTTTCTAAATATAAACAGTGTCAATTTCTAGCTAATGGTATCTGTTTATGTATAACATTCATTTTAATGTCTTTTAAAAGAAGAATGTAAGGGAAACATAGTGTCAGGTGTGTGAAATGGTCTTTTTCTCCCTTGGTAAGTATTATGGTGAAGACTTAGTTTACACATCTAATGGAGCAACAGTCATTTGACATTCAGATGTACCAGGTTCAGAAGTGTTAAAGGCAAGGACAAGGAAATTAAAAGGAAAATTCAAAACCAGGCATTAAATTCACATTAAAGGTAAAATTTTAAAATATCAGTTACCCTGATGATGTCACGGTGGCAGCAGGCAAGAGGACTGAGGACCTTGTTTGTCCCTCCTCAAGGTCATCGCAACTCTTCTCAAAACCTTCTCTAGAAAAAGAAGTGCGATTACTGTTTTTATTTTACCAAATTCCTTAATAAAACCTTGTGAAACAAAGTGTAACGGCCCTAAGAAAGTCAGAGTTGTCTTTTCTAAAGAACAGTAGGTTTCTCACCAGCCTGGTTCCAATGCGGTCTTGTTGAAGTGCCGTCCGGACCGCCACTTCCCCTGCCCCCGTCCTGGAGCACGTGTGAAATCATGGCCTAGAAATGCCTCAGTCACCAGTTTTCTGCATCATTTCACACGTGTGCTCCACAGATTCAGGCTTCTTATTCAGGCTTCCCTTTACTAATTAACAACATGAGAATTATTTTTGTCTTATACTTTTGTGACCCTGAAAAAAATATTATTTGTAGAAGACTATATTTACTAATTGTTTCTTATGTTGTTAAGTCGCCTCTGTGTACTAAAAACAGTCCTTGGGGACTATAGTACATACATCCCTGTTTGAGGTGATGTCTCCATTTCACAGTTCAAGATACGGAAGCTTAAAGAGAATAAATGATATCGCTGAGAAACATACACAGTAAATGGTAGAGTCAGAGACGCGAGACCATTTCTCCTGACCACAAAGGCCGTGTTTTTAAGTATCTAGCTTTGCCTATTCATAGATCATGTAAAAGTCTGTTTTATAATATATAATTTTAAAATTTCTGTTTCCATAGTTCTAATATCTAGGGTATTAGCTTTGGTTATATTGGTTATTTTCCCCTTCATAGTTTAAGAATGTAGCATGAATTGAAAGGAAATGATTTCCCAAATACCGTTAACTTGAATTCTCAGCTAAGGAGATGGGCCCTACAAGGATATACATAAACTGCCTCATGTGCCAGCTTTGTGAGCAGCATTACCAGTATTTCTGTAGATTTTCTTTCCCCTGTAGCATAGGGCTTTTTACATTAATCTTTAGAATCGAAAATAATCTGGCACATCAAATTAAATTTGGTTATTTTTTTAATTAGTAAAATTATTTTATACATGCACTCATATATATATATACATAAAATTATTTCAACTGTTATGAAATAGAATAATTATAGAAATAAAAGTCAAATTTTCCTTATCTTACCATATTTATGTGTGTGCAAAGGCATGAGAAAGAAGAAAAGTTTATGTGTATATAAACTTTTCCTCTGCTATTATATAATTTACTTTTTTATTTCAAAATTATTTATGTAGGTTTTAGGATTGGTAAGTAATTTGGCAGTAAGTTTCTAGTGGATTGAGGTGGGGAATTGTATATATGCTCATTTTCTTTTAAGAATATTACACTTTTTAATTTTCATTATCTTTCCTCATTTCTTTTGAAAGCATCGTTTTATTTAAGTCCCGTATCATCTGACAGTATCTTGCACATCATAAGCATTCAAGGAATTTTTCTCCATTTTCTAATTAACAACATGAGAATTATTTGTCTTATACTTTTGTGACCCTGAAAAATATTATTTGTAGAAGACTATATTTACTAATTGTTTCTTATGTTGTTAAGTCGCCTCTGTGTACTAAAAACAGTCCTTGGGGACTATAGTACATACATCCCTGTTTGAGGTGATGTCTCCATTTCACAGTTCAAGATACGGAAGCTTAAAGAGAATAAATGATATCGCTGAGAAACATACACAGTAAATGGTAGAGTCAGAGACGCGAGACCATTTCTCCTGACCACAAAGGCCGTGTTTTTAAGTATCTAGCTTTGCCTATTCATAGATCATGTAAAAGTCTGTTTTATAATATATAATTTTAAAATTTCTGTTTCCATAGTTCTAATATCTAGGGTATTAGCTTTGGTTATATTGGTTATTTTCCCCTTCATAGTTTAAGAATGTAGCATGAATTGAAAGGAAATGATTTCCCAAATACCGTTAACTTGAATTCTCAGCTAAGGAGATGGGCCCTACAAGGATATACATAAACTGCCTCATGTGCCAGCTTTGTGAGCAGCATTACCAGTATTTCTGTAGATTTTCTTTCCCCTGTAGCATAGGGCTTTTTACATTAATCTTTAGAATCGAAAATAATCTGGCACATCAAATTAAATTTGGTTATTTTTTTAATTAGTAAAATTATTTTATACATGCACTCATATATATATATACATAAAATTATTTCAACTGTTATGAAATAGAATAATTATAGAAATAAAAGTCAAATTTTCCTTATCTTACCATATTTATGTGTGTGCAAAGGCATGAGAAAGAAGAAAAGTTTATGTGTATATAAACTTTTCCTCTGCTATTATATAATTTACTTTTTTATTTCAAAATTATTTATGTAGGTTTTAGGATTGGTAAGTAATTTGGCAGTAAGTTTCTAGTGGATTGAGGTGGGGAATTGTATATATGCTCATTTTCTTTTAAGAATATTACACTTTTTAATTTTCATTATCTTTCCTCATTTCTTTTGAAAGCATCGTTTTATTTAAGTCCCGTATCATCTGACAGTATCTTGCACATCATAAGCATTCAAGGAATTTTTATTGACTGTAAATGCCCAAGATGGTCACTTCTTCAATGTAAACCATGAATTTAAGATGATGTGCTTCTTGCTATAACCAATATTCCAGTATTTAATCATAGTATATCTTCAAAGTAGAGAAAGAATATTTCCATAGTAATTAAATCAGCTATATTGTCATGATGTATTGTCTAATAATTCTGAGTTTATACTGATGGAATTTTGTACAAGATAATCCAACTATTATCTTGAAATAAGATACTTATTTATGTGTTTAACATAAGTATTTTCTAGCTAACTGTCCAAGAAACTAAATAGTCTGCTTTTTTTGTGGAAAAAATGTTAGGACAGTTTATGATTTGCTCAAAATTTTAAACATGTGACACATAATACGTATCTCATACCTTCAGGCCCAGACATGAGTGCTTTAGGTTACTTTGCAACAAGAGCTTTTCTTTTATATCATATATCACATTCTCAAGTGAGACAGAAATTTTGCTAAATGTGACGAATCTACCTGAGTATCTGCGTGCATATTGGTTTGTATTCGAGAATACCAGCACTTACTAAAGCGCTGTATTTACTTACCTCGCTGCTGCTGATGTAGTGATAGAAAGCCTTTAAGCTCAAGATTCATCTCCAGTGGCTTCCTAGCTTTAGGTAATTGACATATCTGAGCCCTTTTTACCTCATCCATTAATAGGAGGTGCCTGAGAAAGGTTACCTGCTTTTGAAGCAAACATTGGCATCTCTCACCCTCCAGGGAAGAGTGGGGGAAACCACCATCTCAGACACAGCAGTGTCTGCGGAGTGAGGTGTCAGGACAGGATTTGGAAAGGCACAAGAGAGGTTTCCTCACTGCTCCTCAGGACCTTTTCATGACCTAATGTCATTATTTGCTCTGAGATTAATTCTTCATATGGTAACACTGTACCCAGCTGTTCGTATAAAAGCCAGGTTTATTCCTGAGTCTTAGTTTCATCTGTATCCTGAACTGCAGTCTCAGCCTGGCATCTGGCCACTTGTTGGCTTGCCCGCTGTGAGGGTGCCGGGAATGGAACACACAACTTAGGAACAAGACCTGGGTTTTAATCTCTCTTTTCCCTCCAGTTAGTTCTGTGACACTAAGCTGATTTCTAAGATCCTTTTCCTCCTAATTTTTATCAGGAAAAATTAAAAGATGATATCAACAGCGATTTTATAAAATGAAAATATCAAGTTCAATAAAATGTTTTCATACTTGAGCCTATAGCATCTGTCACAAGAAGCATTTATTTCCGTTGGGCTCTAATGTCTCTTTGTTGTTGTTGTTCGGTTGCTCAGTCATGTCCGACTCTTTGCAACCCCATGGGCTGCAGGACACCAGCCTTCCCTCCCCTTCACCATCTCCCATGGTCACTCAGACTCATGTCCGTTGAGTCAGTGTTGCCGTCTAACCATCTCGTCCTCTGTCATCCCCTTCCTTTCCTCCCCTCCATCTTTCCCAGGATCGGGGTCTTTTCCAGTGAGCCATCTCTTCACATCAGGTGGCCCAAGTATTGGAGCTTCAGCTTCAGCATCAGTCCTTCCAGTGAATATTCAGGGTTGATTCCCTTTAGGATTGACTGGTACAGATGCTTGTTATATCAGGCCTGGGCCACAATTTATCGTCACTCAGTGTCACTGTCTTCTCTGTGGTAGGAAAGCCTTGGCCCCTATGCCTCTGCCTCTTTATCAGCCTCGCTTCATCCTAGGCATGTAAGCCACAGAGAATGGTGCTGTTGTTCACAGGACATTGTGCCTTAGTGCATCTGTTTGTTTTCCCCTGACAGTATATCTCACCTTTGGTCTCTCCCCTTGCTCCCATCTCCATCTTAGCTCCCAACTTTATCCATCCCTTCCTTCCCATTTTTCTTCGGATGGATCATTTATTCTTCTGTCACCTATTTACCTGCATTTGTTAAGTATCTATTCTAGCTAGGCTAGTAGAGAAAATATCACTGGTCTTTTGGAATACTGCAGAAGGCAGCCATGTTTTTTTAAAAAAATATAATGACATTATTTTAAGTCTGCAGGAACTGTATACACAGGTTGCGTTGGAAACATGGGAGAAAAGCTGCTGGCTCTGCCCGGAAGCGTTAGAGAAAGCATTTTTAAAAATTAGAAAAGCATTAGAGGATGTTTTAGAAACACACATTGAATTTACCTGGCAACAGTGTGGGTAGGCAAGGAGATCCCTTGTGCATTCCCTCTATGAGGATAGCCACAGTTGAGTTATGGAGATCCATTAACTCAAAAGTATTTCACGAGCGCCGCCTACTGGCAGCACTCTCTACCAGGGCCTCTTTAGGTCAGGCCCTGAGTGCTTTATGTCTAAGCACTGGTCATGCAAGGAGTGCCTCTACTTGTTGGGCTCGTTTGTTGTTGTTCGGTTGCTCAGTCATGTCCGACTCTTTGCAACCCCATGGGCTGCAGGACACCAGCCTTCCCTCCCCTTCACCATCTCCCATGGTCACTCAGACTCATGTCCGTTGAGTCAGTGTTGCCGTCTAACCATCTCGTCCTCTGTCATCCCCTTCCTTTCCTCCCCTCCATCTTTCCCAGGATCGGGGTCTTTTCCAGTGAGCCATCTCTTCACATCAGGTGGCCCAAGTATTGGAGCTTCAGCTTCAGCATCAGTCCTTCCAGTGAATATTCAGGGTTGATTCCCTTTAGGATTGACTGGTACAGATGCTTGTTATATCAGGCCTGGGCCACAATTTATCGTCACTCAGTGTCACTGTCTTCTCTGTGGTAGGAAAGCCTTGGCCCCTATGCCTCTGCCTCTTTATCAGCCTCGCTTCATCCTAGGCATGTAAGCCACAGAGAATGGTGCTGTTGTTCACAGGACATTGTGCCTTAGTGCATCTGTTTGTTTTCCCCTGACAGTATATCTCACCTTTGGTCTCTCCCCTTGCTCCCATCTCCATCTTAGCTCCCAACTTTATCCATCCCTTCCTTCCCATTTTTCTTCGGATGGATCATTTATTCTTCTGTCACCTATTTACCTGCATTTGTTAAGTATCTATTCTAGCTAGGCTAGTAGAGAAAATATCACTGGTCTTTTGGAATACTGCAGAAGGCAGCCATTTTTTTAAAAAAATATAATGACATTATTTTAAGTCTGCAGGAACTGTATACACAGGTTGCGTTGGAAACATGGGAGAAAAGCTGCTGGCTCTGCCCGGAAGCGTTAGAGAAAGCATTTTTAAAAATTAGAAAAGCATTAGAGGATGTTTTAGAAACACACATTGAATTTACCTGGCAACAGTGTGGGTAGGCAAGGAGATCCCTTGTGCATTCCCTCTATGAGGATAGCCACAGTTGAGTTATGGAGATCCATTAACTCAAAAGTATTTCACGAGCGCCGCCTACTGGCAGCACTCTCTACCAGGGCCTCTTTAGGTCAGGCCCTGAGTGCTTTATGTCTAAGCACTGGTCATGCAAGGAGTGCACTTTGGAAGGCTCTAACAGTGGTCCAGGGAGAAATGCTGGTGGCTTTACCAGAGTTGTATTCTAAGAGATGGTACAGAATCATGGGATACTGGATATATTTTGAAGAAGAATCCGTAGGATGTGGTTAATACTGAATGGACCCAATATGATATGATCTGATATATTAAGTTTGAGATTCCTATTAAGATTCAGTAAACAAAAAGAGTATCAGAATAGTGGAGGGCGACTCTTAGATTTTTGTCTAGGCATTTAGAAGAATGTAGTTTGCATTGGTGAGAAGAACTCCTGGTGCAGGAGAGAGGAGAGAAATGCTGGAAGTGTTCTTCCACGGGAGTGGGTGTGGAATCTAGCACGGAGTGGCAAGGTTGCCCCGGTAGGCACAGAAACAGTTTCCCCATCATAGCAGGAGAGAAAATATGTACGGTTAGCCGCTTGAGAATGTTCTCTGTTTTTCATTTTGCTCTGTTTGTCTTCACAGTAGAATGGAAGCCACTGTCAGCTCAGAGTTAGCATGGGGAGAGGGTTTGAGGAAATAAGAGAAGGTGGGAAATAGTAATGGCTAGCTCGTGGAAATCCTTACTACACAGGAGGCATCATTTTAGCCACTTCACATGAATCAGCTCATTAGATTTTTGTTCAGATGATTCACTTGAGAAACTTCATGTGTTGGTAGCCTTGAGTGTCAGCGTCCTAGTGGTGGAATCTTAGATCAAAGAGGGTGGGGCCCCCATGTGAAGGGTCTTATAAGCCATTCTCAGTAGTTCAGACCTTATGCAGGGAGTAAAATGAGTCAAGTGGAGGGACCAGATGAAGGAATATATAGCTCTGCAGAATTTTAAACAAGAAGAATGATATGATCCATCTTATATTTGTGAAAAGTAGCCAAAAATATTATGAGAAAAGTTCTGGAGAAAGGGAGAGTGTTAGAGGCAGGGATTCTGGAGAAAAGCTGAGTAGGGCTTAACCCAAGGTAAATCACAGTGGGGATGGAGAAGGAACACATTGAGAAGCACATAGGCAGTGAAATTGTACAGGACACGCTAATCACGTTGAAGGAGCCAGTCTAGAGCGATGTCCAGTTTTTTGTCTTTGTTTTGAAAGATTATACGTTCATCTAATACCAATGCACAGAATAAAAAGCACACTTTAAGGAAAAATGAGTTCACTTGAGTAACTTAGCCTCCAGAAAGGTATAATATAATTTGAATAAATATTTAATATTTCCATAACTGAAGATAACATTGTTGACTAACAAGTCATCACCACAGATTTTCATCCATCTTCCTTTCTGTATGCATACCCTGGATTAGAATTACAGTCTAGTGAAAGGCGTATTTCTGTTTCACCCTTAGCTTGAAAGTTTTGTGGTAGCTGTCTTTCTTCTATGATTCATTTAGTGTACTGACATTTATGTAAATAAACGTTAGTTCCTTTTCTGCATCTTAAACTCTTTTTCTTCTGATACATTTATTAGGATTGTGTATTCTGTTAGTGCTTTGACATACCTACATTTATGTCTGTGTATGTTTTTAAAGTGTAGGAAGAAATCTAATCCTCTAGCTCCTCCACAAACAGTGGCGATAGCATTGTGTCAGGTCTACAGTCACTTTCTTCCCTCAGTGTGAGCCTCAGTCACTGTACATCTGCATTCTTCTCCTGATATAACTGTGTGTATTTTGATGGTACAGATTCTTACGATAAAAAGTAAATGGTTAGGTTTAGCTTATAATTCAGATATTCTAGAAATAACTTACTTTAAAATGATTTTTTAATATTATAAAGCTAATTTATTGGATTGCAGGAGTAAAATGGGGTCCATGTAAAGGTTTAAGCCATTCTCAGTAGTTCAGACCTTATGCAGGGAGTAAAATGAGTCAAGTGGAGGGACCAGATGAAGGAATATATAGCTCTGCAGAATTTTAAACAAGAAGAATGATATGATCCATCTTATATTTGTGAAAAGTAGCCAAAATATTATGAGAAAAGTTCTGGAGAAAGGGAGAGTGTTAGAGGCAGGGATTCTGGAGAAAAGCTGAGTAGGGCTTAACCCAAGGTAAATCACAGTGGGGATGGAGAAGGAACACATTGAGAAGCACATAGGCAGTGAAATTGTACAGGACACGCTAATCACGTTGAAGGAGCCAGTCTAGAGCGATGTCCAGTTTTTTGTCTTTGTTTTGAAAGATTATACGTTCATCTAATACCAATGCACAGAATAAAAAGCACACTTTAAGGAAAAATGAGTTCACTTGAGTAACTTAGCCTCCAGAAAGGTATAATATAATTTGAATAAATATTTAATATTTCCATAACTGAAGATAACATTGTTGACTAACAAGTCATCACCACAGATTTTCATCCATCTTCCTTTCTGTATGCATACCCTGGATTAGAATTACAGTCTAGTGAAAGGCGTATTTCTGTTTCACCCTTAGCTTGAAAGTTTTGTGGTAGCTGTCTTTCTTCTATGATTCATTTAGTGTACTGACATTTATGTAAATAAACGTTAGTTCCTTTTCTGCATCTTAAACTCTTTTTCTTCTGATACATTTATTAGGATTGTGTATTCTGTTAGTGCTTTGACATACCTACATTTATGTCTGTGTATGTTTTTAAAGTGTAGGAAGAAATCTAATCCTCTAGCTCCTCCACAAACAGTGGCGATAGCATTGTGTCAGGTCTACAGTCACTTTCTTCCCTCAGTGTGAGCCTCAGTCACTGTACATCTGCATTCTTCTCCTGATATAACTGTGTGTATTTTGATGGTACAGATTCTTACGATAAAAAGTAAATGGTTAGGTTTAGCTTATAATTCAGATATTCTAGAAATAACTTACTTTAAAATGATTTTTTTTAATATTATAAAGCTAATTTATTGGTTATTGAGGAGGCAGTATATAAATTATACCTTCAACCTAGCTCAATGATGTGAGGAACCAAATCATATGTAGATAAGGGCTTCCCTGGTGGCTCAGTAGTGGAGAATCCGCCTGCCAGTACAGGGGACAGGGGTTCGATCCCCGGTCCAGGAAGATCCCACATGTGACGGAGCAGCTAAGCCCGTGCACCGCAACTGGAAAACAACCCCCTCTCCACAACTGGAGAAAAACCCTCACAGCAGTGAAGACCCAGCCCAGCCAAAAATAAACAATAATTTAAAATACGCGTATAAGTAAGTATACACAAGTATAAATGCTCTTCCCACGTCTGTCTATTGATGTTTTGGAGAGTTTAGAATAAGGTGGTGGTGACGATGGTACCTACTCTAGCTGGCAGCTGTCTAGACTGGCAGCTTTAGATGCAGATCCACTGGGTATAATCCAGAGAAGATGAGAACACTTACTCTAAAAGATAATTGCGCCCGGTATTCACAGAATCATGGTTTATTATTGTAGAGATATGGAAGCACCCCAAGGACTCATCTACAGATGGATAAAGAAGATCATGTCTTCATTGTTCTTTACAAAAAAAGTTACACTGTTTTATTGTCATTAGCCTAGGGAATGATTTTTTAAATACAATTTACAGTGAACTCAGAGTTTCCATGCCTAGAGAATGAATGACGTACCCCAGGGAACTTGATACTTGGGATTTAAAGCAAAGAAAACAAAAGAATAAATGACATGTAAATGAACCATAATGTTAATAAGAGGATATTTTACATCAAACACGACCAACTTCAAATGACTACTGGAGGAAAAAATCCTGCTTTTTATATTGTTTTAAACATTACTTTCCTTAGTTGACTATATTATGCATAAAAAATCAAAGCCTACAGAAATTAATTAAGATAAAAAGACGGGTTTCCCTGGTGGCTCAGTGGTAAAGAGTTCACCTGCCAATGCAGGGGATACGAGTTCAATCCCTGATCCAGGAAGGTCCCACATGCTACAGAGCAACTAAGCCCGTGAGCCACAACTATTGAGCCCATGTGCCACAACTACTGAAGCCCGTGATCCCTAGAGCCTGAGTTCCACAGCAAGAAAAGTCACTGAAACAAGAAGTCTGCTTGCCTCAACTAGAGATTAGCCCCCACTCCCTGTAGCTAGAGAAGAGCCTGCACAGCAGTGAAAACCAGCAACTGCCAAAAGTAAATGAATAAATAAATAAAAATTTTAGAAAAAGATAAAAAGACATGATTAATCTTCATCAGATGTCTAAAAAGTTGATCAGTTTTTTTCTTCTGTGCATAGATAGCAGTGAATCTTCAGGTCACTTTCCTTTTTCAATTGAAAGATAAATCTTTTAAGAAATTTTAAGTATTTTAACATGAGCAAAGTTTTGTAAAATTAAGTGTCTAAAAGAAAAGTGTCCATGTATCATTAGTTTGTACTTTTATGTTATGGGTGCTTTTAATTAAGATAGTATTCTAATTTCCTGCTCCTGTGTCCTCCTGCTATACCCAGTCTTTACAGATTTTACTGACCAAGCTATGAGCCTGTGTCCTTACAGGGGTAGTTTGAATTGCCCTGGAATTCCACTCAAAAGCGGGCACTCTCCTAACTGACATTTTTGGTGAGAGTTGCAAACTAAGTGTATGAGACTGAAATAGCCTTAGGAACTGCTTTTGTGGTGCCTGATACCTCTGAGTTTTATAAACTTTAAAAAGAAGAATTCTCGAAGGTGTTAACATTTTAACAGTTTTTTTTTTTTTCTCTTCTCTTTTCTCCTAATTTGTTTTTCATAATCTTTTCCTTTCCAGATTGTCTTCAGATCAGATAATCAGTGAGTCAGAAAGTAGTCTTTAAACATCTGCTGAGGAACAGGTATTGTTAGGACTGCAAAAAGAATAATGATATAGAAGCAACGGTTTGGAAATCGTTCATGTACACCATAATGTACATAAAACTGTAAGAAATAATAAGTCATGGTAAACCACTATGGGATAAATTGCATGGTACAGAATATGTGTGGTTCAGACTTAGAAAAGGAAACATCAGTAAGGAAGTACCTGCCAGGTCAATCCCTGATCCAGGAAGGTCCCACATGCTACAGAGCAACTAAGCCCGTGAGCAAACTATTGAGCCCATGTGCCACAACTACTGAAGCCCGTGATCCCTAGAGCCTGAGTTCCACAGCAAGAAAAGTCACTGAAACAAGAAGTCTGCTTGCCTCAACTAGAGATTAGCCCCACTCCTGTAGCTAGAGAAGAGCCTGCACAGCAGTGAAAACCAGCAACTGCCAAAAGTAAATGAATAAATAAATAAAAATTTTAGAAAAAGATAAAAAGACATGATTAATCTTCATCAGATGTCTAAAAAGTTGATCAGTTTTTTTCTTCTGTGCATAGATAGCAGTGAATCTTCAGGTCACTTTCCTTTTTCAATTGAAAGATAAATCTTTTAAGAAATTTTAAGTATTTTAACATGAGCAAAGTTTTGTAAAATTAAGTGTCTAAAAGAAAAGTGTCCATGTATCATTAGTTTGTACTTTTATGTTATGGGTGCTTTTAATTAAGATAGTATTCTAATTTCCTGCTCCTGTGTCCTCCTGCTATACCCAGTCTTTACAGATTTTACTGACCAAGCTATGAGCCTGTGTCCTTACAGGGGTAGTTTGAATTGCCCTGGAATTCCACTCAAAAGCGGGCACTCTCCTAACTGACATTTTTGGTGAGAGTTGCAAACTAAGTGTATGAGACTGAAATAGCCTTAGGAACTGCTTTTGTGGTGCCTGATACCTCTGAGTTTTATAAACTTTAAAAAGAAGAATTCTCGAAGGTGTTAACATTTTAACAGTTTTTTTTTTTTTTCTCTTCTCTTTTCTCCTAATTTGTTTTTCATAATCTTTTCCTTTCCAGATTGTCTTCAGATCAGATAATCAGTGAGTCAGAAAGTAGTCTTTAAACATCTGCTGAGGAACAGGTATTGTTAGGACTGCAAAAAGAATAATGATATAGAAGCAACGGTTTGGAAATCGTTCATGTACACCATAATGTACATAAAACTGTAAGAAATAATAAGTCATGGTAAACCACTATGGGATAAATTGCATGGTACAGAATATGTGTGGTTCAGACTTAGAAAAGGAAACATCAGTAAGGACAGTTTCGTGGGAGCTTTTGGAGCTTGAAATGATCTTCAAGGACAAGTAATACAGTAGTCAAGTGTGTGAAGTCAAGAAGAATGCATTCCAGGTAGAACACAGCATGGAAAAGGACACAGATGAAGGTCTTTTATGTTCTTGAGAAAGTGAAGACCCTAGCTTGACCTGGCTTCATCTTATCTTTAATTTCTTCCAGAGCAATAGGATGTTAAGCTCAAATTTAAACTGAGTTAGTAGGGCAGAAATACACAGGTCTGCATTCCACAGGAAACAGTACTTGTGACTGGAATAGGACATCCCCACCTTTCACCATTTTAACAGTTTTTCTAACTTAGATGAACATGGCTTGATGGCATGTGTGTCCATCTCTCTGTCCCCTCCTACCATTGAACCAGCTCCAAGGGGCCTTTGCAGTGGTCCTTATCCACGGAACTTGCTCTCGTCAGTCTTGGACTTTTGTTTTGCCACGTTCAGTCCTGAGGTTTCATTTCACTTGCTCTGTTGGCAGTGTTTGACGGTCGATCTTTCTTTCCCCCTTGAAACACCTCCTTCCCCTGCCTGCTGGATGTCTCCTACCTCATCTGTTCACTTCTGGTCTCTTTCTACCTCCTGCTGTCCTCTGCATTCCCAGGAAAATCCCAGGGCTTTGGTCTCTCTTAGAGCTCGCTCCCTGAGTGGTCTTACCCAGGCATGGAGTGTTAGCCCACATCAGCGTGCACGTGACTCCCAGGTTCACCCCCACTCCATCCAGGGTATCTGTGTTCATTGTCTTTCTTCTTTTACCAGAAGATAACATTCCTTAAGAGGAGGGACCTCATTTCTGTTCATCATTTTGTACTCAGTTCCTAGGGCAATGTCTGACACATAATACATACAGAATACCTTATGTAGAGTACCTTATGCTAACGAATGTCAACTTCTACTTTTTCTCTTTTGAGAAAAGTGTGTGTGGTATCTATTTTTTTTTATTTCAAAAATATTAAGAATATTATCTCATTATTACCTGATTTTGTTTCAACTCAGTTGATTACGTTTATTTTAACTGCCATGAATTAGAATTTTAAATAGTAGATTTATTTTCAGATTCAGAGATTTTTAAAAAGCATATTACTTTTGAAAGGCCACTTTAAGGGTTCTTTTAATTTCTTAGGAATCATTTTTTTAAGTACTTCATTTTCTGCATGGTAAATCATTAATGTGTTTAACATTTCAGTGACTTATAAATTTTTTTTGGCTTTGTGTTGTAAGACTTTTTATAAACAAAACTTGGTATAATATCTACAAAGCACATATATGATCTACAAAACAAACACTAAATATTAGGATTGGCACTGGTATTTTTTTTTTTTTTTACTGAAGATGGACTCAGAAGAGCAGTTGATTGTAAATGTCAACTTGAGTCCATTCTGAAATACATACTGGAAAAATTATAGTCCTGTGTCCATCCAGAAAGCCAGGGGACAATAGCTTAAACTGTAAGTAATGTTTTTTTAGCTCACACTGTTTACCAAAAAAAATTACTTATAAACTTTCATTTATAAGTAAGTGAACACCAAATTAAAGAAAACTCAGTTAAAGACATATTAGTCTGAAAAGAAATGCTCAAATTTGATTTATCAGTGCTATGAATGTTATGTAACTTTTAAGAAAACACGTTTGGCGCTGTGGTTATTAGTCTAAATTAATTCATTTGACCCTTGTTTTCAGTTTTTAATTTTAGAGAAATATAAACTTGTTGAAAATTTTAGCGGAATATAAACTTTATAATAACAGTTAATAGTTGCGCATACCATTTGAAATGCTTTGTTTCTGCTTGTGTTCTCTGCTAAATTTTTTTTTTTCCATTGAATCTGTGCTGCTTCTTTGCCAATGTTTTCCACTGTAGAATCTCCATCTCGCAACCTTGCTTCTCGTGAGCGCATTTACAAAACTTATGGTGTAGCTGGGCCTGCCTCTGCTCTCTCATCTCTGTGTCACAAACTGAAGGGTGGGTATGCGTGCCTCCACGGAGGGGCCATTCTTAATGAACGTAGGAGCTTTCAAGAAACAAGTATTAGTTCACCTCAGTCATTTTCATCTCATTCCATTTAAGGTTAAAATATTAGATTTATTTTCAGACTTTTCAAGCCATGAATTAGAATTTTAAATAGTAGATTTATTTTCAGATTCAGAGATTTAAAAAGCATATTACTTTTGAAAGGCCACTTTAAGGGTTCTTTTAATTTCTTAGGAATCATTTTTTTAAGTACTTCATTTTCTGCATGGTAAATCATTAATGTGTTTAACATTTCAGTGACTTATAAATTTTTTTTGGCTTTGTGTTGTAAGACTTTTTATAAACAAAACTTGGTATAATATCTACAAAGCACATATATGATCTACAAAACAAACACTAAATATTAGGATTGGCACTGGTATTTTTTTTTTTTTTTACTGAAGATGGACTCAGAAGAGCAGTTGATTGTAAATGTCAACTTGAGTCCATTCTGAAATACATACTGGAAAAATTATAGTCCTGTGTCCATCCAGAAAGCCAGGGGACAATAGCTTAAACTGTAAGTAATGTTTTTTTAGCTCACACTGTTTACCAAAAAAATTACTTATAAACTTTCATTTATAAGTAAGTGAACACCAAATTAAAGAAAACTCAGTTAAAGACATATTAGTCTGAAAAGAAATGCTCAAATTTGATTTATCAGTGCTATGAATGTTATGTAACTTTTAAGAAAACACGTTTGGCGCTGTGGTTATTAGTCTAAATTAATTCATTTGACCCTTGTTTTCAGTTTTTAATTTTAGATGAATATAAACTTTTTTTAAATTTTATCTGTATATAAACTTTATAATAACAGTTAATAGTTGCGCATACCATTTGAAATGCTTTGTTTCTGCTTGTGTTCTCTGCTAAATTTTTTTTTTTCCATTGAATCTGTGCTGCTTCTTTGCCAATGTTTTCCACTGTAGAATCTCCATCTCGCAACCTTGCTTCTCGTGAGCGCATTTACAAAACTTATGGTGTAGCTGGGCCTGCCTCTGCTCTCTCATCTCTGTGTCACAAACTGAAGGGTGGGTATGCGTGCCTCCACGGAGGGGCCATTCTTAATGAACGTAGGAGCTTTCAAGAAACAAGTATTAGTTCACCTCAGTCATTTTCATCTCATTCCATTTAAGGTTAAAATTTATCATTTTGTTTGAAATTTGATATTTGGGGGTAATTTGTGATGTATCTGTTTAATATTGTATTGATTATCCTAATTGATATGCCAGTTTACTCTCTCTGTAGATTAAATAGTACTCTTGTTAAATTTCAAATCCATATGAGGTTTTAAATAAGTACATAGAAAGAAATGCCTTCAGGGAGCTGTAAAGCCCATATTTCCAGAATGAGGTGGTATATGTATAAGCCATGTGATCTATAAGAAGATATAAGAAGACAGTGTCTCTTAGACTCATTTTTCTGTTACTTAATGTAAAACTCATTTTCCTGTTTTAGTTTTTAATGAGAAACAGTTTGATTAGTAAGTTCTTCAGTTTACCTTAGTTTTCAGGGCCATGCTGTATGGCATGAGTCTTCCTTATAATATTTTCTTAATCACTTAGTTTTAATACTTTAAACTTAGAAATGTTTAAACTATTGACAATTAAAATGTCAGACCATTTAAAAATATGCCTTGGCCTTTTAAAATACTGTCAATGCCTAGTCACTTATTTTCGTCTTAGAGTAGTGCTTAAACTTTTAAAATCTTGTGTTCTTAGAAATGAGTAAAATAGTTTTCTATTTCTCCTTTGTACACTTGTGACACTGTATAATATTATGGAATAACTATAGAACCTATGGTATATAGTCTTGTGTAACTTGATAAATAGGATATACTATGGCATATCATATTGCAGTAGAGTTTTATGAGTATATTGTAGGATAGTATTATAGAATCATGGTATTTATGATTTTGGTGTAAATACAGGTTATTAATGGATATTTAATATTTAACATTTTTACTAATTATTTTATGTACTAAATTTTTATCCTATCTTAGTTTTTCTTCAGAATTCTTTTGAGGTTAAAGTATCTATTATCACTTAAACTTACATATGATGAACATAAACATTAAACAAAATTAAGTGAGGAATGTGAAAGTATTTATGATCTAAAGCTTTTTTTAGTGATACTTAAAGCAGCCACATGATCTTTTTCAGTAATACTGCATGCCTCAAAACTTAAAACCCAAATGAAGAAAATGAACATTAGTTAGTTAGTGTGTGGGTTTACCACCTGTAACTAACTTGACATATTTTTTTAATATATGAAATATATTTGGAAAAGTGCATTTTTCAGCAGGATTTAATTTTAATTTGACAAATACATGTCGGGAAGACGTATTTGTGTATTATTAATGCATATAGGTTCCAACAGGTGTTCAGCTATCACCACTTAACAGATCTTGAAAAGATACTTGCCATGACTTAAAGCCTAGGAACAAGGAATACAGCTGCCCATGCCCTAACTCTCTCTATATGACAGATATTTTTGCTGGCATATGATAAGTGCTGTTCCTCAGATTTGAAAAATTCAATTCTTTAGCCAATTATAGGGGAGATTTCCCTTATGAGGAATTTTGCATCATTAATTAGAAAGCACAGCCCTTTCAGAAAATTCGCAAATTAATCTTGTAGACAGATGCCAAATATAAAAGGTTTACTACATATTTGTCTAGACTCACCATTATGTATAGTTCAGCTTATGAAGTAAATATGATGATGAAGGCATTTCCATCTGCAGAGTAATCACAAAAACACGTACTCTAAATATCAGTCGCTCAAAATTAGCAAGAACGAGGCTGATGTCGAATTCTACCAAGTACAGTATGTTGGTTTATACAATCTGACCCTTCCACAGCTGTGGCTGCTGTCACCTCTGCTCTGTGACGGTGGGAATTATTCAAGTAAAAAGTGAATTTTCAGAGAATCTGACGATTTGTGACTAGAAAAAAGAAAAAACTAAGAAAATAGGAATTTATTTACTCACTTAACAGATACTTATTGAACTCTTACTGTACTGACCCATTCTTGACATGACATCAGTGAAAGGTAGTAACGAACAAAAATATCAGCCCTTGTGGGGCCTTCCGTGAGGAGGCAGTCTATGGCAGAGCTTTCTGGACGTATTAATAACTAGTGTGAACGTAAACACGCATGCCAGCAGGCAAGCCCCCAACGCTTTACTACATTATCCTAACTTGTTCATTTCCTTTAAAAAAAAGGAAAAGAAAGAACCGCCATGTAACCAGTTAACAAATTCATCTCAATTTACCAAGTGTCTTTTTTTCAAAAAGTACGAATGCTTCTAGCAAGCTTTGTGGATTCTGAGTTTCTTGTGCTGCTTGAATCACTTCAGTCAAGTTGCTTTTCTCTTAATGATATGACTGTCACATGCAGGAAGGGCAGGAGTTTTGATCTGAAGGAGGAAAGGCCATCTTGAAGGCTGTACCACTTACAGCAAAGACACCCCAGCTCTTGTGCCCCCAAGGAAAGCAGGAGACAGCAGGAAGGAGAGCCACTGGATGAGGGCCGGGACACAGAGACAGATGGAGTCCGCGTAGGAGCACCTAGCGCTTTGCCTAGGAAAGAGCGATGATTTTTTTGTTATCCTTTCTTCTGTCACTCTCCTGGCTCCTTGTTTAAAGGCCCCGAAATTTAGGGTCGGACTTCTCATGCTGAGGATCCCACCATTTTCTTCTTTCCAAGCTCTGCATTCTAACCAGCTAAGCTTATGAACTAAATGAGCTTTTAGAATAGAATCTGTTGAGAAATAGACTGCCTGAATTACATGTAATTAGGTCATAGATTTAGGGCGTTCATGTTAATTATGAATTCTTCTAATCCAATCATGAGAATATTAGAATTATAAAATGATGTCATTGAACTTTGATGAGACATCTTTTCCCCTTTTTTCCTGTATGTTTGTCTATGACAAGCAACAGAAATGTTTTTAGCTGTGTTTTTTATCTTGTGTTGTTTAGTGGCTAAATTAGCATTATGTTCCAATTGTATTAACACTTTTCACTATGGAATGGACCACACAGGTGACCGAGGAACCGTCTCAACATCTCCTAGGCCAGTGTGTACCTCCGGGAAGTCAGAACTGTCCTCCAAACACGGACGAGCACTGTGTATCTGAACCTTGTCAGCACGGGAACAAATATCAGTGGGGCCTTCCGTGAGGAGGCAGTCTATGGCAGAGCTTTCTGGACGATTAATAACTAGTGTGAACGTAAACACGCATGCCAGCAGGCAAGCCCCCAACGCTTACTACATTATCCTAACTTGTTCATTTCCTTTAAAAAAAAGGAAAAGAAAGAACCGCCATGTAACCAGTTAACAAATTCATCTCAATTTACCAAGTGTCTTTTTTTCAAAAAGTACGAATGCTTCTAGCAAGCTTTGTGGATTCTGAGTTTCTTGTGCTGCTTGAATCACTTCAGTCAAGTTGCTTTTCTCTTAATGATATGACTGTCACATGCAGGAAGGGCAGGAGTTTTGATCTGAAGGAGGAAAGGCCATCTTGAAGGCTGTACCACTTACAGCAAAGACACCCCAGCTCTTGTGCCCCCAAGGAAAGCAGGAGACAGCAGGAAGGAGAGCCACTGGATGAGGGCCGGGACACAGAGACAGATGGAGTCCGCGTAGGAGCACCTAGCGCTTTGCCTAGGAAAGAGCGCGATGATTTTTTTTTTTTATCCTTTCTTCTGTCACTCTCCTGGCTCCTTGTTTAAAGGCCCCGAAATTTAGGGTCGGACTTCTCATGCTGAGGATCCCACCATTTTCTTCTTTCCAAGCTCTGCATTCTAACCAGCTAAGCTTATGAACTAAATGAGCTTTTAGAATAGAATCTGTTGAGAAATAGACTGCCTGAATTACATGTAATTAGGTCATAGATTTAGGGCGTTCATGTTAATTATGAATTCTTCTAATCCAATCATGAGAATATTAGAATTATAAAATGATGTCATTGAACTTTGATGAGACATCTTTTCCCCTTTTTTCCTGTATGTTTGTCTATGACAAGCAACAGAAATGTTTTTAGCTGTGTTTTTTATCTTGTGTTGTTTAGTGGCTAAATTAGCATTATGTTCCAATTGTATTAACACTTTTCACTATGGAATGGACCACACAGGTGACCGAGGAACCGTCTCAACATCTCCTAGGCCAGTGTGTACCTCCGGGAAGTCAGAACTGTCCTCCAAACACGGACGAGCACTTAAGCCTGATGGACGCATGAGCCGGACCACGGCTGACCAGAAGAAGCCGAGGGGGACAGAAGGGCTGTCGGCCAGCGAGTCGCTCATGCTGAAGTCCGACGCCGCGAAGCTGAGGTCAGATGCTCACAGTCGGTCCCTGTCCCCTAACCACAACACCCTGCAGACCCTGAAGTCTGACGGGAGGGTGCCTTCTGGCTTCAGAGCAGAGTCCCCAGGCCCCGGTTCCCGGGCGTCGTCTCCCAAGCCAAAGACACTCCCAGCCAACAGGGCCAGCCCCTCCGGGGCCAGCCCCCCACGCTCCTCCTCGCCCCACGAGAAAAATCTACCTCAAAAAAGCCCCGCGCCCGTGAAGACAAAGCTCGATCCTCCCCGGGAGCGCTCCAAATCGGACTCTTACACGCTTGATCCAGACACCCTCCGCAAGAAGAAAATGCCCCTCACCGAGCCGCTGCGGGGCCGGTCGACCTCCCCCAAGCCAAAACCCGCGCCGAAGGATCCTAAAGAGTCCCCCAGCTCTGAAAACAGAGCTCCGTCTCCCCACGTGGTCCAAGAGAACCTCCACAGTGAGGTGGTGGAAGTCTGCACGTCCAGTACTTTAAAAACCAACAGCCTCACGGACAGCACCTGCGATGAGAGCAGCGAATTCAAGAGTGTGGATGAGGCGTCCAATAAAGTGCATTTCAGCATAGGCAAGGCCCCGCTCAAAGAGGAGCAGGAGATGAGAGCCTCGCCCAAAATAAGCCGCAAATGCGCCAACAGGCACACCAGGCCCAAGAAGGAAAAGTCGAGCTTTCTCTTCAAAGGAGAGGGATCCAAGCCTTTGGAGCCCGCCAAGCAGGCCATGTCCCCTTCCGTGGCTGAGTGCGCCCGAGCCGTCTTCGCTGCCTTCCTGTGGCACGAAGGCATCGTGCACGATGCCATGGCCTGCTCCTCCTTCTTAAAATTTAATCCAGACCTTTCCAAAGAGCACGCTCCCATAAGAAGTAGCTTAAACAGCCAGCAGCCCACCGAAGAGAAAGAAACCAAATTGAAAAACCGACACTCCCTGGAAATATCATCAGCACTGAATATGTTTAATATTGCACCTCACGGGCCAGATATATCTAAAATGGGTAGTATCAACAAAAATAAGGTGTTGTCCATGCTGAAGGAACCCCCTCTCCCTGAAAAATGTGAGGACGGGAAAGCCGAGGCCACCTTTGAGATGTCCGTGCATCACCCGATGAAGTCCAGGTCGCCTCTGCCCTTGACGCTGCAGCATCTCGTGGCCTTCTGGGAAGACATCTCTTTGGCTACCATCAAGGCAGCGTCCCAGAATATGATTTTTCCCAGTCCCGGTTCTTGTGCGGTCCTTAAAAAGAAAGAGTGTGAGAAAGAGAATAAGAAGGCCAAAAAAGAAAAGAAGAAGAAAGAGAAGGCCGAAGTCCGGCCCAGGGGTAATCTGTTCGGGGAGATGGCCCAGCTGGCGGTTGGAGGCCCAGAGAAGGACACCATCTGCGAGCTGTGCGGCGAGTCCCACCCCTACCCAGTGACCTACCACATGCGACAGGCTCACCCAGGTGAGTGGCGGGAGGGAGTCCACGGAAGCTCTCTGCGTAAAGGTTAGGTCACTTCTGGCTTCACCTATCCAGTGGATTCTCTTAAAGTACAGGGAAACTCTTGTCCAGTATTTATCGTTTTCTTACAGGGTAATTTTTTTTTTTAGGTTTAGAACACTTTAATCAACATTTAGAATTTTTTACTCCCATGGATAGAAAAATGATCAATGCTTACTTGATGTTATTAACCTTTTTTTTATTATTATTATTCTTTATTTTAAAGGTTCTACAGAGTTTTGTTGTTCACACATGTATGTTCCCAGATCAGTCATATGCATATCCATGGTCCTCACCTCCCCCAGTTCCCCCAATCCCACCCCTCCAGACCACCGCCCCTTACTCCTATTTTGCACAATGACAATTCTACTGTCATGTGTGACATGACAGTATTTAGGCATCGTGCAGATGCCATGGCCTGCTCCTCCTTCTTAAAATTTAATCCAGACCTTTCCAAAGAGCACGCCCCATAAGAAGTAGCTTAAACAGCCAGCAGCCCACCGAAGAGAAAGAAACCAAATTGAAAAACCGACACTCCCTGGAAATATCATCAGCACTGAATATGTTTAATATTGCACCTCACGGGCCAGATATATCTAAAATGGGTAGTATCAACAAAAATAAGGTGTTGTCCATGCTGAAGGAACCCCCTCTCCTGAAAAATGTGAGGACGGGAAAGCCGAGGCCACCTTTGAGATGTCCGTGCATCACCCGATGAAGTCCAGGTCGCCTCTGCCCTTGACGCTGCAGCATCTCGTGGCCTTCTGGGAAGACATCTCTTTGGCTACCATCAAGGCAGCGTCCCAGAATATGATTTTTCCCAGTCCCGGTTCTTGTGCGGTCCTTAAAAAGAAAGAGTGTGAGAAAGAGAATAAGAAGGCCAAAAAAGAAAAGAAGAAGAAAGAGAAGGCCGAAGTCCGGCCCAGGGGTAATCTGTTCGGGGAGATGGCCCAGCTGGCGGTTGGAGGCCCAGAGAAGGACACCATCTGCGAGCTGTGCGGCGAGTCCCACCCCTACCCAGTGACCTACCACATGCGACAGGCTCACCCAGGTGAGTGGCGGGAGGGAGTCCACGGAAGCTCTCTGCGTAAAGGTTAGGTCACTTCTGGCTTCACCTATCCAGTGGATTCTCTTAAAGTACAGGGAAACTCTTGTCCAGTATTTATCGTTTTCTTACAGGGTAATTTTTTTTTTCAGGTTTAGAACACTTTAATCAACATTTAGAATTTTTTACTCCCATGGATAGAAAAATGATCAATGCTTACTTGATGTTATTAACCTTTTTTTTATTATTATTATTCTTTATTTTAAAGGTTCTACAGAGTTTTGTTGTTCACACATGTATGTTCCCAGATCAGTCATATGCATATCCATGGTCCTCACCTCCCCCAGTTCCCCCAATCCCACCCCTCCAGACCATCGCCCCAAGCCATTGTAAGCACTCCTATTCCCTTAGCACAATGACAATGGCTATCTTACTGTCATGTGTGGACATGACAGTATAGGTTTCCATGTTACTCCCTCCATGCCTCCCCCTCCCTATTTCTTCCCCACGATGTCCCTATGTCTATGCTCTGTCTGTTTTTCCATGAGTTCACTGCGTGTGTTATCAAGACTATCCTACTAGATTCCGTATATGTGTGTTAGTATACTGTATTGTCTTTCTCTTTTTGACTTACTTCACTAGAGCCAGCCACTTCATTAGGACTGAGTCTTCTGCATTTCTTTTAACAGCTGAGTAGCATTCCATTGTATATAAATGCTGGAGAGGGTGCGGAGAAAAGGGAACCCTCTTGCATTGCTGGTGGGAATGTAAATTGATACAGCCTCTATGGAAGACAGTATGGAGATTTCTTAAAAAACTAAAAATAGAAGTACCCTATGACTCAGCAATCCTACTATTAGGCTTATATCCTGATGAAATCAAAACTGAAAGAAGCACCTGTACCCCAATGTTCACTGCAGCTCTCTATACAATAGCCAGAACATGGAAGCAGCCTAGATGTCCATCAACGAATGAATGGATACAGTGTAATTTTTGAAGTGCTTCATCCATACCATATACATTTTGTAGAAAATGAGTAAAGAAATTCAAATACTGTGATGGTAAGGCAGTTTAGTCCTCTTCAATTTCAACGTGTCACATTCTGAGATGTTGTAAACATTTTAAATATTTTATATCTTACCCAAAGGATTGCTGTGAAGGTGTCTCACATGGTAGAAATAACATGTCTGTATACACAGGGAAGATCTCAACATTAAGTCTCCTTTGATTGTGTTGTTTTCCTGATCAAAATCGCAAATTTTAAAAAGACATTTATTATTTATTTATTTATTTGTTTATTTTCATCCATCTTTATGCTTTGGCCTGTGCGGGCCTCCCATTGCAGTGGTGTCTCTCGTTGCAGAGCACCAGCTCTGGGCGCATGCACTCCAGAGCACTAGCTCATAATTGGATGCACTGGTCCAGCCACTCTGCTGCACATGGGATCTTCCCGGGCCAGGAATCAAACCAGTGCCCCTTGCACTGCAAGGTGGACTCTTTACCCACTGGACCACCAGGGAAACCCCCAAAATGCAAATTGTATTAGAAATCATACTGGTTTCTTTTGGGCATTTTCCTATGGAAGAGATACCAACTGTTCCATCAGAAGACAGTAGTTTAGATAAATGTATTTATTTCTGTAACAGTCGATTGGTATTCCAAAATTCACCTATTACGAATTTGGGTAAATGCTTTTCTCCGCCTACATATTACACTGAAACCTTTTGTAAAATATGTGATTCGTAAAATATATCATTCTTACAGAATGTCTTACATCTGTTTTGTCCAATTTTTTGGTACGCTTAAATCTAGGTGCACCTACGTCTTATATTTTTTTTCATCTGGTCATATAGAACATCTTCAGTATTTTAGGCATCATTTAATTGGCTACTTTTTGATCATTTGTACAGTTTTGGTGATATAAATAACTGAAAAATTATCCCCCTTTCTCTCTCGTGCAGGGAGAAAAAGTTAGATACTTGCTTCCGTACTTTGCTTGCTTTGAGAAGGGGCGCCTGTCATGTATGTGCAGGTGGCAAGGGTCAGACACGCAGGTGTGACCTGGTGGTTTCTGTTCTTGTGTCCAGGCTGTGGCCGGTACGCTGGAGGACAAGGTTACAACAGCATCGGGCACTTCTGCGGCGGGTGGGCTGGCAACTGCGGCGACGGCGGCATCGGCGGGAGCACGTGGTACCTGGTGTGTGATCGCTGCAGGGAGAAGTACCTCCGGGAGAAGCAGGCTGCCGCCAGGGAGAAGGTGCTTCGCTTTGTTCGGGCACTTCTGTTGGTGATAAGGATACACCTTGGAAACATCTGTTTTTAGGATCATACCCTCAGACACCTCCACATAGTTGATATTACAGATCAGCTTTTATCATAGGAATAATATACAAATTTGATTTATGTACCAGGTCAGCAAATTATATCTTGGGATAACACAAAAACAGCTATCCTGTAACATATATACCCTATGGACAGATGTAATTTTTTTTGAACTTGAAAAATCTGAGGGGGGCCTCTTATTGTTTTTCTTTTAAGTTATTTTTTTCATCCATCTTTATTCTTTGACCTGTGTGGGCCTCCCATTGGGCTGGCCTCTCTCCTTGCAGAGCACCGGCTCTGGGCGCCCGCACTCCAGAGCGCTGGCTTGTGATTGGGCACACTGGTCCAGCCGCTCCGTGGCACATGGCATCTTCCTGGGCCAGGGATTGAACCAGTGTCCCTTGCACTGCAAGGTGGACTTCTTACCCACTGGACCACCAGGGAAGCCCCGGGTGTAAATTTTTTATTGTTAATTTGTGTGCTGCTCTGTATATACACATAAGTCTCCCTTTTCTCCTTTATCCTTGTTAGTTCTCTTTTCCTTTTTCCTTTTCTTTTTCTATTCTTTGTCTCCTCTCTCTGTTTCTTAATCTCCTAATTATGTTGAGGACTCATGGAAAGTGAAATCATTCACATTCATGGCACACCTAACTGAAAATATTTGCCAAATATACACACACAGATTATTTACTCTTATTTAAATAATCACACTTAGATTTTACTAGTTAGGATTTTAACTTTTCCCCCAAAAGAGAAAAAATATAGTTAGTATTTGATATAAATTAGTTTCACTCACTTCAGGGGAAGCATGAAGTGAATGTTGGTTTTGGTAATCACTATTATAATTTTAAAGTAGTTCTACAGGTGTTTAATAATTTTTATTAGAAACTCAAATACTTAGGTTAAGAAATTTAACAATAGAACATAAGTAGGAAAAGACGCCTGCAAATTCTCCTTCCAGGTCAAACAGTCTAGGAGGAAGCCGATGCAGGTCAAGACTCGCGCCTTGCCCACCATGGAAGCTCACCAGGTGATCAAGGCCAACGCGCTCTTCTGTTGGTGATAAGGATACACCTTGGAAACATCTGTTTTTAGGATCATACCCTCAGACACCTCCACATAGTTGATATTACAGATCAGCTTTTATCATAGGAATAATATACAAATTTGATTTATGTACCAGGTCAGCAAATTATATCTTGGGATAACACAAAAACAGCTATCCTGTAACATATATACCCTATGGACAGATGTAATTTTTTGAACTTGAAAAATCTGAGGGGGGCCTCTTATTGTTTTTCTTTTAAGTTATTTTTTTCATCCATCTTTATTCTTTGACCTGTGTGGGCCTCCCATTGGGCTGGCCTCTCTCCTTGCAGAGCACCGGCTCTGGGCGCCCGCACTCCAGAGCGCTGGCTTGTGATTGGGCACACTGGTCCAGCCGCTCCGTGGCACATGGCATCTTCCTGGGCCAGGGATTGAACCAGTGTCCCTTGCACTGCAAGGTGGACTTCTTACCCACTGGACCACCAGGGAAGCCCCGGGTGTAAATTTTTTATTGTTAATTTGTGTGCTGCTCTGTATATACACATAAGTCTCCCTTTTCTCCTTTATCCTTGTTAGTTCTCTTTTCCTTTTTCCTTTTCTTTTTCTATTCTTTGTCTCCTCTCTCTGTTTCTTAATCTCCTAATTATGTTGAGGACTCATGGAAAGTGAAATCATTCACATTCATGGCACACCTAACTGAAAATATTTGCCAAATATACACACACAGATTATTTACTCTTATTTAAATAATCACACTTAGATTTTACTAGTTAGGATTTTAACTTTTCCCCCAAAAGAGAAAAAATATAGTTAGTATTTGATATAAATTAGTTTCACTCACTTCAGGGGAAGCATGAAGTGAATGTTGGTTTTGGTAATCACTATTATAATTTTAAAGTAGTTCTACAGGTGTTTAATAATTTTTATTAGAAACTCGAAATACTTAGGTTAAGAAATTTAACAATAGAACATAAGTAGGAAAAGACGCCTGCAAATTCTCCTTCCAGGTCAAACAGTCTAGGAGGAAGCCGATGCAGGTCAAGACTCCTCGCGCCTTGCCCACCATGGAAGCTCACCAGGTGATCAAGGCCAACGCGCTCTTCCTGCTGTCGCTGAGCAGCGCCGCCGAGCCCAGCATTCTCTGTTACCACCCAGCCAAACCGTTCCAGTCTCAGCTGCCCAGCGTCAAGGAGGGCATTTCTGAGGACCTTCCTGTCAAAATGCCTTGTCTCTACCTGCAGACATTAGCCAGGTAATGGCACTGGCTTGGGGGCTTTTGTTGTTGTTGTTTTTATTAATCGCTTTGGAAATTGCCTACTGGCGTGGCTTACAACCATCCGTTCCATTTTGAGAGGCAGAGTTAGGTAGTTTGTTTTTGTGCTTATTTGAATAAAGCGAATGGGAAACAAAAATGAAAATATGAGACTAAATACATTTGGGATTCCGGAGGAAATCGTGAGGAATGCCAAGTGCCACCCCTGTGGGAGAATAGGCATCCCCCTGACCCACGGAATGTTTTGTATATCTAATCTTTTTCAAATGTCACTCTGTGTATGTGTTCCTACCATGGAGGTCACTACCTATGCTTCCATAGTCCATGCAAGAGAAGTCCTGGGCCTGAAGCAAGGCAGTGATGATGGCGAACAAGAAGAGAGAAGTAGTCAGAGGGAACCAGGTGTCCACGGGCCGGGACAGCTGGCCGAGGGCCAAGCCCTCGGTGGCACCGAGGCACATTAGCTTAAGGCACCCGCATGGCTGGGGGGATCACTCACTAAAACACCAAAAGACGGGAACGTTCTCCAAAGGAAAGAAACTCCGTGTTGGATTTGAAATGATTGTGGTACTTGGCGTCCCTATGTATAAAATAAAAGGTTGATACCTTTTATTTCCTCCTACATACATCCACGACTATTTTAATACTTTAATTCTCAGTTATAGACCTAGGGGCGGCTTTGCTTTTACAAAGGAGGTGAAAAATGGAAACTATCTGTATTACCTTCATACTTTTAAGTTATGGGCTTTGATTCAATGCAGGCATCATCATGAAAATTTTGTGGGCTATCAAGATGACAACCTGTTCCAGGATGAAATGAGATACCTGCGTTCTACATCCGTGCCTGCCCCATACATCTCAGTAACTCCCGACGCGAGTCCCAATGTGTTTGAAGAGCCCGAGAGCAACATGAAGTCCATGCCCCCCAGGTATATGTTACTGTCCTTCTGTTGAGACCAGTGTGTCGTGGAAGAGCGCCTTTAAACTAGAAGAGAACGTTCCAGAAGTTCTTTCGTATTCATCCACCCCTCCATCTCAGTCAGCCGTGCTGACTGTCAGAGCAGTAAGAAAAGGTGTGTGTGCGTGAATCAGGTGAGGCCCTAGATAACAGAGGCAGATCCGGTTGGAGAGAAAAAGGTCAGCCAGTGACATAATAAAGGATCCCATTACATGATTTTATATCATTGAATGCTGTGGGAAATCCGACTGGACAAAAGTCACTTGAGGTAGAGCTTAGAGAAGTAACCCTGAACGAAAGTCTTGAGCGTGTTGGATTAGTACTTACAATGATTCCCCAGCCCTACCCTTTATAGTATCAGAGTAAAAGGCTGCTTGAGAACTGAACGTGTGTGTGTGTGATAGTCACTCAGTTGTGTCCAACCCCTTGCACCCCAGTGGACGCTACCCAAACTCTTCTGTCCATGACATTCTCCAGGCAAGAATACTGGAGCGGGCTGCCATCTCCTTCTTCAGGGGATCTTCCTGACCCAGGGATCAGACCTGGATCTCCCGCACTGCAGGCGGATTCTTTACCATCTCAGCCACCTGGGAATCCATATGAATACCATGCAGAAGGAAACGGGGACGGGCTTTCCAGGTGGTGGTAGTGGTAAAGACCCCACCTGCCAATGCGGGAGACAAAAAAGATACAGGTTAAATGCCCCGGGCCCCCCGGAGAAGGGCATGGCAACCCACTCCAGTATTCTTGCCTGGAGGATCCCACAGACAGAGGAGCTGGCGGGCAGCAGCCCATGGGGAGTCACAAAGAGGCAGACATGACTGAAGCGACTTAGTCGTGAAGCGACTCACGCATGCACTGAGGCTTTTTAAAGGAGGAATGACATCCTACAAATGCAAAGATAATCTCATAGTGTCTTTGGAGGATTAGTGCTTTTTAATCAGAGATGGGTGGAACTGGATTGTATTAGCAGTGGTTATGAAAAAAAAGATGGGTAAAGGAAATACTCTGTAGGAAAAATCAGTGTGACTTGTTGACTAACTGGATAAAGCAAAGGATAAGTTTCAGATAGCATCATGAGTTCAGGCATGAGTGTGAATATGAGGTCATTAGAAAACCTTTTGATTTTCTTTTTTTGTTTATTAATTTATTTATTTTTGGCTGCACTGGGCTTTCGTTGCTGTGTGTGGATTTTCTCTAGTTGTAGAGCATGGGCTTTGGGGCGCTCGGGCTTCAGTAGTTGTGGCACATGAATCCAGTAATTGGGGCACTCGGGTTTAGTTGCCCTGTTGCACGTGGGATCTGCCCAGACCAGGAATCAAACTCATGTCCTCTGAATTGGCAGTGGAATTCTTAACCACTGGACTACCAGGGGAGACCCAGCCTTTTGATTTTCTTACCTTGTTCAAGATTTTGTAATAACAAGACATTATTTCTTAAGATTATTCAGCAGTTTTTCTAAGTTGATTGATTAACTTCCTCTGAATTGTCTTGTGCTTTATAGTAACACCATGTACAAAGTGAATTAAATGAACATATCTCTGTAGTCTGGTCATTCTGGAACCCAACAGCCCAAACTGACACCCAGGCACCTTCCTGCAGGTAGTTAATTATTACAAACATTTCGACATCTCCGCACTGCAGGCGGATTCTTTACCATCTCAGCCACCTGGGAATCCATATGAATACCATGCAGAAGGAAACGGGGACGGGCTTTCCAGGTGGTGGTAGTGGTAAAGACCCCACCTGCCAATGCGGGAGACAAAAAAGATACAGGTTAAATGCCCCGGGCCCCCCGGAGAAGGGCATGGCAACCCACTCCAGTATTCTTGCCTGGAGGATCCCACAGACAGAGGAGCTGGCGGGCAGCAGCCCATGGGGAGTCACAAAGAGGCAGACATGACTGAAGCGACTTAGTCGTGAAGCGACTCACGCATGCACTGAGGCTTTTTAAAGGAGGAATGACATCCTACAAATGCAAAGATAATCTCATAGTGTCTTTGGAGGATTAGTGCTTTTTAATCAGAGATGGGTGGAACTGGATTGTATTAGCAGTGGTTATGAAAAAAAAGATGGGTAAAGGAAATACTCTGTAGGAAAAATCAGTGTGACTTGTTGACTAACTGGATAAAGCAAAGGATAAGTTTCAGATAGCATCATGAGTTCAGGCATGAGTGTGAATATGAGGTCATTAGAAAACCTTTTGATTTTCTTTTTTTGTTTATTAATTTATTTATTTTTGGCTGCACTGGGCTTTCGTTGCTGTGTGTGGATTTTCTCTAGTTGTAGAGCATGGGCTTTGGGGCGCTCGGGCTTCAGTAGTTGTGGCACATGAATCCAGTAATTGGGGCACTCGGGTTTAGTTGCCCTGTTGCACGTGGGATCTGCCCAGACCAGGAATCAAACTCATGTCCTCTGAATTGGCAGTGGAATTCTTAACCACTGGACTACCAGGGGAGACCCAGCCTTTTGATTTTCTTACCTTGTTCAAGATTTTGTAATAACAAGACATTATTTCTTAAGATTATTCAGCAGTTTTTCTAAGTTGATTGATTAACTTCCTCTGAATTGTCTTGTGCTTTATAGTAACACCATGTACAAAGTGAATTAAATGAACATATCTCTGTAGTCTGGTCATTCTGGAACCCAACAGCCCAAACTGACACCCAGGCACCTTCCCTGCAGGTAGTTATATACAACATTTGTCATCTGTTCAAGCAAGAATGCGCACAAGCTTAGGCAGTGAGGGCAGAACATGGCCAGAGAGTTAGCCAGTTACTAGAAAGTATAGCTTTACTGAGGGACTTAGGATTTGAAACCTGGCTTGACTGATGGAAAAGAAACTCGGGGTGAACAGAAAATAACCCAGTGTGGAATGAAGTGACACAGAAAAGAACAGATGAAAAGAATAATTTGTAAATTTGTCTTAGAAAGTAAAGAAAGGTATTTATCTTTTTTTAAAATAAAATGTTCCAATAAAGGAAATTATATAATACCTTAATACTTTTTAATCTTTTTTTTTAATGCTGCTATAGTAAAAAAAAATAAAAAATTGAAAAACCAATAAAAGTAGCCAAAAATTTTTTAAAATTGTTGGTTTCCTACAGCCCACATGAAACCATTGAGTTCTCACATAGTTGTACGTATAACTGACACTGGAAACCAGTTTGTCAGCTCAGTACAGGCTGGTGTGGCCGTGCTCTGGACAGGGCTTTGGGCAGCACCTCCGGAGAAGAGAAGCCTTACCCAGCACGCAGCGCCAGGGGCCGACTGCATCCTCCCACTATCCCTTTCATTGGGTTTCTGTGTTACACATCTCCCTGCTTTCTGTTCAGTGCTATTCCGAATGTATCTCCTGTTTTTCCTCACTCTCCTGACACATGTCTTCCACCAGACTGCTTTTGATTCTGAAAGAAACTTAGAATATTTGATGCCTTTTGTTCTTTTTCATTTAAAATGCAAAGTAGATTTAACAGAAGCTGGAGTTTTAAAAGGCAGTTCTGAAATCAGTCAAAACGTGATTACATTTGGAAAGATCAAATTACAGCTTAAAGAGAGATTGTCAAGTTGGCTTTGAATCTGTTTTCTTCCACATGGATTGAAGGTTCACACATTTGACTACACTGTTGTAAACTAAGTAAACAGAGTGTCACTTCACTCACTTTTTCTCCTGAGTTACCTGTCATCTGGTTCTGTCTGCAGCTTGGAAACTAGTCCCATAACTGATACCGATCTCGCAAAGAGAACTGTCTTCCAAAGATCCTACTCAGTTGTTGCTTCTGAATATGACAAGCAGCACTCCATTTTACCCGCACGAGTTAAAGCCATTCCTAGAAGAAGAGTCAACAGTGGAGACACTGGTAAGTGTAAGGATAAAAAAGGAGATTGAGTGATCCTAATAGTTTTCTTTGTAGGTATATTTTAAGATCTAATATTTGAAGACAGTGTATGTTAGTCACTTAGTTGTGTCCGACTCTTTGTGGCCCCTCGCACTGTAGGATGTAGCCCACCAGGCTCCTCTGTCCATGGGGTTCTCCAGGCAAGAATACTGGAGTGGGTTGTGATGACCTTCTCCAGGGGATCTTCCCAACCCATGGATCGAAATCTGGGTCTCCCACGTTGCACACGAATTCTTTGCCATCTGGACCAAGGAATGAGTCCAGTTTAAATTGTGGTGGACATTCCTTCTATATGACACAGCCATAAATGTGCCTCTCTGAATTTTGCACCTTAGTTGGTAGACACGCCCAGAGATCATGCAATGTGATTCAAGAATAAGCTGACCTTTACAATATACGACTTGTCAGGTGGTACTGAGTTTTGCCACCGTTTTGTCTCCCGCTGAACTTCAGTAAATCGGCAGTTCCAGTGTCTTAGCACTTACACGATGGTATTCTCAGTAGAAACGTGTACCTCATGTAGCTACTGCCACTCAAACAGGTGATAAAAACTGGAGACACGGCTAACCCTTAATCAGTAAAGAATGTTAGATAATCTGGACTAATTGGTATCAGCAACCCCAAATTGGGACTAATTGATTCTGTCTCAATAAAGAAAGAAATGAAAGAGAAAAAGGATAACATGTTAATGACTTATCAGGCCAACTACTTACTTAATGAAGATCTGACCTAATAATTATAAGTAGATGATTATGTAATCTTACTGATGATCTTCTAGGACAGTACTGCTAAGGATATATTCAACAAGTATTTTTGATCTCTTATTGAAATACTATTTCAAAAAAAGCAGTCCTTTAGTAAATGCTGGTGATTAGATGTCGATTCCATTTCAGGAGAAAATAAATCACTTTGTGTTTTAGAAAGCATGAGCTTTAGATTCAGGCCTGGGTTCAACACCTGTCTCTACAACTTAATAGGTATATAACTTTAAGTAAGATAAAGAAAAAATTGAAATCATTAAGATTCATGTCCAACACAAAAACAAAATACCCCAAACACTCTTGAGCTTGATACTGTTTTTTGATATCACCTTAAATATATTAATCACATGGATTACCTATGAAAATTAATACTGTTCTGATTTTTGGGTTGTTTTTTTTTTTTTTTCATCGAAAAGAAGTGGGTTCTTCCCTCTTGAGGCACCCATCTCCTGAGCTGTCACGGCTCATCTCGGCCCACAGCTCCCTGTCCAAAGGAGAACGGAACTTCCAGTGGCCTGTCTTAGCCTTCGTCATACAGCATCATGATCTAGAAGGTCTAGAGATAGCCATGAAGCAGGCCTTAAGGAAATCTGCTTGTCGCGTTTTTGCTATGGAGGTAAGAAGACGTGAATAGGATTATCGATCTATTCATTATGCAGTTCACGTGATGGTTCTATTTAATGATGTTGCCCTTGTACCGAACAGAAATTGTGACAAATTAAGAGACCGTAGTGAATAGGAAATGTTGTGTTTGCAACAAAATTAAACTCTATTTAGGAAGATAAACGAATCTAGGGTTTCATAGTTAAGCACTGTAAAAAACTTTGTTTCCGCATTGCTTTATTATTTGAATCCTGATAATACCTTTTTTAAAAAGCTTTTTGTCATCACAGTATCATTTCAGTTAGAGTAATCATGCAAAGAGGATCGGAAGTAAGGCTTTTAAGTTATGAATTAAACAATGGTAACTTATCTGAGTCTCTCTTCTCTGGAAATGGCTCACTATATAACATAGACTTGTATATAAAAAGTCTTTTTTCTTTATCTTGAGTAGGAATTAACCTGCTGTTTCACTGATGGGAGCAGTATGAATCTATAAGTAAATAGTAACTTGGATAGATCTTAAGAAACCTTCTAAATGTGTGTTGATTCTAAATACAAGCTGGAAAAAAAATATGCTTGGGTAAATTACTTTTAAGATAAATTTTTTAAATAAAAAGTGGTTTGGTAAAGTATTTCAAAATTGCATTTACGGGGAGTTCAGGAGGGATTAGATGTCGATTCCATTTCAGGAGAAAATAAATCACTTTGTGTTTTAGAAAGCATGAGCTTTAGATTCAGGCCTGGGTTCAACACCTGTCTCTACAACTTAATAGGTATATAACTTTAAGTAAGATAAAGAAAAAATTGAAATCATTAAGATTCATGTCCAACACAAAAACAAAATACCCCAAACACTCTTGAGCTTGATACTGTTTTTTGATATCACCTTAAATATATTAATCACATGGATTACCTATGAAAATTAATACTGTTCTGATTTTTGGGTTGTTTTTTTTTTTTTTTCATCGAAAAGAAGTGGGTTCTTCCCTCTTGAGGCACCCATCTCCTGAGCTGTCACGGCTCATCTCGGCCCACAGCTCCCTGTCCAAAGGAGAACGGAACTTCCAGTGGCCTGTCTTAGCCTTCGTCATACAGCATCATGATCTAGAAGGTCTAGAGATAGCCATGAAGCAGGCCTTAAGGAAATCTGCTTGTCGCGTTTTGCTATGGAGGTAAGAAGACGTGAATAGGATTATCGATCTATTCATTATGCAGTTCACGTGATGGTTCTATTTAATGATGTTGCCCTTGTACCGAACAGAAATTGTGACAAATTAAGAGACCGTAGTGAATAGGAAATGTTGTGTTTGCAACAAAATTAAACTCTATTTAGGAAGATAAACGAATCTAGGGTTTCATAGTTAAGCACTGTAAAAAACTTTGTTTCCGCATTGCTTTATTATTTGAATCCTGATAATACCTTTTTTAAAAAGCTTTTTGTCATCACAGTATCATTTCAGTTAGAGTAATCATGCAAAGAGGATCGGAAGTAAGGCTTTTAAGTTATGAATTAAACAATGGTAACTTATCTGAGTCTCTCTTCTCTGGAAATGGCTCACTATATAACATAGACTTGTATATAAAAAGTCTTTTTTCTTTATCTTGAGTAGGAATTAACCTGCTGTTTCACTGATGGGAGCAGTATGAATCTATAAGTAAATAGTAACTTGGATAGATCTTAAGAAACCTTCTAAATGTGTGTTGATTCTAAATACAAGCTGGAAAAAAAATATGCTTGGGTAAATTACTTTTAAGATAAATTTTTTAAATAAAAAGTGGTTTGGTAAAGTATTTCAAAATTGCATTTCAGTGGGGGATGGGGAGGGAGACAGGAAGGAAGTTCAGGAGGGAGGAAACATGTATACCTATGGCTGATTCAGATTGATGATCAGCAGTAAAGAACAAAACTAAAGCTATTATCCTTCAATCAAAAATAAATAAGAAGAAAAATATTGCATTTCATAGGTCCTATTTTCCCTACTATTAGTTTTTTAATCAAGGCCAAAATTATTGACAATGTAAGTTCAGTGTCCTTTCAGTTCAAGTGATGATCAGGCTTCCTAGAGTCTTTTCTTAGAAGAGTGAGTCCCAGAGGCTCTTTTTCTTTTTTTGGAAAGCTCTTTTTCTCTTGAATTTAACATTTGACATTGCTTACACAGGCTTTCAACTGGCTTCTTTGTAACGTCATCCAGACCACATCTCTCCACGATATCCTCTGGCATTTCGTGGCGTCTCTGACCCCTGCGCCCGTGGAGCCAGAGGAAGAAGAGGATGAGGAGAACAAAACCAACAAAGAAAATGCAGAACAAGTGAGTGAGAGTCTTGGTTTTTTAACTGTCCATATTTTTATAGAAGATTTAAACTTACCTTCCAGATAATAACTTGATGTGCATGAAGTCATTCATAGATTATATAACGTAAAGGCAGGAACAAGAGTTCGGTGCAGTGAGCAACATACTAGTGACTACACTACTTCACTACACTTGGTGAAGTTCTGTCTCCAAAAACACCGTCAGTCAGTTCTGATTTCTCACTAGCTGCCACTGTCCCATAGGAGGCAGTCAGTTGGAAGATACATGCTATTCCCGTGCAGTGAGAGACAGATAAAGAGAGACTCCATCTACCTCACAACATGACTGTAAGTCTCCGAGAATGAACATGATGCTGTGTAGGCATGTAAAATTCAAAAATGTTTGACTAGAAGGGACTTGGATTTTATAGGAGGCCACCTGTTTCATGGAAAAGCATTGGGTAGACTCTAGCCACATTCTTACCGATGTAGCTGTGACTTCTGTGCCTCATTTGTATTTCTACAGTAAAAAAGTAGAAGACTGAATCCTCAATTTTAAAAGCTGTTCAAATAGACAGTAAAAAAAAAACCCTCAGTACTGTTTACAAATATCACATCTTTTAAAACATAAGGATAGAAGGAAGATTAAAAGTAGAAAAAGGTACTAAATAAATACCAACCAAAATTAGATTGCTTCCATCTTGTTTCACATCAGATAAAACAGACTTCAAGGCATAATTATCAGTAGAGATAAACAGGCTCTATACAAAATGATAAAAGAGTAATTCTATGTATTTAATGTATGCATGTAGTTAATAATATAGCCTTTAAAGATATGAAATAAAAATAAACAGAGCTGCAAGGAAAGAACAAGAAAAATATCCACAATTGCAAAGAGAAATTATCACACATCCATAAGAGTTATCTGTTCCTGTGTAACAGACCATCTCCAACCCACTGAATGGAAATGATTGCTTATTGGCTCACAGCAGTGTGGGCTGCAAGTTGAGTGATGCTCAGCTGAAGGGAAGGGCTCATTTTGCTAGTGGATTAGTGAGCACATTGGAAGGTGGCTTTTTTTGGCTTTGGTGATTTTATTTATAGGTGACCTTATCTCTTTTCTTCCTTTAAAAGTATAAACATAATTATCTTATCTTAATGCATGTTTGGGATATGGTTTGGTTTTGTGGTTTACATTTCTATCACATGACTGTCACTAAATGATACATTTTCTTGTGGGAAAAGACCAGTGACGAACCCCCTCTATCTTATCAAAGGCAGGAACAAGAGTTCGGTGCAGTGAGCAACATACTAGTGACTACACTACTTCACTACACTTGGTGAAGTTCTGTCTCCAAAAACACCGTCAGTCAGTTCTGATTTCTCACTAGCTGCCACTGTCCCATAGGAGGCAGTCAGTTGGAAGATACATGCTATTCCCGTGCAGTGAGAGACAGATAAAGAGAGACTCCATCTACCTCACAACATGACTGTAAGTCTCCGAGAATGAACATGATGCTGTGTAGGCATGTAAAATTCAAAAATGTTTGACTAGAAGGGACTTGGATTTTATAGGAGGCCACCTGTTTCATGGAAAAGCATTGGGTAGACTCTAGCCACATTCTTACCGATGTAGCTGTGACTTCTGTGCCTCATTTGTATTTCTACAGTAAAAAAGTAGAAGACTGAATCCTCAATTTTAAAAGCTGTTCAAATAGACAGTAAAAAAAAAACCCTCAGTACTGTTTACAAATATCACATCTTTTAAAACATAAGGATAGAAGGAAGATTAAAAGTAGAAAAAGGTACTAAATAAATACCAACCAAAATTAGATTGCTTCCATCTTGTTTCACATCAGATAAAACAGACTTCAAGGCATAATTATCAGTAGAGATAAACAGGCTCTATACAAAATGATAAAAGAGTAATTCTATGTATTTAATGTATGCATGTAGTTAATAATATAGCCTTTAAAGATATGAAATAAAAATAAACAGAGCTGCAAGGAAAGAACAAGAAAAATATCCACAATTGCAAAGAGAAATTATCACACATCCATAAGAGTTATCTGTTCCTGTGTAACAGACCATCTCCAACCCACTGAATGGAAATGATTGCTTATTGGCTCACAGCAGTGTGGGCTGCAAGTTGAGTGATGCTCAGCTGAAGGGAAGGGCTCATTTTTGCTAGTGGATTAGTGAGCACATTGGAAGGTGGCTTTTTTTGGCTTTGGTGATTTTATTTATAGGTGACCTTATCTCTTTTCTTCCTTTAAAAGTATAAACATAATTATCTTATCTTAATGCATGTTTGGGATATGGTTTGGTTTTGTGGTTTACATTTCTATCACATGACTGTCACTAAATGATACATTTTTCTCTTGTGGGAAGAATTCCTTCCAGCACCCAGAGTGACGAACTCTCTTTCCCTTTCCATCCTAGGAGAAAGACACCAGAGTCTGTGAGCATCCGCTCTCAGATATCGTGATTGCGGGGGAAGCCGCGCATCCTCTACCACACACATTCCACCGCCTGCTTCAGACCATCTCCGACCTCATGATGTCTCTCCCCAGCGGCAGCTCATTGCAGCAGATGGCTCTGAGGTAAGCTGATTTCCAAGTGTCCTAGGCAGCCTGGAAAGCGGAGTTTGTAGAGAAGTCAGCACGAAATGCTGAAAGACCTCACTGAATACTTAAGGTGGAAAGAATCCTGCGTTATATGAGTGGAGCCTCCCTCATTATGGTCATAATGTCCTTCTCAGCTCACGCCTGTTTAAATTGTCACTTCTAGAAGGACAGCTGCTCATGCCTGTTGGCTCCTCTGTAAAATGTGGATAGTACACTTCTCAGTCCTCTGAATGTCACAGTCTGTAGCTGCCTTCCGCACCTTCCCCTCTCTTCTGCCCGAAATCGTGTGTCTCAGTGCGCGACAAGAGTAGACACTTGGAACTTCCCTGGTGGTCCAGTGGGTAAGGAGTCCGCCTTGCAGTGCAAGGAGCACTGGTTCGATCCCTGGCCCGGAAGGATCCCACATGCTGCAGAGCAGCTGGATCAGTGTGTCCAATTACGAGCCAGGGCTCTGAGCGCATGCGCCCAGAGCAGGTGTTCTGCGACGAGAGAGGCCCCTGCACTGGGAGGCCCACACAGGCCAAAAAGAATAAAGATGGATGAAAATAAATAAATACAAAATCAATAAAAGAGGCCAAAATTTTAAAAAGAAAAAGCGTACACTCTTAAATGTTGCAGAAAGGGAGAGGGTCATGTCATCTCAAAAACAGAAATCTAAACAGCATTTTGAATTGAATACTCATTTGCTAGTGGATTAAGTTTTTTTTATTTTATAGGTGACCTTATCTCTTTTCTTCCTTTAAAAGTATAAACATAATTATCTTATCTTAATGCATGTTTGGGATATGGTTTGGTTTTGTGGTTTACATTTCTATCACATGACTGTCACTAAATGATACATTTTTCTCTTGTGGGAAGAATTCCTTCCAGCACCCAGAGTGACGAACTCTCTTTCCCTTTCCATCCTAGGAGAAAGACACCAGAGTCTGTGAGCATCCGCTCTCAGATATCGTGATTGCGGGGGAAGCCGCGCATCCTCTACCACACACATTCCACCGCCTGCTTCAGACCATCTCCGACCTCATGATGTCTCTCCCCAGCGGCAGCTCATTGCAGCAGATGGCTCTGAGGTAAGCTGATTTCCAAGTGTCCTAGGCAGCCTGGAAAGCGGAGTTTGTAGAGAAGTCAGCACGAAATGCTGAAAGACCTCACTGAATACTTAAGGTGGAAAGAATCCTGCGTTATATGAGTGGAGCCTCCCTCATTATGGTCATAATGTCCTTCTCAGCTCACGCCTGTTTAAATTGTCACTTCTAGAAGGACAGCTGCTCATGCCTGTTGGCTCCTCTGTAAAATGTGGATAGTACACTTCTCAGTCCTCTGAATGTCACAGTCTGTAGCTGCCTTCCGCACCTTCCCCTCTCTTCTGCCCGAAATCGTGTGTCTCAGTGCGCGACAAGAGTAGACACTTGGAACTTCCCTGGTGGTCCAGTGGGTAAGGAGTCCGCCTTGCAGTGCAAGGAGCACTGGTTCGATCCCTGGCCCGGAAGGATCCCACATGCTGCAGAGCAGCTGGATCAGTGTGTCCAATTACGAGCCAGGGCTCTGGAGCGCATGCGCCCAGAGCAGGTGTTCTGCGACGAGAGAGGCCCCTGCACTGGGAGGCCCACACAGGCCAAAAAGAATAAAGATGGATGAAAATAAATAAATACAAAATCAATAAAAGAGGCCAAAATTTTAAAAAGAAAAAGCGTACACTCTTAAATGTTGCAGAAAGGGAGAGGGTCATGTCATCTCAAAAACAGAAATCTAAACAGCATTTTGAATTGAATAGACTATCAAGAGACTGTAGCCTGGTCATATGTGAAGCCAGTCCTGAAACTGCATTGAAGAGTATCCCCTCCTTTTAAATCCTTATCGTTACTTTTGCATTGTGAACCTTGTCACCCAAGCTGCATACTAGACTACACGTACAAAGAGTTCCTCCACTGAGTTTTGTAAAAAAAGCTTGACAGAGTGATTTGGGCTCCCCACATCCCTAATGACAAGACCAGCAGAGAGGAGATGCTGTAGTACAGGAATTTTGAACTACAAAATGTGTTACACTCTCATGAATTTGTGTGGAATTTTAACACTAATAAATTTAGAAGGCTTTTATAGTTGGGGTAACACTTGTCCACAAAACTGATTTGTTGCCGTTTTTTGCTTCTGTAACCTTGATCTTCACGTATCACTTTTCCTGTATTTAAAATGGGTGAACTTTCCTTAGAATTCACATGGTTCCAAAGAAATGACCTATATTTCTCAAAAATAGCCAGTAGAAATAATATTATTCCTTGAATTTGTTATATCTTTTTTATCTAGAACATTAAGATTTCTTGAAATATTAGCTGTAGAGTGCTTTCTCTTTTCAGGAGTTCCTTAGAGGTTCCTGAAAAAGAATGTAGTATACTGCTTATGCCTTTTTAGGTGCTGGAGTCTGAAATTCAAGCAATCCGATCACCAGTTCCTCCATCAAAGCAACGTCTTTCATCACATTAACAATATTTTGTCCAAATCGGACGATGGAGACAGCGAGGAGAGCTTCAGCATCAGCATCCAGTCTGGCTTTGAAGCTCTGAGTCAGGTTGGTCCTTTATCCGTCATCCTGTGTCACCCTGTTTCGACAGTGTGTTGAAGAAGAAACTGAGAATGACTCCTAAATGACTTGATACTCTCTTTTATTTCTATCTCATCTCTGTTTTATTATCATGGAAGATTCCTATTTGAGCGTTACAGTGATGTGTATTTGTTCCTGGTAGGAATTATGCATAGTAATGTGCTTAAAGGACTTAACCAGCATCGTGGACATAAAAACATCCAGCCGACCGGCCATGATCGGCAGTCTGACAGATGGCTCCACGGAGACCTTTTGGGAGTCAGGAGACGAGGATAAAAACAAAACTAAGAACATCACCATCAACTGCGTAAAAGGCATCAACGCCCGCTATGTGTCTGTTCATGTGGACAATTCCCGAGATCTTGGGGTAAGAAAGGAGACTTAACTCGGGTTCGTTTGTTCTTTTTAGACCTTTATTAATCATACAGTCCCATTGCTGAGTTTTAGCAAAACGACTTTCATCTGGAACTTCACCAACCAAGCAACATATTTATATTCTCAAAATAACTCCTAAGTCAAAAAAGAGATTAATGTGTCCCAGGCTACTGTGGAATGCCAGTTTTAAGATAAGGTCTGGTTATATCTGTAGTTGTATCTAGTTGTATCTGTAGCTAAGCAAAATAAATACCTGCTCCATGATTTTTTAATGTCCACACCCTTGTTCAAGCTGTTTCCTTGGCCTGGAAGTTTTTCTCTTAAACTCTGCCTTTCAGATTCTTCTCAAATCTAAAACCCAGCTGACAGATCTTCCCCCATTACTCATCTATAAAGTTACTCTTTCTCTCCTCTGGGTTCTTTTTTACATTATTCTAATGGCCCTTAATACAGTTTGACCTATAGAATAAGTTTCTAATCCTCACCCCCTGCCATCATGGGGGCATTGGGGGAAGTTCCTGGGCTAAACTTTGTAATCAGATTTTACATTCTTCCTGGCTTTTGCCTGTCAACATGTTGCAACCCAATTGAGCACTCTTTAACAGAAAGCACTAAAGAGAAAAAAGCATCCTATTTACTTGAATGTTAAGGGCCAAGAAGATGGTAACACCAACTGCCAAACCCTTGTGCTTTTACCCAATTCCTGGGAAAGGATACTTTCAGGACTTTTTCTCTCAGAAACAAAGTGGCTTCCAGATACAGTATTATAAAGTCCCCGTTTGCCATTGCCAAGGTGCTCCTAGCCCCTCTGTGTATCCCCTTGCGGGAAAGAGCCAAAGTGGTGAGTTAGGTCTCATGTGACCTGAATGCCAACCACGTAAGTTCAGTCTGCAGTCAGCATTCCTTGTGTTCTGCAGTCACCCCAGCTTCTGTCCATCAGCACAGTAAGAGACAAAATGCCTTAGCTAGTATATCACTAGCTTATCACCTCTGGAGACCCAAGAGTTCATTTGATAAAACTACTTTATCTTATTTGAAAGTCAAGTATAATCAGTCAGAACATTTTTCTGTCAAGAACTCACTGTTCAGTACAGTGTTATCCTTGATTCCTGTTTTAAGCCAGAATATATTTTCTCTCAGAGCAGTGGGTTGCACTCGATTGAACATTTTTGTCCTTGAGGAGAGATGACCACGATAATACTCATTTTTAACAACCTCTGTGCGTGTGCTGACTTCAGCTTTCCTTGTAGGAAGCCTGCTCCAATTCATGTGCATCACTGAGACTTAAATATCGTACCTCTGTGTCCCCCAGCCTGCCCACCCGCCACACTACCTTAAATGCACCATTTGTTTGTTTGACTTACATCAGCCTACAGCGCTTAAAGTACACAGCTCTCCAAGGAATTAGTCTGTTTCTTGATGTGCTTGGCATGGCACTCAGTCTTGAGGTCTCTGGCTGTAGTCACCAGCATGATTCTTTCTAGTACTTAAAGGAGTTGAATTTCTTTTGATACTTTATATGTTAATGTTCCTTCTGGCAAAGATCTCTAGGTGTTGGAATCTGTCACTCTGATGTGTCTTCCCCCAAGTCCCAATGGCAGTCTGGGGACATCATAATACTCACAAGTATTTGTTGCTTAAGCTACCTGCTTTCCTCCCTTTTAGACCAGAAGCAAGGAGAATAATGTAATAAGGATGGGTCATAAGTAGCAAAGCACGTTGTTGAAAGACTTCAGGATAGAGATAGAACTTAAATGGTTAGACTGAATGAAAAGAAGGAACGCCAGCCTCCTCCCTCAGAGCCCATAAAGACTGAAATGTGTGATTCATGATGGAGTTTGTGAAAATAAGAAAAAGACGAGTTGCAGAAACTGGGGTTGATTGGGCAGATGGAACAAAATCAGTTAGGAAAGACCCTAAAAGACAGGTGAAAGGTATTGATAGGCTGTAGGAAATCACTGCCATTTCTGGTGCCAGGAACGTGGCATAGTAACTATTTTAAATTGTTTATTTTAGAATAAAGTTACCTCAATGACCTTCTTAACTGGCAAAGCTGTGGAAGATTTGTGCAGAATAAAGCAGGTGAGTAAAACTTCATCATTACGTGTTTTACTGCCCAAGGAGAAATTCCTTCTTCCCAGTCTCCACTGGTGAGTTCCAAGTTTGGCATGCCACCCCAGGATTACAGGAAATCATGTATTTACAAAACACTGAATTGATCAATGGTCCACGTATAGGAATAGTTAATAACCATCTCTGTTCTAACCATCGTACCCATCATTTCCCTGCGTGTGCTCCAGTCGGGAGTAAAAGCGCTCGCCTGCAGCCCTGCCCTGCCTCCTGCTTGCTGTGGAGGAGACTCCGGGCGCCTCAGAACTCACCCAGATCCGATTCACAGTTGCCACCTTAATTCACCTACACTTCCGATTAAAATGTAGGTTGTTGTCCTGTATCTTGAAACTCTTTCAGTTACAGCTGAAAGATGTGCTGCCATCTTGCAGTATATCCAGGTCAGTTTGCAAACCAGCTCTAGAAACAAATTAAGTCTTGTTTGGGCATGTGATAGATTCTGTATAAACTCACTCACTTGTGAGTGAATAGTGTCATTTTACAAAGCATTGAAATTTAATCCTTGAAAAGAGTTATATTCTCCGTGAACTATACTAAAATAAGTAATGTAAATGAATCTACAAATTATATAATTTTTCCTAAAAGTAAACCACATTAAGTAACTGCAAAGCTAAAATCCTTGATTTAAAAGTGCTTTCATGTGAAGACACACAAAACAGGACTTCACTGCTGATTACATGAGCATTTGTTCCTACAAGCAGTATAGGTTCAGTCATGGAAGTAGTTGGCAGTGGATTCACATACATAACTTGGGCTCAGAGCTATAGAGTAAGTCGACCCGCCTTTTAATTCTCAGCCACCACTCCCTAGACTCCTGCCATCTGTGTTGACCTTCCTTTCTTCATCAGAAGCTGTTAGCATATTGCTTACCCTTACAAGATTTAAATCAGATAATCAGAGTGAAATAACCCAGTAGAGTTTGCTGTGTGTACCGTTGTTATTTCAGCTTACTGTTATTAATATGACGTCTAGCAGAGTGATAAAACAGTCATGCACGTGTGTCAGGTCTCTGTCCCCTTTCTGCTGTCCTAGGTTGATCTGGATTCCAGGCACATTGGCTGGGTAACAAGTGAACTTCCAGGAGGGGATAATCACATCATCAAAATTGAATTAAAGGGCCCGGAGAACACACTGAGAGTTCGACAGGTGAAGGTCCTGGGCTGGAAGGACGGCGAAAGCACAAAGATCGCTGGCCAGATCTCAGCCAGCGTGGCCCAGCAGAGGAACTGTGAGGCCGAGCAGCTGCAGTGTTCAGACTCATCACCTCCCAGGTGAGCGGCCTCGGGACCACTGCTCGCACAGATGAAATGAGCAATGCACTACTTCAATAATAAGATCAAATGAAAATAATAATAATAAGATCAAGAGCTTAACCAGATATTTTGTTCAGCTTGTTAGAGATTGTGAGCTACCAGTGTGACCCATTTTTTTCTTCTCATAGCCCAAAATTCTTGCATTTCATTTTGCATCCATAATTTTATAACGTAGAGGTGTACGTAACGCATACATTATCTCTAGAAACAAATTAAGTCTTGTTTGGGCATGTGATAGATTCTGTATAAACTCACTCACTTGTGAGTGAATAGTGTCATTTTACAAAGCATTGAAATTTAATCCTTGAAAAGAGTTATATTCTCCGTGAACTATACTAAAATAAGTAATGTAAATGAATCTACAAATTATATAATTTTTCCTAAAAGTAAACCACATTAAGTAACTGCAAAGCTAAAATCCTTGATTTAAAAGTGCTTTCATGTGAAGACACACAAAACAGGACTTCACTGCTGATTACATGAGCATTTGTTCCTACAAGCAGTATAGGTTCAGTCATGGAAGTAGTTGGCAGTGGATTCACATACATAACTTGGGCTCAGAGCTATAGAGTAAGTCGACCCGCCTTTTAATTCTCAGCCACCACTCCCTAGACTCCTGCCATCTGTGTTGACCTTCCTTTCTTCATCAGAAGCTGTTAGCATATTGCTTACCCTTACAAGATTTAAATCAGATAATCAGAGTGAAATAACCCAGTAGAGTTTGCTGTGTGTACCGTTGTTATTTCAGCTTACTGTTATTAATATGACGTCTAGCAGAGTGATAAAACAGTCATGCACGTGTGTCAGGTCTCTGTCCCCTTTCTGCTGTCCTAGGTTGATCTGGATTCCAGGCACATTGGCTGGGTAACAAGTGAACTTCCAGGAGGGGATAATCACATCATCAAAATTGAATTAAAGGGCCCGGAGAACACACTGAGAGTTCGACAGGTGAAGGTCCTGGGCTGGAAGGACGGCGAAAGCACAAAGATCGCTGGCCAGATCTCAGCCAGCGTGGCCCAGCAGAGGAACTGTGAGGCCGAGACGCTGCGAGTGTTCAGACTCATCACCTCCCAGGTGAGCGGCCTCGCGGCACCACTGCTCGCACAGATGAAATGAGCAATGCACTACTTCAATAATAAGATCAAATGAAAATAATAATAATAAGATCAAGAGCTTAACCAGATATTTTGTTCAGCTTGTTAGAGATTGTGAGCTACCAGTGTGACCCATTTTTTTTCTTCTCATAGCCCAAAATTCTTGCATTTCATTTTGCATCCATAATTTTATAACGTAGAGGTGTACGTAAGAACAGCTTAGTAACATTATAAAGCCTGCAGACTCGGCTCTCGAGGCCTCCAGCCTTCCCAGTGGACACTCCTGCCATTAGTCTCTTCTCACCTCCCTGTGCTCTCCACCAGGTGTTTGGGAAGCTCATCTCTGGAGACGCTGAGCCCACACCAGAGCAGGAGGAAAAGGCCCTGTTGTCATCGCCCGAAGGAGAGGAAAAAGTATACCATGTATTTATTTCTATTCTCAAAATATTTATTTCCCTTTTCTCTTTTCTTTTGTTTGGTGAAATAATCCCATGTATTTTTACTGTTCATGTGACACTAGTTTCTGTGCAGTTAATATTTTTTGCTTTAACTAGAAAGAAGATGAAGGAACCATCAGAAGATGCTTTTTTGTGTGTGTGTGATGAGGCTCGTATTTTAAGGCACAAGGAAATTTGCCCTAGACCTCGGGCTGTGTGTTCCAGTGTTGGCCTTTGTGGAATCAGCTTTGCTGCTGGCTGTGCCATGACCTTCCTCCACCTTCTCCAACCTTCGTGTGTGTGTTAGTTGCTCAGTTGTGTCTGACTCTGTGCAGCCCCATGGACTGTAGCCCACCGGGCTCCTCTGTCCATGGGATTCTCCGGACAAGAATACTGGCATGGGTAGCCATTCCCTTCTCCAGGGACCAAACCTGGATCTTTTGTACTGCCAGACAGAAGACCCTTCACCATTTGATCTACCAGGGGAGCCGAAGGAGTTGTACGGCCTTCTCTGACTCTCAGGACTGCCACCTGTGGACTGCTGTCAGATGGTGACAGGTGCCTTGATTCTTCCAGTGTGCTGGCCCACAGTTTGTCTTGGTCCAACTGAAATGAGGGAAGCCACAGTATTTTTGAAGGACATGAAGGACATGGTCCAGCTCAAAAATACTGTCTTCTCCATGGGCCTTCTTTATGACTGTTCAGGAAAAATCATAAGGAAAGGTCATGGTGACGACACAAAGTAGTATTTCCTCTGCAAATCTTCAGAGTACTTTTCTGCGTCTCCTCTCGGTTTCTCTCTTGTTAGGTTTATTCGTATACATGATTTATATCTTCTACTTAATCAAAGCTTCTTAAAGACCAAGTACCTGTAGGGTTTGTCTTTATATCCACCATGGCATAAACACACAGGTGTTCAGTAAGTTTTTTGTTGGAATAACCTGTCCTTAATCCTGAAATTTCTTCCAAAGTGTGTTTGCCTAACGTATTTGATCTAAACTAAAGCACTGTATCTAAGAAGAGAACCTCATCCATTTTCAAAACTAGAAGTCGACCCCAACTAGTCTTCATATTCTTGTGTATTTATTAATAGATGCTGTAAATACTCCTCTTGACAGTCCTTTGAAAGATATTTTCAAAGACTAAACTAGGCTCACCCTGTGCCTTCTGATACAGAGGCAGCTCAATCATTCACATGTTTCTATTTGGAGTTTGTTAAAAAAAGACTTCCTAAACTCTGATAATTTTTTTTCAGCATCTTTTGGAAATCTCATTTTGACAACTGTAAGACTCAGTAACTACTCATTAAATCTACAGACTTCTAGCAAATACAGTTGTCTGCTAAACAACCTTGAGAACTGGTACCAAACCCTCAAAAAATTTGCCTTCTTTTGACATAAGTAGTCCATCCCTCCCTCCCAACCTTCGTGTGTGTTAGTTGCTCAGTTGTGTCTGACTCTGTGCAGCCCCATGGACTGTAGCCCACCGGGCTCCTCTGTCCATGGGATTCTCCGGACAAGAATACTGGCATGGGTAGCCATTCCCTTCTCCAGGGACCAAACCTGGATCTTTTGTACTGCCAGACAGAAGACCCTTCACCATTTGATCTACCAGGGGAGCCGAAGGAGTTGTACGGCCTTCTCTGACTCTCAGGACTGCCACCTGTGGACTGCTGTCAGATGGTGACAGGTGCCTTGATTCTTCCAGTGTGCTGGCCCACAGTTTGTCTTGGTCCAACTGAAATGAGGGAAGCCACAGTATTTTTGAAGGACATGAAGGACATGGTCCAGCTCAAAAATACTGTCTTCTCCATGGGCCTTCTTTATGACTGTTCAGGAAAAATCATAAGGAAAGGTCATGGTGACGACACAAAGTAGTATTTCCTCTGCAAATCTTCAGAGTACTTTTCTGCGTCTCCTCTCGGTTTCTCTCTTGTTAGGTTTATTCGTATACATGATTTATATCTTCTACTTAATCAAAGCTTCTTAAAGACCAAGTACCTGTAGGGTTTGTCTTTATATCCACCATGGCATAAACACACAGGTGTTCAGTAAGTTTTTTGTTGGAATAACCTGTCCTTAATCCTGAAATTTCTTCCAAAGTGTGTTTGCCTAACGTATTTGATCTAAACTAAAGCACTGTATCTAAGAAGAGAACCTCATCCATTTTCAAAACTAGAAGTCGACCCCAACTAGTCTTCATATTCTTGTGTATTTATTAATAGATGCTGTAAATACTCCTCTTGACAGTCCTTTGAAAGATATTTTCAAAGACTAAACTAGGCTCACCCTGTGCCTTCTGATACAGAGGCAGCTCAATCATTCACATGTTTCTATTTGGAGTTTGTTAAAAAAAGACTTCCTAAACTCTGATAATTTTTTTTCAGCATCTTTTGGAAATCTCATTTTGACAACTGTAAGACTCAGTAACTACTCATTAAATCTACAGACTTCTAGCAAATACAGTTGTCTGCTAAACAACCTTGAGAACTGGTACCAAACCCTCAAAAAATTTGCCTTCTATTAGACATAAGTAGTCCATCCCCTCCCTCCCCAAGCGGTTCAACAGGAATCCTCTCTACTATATGGTCATTTTATTAAATGTGTGAAAAATTGCACATGTCATGGAATTTCAGAGTATGTTGAGGTTATTGTGCCCAGAAGTGGTCAGAGAAGGCTCCTTGGGTGATATTAGACTTAGAGTTAGACTTGAAAGAGAATGACTTACTTCACTTAGTATGACAATCTCTAGATCCATCCATGTTGCTACAAATGGCCTTATTTCATTCTTTTTAATGGCTGCATAATATTCTATTATGTATATCTACACACACACCCACACACATACCACATCTTCTTTGTCCATTCCCCTGTTGATGGACATTTAGGTTGCTTCCATGTCTTGACCATTGTAAACAGTGCTGCAGTGAACATATGGGTGCATAGATCTCTCTGGGCCATGTTTGTCTCTGCATATGTACTCAAGAGTGTTCTCTGGTCACCTGAAACTATCACAACATTGTTAATTAGCTATACTCCAGTGCATAATGTTTTTGGTGATAAAAAAAAAAGTAAGTAATTTTTTAAAAAGAGAGAGAATGAATGAAAGTTAGATTACAAGGTTGGGTGCATGGGAACATTGAAGGGGCCACCCTAACAGTAGGCAAGGTATGCTGAGACATTAGGGTTGAATAGGGAAGGTTTGCCACTGGTTGGATACCAGTGAGATAAAATGTAATTGTTAAAGGGGATCACTTTATAAGTCAGGTTTTTGAAGTAAAATTTACATACCAAAAAATTCATCCTTTTAAACTATATTGTTCTGAATTTTGACCAGTGTCTGTACGGCAGTGGAATCATCACAAGCAAGTGTTAAAATGCGTCTCTCCAAAGTTAAAAAAAAAAAAAAAGCATCTCTCCCAGAATTTCCCTATTCCTCTGCGTTCAGTCCTCTCATCCCTAGCCCCTGGCAACCACTGACTACTTTCTGCCCCTGGAGTGTTGCCTTTTTCCACATGTGATTTAATGGAACAATATCGAAAGTAGCCTTTTTATCTGGCTTCTTATAGGTAGATAAGAGCCTGTATCAGTAGTTGGTTTTTTCGGTTGCTGAGAAGTATTCCATTGTATGAGTTTACCATAATTTATTTCTCCTTTCACAAATTCATGATAGATGTTTGGGTTGTTTCTCCATTTGGCGCAATTATTAACATGTGGCACTTGTGAACATGAGTGTACAAATCTGTGAATGGAGGTGTTTTCATTTTTCGTGAGTAGATACCTGTGAGTAGGACTGCTGGGTTGTATGGTAAGTTTAGCTTTCTAGCAAACTCCAAAAACCATTGTGCAGTTTATCCACAGTGGCTGAATCATTTTGCAATTTTACCATGGGTTTTTCCTCCATATCCTTGACTTTACCTGGTATTGTCACTCTTTATAATTTTATACATATTTATAGGTGTGTAGTAGTATCTTGTTTTGATATAGATTTTTCCAATGATTAATAATGTTGAGCAAATTTTAAGTGTTATTTGCCATTTCTGTGCTGTATTTATTAAAGTGTATGTTCAGATATTTTACCCTTTTTTTCTTTTTTTGGCGCCTCTTAAGTCATCGTTTATTTTTCATGCATCTCTATTCTTTGGTCTGTGTGGGCCTCCCATTGCAGTGGCCTCTCTCGTTACAGAGCACCAGCTCTGGGCACATACGCTCCAGAGTGTAGGCTCATAATTGGACACACTGGTCCAGCCGTTCCACCGCATGTGGGATCGTCCCAGGCCAGGTATCAAACCAGTGCCCTTTGCACTGCAAGGTGGACTCCATACCCCAGTGAGATAAAATGTAATTGTTAAAGGGGATCACTTTATAAGTCAGGTTTTTGAAGTAAAATTTACATACCAAAAAATTCATCCTTTTAAACTATATTGTTCTGAATTTTGACCAGTGTCTGTACGGCAGTGGAATCATCACAAGCAAGTGTTAAAATGCGTCTCTCCAAAGTTAAAAAAAAAAAAAAAGCATCTCTCCCAGAATTTCCCTATTCCTCTGCGTTCAGTCCTCTCATCCCTAGCCCCTGGCAACCACTGACTACTTTCTGCCCCTGGAGTGTTGCCTTTTTCCACATGTGATTTAATGGAACAATATCGAAAGTAGCCTTTTTATCTGGCTTCTTATAGGTAGATAAGAGCCTGTATCAGTAGTTGGTTTTTTCGGTTGCTGAGAAGTATTCCATTGTATGAGTTTACCATAATTTATTTCTCCTTTCACAAATTCATGATAGATGTTTGGGTTGTTTCTCCATTTGGCGCAATTATTAACATGTGGCACTTGTGAACATGAGTGTACAAATCTGTGAATGGAGGTGTTTTCATTTTTCGTGAGTAGATACCTGTGAGTAGGACTGCTGGGTTGTATGGTAAGTTTAGCTTTCTAGCAAACTCCAAAAACCATTGTGCAGTTTATCCACAGTGGCTGAATCATTTTGCAATTTTACCATGGGTTTTTCCTCCATATCCTTGACTTTACCTGGTATTGTCACTCTTTATAATTTTATACATATTTATAGGTGTGTAGTAGTATCTTGTTTTGATATAGATTTTTCCAATGATTAATAATGTTGAGCAAATTTTAAGTGTTATTTGCCATTTCTGTGCTGTATTTATTAAAGTGTATGTTCAGATATTTTACCCTTTTTTTCTTTTTTTGGCGCCTCTTAAGTCATCGTTTATTTTTCATGCATCTCTATTCTTTGGTCTGTGTGGGCCTCCCATTGCAGTGGCCTCTCTCGTTACAGAGCACCAGCTCTGGGCACATACGCTCCAGAGTGTAGGCTCATAATTGGACACACTGGTCCAGCCGTTCCACCGCATGTGGGATCGTCCCAGGCCAGGTATCAAACCAGTGCCCTTTGCACTGCAAGGTGGACTCTACCCACTGCACCACCAGGGAAGCCCACCCATATTTTTTATATTGAGCCGTTTGTGTTCTTACTGGGTTGAAAGATTTGTTTATATATTCAGGATGTATAGATCTTTTACAAAATACATATTTCAAATATTTTTTCCTAATCTGTGACTTATCTTTCAGAGAGAAGTTTTTAACTTTGATAAGGTCCAGTGTATCTGTTTATGACTCAGGATTTTTGTGTCTTATTGAAGGTCACAAAGATTTCTCATTTTCTTGTAGAAATGTTAGAACTTTAGTTCTTTGATTTTGACTTTTTACATTTCAAGTCTCTGTACAGTGGAGGTTCTTTCTCTTGGTATGTGCACGTTTGGTTCTTGTACTACCATTTGTTGAAAAGACTCTCCTTTATTCATAGTCAGTCCACCATAAATGTGTAGATCTGTTTCTGGACTCTATTCCGTTTCATTCATCTGTATATTTATTCTTACAGTAGCATCAGGCTGTGGTGATTATTGTGCTTTATAGAGAATCATGAGGTAAGACTCCACCCAAGGCCTTTTTCAAAGTGGTTTTGGCTCTCCCAAGTCCTTTCCGTTTCCGTATAAAGCTTAAAACCAGATTATCCATTTCTTCTTCCTCCACCAGAACAGAAAAAAAAAAAGGCTGGAGCATTGATTGGAATTGCACCAAAGTTCTAAGTCCGTTTGGGTGAAAATTGGCACCTTAATATTGAGTCTGGAAATCCTGTGCACAGAGGAGCCGGGCAGGCTACAAATCCATGGAGTCGCACAGGAGTCAGACATGACTTAACGACTAAACCGTAACAGATCTATGCATATGATACTTCGTTCTGTTCATTTATGCAGATCTTCTTTAATTTCTGCCAGCAGTTCAGTTCTGTGTACACGTCTTATATGCATTTTATTAAATTGATCCATAAACATTTCATGGTTATGGTGCTACTGTAAATATTTTTTATTTTGCTTTCCAATTACTCATTTCTAGTACATAAAAATACAGTTGACTTCTGTCTGTTTTATATCCTTTGGTCTTCTTAAATTTGCTAATTTCTTTACCATGTTTTCCAGTGTGGGATCGTCCCAGGCCAGGTATCCAGTGCCCTTTGCACGGGTTGCACCACCAGGGAAGCCCACCCATATTTTTTATATTGAGCCGTTTGTGTTCTTACTGGGTTGAAAGATTTGTTTATATATTCAGGATGTATAGATCTTTTACAAAATACATATTTCAAATATTTTTTCCTAATCTGTGACTTATCTTTCAGAGAGAAGTTTTTAACTTTGATAAGGTCCAGTGTATCTGTTTATGACTCAGGATTTTTGTGTCTTATTGAAGGTCACAAAGATTTCTCATTTTCTTGTAGAAATGTTAGAACTTTAGTTCTTTGATTTTGACTTTTTACATTTCAAGTCTCTGTACAGTGGAGGTTCTTTCTCTTGGTATGTGCACGTTTGGTTCTTGTACTACCATTTGTTGAAAAGACTCTCCTTTATTCATAGTCAGTCCACCATAAATGTGTAGATCTGTTTCTGGACTCTATTCCGTTTCATTCATCTGTATATTTATTCTTACAGTAGCATCAGGCTGTGGTGATTATTGTGCTTTATAGAGAATCATGAGGTAAGACTCCACCCAAGGCCTTTTTCAAAGTGGTTTTGGCTCTCCCAAGTCCTTTCCGTTTCCGTATAAAGCTTAAAACCAGATTATCCATTTCTTCTTCCTCCACCAGAACAGAAAAAAAAAAAGGCTGGAGCATTGATTGGAATTGCACCAAAGTTCTAAGTCCGTTTGGGTGAAAATTGGCACCTTAATATTGAGTCTGGAAATCCTGTGCACAGAGGAGCCGGGCAGGCTACAAATCCATGGAGTCGCACAGGAGTCAGACATGACTTAACGACTAAACCGTAACAGATCTATGCATATGATACTTCGTTCTGTTCATTTATGCAGATCTTCTTTAATTTCTGCCAGCAGTTCAGTTCTGTGTACACGTCTTATATGCATTTTATTAAATTGATCCATAAACATTTCATGGTTATGGTGCTACTGTAAATATTTTTTATTTTGCTTTCCAATTACTCATTTCTAGTACATAAAAATACAGTTGACTTCTGTCTGTTTTATATCCTTTGGTCTTCTTAAATTTGCTAACTAGTTCTGGAAGCTTTTGTAGTCTCTTTGAGATTTTCTTCATGATAATCAGTCTTCAAAGAAAGCCAGTTTCACTTCCTCCTTTCCAGTCTTGTGTTATTGCATTGGCTAAGACTTTCAGCACCATGTGGGATTAAAGTAGTGAGAATCAGATATGTTTCCCTTTTCTAGATCAGAAAAAGAAAGTACTAAGGGCTTCCCTGGTGGTCCAGTGGGTAAGGACACCGCCTTGCAGTGCAAGGGCCGCCGGTTCAAGCCCTGGCCTGGGAAGATCCCACGTGCTGCGGAGCTGCTGGACCGATGTGTCCAATTACCGAGCCGGAGCTCTGGAGTGCATGCGCCCAGAGCTGGTGCTCTGCAACAACAGACGCCACTGCGATGGGAGGTCCACACGGGCCAAAGAACAAAGATGGATGAAAATAGAGAAATGAAAAACCAATAGAAGTGGCCCACCTGCCCCCGTCCCTCCCCAGCCCGCCTCCCCCACCAAAAAAAAGAAAGTATTTAGTTTTTCACCATAGATTTTTTCTGTAACTGCTCTTGGTTTTGAGAATGTTCCTTCTATTCAGAGTTTGCTGAGAATTTTTATCAGAATGGATTTATGTATTTCTCTTTTCATTTCTTTTATTCAGTGAAATAATCCGTATGTTGTGGTATATGTTAATGGATATGGAATATTTGCTTATATGCACTTTATTTTTCTTTAAAGATGAGCTAGAGGAGTGGTAGCTGACTGGCAGTGTTTCTTTTTGGGTAGTAAAAATGCTCTCACATTGTGGTGACGATTGTACTTACCTGTCCACATCCATAAACCATTGACCTGTCCACTTTAAACAAGTGAACAATATGGTATGTGAACTATATGTCATTACAGCTTCTTTTGAAAAGCAAAATAAATTATAAAAGAGGTTAAAAGGTCTTCCTAGCTTAAAGGAATTCATTTGTTAATGTATATTCTTAAGTAGCCAAAAAAATTTTTTTTTTTATTCTACACAATTGCTTTCCTTAGTAGGAACAAGGATACTGCAGTTATCCATTCTTTTTGAGTGCGCTTTGGTAGCCCTGTCTTTCAAGTAATTTGCCCATTTCATCTTGAGTTAACTGAATTTATTGGCATAAGTTGTTCATAATGTACTCTAATTAGCCTGAGACTCTATTGTGATATATCTTATTTTATTATATGTTTCCAGCTGTTTGCTTTGAATTGGGTTTATTCTTTCTGTCACGTCTTAAGGTCCTAATATGATGACTTGAGACCTTTCTTTTCTCATATAAGTAAGGCTGTGAGTGCCTTCTAAGCACTGCTTTAGTGCAAACACTCACAAAATTGAGTATTGTTTTTATCCCATTTCATTTCAGTTCAAAATATTTTCTGACTTCTATTTTGATTTCTTCTTTGACTGCTGGGTAATTTAGAAGTATCTTGTTTAATTTCTAAATATTTGAGAGTTTTCCTGATATCTTCATATTATTAATTTCTAGTTTAATTCCATTGTAGTAAAAAAAAAGGCTGGAGGTGGGAGTGACATTCTTTTGTGACTTACTCTATTCTAAGAAAAGTAAAACTAGATCATTCTAAATTCTAATACAGGGTGATTTGCCTCAGTTTTCTTACTGTAAAACAGGCAGAACATCGCACCCCTTATGGGGTTTTTCTGAAAATTAAATAATGTTGTATGTATGTGTGTATTTCTATCTGCTTGTATATTTATGTCTCACTGAAAAGAGTACCATATGCATGATAAACACTATAAAGCTTCAATCTTCTTTTTTCTTCTTAGAATAGGTTTCTTTGTTTGTTGTTGGTATTGAAGTAACTTAAGACCACCATATCAGTGAGTTTTGTTAGGAAGCTTCCTTTTTAACCAAGTGCCGTTTTCCAGAGTTTCTCTTTCAGTAACCAAATGTAGGATGTGAACTAGTAGTGTTCTCCGTTTAGAAACAGATTCAATCAAAATGACACAAACTGACTAGATTAGACAAATCCATGAGGTATATGCCTCTGAATCTCTGGATTTCTTAAAGTCAGAAATTTTGTCCTTTTTATGGTCATCTTAGCCAATAGTGATTTCTTTAGACATTTTATCCTTTGTCTTAGTGTTACAGACCTCAATTTAAAATGAATTCATCTTGTAAAAATAGCCGTGTAATTACTTATCAAGATACTTCAAAGGTCAAGTATATCAATTTTACTGAAAGAGCCTGCTTCTTTTTTTTTCCCTTTTTGTATCTGAAGGCAACGTCAGATGCCGACCTGAAGGAACATATGGTTGGAATCATCTTCAGCAGGAGCAAACTGACGAACCTACAAAAACAGGTGGGTCAGCAGTCCTTTCATTGTCTTCATCAGCTTTGTTTGTTTTTAGGGTGTAAAGCATTTTCCAAAAGCTGTGCAGGCTCGTTTATGCTGAGTCTTTCATGGGTCCTGCAGTATGTGTCTGCCTTTTCTAGAGAAGGAGTGTGTTGCCATGCCCGCGTCACTTTAAAGGCTCTGTTCTGAATGTTAACTTGTTCTCTGTTTTTCTCATTTTCAGATAGATTATTTCACTTTGGTATCAGATACCCAGCTATCAGATTTCATTTGCTTTTCTGTGTTCCTTTTCCCGTTGTTTTTATTGTTTGTTGCTGATTTTTTTTTTAATTATTTTGCTGAGCGTTATAATATTAGCTAAACCAGTGTTGACTGGTCTTAATGGTTCAGTTAAGGGTACCTCAGTAACATAAAACTAACCCTCCTGAAGTCAAATAAAATGCTGGCTTTTGGATTAGGTTTTAAATTGACCTACTTTTTAAACTTTCAATACCATTAAATCTTTCAAATGAATCAAATAAATGTGTTTGTGCTTCATCTTTTTAACAGCATTTTATTGAATCTTAGAAGCTACCAACTGTAATATGTGGTGTTATTTCATGTGTCACTAGAGAAACCTTTTTACCAGTTAAATTATGAATTTTATCAGTTATAAAGCACATTGTGAATGAAAATATTAAATGTTGGGGGAAATATGCCTTTGAAGTGATTAAATATTGTGATCAGTTTTCATTTCATGTCTTAACCCACAGGCATGGGAATTGGTAACCAGTATATAATTCATTTCTGTACTAATCAATATAAATATTCAAGTTTTTTTTTTTTTAATTCTGGCCTCTTTTATTGGTTTTTTATTTATTTACTTTTGTCCATCTTTATTCTTTGGCCTGTATAGGCCTTCCGTTGCAGTGGCGCATCCCACTGCAGAGCACCAGCTCTGGGCGCACGCACTCCGGAGTGCTGACTCGTAATTGGGCACACTGGTCCAGCCGCTCCACGGCACATGGGATCTTCCCGAGCCAGGGATCAAACTGGTGCCCCTTGCACTGCAAGACAGACTCCTGACTCACTGGACCACCAGGGAAGCCCAGTATTCAGATTTTTAATCATGGTTTCCCTAGTTTTCCTTAATTGTTTTTAAGATGGGTTAAGAGAGGGCTTCCCTGGTGGTCCAGTGGGTAAGGACACTACCTTGCAGTGCAAGGGGCGCCGGTTCAATCCCTGGCCTGGGAAGATCCCACGTGCCGCGGAGCGGCTGGACCGATGTGTCCAATTACCGAGCCAGAGCTCTGGAGCGCATGCGCCCAGAGCCGGTGCTCTGTGACAAGAGAGGCCACTGCGATGGGAGGCCCACATGGGCCAAAGAACAAAGATGGATGAAACTAGACAAACAAAAGATCAGTGGAAGTGGCCCGCCCACCCTCCCTCCCCACCCCCGCCAAAATAAATAAATAAATAAATGTTTAAAAAAAAAAAAGATGTGTTAAGAGAATGATATGCTGGAGAATTAACTGGGAGGAAGAGTATTAAATTAAGTATCAACTAATGTCCTTTATTTTTTCTTAATTAGGCCTTGCAAATATGCTTTTACATGTTTGTGCTGCCCTCAAACAGGTGTGTGCTCACATCGTCCAGGCTATCCGCATGGAAGCCACCAGAGTCCGTGAGGAATGGGAACATGCCATCTCAAGCAAAGAAAACGCCAATTCCCAGCCCAGCGACGAAGATGCCTCCTCCGACGCCTACTGCTTTGAACTGCTCTCATGGTCTCCCCAATTGCCATATATAATTTCGAAGTGATTAAATATTGTGATCAGTTTTCATTTCATGTCTTAACCCACAGGCATGGGAATTGGTAACCAGTATATAATTCATTTCTGTACTAATCAATATAAATATTCAAGTTTTTTTTTTTTTAATTCTGGCCTCTTTTATTGGTTTTTTATTTATTTACTTTTGTCCATCTTTATTCTTTGGCCTGTATAGGCCTTCCGTTGCAGTGGCGCATCCCACTGCAGAGCACCAGCTCTGGGCGCACGCACTCCGGAGTGCTGACTCGTAATTGGGCACACTGGTCCAGCCGCTCCACGGCACATGGGATCTTCCCGAGCCAGGGATCAAACTGGTGCCCCTTGCACTGCAAGACAGACTCCTGACTCACTGGACCACCAGGGAAGCCCAGTATTCAGATTTTTAATCATGGTTTCCCTAGTTTTCCTTAATTGTTTTTAAGATGGGTTAAGAGAGGGCTTCCCTGGTGGTCCAGTGGGTAAGGACACTACCTTGCAGTGCAAGGGGCGCCGGTTCAATCCCTGGCCTGGGAAGATCCCACGTGCCGCGGAGCGGCTGGACCGATGTGTCCAATTACCGAGCCAGAGCTCTGGAGCGCATGCGCCCAGAGCCGGTGCTCTGTGACAAGAGAGGCCACTGCGATGGGAGGCCCACATGGGCCAAAGAACAAAGATGGATGAAACTAGACAAACAAAAGATCAGTGGAAGTGGCCCGCCCACCCCCCTCCCTCCCCACCCCCGCCAAAATAAATAAATAAATAAATGTTTAAAAAAAAAAAAAAAAGATGTGTTAAGAGAATGATATGCTGGAGAATTAACTGGGAGGAAGAGTATTAAATTAAGTATCAACTAATGTCCTTTATTTTTTCTTAATTAGGCCTTGCAAATATGCTTTTACATGTTTGTGCTGCCCTCAAACAGGTGTGTGCTCACATCGTCCAGGCTATCCGCATGGAAGCCACCAGAGTCCGTGAGGAATGGGAACATGCCATCTCAAGCAAAGAAAACGCCAATTCCCAGCCCAGCGACGAAGATGCCTCCTCCGACGCCTACTGCTTTGAACTGCTCTCCATGGTCCTCGCCTTGAGCGGCTCCAACGTGGGCCGCCAGTACCTGGCCCAGCAGCTGACTCTGCTCCAGGACCTCTTCTCCCTGCTGCACACCGCCTCGCCACGCGTCCAGAGACAGGTGACCGTCGCGCTCCCTGGCTGGAGGCTCGTTTGGTTACTTGAAATACCGTTAAAAATTTATTCTAGCAAAGAGAATCAGAGTTTGGGTTCTTTTTGACTCATTAGAGTGAGAATATGGAAGAACAAAATACATTCCATTTTAGTAGTAGTGTGCTGTTGTTACAAAAAGTATTCTGCTATTGAGTATCTTATTACCATGAGGCATGTAATGCATATGGGCTTCCCTGGTAGCTCAGCTGGTAACGAATCGGGCGCAGTGCAGGGGACCCTGGTTCGATTCCTGGATCAGGAAGATCCTCTGGAGCAGGGATACGCTTACCCACTCCAGTATTCTTGTGTTTCTCTGGTGGCTCAGATGGTAAAGAATCTGCCTGCAGTGCAGGAAACCTGGGTTCAGTCCCTGGGTCAGGAAGATCCCCCGGAGGAGGGCACAGCAACCCACTCCAGTGTTCTTGCCTGGAGAATCGCATGGACAGAAGAGCCTGGAGGGCTTCAGTCCATAGATCACAAAGAGTCAGACACGGCAGAGTGACTAACACGTTCACTTTCATATAACGTATATAGTGACCAAGTTATAGAGACGTGTTTTTTCTTGCTGCCCTGAAATGATAGTTACTACCTGAAAATTAAATCACATTTAAATCATTTCTCTCTCAAAGCTTTTTGGGTCATAGAATGGGAGCAAGACTCACTTTAGAAAAAAATGAACACTTTAAAATACCATTCTTATATTTTTTAATACACTGACATATAGTTGATTAACAGTGTTGTGTTAATTTCAGGTGCACAGCAAAGTGATTCAGTTATACATGTACATGTATCTATTCTTTTTCAAGTTCCTTTCGCATTTAGGTTATTACAGAGTATTAAGCAGAGCCTCCTGTGCTATATTCAGTGGGGTCTTGTTGGTCATCTGTTTTAACTATAGCCATGTGTATATGTCCGTCTCAAATCTTTAAATAGGATTCTTTCATTTTTCGTACCAGGTGACCTCCTTACTAAGACGAGTTTTGCCTGAAGTGACACCCAACCGTCTGGCCAGCATTATTGGAGTGAAATCCCTGCCCCCGGCCGATATCAGTGACATCATTCACTCAACAGAGAAAGGAGACTGGAATAAGTTAGGTATCCTGGACATGTTTCTCGGATGCATTGCCAAGGCGCTCACCGTCCAGCTCAAGGCCAAAGGAGCCGCCATCACAGGCACGGCTGGCACCTCCGTGGGCAAAGGAGTGACCACAGTCACCCTTCCGATGATCTTCAATTCCAGGTGGGCACTGCGTCTGTTTGGGTGCAGAATAGATCAGAGTGAGCTACCGTTGGAGAGTTCAGAATGCTTGAGTTTCTTCTGTTGACCAGAAATAGAAGCCTTTAATAACGGACCCGTGTGTGAAAGAGAACCCTGTGCATAATAAAAGTGTCTTTCACCTTAGTGGGGAACGGGATGTCTTTGTCTATATGATGTCAGAGTACTTCCCAAAAATAAAAAATAAATAAACGGTAGGCCCTCACACCGTGTCCACAGTAAACCTGAGATCAGTTAAACGTTGATACAGTTTGTTTTTAAACTCTACTAGGACAGATGAGAGATGAATATTTCTGTAATCACCAGTTTGGGAAGACATTCTTAAAACGCAGAACACAAAAGTAACAAGGGGAAAGACTCAGAGGCTTGGCTCCGTAAAAATATAAATTAATTGATAGATAATACTACTAAAATGTTTTAAAGTATAATCAACTAACTTGGAAAAAAATATTTAACACTTTTATAGTAGGCAATGAATTATTGCTTAAAATATCAGAAGAATGACCGTAGATCAGTGAAAACAAAAAAGATAAATAGCCAATACAAAAGTAACTGATAAGAATAGTCAGTTCAAAGAAAAAACATTACAAATGCCAGGACTTCGTTGACAGTCCAGTGGTTAAGAATCTGCTTTCAGCGTAGGGGATGCAAGTTCAGCCCCTTGTCAGGGAACTAAGATTCCACATAAGGTGGGACAGGTACTGAGTCTGAGCAGCCACGGCAGAAGCTGTGTTCCCTGGAGCCTGCACGCCCAGCTCCAGAGAAGCCTGCACGCCCAGCAGAGAGCCCAGGTGCCACACCCAAGACCCACGCCAGAAATAAATAAGTGTTGAAAAACATTACTAATGCCAATAAATAAATGAAAAGAGGCTTTAATGGAGATGGAGAAATACAGATTAAAACAATAGTCAAATCTCTCTTCCTTGGCATAATTATGACAAAATAGGCACTTTTATGACCTCTAATGGAAATTGCTGAAACTTTCTTTGGTATCACTGTATTTAAAATGTATGTATCCTTTGATCTACCATTTCTGCTTCTGCAGAACTGTTTCTCTCAGAAATGTTCATCAGTGTGCACAAAGATATATAGGGAGGGCTGTTGTTACAGAATTGTGTCTAAGAGCAGAAGATTAGAGGTATCTGGACTAATTCTGGTGAACTGGCTCAGGTTCATGAAGCGCCAGAGCGTAAATTAGTGTGTTCCTTCCTTCATCTGGATAGTTTTGCCAGGGTGAAAAAGTGAACTGAGCTAAACAGTTGTAGCTGAGTCATATAGTTGACATATTCTGGTTCGTGCTCTTTATGTGGACTGATAACAAATAGTTGATATTCTGTAGGTATATTTTGAATAATACTGTTCTAAAAGAGGCATACAAAAGTAATTTTGTTGTTCAGTTGCTCAGTTGTGGCTCAGTCTTTACGACCCTATGCCCTGCAGCACGCCACTCTTGCCTGTCCTTCACCATCTCCTGGAATTTGCTCAGACTCATGCCCATTGAGTCGGTGATCCAATCCAGCCATCTCATCCTCTCATCCCCTTCTCTTGCCTTCAGTCTTTCCCAGCATCAGGTTATTTTCTAATGAGTCGTCTCTTTGCATCAGGGGGCAAAAGTATTAGAGCTTCAGCTTCAGCATCAGCCCTTCCAATGACTATTCAGGGTTGAATTCCTTTAGGATTCACTGGTTTGATTTCCTTGCAGTCCGAGGGACTCTCAAGAGTCTCCAGCACCACAGTTCAAAGGCATCAGGTCTTCTGTGCTCAGCCTTCTGTTTTTTTGCCAGGGGTGGGGGTGTGGGGGTTGGGGAGGGAGGGGAGCAGGCGGGCCACTTCTATTGGTCTTTCATTTCTCTATTTTCATCTTTCTTTGTTCTTTGGTTCCTGTGGGCCTCCCATCGCGGTGGCCTCTGTTGTTGCAGAGCACTGGCTCTGGGCACATGCGCTCCAGAGCTCTGGCTCGGTGATTGGACACATCGGTCCACCCGCTCCGCGGCACGTGGGATCTGTCCAGGCCAGGGATCGAACCAGCGCCCCTTGCACTGCAAGGCGGTGCCCTTATCCACCAGACCACCAGAGGAAGCCCTCAGCCTTCTTTATGGTCCAACTCTCACATCTTTACGTGGCTTCTAGAAAAACCATACCTTTGACTATATAGATCCTTGTGAGCAAAGTGATGTCTCTGCCTTTTAATACACTGTCTAGGTTTGTCATAGCTTTTCTTCCAAAGACCCAGGGTCTTTTACTTTCATGGCTTGCGGTCACAGTCTGCAGTAATTTTGGAACCCAAGAAAATGTAATCTGATGTTCTTTCCATTGTTTCCCCACCTGTTTGCCATTAAGTGATGAGATCAGATGCCATGATTTCAATTTTTTGAATGTTGAATTTTAAGCCAGCTTTTTCAGTCTTCTCTTTCACCTTCGTCAGGAGGCTCTTTAGTTCCTGTTTGCTTTCTGCCCTGAAGGTGGTGTCATCTGTATATCTATTTGAGATTTATAATAATAAGCTGAAGTATTTGAACAGAGACACATGTGAGAATAGCTATGAGTAATGTTGTGATTAATTTTCTTTTAAAAATTCCCTGACTGATTGAATCGTTTTAACAAAGTGCTGCATGCTGAAATGACAGTTGTCATCCTACTCATTTGTAACTGTCACTGATTGGATCTCAAATGCTGACTTTTCTTTGTAGTTACATCCGTCGAGGGGAGAGTCATTGGTGGATGAAGGGCTCAACTCCTACCCAGATCTCAGAGATCATCATTAAACTTGTTAAGGATATGGCGGCAGTAAGTTTCCAGTAGAAACCCAATTAACAAAACAACTAGCGTGATCATTCCACTGAATTGTTAGAACGACATTCATGTTATTTTGCGTCACTTACAGGCTCTGTCTAGGAGGTGCACTATCACACCATTTACCCTTTCATTTGGTGATAAATTTGCTCTTTATATAACCTGTGTGCATTTTCAGCTTCCCAGTTAACTGACTTGAGAATTACTCCAGTCTTCCAAGACTTTAAAGCTTAAAGAACAAAGTACACTCTTTGAACCCTACAGAGCAACCTCAGGACAAGAGCCTAAAGGAGAAAGGGGCTTTTCAGAGTGAAGGTTTCTCACTTTCTCCAGCTGTCATGGTTTATTGAATGTCCTGTAATGCTAGCCCTCAGAGTTGATTTTAGGGGGAGATCCAGGAGTGCAGAGGAAAGGGATCTGCTTCTCAGAGTGCCTGGCTCTCCATGCTGGTTGCTCCATGTTAGTGTCCTCACATTTCTGTCCTGTTTCCAGGAGTCCAGCCTGTGGAGGGGAGGACCCTTAGATGGTAGATCCTGAGAGGTAGAGTGGACGGCAGTTGGAAGAGGAGGAATTGGAATTGGAACTGTCCCTTTAAAGACTGATATGAGATGGATATGATATGAGTAAGAATGTCCTGGGGAAATAGGAAGTTTTGTCACTGCTCCAGCTGCACGAAAATTTCCTCAGTTGGAGAAATGGAGGGTTGTTTCAGTTCTCAGACTGGGTAAACGTACTTAGGAAAGATGTGTGGGAACACCAAAATTGTATAGTAGTGACATGTTGGTGTTCAATAAAAATCAAGTGAGCAGGTTCAGAGAGTTGTAATTTGCACAGTTTTGCTCTTGGGTTCCAGTAATATTCCTGTAAGAATAGCTATGAGTAATGTTGTGATTAATTTTCTTTTAAAAATTCCTGACTGATTGAATCGTTTTAACAAAGTGCTGCATGCTGAAATGACAGTTGTCATCCTACTCATTTGTAACTGTCACTGATTGGATCTCAAATGCTGACTTTTCTTTGTAGTTACATCCGTCGAGGGGAGAGTCATTGGTGGATGAAGGGCTCAACTCCTACCCAGATCTCAGAGATCATCATTAAACTTGTTAAGGATATGGCGGCAGTAAGTTTCCAGTAGAAACCCAATTAACAAAACAACTAGCGTGATCATTCCACTGAATTGTTAGAACGACATTCATGTTATTTTGCGTCACTTACAGGCTCTGTCTAGGAGGTGCACTATCACACCATTTACCCTTTCATTTGGTGATAAATTTGCTCTTTATATAACCTGTGTGCATTTTCAGCTTCCCAGTTAACTGACTTGAGAATTACTCCAGTCTTCCAAGACTTTAAAGCTTAAAGAACAAAGTACACTCTTTGAACCCTACAGAGCAACCTCAGGACAAGAGCCTAAAGGAGAAAGGGGCTTTTCAGAGTGAAGGTTTCTCACTTTCTCCAGCTGTCATGGTTTATTGAATGTCCTGTAATGCTAGCCCTCAGAGTTGATTTTAGGGGGAGATCCAGGAGTGCAGAGGAAAGGGATCTGCTTCTCAGAGTGCCTGGCTCTCCATGCTGGTTGCTCCATGTTAGTGTCCTCACATTTCTGTCCTGTTTCCAGGAGTCCAGCCTGTGGAGGGCAGGACCCTTGGATGGTAGATCCTGAGAGGTAGAGTGGACGGCAGTTGGAAGAGGAGGAATTGGAATTGGAACTGTCCCTTTAAAGACTGATATGAGATGGATATGATATGAGTAAGAATGTCCTGGGGAAATAGGAAGTTTTGTCACTGCTCCAGCTGCACGAAAATTTCCTCAGTTGGAGAAATGGAGGGTTGTTTCAGTTCTCAGACTGGGTAAACGTACTTAGGAAAGATGTGTGGGAACACCAAAATTGTATAGTAGTGACATGTTGGTGTTCAATAAAAATCAAGTGAGCAGGTTCAGAGAGTTGTAATTTGCACAGTTTTGCTCTTGGGTTCCAGTAATATTCCTGTAAGGCAAATTGGCTCAGATACATGTTAGTTCTATGTTAAATAAACTTCTTGGTCATAGACATCTTTGGTATTTGTTACATTTTTATAGAAATGTAAGGTGAATTCCCCTAAACTCTATAGGAAAAGAGTATTGAGAACTTAAATTTGTACTTATTTTTCTTTTGAATCATCAAAATTGTAAACAGAGTTGAGTTTTTCATATGGTTGTGAAGGATTTTTCACAGTCGGCCCTTTGATCTAAAATTTCACCAGTAGAGTTTCCTGTTGGGTGAGGGATGTTAAGAGGACAGAGTCTGCTGCTTTGGTGACAGTGCTCTGGTTGCTCACCACATTGCCCTGTCCTGCTCCTCAGGGTCACCTGTCAGAAGCGTGGTCGCGCGTGACCAAAAATGCCATCGCAGAGACCATCATAGCCCTGACCAAGATGGAGGAGGAGTTCCGGTCGCCCGTGAGGTGCATCGCAACCACCAGGGTGGGCTTCCTTCCATTCACTCTGTGCTGGTCCACGCTATTTTTCTGTAATAGGTTTGAACAGATGTGAATCAATAAGCCAGCTTAATTTGCTTTTTAAAAAATGTCGCTTTATTGAAGTCTAGTTGATTTATAATATTGTGCTAATTTCTCCGACTGTACAGCAGCGTGATTCACTTATAAATACAGTCTTTTTCTTTTCTTTTTTTTTTAATACAGTCTTTTTCACAGTCTTTTCCATGATGGTTTATTCCAGGACCTCAAACGTAGTTCTCTGTGCTACACAGGCAGATCTCGTTGTTATCAGTTCTCTCTGTAATAGCTTGGATCTGCTAATCCCAGACTCCCAATCCATCCCTTCCCCACCTGCCTCCCTTTTTATTTTTTTCTTAACAAATACTGTGTTTATGGAAGAAGTATAAAGGACTTTTCTGAGTTACAAGCTAAGCACAGTAGTTTGTAATGTGCACTGTCAGATGTTTCGTCTTCACCGCTTGTTTTTGTTCTTTTTAAGGAAGCTAAGGATATACTGATTGTGTAGATGCTAAATTACCTATATGTTGGTGTATTGTCTTTCTGATGATGTTTCCTGACAATTTTAGTATCAGCATGATGCTGTGATAGACTGAAGATCCTTTAAAGACAAGACAAGGCTCCTCGCTCCTTCCCTAGTAATTCAGTTGTCCTACGATAAAGCCCTACACCCTACTTACTGAATGCGTGGGCCTTACTTTTAAAAAGCAAAAAGTGTGTGCAAAGCATGGTGGGACAGACTCTCGTAGGGAATGAGATTGCATTTCATCTACTGTAGATTCTAACCTGCCAAGTGTCATGTCCCATACACTTCCAAAAGAGACCTGAGATTTCCTTGAAGTGCAGCAGTGTGACAGAGATAAGGGAAAAGCCGGTAGAAATCGCGTAATTTAATCCTTAGAAGTCTGAAAAAGAAGACAGATTGTATTTCCCTTGGACAGAAAGAGCCAGCTCATGCCATATTGCCACTGAGCATGACCGTGCAGCAGCTGCTCAGCCCTTTTTCCCACCACGCACACTGCACAAATTCTGTAGTCGGCCCTCTCCTTTGTCCTTGCACACTTTAATTTTCTGGTTTTTTCCCGTTTTTCTTCCCCTCCCCCCCCATGTCCACTGACACTCACTTGCACTTCTCAGAACTGAAACAGTTAAGTAATTTTTTATTGTTCAGTAATGAAGACATAGGCTATGTAAAAATGAACCTTACACTTTAAACCACAGAAAATGTTAAACTATTTTTAAAGACAGTTTTCTAAAGCTTGTAAGACATTGGCTTCCTCCTGACAAAGAGTGCCAAGGCTTGAGCTAGATTGTTAGGGGCATACAGAGATTCCTGAGGAGCTGTTATTAGCCAACTCCTTATGGGACTGAAACATTCAGCAGCCCTCTCTGTCACCTTCCTTGGAATTTTAATGCCTCAGGCAGACACTAGATAGGAAAACCTACAGGAGGCAACTGTATATTAAACATGTAAATGTACACATTGATGTGTAGTTTCCATATTAGAATAATAAAGTGTAATTTTATATGTCAGCTAGAGGGCTTCCCTGGTGGTCCAGTGGGTAAAAAGTCCGCCTTGCAGTGCAAGGGGCACTGGTTCGATCCCTGGCCCAGGAAGATCCCACGTGCCGCAGAGAGGCTGGACCAGTGTGTCCAATTAGGAGCCAGCGCTCTGGAGCGCATGCGGCCAGAGCCGGTGCTCTGCAGCAAGAGGCCACTGCGATGGGAGGCCCACACATGACAAAGAATAAAAAGATGGATGAAAATGTGTATCAGCTAGACACCAGAACGGTCCACCAGAGCAACAGGCATTCACCCAGTACGTGTGTGCGTTCCTGCTGTGCACATGGCACAGACAGTAGCGGGCGTGTGTGCCCGTGACCACATCAGGAAGGCCTGAGGGCCTCTGAGGGCCTCCCTTTTGTAAAGCCCAGCCAGCGTCCGCCGAGCCGTGGCACTCGGTGTTCTCTGAGTCCCAGCCAAGCCGCAGGGTGTAACCGCCTTTCCCTTCCCCAGCTGGACAGGCCCAGGATAAGGGAAAAGCCGGTAGAAATCGCGTAATTTAATCCTTAGAAGTCTGAAAAGAAGACAGATTGTATTTCCCTTGGACAGAAAGAGCCAGCTCATGCCATATTGCCACTGAGCATGACCGTGCAGCAGCTGCTCAGCCCTTTTTCCCACCACGCACACTGCACAAATTCTGTAGTCGGCCCTCTCCTTTGTCCTTGCACACTTTAATTTTCTGGTTTTTTCCCGTTTTTCTTCCCCTCCCCCCCCATGTCCACTGACACTCACTTGCACTTCTCAGAACTGAAACAGTTAAGTAATTTTTTATTGTTCAGTAATGAAGACATAGGCTATGTAAAAATGAACCTTACACTTTAAACCACAGAAAATGTTAAACTATTTTTAAAGACAGTTTTCTAAAGCTTGTAAGACATTGGCTTCCTCCTGACAAAGAGTGCCAAGGCTTGAGCTAGATTGTTAGGGGCATACAGAGATTCCTGAGGAGCTGTTATTAGCCAACTCCTTATGGGACTGAAACATTCAGCAGCCCTCTCTGTCACCTTCCTTGGAATTTTAATGCCTCAGGCAGACACTAGATAGGAAAACCTACAGGAGGCAACTGTATATTAAACATGTAAATGTACACATTGATGTGTAGTTTCCATATTAGAATAATAAAGTGTAATTTTATATGTCAGCTAGAGGGCTTCCCTGGTGGTCCAGTGGGTAAAAAGTCCGCCTTGCAGTGCAAGGGGCACTGGTTCGATCCCTGGCCCAGGAAGATCCCACGTGCCGCAGAGAGGCTGGACCAGTGTGTCCAATTAGGAGCCAGCGCTCTGGAGCGCATGCGGCCAGAGCCGGTGCTCTGCAGCAAGAGGCCACTGCGATGGGAGGCCCACACATGACAAAGAATAAAAAGATGGATGAAAATGTGTATCAGCTAGACACCAGAACGGTCCACCAGAGCAACAGGCATTCACCCAGTACGTGTGTGCGTTCCTGCTGTGCACATGGCACAGACAGTAGCGGGCGTGTGTGCCCGTGACCACATCAGGAAGGCCTGAGGGCCTCTGAGGGCCTCCCTTTTGTAAAGCCCAGCCAGCGTCCGCCGAGCCGTGGCACTCGGTGTTCTCTGAGTCCCAGCCAAGCCGCAGGGTGTAACCGCCTTTCCCTTCCCCAGCTCTGGCTCGCTCTGGCCTCCCTGTGTGTCCTGGACCAGGACCATGTCGATCGCCTCTCCTCAGGGAGGTGGATGGGGAAGGACGGACAACAGAAACAAATGGTAAGATCTGAGTGATTTTATACAGATTTAGCTTGCTTTTCTCTCTCCTGAGCTTTAGTCTAGCTTCACTCCACCCATCAAAATGCACAGGTAGTGAAATTCTGAAAGAATTGTGTCCCGTGACCCAAGTTCATCTCACAAGGGTTTCCTCTTCATCTCACCTAGGGCTTCCTCTTCACAGTGTATTAGGGAATTTAATTATATAAAAATAAGTTTCCCTTCTTCTCTGAATCATGTTTGTATCATATCAAAATTCATTTTTAGCCAGACTCTGATTCTGTATCTGGACTTTGTACTAAAAGGTCATCAGTCTTACGGTAGAAGGAAATAAAGCAGTAAGAGAGCAACTGAGATACTATTTATTCACAAATATACTTAAAGTGTACTTTCTTTTCACTGGAAAGAAAAACTATAGGCCCTTTCAACATTTTCTTAACATTCAAGTGTCAAAAATGCATTATTTATTCATTTAGCATACACAATGTTTGAATATAGCAGAAACTTAAGTCTCTAAGAAAAGTATACATGTTTATTTTATTCATCATTGAACACGCATAGCCCATTAATCATGGATTGAGTGAAATACTTGCCATTGGGCTTAGGCAGGAAACCCCTTAAGGTCTCCCAAAGGGAAAAGTATACATGTTTATGTGTCCAATTAGGAGCGGCTCTCGGGGAGAGCCGGTGCTCTGCAGCAAGAGGCCACTGCGATGGGAGGCCCACACATGACAAAGAATAAAAGATGGATGAAAATGTGTATCAGCTAGACACCAGAACGGTCCACCAGAGCAACAGGCATTCACCCAGTACTTTGCGTTCCCGCTGCGCACCTGGCCCAGACAGTAGCGGGCGTGTGTGCCCGTGACCACATCAGGAAGGCCTGAGGGCCTCTGAGGGCCTCCCTTTTGTAAAGCCCAGCCAGCGTCCGCCGAGCCGTGGCACTCGGTGTTCTCTGAGTCCCAGCCAAGCCGCAGGGTGTAACCGCCTTTCCCTTCCCCAGCTCTGGCTCGCTCTGGCCTCCCTGTGTGTCCTGGACCAGGACCATGTCGATCGCCTCTCCTCAGGGAGGTGGATGGGGAAGGACGGACAACAGAAACAAATGGTAAGATCTGAGTGATTTTATACAGATTTAGCTTGCTTTTCTCTCTCCTGAGCTTTAGTCTAGCTTCACTCCACCCATCAAAATGCACAGGTAGTGAAATTCTGAAAGAATTGTGTCCCGTGACCCAAGTTCATCTCACAAGGGTTTCCTCTTCATCTCACCTAGGGCTTCCTCTTCACAGTGTATTAGGGAATTTAATTATATAAAAATAAGTTTCCCTTCTTCTCTGAATCATGTTTGTATCATATCAAAATTCATTTTTAGCCAGACTCTGATTCTGTATCTGGACTTTGTACTAAAAGGTCATCAGTCTTACGGTAGAAGGAAATAAAGCAGTAAGAGAGCAACTGAGATACTATTTATTCACAAATATACTTAAAGTGTACTTTCTTTTCACTGGAAAGAAAAACTATAGGCCCTTTCAACATTTTCTTAACATTCAAGTGTCAAAAATGCATTATTTATTCATTTAGCATACACAATGTTTGAATATAGCAGCAGAAACTTAAGTCTCTAAGAAAAGTATACATGTTTATTTTATTCATCATTGAACACGCATAGCCCATTAATCATGGATTGAGTGATTTTTATATCTAAGTGCACTTGCCATTGGGCTTCCCAGGTCGCACTAGTGGTAAAGAACCTGCCTGCCGCCTAGGGTAGACCTCAGAGAGGTGGATTCCATCCCTGGGTTGGGAAGATTCCCCTGAAGAAGGGAGCGGCAAGCCAGGCCAGTATGCTTGCCTGGAGGATCCCCGTGGACAGAGGAGCCTGGTGGGCTGCTGTCCACAGGGTCACGCAGAGTCAGACACGACTGAAGCGACTTTGCACTCATGCTCACACGCTTCCGCAAATTTCGCTCAGTGTTCAGAGTCTAGATTCATACCGGAGTTCAGAGTAACAGCCTGTGTCTGTTGTAAATAAATCACATTCAGTGTGTATGAGTAGTTGAGGCTCTTGTTAACACCCTCACGTCTGGAAACGTGCCCCTCTAGCCAATGTGTGACAACCACGACGACGGAGAAACAGCAGCCATCATCCTGTGCAACGTCTGTGGAAACCTGTGCACTGACTGCGACCGGTTCCTTCACCTTCACCGGCGCACCAAGACTCACCAGAGACAGGTGAGGAGTTCTGCGCTGATGTGCAGAGCAGTGTCTAGAGCATTGTATGTTCAGTAAGAAATTAATGTGGGAAGGAGACTTGGTGTAATGGAAAAAACAGACCTCGGAACCAGAGAGCTTGGCGGAGCCCCCAGCTGTCTCATTTGCCAACTGTGTAAATCGTGCACGCTGTTTAACTCTGAGACTCACCTTCCACATTTACAAAAAATGAGGTGGGGCTTCCCTGGTGGTCCAGTGGGTAAAGAGTCCACCTTGCAGTGCAAGGGGCACTGGTTCAGTCCTTGGCCCGGGAGGATCCCAGGTGCTGCAGAGCGGCTGGACCGGTGTGTCCAGTTACAAGTCAGTGCTCTGCAACAAGAGACGCCACTGCAATGGGAGGCCCACACAGGCCAAAGAATAAAGATGGATAAAAATAAATTTAAAAAAAAAAACAATGAAAGAGGTCAAAATTTAAAAAAAATAAAAAGGCAATTGTGAAAATTAAAGAGAAGGCTAGAAACATCTGAAATTTCGTAGAATGCTTAATAAATAAAAGCCATTTTATTGAATAATTAGCTTTTATATATATTCTTTCAGAGTGATAAATGTATTTCCCCCCTTTTTTTAATGATGAAATAGGTCTTCAAGGAAGAAGAAGAAGCTATAAAGGTCGACCTTCACGAGGGCTGTGGCAGAACCAAGTTGTTCTGGTTGATGGCACTAGCAGATTCCAAAACAATGAAGGCGATGGTGGAATTCCGAGAACACACAGGTAAAGGGATGTAGGCCTGAGCCATGCCCAACAGCAGAGTGAGCCATCCCTAGGGGTCACCGTTAAACTAGATGTTAGTTTAATTATGTCATATGAAAACTTTGAGTGTTTTCTGATGTGGCTGTGACAGCATTGGTCACCATCTGTATTTTTATATTCACTAGACTGTGATGAGTGTTCTATATTAGGACACTAGATTAAGAGTCAGGAAGGTTGATTCACTATGAACTAGCTGTGTGGCCTTGGGCAAGTCATTTTATCTCCAAAATGCATGGTTTTTTATTTTGATTTTTTCCCAAAGTCTTGTGTATTCTCAGCTTAAAGGTACATTGAACCTTAAAAATGGCCAATTTTTAGTATCTCTTTAGTCTGGCTTTTATTTGACTGATACAGATTTCTAATTTTGGTATTAGGTATAAATCTCACAAATTTAAATATGGATAACTTCTAATGCTTTAAGACCGCAGTCTTTCTCTCACTGCTGATTTTTTTCTCCTATTGTTCCTATGTACCACAAGTACCATTAATGAATGGTCTAGTGTTTGAACTATCACTGTAATTATGACAAACTATTCATTTTAAAAAACGTTTTCTGTAAATATTGCTAAATTCAGTTATAATGTTTAGAAATTTATATGATGTTTGTTTTAAAATGAGCTTTGTGTTTTTCAAATTTTGGTTTTTTCCTGTGGTTCTTTTTTTATGGATTCTCTTCTTTCTTTATTTCAAACATACTTAAATTCCTTTTCAAATTGCTCTGTTATCTTAAGTTCTGTGGTAATTCTTCTGTTCCTCACATTTCATATCCTCTGGCAATAGAGTCTCTCTATACCTTGTAATACTGTCAGTGAGAAAGGTACTTAGTGATTTCTTTTTCTTCTGTCTATTTCTGTTTAATTGTTGTTGTTATATTTTGTCTGGTATTGTGCTTTTGTAATGAGAGGGCTTATCATAGCTGCTCAACCTGCTGTTTTGACTAGAAGCCTCGTCTCTTTCTGTGTCCTGGAAAGGTATAAACAAATTTGTTAATAATTTATTTGACTTCAGATAGCTCTTTCGTTTCTTACCTTTTTCAGTGTGCGATTATTCGCTTTGTAATTAGGGCACCTTACAACCCTTTGGCTGCAAAACTGCCAGGCTGGTTTCTCAGTGGTAGAAAGTGATGCCTATCCTGGTTTGCTTGTTTTTTTCAACTAGGTCTATTACAATATATAGAAAACACACACTTAAAAAGGATTTTTCTCTTTCTGCTTGCACCTAGGCAAACCCACCACGAGTAGCTCGGAGGCGTGCCGCTTCTGTGGTTCCCGGAGTGGAACAGAGTTGTCTGCTGTCGGCAGTGTTTTCCAATGGTTTTTTATTTTGATTTTTCCCAAAGTTTGTATTCTCAGCTTAAAGGTACATTGAACCTTAAAAATGGCCAATTTTTAGTATCTCTTTAGTCTGGCTTTTATTTGACTGATACAGATTTCTAATTTTGGTATTAGGTATAAATCTCACAAATTTAAATATGGATAACTTCTAATGCTTTAAGACCGCAGTCTTTCTCTCACTGCTGATTTTTTTCTCCTATTGTTCCTATGTACCACAAGTACCATTAATGAATGGTCTAGTGTTTGAACTATCACTGTAATTATGACAAACTATTCATTTTAAAAAACGTTTTCTGTAAATATTGCTAAATTCAGTTATAATGTTTAGAAATTTATATGATGTTTGTTTTAAAATGAGCTTTGTGTTTTTCAAATTTTGGTTTTTTCCTGTGGTTCTTTTTTTATGGATTCTCTTCTTTCTTTATTTCAAACATACTTAAATTCCTTTTCAAATTGCTCTGTTATCTTAAGTTCTGTGGTAATTCTTCTGTTCCTCACATTTCATATCCTCTGGCAATAGAGTCTCTCTATACCTTGTAATACTGTCAGTGAGAAAGGTACTTAGTGATTTCTTTTTCTTCTGTCTATTTCTGTTTAATTGTTGTTGTTATATTTTGTCTGGTATTGTGCTTTTGTAATGAGAGGGCTTATCATAGCTGCTCAACCTGCTGTTTTGACTAGAAGCCTCGTCTCTTTCTGTGTCCTGGAAAGGTATAAACAAATTTGTTAATAATTTATTTGACTTCAGATAGCTCTTTCGTTTCTTACCTTTTTCAGTGTGCGATTATTCGCTTTGTAATTAGGGCACCTTACAACCCTTTGGCTGCAAAACTGCCAGGCTGGTTTCTCAGTGGTAGAAAGTGATGCCTATCCTGGTTTGCTTGTTTTTTTCAACTAGGTCTATTACAATATATAGAAAACACACACTTAAAAAGGATTTTTCTCTTTCTGCTTGCACCTAGGCAAACCCACCACGAGTAGCTCGGAGGCGTGCCGCTTCTGTGGTTCCCGGAGTGGAACAGAGTTGTCTGCTGTCGGCAGTGTTTGCTCCGATGCAGACTGCCAGGTGCGTGTGCAGTTCGGCCTCGCTGTGTTCCCTCCTGACCCCTTCACGTTGTGTAAACCAGAGTCTGAGCTCAGCATCACTGTCGTCTTCGGAATGAGCGTACCACCCGTGTCAGGAGTTTGATGCGATGTCAGAGCTGGAGAACGGAGTCAGTGACAGTTTTCAGACCCGAAGTAGTCTCTTTCATGTGCTTCCCAGCTGTTCCACAGAGGCACAGATGGTAAAGAATCTGCCTGCGGTGCAGCAGACCCGGGTCCATCCCTGGGTTGGGACGATCCTCGAGAAGGGGATGGCAGTTCACTCCAGTCTCCTTGCCGGGAGAATTCCACGGACCGAGGGGCCTGGCGGGCTCCAGTCCCCGGGCTGGCACAGAGCCAGACACGACCGAGTGACGGACACACACAGCGGTCACCACTGTACATACTTCACATTCACGAATGCGCTTGAAGCCGATAAAGACCTCGGGCTGCATTACACATTTTATTCACTTTTTCCTTAAACTTAATTATGCCTGAACATCTATACACATCTGATGTGATTCAGATATTTTTGATTGCTCACTTTAGTTAACAAGAATGTGAATAATGCCCAGATAGTGAAAGATACCTGTGGTTTTTTTTAATGCCCATTTTGATGAGGGGTAGGTGGTGATTGCATGATTCTATGTCAGGAATTGCTTTGCTTTGTGGCTGTTCATGATAACAATTAGATTAAAATGCAGTTCAGTTTTTAATCAGGATTCCTTTCATGTGGAGTAAATTTTTTTTTAATCACATTAAACGAAAAATGGACTTTGTTATTAATCCCAAGTTATATTCAGAGTAAAACTTACTCTGTGGTTATTTAGCTCTATATCTATTTCCCATGGGAAAGTATCTTAGAAAAGATTCTGGGTATAGTTCCTAAGCTGTGTGCTTTACTTGGTATTTTCTGTGCCGTTGTAATCCATCTCTGACAGGAGTACGCTAAGATAGCCTGTAGCAAGACGCACCCGTGCGGCCATCCGTGCGGAGGGGTCAAGAACGAGGAGCACTGCCTGCCCTGCCTGCACGGCTGCGACAGGAGCGCCGCCACCCTGAAGCAGGACGCGGACGACATGTGCATGGTCTGCTTCACGGAGGCGCTCTCCGCCGCGCCGGCCATTCAGGTGGGCTCCGCTCTTAAGGCATTGCACGCGTCTAGACTGTTCAGTACGAAATATATATACTTGTCAAACACGTGACTGACGCTTCCACCACTGGGGGAACCTGTCCTGCTAATGCCTGCCAGGTTAAAGAGCAAGCCTGTCTCTTTAAGGTCTGTCGCTTGTTGGGCACTGAGCTTTCATCTGAGATTTCAGCGAGCCTGTATAGTCAAGCGAATGTAGAAAATGTTCATAAGGGAGAAAACCTTAAATAGATTATGCAGTAGCTTCTCTCTTCTTAATTTCCAAAATCCAGCATGTCATTTTATAGTAGTATGTAGTCTGCAGATAATAATACATGCCTCTCCATATAATGTACATACACACATCTGTAATATATTAGTAATATTAATGGAAGTTATAACTTGCTATATAAGATTTTTTTTTAATATTTACTGGTTGGTCATTTATATTTTCAGTTCTTGTGATGCCAAGACAATGAATATTCTAACAAAGAAATCTTACGTCTTTTAATCAGTAGTTTCCTCTTCTTTCTGTGAGATACAGAATTGAATAATTTCACATTTTTCCCTAAGCCAAGTCACTCTCTGTAAAGTGGCATTAATCCATAAATGGTCAAAATTGGGAGAAGCTGAAGCTCTAGTTCATAAAGTCCCATGAACAAGAGAGAAGTGCAGGAATTTTGTTGTATAAGTTTCTAGATTTTTCTTTTACCTGTGCTAAGGACTACCACACTCTGAATAATCTGCCAGTTGCTTGTCTTGTTGTTACTACACTTGCTAATGTCCTTTTCCCTTCTTGATTTAAGCTGGACTGCAGTCACGTGTTCCACTTACAGTGCTGTCGACGAGTTTTGGAAAACAGATGGCTTGGCCCAAGGATTACTTTTGGGTTTATATCCTGTCCCATTTGCAAGGTATGGAGAGAGTCAGAAATCATCTCCTTTCTGTTTATTTTCATCTTTGTCTTCGTCTTCTGTCTTTCAAAATAAACATACGGGGGACCCTCTAGGTGTCCCCAGTCCTCTGTGTACCACCAGCCCCCACCGGTTTCTGCTCTCTCCACACAGGTAGTACCTGAGACTATTATAAGATCTTGATCTATTATAATATATTTCAAGACATTGATTGCCCCTTAAAAGCTGATTAAACTATTGATTTAGGTGTCATCATGCACGGAAGGGTACACATCATTGCTTTCAGACCGTGAGACCTAACACTGGGTGACCACCAAAAAGACAAATGAGCCTGGGTGCTCCGGGTGCTCACAGCTGCCATGAAGGAGTGAGGTCTGAGCTTTTGGTGCCACTGGGACAGATTCTTCAGAGCACAGGAAAAATAAGGAGAAAATCCTTGACACATCTCTACAAAGATAGTAACCAAAGGAGGAAGTTACTTTGGCAAGCTCCTAATGTGTAACAGAAAGCTCATGTTCATGAATGTACTCATACACGATATATAGGGTTTAACACGGACAGTTCAGTTAGACAGAGCAGTGTTCACAAAGATAGAATTTTCTCTCACTCTCTCATTGGGTGCCACAAAGAAAAGTCACTTTAAGAAAATGACACAGGAAAGTGATATACAAAATACTATTTGTTCATTTCTGTTATCTAACCTACCCTACCCCCAAGGAACCAACGCACACACACACACACACACATAGAGGGATAGTTGTGGCAGCAGGCTAACTTCTTTAAGCAGCAGGAGATATCCATAAATGGTCAAAATTGGGAGAAGCTGAAGCTCTAGTTCATAAAGTCCCATGAACAAGAGAGAAGTGCAGGAATTTTGTTGTATAAGTTTCTAGATTTTTCTTTTACCTGTGCTAAGGACTACCACACTCTGAATAATCTGCCAGTTGCTTGTCTTGTTGTTACTACACTTGCTAATGTCCTTTTCCCTTCTTGATTTAAGCTGGACTGCAGTCACGTGTTCCACTTACAGTGCTGTCGACGAGTTTTGGAAAACAGATGGCTTGGCCCAAGGATTACTTTTGGGTTTATATCCTGTCCCATTTGCAAGGTATGGAGAGAGTCAGAAATCATCTCCTTTCTGTTTATTTTCATCTTTGTCTTCGTCTTCTGTCTTTCAAAATAAACATACGGCGACCCCTCTAGGTGTCCCCAGTCCTCTGTGTACCACCAGCCCCCACCGGTTTCTGCTCTCTCCACACAGGTAGTACCTGAGACTATTATAAGATCTTGATCTATTATAATATATTTCAAGACATTGATTGCCCCTTAAAAGCTGATTAAACTATTGATTTAGGTGTCATCATGCACGGAAGGGTACACATCATTGCTTTCAGACCGTGAGACCTAACACTGGGTGACCACCAAAAAGACAAATGAGCCTGGGTGCTCCGGGTGCTCACAGCTGCCATGAAGGAGTGAGGTCTGAGCTTTTGGTGCCACTGGGACAGATTCTTCAGAGCACAGGAAAAATAAGGAGAAAATCCTTGACACATCTCTACAAAGATAGTAACCAAAGGAGGAAGTTACTTTGGCAAGCTCCTAATGTGTAACAGAAAGCTCATGTTCATGAATGTACTCATACACGATATATAGGGTTTAACACGGACAGTTCAGTTAGACAGAGCAGTGTTCACAAAGATAGAATTTTCTCTCACTCTCTCATTGGGTGCCACAAAGAAAAGTCACTTTAAGAAAATGACACAGGAAAGTGATATACAAAATACTATTTGTTCATTTCTGTTATCTAACCTACCCTACCCCCAAGGAACCAACGCACACACACAGACACACACACATAGAGGGATAGTTGTGGCAGCAGGCTAACTTTTCTTCCAGGAAGAGCTAAGGCAGCAGGAGATATATTTCATATGTAGAAAGATGAAGCTGATTTCATGGTCCGACTCCCCTTTCCCTGCTCTTGGGGAAATACAGGCTCTTGAGGACTTTACCGGATTACATTTATGGGACATTTTATTTAGGAAATGCTGTTGTTATCTCCTAGCACACTGCTTGGCCCTTAGGTGAGCACTGTTGCATTAATACATAAATGATCCTTCTAAACAGAGAATGTTCATCTTTTTCATTTCAGAACAAGATCAATCACATCGTATTAAAAGACCTGCTCGATCCAATAAAAGAGCTCTATGAGGATGTCCGGAGAAAAGCCCTCATGAGGCTGGAGTATGAGGGCCTGCACAAGAGCGAGGCCATCACCACGCCGGGCGCAAGGTTCCACAACGACCCCGCCGGCTACGCCATGAACAGATACGCCTACTACGTCTGCTACAAGTGCAGAAAGGTATGCTGCGAATCATCCGACAGATTTTTAAGAGCTAGAGATTACCTGTGTGGTTAAGAAGTTGAATCGTAAACTGATGTCTAATTATTCTTATGTCCGAAGTCTGAATTTACTAAGGCATAACCACTGGTGAAACTTGGGTATGTATTTTGTCAATCATATTCTTTGTAGCCTATAATTTGCATCTAAAAACACACAAAAAAATGAGCAAATTTGGTACTCTGTTTCAAATTGAATTTATTTTCTTAGTTTGGGGATTTTTTTTTTAACATATACAAACTGTTTCTAAAACATGAACTACTTCTCTCCATAAGCTATCTCCTCCGATCAGCATTGCTTGCCGATCCAGTTAGTTCTTGAATAAACTTTTCTTGCTTACATTTTTGACCGTTCCCTTCTTAAAACTCTCACCTCCTTAACTCCCAGGACAAGACTGTTCTTGGTGTCTTCCTGCCCTTCTGGTCACTAAATCCCTGACGAGTCCCTTTCTGTTCATCTGTTCTTACATACTGATTTCTCCAGCTCTCCATTCTTGCCCAGTGATATCTCCTTGCCTTTGGTGATCTGCAGACCCGTTGCCACCCCGTTATTGTTCTGACCCTCCAAAATTTTTGAGGCTTTAGATACAAATATCCAACCATCTACCAAGCATTCAGATTTCTCACAGATGCCTCTGACCCTCTCAGCCTCCAGTCTGTATTAACAGAGTAGCAGATCTCTTCTGAGACCTCCAGGTCTCTTCCGATCTCTTCAGATCCTTTGTCCTTCCTAATCTGCAGCGCCCCGAGTCACTGTCTTTGGTGATGACAGGAGCCTTCTCTCCGGGCTCACTGAATGGAGCCTCCAACCCTTCCACTCCATGCTTCACAGTGAAACTTACAGTTCCACTAGCAGACTGATACTTCTGGATCTTGAATCTGAGGGTGTCGCTGTTCCGTTTCCAATCCTGTAGCCCCGCCAGCTCTGCAGCCTCATCTCCCAGTGTGCTTCCATTTGTGCCCCATGCGGCAAAACACCAGACCACCGGCAGCTCCCCAGACTGGGCCCTGTGTGCCCACCCACTGGTCTGGGCATGCCGTCCTGCAGGCTTCGCTCTCCATGGAACGCTCGCCTCTGCTCGTGCTCTCAATCTTACCCTCCCCTGCCACCTGCCCACGCCCACACGCTCTGACATGTGACCAGCTCTGTCCAGGGGCACTTCCGGTGAATCAGGTCTCTGCTTCTGCGCAGTGTGCCCCGCCTCCCCACCGCCACCGCCACCACCACGCCATTTTGAGATCTTGCATACATCCCGCATAAGCCTTACTCTTATGCATTACAGTGACTGGTTCACCTGGCTGTCTGTCCCACCTGATCAGCTCTGTGAGGGTGAAGATGATGTTTTAATTTCTCTCAGGACTTGGCACTTACTAGACACTAAGTTAATTGGAGAATGAATGAAGAAAGAGACAAATCAATATATGAAAGATGCATAGTCTCCCAAAATAACAAAGGGAAAACACAGATGATGAATACAAAAGCTGAGTAGCTAGATGCCAGCCAGGAAGGCAGCCAGGTAGCCACGCAGAGGAAAGACCGCCAGTGTGTACGCTTGTGAAACTCGAATCACTACAGATAATAAATAACACATGATTTCTGTGTGTTTAATGTCCTGAGCCTCATAAACAAATACTGTGCTCCTGCACAGATGACAGTCAAATGTCTAGGCAGCCAGGCAGGGACTCTAGAAAAGTGAAACAGCTGGAGCAGCCCCCGGGACAAACAAAAGGCTTCTGAGGCCGGACCCCTCTGGTGGTCGGCCGTTTATAACCTCTCAGGCAATGAAGCCTTGTCCCTCGACCTGTTTTTCTGACTTGCGCTGATAATGGCTCTCTATTGACTCATTTATACCCAGTGTCTTTGGTGATGACAGGAGCCTTCTCTCCGGGCTCACTGAATGGAGCCTCCAACCCTTCCACTCCATGCTTCACAGTGAAACTTACAGTTCCACTAGCAGACTGATACTTCTGGATCTTGAATCTGAGGGTGTCGCTGTTCCGTTTCCAATCCTGTAGCCCCGCCAGCTCTGCAGCCTCATCTCCCAGTGTGCTTCCATTTGTGCCCCATGCGGCAAAACACCAGACCACCGGCAGCTCCCCAGACTGGGCCCTGTGTGCCCACCCACTGGTCTGGGCATGCCGTCCTGCAGGCTTCGCTCTCCATGGAACGCTCGCCTCTGCTCGTGCTCTCAATCTTACCCTCCCCTGCCACCTGCCCACGCCCACACGCTCTGACATGTGACCAGCTCTGTCCAGGGGCACTTCCGGTGAATCAGGTCTCTGCTTCTGCGCAGTGTGCCCCGCCTCCCCACCGCCACCGCCACCACCACGCCATTTTGAGATCTTGCATACATCCCGCATAAGCCTTACTCTTATGCATTACAGTGACTGGTTCACCTGGCTGTCTGTCCCACCTGATCAGCTCTGTGAGGGTGAAGATGATGTTTTAATTTCTCTCAGGACTTGGCACTTACTAGACACTAAGTTAATTGGAGAATGAATGAAGAAAGAGACAAATCAATATATGAAAGATGCATAGTCTCCCAAAATAACAAAGGGAAAACACAGATGATGAATACAAAAGCTGAGTAGCTAGATGCCAGCCAGGAAGGCAGCCAGGTAGCCACGCAGAGGAAAGACCGCCAGTGTGTACGCTTGTGAAACTCGAATCACTACAGATAATAAATAACACATGATTTCTGTGTGTTTAATGTCCTGAGCCTCATAAACAAATACTGTGCTCCTGCACAGATGACAGTCAAATGTCTAGGCAGCCAGGCAGGGACTCTAGAAAAGTGAAACAGCTGGAGCAGCCCCCGGGACAAACAAAAGGCTTCTGAGGCCGGACCCCTCTGGTGGTCGGCCGTTTATAACCTCTCAGGCAATGAAGCCTTGTCCCTCGACCTGTTTTTCTGACTTGCGCTGATAATGGCTCTCTATTGACTCATTTATACAGAATTAATATATAGCTTTTTTGGCTATGAGACATGTTACGTATGCAGTTTGCCCCATTATAATTAGTTGAATTTATTTTGTGCCCAAAGCAAATACAGATAACTTGCCCATCAGGATAGTTTCATATGTTCAAGTATATGTAGTAGATACGGTTCAGTTCCTGCACACACATAAATATGAGCAGTCTTCTGAACAGAATACCTACATTTGCCTTTCCTTTGTAAAAACTTTTATATGATCGTATTTGACTTTGTTCCTTCCCATTAACCTCAGGATTATATTTTACACCAATATTTATTTTAGGCATATTGTTAGAGGCATAGAAGAGAACATGATATTTAATATTTCAAAAAGAGAAACACACTCGTCAAACTTTGCCCTGGAAAAGCATAGTTTGTCTTTACTACTTAATACCCTGTTCTTGGTATTTATTTGGAATATGATACATCCTTTTGGCACTTTGCTGTCACAGGTCTGTGTCTAAACTTCTGTAAGTATGGGTCCGTACCAGAGTTAAGAGGCTTTACGTCTTGCCCGGGTCTGCTCTCTTCAAGGCGGCATCCTGTGTGGGTTTCCGCGCGGCGCCGCGGGGGCACGTCTCCCAGGCCGCGGAGTTTCCCGAGGCCTCTCGGTCGGGTTCCCACTGCGCCCTGTGCCGCCCACGGGGAGCTCGCTGCTTCCTGCTGTAATCTCCGTGTCTTCCCTCCCCAGGCGTACTTTGGTGGTGAAGCTCGCTGCGATGCCGAGGCCGGACAAGGGGACGATTATGACCCCAGGGAGCTCATCTGCGGTGCCTGTTCAGACGTGTCCAGGGCTCAGGTGCGAGAATGGTTTAATAGAAAGGACAGTTTAGGAATGTTAAACTTCTATTTTTTTTTTAAATACTAATATAATGAGTATTATGGGGCTAGTATAGTAGGTTTCTTCCCCAGTGTTTTCTTAAGTTTTTAGGGCAGAATATAATTTTCCAAATCGTTTTCTGTATATTATTTCTTTTGGATGGTATTGGTATTTAATAATTTTGTTGCCCGTAAAATAATCACCATATTTCAACAAATAATACATTTTAGTTATTTCATTTCCTTAAACCTACAGCCACATTTTTAGGATTTTCTCCATTTCAATGAAATCTTAATGGTATGTCTATCAGCATGAGAGACAGAAGAAATATTATTAAATTTTCAATGTGGTTGGCAGAGAAACATTCACAGGGAAATTAAATAGCTAGCTTAGTAAATAATCTTGGTTATTATGGAGCTGGGATTTAAACTTGAGGCTTCATCCAGACCTTTTGGGCCAAGCCACATATTTTTCAATTTGTTAACGTATGTATTTTAATGAATTTTGTTAAGTTTTCAGTCATCAGTGTTGAGAGCTATGTATACCTTCATACTATGCATTACTGAGCTGTGTATATGATCATCTTAAGCATAGTTGGAAGACTTACCCTAATCTTGTATTTACGTTTCCTTTTGCTGTAGATGTGTCCAAAACATGGCACAGACTTTTTGGAATATAAGTGTCGCTACTGCTGCTCGGTGGCTGTCTTTTTCTGTTTTGGAACGACACACTTTTGTAATGCTTGTCACGATGACTTTCAGAGAATGACGAGCATTCCTAAGGAAGAACTTCCACACTGTCCTGCAGGTATGCCTTCAACATGTACACACGTGGTTATGCTGGGTGCGGTATCTAGTTTTATGTGATGATCACATGGAAACACTTTATTTCATGTGGCAGAAAGCCAGTTCGAACTATCCTAAAGAAACAAAGGGAATCCCTCTGTCCTTGTAAGCTTCCGAGTTTCTGGGGAAGCCGTAAAAACTGCCCAGCACTAAAGGGCAGGGAACGATTATGACCCCAAGGGAGCTCATCTGCGGTGCCTGTTCAGACGTGTCCAGGGCTCAGGTGCGAGAATGGTTTAATAGAAAGGACAGTTTAGGAATGTTAAACTTCTATTTTTTTTTTAAATACTAATATAATGAGTATTATGGGGCTAGTATAGTAGGTTTCTTCCCCAGTGTTTTCTTAAGTTTTTAGGGCAGAATATAATTTTCCAAATCGTTTTCTGTATATTATTTCTTTTGGATGGTATTGGTATTTAATAATTTTGTTGCCCGTAAAATAATCACCATATTTCAACAAATAATACATTTTAGTTATTTCATTTCCTTAAACCTACAGCCACATTTTTAGGATTTTCTCCATTTCAATGAAATCTTAATGGTATGTCTATCAGCATGAGAGACAGAAGAAATATTATTAAATTTTCAATGTGGTTGGCAGAGAAACATTCACAGGGAAATTAAATAGCTAGCTTAGTAAATAATCTTGGTTATTATGGAGCTGGGATTTAAACTTGAGGCTTCATCCAGACCTTTTGGGCCAAGCCACATATTTTTCAATTTGTTAACGTATGTATTTTAATGAATTTTGTTAAGTTTTCAGTCATCAGTGTTGAGAGCTATGTATACCTTCATACTATGCATTACTGAGCTGTGTATATGATCATCTTAAGCATAGTTGGAAGACTTACCCTAATCTTGTATTTACGTTTCCTTTTGCTGTAGATGTGTCCAAAACATGGCACAGACTTTTTGGAATATAAGTGTCGCTACTGCTGCTCGGTGGCTGTCTTTTTCTGTTTTGGAACGACACACTTTTGTAATGCTTGTCACGATGACTTTCAGAGAATGACGAGCATTCCTAAGGAAGAACTTCCACACTGTCCTGCAGGTATGCCTTCAACATGTACACACGTGGTTATGCTGGGTGCGGTATCTAGTTTTATGTGATGATCACATGGAAACACTTTATTTCATGTGGCAGAAAGCCAGTTCGAACTATCCTAAAGAAACAAAGGGAATCCCTCTGTCCTTGTAAGCTTCCGAGTTTCTGAGGAGAGCAGAATGATGACCGTCGGGAGGGAGGGGCTCAGAGCTGTGAGAAGCGATTGCGTGGGGACTGGGGATTAGCAGGAGTGCTGCCCAGCACTAAAGGGCCAGGAGAAGGCTGAGATGATTCATTGATAATAGAACCATGTAAAAGGATTTTGTGGTATTTGGGGGCGGGGGGATTTGTTGTTGTTTTGGTCACACATCTGTATTGTGAGCAGCTGTGATTTTTTTTTTTCCAAGAAGCCTGGAACCAGCACCATAAAACAGACGAGGGATTTAGTCTAGAAAGGCTGGGAATTGGCAGCACAGTGAGCATCAGGAAGCCAAGGGAATTAAAGAAGCCACTGAGAATACAGGTGAAATGATTGTCTATGGCGGTCAGGCTGAGAGAAAGTGAATGTGAAACCAGTAAGAGACTAAAGAGGTTGGAAGAGGTCAGAAGGCTAGTGATCAATGAGGTAAAATACCAGGCTGAAGAGAAGTGAGAGAAGCGGAAGGGGAAATAAAGGTGACCACACAGCAGACAGATCTGAAACTTAGCGAAAACACATGCAAAAAACACACACACCAGTGCCGAGCGTCACTAAAGCTGGGAGCACACACTCCCATCCACTGCTTGTCAGCATGCAATCAGCAGAACCCTGCAGGCCCTTTCAGAGCCGCAGACCTGTCTACCCTTCAGCAGTCCCACTTCTGAGGATACACCTACATATGTGAGAAAAACAACAAAGAGCAGATGGACAAGGTTATTCACTGCATCATTGTTTATAGTAATACAAATTTGTAAACAATGCACATACCCAGTGAGAGGCTGGTTAAACACTAAATACTAGGTGCTAGCAAAAAAATAAAAGGGACTGAGAAATGCAGTTTCTATGTACTGAAATGAAGATGCTGTTAAATGAAAACCAAGTTACTGAACAGTGTATGTAGTAGGTGCCTTTAAAAGGGGTCCTAAGGAAGAACCAGAAAAATGTACCACGTTATGCTGGGTGCGGTATCTAGTTTTATGTGATGATCACATGGAAACACTTTATTTCATGTGGCAGAAAGCCAGTTCGAACTATCCTAAAGAAACAAAGGGAATCCCTCTGTCCTTGTAAGCTTCCGAGTTTCTGAGGAGAGCAGAATGATGACCGTCGGGGAGGAGGGGCTCAGAGCTGTGAGAAGCGATTGCGTGGGGACTGGGGATTAGCAGGAGTGCTGCCCAGCACTAAAGGGCAATGAGAAGGCTTAGATGATTAATTAATAATAGAACCATGTAAAAGGATTTTGTGGTGTTTGGGGGCGGGGTTATTTGTTGTTGTTTTGGTCACACATCTGTATTGTGAGCAGCTGTGATTTTTTTTTTTCCAAGAAGCCTGGAACCAGCACCATAAAACAGACAAGGGATTTAGTCTAGAAAGGCTGGGAATTGGCAGCACAGTGAGCATCAGGAAGCCAAGGGAATTAAAGAAGCCACTGAGAATACAGGTGAAATGATTGTCTATGGCGGTCAGGCTGAGAGAAAGTGAATGTGAAACCAGTAAGAGACTAAAGAGGTTGGAAGAGGTCAGAAGGCTAGTGATCAATGAGGTAAAATACCAGGCTGAAGAGAAGTGAGAGAAGCGGAAGGGGAAATAAAGGTGACCACACAGCAGACAGATCTGAAACTTAGCGAAAACACATGCAAAAAACACACACACCAGTGCCGAGCGTCACTAAAGCTGGGAGCACACACTCCCATCCACTGCTTGTCAGCATGCAATCAGCAGAACCCTGCAGGCCCTTTCAGAGCCGCAGACCTGTCTACCCTTCAGCAGTCCCACTTCTGAGGATACACCTACATATGTGAGAAAAACAACAAAGAGCAGATGGACAAGGTTATTCACTGCATCATTGTTTATAGTAATACAAATTTGTAAACAATGCACATACCCAGTGAGAGGCTGGTTAAACACTAAATACTAGGTGCTAGCAAAAAAAAATAAAAGGGACTGAGAAATGCAGTTTCTATGTACTGAAATGAAGATGCTGTTAAATGAAAAACCAAGTTACTGAACAGTGTATGTAGTATGGTGCCTTTTGTAAGAATGGGGGAAATGAGAATATATACTCATTTATTTCTATTTCCATTTTAAAAACACTGGAAAGATTCACAAGAAACTAATAAAATTGATTAACTATTGGGGGAAACAGGGAAAGTGGGGGGAAGGTGAGTGTAATCTTTTAAATATGTCTATTTTTAAACCATGTGAAATATATTATCTGTTCCAAAGCAAACATAATAATATAAATAGGGTATTTTTTTTAAGTATGGCTACTCTGCTGTTTGCTTGTGACAAATAAAAATTGCTGCACTGTTCTCCCTCTAAAAACTATGTATATTCACAGTAGAAGTACTTTCTGACTTTGAAAGAAGCAGGACGAGAACAGTGCGAGGCTAGAGTGTGTGGGGTGACAGTCATGAAGAGCAGGAGGCGGGTGCTGAGCTGAGACCAGTGAATGACGGGCGGGAGAAGGGGCAGTTCTGTGTGGAGGAGGAGGAGAGCCCAGACTAAGAAGCTGAGGGGGAGAACCCTCTGTGGCCATTCCTTTGTAGGGAACGTCTGGACTGCCGTCGTGGAGCCAGGGTACTTCCTCTCCCCAGCACCTGTGAGTCAGGTGTGGGTGAGGCCTCTAGGAGTCAGAAAAACGAACTTAACTTTGCCTCGGTTTCCTTTTACCTGTAAAATGAGACGGTATTTTCTGCCTCTGTGCCTCTGAGAGAATGAGAGTGCGTTCCTGTATCCAGACAGTGCCTCAGCAGTCGACACACACGCCTCTGCAGGTGTTTCTTCTTCCGTTCTGAGTTTAACCTTACGATTCTGATTTTCTCCCGTCGCATTAGATTTATGCTCTGTATGTGTGTGCGTTTTAACTGTGTTCCTTTGCCTCCTTCACACTGTGTCCAGGTCCCAAAGGCAAGCAGTTAGAAGGAACGGAATGTCCTCTGCATGTTGCGCACCCCCCCACCGGCGAAGAGTTTGCTCTGGGGTGTGGAGTGTGCAGAAATGCCCACACATTCTAGAACACTCGGATTCCTTTGTCTACAGAGAGAAAAGTTGCCTTCATCTCCCAAGCGGATGTGGTAAAGTTTAAACTCTGCTCAGGATAAGGACGGGACCATTTTTACATCCATAAAAATGAACCATTCACAGTGCAAGAAGGATGCCAAATACCATGTACATAATTCGCTATGGAAAGTTTCCCCATTGTTTCAGTTTATCTTCTTTTGAACCAAGACATCAAACGTGTGAGGTGTTTGCATGTGGCCATTATCGTCACTGGCCTGTGAAGCATTGGACATTTATAGATAATTGATATCAAAGAATCGCCGTGCCCCGGACTAAGAATGATGCTGGCTTTCAAACAAAAAAAGAAACATAATCATTGTTTATTGTATACTGCCTTTTTGTAATCCTGTACAATTGCATCACGGGTGGGGATGAAAAAGAGGAATATTCTGGTTTATTTCCTAGACTGTTATTTAAAAAAAAATTGTGTTAGGACGGCATAAAAATGTAAGAAGTATCACACTGTATATAAAGATATCACTGTTTGTCCTGTATAAGAATTACTAAATTACCAATGCAGTTTCATTTAAACTTCTAGGTTAAGTTTGAGCCTGAAATTTTAATGAAGTGCAATACTGAGTGTGCCTCATTATCTCGCAGCTGTAAACAGATTGGAATGTACATGTCAATAAACCACTGTACATTTTTATACAGTGATAAAGTCTAACAACTGCGTGAGCTGTTGGCTTGAGAAAGAAAATCGAAATCCCTGAGGTCTAAAACGCCATCCAGTTTTCCTTGGGAAGGAATTTACTAACATAGCACAGATAATAACTTTCATAACTTTTAGGGAAAATAAGAGTAATAACAAAGTACAGTGTTGGAATCTTAACAAAACACTGGAGGGAGGGACAGAGGGAGGGACTGATAGATCAGTAGATCAACTGATAGACAGACAGATAGAAAGAAACAGACATATGCCAAAGATAAAAGAAAACACTTAGGAAACTGACCAACCTCCACCTTACTACCAGGGCTTCCCTGGTATCTCAGGTGGTAAAGAATTTACCTGCAATTCTGGAGACCCAGGGTCAATCCCTGTGTGGGGAAGATCCCCTGGGAAGGAAATGGCAACCCCCCCCCAGGACACATCTTAGCAACTCCACCACCACCACCTCCTTAACCAGCACCATTTTGAATTTTTATAACATAATCAACAAAATCACTAGTCTTTTCTTATCTGTTATAGGTTGTGTGTTTTGGTAGATCTTTTTTACAGTTAACTCATGAAATTAACATTGTTGATTTATGATGGGTCCATAAATCAGATTATATTTATTTCATGGAACCAGTGAAGGTTCTGATCAGTCTTGTTCTAAATTCCCACTGATGAAGAGATACAATTTGTCAATATCTGTTATTTTCAGGCCATTTGTTAAGCATTTGTGAAATATTTAAAGTAATCTTTGCCTTCCGGAACCTAAAATACCTAGAAAAGATCAAGCCTGAGCACAGATAGCTGTTTAGAGAATCTTCTAAATAAACTGCATAAAAATTTCCAAGGCACATGCTTCAGGGTTTATTAGGAAAGATGGTTGTGGTGGTTTTTCATTTTTGTTCCTGTTGGAACAAAAGGAGGGCCTTTAAGCTGCCTCTTGAAAAATAAGTCAAGTGGAGATGGAAAGGATGGCCTGAGCAGGGAAGAAGGTATGTAGAATGTGATAGAACTTTGTGAGCAGTGAAACTCTCCTGGTGTTGGAGACCTTACTGCAAAAGAAAAAACCTGAAGCTCACAGAGACAGGCCTCTTCCTGCTTTGTGAATTCACTGTAGGAACTAGCACAGGGGCTCCTGAGCAAGAAAACTTCCAAACAGTCCAGAGGTCCCCTTCATCTAAACACGGGGCATCTGAACCATCACAGAAAAAGAGAATAGTTTCTTTTAAAATCTCTCAGGAGGGGCTTCCCTGGTGGTCCAGTGGGTAAGGACACCGCCTTGCAGTGCAAGGGGCGCCGGTTCAATCCCTGGCCTGGGAAGATCCCACGTGCTGTGGAGCGGCTGGACCCATGTGTCCAATTACTGAGCGGGAGCTCTGGAGCGCATGCGCCCAGAGCCGGCGCTCTGCGACGAAAACAGATAAAGACCAATAGAAGTGGCCCGCTGCTCCCCCTCCCCAAAAAAAATCTCTCAGGAGAGCAACATTATGGAAACTTCATTTAGTGACAGTATTAGTGAGCGTGCCCCAGAACTGCAAGTAAAGTTTAACTGTCCAGTGTGTTCAAAAGGGAGGAGAGTGATCTGTGGTCACCGAGGGCACTTCTGGTGGTCCCAGGTCCTAAAGGCATTGATTGGCATGTTTATATCCCCCACCCTCCGCCCCCGCCATTTCTATTTCTGACAAAGCATCTGTCGGAACTCTACGTATGCTGGAAGAGATTCCAGAATCTTCAGGGCAACACAAGTGATAGGTGATAGACGACGGTAGGTTACCGTGAACTGTGACGGAGAAGAATTGACATTGGGATCAAAAGCCTCAGCGATGGTCACTCAGAGCTTCCTGCAGTGAAAAGTTTATTAAAGTAAGAAAGGATAGGGAAGAGCTTCCAGCATAGACACTGGAAAGGGGATAGAAGAGCATCCTGTGAAGCCACTTTAGGTGTGGCATTTTATACTTCTTCAGTTGGTTTTTAACAATAGTTTAAAAGAATATATTGAGGCGATAAAGGTCTTACCAGACCCACACCCACAATATACATGTTTAGATAACATAGGTACAAGTTAAGACAAGTTAAGAGAAACATGTCCTCCAGCAAGATACATGGTCACACACCTTAGCTCTGGGCTTAAAAGAACATTTTAGGCAAAATGGATTATCATCATAGGCAAGGTGATCAAGGTGACGGCACCTTGGCTACAAATGTTTGTTCCTCACTCTCCTCCTTGTCCTTGGAACCTGCTGGCCTCCTACCAACTCTGCCTATGAACTCCTTTCACACGCATTGTCCTCACAACAGTCACTGCCCTGATGATGCTGAATGGCAGGCATCAGGAAGGGATGGTGAGGCCGCTGCCCGTGGTGCTGGCTTCCACCTCAGCAAAGCTCTGCCTCCCTGAAAGTGTTCAACCTCATCTTGAGACTTAAACCTAGGGCCCAGACTTAATCAAACCTGTTTGGGACTTGAACTCACGCCGGACTCGAACCCAGTCACAACCCTGTCTGGCACTTGAGCCCACGCCAGGACTCGACCGCCCTGGTAATTAAAATCTCTCAGGAGAGCAACATTATGGAAACTTCATTTAGTGACAGTATTAGTGAGCGTGCCCCAGAACTGCAAGTAAAGTTTAACTGTCCAGTGTGTTCAAAAGGGAGGAGAGTGATCTGTGGTCACCGAGGGCACTTCTGGTGGTCCCAGGTCCTAAAGGCATTGATTGGCATGTTTATATCCCCCACCCTCCGCCCCCGCCATTTCTATTTCTGACAAAGCATCTGTCGGAACTCTACGTATGCTGGAAGAGATTCCAGAATCTTCAGGGCAACACAAGTGATAGGTGATAGACGACGGTAGGTTACCGTGAACTGTGACGGAGAAGAATTGACATTGGGATCAAAAGCCTCAGCGATGGTCACTCAGAGCTTCCTGCAGTGAAAAGTTTATTAAAGTAAGAAAGGATAGGGAAGAGCTTCCAGCATAGACACTGGAAAGGGGATAGAAGAGCATCCTGTGAAGCCACTTTAGGTGTGGCATTTTATACTTCTTCAGTTGGTTTTTAACAATAGTTTAAAAGAATATATTGAGGCGATAAAGGTCTTACCAGACCCACACCCACAATATACATGTTTAGATAACATAGGTACAAGTTAAGACAAGTTAAGAGAAACATGTCCTCCAGCAAGATACATGGTCACACACCTTAGCTCTGGGCTTAAAAGAACATTTTAGGCAAAATGGATTATCATCATAGGCAAGGTGATCAAGGTGACGGCACCTTGGCTACAAATGTTTGTTCCTCACTCTCCTCCTTGTCCTTGGAACCTGCTGGCCTCCTACCAACTCTGCCTATGAACTCCTTTCACACGCATTGTCCTCACAACAGTCACTGCCCTGATGATGCTGAATGGCAGGCATCAGGAAGGGATGGTGAGGCCGCTGCCCGTGGTGCTGGCTTCCACCTCAGCAAAGCTCTGCCTCCCTGAAAGTGTTCAACCTCATCTTGAGACTTAAACCTAGGGCCCAGACTTAATCAAACCTGTTTGGGACTTGAACTCACGCGGCCGGGACTCGAACCCAGTCACAACCCTGTCTGGCACTTGAGCCCACGCGGCCAGGACTCGAGCCCAGCCAAAACCCTGGTAATTAAAATCACTCACCCAATGTCTGGACTCACTGAGGTTCAAGTTCTTCATGTCTCTTTGCAGAGACGAATTCAGCGAGAGACAAAGTGATAGGTAAGAAATGGATTTATTCAGATTCAGAGCAAGCACACTCCACAGACAGAGTGTGGGCCATGGCAGAGCAAATCCAGTGGCCCCCAAAACATGGCGTTCCTAGCTTTTATAGGCTGGGTAATTCCATATGCTATGAGTGGGAGGATTATTTCAGCTCTTTTAGGGAAGGGGTGGAACTGTCATGGCGCCTCTGGGTGTGTCATTTAGCTTGCTGACTGAGGATCAAGGTCTGGTCTGCCATCTTGGACCCATCTGACTAATGGGTTTATGCTGTGTCCTTGGGCTGTCATTTTTTTCAAAAATTGTGCCCTGCCCCTTTCCCTCCTAACCCTTACACCCCCCTCCTTTTCCAGCTCTGCCCTCTTCCGCATAACCCCACTCCGTGCCCAGGCCTGGGGCAGGACGCTGAGGGCACAGGCTCAGGACTGGCTTTCAGGGTTCCTAGAGAACACAAAGTAGCTCAGGGACTGAAGCAGTTCTTAGATTCACCCCAGAAAACCAGATAGGGCGAGGCTGCAGTGAACACATCTGACTTGAGCTCATCGACCACAGGAATGAAACTAACCATGAGAATGCCACACAGAGGGGAGGCGTCCCGGCCCCTTCAGATCTGTAAGCCATGGAAATAGAAAGGAAAAAGGAAGGCAAACCACGGAGCTGGCTTGACCGGCCTGAGCCATCTCAAGTGAACATGATGGTGATAGCCAGAATAAAAATAATGAAGCCCTAAAACATTCTCACTGTGGCTCCAGCTTCTCTCTCTTTATTAGGAGCCTATTTTTAGTCATATTCCAAGCACCTCGAAACTAGAAAAGCATTTTGTGAATAAGTATGTTCTGACAAAGCACAGAAGGCCGACGGCTTGGGCATATTTGGCTCAAGCAGGCTGTGCACAAAGGTTTCAAATACCGTGCGGAGTATAGAAGGAAGCACTCGAACCCAGTCACAACCCTGTCTGGCACTTGAGCCCACGCGCCAGGACTCGAGCCCAGCCAAAACCCTGGTAATTAAAATCACTCACCCAATGTCTAGACCCACTGAGGTTCAAGTTCTTCATGTCTCTTTGCAGAGAATTCAGCGAGAGACAAAGTGATAGGTAAGAAATGAATTTATTCAGATTCAGAGAAAGCACACTCCACAGACAGAGTGTGGGCCATGGCAGAGCAAATCCAGTGGCCCCCAAAACATGGCGTTCCTAGCTTTTATAGGCTGGGTAATTCCATATGCTATGAGTGGGAGGATTATTTCAGCTCTTTTAGGGAAGGGGTGGAACTGTCATGGCGCCTCTGGGTGTGTCATTTAGCTTGCTGACTGAGGATCAAGGTCTGGTCTGCCATCTTGGACCCATCTGACTAATGGGTTTATGCTGTGTCCTTGGGCTGTCATTTTTTTCAAAAATTGTGCCCTGCCCCTTTCCCTCCTAACCCTTACACCCCTCCTTTTCCAGCTCTGCCCTCTTCCGCATAACCCCACTCCGTGCCCAGGCCTGGGGCAGGACGCTGAGGGCACAGGCTCAGGACTGGCTTTCAGGGTTCCTAGAGAACACAAAGTAGCTCAGGGACTGAAGCAGTTCTTAGATTCACCCCAGAAAACCAGATAGGGCGAGGCTGCAGTGAACACATCTGACTTGAGCTCATCGACCACAGGAATGAAACTAACCATGAGAATGCCACACAGAGGGGAGGCGTCCCGGCCCCTTCAGATCTGTAAGCCATGGAAATAGAAAGGAAAAAGGAAGGCAAACCACGGAGCTGGCTTGACCGGCCTGAGCCATCTCAAGTGAACATGATGGTGATAGCCAGAATAAAAATAATGAAGCCCTAAAACATTCTCACTGTGGCTCCAGCTTCTCTCTCTTTATTAGGAGCCTATTTTTAGTCATATTCCAAGCACCTCGAAACTAGAAAAGCATTTTGTGAATAAGTATGTTCTGACAAAGCACAGAAGGCCGACGGCTTGGGCATATTTGGCTCAAGCAGGCTGTGCACAAAGGTTTCAAATACCGTGCGGAGTATAGCAGGCAGGAAGCACAGAGCAGAATCACGAGAGCCTAGTGGTGGCGAATCTGGGAAAAACTTTTCCTGTAATGTTTTCAGGCCTGGAAAAAGCCACTTTGCTTAAGCAGTTTTCTGGCCAGTCTGTTTAGATCTAAAAGCTCCTGAGTCTATCAGTAGGCGTATCTGAAAAACAGTTCTCTATTAACTTCTCACAAACAGCCATTACTTATCCACCTTCTTTCAGGTTTTTTTTCACTTCTCTCCCTAGCCACTTGGTCACTGAATTCCACCAGTACCTAGTTTCACGTGTGTCTGACAGTGGAGATCTGATGGAAAAGTGCCACTGGTTTTCCTAAAAACTGCCCACAATCGAAGTCAGAGGACTTAAGGTCAAGCCTCAAGTCTCCCTAGGTCTGGACTATGTGACTCTTACGTCAGTCACTAAATTCCTTTTGGTCATAGCTTCTTAGAAGTAATAATACCTAAGCTAAATCAGTTAAGAAAGCATTTACAAAAGCGCTTTAACCCACATAAAGCATTATTTGAAAGTGAAGAGCAAAGAACATCTATTCAACGCCTCCTCAACAGCAGGCACTGAATCCCAAGCATTTTATTTAATTCTCCCAGCGACTCTGTTGCTTCCCTATGGTAAAGAGCTGCTAGGCAGACAACCGAGGACGTAAAAAAAACTCAATCTCATTTCAGCAGATGGCTTTAATCTCATTTCAGCAGCTTAAACAAGTTAAAGAACGTGCATTAGATTTCAGCTAAGCTAATATAGATCGGGCTGGGGGAAAAAAAAAAACCCGTGATGTGAATCCAGATCTTTCTTTTGTCGTTCAGTCACTAAGTCATGTCTGACTCGGACACCCCATGGACTGCAGCACGCCAGGCTCCCTTGTCCTCGGCTCTCTCCTGGAGTTGTTCAAACCTCAGATCCTCCTACTCCATCATGCTATTACCATAACATGACCACCTGGTCCCGTGAAGAGGAGTAATATGAAATGGAAAATGGACACTGATAAAATGGGCAAGATTGCAAGGGGAATAAGACAGGCTTCGCCGCCACGACTGTGCAGGGTAGACCCAGAGGGACCGGCTGCCATCTCCTTCAGGGGATGGGAATGGGGGAGAGTAGGGCGGAGGGGGCCAGCTGACAGCCTGCACCCTCCCCATTATGGAGGTAATTCGGTCCCAAGCCACCCTCTTCCCCTGCAGCCCTGGCCCGTGACAGAAGAACATAGTGGGGTACAGGACCTGGCCGTTTCTGCCCAAAGAATGGCTCTTTTCTGGGCCATCGTTTTTATTTATTTATTTACTTGGATGTGCTGGGTCTTCCTTTGTTGCAGTGCATGGGCTCTCATTGCTTTGGGTGGCTTTCTCTAGTTGCCATGAGTGAGGTCTATTTTAGGGCACATAGGTTCAGGAGTCGTGGCTCATGGACTTAGTTGCCCCACAGTATGTGGGATTCGAGTTCTGGACCAGGGATTGAACCCATGTCCATCACACTGATGGGTGGATTTGAACCCGTGGACCACCTGGGACATCCCTTTCCTTGGCCATCGTTGCACTAGGCCTTGGCTAGCCTAGCTCAGGGAGATTCCTACAGCCCTGTTGCTGCCAGAGGCTTTTCCTACCCAGTACTGGTCTCACCTGGTAGCTCAGCTGGTAAAGAATCTGCCTACAATGCAGGAGACCCTGGTTCGATCTCTGGGTTGGGAAGATATCCTGGAGAAGGGAAAGGCTACCCACTCCAGGATTCTTGCCTGGAGGGGCCTGATGGGCTACAGTCCATGAGGTTGGACAGAGTCGGTCACGACTGAGCCAGAAAATAAAAATAAAAACTCCTCCCTGTTCTGTCATAGAAGCCAAGCCTGAACCTCAGTCTGCAAGCTCTCCCTGTCCCCTCTGGCTCCCCCATCCCTTGACCTTTCACAGGCACCAGCCCCCACAGATTTCTTGCTTTTCTAACTTTATCTTGCCATCTGCTTGGCTGGTGGACACAGAAGGAGAATACATTTTGAGTGATACGGCTGCTTCACTTCACAAGTGACGTAAGGTAGCTTAGAAAAGAAAAGGGCATAGGCTGGAGAAAAGAAATGCTGGATGGACTTACAGTCAAGAAAAATTGTGAAAGAAAAGTAAAGCCAAGGTTAGAGGTGAATGCACAGTAAATAACCATGCAGTCTTCCACAGTTGCTAGAGAGAAGGCCAGCGACTGCATGGTACATTTGTTAGCTCCCAAAGCAGGACAAAAAGCATGTCCAGTCATTCTGCTCTGTCTGAGTGCCCATTGCCTCAAACAGCAAAGCAAGTGTTTGAAGGGGGGATAAGTTTTTTTCTTTTTTTTTTTTAATTTTGGCCTTTTTTTTTAAAAATTTATTTACCCATTTCCATCCATCTCTACTCTTTGGCCTGTGTGGGCCTCCCATCGCAGTGGCCTCTCTCATTGCAGAGCACTGGCTCTGGACACACGTGCTCCAGAGCGCTGCCTGGTAATTGGACACACCGGTCCAGCCGCTCTGGGGCATGTAGGATCTTCCCGGGCCAGGGATAGAATCGGTGCCCTTTGCACTGCAAGGTGAACTCTTTACCCACTGGACCACCAGGGAAGCCCGGGGGGGATAAGTTTTGACAAGCACAAGTGGAAAGGGCATTCCCAGTAGAGTGTGTGGTGAAAAGAAAGGCGTGGCTATGTTCTGCTGAAGAGGAAGTAAGCTGTTTTGCTTCATTAATTCATTTAATAAAGAGTGGAGCACCTTCTATATCCACACTGGACACTGCATGCTCACGAGGATGTGTTCCCACTTGCTTAGTAACCACGACTTACGCGTAGAAAGTGCCTGATAAGTGAATGCTGTGAGTAAGTGCATACGTGAAGCCCTGGGCCAGGTGCTACGGAGGAGATGGCCACAGAGCACAAAGACAGAGCATGTGAGTAACATAATGTTATTACAAACCATAATCAACGTTTTCTAATAATAAGAGACAGTGTTTGTTGAAGGCTTCCAGCGGCCAGTCACTGTGCAATGCTTGCATGGGGTGGACAGAATAATGATCCCCCAATACGGCCACATCTTAACTCCCGGGGGGTGAGACTATGTCACCTTAGGTGGCGAGAGGGACTCTGCAGATATGATTGAAGGTACAGACCTAGAGATGGAGGGCTTCCCTGGATTCGCCTGGTGGGCTCAATGGGATCCCAAGAGTCCTAATACGGGAAAGAGGAGGCGAGAGGAGACGCGGTGACAGACGCAGAGCTCGGACAGAGGCTTGAGGACCCACCACTGCTGGCGCTGACGATGGAGGAAGGGGCAGGGACCAAGGACGCAGGCAGCCGCTAGAAAGCTGGAAAAGGCAAGGAAACACGTTCCCACCCGGAGCCTCCAGAAGGAATGCAGTTCTGCCATCACCTCGATTTCAGCCCATGTGAACTTCTGCCCCCTAAGCTGTGTACTACTAAAGTCGTGTTATTTCAAACCACTAAGTCTATGGTTCCAGGAAACACAGAGTGGCCCTCACACGCATGATGACATTCTCATCTTCCTCAAACCTATTAACTCGTATTTTCTGGGAAAGGCCTGAGGACTTGAGAGTTCTTCCTCCTGATGGGGCAACTTCAGTCTCACAGAGGTTAAATAACTAGCTCAAGGTTTCATAAAGACTTGGTATCAAAAGACAAAGAATTTAAAATATCTCAGTAACATTTAAAATTGCTTGAGTATTGAACTGATGGTATTTGAATATACTAAGTTAATTAAAATGTTTAATATTAAAACAATTTCACCTGTCCCTTTTTAGTTTATTTTTCTTAAGTGTGAATTCTGGACATTTTAAAGTCATATATATGACTTACATATATTTCTAAATGAATCACACTGGCCTAGAATCTTGGTCTCAACTCTTTGGATTTTGACTGCTTTTTTTTTTTCTTTGGCCACTTTTATTGGTCTTTCATTTGTCTGTTTTCATGCATCTTTGTTCTTTGGCCTGTGTGGGCCTCCCATCACAGTGGCCTCTCTTGTTGCAGAGCCCCAGCTCTGGGCACATGCGCTCCAGAGCTCCGGCTCGGTGATTGGACACAACAGTCCAGCCGCTCCGTGGCACGTGGGATCTTCCCAGGCCAGGGATCGAACCAGTGTCCCTTGAACTGCAAGGCGGTATCCTTACCCACTGAACCACCAGGGAAGCCCAACTGTTTGGATTTCATCACTCATCTTTGGAGTTTTTTGAGTAGGAGACGTGCTTTAGGAATGCCTAAAGCAGATTTGAAGGTGGTCTGAAAGACACTGGCCTTGGAGGAGACCAGACGGGAGACTCTGACTGTGTGGTCTCAGGAAGAGTTGATAGAAGTTCTTGTCCGTCTCAAGACAGACTACTTCCCTTCAGGGAGTCTACAGTCTAACCCTAGACAAAGCTAAGATACAAAGAGACCGTCTGAAATAAAATAGTTTCAGTGGGCTAGTTCACCTGAGAGCAGTTTGCAGGAGTAACTCAGAGGAGAGAAGCGGGGTTGCTGAGATGAGACGCCATGGAGGCGTGGGCCTCACTTGGGGAGTTGGAGTCAGTGGTGTGAATAAGAGCAGTGTGAAAGTGCATGTGTTCGTCGCTCATTTGAGTCTGACTCTTTGTGATCCCATGGACTATAGCCCACTCTGTATGGAATTCTCCAGGCACGTGTACTAAATGGGGTGGGTTGCCATTTCCTTCTCCCGGGGATCTTCCCCACCCAGGGGTCGAACCCACATCCCCTGTATTGCAGGCAGATTCTCTACCCTCTGAGCCACCAGGGAAGGCCGAGAGCAGCGCAGCTAACACTGACTGGGCACCAGATAAACGCCTCCAACGGATGGACGTGCTTGACGTCTGTCAACTCATTTAATTCCAGGGAGAATTCTATGTATGTGGTAGACACTATGATAATAGCAATTATTATTGTGATTCCCATTTTACAGATGAAGAAACTGAAATACAAAGACATGTAGTCATTTGTCTGGACGTGCAGTAACGGAAGAACAATGTTCAAAACCTTCTCCACCCCTCGGGCAGCAGCTGGCACTGAGGAGTGGAGACTTGTCAGCTCTCAAGTTTGCAAGACCCAAGAAAGGCCTGAGGGCACGAGAGTCCTTTCTCCTGTGAGGAAATGCCAAACTCTTTTCCAGAGAGAAAGAGCTTTAGAAAAGGAGAGGAATTGGGAAAAGAAAAAAAGAGGTCAAAGAGTGGGAGAGAAACTGTGAACATCCTCCTTTCAACACTGGACAGTTTCTATCTCCTGTTCTGTGAACAGAGCTCCTGTTTCCTTTGAGAGGAGGCTCCCCATTCCTCGTAGGGTTTGTGATGTTGGTGAACCACAGAAGCTCAGGGGTCCTGGTATGATCTGGATCCTCTAGTTATAATCAAACTCCCTAATGAAAGCCCTCTTGACATCACCCCATTCACCTCTGAGGATTCTTCCTCACCTGCAGCCTGCATCTTCCCATCTCCTCCCCAGGACAGGTTTACTATATGTGCAACATGGCTCAAGTCTAGGATGCTGCACTATGTAATATAAACAGAAAGCGTGTCCTGTCATATTCTTTCACTCTCCAAAGAAACATTTACCCAGGCAGGAGCTGTTCCAGGAGCCCAGGAGCTGCGAGAACAAACCAAACTAAGACATATGGTGCTTATGATATCCAAGTTGAGATATTACACAACAGACACGCAATATATAATATGCTAGGTGATACGTGCAAAAGGAGAAAGAGGACAGAGGGGCTCCAGAGTGATGTGATCACTGTTTGGTCCTGGTTTTGTTTAGTTTCTGGTTTTGGTAGTACATTGTTGAATTTGATTAATATTTCTTCTTGAATTTTTGCATCTTCCCACCCAGGGGTCGAACCCACATCCCTGTATTGCAGGCAGATTCTCTACCCTCTGAGCCACCAGGGAAGGCCGAGAGCAGCGCAGCTAACACTGACTGGGCACCAGATAAACGCCTCCAACGGATGGACGTGCTTGACGTCTGTCAACTCATTTAATTCCAGGGAGAATTCTATGTATGTGGTAGACACTATGATAATAGCAATTATTATTGTGATTCCCATTTTACAGATGAAGAAACTGAAATACAAAGACATGTAGTCATTTGTCTGGACGTGCAGTAACGGAAGAACAATGTTCAAAACCTTCTCCACCCCTCGGGCAGCAGCTGGCACTGAGGAGTGGAGACTTGTCAGCTCTCAAGTTTGCAAGACCCAAGAAAGGCCTGAGGGCACGAGAGTCCTTTCTCCTGTGAGGAAATGCCAAACTCTTTTCCAGAGAGAAAGAGCTTTAGAAAAGGAGAGGAATTGGGAAAAGAAAAAAAGAGGTCAAAGAGTGGGAGAGAAACTGTGAACATCCTCCTTTCAACACTGGACAGTTTCTATCTCCTGTTCTGTGAACAGAGCTCCTGTTTCCTTTGAGAGGAGGCTCCCCATTCCTCGTAGGGTTTGTGATGTTGGTGAACCACAGAAGCTCAGGGGTCCTGGTATGATCTGGATCCTCTAGTTATAATCAAACTCCCTAATGAAAGCCCTCTTGACATCACCCCATTCACCTCTGAGGATTCTTCCTCACCTGCAGCCTGCATCTTCCCATCTCCTCCCCAGGACAGGTTTACTATATGTGCAACATGGCTCAAGTCTAGGATGCTGCACTATGTAATATAAACAGAAAGCGTGTCCTGTCATATTCTTTCACTCTCCAAAGAAACATTTACCCAGGCAGGAGCTGTTCCAGGAGCCCAGGAGCTGCGAGAACAAACCAAACTAAGACATATGGTGCTTATGATATCCAAGTTGAGATATTACACAACAGACACGCAATATATAATATGCTAGGTGATACGTGCAAAAGGAGAAAGAGGACAGAGGGGCTCCAGAGTGATGTGATCACTGTTTGGTCCTGGTTTTGTTTAGTTTCTGGTTTTGGTAGTACATTGTTGAATTTGATTAATATTTCTTCTTGAATTTTTGCACTTATTGTCATACAAGAAATGGGGCTTCAGTTTTCCTTTCTTTTCCATATTGGATTTGGGACTTGTGAGTATACTAGCTTCATCAAATGACCTGGGCTCATCCTTTTTCTCAAACAACTTGTAGAAGGATTAACTCTTACGTGGAAGTCTGGTAGGGCTCATATGTAATTCCATCCGTGTGTGTATGCGTGTGTGCTCAGTCGCTCAGTCATGCCTTACTGTTTGCAACTCCATGGATGTGCCCATCAGGCTCCTCTCCCCATGAGGTTTCCAGGCAAGAATCCTGGAGTCTAGCATTCTTTGGGAGGGAAGGGCTTTTCTAATTACATCAATGCCTATTGATCTGTTCAAGTCCTCTATTTCTTTCTGCCAATTATGGCATTTAAAATTTTTCTAGGACGTCATCCGTTTCATCCAGTCTTTCCATTTTATTAGTTAATACTTATTTATAACATACTTTTATTGTTTTAAGTACCTATGGTAGCTTATATTTGTTCTACCTTAAAAAAAATTCTGTATTTTGTTGATTTGCAACTTTTTATTGATCTATTTGACTCAAGTTTTATCTATGTTATTCAATTTTATTTGAGCCAGTTTTTGTTTTTGATGATCTTCTCTACTTATTTTTTTTCCTATTTTGTTGACTCTTCTTTATTGTTTACTTCTCTTCCAGTTTATCTACTACTGTATGACAAAGCCCTCAGCGCTTACTGGATTGAAACGGGTGTTTGTTATTGCCTCTGGGAGTTCACTGCATGTTGCCCCGTGAAAATTTGTTTCCCTTGGACATGTTTACTAGCTCTTCCGGCACACTGAGCAAACAGTAAGTACTGACTTGGAAGACAGATTTGAGGCAGTTAGAAAGGCTTCAGTACAGAAAACATAAAAATAAAATAGAAAGTAGTGAAATAAAGAGATTTGGAAGGCAAACTTCTATGCAGAAAAATTCCAAATAATTTATGTAAATATTCTCACCTCAGGAGATGGAGCGTAACTTCCCAACCCTTTAGTGTGAGCTCAGCTGAGAGACTTCTTCCCAAAGAGGATACTCTGGAAAGGGAGGAAGAAGGCAATTTACACTTCCCAAATTATATTTTAAATAAAGGACAATAGGAAAGTTGCAAGTTCAGTTTTATTTGGGACAAAATGAGAACCGCAGCCTGGGAGACAGCACCTCAGACATCTCTGGAAAACTGCTCCAAAGAGGTAGGGAGGGGGAAGGTCAGTATATATGTGTCTTTGGTGAAGGGAGAGTACATACAATCAAGTACAGATTTTTTTCTAGAAGGTTTCTGCTAGCCTGGTGAAGCTTTCTGCTAGGAACATGGAGCAGGATTTTAGAGAAGGATTTTATGTGCTTTTCTAGATATCCATGCAGATGTTGCCATTCAGGCTCCTCTCCCAGTTTCAAGAATCCTGGAGTCTAGCATTCTTTGGGAGGGAAGGGCTTTTCTAATTACATCAATGCCTATTGATCTGTTCAAGTCCTCTATTTCTTTCTGCCAATTATGGCATTTAAAATTTTTCTAGGACGTCATCCGTTTCATCCAGTCTTTCCATTTTATTAGTTAATACTTATTTATAACATACTTTTATTGTTTTAAGTACCTATGGTAGCTTATATTTGTTCTACCTTTAAAAAAATTCTGTATTTTGTTGATTTGCAACTTTTTATTGATCTATTTGACTCAAGTTTTATCTATGTTATTCAATTTTATTTGAGCCAGTTTTTGTTTTTGATGATCTTCTCTACTTATTTTTTTTCCTATTTTGTTGACTCTTCTTTATTGTTTACTTCTCTTCCAGTTTATCTACTACTGTATGACAAAGCCCTCAGCGCTTACTGGATTGAAACGGGTGTTTGTTATTGCCTCTGGGAGTTCACTGCATGTTGCCCCGTGAAAATTTGTTTCCCTTGGACATGTTTACTAGCTCTTCCGGCACACTGAGCAAACAGTAAGTACTGACTTGGAAGACAGATTTGAGGCAGTTAGAAAGGCTTCAGTACAGAAAACATAAAAATAAAATAGAAAGTAGTGAAATAAAGAGATTTGGAAGGCAAACTTCTATGCAGAAAAATTCCAAATAATTTATGTAAATATTCTCACCTCAGGAGATGGAGCGTAACTTCCCAACCCTTTAGTGTGAGCTCAGCTGAGAGACTTCTTCCCAAAGAGGATACTCTGGAAAGGGAGGAAGAAGGCAATTTACACTTCCCAAATTATATTTTAAATAAAGGACAATAGGAAAGTTGCAAGTTCAGTTTTATTTGGGACAAAATGAGAACCGCAGCCTGGGAGACAGCACCTCAGACATCTCTGGAAAACTGCTCCAAAGAGGTAGGGAGGGGGAAGGTCAGTATATATGTGTCTTTGGTGAAGGGAGAGTACATACAATCAAGTACAGATTTTTTTCTAGAAGGTTTCTGCTAGCCTGGTGAAGCTTTCTGCTAGGAACATGGAGCAGGATTTTAGAGAAGGATTTTATGTGCTTTTCTAGATATGAGGAGATATAAGAATTGGGTTCATAATATCTGCTTTTGAAAATATCTATCTGAAGACCTGTCCTGCCAGTTTTTCCCCAGAGCACAGAGTGCCTCATTTCTGCTCTCCATCCTTTCAGAGGGTCTTGAAAATTAGCCGTGGCAGTAGCACATGCTTTAATACTTATAGAGATAGATAGCAAATGCCAATTTATAGTTGACATCAACTTGACCTCCAACTCTGATTAATGTTAATATCAAGAGAGATAAGTCTCTTGACTGTATGTACCCTTGATATGATATGACGACATTGGAACTTTATACATGTGTGGCCTTCCTCTGATACCTTCATAACCTCAGCTCAACCATAAATGAGAAAAACAAGACACAGACCCCAACTGAGGAACATTCTACAAAATTCTGGAACAGTTCTAAAAACTGTGAAGGTCATCAAAACAAAGAATTACAAGATGGTAATGAAAGAACGACTCAATACAACCTAATCTATCCTGATCCTCCCACCAGACAGAATACATTATCTGCAGAGAATGTAAAAACAATAATAAATCTGAGAAAACACTGGTTTCCTTTTTATTATCATAAGAACTGACAATTCCAAACTGGGTCTGTAACAAAATATTCTTCCCTGCTGGACCAGATCACTCCACAACCACCACCTCTCTTCCCTGGACAGTACCACTGATCTTTATAAATGCAACTGAATAATTCAAGTATTGACTGATTTTTCAAATTCACTTATGGCTGTTCGGGGTCTTCATTGCTAAACAGGATTTTCTCTAGTTGTGGTAAGAGGGGCTACTCTCTAGTTGCGGTGTGTGGGCCTCTCATAGAGGTAGCTTCTCTTGTGGAGCACAGGCTCCAGGGTTGCAGTTCCTGGACTGGGGAACACAGGCTCAGCAGTTGTGGCATAAGGGCTTGGCTGCCCTGCGGCCTGTGGGTCCTTCCTGGACCAGGGCTGGAACCTGTGTGTCCCACACTGGCAGGTGGTTTCTTCACCACGGAGCCACCGGGAAGCCCTTGACTGGTTTTAAAATAAGCACAAGTTGCTTTTTTCAAAAAGTGAAAATAAAAGTTTTAAATAACATCCATTTCTGTTCTAGAGGTTTGAAAATTATGCCGTATGGCAGTAGAAGACCTGTCCTGCCAGTTTTTCCCCAGAGCACAGAGTGCCTCATTTCTGCTCTCCATCCTTTCAGAGGGTCTTGAAAATTAGCCGTGGCAGTAGCACATGCTTTAATACTTATAGAGATAGATAGCAAATGCCAATTTATAGTTGACATCAACTTGACCTCCAACTCTGATTAATGTTAATATCAAGAGAGATAAGTCTCTTGACTGTATGTACCCTTGATATGATATGACGACATTGGAACTTTATACATGTGTGGCCTTCCTCTGATACCTTCATAACCTCAGCTCAACCATAAATGAGAAAAACAAGACACAGACCCCAACTGAGGAACATTCTACAAAATTCTGGAACAGTTCTAAAAACTGTGAAGGTCATCAAAACAAAGAATTACAAGATGGTAATGAAAGAACGACTCAATACAACCTAATCTATCCTGATCCTCCCACCAGACAGAATACATTATCTGCAGAGAATGTAAAAACAATAATAAATCTGAGAAAACACTGGTTTCCTTTTTATTATCATAAGAACTGACAATTCCAAACTGGGTCTGTAACAAAATATTCTTCCCTGCTGGACCAGATCACTCCACAACCACCACCTCTCTTCCCTGGACAGTACCACTGATCTTTATAAATGCAACTGAATAATTCAAGTATTGACTGATTTTTCAAATTCACTTATGGCTGTTCGGGGTCTTCATTGCTAAACAGGATTTTCTCTAGTTGTGGTAAGAGGGGCTACTCTCTAGTTGCGGTGTGTGGGCCTCTCATAGAGGTAGCTTCTCTTGTGGAGCACAGGCTCCAGGGTTGCAGTTCCTGGACTGGGGAACACAGGCTCAGCAGTTGTGGCATAAGGGCTTGGCTGCCCTGCGGCCTGTGGGTCCTTCCTGGACCAGGGCTGGAACCTGTGTGTCCCACACTGGCAGGTGGTTTCTTCACCACGGAGCCACCGGGAAGCCCTTGACTGGTTTTAAAATAAGCACAAGTTGCTTTTTTCAAAAAGTGAAAATAAAAGTTTTAAATAACAGTAGCAGGAAAGGAAAGGAAGCATTAGGTAGGTAAAGTATGCCAAGACCCTATGCCCGTCTTCTTGAGGGAGAGAAGAGATTGTAATGACAAATTAAAGGGGACTACAATTGGGGAGTGAAAGTTTTAATGAGATACAGTATGCACTAGTTATTTTAGCTGATTTAGTTTAATGTGTTTTCCGATTGTTTATTCTGTTAACTACCTTTAAATACATAAGCCTGTACTTGTTTTTCTTCCTGTAACTATTATCACCATCTGTCTTCCTATTGTCCATCATCCAGTTAAGGAGGAGCCTAAATAATGTTGCAGTGCAGTCACATGAGTTTCTTGCTAGAGACTTTGTTCCCTTTGACTTTTGATCAGATATCCAGGCCCTAACCAAAAACAGTCGCCTTTTCCCACACTGACGCTTCTTGTAATTTTACCCATGCTTTCTTAGATCATTTCTGGGGGGAGCATTAGAGTGGGTGTTACTGCCTTCCAGTCTCTTACGCAGGGATCAGATACTTGACATCTCTTTTTCTTTTCCCCATCATACCTTTTTTATTTATATTTATTTTCATCCATCTTTTTATTGTTTGGCCTGTGTGGGCCTCCCATTGCAGCGGCCTCTCGCTGCAGAGCACCGCTCTGGGCGCATGCGCCCAGAGCACTGGCGCTAACTGGGCACACCGATCCAGCATGTGGGATCTTCCAGGGTCAGAGATCAAATCGGTGTCCTTTGCACTGCAAGGAGGACTTTTGACTTTTTCAAATTAAACTTTATTTGGCTGTTCGGGGTCTTCATTGCTAAACAGGATTTTCTCTAGTTGTGGTAAGAGGGGCTACTCTAGTTGCGGTGTGTGGGCCTCTCATAGAGGTAGCTTCTCTTGTGGAGCACAGGCTCCAGGGTTGCAGTTCCTGGACTGGGGAACACAGGCTCAGCAGTTGTGGCATAAGGGCTTGGCTGCCCTGCGGCCTGTGGGTCCTTCCTGGACCAGGGCTGGAACCTGTGTGTCCCACACTGGCAGGTGGTTTCTTCACCACGGAGCCACCGGGAAGCCCTTGACTGGTTTTAAAATAAGCACAAGTTGCTTTTTTCAAAAAGTGAAAATAAAAGTTTTAAATAACAGTAGCAGGAAAGGAAAGGAAGCATTAGGTAGGTAAAGTATGCCAAGACCCTATGCCCGTCTTCTTGAGGGAGAGAAGAGATTGTAATGACAAATTAAAGGGGACTACAATTGGGGAGTGAAAGTTTTAATGAGATACAGTATGCACTAGTTATTTTAGCTGATTTAGTTTAATGTGTTTTCCGATTGTTTATTCTGTTAACTACCTTTAAATACATAAGCCTGTACTTGTTTTTCTTCCTGTAACTATTATCACCATCTGTCTTCCTATTGTCCATCATCCAGTTAAGGAGGAGCCTAAATAATGTTGCAGTGCAGTCACATGAGTTTCTTGCTAGAGACTTTGTTCCCTTTGACTTTTGATCAGATATCCAGGCCCTAACCAAAAACAGTCGCCTTTTCCCACACTGACGCTTCTTGTAATTTTACCCATGCTTTCTTAGATCATTTCTGGGGGGAGCATTAGAGTGGGTGTTACTGCCTTCCAGTCTCTTACGCAGGGATCAGATACTTGACATCTCTTTTTTTTCTTTTCCCCCATCATAACTCTTTTATTTATATTTATTTTCATCCATCTTTTTATTGTTTGGCCTGTGTGGGCCTCCCATTGCAGCGGCCTCTCTCGCTGCAGAGCACCGGCTCTGGGCGCATGCGCCCCAGAGCACTGGCGCTTAACTGGGCACACCGATCCAGCATGTGGGATCTTCCAGGGTCAGAGATCAAATCGGTGTCCTTTGCACTGCAAGGAGGACTCTTTACCAACTGGACCACCAGGGAAGCCCGACAAGACATCTTTGCTGAAAAATTACTTTCATTATTTTGACGGATGGATGGCGCATAATTCAGGTTGTGATTTTGCACCTTAGGAGAGTGCTACCTTGAAGAAAACCCAGTATCCAAACTCTGGAAACAAGCTAACCAGGTAGTAGTTACACACAAAGATGCCTCGACTTACAAAGCCTTTACCGGAGTTTTATCAGCCAATCTACTCCCTTACACTTTGCTCATAGTGTTTCAGAAAGCTATTGACAAATTTCAGGAGTCCGTCTACTTTAAAAAAGAATTTTTTTTTTAAGGGCAAATATCATTCATTTATTGTTTAAAGATCGCAAGACAAAATCTGAATTCTATAGCACAATTTAAATGTTTTACTTCTAAAAAGGAGATTTTTAAAATATCACCTGTGATCCCAACATTAACATGCTGCTTTAATTCCTCGCGGTGTAACACCTTATGTACACATGTGGGACATTATTATAGCATACCTGCCATGCTCTATTTGGTGCCTGTTATTACAAGCTGTGTTTTGCCTCTTAGGATGACGTGGCCACCGGAGGCCCCGCCTCCCGCGCGGAGGTGTGTCCGCTGCCGCAGCTTCTGTTTATTGCTCGGCCCGAAGTAGCTGCACGGCTGCAGCCCGCTCCAGAAACTCTCTCGCTGCTCCGCCTCCCTAAACTTTCCACTTTCCATCGCAGAGGCATCTACCTGACTCGCGTCCTCCCGCCTTCGGCTTCAAGACGATAACCTCCTAAAACCCGCAGTCCCGTCTCGGGGAGGACGGCTGCCGACACGCCTCCGGAGACCGAGGCCCTTAGCCCCGCGGAGAGGAGCGCGCTCCCGCGAGGGCGCGACCCCGCGCGCGCTCGTCGGACACGCCGCGGCGGGCACGCGCCCGCCCCCTAGGCGGAGACGCGCCGGGGGGGAGCGCGCGGCCGCGAGGCCGGGCGCCATCTTGGTTTCTGTGCCAGGGCCGCGGCGGCGAGGGACGCACGCGCCGCTCCCTGAAGCCGTCTTTGTCGCGGCGACGAGGGGACCCGGGCGAAGGGCGCGGACGGCGCGAGACAGAGGAGGGCGGCTTCTCCCCGGGCAGCCAGAGCCGCCAAGGTGGAGCCGCGTTGGCGCCCGCCGGGGGACCAGCGCCTCGGATGCGGGCGGAGCGCGGGGGACCGCGGCGGAGGGGGCGCGAGACGCGGGGCCCGCGGGGCCTCATGTGAGAGCCGCGGGACCGGCCGCGCCCGGAGCCCGGGGTGGAGCGTGGGGGAAGCCGCCCCCGACAGCAGGTAACGGCGGAGGGCCGGGCCGGGGTCGCCGCGGTGGGCGGGCGGCGGGGCGGGCCGGGCCGGGCCGGGGGCTGCGTGCTCGGGGGCGCGCGGCCGCCCCTCCAGAGCGCGCGCGGCGAGGCGGCGCCCGGAGCGCGAGCCTGGCTGGGGGCGTTGCCTCGCCGAGTCCGCTGCCCAGCGAGTCCGCAGGGCGTGGGGCGTGCGCGGCGGAGGCCGCCTGCAGCCTCCTCGCCGGGCCGCTGCGCCTGCGGACCCTGGGCGTGGGCTGGTGGCCGACACCGCGGAGCTCGCGCTCGGCCGTGCTTTGAAAAATGGGGATGGCATGAAGGTGTCCAGACAGACCGTCCCGGGTCGGGCGCGGGAGAACAAGGCGGGGAAAGCCACGCCGTGGAGGGGGCGCGGGAGGAGGGGACGCCTCGGCCGCGCGGAGCCCAGTGGAAAACTTGGTCAACTTGCGATGCGCAGCTTCGCCCCTGCTTTTTGGAGCGAGTAGCTCTTTCAGGTGAAGCTGCCGACAGGGATCAGAAACCAGCCTGTTAAATGATGGGCTTGCATCTGCACGCTTAGCGATAAGCTGTTCTTCTGTTGCAGGTCGTGTCTACATCTTTTAGAGCCTTTTTTTTTTTTTCCTTCTCCTGAAATCTTTATAAAAATGCCTTCAACTCCCAGTATCTGCAAATGATCGCTAAACCAGTTTTCACCACCGCGCACTCTGATTCCAACCAGTTCTGAGAGTTAATCTCGTAGCACTCTTTTTCGTCTTGTCTTTTTTTTGTTGTTGTTATCGTCTTGTCTTCCAGCCAAAGAATGCGTATCAATTTTTATGTTAGTCACAGCAGAGCATAAATGGAAAGGAAATGTGATGCCAAAACAGACTTTTTAGAGCTAAATACAAATGAGCTTTTAAAATTACGACGAGCACAGTGTACTAAAAATACAATGAGGGGCACGGGGCCAAGTGTCCTCTTAGCCTCTTCATCTGATGAACAAATTGACTGCTCCTTTCAGAGGGGTATGGAAATGTGAAGAGTTAATAACCATCATTCTCTGTGCTGCTCAACCAGGCTGGAGTTTTTCCTCATTCCTTTGGTTTTTGATGCATAGAGAGCATTCTCTCTCTCACCGAATGCTTTTAGTGGCGTGGCGTTTGTTGGTTGCATCGATTTGGGGAGGTGCTTGGAAAAGTTGCATCTTGAAGTGAACTGCAGAGTCATGAAGAGGTCTGGTTTGGGTACTTCACAAAATTTAAGAGACAGTGATAATCCAGTTCGCGCTCCTGTTCAGGTGTGAGGTGTTTTCACTTTGACTGAGAGAGGTGGTCCGTTGAAGTCAATTCTTTGCAGCCTGGTGGATGCTCTAAATTGTTTATAGCAGAGCTCCGTGTATAAATGGATTTAATAATAAAATGCCTTTGAAGGCAATGTAAATTGTTCCATGAATCATCTTGGAAGACATTTGACATCAAAATTTTTTTAGGTGCCCACTGTGATCTGATATGTTTATGCATAAATGAGGGTAATATGGCAACATTTGTATTGACCTTTGGTCTTACATCTTTTTTTTTCTGTTTTATATACTGTAATTCTGACATGTTACAGTCAAACATGACGGTTTACAGACTTTAGTTGTGGTTTAGTTGCTAAGTCATGTCTGACTCTTTGCAGCCCTATGGACTGTAACCCACTAGGCTCCTTTGTGTATGAGGTTTCCCAGGCAAGAATACTGGAGTGGGTTGTCCTTTCCGCCTCCAGGGGGTCTTTCTGACCAGGGAACGAACACACATCTCCTACACTGACAGATGGATTTGTTTTTTACCCCTGAGCCACCAGGAAAGTCCTCTTTTTAATATTTCAACATTTTTCGCTCCTTGATTTGGAAAGATGTTGAAATATACTTTATTTAAAACAAGGCTGGAATAGACAAAAGAAAATATTCTTAGGATCAGCAAAGTATTAGCAAAGATAATTGTGTACATAAGGCTGTTGTCTTATGTTTGTTTATATGTCAGTATACTTTAAAGCACAATGAATCATTCCATCTTTAAGTTAGCTAATTACAAATGAGCTTTTAAAATTACGACGAGCACAGTGTAAAAACAAGTGTCTCTTAGCCTCTTCATCTGATGAACAAATTGACTGCTCCTTTCAGAGGGGTATGGAAATGTGAAGAGTTAATAACCATCATTCTCTGTGCTGCTCAACCAGGCTGGAGTTTTTCCTCATTCCTTTGGTTTTTGATGCATAGAGAGCATTCTCTCCCCACCGAATGCTTTTAGTGGCGTGGCGTTTGTTGGTTGCATCGATTTGGGGAGGTGCTTGGAAAAGTTGCATCTTGAAGTGAACTGCAGAGTCATGAAGAGGTCTGGTTTGGGTACTTCACAAAATTTAAGAGACAGTGATAATCCAGTTCGCGCTCCTGTTCAGGTGTGAGGTGTTTTCACTTTGACTGAGAGAGGTGGTCCGTTGAAGTCAATTCTTTGCAGCCTGGTGGATGCTCTAAATTGTTTATAGCAGAGCTCCGTGTATAAATGGATTTAATAATAAAATGCCTTTGAAGGCAATGTAAATTGTTCCATGAATCATCTTGGAAGACATTTGACATCAAAATTTTTTTAGGTGCCCACTGTGATCTGATATGTTTATGCATAAATGAGGGTAATATGGCAACATTTGTATTGACCTTTGGTCTTACATCTTTTTTTTTCTGTTTTATATACTGTAATTCTGACATGTTACAGTCAAACATGACGGTTTACAGACTTTAGTTGTGGTTTAGTTGCTAAGTCATGTCTGACTCTTTGCAGCCCTATGGACTGTAACCCACTAGGCTCCTTTGTGTATGAGGTTTCCCAGGCAAGAATACTGGAGTGGGTTGTCCTTTCCGCCTCCAGGGGGTCTTTCTGACCAGGGAACGAACACACATCTCCTACACTGACAGATGGATTTGTTTTTTACCCCTGAGCCACCAGGAAAGTCCTCTTTTTAATATTTCAACATTTTTCGCTCCTTGATTTGGAAAGATGTTGAAATATACTTTATTTAAAACAAGGCTGGAATAGACAAAAGAAAATATTCTTAGGATCAGCAAAGTATTAGCAAAGATAATTGTGTACATAAGGCTGTTGTCTTATGTTTGTTTATATGTCAGTATACTTTAAAGCACAATGAATCATTCCATCTTTAAGTTGAATAGTTCTAATTTTACAAGACTTTTCTCCAGAAATAAGAGATCAGCATTCTATAATAAGGAATAAAGACGGCTTCATTCTTTTATGCATCTCTCTATCGCAAAATTCTGAGTCGTTTTAGGTAGTCAGAAGAGAAATTATAAGCCCTGGGTAGCAAACTCTTTGTTCTTTGACCCAAATTTTGTATGCTAAAATTAAAGTAAGCCTTCCAGATAAGTTAAAGCAGAAAAATGGGTCATAGTGACAGTGTTATCTCAACCTCTAGTGAGACATTATTCCAGGAGAGACTTTTTTAAAAATATTAAAGATGACCTTATAGATTCTACCACCTTTTCTCTAAGCACATTTGAAAAATGTATTCTTAGGGTCACATGTACGGTTTAGTCTGCCATAAAACCAGCCTCTTGTTCTCTCCTCTGTCATTCTTTGTTTTCCCTTCCTCTCCCTCTGCTCAGGAGTACAGACATCATTTACTTCACTTAAGCGTAGGTGGAAGTAGGAGTAATGGGAAGTAGGCGGTTTATTGCACGTGTACTGGTACCTCCTGGGCTGATTTTAATGGCCTGAGAGCCTAGCTCTCCTTCATCATTTCACTGAGCTCCTGGGTAGAGAGGGTCTGCAGAGACACACATAGGTAAGAACCATGTGTGTGTGTGTGCATTTGTCTCACACAGGAATCAGAATTCGGATGTGCTCGCGTGCCAGGAGAAGGGAGTGGGAGCTGCCAGCCACCCTGTGTGGAAAAGCTGTGACGGTAGATCCAGAGTGTGCCCATCAGGGCTGTTCCAGAGACAGAGGAGGCGCAGGCTGAACTAAATGGCTGTACCCGTGGGTGGTCGGCAGTGACCTGCATTTAGTTAGAGCCTTCGGTACTTACCTTTCCAAATAAAACAGGAACTTTTACCTGATTACGGTGCAGCTCTTGGACATTGAAAGAAATGTCTAAAGTTTAAGGAAGCAGGAAAACTTTTACCTCTTAAGAATGCAGTATTAGTTTGTTAAAATAATTGTGTACATAAGGCTGTTGTCTTATGTTTGTTTATATGTCTTTAAAGCACAATGAATCATTCCATCTTTAAGTTGAATAGTTCTAATTTTACAAGACTTTTCTCCAGAAATAAGAGATCAGCATTCTATAATAAGGAATAAAGACGGCTTCATTCTTTTATGCATCTCTCTATCGCAAAATTCTGAGTCGTTTTAGGTAGTCAGAAGAGAAATTATAAGCCCTGGGTAGCAAACTCTTTGTTCTTTGACCCAAATTTTGTATGCTAAAATTAAAGTAAGCCTTCCAGATAAGTTAAAGCAGAAAAATGGGTCATAGTGACAGTGTTATCTCAACCTCTAGTGAGACATTATTCCAGGAGAGACTTTTTTAAAAATATTAAAGATGACCTTATAGATTCTACCACCTTTTCTCTAAGCACATTTGAAAAATGTATTCTTAGGGTCACATGTACGGTTTAGTCTGCCATAAAACCAGCCTCTTGTTCTCTCCTCTGTCATTCTTTGTTTTCCCTTCCTCTCCCTCTGCTCAGGAGTACAGACATCATTTACTTCACTTAAGCGTAGGTGGAAGTAGGAGTAATGGGAAGTAGGCGGTTTATTGCACGTGTACTGGTACCTCCTGGGCTGATTTTAATGGCCTGAGAGCCTAGCTCTCCTTCATCATTTCACTGAGCTCCTGGGTAGAGAGGGTCTGCAGAGACACACATAGGTAAGAACCATGTGTGTGTGTGTGCATTTGTCTCACACAGGAATCAGAATTCGGATGTGCTCGCGTGCCAGGAGAAGGGAGTGGGAGCTGCCAGCCACCCTGTGTGGAAAAGCTGTGACGGTAGATCCAGAGTGTGCCCATCAGGGCTGTTCCAGAGACAGAGGAGGCGCAGGCTGAACTAAATGGCTGTACCCGTGGGTGGTCGGCAGTGACCTGCATTTAGTTAGAGCCTTCGGTACTTACCTTTCCAAATAAAACAGGAACTTTTACCTGATTACGGTGCAGCTCTTGGACATTGAAAGAAATGTCTAAAGTTTAAGGAAGCATATTGACAAAAAGAAATTCACCACAGTTGTTATCCCACTCTTAAGAATGCAGTATTAATAGCCCCACTGTTACAGTTCTATGTTAATGTGGTCATCTACATCCAGTGTGTTTTTCTCATACATACGCCTGCATTCTCACACACCATCATACACCCTTCATTTTAAAATCTAGGATCATTATTTGCCTCTGGCGGGAACTTCTGTTTCTACTGTGGTTTGCCCTTTAATGCCTCTGTTACTAGACTGCTTTCCTATACCTGAGTTCAGTGGTCACTGAGGTCGCCTTTCAAAAGCCCTAGTATTGCTCAGTTTCACACAAGAAGCCTGGGTGTTTTTGTTATCCCCATGTTACAGACGGAAGCCCAGGAAGGTCAAGTAATTCGTTCAAGGCCACATAAGCAGTGAGAGGGAGAGCCAGGAATTCAATCAGAGCGCTCGATTCCAGAACCCAGTCTCTCCACCTACCCTGCTGTTTTACAACTCTGCCAAAACCCAAGTGGAATGAAGGCAGTACCAGTACTGAACACTCACCTCTCATTCAGAAATACAGTTTGGGTAAAACATTGTAACAGCAAGTGAAGTGTTGGAAGAAGCAGCCATATTTCAGACCCAACTGCTGATAGTAGGGATGAGCTTGGTCATTTTAAGCAAAGATTGGACCTGGCAGTAACACATATGACAGGCTACTCACTGTGGAAAGAGCTGTCAGCTGTTTAATTCAGATCCTGTCTGCCATGAATTCAGGAACTCAGATGGAGTAGATACCCTTTGGTCACTTTTAAGAAATCTTAAGAAAGCGCACTGTAGGTTCTCTTTTATATTCTTTTTATTTGACTATAACTTAGAAATATAAATTCTTGTTTTTTTGTTTTGTATTTTTTATGATAAACTTCTTCCCCAAGCAGTACACTGTAGATACAGATGTTTCAAAGCATCTGCCAAAGACGTAAGTTTGTGAAATGACAGGTGGTCTCCACTGGTGTTTTTTTTTTTTTTTTTAAAGATTTATTTATTTATGAGGAGGTGGGGTGCAGAGGGAGGGGAGCTGGCGGGCCACTTCTGTTGGTCTTTCATTTATCTGTTTTCATCCTTCTTTGTTCTTTGGCCTGTGTGGACCTCCCATTGCGGTGGCGTCTGTTATTGCAGAGCGCCGGCTCGGTAATTGGACACATTGGTCCAGCCGCTGCACGGCACGTGGGATCTTCCCAGACCAGGGATCAAACCGGCGCCCCTTGCACTGCAACGCGGTGTCCTTGCCCACTGGACCACCAAGGAAGCCCTCCACTGATGTTTTTTAAATTTGTTTGGACGTTTCTTCTTGAATTATTGGTCCAGTTCTTCCTGCATGTTTATGTTTGTATTGTTTTTTTATGTTTGTATTTATAAGCACATGTGTACACATCCCAGCAACTGAAGAATGAATTTTGAATTTATTTCTATTGAAAAAGTTAAGTACGAAAAAAAAATAAATGACGCATTTTTTTCTGAATAGGATGAAACGAGGAGGAGGAAGAGATAGTGGCCATGATTCATCAGAAGAAGGTACTGCGGAGAAATCCAAGAGACTGAGGACTACAAATGAGCATTCTCAGACTTGTGACTGGGGTAATCTCCTCCAGGACATTATTCTCCACGTGTTTAAGTATCTGCCTCTTCTTGACCGGGCTCACGCTTCACAAGTTTGCCGCAGCTGGAACCAGGTGTTTCACATGCCTGACTTGTGGAGATGCTTTGAATTTGAACTGCGAAGTAGGGATCTTGGTCATTTTAAGCAAAGATTGGACCTGGCAGTAACACATATGACAGGCTACTCACTGTGGAAAGAGCTGTCAGCTGTTTAATTCAGATCCTGTCTGCCATGAATTCAGGAACTCAGATGGAGTAGATACCCTTTGGTCACTTTTAAGAAATCTTAAGAAAGCGCACTGTAGGTTCTCTTTTATATTCTTTTTATTTGACTATAACTTAGAAATATAAATTCTTGTTTTTTTGTTTTGTATTTTTTATGATAAACTTCTTCCCCAAGCAGTACACTGTAGATACAGATGTTTCAAAGCATCTGCCAAAGACGTAAGTTTGTGAAATGACAGGTGGTCTCCACTGGTGTTTTTTTTTTTTTTTTTAAAGATTTATTTATTTATGAGGAGGTGGGGTGCAGAGGGAGGGGAGCTGGCGGGCCACTTCTGTTGGTCTTTCATTTATCTGTTTTCATCCTTCTTTGTTCTTTGGCCTGTGTGGGCCTCCCATTGCGGTGGCGTCTGTTATTGCAGAGCGCCGGCTCGGTAATTGGACACATTGGTCCAGCCGCTGCACGGCACGTGGGATCTTCCCAGACCAGGGATCAAACCGGCGCCCCTTGCACTGCAACGCGGTGTCCTTGCCCACTGGACCACCAAGGAAGCCCTCCACTGATGTTTTTTAAATTTGTTTGGACGTTTCTTCTTGAATTATTGGTCCAGTTCTTCCTGCATGTTTATGTTTGTATTGTTTTTTTATGTTTGTATTTATAAGCACATGTGTACACATCCCAGCAACTGAAGAATGAATTTTGAATTTATTTCTATTGAAAAAGTTAAGTACGAAAAAAAAATAAATGACGCATTTTTTTCTGAATAGGATGAAACGAGGAGGAGGAAGAGATAGTGGCCATGATTCATCAGAAGAAGGTACTGCGGAGAAATCCAAGAGACTGAGGACTACAAATGAGCATTCTCAGACTTGTGACTGGGGTAATCTCCTCCAGGACATTATTCTCCACGTGTTTAAGTATCTGCCTCTTCTTGACCGGGCTCACGCTTCACAAGTTTGCCGCAGCTGGAACCAGGTGTTTCACATGCCTGACTTGTGGAGATGCTTTGAATTTGAACTGAACCAGCCAGCTACATCTTATTTGAAAGCTACACATCCAGAGCTCATCAAACAGATTATTAAAAGACATTCGAACCATCTACAATACGTCAGCTTCAAGGTAATCCTTTAAATTGTTCTTTTTAAAAATAAAGTACATTTAGTGGCTTTTCTGGGAGATTCGTAGGTGTTGCTAGTGGTAAAGAACCTGCCTGCCCATGCAGGAGGTGTAAGAGATGCTGATATGATCCCTGGGTTGGGAAGAGAGGAAGGCATGGCATCATACTCCAGTTTTATTATATGGACAGAGGAGCCCGTGCGCTACATCCATAGGGTTGCAAAGAGTTGGACATGACTGAAGCAACTTAGCATGCATGCAGGCCATGGCTTTTGTATCCTAAACAGTACATTTTTTCTTGTCTTTAAAATATAACCTTTTAAGGGAAAGTGCTTAAAGATTGAGAGTAATTGTGTACCTTAGAGGCTGTCACAAATAACAGTATTGAGCTAAATTATTCCATTTTATTGTAAATTTTAATAATTTTGATTTCTTGAGAGAGCAGAAACAGCCATTAAATACGCATAAGTCATATATCAAAGCTGTCACACTGACTTACTATGAACAGATTAGAGCCAAAAGAAATGCATAATAAAATAAATAAAAGTTTCACTGAAACTTCATTACTATTTCTATGTAATGGGTCTGAGTGTTTTGCTTATTCATGGCTTTGTGATATGGAGTCCTTAAAGAAAAAGGAGGTACAGCAACTCTGTCCGAACAATTTAGATGAATGTACTTTAGAGAGAAGTAGAAAAGGGGACATGAGAGATGCCAAAGAAAGCTGTTTGTTTCTTCTTTTTACTGGCAGGGACATAGTGGAGATTAGACAGTGATGAGACAAATGAAGTGAGGTTGCTTTTTGAGATGTTCAGAATAGTTTAAGGAATCACAGTGGTTTGTGTGATCACAGAGGCTTGTCATGTTTGGGGGGATGAACAATAAAATGTAGGTGTGTTCACTAAATCCTTGACACACCCTGATAAATTATGCAGCTGTTGTTAAATAGGTCAGGTTAAACCCAGATATTGCAATGGTTCTTAACCTGGAGATCCTTGCCAAAACTGAAGTCTTGTCAGCTCCCAAGACTGCCTTTCCTTTTTGATGGAGATAACCTGTTTATTCTCCCGTATATATCGCAGGAGGAGGAGAGACCTGGTGTTGGGAATGGTTGATGTGTCATGGCCACCTTTCGAGAAGAATGCACAAAGCCCCTTAGGCCACTGAGTGTAGGACTGCTAGGTTTAGCAGATAAAAGTAGGAGAGGCCTAGTTGAACTTGAACTTTAGCTAGCCGGTGGGTACTTCTTGGTATAAATATCCCTTGCATTATTTGGGACATACTTAGTACTTATTTAACTGGATGGTCTGGATGCTACTTCACCACTGTAGCTGAGCCCAAGGCTGGGAGAGAGGTGGGCGGATAGAACAGACAGAGGTCCAGGAGCTCCTCGTGTGTTGTTCCTCTCTCGCCTGCGTCAGGAAACCGGAAGAGGCTTCTCCTCAGCTCCAGTCATCTTTAAGTGGTCTCTAAGCGTTCTTGTGATGAATCCTATGATAAGATGACTATAATACATTAACTTTCTAGGCCTCAAGGTCACTTCCACATCAGTGTTAACCTGTCACACAGTTTAACTGTATCCGACTTGTATAACCGTGACAAAACCATTTATCCTATAAGCTGAAACATTTTTTTAATTCGAGATGGTTTCTTTTTCTGAGAAAATTTCTGATTAGCAAAACAGCCACCATCCCAGGATTCTTCTGAGCTCTCCTAATCCTGTGTTTAACTCATCACTGACTGCAGGCCAGAGGCTTGCTGTCAGAGTTACTAGTATAGAAGTGTGGTTCTCAAACTTTATGTGCATCGGGAATGTGTGGAGGGCTTTTTTTTTTTTTTAAACATTTTTATTAGGAATAGCCAATGACAGTTTTTTTTTAATGTATTTATTTGGTTGCACTGGGTCTTAGTTATGGTATGTGGCTAGTTAGTTCCCTGACCAGAGATTGAACCCAGGTCCCCAGCATTGGGAACACAGAGTCTTAGCCACTGAACCACCAGGGAAATCCCTGGAGGACTTAGTAAGGCAAGGATTGTTGGAGTTCAGCCGCATCCCGCCCCCCATTTCTGATTCAGGTAGTCTGGATTGGGCCAGAGTGTGCATTTCTAACAAGTTCCCTGTTGATGTTGATGCTCCTGGTTCAGGAATACCACAGTTCTCAAAAGAACCACTGGTTAGAGAAAATTAGCCAGTTGACCTGGTGTTGGGAATGGTTGATGTGTCATGGCCACCTTTCGAGAAGAATGCACAAAGCCCCTTAGGCCACTGAGTGTAGGACTGCTAGGTTTAGCAGATAAAAGTAGGAGAGGCCTAGTTGAACTTGAACTTTAGCTAGCCGGTGGGTACTTCTTGGTATAAATATCCCTTGCATTATTTGGGACATACTTAGTACTTATTTAACTGGATGGTCTGGATGCTACTTCACCACTGTAGCTGAGCCCAAGGCTGGGAGAGAGGTGGGCGGATAGAACAGACAGAGGTCCAGGAGCTCCTCGTGTGTTGTTCCTCTCTCGCCTGCGTCAGGAAACCGGAAGAGGCTTCTCCTCAGCTCCAGTCATCTTTAAGTGGTCTCTAAGCGTTCTTGTGATGAATCCTATGATAAGATGACTATAATACATTAACTTTCTAGGCCTCAAGGTCACTTCCACATCAGTGTTAACCTGTCACACAGTTTAACTGTATCCGACTTGTATAACCGTGACAAAACCATTTATCCTATAAGCTGAAACATTTTTTTAATTCGAGATGGTTTCTTTTTCTGAGAAAATTTCTGATTAGCAAAACAGCCACCATCCCAGGATTCTTCTGAGCTCTCCTAATCCTGTGTTTAACTCATCACTGACTGCAGGCCAGAGGCTTGCTGTCAGAGTTACTAGTATAGAAGTGTGGTTCTCAAACTTTATGTGCATCGGGAATGTGTGGAGGGCTTTTTTTTTTTTTAAACATTTTTATTAGGAATAGCCAATGACAGTTTTTTTTTAATGTATTTATTTGGTTGCACTGGGTCTTAGTTATGGTATGTGGCTAGTTAGTTCCCTGACCAGAGATTGAACCCAGGTCCCCAGCATTGGGAACACAGAGTCTTAGCCACTGAACCACCAGGGAAATCCCTGGAGGACTTAGTAAGGCAAGGATTGTTGGAGTTCAGCCGCATCCCGCCCCCCATTTCTGATTCAGGTAGTCTGGATTGGGCCAGAGAGTGTGCATTTCTAACAAGTTCCCTGTTGATGTTGATGCTCCTGGTTCAGGAATACCACAGTTCTCAAAAGAACCACTGGTATAGAGAAACTTAGCCAGAGAGCAGTATTGAAAATAGCTCTGAAACTGTAATGTAAACTGGTGCATCCCTTTTAGAGCAGGCTCTTCAGAGTATTTTTGGGTTAAGGTAGTGTATAGAAGAAAATTAAAGGAATGATACTCCTTTTAATTATTCTGTTTAAGATGCTTTTTAAAAACCTGGGGGGATTGAAGTGCTCCTTCTTGTATCTTTAAGGAGTCTTTCAGCCATCTTTTCCTTCCTCCAGGAAATGTCTTGGAAACAACCACTTCAGATTTTCATGCTTGACTAGCTGGAGGCCCTCATTTTACTGCACATTCATCTTTCCGTTAATAACGTTAATGATGAGTCCCAGGTTGTGATTCACCTGAACCTCTGAGTAAATACTCTGTTCTGAAGCATTTGTACCATTGGTACTGTATTTTCATGTATGATCAGATCCACTATCAAATACATGCTTCTTTTTCAAAGATCATAAATTCGTGTTTCCATGAGGTTTTTATAGTCTGTTTGGAATAACTCAACAGCCAAGTCTTCTGACATTAAGTAGGTTTCTTATCATAGTCAAAGTTAAGTCTTGACAATTGCCCTTATAAAATTTCAGGGGGATCCAGTTAAGGCTGATCGTGTGCGTAAGGGTAGATGATTAAAAGAATAAATATCAGTTTCTTAAATTATGCTGCAGGAAGTGAATAGCTTTGTTTCTTGCTTTTGTAAAGTTGAAATATGCACAAAGAAATGTGGCCATGTATCTATGCAACGGGTGTTTTCTTTTCCCAGGTGGACAGCAGCAAGGAATCAGCTGAGGCGGCATGTGATATATTGTCACAGCTTGTCAACTGCTCTTTAAAGACACTTGGACTCATCTCAACTGCTCGGCCAAGCTTTATGGACTTACCAAAGGTATCTATGGTTTTTTAATTAATTTTTATTGAGAGATCTAGTGAAACTATCCATTTCTTTCACTCAGAATGAAAATGTAAGAAAAGTGGTATATATATATATTGGAAAACAAGTTACTATTTAGAATGTTATTAATGAATTTTTAGAGTGTTTCCCTTTTTTTTAATCACTTTGTACTTCCTTTGGGTAACATTAAAGAGTGAATGAATTTACAGAGGATTCTGTAGGAAGTACTGAAAGAGACTAAGTAAAACCCAGAAGTAAGCGTATTAGAAGAAAAGAGACGTATACCAATAGATGCTGGTTTTGGACTTTCAGAGCAGACTATAATCTGCTCTGGTAATAATCAAATCAAAGATTTCAGGTTATAATCAAAGAAAAATAGACAGTGCCAGTATTAAGAGCAGATAGAACTCACTTAGAAAATCTGTTAAGTGTGTAAAGATTTGTTCCTAAGCAAAATTAATATCAGTACAATTTAGGTTAATGTGCAGATTTTATTTAGAGTAAACATTTTTTGGTGAAGTTTATAGTCATATAAATTTTATATTCATAAAAGCCTCCTGGCTTCCCTGGTGGTCCAGTGGGTAAGAACACTCCTGGGGGCCTTCCCTGGTCCTATTTGTACCATTGTCAATGTATGATCAGATCCACTATCAAATACATGCTTCTTTTTCAAAGATCATAAATTCGTGTTTCCATGAGGTTTTTATAGTCTGTTTGGAATAACTCAACAGCCAAGTCTTCTGACATTAAGTAGGTTTCTTATCATAGTCAAAGTTAAGTCTTGACAATTGCCCTTATAAAATTTCAGGGGGATCCAGTTAAGGCTGATCGTGTGCGTAAGGGTAGATGATTAAAAGAATAAATATCAGTTTCTTAAATTATGCTGCAGGAAGTGAATAGCTTTGTTTCTTGCTTTTGTAAAGTTGAAATATGCACAAAGAAATGTGGCCATGTATCTATGCAACGGGTGTTTTCTTTTCCCAGGTGGACAGCAGCAAGGAATCAGCTGAGGCGGCATGTGATATATTGTCACAGCTTGTCAACTGCTCTTTAAAGACACTTGGACTCATCTCAACTGCTCGGCCAAGCTTTATGGACTTACCAAAGGTATCTATGGTTTTTTTTTAATTAATTTTTATTGAGAGATCTAGTGAAACTATCCATTTCTTTCACTCAGAATGAAAATGTAAGAAAAGTGGTATATATATATATTGGAAAACAAGTTACTATTTAGAATGTTATTAATGAATTTTTAGAGTGTTTCCCTTTTTTTTAATCACTTTGTACTTCCTTTGGGTAACATTAAAGAGTGAATGAATTTACAGAGGATTCTGTAGGAAGTACTGAAAGAGACTAAGTAAAACCCAGAAGTAAGCGTATTAGAAGAAAAGAGACGTATACCAATAGATGCTGGTTTTGGACTTTCAGAGCAGACTATAATCTGCTCTGGTAATAATCAAATCAAAGATTTCAGGTTATAATCAAAGAAAAATAGACAGTGCCAGTATTAAGAGCAGATAGAACTCACTTAGAAAATCTGTTAAGTGTGTAAAGATTTGTTCCTAAGCAAAATTAATATCAGTACAATTTAGGTTAATGTGCAGATTTTATTTAGAGTAAACATTTTTTGGTGAAGTTTATAGTCATATAAATTTTATATTCATAAAACTTGCCTCCTGGCTTCCCTGGTGGTCCAGTGGGTAAGAACACTGCCTTGCAGTGCAGGGGGTGCCGGTTCGATCCCTGGCCTGGGAAGATCCCATGTGACTGATACGTCCAACTACTGAGCTAGCACTTTGGAGCACATGCACCCAAAGCTGGTGCCCTGCAACGAGAGAGGCCACTGCGATGGAAGGCCCACACAGGCCAAAAGAACAAAGATGGATGAAAATAAATAAATGAAAACCAATAGAAGTGGCCAAAAAAAAAAAAAAACACTTGCCTCCTGCGTTTGATTACAGATAGTCTCTTTCTCTAATAACTGTTCTCTTAAAATAGAAAAATAAGTGCATTTTTAGGAAGGCAGTTAATAAAGTCCCCAAGTATATTGGCTCACATTCAGTAGGTTAGTATCCAGCAATAATTTGTAAGATTTTACCAGCATACACCATAAAGTAAAATGTACACCTCTCTAAACACAGAATTGTTTAATTTACTAATATACACTTGCTTTTATTGCAGCACTTCACAGATAATATACTTTTTACAAACTGAAAGTTGGTGGCAATCCTGTGTCAAGACAAGCCTATTGATGCCATTTTTTCAACAGCATTAGCTCACTTCATGTCTCTGGGTCGCATTTGGCTAATTCTTGTAATATTTGAGACTTTTCATTATTAACAGATTGGTTTTTTTGGCCACTTTTATTGATCTTTCATTTATTCATTTTCGTCCCTCTTTGTTCTTTTGACCTGTGTGGGCCTCCCATCACAGTGGCCTCTCGCTGCAGAGCACCAGCTTTGGGTGCATGTGCTCCAGAGCACTGGCTCAGCAGTTGGACACATCAGTCCAGCTGCTCTGCAGCACGTGGGGTCTTCCCAAGCCAGGGATCAAACCGGCACCCCCTGCACTGCAAGGCGGTGTCCTTACCCACTGGACCACCAGGGAATCCCCTAAAGTATTTTTTAAATAAGGTATATACATTGTGTTTATATACATCTGAGGGAATTGAAGAGAACACGAGAGAAATGTATTTGGCCAAAGCTAACTCTGAGAGAAATGAGAAGGCAGGCAAAGATGGAGTCATGTGTATTCTTATGTTGTAGTGCAATTGTGCAAGACATAGTTGAATTTGATATGGAAATCAAATTAGGAGAAAGATGTTGACATTTAAGTTGTTAAACAGTTACTTAATCAAAATTTAAGTAGTTGTTGAAACACAATAGTGACTGAGCATTACAGATTGGAGCACATGCACCCAAAGCTGGTGCCCTGCACGAGAGAGGCCACTGCGATGGGAGGCCCACACAGGCCAAAAGAACAAAGATGGATGAAAATAAATAAATGAAAACCAATAGAAGTGGCCAAAAAAAAAAAAAAACACTTGCCTCCTGCGTTTGATTACAGATAGTCTCTTTCTCTAATAACTGTTCTCTTAAAATAGAAAAATAAGTGCATTTTTAGGAAGGCAGTTAATAAAGTCCCCAAGTATATTGGCTCACATTCAGTAGGTTAGTATCCAGCAATAATTTGTAAGATTTTACCAGCATACACCATAAAGTAAAATGTACACCTCTCTAAACACAGAATTGTTTAATTTACTAATATACACTTGCTTTTATTGCAGCACTTCACAGATAATATACTTTTTACAAACTGAAAGTTGGTGGCAATCCTGTGTCAAGACAAGCCTATTGATGCCATTTTTTCAACAGCATTAGCTCACTTCATGTCTCTGGGTCGCATTTGGCTAATTCTTGTAATATTTGAGACTTTTCATTATTAACAGATTGGTTTTTTTGGCCACTTTTATTGATCTTTCATTTATTCATTTTCGTCCCTCTTTGTTCTTTTGACCTGTGTGGGCCTCCCATCACAGTGGCCTCTCGCTGCAGAGCACCAGCTTTGGGTGCATGTGCTCCAGAGCACTGGCTCAGCAGTTGGACACATCAGTCCAGCTGCTCTGCAGCACGTGGGGTCTTCCCAAGCCAGGGATCAAACCGGCACCCCCTGCACTGCAAGGCGGTGTCCTTACCCACTGGACCACCAGGGAATCCCCTAAAGTATTTTTTAAATAAGGTATATACATTGTGTTTATATACATCTGAGGGAATTGAAGAGAACACGAGAGAAATGTATTTGGCCAAAGCTAACTCTGAGAGAAATGAGAAGGCAGGCAAAGATGGAGTCATGTGTATTCTTATGTTGTAGTGCAATTGTGCAAGACATAGTTGAATTTGATATGGAAATCAAATTAGGAGAAAGATGTTGACATTTAAGTTGTTAAACAGTTACTTAATCAAAATTTAAGTAGTTGTTGAAACACAATAGGAGAAAAGTAATTTAGGAGAAATGTGACCAAAAAGATGCGGGTTCATTGTGCTTTCTTGGCTCCTGGCCCGCCCGCGTCCCTCTGACTGCCGTAATGAATCCATGTGGCTTACTAGCTCCGATTCAGGCTCCCATACATTGTGCCTTTAATCCCTGCTTCCCTACCGTGGTTCCTTTCGGTCAGATTTTGTGTCCAACAGAATATTGCTAGTATCAAATAGAATGTTATATAATAAACGGTAATGATGATTCATTGTATGTATGCGCGAAAATACATGAAAATAAACTAGCTTTGAAAATAGCATAATTTGACATTTAAAGGGGGTTAAATTTGGAATTTTATTTAGTTATGATTTTTATTGAATCAAATTTTAAAAGTGTCCATATTCTAAATAAGTCTTACATAGCTTCTAAGTTGACTGTTGTTTTACTTTTGATGATTATGCTAATAGTCATTGCTATTTTAATGTTTGCTACTTTTGCCAAAGAAGAGTGGAGTTCAGTGTTACAACACCCTGGAGCAGGCTTTCCATTCGAGGTGGCGTGAAGCGTCTGAGAGGCCTTCTCATCCAGGGTTCCCGGGCTCCTCTGTTTACTGGCCAGGCACTGTTGTGGTTCAGAGACACCTGTCCTGAGACTGGAAATCTTTTCCCCCAGGTGAAAAGGCTCTTCACCACAGGTCACCTCTCTCTACCATATTCCCTCAGCAGACTGGAGGGCTACTACCCCAGAGCAGTCATGAAATGCATCATCAGGGTTCAGATGAACTGTGTGTTATATGAAGACCTTTCAGTTTTCATTTGTAAAAACTGAAGCACTGTTTTAATTTATTTTGTTTTTCAGTCTCACTTTATCTCTGCACTGACGGTTGTATTTGTAAACTCTAAATCCTTGTCCTCATTGAAGATAGACGACACCCCAGTAGACGACCCCTCCCTCAAGGTCCTCGTGGCCAACAACAGCGACACGCTCAAGTTGCTGAAAATGAGCAGCTGTCCTCACGTCTCTCCAGCAGGTGCGCCAGGGTTTTGCCAGATAAGATTTCAGAAAAATGTATTGGTGTGTTTATCAGATTAATGATTATGAACCTTGAAGGTGGGTTCACTGGGCTTCCCAGGTAGCTCAGACAGTAAAGAATCTGCCTACAATGCAGCAGACCTGGGTTCCATCCCTTGGTCGGGAAGATCCCCTTGAGAAGGGCACGGTAACCCATTCCAGTATTCTTTTTTTTGTAATTTTGGCTTCTTTTTATTTATTTATTTATTTTAATCCATATTTATTTTTTATCCTATGTGGTCCTCCCACTGCAGTGGCCTCTCTCGCTGCAGAGCACCAGCTCGTAATTGGACACACTGGTTAGGACACACGGGTCCAGCCGCTCCATGGCACGTGGGATCTTCCCTGGCCATGGATCGAACCAGTGCCTCTTGCACTGCAAGGCAGACTCTTTACCCACTGCACCACCAGGGAAGCCCCACACGCCAGTATTCTTGCTTGAAAAATTCCTATTTTCTTCCTACTGCATAAAAATGTTTTTAATGTAAACAGAAGTATACATTCTGTAGCATTCCTAGCCTATAAATCAGCTTATTTTCTAATCTTCTTATTTGGCAATTTGTGTCCATCCTGTGCTAGAAAATGGATGCCTTAAAGAAGTGAGAAGCCAGTGTGAGGTTGGCCTGCGCCGGCCCCTGAGGTGAAGTAGACCTCTCCCTAACTGGTGGTTGAGCTGATGGGGTGGTTTTGAGTCAGAGCAGTCTCATGGTTGCTTTTTTTAAAAATGTATTTATTTTTATTCTATTTTATTAAAAAAATTTCACTTTATTTTATTTTTTATTTTTTCATCATGGTTGCTTTTTATGTCACTGTAGAGGCAGAAGAGTTGTGCTGAGGTTAGTGCCTGACACTTTGCAGGGTAATCCTTTTCCTGAGTTGAGCTTTGGAACCTAGAGCCCATGAGATGGAAGATACATTATTAAAGCTCTTCCCTGCTTTTCTTGCATAGACTAAGCATTATTGCATTATTCACTTTGAGAGCATTTAGATTCCAATGGGTTGTATCGTGAAGCCGTTGTAAACCTGCACTCTGTGTTAGTCTCAGCCTCACTCCTGACTCGCCTCTGCTGCTCTCAGCTCTCCCAGCCCCTTGGCTGGCTTATTTGGGAAACTGTTTTGATCTCTTGACAGAACACGTCCCCTCTTCTTGCCATAGCTAAAGCCTGGCCTTCCCCCAAGAAAATAACTCCCTCTTGGGTGAACGTTACTTCCTGTCCTCCCTTGTCTTCTACTCAGAGGGTCTGGTGATGGGAACGGCGAGGGCTATTGCAGTGTTTTCCTAACTTTTTCTGCTGCTTGTAAAATAGAAGCTCAGAAGACTGGGCTTCGGCAGTTCCTTCCCACGTGACCTTAGTCCCACTTTGCTGTCCGCCGTCTAGGGGGTACAGCCCGTGCTTGATGGCTGCCTAGGGCACAGGGTTCTTTGTTGCTCACCGTCACCTCCCTCTTTAGTTGTGTCTGCTTGTTCCTCACGTGCAGCTTTTATTTGAATCCTAGGTCATGACAGTTACTTTGTATGTGTGTGTAGTCAGTACACTGTACCTTGAGGAATATTTTAAAAAACATTTTTTTGTCTTCATTTCTTCATCTGGCTAACTCCAGTCCAGCCATCAAAATTCAGTTCGGATGTTTCCGTTTTTAATTTTTTAACCTCCTCTTGTCTGGTTTAGAACTCCATAGCAATCTGTACATAGTAACTTGTAGGACTTAGCACACTGTATGAGAGCCTTTGGGTCTCTAGTTTTGCTGTGAAACTGAGCTTATTCACTTTATCCCAATACATTCCATGCTCATTTATTTTTATTAAATATATATGTCTCATGGTATAACCTTGCTTGGTCTTTCCAAGCTTTAATGGTGTTTGGATTAGTTGTTTGGAAGGAAGAAAGACCAGCTGTAACACTTTTTATTTTAAGACTGTGAGCATAGATGATTTTAATTCCAAATGTAACAGTTGTGTGTACCCTTTTTTGCGTTACTATTCTGCTCTTGCATAGACTTTGGAATGCCCATTAGATACATTATTAAAGCTCTTCCCTGCTTTTCTTGCATAGACTAAGCATTATTGCATTATTCACTTTGAGAGCATTTAGATTCCAATGGGTTGTATCGTGAAGCCGTTGTAAACCTGCACTCTGTGTTAGTCTCAGCCTCACTCCTGACTCGCCTCTGCTGCTCTCAGCTCTCCCAGCCCCTTGGCTGGCTTATTTGGGAAACTGTTTTGATCTCTTGACAGAACACGTCCCCTCTTCTTGCCATAGCTAAAGCCTGGCCTTCCCCCAAGAAAATAACTCCCTCTTGGGTGAACGTTACTTCCTGTCCTCCCTTGTCTTCTACTCAGAGGGTCTGGTGATGGGAACGGCGAGGGCTATTGCAGTGTTTTCCTAACTTTTTCTGCTGCTTGTAAAATAGAAGCTCAGAAGACTGGGCTTCGGCAGTTCCTTCCCACGTGACCTTAGTCCCACTTTGCTGTCCGCCGTCTAGGGGGTACAGCCCGTGCTTGATGGCTGCCTAGGGCACAGGGTTCTTTGTTGCTCACCGTCACCTCCCTCTTTAGTTGTGTCTGCTTGTTCCTCACGTGCAGCTTTTATTTGAATCCTAGGTCATGACAGTTACTTTGTATGTGTGTGTAGTCAGTACACTGTACCTTGAGGAATATTTTAAAAAACATTTTTTTGTCTTCATTTCTTCATCTGGCTAACTCCAGTCCAGCCATCAAAATTCAGTTCGGATGTTTCCGTTTTTAATTTTTTAACCTCCTCTTGTCTGGTTTAGAACTCCATAGCAATCTGTACATAGTAACTTGTAGGACTTAGCACACTGTATGAGAGCCTTTGGGTCTCTAGTTTTGCTGTGAAACTGAGCTTATTCACTTTATCCCAATACATTCCATGCTCATTTATTTTTATTAAATATATATGTCTCATGGTATAACCTTGCTTGGTCTTTCCAAGCTTTAATGGTGTTTGGATTAGTTGTTTGGAAGGGAAGAGAAAGACCAGCTGTAACACTTTTTATTTTAAGACTGTGAGCATAGATGATTTTAATTCCAAATGTAACAGTTGTGTGTATTCTTTCCATTCATATTTTGCATATTTAGATAGTTTCTAAGTTGAAATTAAAGGACTATTTTCTATGGTTTCCTCACTGAACAGTTTTTTTAGTTTAATTTTTATCAAACAATTCTTCCCATTTCACATGGTCCTTATAATTGTTGCTGGCCCTCTGAGCACCATTTAACACTACCAGCTGTTCAATTTATTTTGAATTTTGAATTGGAGAATAATTGACTTATCATGCTATGTTAGTTTCTGCTGTATAACAGCATGAATCAGCCGTAATTGTAGCTCAGCTGGTGAAGAATCTGCCTGCAGTACAGGAGACCCCGGGTTGATATTTTGGTTGGGCAGATCCCCTGGAGAAGGGATAGGCTACCCACTCCAGTATTCTTGGGCTTCCCTGGTGGCTCAGACGTAAGGAATCCGCCTGCAGTAATGAGAGACGCCTGGGTTCGGTTCCTGGGTTGGGAAGATCCCCTGGAGAAGGGAAGGGCTACCGATGCCAGTATTCTTGCCTGGAGAATTCCATGGCTGGTCCATGGGTTGCAAAGAGGTGGGCATGACTGAGCGACTGTCACTTCGCACATTTATCTACACCCTGCCGCCCAAGCCGCCTCCCACCCCTCTGTCCACCCTTCTGTAGTGTCTGTTGATGTTTTCTTCCTTTTCTCTGATTGTTTCTTGCTTCCTTTCTTCATCTGGCTAACTCCAGTCCAGCCATCAAAATTCAGTTCGGATGTTTCCGTTTTTAATTTTTTAACCTCCTCTTGTCTGGTTTAGAACTCCATAGCAATCTGTACATAGTAACTTGTAGGACTTAGCACACTGTATGAGAGCCTTTGGGTCTCTAGTTTTGCTGTGAAACTGAGCTTATTCACTTTATCCCAATACATTCCATGCTCATTTATTTTTATTAAATATATATGTCTCATGGTATAACCTTGCTTGGTCTTTCCAAGCTTTAATGGTGTTTGGATTAGTTGTTTGGAAGGGAAGAGAAAGACCAGCTGTAACACTTTTTATTTTAAGACTGTGAGCATAGATGATTTTAATTCCAAATGTAACAGTTGTGTGTATTCTTTCCATTCATATTTTGCATATTTAGATAGTTTCTAAGTTGAAATTAAAGGACTATTTTCTATGGTTTCCTCACTGAACAGTTTTTTTAGTTTAATTTTTATCAAACAATTCTTCCCATTTCACATGGTCCTTATAATTGTTGCTGGCCCTCTGAGCACCATTTAACACTACCAGCTGTTCAATTTATTTTGAATTTTGAATTGGAGAATAATTGACTTATCATGCTATGTTAGTTTCTGCTGTATAACAGCATGAATCAGCCGTAATTGTAGCTCAGCTGGTGAAGAATCTGCCTGCAGTACAGGAGACCCCGGGTTGATATTTTGGTTGGGCAGATCCCCTGGAGAAGGGATAGGCTACCCACTCCAGTATTCTTGGGCTTCCCTGGTGGCTCAGACGTAAGGAATCCGCCTGCAGTAATGAGAGACGCCTGGGTTCGGTTCCTGGGTTGGGAAGATCCCCTGGAGAAGGGAAGGGCTACCGATGCCAGTATTCTTGCCTGGAGAATTCCATGGCTGGTCCATGGGTTGCAAAGAGGTGGGCATGACTGAGCGACTTTCACTTTCGCACATTTATCTACACCCTGCCGCCCCAAGCCGCCTCCCCACCCCTCTGTCCACCCTTCTGTAGTGTCTGTTGATGATTTTCTTCCTTTTTCTCTGATTGTTTCTGCTGCTTCCTTTGCTACTTTCTCTTTTCATTCCTTAAATTTTGGTCTTTCACTGTTCTGTACTGGGCCTTTTATTATCTTATTCTGTAAGCTCTGGGCTCTGTCGTCTTCATCAGTGGCTTCAGTTACGTTTTGTTTGTTAACACCTCCTACTTGAGTGTTTCCGGAACTCGAGAGCTATGTGCTAAACTGCTGATGGCCCAGAGCCTCCTCAGTGGTACGTCAGACGAGTGAACGCCCCTTTCCTCTTACGGAAATCTCCCACTTCTCCTTTTTTACTGTCGCAGTGAATGGTTCTGCTTGTTTGGTTGTCAGGGACCTAACAGACATCCTTGACTCCTGTGGACTCACTACAGGGACTTTACCTTCTACATCCCTGTAGTCACTGAGGTCTGGTGACGTCATCCCTGATCTCACGCTCTGAAGCTCTGTGCTGTGGCCTGAATTTGTTGTTCTCCTCACCCCCTGCCCAAGTTCACGTGTCGAAGCCCTACTCCCCATTGTGAAACTGGGTTGGGAGGTATTTCAGTCGTAAAGGAGAAATCCTCATAGAGGGGGTTAGTGCACTTCTAAAAAAGGATGGGAGAGATGATCTGACTGCTCTCTGCCCTGTGAAGACACAGCAAGAGGTGCCATCTATAAGGCAGAGAAAGAGTTCTGGCCCTCACAGAACCCAGCCTTGCTGCACCCTGGTCTTGGACTTCCAGCCTCCAGAAATGTGAGAAATAAATGTTTATCGCTAAGCTGCTCAGTCTGTGGTATCCTATTAAGCAGCCGAAATAAACACACTGTCTTCATCTCTAATCTAGCCCTGCAATCCTTGTGAGTACCCTCTAAACTGATTGCTTCTCTAATTTGATTTCCATGGTAGCGCCAGAGTAATCTTTTAAAATAGAAATCTGATTTTTTTTTTTTTTACCTCCAGTTTCCTTCAGAACTTCTCACTGTGCTTTAGGTAGGATCCAGACACCTTACTGAGGCTGACAGGGTCCCATATGATCTGGTCCTCGCCTGTCTTTTGGGTTTCAGCCTTTCAGTGCTCTCTCAGAGACTATGTGTTGAGCTCCCTTCGTTTCCTAGCATGCTTGTGTTTTCGTCTGTGTCTGAGTGTTTGCACAGGAAATACTCTTCACTCTCCTTGTCAGCTCACCTTTTGCCCTAGCTTGATCCTTCGAATCTGTAGGTTTGTGCTAGTTCTGGAAATTCTCCCCTGATCTCCTGGTTAGGACTCCCAGTCGCTTCAGTCGTGTCTGACTCTGTGACTTGTACGGACTGTATCCTGCCAAGCTCCTCTGTCCATGGAGCTCCAGGTCAAAACATGGCAGTGGTTTATCACGCCTCCTCCAGGGGACCTTCCCGACCTGGGGTTCGAACCTTTGTCTCTTGTGTCCCCTGCATTGCAGGTGGGTTCTTTACCGTTAGGACTCCCAGAGCGTTCTTGTTTGATTATCTGCTGGCTTCTGTTAGGATGAGGACGTCTTCTCTGGTTGGCTCTTTACCATCCTGTAAGACACTCATTAATTATCAGCTGAATTGATGAACATTGAGCTACTTAGTTCTCTGTCTTGTTGATAGGCCAACATTGGCCTTAGTTCTTTGATGGTTTAACATCTAACTTGTTTGCACTCTTTGCTGTGATTTAAAAAAAATGAAGTATTTTGGCACTTAGTTTGCTTCTGTTAATTTATTCCTTTGGTCAAATTATTAAGAAGTGGAAGAGCTAGGTCAAAGGGTTTAGTTTTTTTTTTTTTTTTAATGCTTCTTGCTGTGTATTTTTTCTTTTTTTCTTTTCCAGAATGAGTTCTGTGGATTTATATACCACCAGCAATGGATTTCTGTACCAGTTTTGTAACAGCCTTATGGAAATGTAATTCACATACCGTCCAGTTCACGGTGTGTGGACTTGTAGTGTATTGACAGGAGTACTGTGTCCCTCGCTCCAGGCCGGAGAAGCTCGCTGTTGTGAGCCCCGCAGGTCCTGTGACCCACTTAGCTCTCACCCCCGAGACAGTAGCCCAGCCAGCCCGGGCAACCACTGGTCAGCTTTCTCTCCCTGTAGATGCGCCTTTCTGGACATTTCATGTACGTGGAATCATCTGTGGTCCTTTGTGACTGGCTAGCTGTCAAGTAGCCTTATGTTTTCAAGCATATTGTAGCATGTATAATACTTCGTTTCTTTTTAGTGCCAAATGATATTCCACTGTACGGTTAATACCACATTTTTCTTTTGATCAGTTAATGGATATACGGATTGTTTCTACCTTTTGACTATTATGAATAATGCTGCTATGAAAATTTATATACAAGTTTTTGTATGGACATATTGTTTAATTTCTGGATGCCTAACAAGGATTGGAATTTCTGAATCGTATAGTAACTCTGTGTAGCTGTTTGAGAAACTGCTAGACTGTTTCCCAAAGCAGCGCCATCATTTTACATCTCCACTAGCAGTGAGTGAGGGCTCTGACTTTCTCATACCTCATCAGCATCTGGTATCTGTCTTTCATTATAGCAGTCTTGGTGAATGTACACGGTACCTTACGGGGTTTTTTTTATAACTTTTTTTTTTCTTTACTCCATCATGCCTCTTTTATTTATATTTATTTTCATCCATCGTTTTACTCTTTAGCCTTTGTGGGCCTCCCGTTGCAGTGGCCTCTCGTTGCAGAGCACCAGCTCTGGGCACATGCGCTCCAGAGCACTGGCTCGTAATTGGACACACTGGTCCAACCGCTGCACGGCACGTGGGATCTTACCCCGGCTAAGGATCGAACTGGTGCCCCCTGCACTGCAAGGCAAAGTCTTTACCCACTGGACCACCAGGGAAGCCCCTTGTTGTGGTTTTGATTTGTATTTTCTTGAATTCTTAGTCTTTTTTAATTTGCTTATTGAGCATTTGTACATCATCCTTGGAGAGATGTTTCTATTTGGATTCTTTGCTTATGCTTTAATTAGGTTATTTGTCTTTGTATTATTGAGTTGTAATAACTTAAACCAGTTTTATCTTTGTCACTGTTTTCTGTAAAATATCTAAACACTTGTGTGTGAGTTTTCTTGCTGCATAACCAACGAATACACATTCAACAGTTTTAACCATCACCTCAGTTCTTTATTAGCACCTCTGTTCTTTAGGTAAGGGCTGGAAGCATGGCTTAGTGAGCTTCTCTGTTCAGTCATTGAATCATCTGTGGCCATTTGTGACTGGCTAGCTGTCAAGTAGCCTTATGTTTTCAAGCATATTGTAGCATGTATAATACTTCGTTTCTTTTTAGTGCCAAATGATATTCCACTGTACGGTTAATACCACTTTTTTCTTTTGATCAGTTAATGGATATACGGATTGTTTCTACCTTTTGACTATTATGAATAATGCTGCTATGAAAATTTATATACAAGTTTTTGTATGGACATATTGTTTAATTTCTGGATGCCTAACAAGGATTGGAATTTCTGAATCGTATAGTAACTCTGTGTAGCTGTTTGAGAAACTGCTAGACTGTTTCCCAAAGCAGCGCCATCATTTTACATCTCCACTAGCAGTGAGTGAGGGCTCTGACTTTCTCATACCTCATCAGCATCTGGTATCTGTCTTTCATTATAGCAGTCTTGGTGAATGTACACGGTACCTTACGGGGTTTTTTTTATAACTTTTTTTTTTCTTTACTCCATCATGCCTCTTTTATTTATATTTATTTTCATCCATCGTTTTACTCTTTAGCCTTTGTGGGCCTCCCGTTGCAGTGGCCTCTCGTTGCAGAGCACCAGCTCTGGGCACATGCGCTCCAGAGCACTGGCTCGTAATTGGACACACTGGTCCAACCGCTGCACGGCACGTGGGATCTTACCCCGGCTAAGGATCGAACTGGTGCCCCCTGCACTGCAAGGCAAAGTCTTTACCCACTGGACCACCAGGGAAGCCCCTTGTTGTGGTTTTGATTTGTATTTTCTTGAATTCTTAGTCTTTTTTAATTTGCTTATTGAGCATTTGTACATCATCCTTGGAGAGATGTTTCTATTTGGATTCTTTGCTTATGCTTTAATTAGGTTATTTGTCTTTGTATTATTGAGTTGTAATAACTTAAACCAGTTTTATCTTTGTCACTGTTTTCTGTAAAATATCTAAACACTTGTGTGTGAGTTTTCTTGCTGCATAACTAACGAATACACATTCAACAGTTTTAACCATCACCTCAGTTCTTTATTAGCACCTCTGTTCTTTAGGTAAGGGCTGGAAGCATGGCTTAGTGAGCTTCTCTGTTCAGTCATTGAAGCTCTGAATCTGACTTCATCTTCTGTTACCAACCAGAGAAAACTGTGTATAGGGCTCATGCGATTAGATTAGGATCACCCAGCTAATCTTATTTTACAGCGAACTGTGCTGTTTATAGCATAACATAATCATGGGAGTGATCATTTTCCCACATGAACAGGTTTTAGAGGTTAGGACGTGGTATCTTGAGGACAGCTTTTAGAATTATCCCTGTCACAACTGTTTTAGTATTCAGTGAATACCTCAAGGTTTCTTTCATTTCCATCTTTGTTTACCATTACCCATGTGTTTATTTTCTTTTTTGATCAGGCTTTATGTGATTGCAAAGTACAGAGATGTGTTCAGGTCACCTTGGGCGATGCGGGTTTTATTTCAGAGGACATGTACACACCTCGGGAGAGCAGAGACTTTGCAGGGACTGAGTAGTGACGCACGGGCTGCTTTTCCTCCTCCCTGGCGACTCTCTCACACTGGGGATTCAGTTCATCACCGCCCTGATTCCACTGCCTACATTCTCTTCCCACTAGGCAAAGCTTTTTGGCTACCTCTGTTTGGGCACTTCTTAGGCAGTAGGGTGAGCACATGCTCTTAGGAGTCACTCAGACTGTGTTTGAATTCCAGTTTTGCTGTCTATAGCTAGCTGACTCAACTTCCAAACAGAAAAGATACTAACTTTTCTAGATTTTTTTGAGTCCTTGTGGGATAACCTATCGAGTACTTGACATGTAATACTTATACAATAAGTAGTAGTTAATATGTTGTGTGTTTTGTTGTTCTTGTCCTTGTTTCTAAACACAGGAAAGACACGGACCCATGTGAGTGGGTCATTTATCAAGTGGTATCAGGGTGTCTCTTTGGGGCAGAGTTCTTAGAGTAGGACACTTCAGAGAGCAGAAACTGACCTTTGGTAAAAGCTGCTCCTGCTCAGGATTTTGGGTAGTTTTCAAGCATAGTGTCTGAAATAAGAAACCAGTGAAGCGATGATTAAGAGCTTTCTGAGAAAGCTGGAGCTCTGAAATCATAATGTATATTTCCATTAATGCAAACTGAGCAGTTTTCTTTTGATTCATTTATCTAGTGATATCTCAGTATTTTTTTGTCTTAGAAATTTGACAAATATTAGGAGTAGTAGTTAAACTCTTTGCTCATTTGATGCAAATCTTTATAATTTTGTTTCAGATGTTTCTATTCTATAAGTCATTGTATCTCATTTTACCTTATTTTTTCACTAGAATTAGATTTTGAATGTCAAAAAATGTCTTAAGCCTCTTTGCGATAATCATATAATTTTCCTTGCTTGACCTATAAATTCACAGTTAGTAATCAGTTTTTTCAAAATATGAGGGCTTCCCTGGTGGTCCATTGGGTAAGGACACCGCCTTGCAGTGCAAGGGGCACTGGTTCGATCCCTGGCCTGGGAAGATGCCATGTGCTGCGGAGCAGCTGAACCGATATGTCCAATTACCGGGCCAGAGCTCTGGAGCGCATGCGCCCAGAGCCGGTGCTCTACGACAACAGACACCACCGTGATGGAAGCCCACACGGGCCAAAGAACAAAGATGGATGAAAACAGATAAAATGAAAGACCAGTAGAAGTGGACCGCCCGCCCCCCTCCCCAAACCCCACCCCCCTCAAAAAATATGACACTGTCCATAAATTTACTAGAGTACTAGAGTAAATATATATATATACACACACGTATATCTTTTTTTTAAGTTGTATTTATGTTTTTATTTTTGGCTGTTCTGGGTTTTCACTGCTGCTGTAGGCTCTTCTCTAGTTGCAGGGAGTGGGGGCTACTTTCTAGTTGAGGTGAGCAGGCTTCTTGCTGCGGTGACTTCTCTCATTGTGGAACTCGGGCTCCAGGACACCCTGGCCTCAGTAGTTGTGGCACATGGGCTCAGTAGTTGGGCTCTGAGGCTCTAGAGCACAGGCTCAACAGTTGTGGTTAACGGGTTCAGTTGCTCTGCAGCATGTGGGATCTTCCTGGCCCAGGGATCGAACCTGTGTCTCCTGCATTGGTGGGCAAACTCACCACTGAGCCACCAGGGAAGCCCTAGTTATGGTGTATTTTTAAATGACAAAACCAGTGAAGCGATGATTAAGAGCTTTATGAGAAAGCTGGTGCTCTGACATCATAATGTATATTTCCATTAATGCAAACTGAGCAGTTTTCTTTTGATTCATTTATCTAGTGATATCTCAGTATTTTTTTGTCTTAGAAATTTGACAAATATTAGGAGTAGTAGTTAAACTCTTTGCTCATTTGATGCAAATCTTTATAATTTTGTTTCAGATGTTTCTATTCTATAAGTCATTGTATCTCATTTTACCTTATTTTTTCACTAGAATTAGATTTTGAATGTCAAAAAATGTCTTAAGCCTCTTTGCGATAATCATATAATTTTCCTTGCTTGACCTATAAATTCACAGTTAGTAATCAGTTTTTTCAAAATATGAGGGCTTCCCTGGTGGTCCATTGGGTAAGGACACCGCCTTGCAGTGCAAGGGGCACTGGTTCGATCCCTGGCCTGGGAAGATGCCATGTGCTGCGGAGCAGCTGAACCGATATGTCCAATTACCGGGCCAGAGCTCTGGAGCGCATGCGCCCAGAGCCGGTGCTCTACGACAACAGACACCACCGTGATGGAAGCCCACACGGGCCAAAGAACAAAGATGGATGAAAACAGATAAAATGAAAGACCAGTAGAAGTGGACCGCCCGCCCCCCTCCCTCCCCAAACCCCACCCCCCTCAAAAAATATGACACTGTCCATAAATTTACTAGAGTACTAGAGTAAATATATATATATACACACACGTATATCTTTTTTTTAAGTTGTATTTATGTTTTTATTTTTGGCTGTTCTGGGTTTTCACTGCTGCTGTAGGCTCTTCTCTAGTTGCAGGGAGTGGGGGCTACTTTCTAGTTGAGGTGAGCAGGCTTCTTGCTGCGGTGACTTCTCTCATTGTGGAACTCGGGCTCCAGGACACCCTGGCCTCAGTAGTTGTGGCACATGGGCTCAGTAGTTGGGCTCTGAGGCTCTAGAGCACAGGCTCAACAGTTGTGGTTAACGGGTTCAGTTGCTCTGCAGCATGTGGGATCTTCCTGGCCCAGGGATCGAACCTGTGTCTCCTGCATTGGTGGGCAAACTCACCACTGAGCCACCAGGGAAGCCCTAGTTATGGTGTATTTTTAAATGACAATAATTTATGATTTCTCTGAGCTGGTAAAGATACACAGTCTGATTTTCTTACGGATAGAATGGGTGATAGATTTGTAGATGTGTGTGACTTTCTGCTGGTTCAGTTGGTACAAGTAACCTTTCAGTTGTATGGCTCTGGTAAGTGAAATGTGGTGAAATTTTACTGTAGGACATGTACTTGATTAAACGTTTGAACAGATGGTGAACTTGTACAAAAGCTTATAAATAATTGGGTCTTTTTTCTTTCTAGGTATCCTCTGTGTGGCTGATCAGTGTCATGGCTTACGTGAACTGGCCCTGAATTACCACTTGCTAAGTGATGAATTACTGCTTGCTCTGTCTTCTGAAAAACATGTTCGATTAGAACATTTGCGCATTGATGTGGTCAGTGAGAATCCGGGGCAGACCCACTTCCATGCCATCCAGAAGAGCAGCTGGGATGCTTTCATCAGACATTCACCCAAAGTGAACCTTGTGATGTATTTTTTTTTATACGAAGAGGAATTCGATCCTTTCTTTCGATATGAAATACCTGCCACGCATCTTTACTTTGGGAGATCGGTAAGCAAAGATGTGCTTGGCCGTGTGGGAATGACATGCCCTCGGCTGGTCGAACTAGTTGTGTGTGCCAATGGATTGCGGCCGCTTGATGAAGAGTTAATTCGCATTGCAGAACGGTGCAAAAATCTGTCAGCTATCGGACTAGGGGAATGCGAAGTCTCTTGCAGTGCCTTTGTGGAGTTCGTGAAAATGTGTGGTGGCCGCCTGTCTCAGTTATCCATTATGGAAGAGGTGTTAATTCCTGACCAAAGGTACAGTTTGGAGCAGATTCACTGGGAAGTGTCTAAGCATCTTGGCAGAGTGTGGTTTCCAGACATGATGCCCACTTGGTGAAGGCCAAGTGACACAGGGCAGGAGGAAGATCACCTTAATTTTAAGCGTATTGTAATAAAAAGTTTATTTCCTGTAGGTCTGATACAATTCTTCTATTTTGTGGCACAGAAATTTGATACCTTCATTGACTATATAAGGATTGTATTTTGGAAGACCCATGGACCAGTTTTGGTCCTAAAACGTCATCTGTATCTTTAGCTCATATCAGTCAGATCTGTGAATTAAAACAAAAAGTGATTCAGATCGGAAAGTAATAACCAGTAATAAAGATTAAACATTTTACAGTCTGAAGGGAAACAAAACCTATATATGGTAATGAGTGAGTACTACTACTACTACTAATAATAAGTGAGTACTAATAGGTTTTCCAAAATGTTATGTTCTCTATGCATTTTTTTAAAAATGTAAACTTGACATTTTAGGGTCTTCAGTTATTCATACACCTGTTATAAGGTGTTTAATATAGCTCAGGAAAGTGAGCATTTTGTGAGAAAAATAAAGGGTATATTGAATCTCATGAAGAAGATTGGATGAATGTTCTAAAATGTTACAGAGCTGTTTAAATAGGTCTTAGTAGTTAATTGGAACACTTAAGAAGCTGATGTCACACAGAGGTCATTGCAGAAAGATAATACATAGAGCCAAGATCAAATTAAAAGAAAGTAAGTTAACTGGAAGGGAGGCAGTGCGTAGCTTTGTGTAAACTTGAGCTGCCTAACTCTATCAGTTCTTCTCTGTGATACATTACTATGTATGTGGCATTTGGAGCATAGTATGTAAGATAAGGAATGCTTTACCAGTTTTTGGGTTTATCTTTGTTGAAACTAGTTTTGAAGCATTATACAGTAATTGAAATGAGAAAAGCTTATCTATTTTAAAAAGCCAAATTGAAATAAAAGGTAGAACTTAAAACTGTTCATCAGTTGTTTCCATGAAAGAACAGTAGTCTCCAGTGAATTTCAGTGATGGCTTATTTTTACATTTTTGAATTATATAGTTATATAAGTAGAAATTTCAAAAATTACACAAGGAGCACCAATGTACAGTGCAGCACAAACAGTAAATTTAAAAGCATATATTTAAGTTCATAATTACATTTTTGAGTAAATACTGCTCAGTGGACTGGAAAATCTTAATAGAAAAATGTCTGTCATTTTGTGATTGTCAGTTTGGTTAAACTGATATTTTACGTTATTTAAGTTAGGTAGCATTTTTGTTACTTTCATATGAATAAGGTATATACATTGTAGAAACTGTAAAAATATTAAGTTTGGGACTATATTTAGTGTTTTAGATATTATGTAAACTTTGATTCTGAGCACTAGTGCTAGTAGACATTACCCTCCTGGGGAAATTAGAAGTGATTTACCCCCAGTGGAATGTATTAGTGCTCAAGACTTAGAAAGCGTCTTGGGAGATACGGAAGCCAACCGTCTCATGACTATAGTCTTATGACTATTGACTGTCTTACGACAGTCTGTTTCTCAAATAGATTACCTTCCGAAGAATAAAGTAAAAGTGAAGTAAAAGTGATCTTCTACATAATTTATGCTTTCAAAAGTGATGGTATTCTTATCACATATAAATGAGAAGAAAAAAAGGCTGATCTAGACATGGAAATGAAAAGCAATTATTGTAATATTCCTCCCTCTTATTAAACAATATAAAAGCTTGGATTATACAAGAAATACCTATGTTAGTGGGTAAAGCTTTTTTCTTTAAGCAAGTTTGGAAAATGGATTTGACAGTATGTAATCAGTTCTACTAACCAAAGCTTTATTTGGAAATTTACTTTTTGTACAGATTGAATTATATAATGCTTGAAATACTTTGTCACTTTATAAGCAAAATGCATAGCACTTAATTTGTTTATACTGTAAAGTATATGTTAAATGCTTTTATCAGTTTGAGAATAAAGATAGTTACTAATGCTGTTGTATTACCAATTTTTTAAAACTATCCTAACAAATGTTTTACAACTTAATTTGGGACTTCTGTGGTGGTCCAGTGGATAAAGAGTCCGCCTTGCAGTGCAAGGGGCACCGGTTCAGTCCCTGGCCTGGGAAGATCCCACGGGCTGCAGAGTGGCTGGACCGGTGTGTCCAATTACAAGCCAGTGCTCAGAGCCAGTGCTCTGCAGTGATAGAGGCCACTGCAATGGAAGGCCCGCATGTGCCACAGAATAAAAAGATGGATGAAAATACAAATAAAAGAGGCATGATGGAGAAGAGAAAAAAGATTAAAAATTGGTTTTAAAACAAGTTAAGTTAGGTAGCATTTTTGTTACTTTCATATGAATAAGGTATATACATTGTAGAAACTGTAAAAATATTAAGTTTGGGACTATATTTAGTGTTTTAGATATTATGTAAACTTTGATTCTGAGCACTAGTGCTAGTAGACATTACCCTCCTGGGGAAATTAGAAGTGATTTACCCCCAGTGGAATGTATTAGTGCTCAAGACTTAGAAAGCGTCTTGGGAGATACGGAAGCCAACCGTCTCATGACTATAGTCTTATGACTATTGACTGTCTTACGACAGTCTGTTTCTCAAATAGATTACCTTCCGAAGAATAAAGTAAAAGTGAAGTAAAAGTGATCTTCTACATAATTTATGCTTTCAAAAGTGATGGTATTCTTATCACATATAAATGAGAAGAAAAAAAGGCTGATCTAGACATGGAAATGAAAAGCAATTATTGTAATATTCCTCCCTCTTATTAAACAATATAAAAGCTTGGATTATACAAGAAATACCTATGTTAGTGGGTAAAGCTTTTTTCTTTAAGCAAGTTTGGAAAATGGATTTGACAGTATGTAATCAGTTCTACTAACCAAAGCTTTATTTGGAAATTTACTTTTTGTACAGATTGAATTATATAATGCTTGAAATACTTTGTCACTTTATAAGCAAAATGCATAGCACTTAATTTGTTTATACTGTAAAGTATATGTTAAATGCTTTTATCAGTTTGAGAATAAAGATAGTTACTAATGCTGTTGTATTACCAATTTTTTAAAACTATCCTAACAAATGTTTTACAACTTAATTTGGGGCTTCTGTGGTGGTCCAGTGGATAAAGAGTCCGCCTTGCAGTGCAAGGGGCACCGGTTCAGTCCCTGGCCTGGGAAGATCCCACGGGCTGCAGAGTGGCTGGACCGGTGTGTCCAATTACAAGCCAGTGCTCAGAGCCAGTGCTCTGCAGTGATAGAGGCCACTGCAATGGAAGGCCCGCATGTGCCACAGAATAAAAAGATGGATGAAAATACAAATAAAAGAGGCATGATGGAGAAGAGAAAAAAGATTAAAAATTGGTTTTAAAACAAGTTAAATGTATAGATTTATGGTTTAAAATTCATATTTGATGGATATAATCTTAAATATTAGTGTATAAAGTGTTTTTTTTTTGTTGTTGAACATACAAGATTAGGCGTTTAGAGTAAGAATTTATAAACAAATTGTTCAGAAATAGAATTCTTAGTCAAGATCCTTGAAACCTGCTAGTATTTCTAGAAATGCCTTTATATAAATCTGTACAGTCAGAATAGTTTCTTAACAACATTGTTTTCATCTCCTGTCTTGGCTTATGGCTTTCATAACATAACTTTAGTGTACTTTGGTAATCTTAATCTGGGCTGTTAACAATATCAGAAAAAAACAGGCATGACTGAAGATTAACTCTTTACTGCATTCAAAGAATTTTTCTCTATTTGTGGAAAAAGCTTAGAAGGGTTGGTATGAAGAAGACCCAGGCCTGAACTAGGTCCTTTAATAAGCTGTAAGCAAGCTCTGGGTCTCTTATGTTCAGTAAAGAATCTGCTGGCAATCTAGGAGATCTGGAGGAGGAAATGGCAACCCACCCCAGTATTCTTGCCTGGAGAATCCCTTGGACAGAGGAGCTTGGCAGCCTACAGTCCATGGGGTCAGAAAGAATTGGACATGACTGAGCGACTAACAGTGTTTTCCCAAGCTTCACCCATGTTGGCACAGATTCCATCCAAGTTTATTTGTAAGGCTGGTAAATGTTTACCAAGCAGCCAGAAAAATTTTACCCACTTGCTGGTACCCAACTTATCTTTTTTTAAAAAAAAGGGCATACCATCTGATATACGAAGAAAAAGCACAAAACGTTTTACTCCAAAGTGAATTAAGACCTTATCCTTAGAATAATCAGTCCAGTGAAAGAATGTATGATTAACATGGTATCTTGTTCTAAATAGAGGAGAGAAAATGTAGAAGGTTCAAGGAGCAGAATGCTATTTGGACAACAAAGGGTAAATATAAGGAAGATGCTGGTTGCAAACTTTGGCCCGCTCATTTGCTGTGAATAGGGAAAAGAACGTGTGTGGTTTGGGAACGTTGCTCTATAACATACCAACAATTGTCTTAACAATTGTCACTTAAGTAACTACTACACTTTGAGACAATTCATTAAGTGCCAGAGCAGATTGTAAAACTGGATGAGACTCTGTTTTCTGATTTCTATTTCTGTTGATTGATGGTCCCAAATATTTAAAGTTTAAGAGTTATTTTCGCCTTTTGACTCGTTTTCCTGTAGCTACAAATGATACTTTGTGGGTATACTTACCTAATGTGGAGCCAGAATTAAGCAGTGAGGATATATTTATTCCAAAGCCCTAATATGACTCAAACTTCAATTAAATATAGGAAATTTCAAACGTTTACAACTTACATAACTTACATAGTAGTTCAAAAGATAGCAACCTTTAACTGGCAAATTCCTGCCTGGCTTGCGTTTTGGTTTTCCAACGACCATTTTCAGAGCTTGTTCCTAAATGACCTCTAGTTCAGAGCCTTCGTCTTCTAACTATAGTCAGCAGGTTTGTTAAATTCTTAAGCAGTCCTTACTGATGCTATGCACTCTATTATAGCGAAGACTCTGGGTCTCTTATGTTCAGTAAAGAATCTGCTGGCAATCTAGGAGATCTGGAGGAGGAAATGGCAACCCACCCCAGTATTCTTGCCTGGAGAATCCCTTGGACAGAGGAGCTTGGCAGCCTACAGTCCATGGGGTCAGAAAGAATTGGACATGACTGAGCGACTAACAGTGTTTTCCCAAGCTTCACCCATGTTGGCACAGATTCCATCCAAGTTTATTTGTAAGGCTGGTAAATGTTTACCAAGCAGCCAGAAAAATTTTACCCACTTGCTGGTACCCAACTTATCTTTTTTTAAAAAAAAGGGCATACCATCTGATATACGAAGAAAAAGCACAAAACGTTTTACTCCAAAGTGAATTAAGACCTTATCCTTAGAATAATCAGTCCAGTGAAAGAATGTATGATTAACATGGTATCTTGTTCTAAATAGAGGAGAGAAAATGTAGAAGGTTCAAGGAGCAGAATGCTATTTGGACAACAAAGGGTAAATATAAGGAAGATGCTGGTTGCAAACTTTGGCCCGCTCATTTGCTGTGAATAGGGAAAAGAACGTGTGTGGTTTGGGAACGTTGCTCTATAACATACCAACAATTGTCTTAACAATTGTCACTTAAGTAACTACTACACTTTGAGACAATTCATTAAGTGCCAGAGCAGATTGTAAAACTGGATGAGACTCTGTTTTCTGATTTCTATTTCTGTTGATTGATGGTCCCAAATATTTAAAGTTTAAGAGTTATTTTCGCCTTTTGACTCGTTTTCCTGTAGCTACAAATGATACTTTGTGGGTATACTTACCTAATGTGGAGCCAGAATTAAGCAGTGAGGATATATTTATTCCAAAGCCCTAATATGACTCAAACTTCAATTAAATATAGGAAATTTCAAACGTTTACAACTTACATAACTTACATAGTAGTTCAAAAGATAGCAACCTTTAACTGGCAAATTCCTGCCTGGCTTGCGTTTTGGTTTTCCAACGACCATTTTCAGAGCTTGTTCCTAAATGACCTCTAGTTCAGAGCCTTCGTCTTCTAACTATAGTCAGCAGGTTTGTTAAATTCTTAAGCAGTCCTTACTGATGCTATGCACTCTATTATAGTCACCTTAGTCTGTATGTCACTTTCATAGAATTTCTTCATTTACACTCGTGAATGCTTTTTAATGTAACTATTAGCATCTTGCTTTCATATTCAAGTTCCGTGTACAGTTGTGCTCCTTTTGCTTTGCTTTGAAGCCAAGTTCTGTGATTCGCCATTACCACAAACCTGGCGAAGGAGTTTCTGCTTGAAACCCCAGCGCAGTTCTGGAAATCCAAAACTTCCCCAGAGCAGTTTTTCTGAGAATCGTGTAAGAGTCAACACTGCCTGCTTTTAGCCACTAGATGGTGATAGTGCAAGATCCAAGTTTTCTTACGACAAATCCTGAAGACAACCAGCAGGTTTAGGCAAAAGGCGAAAGTCATGAGGAATGTTTCGTGCTACTAACACGGGTAGAAGGGCCGAACGGCAGGCAGTGAACGCGAGTTCTCCGTGGGCGCATGGGTAAGACGCCGTCTCCGGTGCAGTGCTTCTCAAGCTACCTGGGCTAAAGGGCTTTATTTTTGTTTTCAGACTGTTTCAGTGTCTCTAGTTTTGAAGACGACTAATGAATTCCTAGGCAAAGGCAATAAAAGCAAAGACAAAGTACAAGCGCCATTGTTTTTTATTAGATTCAACAGAAACAAAATTAGTCCAACAAATTGCTTTAAGAGTGCTCCTCACAGACCAGTAGCATACGGCGTTAGTCACATTTGGTCCAGGCAGTGGTCTGAGGACCACGCTTGCAGTAGCGCTGAAAAGCACCGTTGCAGGATATTGCATCCAATTTGGTCAGCAGAACCTGGTTCGAGATGAGGCTCCAGGGCTTCCTGGTCGTCCAGTGGGTAAAGAGTCTGCCTTGCAGTGCATGGGTTGCCAGTTCAATCCCTGGCCCAGGAAGATCCCACATTACTAAAAACCCTATGCTAAACTCTAATTAGGAAATTTCAAACGTTACAACCTAACTGACATAGTAGTTCAAAAGATAGCAACCTTTAACTGGCAAATTCCTGCCTGGCTTGCGTTTTGGTTTTCCAACGACCATTTTCAGAGCTTGTTCCTAAATGACCTCTAGTTCAGAGCCTTCGTCTTCTAACTATAGTCAGCAGGTTTGTTAAATTCTTAAGCAGTCCTTACTGATGCTATGCACTCTATTATAGTCACCTTAGTCTGTATGTCACTTTCATAGAATTTCTTCATTTACACTCGTGAATGCTTTTAATGTAACTATTAGCATCTTGCTTTCATATTCAAGTTCCGTGTACAGTTGTGCTCCTTTTGCTTTGCTTTGAAGCCAAGTTCTGTGATTCGCCATTACCACAAACCTGGCGAAGGAGTTTCTGCTTGAAACCCCAGCGCAGTTCTGGAAATCCAAAACTTCCCCAGAGCAGTTTTTCTGAGAATCGTGTAAGAGTCAACACTGCCTGCTTTTAGCCACTAGATGGTGATAGTGCAAGATCCAAGTTTTCTTACGACAAATCCTGAAGACAACCAGCAGGTTTAGGCAAAAGGCGAAAGTCATGAGGAATGTTTCGTGCTACTAACACGGGTAGAAGGGCCGAACGGCAGGCAGTGAACGCGAGTTCTCCGTGGGCGCATGGGTAAGACGCCGTCTCCGGTGCAGTGCTTCTCAAGCTACCTGGGCTAAAGGGCTTTATTTTTGTTTTCAGACTGTTTCAGTGTCTCTAGTTTTGAAGACGACTAATGAATTCCTAGGCAAAGGCAATAAAAGCAAAGACAAAGTACAAGCGCCATTGTTTTTTATTAGATTCAACAGAAACAAAATTAGTCCAACAAATTGCTTTAAGAGTGCTCCTCACAGACCAGTAGCATACGGCGTTAGTCACATTTGGTCCAGGCAGTGGTCTGAGGACCACGCTTGCAGTAGCGCTGAAAAGCACCGTTGCAGGATATTGCATCCAATTTGGTCAGCAGAACCTGGTTCGAGATGAGGCTCCAGGGCTTCCCTGGTCGTCCAGTGGGTAAAGAGTCTGCCTTGCAGTGCATGGGTTGCCAGTTCAATCCCTGGCCCGGGAAGATCCCACATGCCGAGGAATGGCTGGCCTGGCGTGTCCAGTTACGACCAGCGTGCTGGAGCGCATGTGCCAAGAGTTGGTGCTCTGCAACAAGAGAGGCCACTGCAATGGGAGGCCCACACAGGCCAAAGAATAAGGATGGATTGAAAACCAATAAATAAAAAACCAATAAAAGAGGCAAAAATTTAAAAAAAGAAAACAATCTATTAGATGAGGCTCCATCACCACTCGCTGGGTAGCTGTGGAAAGGTCTCAGTTTCCTCGTGTGAATCACGTAAGTAGTACCTTTGCTTAGGTTTTTTATGAGGACTCAATGTACTAACCTCTGAGGAAGCACTCATGTGGGTAGAAACTGAACAGAATTGGTACGCTTAAATATTAAATACAGACCGTTTCCTCTGATCGCTGCCTCATCACTTTACTGACAGGTATTTTTTTCCAAGAATAGAACCACAGTTACTTGGTCATCCTTGACCAAAACCTGTCCTCTCTCTGGGCAGCGCACCTCCTTCTACCGCTGGCAGCTTTAGTGAGTGCAGAAGGTCTGTGAAGCGGTGAAGGAGGCAGAGGGTGCTGCGCCCCCAGGCCACCCTGCAGTCAGAGCCTTCCATGTCCTGTTTGCAGAAGCACGAAGCTGCCAGTTCCCAGTCGAGGTGACGGTTACAGCGTCAGGAAAGGCTGGCATCAAACAGCATCAGGCGAGATCATGACGGCAGTTTCTTCTTGGGTGAATCATTAATAGTTACCACTTATTGTTGAACCTTACTAGGCCAAACGGCTTTATTTTTGTTTTCAGACTGTTTCAGTGTCTCTAGTTTTGAAGACGACTAATGAATTCCTAGGCAAAGGCAATAAAAGCAAAGACAAAGTACAAGCGCCATTGTTTTTTATTAGATTCAACAGAAACAAAATTAGTCCAACAAATTGCTTTAAGAGTGCTCCTCACAGACCAGTAGCATACGGCGTTAGTCACATTTGGTCCAGGCAGTGGTCTGAGGACCACGCTTGCAGTAGCGCTGAAAAGCACCGTTGCAGGATATTGCATCCAATTTGGTCAGCAGAACCTGGTTCGAGATGAGGCTCCAGGGCTTCCCTGGTCGTCCAGTGGGTAAAGAGTCTGCCTTGCAGTGCATGGGTTGCCAGTTCAATCCCTGGCCCAGGAAGATCCCACATGCCGAGGAATGGCTGGCCTGGCGTGTCCAGTTACGACCAGCGTGCTGGAGCGCATGTGCCAAGAGTTGGTGCTCTGCAACAAGAGAGGCCACTGCAATGGGAGGCCCACACAGGCCAAAGAATAAGGATGGATTGAAAACCAATAAGTAAAAAACCAATAAAAGAGGCAAAAATTTAAAAAAAGAAAACAATCTATTAGATGAGGCTCCATCACCACTCGCTGGGTAGCTGTGGAAAGGTCTCAGTTTCCTCGTGTGAATCACGTAAGTAGTACCTTTGCTTAGGTTTTTTATGAGGACTCAATGTACTAACCTCTGAGGAAGCACTCATGTGGGTAGAAACTGAACAGAATTGGTACGCTTAAATATTAAATACAGACCGTTTCCTCTGATCGCTGCCTCATCACTTTACTGACAGGTATTTTTTTCCAAGAATAGAACCACAGTTACTTGGTCATCCTTGACCAAAACCTGTCCTCTCTCTGGGCAGCGCACCTCCTTCTACCGCTGGCAGCTTTAGTGAGTGCAGAAGGTCTGTGAAGCGGTGAAGGAGGCAGAGGGTGCTGCGCCCCCAGGCCACCCTGCAGTCAGAGCCTTCCATGTCCTGTTTGCAGAAGCACGAAGCTGCCAGTTCCCAGTCGAGGTGACGGTTACAGCGTCAGGAAAGGCTGGCATCAAACAGCATCAGGCGAGATCATGACGGCAGTTTCTTCTTGGGTGAATCATTAATAGTTACCACTTATTGTGACCTTACTAGGCCAACGATACATGGCTTCAGTCTTGACCATAGTCCTGCCAGATGAATCACTGCAGAGATGAGGAAACTGAGCTTGGGGAATGTGAAGGTGCTTAAATCACAAGTTGTCGGTTATGAGCTAGTTCTAAAATGCTAGCCAGAAACCTGTGCTCTTTATCACTAATTTTTCTGCATCTGGATGCACAACCACTCCAGCTACGGTGTCTGTCTACATTATTCTTTAAGGTTAAGTGACTGGAACAAAATCAAACCACCAGGCCTCGTTTTAGAAGTTGCAAAAGCTTTAAAGTCAGTTAAAACTACCAAAAAGGACTTAAATGAGAAAATGTGTGACCATCATACTTTGAAAAAAGTAGCTCCCACCATAAGAATGTCACTGACAGTATTTTTAAAGTCCTCAGACACAATATCCACAATTTAACATTCTGAATCCAAAGATCCTATATATTGGATATGATATAATTCTTCATTTTAACAAAGGCTTGTAGATTGAACGCCAGATCATATCATGGGTTCACTTTAGCCAACATGATAAAGACTTTTCAGCTTCTTTCCAAAAATAATTCCTGAGGTACTATTATGTGGCAATGTTGCCCATGTGCATTTAGCCTTTATGTCCCAACGAAGAAAGGTCTAAGAAATCCCACACATGTAAAACCACTCCCTGAAAACCTGCTGTGCTGGCAGAAAGAAAAGCAGTAGAATTAAGGTTTTATAAAACAGAGAGTGTGTATTTTTCTGTTAGGTAAGGGGATTTCTTCATATGTTATTTTAATAAAAGGAAAATTCATAGGTAAAAACAAATATTCAAAATTATAAAACAAATAGAACTCTCTGTGTGGCAGCTTTAGTGAGTGCAGAAGGTCTGTGAAGCGGTGAAGGAGGCAGAGGGTGCTGCCCCAGGCCACCCTGCAGTCAGAGCCTTCCATGTCCTGTTTGCAGAAGCACGAAGCTGCCAGTTCCCAGTCGAGGTGACGGTTACAGCGTCAGGAAAGGCTGGCATCAAACAGCATCAGGCGAGATCATGACGGCAGTTTCTTCTTGGGTGAATCATTAATAGTTACCACTTATTGTGACCTTACTAGGCCAACGATACATGGCTTCAGTCTTGACCATAGTCCTGCCAGATGAATCACTGCAGAGATGAGGAAACTGAGCTTGGGGAATGTGAAGGTGCTTAAATCACAAGTTGTCGGTTATGAGCTAGTTCTAAAATGCTAGCCAGAAACCTGTGCTCTTTATCACTAATTTTTCTGCATCTGGATGCACAACCACTCCAGCTACGGTGTCTGTCTACATTATTCTTTAAGGTTAAGTGACTGGAACAAAATCAAACCACCAGGCCTCGTTTTAGAAGTTGCAAAAGCTTTAAAGTCAGTTAAAACTACCAAAAAGGACTTAAATGAGAAAATGTGTGACCATCATACTTTGAAAAAAGTAGCTCCCACCATAAGAATGTCACTGACAGTATTTTTAAAGTCCTCAGACACAATATCCACAATTTAACATTCTGAATCCAAAGATCCTATATATTGGATATGATATAATTCTTCATTTTAACAAAGGCTTGTAGATTGAACGCCAGATCATATCATGGGTTCACTTTAGCCAACATGATAAAGACTTTTCAGCTTCTTTCCAAAAATAATTCCTGAGGTACTATTATGTGGCAATGTTGCCCATGTGCATTTAGCCTTTATGTCCCAACGAAGAAAGGTCTAAGAAATCCCACACATGTAAAACCACTCCCTGAAAACCTGCTGTGCTGGCAGAAAGAAAAGCAGTAGAATTAAGGTTTTATAAAACAGAGAGTGTGTGTTTTTTTCTGTTAGGTAAGGGGATTTCTTCATATGTTATTTTAATAAAAGGAAATTTCATAGGTAAAAACCAATATTCAAAATTATAAAACAAATAGAACTCTCTGTGTATAATCACTGCATCAAAAATTTGCAAGAGATTCCACAGAAATTCTTTAGTTGACAAATGTGGCTTGAAAGGGTAATAAAATCTCTTTATGGCTAAGGCAAGAGTCTTGTTTCCTGTTGGCCCAAAAACAGATGTTTCATTTCCCAGGTAAGTAGGTTCTCCACTGTAAAGAAATATCCTTGTATAGTTGGTTTCTATCTTCCTGAAGTTTGCTCCAAGTTCGGCCAGTTTCTTGTAGGTCCTTAGCACAAATTTAGAACAGTCGTAGGATTCAAACCACGTCTCTGCCCCCTTTTCAGGGCTGGCTTGGACAGTCCATGTCTCATAATAAATTCCTGTTTCATTGTCCTGCTTTACCCACTTGGCCATTTGGTTAAACATTTCTCCTGGTTAAAAACAAACAAGAATTAGGTGAACATTAAAGCTGATCGCATTAGTTGTAAGTAAAATGTTCTAACCAGATTAAGGCCATGAGTACCTGCATAAAACAAAAGAGTTTTTGAATTTCCGAACATTCATCTCAAACTAGTCAGTCCTAAAGGAAATCAAACCTGAATATTCATTGGAAGGACTGATTGAAGCTGAAGCTCCAATACTTTGGCCACTTGATGCAAAAACACGATTCATTGGAAAAGAGCCTGATGTTGGGAAAAATAGATGGCAGGAAGAGAAGGGGGCAACGGAGGATGAGATGGCTGGATGGCATCACTGAGTCAATGGACATGAGTTTGAGCAAGCTCCGGGAGATGGTGAAGGACAGGGAAGCCTGCGTGCCGCAGCCCATGGAGTCGCAGAGAGTCAGACACGACTGAACGACAGAACTGAACCAAAACCTGCATCTCACAACAGGAATCCAAGCTCAGCCAAGTTTTGGGTTTCATTTTTCAAGGCACAAGATACTTCTGAACTATAACATCAGACATAATAAATGTATACAAAAAAACGTAAATACAAATTCTATAATCGTTTAAGCTACAGTGAAAAGCTGAATTATACACATGGAAAAGCTCTCTTTTCCACTTGGCTGAACAAATACTAGATTCAGAGACGAGAGAGGAAAAGGAAGCAAGGGAAAAGCTGCAGAAAAGGAAACAGTGAGTGGGGCAAACACTGTACGAAGGAAGACCTGAGGCAGGTGTAACATGAAGCTTTTCTATACAAAGCACAGTAAGCAAAGGATATGAATTGCTGCCCAAGAATCAGGTGCTTGAGAAGGAAGCCCATGCCACATCCACCTTGAATATCTAGTATCTCTCCTTTCTCCCTGTACTTGGGGCTACGGGGGTTCTGCTTACAACCTTTCTACCCACCACACACATTCTTCCAATGAATCAACTAGACTGGAAATAGTTTTGACGAAATTTATGGATTGTAGACTCCAGGACGGCTAACACTGTCTCCTACCACCTTGTCCCAGGGCAGAGGGCTCTCTCCAAATGTTCTTAAAACTGTCCTCTGCACCGTTACAACCTCATCCGAGACGGAAACAGCATGACCCCAGCACGTCACTGTCACTGGGTGTGAATCTTTCTTAGGTTCCTGCAGCCTGAGTCCATAACATCAATATTCTGAGCCCAACAGGATGAATAAGAAGAGTGGCTGCTGTATGGAATTAAACGTGTAGAATACTATAAATCCTTTTCTTAGAACTGGAGGTTCTGTTCTTAAGCGTTCTTCAACTCTGAAAAGCCACGGCTTGTAATGAAGAGGTAAGAATGCTTCAAAACACGATCTGATCACATGAAAACAGGTCAACAAACAGGATTAACCCCAAGGCAGACAGATAACAAAAGATTTAAGTGCTGGCAAATGACAGACTCTAATACAGAATAAACAAGGATCCCTTGTTCACATGATCATACTGTGATGTCAGAAGGAAGATTTTGAACATAATGAGGTAGGTAAAAACGGAGAAAGGAGAGATGTGAGCTGGCCTAGGAGGGAAGAAGGGTAGCTATCTGTCATACTGAGCACTGTTAAACGGAGAAATGAACTCTTCTATTATTGGAGTGTTTCGGGGCACATCAGTTAGAAAATAGGAAGAAAACAGCATGATACACAATTAAAAGATTCACAGATCACGTCTAAAAGATACCAGTTCTGCAAGTCAGAACCCTGATGAGGTAACACCGCACACCTGTCAGGAGGGCTGTCATCAAAAAGACACCAAGTAACAAGGTGAGAACATGGAGAAAAGGAAGCCCCCGCGCATGGCTGGTGGGAATGTAAACTGGTGCAGCCTCTATGGAAGAGTCTGGAGGTTCCTCAGTTAAAGAACCACCCTATGATCCAGCAATTCCACTCCTGGGTACTTAAGAGAAAACACTAACTTGAGAAGATATAAGCACCCCTCAATTTCCTGCAGCATTATTTACAATAGCCAAGACAAGGAACTAACCCAAGGTTCCACCTTGGGTTGAAGGAAGACGGAAAATGTGGCATAGACATACAATGGAATATTATTCAATCACAAAAAAAGAATGAAATCCTGTCATTTGGGACAAGAGTGGACCTAGAGGATATTATATTTTGTGAGTAGGTCAGATAAAGACAAATTATCGTATGATTTCATATGGTATGTGGAATCTAAAAGTAAATGAACAAACAAAACAAAATAGAAATAGACATAGAACAAAATGGTGGTCGCCTCTAAAACAGAAATTTACCTCCATGGTTTTATTTAGAAAGTCCCGTTTAATTGTACAAAGTTCCTTATCATTTATTTTTATGATGAAAAGAGACGATAACTTACAGATATGATAAGGTGAAATTGTGTGTAATAGTTTGGATCAGGGCTTCCCTGGTGGTCTAGTGGGTAAAGAGTCCGCCTTGCAGTGCAGGGGGCGCTGGTTCGATCCCTGGCCTGGGAAAATCCCACGTGCAGCGGAGTGGCTGGACCGCTGTGTCCAATTATGAGCCAGCGCACTGGAGCGCATGCGCCCAGAGCCAGTGCTCTACAATAAGAGGCCACTGCAATGGAAGTGCAGTGGGAATGCAGACAAAGAATAAAAAGATGGATGAAAATAAAAATATGTATATGTATACAGATATGTATACATCTGAGAGATGTTAAACAGAATGAACTCTTCTATTATTGGAGTGTTTCGGGGCACATCAGTTAGAAAATAGGAAGAAAACAGCATGATACACAATTAAAAGATTCACAGATCACGTCTAAAAGATACCAGTTCTGCAAGTCAGAACCCTGATGAGGTAACACCGCACACCTGTCAGGAGGGCTGTCATCAAAAAGACACCAAGTAACAAGGTGAGGACGTGGAGAAAAGGAAGCCCCCGCGCATGGCTGGTGGGAATGTAAACTGGTGCAGCCTCTATGGAAGAGTCTGGAGGTTCCTCAGTTAAAGAACCACCCTATGATCCAGCAATTCCACTCCTGGGTACTTAAGAGAAAACACTAACTTGAGAAGATATAAGCACCCCTCAATTTCCTGCAGCATTATTTACAATAGCCAAGACAAGGAACTAACCCAAGGTTCCACCTTGGGTTGAAGGAAGACGGAAAATGTGGCATAGACATACAATGGAATATTATTCAATCACAAAAAAAGAATGAAATCCTGTCATTTGGGACAAGAGTGGACCTAGAGGATATTATATTTTGTGAGTAGGTCAGATAAAGACAAATTATCGTATGATTTCATATGGTATGTGGAATCTAAAAGTAAATGAACAAACAAAACAAAATAGAAATAGACATAGAACAAAATGGTGGTCGCCTCTAAAACAGAAATTTACCTCCATGGTTTTATTTAGAAAGTCCCATTTAATTGTACAAAGTTCCTTATCATTTATTTTTATGATGAAAAGAGACGATAACCTACAGATATGATAAGGTGAAGTTGTGTGTGAGTAATAGTCTGGATCAGGGCTTCCCTGGTGGTCTAGTGGGTAAAGAGGCCGCCTTGCAGTGCAGGGGGCGCTGGTTCGATCCCTGGCCTGGGAAAATCCCACGTGCAGCGGAGTGGCTGGACCGCTGTGTCCAATTATGAGCCAGTGCGCTGGAGCGCATGCGCCCAGAGCCAGTGCTCTACAATGAGAGGCCACTGCAATGGGAGTGCAGTGGGAATGCAGACAAAGAATAAAAAGATGGATGAAAATAAAAATATGTATATGTATACAGATATGTATACATATCTGTAAATAACAAGACTCTGTAAAAGCAAAAAGTAAAATAAAAATAATTAATAAAAAGAAAACAAAAATACAAATTAAAGAGGCATGATGAGGAAAAAAAAAGTTTTGATCAAAGGTTAGGGATTCTGGCAGTGTATTTTATAAGCTGACCTGTAAAGAGCAGAATGTTACTGAGAGGCCTCAGTGAACGTCATTTCTGTCATTTGGATACTGGTCCCATCCTCTAATCCTGCCGTATTTTTGAAACTTACCTGATATGGTCGCTACCAGAACCAACGTCCCGTTTTCCTTCCAGTGACTATCATCAATGCCTTCAAAAAAGCAGGCAGCTCCTTGATTACACCAGAAAGGGGCATTCACTTCAGGTCGGAGGTGGGGAAAGGTGCAGTTTCCAAGTTGAAAAAGTTCATACCATTCCATCGTGTAATTCTTTCCAGTCAAGGTGCTCCTGAATCCAATGGCATCGTGCATGATTTTCTGTGTGAAGGTCACATACGTATAAAAGTGTTTGTGAAGTAACCCCTGTCAGGTCCCACTTCAGGAGCCTGATGGGAGACAATGCGATCCCACGAATGCATACAGAGCAGAACAACTGTCCCCTTCCATGCCGCCGTTCTCGCGTCCACCCTGTGGCTCCTCAAACTCCCGGCCCTCCTCCCCTCTGGCTGTGGCCACTGCGGCTCATCTCAGACAGGAGCGCGGCCACGTTCAGCATCTCCTTAGTTTAGAATGAGCAATGGATGTCTCTATGTCACAGACTCAGGAACGCTGCGCACCTCTCAGGCGATGAGAGGCTCAAACGGTGAGCTACCCTAGAAACCGTGTGCACAACAGAGACTGGACATGAAGGGAGTCCCACCTGCCTTGCCCCTGGCTCGGGGCCTCCTCCTTCCTTTCTTTCTAGGATCTGGCGCAGGGAATTGCATATGGGTTCAGAATATCAAAAGGGATTAAAGCAACTGCATCGATTACTGTCAGGAGCATAAAACCTGATTTTTTTCCTGATGACTCATGTTAAATTTGCTAAAAGGAATACCAATGAAACCAACCTTTTGAACGATGATCCCCTTAAATTCAGTTAATCAAATCACTTAATCAGCCAGTGGTAAGATCAAGAGGCAGGCTTACCAAGTGTCCCAGAAGGGCTCCGTATTTAAATTCCCACACGGGGGCTTGTAATCGAAAGACTTCAATGACATCGTTATCCTTCATCACCGGGATGGGGGAGCCAGTGGGACAGAAAGTATATTTAGCTTGACAGTAAGGATCTGGTTCCGGGCGGAAGGAAAAGCGTCTAATAAAGGGAAAAAAAAGACACTAACTTAGATTCCAACAGGAAATTGGCTCACACATCTCAGAATCCAGATTTTAATTTCAGTGAGTAACATTTCTAGAAAAAAAAGTAGTATTTCCCAAACTCAGCCCCTAGGGTATAACTATGCATTTTATTTAGTATCCTATGAACAAACTCCAGTGATGGCTTTAACAGCAAAAGATACATTAAAAGCACGAATATTTGCATGCTTTCCAGTTCCCTGCTCTTATTGTGAGAATTCTGATCGCAGGGACCATATCTGAAGTGTTTATAGCACTGTATCTTATTTAATAAACAGATATTTCCTGAATAAAAGAGCAATTCTCAAATGATATTTTAACTTCTCAAACAATCCTTATGTTAACATTATTCAAAGATTATCATTATTAAATAGAATATATTTTCTATTAAGAATCAGCCACCGTGCCCATCAATATTTACCAGGGCTTCCCTGAGGGGTCAGATGGCTTCCCAGGTGGCATTAGTGGTGAAGGATCCATCGACCAATGCGGAGAAAGGAGGAATGGGTTCGATCCCTGAGTTGGAAAGATTCCTTGGAAGAATCACTGGATCTGCAGGGCCATCACTCTCCTTAGTTTAGAATGAGCAATGGATGTCTCTATGTCACAGACTCAGGAACGCTGCGCACCTCTCAGGCGATGAGAGGCTCAAACGGTGAGCTACCCTAGAAACCGTGTGCACAACAGAGACTGGACATGAAGGGAGTCCCACCTGCCTTGCCCCTGGCTCGGGGCCTCCTCCTTCCTTTCTTTCTAGGATCTGGCGCAGGGAATTGCATATGGGTTCAGAATATCAAAAGGGATTAAAGCAACTGCATCGATTACTGTCAGGAGCATAAAACCTGATTTTTTTCCTGATGACTCATGTTAAATTTGCTAAAAGGAATACCAATGAAACCAACCTTTTGAACGATGATCCCCTTAAATTCAGTTAATCAAATCACTTAATCAGCCAGTGGTAAGATCAAGAGGCAGGCTTACCAAGTGTCCCAGAAGGGCTCCGTATTTAAATTCCCACACGGGGGCTTGTAATCGAAAGACTTCAATGACATCGTTATCCTTCATCACCGGGATGGGGGAGCCAGTGGGACAGAAAGTATATTTAGCTTGACAGTAAGGATCTGGTTCCGGGCGGAAGGAAAAGCGTCTAATAAAGGGAAAAAAAAGACACTAACTTAGATTCCAACAGGAAATTGGCTCTCACACATCTCAGAATCCAGATTTTAATTTCAGTGAGTAACATTTCCAGAAAAAAAAGTAACATTTCCCAAACTCAGCCCCTAGGGTATAACTATGCATTTTATTTAGTATCCTATGAACAAACTCCAGTGATGGCTTTAACAGCAAAAGATACATTAAAAGCACGGATATTTGCATGCTTTCCAGTTCCCTGCTCTTACTGTGAGAATTCTGATCGCAGGGACCATATCTGAAGTGTTTATAGCACTGTATCTTATTTAATAAACAGATATTTCCTGAATAAAAGAGCAATTCTCAAATGATATTTTAACTTCTCAAACAATCCTTATGTTAACATTATTCAAAGATTATCATTATTAAATAGAATATATTTTCTATTAAGAATCAGCCACCGTGCCCATCAATATTTACCAGGGCTTCCCTGAGGGGTCAGATGGCTTCCCAGGTGGCATTAGTGGTGAAGGATCCATCGACCAATGCGGGAGAAAGGAGGAATGGGTTCGATCCCTGAGTTGGAAAGATTCCTTGGAGAAGGAAATCACTATCCACTCTAGTATTCTTGTCTGGAGAATTCCATGGACAGAGAGGCCTAGCAGATGGTCCACGTGGTTGAAGAGTCAGACACACCCTAACAACTTAAACAACAACAACTATTATCGTAGGAAGGCGGGAAAAACACAAGAGACACAGGTTTGAACCTGGGTGGGGAAGATCCCCTGAAGTAGGAAATGCCAATCTGCTCCAGTTTTCTTGTCTAGGAAATCCCACACACACAGGCCTGGTGAGCTATGGTTCACGGGGTGCCCAAGTGTCAGACACAACTGAGCACACACAACTGCTAGCGGGGAACCCCTTCAATATTTATGGAGGATCTACTATTATATTAGGAAAAAGGGAAACAAAACTTAAAATTCTGTTCCTTTCCTCAAAAGGAGGTGGCCGCTGGCGAGACAACAGGGGACAAAGGGCAGGGGCGTGCCCTGCGGTGCGTGTGCTCAATTGTGCCCGACGCTGCGAGCCCAGGGACTGCAGCCAACGGGCTCTTCTGTCTATGGGATTCTCCAGGCAAGTACAGTGGAGTGGGGTGCCACTGCCCACTCCAGGGGATCTTCCTGACTCAGGGATCAAACCCCTGTCTCCTGCAATGGAGACAGATCCTTTACCACTAAGCCACCTGGGAAGCAGCATGCTATGTGTTTACAGATACACACACAAAGTCGCGAGGGTGCAAAAGAAGGAGAAATCATTTATTACCGGTTGTGTGATGACAGGGGGTAAGGAAGCAAAGGAAGACACGAAGGCCTGGCCTAGGTTTATAAAATACTCAATAAAATTTACAGAAAAGGAGAGAAAATGCTAAATAGTCTAAGACAAGCATGACAGGCTTCCTGAATAAAAGAGCAATTCTCAAATGATATTTTAACTTCTCAAACAATCCTTATGTTAACATTATTCAAAGATTATCATTATTAAATAGAATATATTTTCTATTAAGAATCAGCCACCGTGCCCATCAATATTTACCAGGGCTTCCCTGAGGGGTCAGATGGCTTCCCAGGTGGCATTAGTGGTGAAGGATCCATCGACCAATGCGGGAGAAAGGAGGAATGGGTTCGATCCCTGAGTTGGAAAGATCCCTTGGAGAAGGAAATCACTATCCACTCCAGTATTCTTGTCTGGAGAATTCCATGGACAGAGAGGCCTAGCAGATGGTCCACGTGGTTGAAGAGTCAGACACACCCTAACAACTTAAACAACAACAACTATTATCGTAGGAAGGCGGGAAAAACACAAGAGACACAGGTTCGAACCTGGGTGGGGAAGATCTCCTGAAGTAGGAAATGGCAATCTGCTCCAGTTTTCTTGTCTAGGAAATCCCACACACACAGGCCTGGTGAGCTATGGTTCACGGGGTGCCCAAGTGTCAGACACAACTGAGCACACACAACTGCTAGCGGGGAACCCCTTCAATATTTATGGAGGATCTACTATTATATTAGGAAAGAGGGAAACAAAACTTAAAATTCTATTCCTTTCCTCAAAAGGAGGTGGCCGCTGGCGAGACAACAGGGGACAAAGGGCAGGGGCGTGCCCTGCGGTGCGTGTGCTCAATCGTGCCCGACGCTGCGAGCCCAGGGACTGCAGCCAACGGGCTCTTCTGTCCATGGGATTCTCCAGGCAAGTACAGTGGAGTGGGGTGCCACTGCCCACTCCAGGGGATCTTCCTGACTCAGGGATCAAACCCCTGCCTCCTGCAATGGAGACAGATCCTTTACCACTAAGCCACCTGGGAAGCAGCATGCTATGTGTTTACAGATACACACACAAAGTCGCGAGGGTGCAAAAGAAGGAGAAATCATTTATTACCGGTTGTGTGATGACAGGGGGTAAGGAAGCAAAGGAAGAGACGAAGGCCTGGCCTAGGTTTATAAAATACTCAATAAAATTTACAGAAAAGGAGAGAAAATGCTAAATAGTCTAAGACAAGCATGACAGGCTGGAATGTGCTTAGTTGCTTCAATCACGACTGACTCTCTGCAACCCCATGGACTGTAGCCCGCCAGGCTCCTCTGTTCATGGAATTCTCCAGGCAAGAATACTGGGGTGGGGTGCCACTCCCTTCTCCAGGGGATCTTCCCAACGCAGGAATCAAACCCTGCTCTACAGCATTGCAGATGGAATCTTTACCATCTGAACCACCAGGAAGCCCAGCAAGCCGGCTGTTCAGTGAGGAGACCACAACAGTGCATCCAGGCTCGAAAAGAGCTGGCTGGCCTATACTAGATTTGATCCCTCCAATAAACTTGAAGTCATTTCTGTACGTTCTTTTTGACTCAGGATATGTGGGGACAGAGACACTGAGCCACTTTCCAAAGATCACACAGCAAGTGATGATGGAGCCTGACTTGACTGGCTGCGGTCGAGCCTCGATCTTGCTTACCGCCAGGACACAATCCTTCCTTCCAACTCACTATTTTGTCATCCAAAGAAGTTGTGCATTTTCAGCGCCTGCTGGCCTTTCCCCGGCCTGATTTTGGCACCATGTTTTCTTTCTCTTTGCTTAATCATCTCTGATAATTAGGAAATGTAAATACTCTTCTAGTTCAAAGGCTCTAATACGCTTCATACAGCTTCGCATTCTCAGTTTACGGCTAAGACAGAGAACGGATGAGGCGGCGCACTGAGGGGGCGAGGGGATCCCCTAGACGCTGGACTTTCAGTGCTAAAAACGAGAAGTCCCAGGCGAGCGAGGTAAACTGGACCTGCAAATGGGAGGCGCTCAAGATAAGGCAGGGCAGGGTAGAAAATGCATTATTAAAGGTCTCCGCAAACGATTCAAATGGTCAATGATTTGCATTCTAAAGTCATGCGACGAAATAACATGCCTCGTAACTGACTCAAAGGTCCCGAGAGGTGGACAGACGCCAGGGCGGCGAGCGACAGAACCAGCCACGCCTCTCGGGCGCTTCACTCCGTTCCTCGCCGCGCCCTCGGGCGCCGCCCCCGCACGATCACGCGACCGGGACGCAGCCCCCGGCCGTGCACACGCGCACACACACACACGCACACACGCGGCCCGCGAATCTCGGCCGTGCGCGTCCGCCCCGCCGCGCACTCACTTGTAGGGCACCGGCCACTGGCGCCGGGAGGGGTCGCCCGCCGCCGCCGCGGTCGCCGCCGCCAGCAAGAGCAGCGCCGGGGCCCAGCGCCCAGGCGCGCGCTCCGGGCCCGCGCCCCGCCAGCCCCAGGCCCCCGCCGCCTGCGCCATGCGCCGGCTGCCTGCCGCCTCCCCCGCCGCGCGCCCGCGGAGGGCCGGCGGGCCGAGCATGCGCAGAGCACCGCCCCGGCCCACCCGGGACCCGGGCGCCGTCCAACCTGCGGCCGACTCGGGCGCCCGGGCACGAAGCGCAGCCGCCGCCGCTCCTCCGCTGTCCCGGGGCGGCTTCCGGACTTGGAGGAGCCGGAAGGCGCTCTGGTCACGCCCCCAGCAGCCCGGACAGGATGTGGGCCGCCTTCTTCTCGGACTGTCTTCTGTGCCGAATTCTCCTGGGCTCACGGCTCCGCGTTCTTGGAGCTTCTGCTGACCTCCCCCCGACCGCCGCCACCAGAAGCAAACACACAGCAGATCCAGCTTTGGGCTCCTGTGGGTTCTCTAGCCCCGGAACTTTTACCTTATCTCTCAGGACTTCCCTGGTAGTTCAAAGGGTACAGAATCTGCCTGCCGTGAAGGAAGGAGACCCGGGTTCAGTCCCTGGATCGGGACGATCCCCTGGAGCAAAGGCCTGACAACCCACTCCCGTATTCTTGCCTAGAAAATACCGTGGAGGGAGGGGCCTTGCAGACGTACACCCCATGGGGTCGCAAAGACTCGGACAGGACTGAGCTCAGCGATGAATGCCTTCCTCCCGACACCATCACCCAGTTCAGAATCAGGGCTAACCTGGCTTGTCTGAAATTCTGGCCAAAATGATAGGGAGACTCAACCTCGCAGGAAAAACGGATGTGTATGTTGGGTTTGCAGGGCGTGTATCTGTAGGACAGCCACGGCCCCCTCTCGGGCGCTTCACTCCGTTCCTCGCCGCGCCCTCGGGCGCCGCCCCCGCACGATCACGCGACCGGGACGCAGCCCCCGGCCGTGCACACGCGCACACACACACACGCACACACGCGGCCCGCGAATCTCGGCCGTGCGCGTCCGCCCCGCCGCGCACTCACTTGTAGGGCACCGGCCACTGGCGCCGGGAGGGGTCGCCCGCCGCCGCCGCGGTCGCCGCCGCCAGCAAGAGCAGCGCCGGGGCCCAGCGCCCAGGCGCGCGCTCCGGGCCCGCGCCCCGCCAGCCCCAGGCCCCGCCGCCTGCGCCATGCGCCGGCTGCCTGCCGCCTCCCCCGCCGCGCGCCCGCGGAGGGCCGGCGGGCCGAGCATGCGCAGAGCACCGCCCCGGCCCACCCGGGACCCGGGCGCCGTCCAACCTGCGGCCGACTCGGGCGCCCGGGCACGAAGCGCAGCCGCCGCCGCTCCTCCGCTGTCCCGGGGCGGCTTCCGGACTTGGAGGAGCCGGAAGGCGCTCTGGTCACGCCCCCAGCAGCCCGGACAGGATGTGGGCCGCCTTCTTCTCGGACTGTCTTCTGTGCCGAATTCTCCTGGGCTCACGGCTCCGCGTTCTTGGAGCTTCTGCTGACCTCCCCCCGACCGCCGCCACCAGAAGCAAACACACAGCAGATCCAGCTTTGGGCTCCTGTGGGTTCTCTAGCCCCGGAACTTTTACCTTATCTCTCAGGACTTCCCTGGTAGTTCAAAGGGTACAGAATCTGCCTGCCGTGAAGGAAGGAGACCCGGGTTCAGTCCCTGGATCGGGACGATCCCCTGGAGCAAAGGCCTGACAACCCACTCCCGTATTCTTGCCTAGAAAATACCGTGGAGGGAGGGGCCTTGCAGACGTACACCCCATGGGGTCGCAAAGACTCGGACAGGACTGAGCTCAGCGATGAATGCCTTCCTCCCGACACCATCACCCAGTTCAGAATCAGGGCTAACCTGGCTTGTCTGAAATTCTGGCCAAAATGATAGGGAGACTCAACCTCGCAGGAAAAACGGATGTGTATGTTGGGTTTGCAGGGCGTGTATCTGTAGGATTCTGCGTGGATCTGCACTTGAGCATGGCTTAAAACTAGAGCTTCTGAGACCAGACACTAGAGGGCCACCGTGGAACTCCCCATCCTGCTCGGGATTTCCCAGAGCTGCGAAATCAAGCTTCAGGTGGACCTTGGTTGGTAGTGGGGATCTTCCTTTTTGGGGGTGCAGCCTCTTGACTGCCTGCTGTGAGAAAGCATTCCCTTCTATCAGCCCTAGACCAGGCTCTCAGTAGCTGACAGTAGCTGACATCCTCTGGTTCTGCCTCCTGATCTTGGCTATGACCCCAGTACCCCAGGCCAAGGATGCCTGAGACCACTGTTGTCTGATCCCTCAACATACTGATTACTTATCTCTGGTCCGAGGCTTTTAAACTTTGAAGACCCAACAGATAGACTGAATTTTAATTTGGGGTTTCTCCTGGGGGTTCCAATTAGCCCTAAGACCACAAGAGTGAACCAGTACTGTAGTAAACAGTAAAACATTTATTAACTGTTGTGTTGTGGGAGATTGTACACAGAGGACAGCTTAGCATCTCCCCAAACAAAGGAAACACAGAGTTATAGGATTCTAGAGTAGCATGGAGTTTAGATGAAATCTAGGTGAGCTGTATTTTGGTAGACTCAAAGCAAGGCTGTGTGTTAACACAGAGTCAATGTGAAGTCTAGACAACAAAGTGAGCCTGGGGTCCTATTTCCTTGAAAACTACAGAGTTAAAACAGAGACGAAATCTTTGTGTCTAGAAGGCCCTAATTGGGAGCTCTGCACCTGGGTTATAAAGCTTGTAAGTAAAGCTGCCTCTCTGTGTCAAGGGACCGAGAAGCTCCAGGCAAAGGTGGGCTGTTTCCTTCTCACTGATATAATTTCAAGAGCCCAAACACTCTAAATCTTTATCTTTAGAGAACAAACCGGACTGAGATGCCTTGAGCTCAGCGATGAATGCCTTCCTCGACACCATCACCCAGTTCAGAATCAGGGCTAACCTGGCTTGTCTGAAATTCTGGCCAAAATGATAGGGAGACTCAACCTCGCAGGAAAAACGGATGTGTATGTTGGGTTTGCAGGGCGTGTATCTGTAGGATTCTGCGTGGATCTGCACTTGAGCATGGCTTAAAACTAGAGCTTCTGAGACCAGACACTAGAGGGCCACCGTGGAACTCCCCATCCTGCTCGGGATTTCCCAGAGCTGCGAAATCAAGCTTCAGGTGGACCTTGGTTGGTAGTGGGGATCTTCCTTTTTGGGGGTGCAGCCTCTTGACTGCCTGCTGTGAGAAAGCATTCCCTTCTATCAGCCCTAGACCAGGCTCTCAGTAGCTGACAGTAGCTGACATCCTCTGGTTCTGCCTCCTGATCTTGGCTATGACCCCAGTACCCCAGGCCAAGGATGCCTGAGACCACTGTTGTCTGATCCCTCAACATACTGATTACTTATCTCTGGTCCGAGGCTTTTAAACTTTGAAGACCCAACAGATAGACTGAATTTTAATTTGGGGTTTCTCCTGGGGGTTCCAATTAGCCCTAAGACCACAAGAGTGAACCAGTACTGTAGTAAACAGTAAAACATTTATTAACTGTTGTGTTGTGGGAGATTGTACACAGAGGACAGCTTAGCATCTCCCAAACAAAGGAAACACAGAGTTATAGGATTCTAGAGTAGCATGGAGTTTAGATGAAATCTAGGTGAGCTGTATTTTGGTAGACTCAAAGCAAGGCTGTGTGTTAACACAGAGTCAATGTGAAGTCTAGACAACAAAGTGAGCCTGGGGTCCTATTTCCTTGAAAACTACAGAGTTAAAACAGAGACGAAATCTTTGTGTCTAGAAGGCCCTAATTGGGAGCTCTGCACCTGGGTTATAAAGCTTGTAAGTAAAAGCTGCCTCTCTGTGTCAAGGGACCGAGAAGCTCCAGGCAAAGGTGGGCTGTTTCCTTCTCACTGATATAATTTCAAGAGCCCAAACACTCTAAATCTTTATCTTTAGAGAACAAATTTTCTCAATGAGTCAGAAAGCAGAAGGTGTTGCTGACATTTTACCACTCCACTGTGCTTGTGGAGAAAGATTGTTTTTAATATTCTGGGCTTCCCAGGTGGCGCAGTGGTAAAGAATCCACCTTCCAATGCAGGTGATGCGAGAGTTCGATCCCTGGGTCAAGAAGATCCCCTGGAGAAGTGAATGTCAATCCACTCCAGTATTCTTTTTCTTTTTCTCCATCATGCCTCTTTTATTTATTTTCATCCATCTTTTTATTCTTTGGCCCGTGTGGGCCTCCCATCGCAGTGGCCTCTCCCACTGCAGAGCACCGACTCTGGGCGCATGCGCTCCAGAGCACTGGCTCGTAATTGGACACACTGGTCCAGCCGCTCCGCTGTTCGTGGGATCTTCCCAGGCCAGGGATCGAACCGGCGCCCCTTGCACTGCAAGGCAGACTCTTAACCCACTGGACCACCAGGGAAGCCCACTCCAGTATTCTTCTCTGGAGAATCCCATGGACAGAGCAGCCTTGCGGGCTACAGTTCATAGGGTCTCAAAGAGTTGGACATGACTGAGCACACACACAAAGTATTTTATGTTAATTTTTGCTACTAGTTTTATCAGTCTTTTATTCCAGGCTATAGAATGGCGGGGCAGAGTGTACGGTCCAAGCTAATTTTACTTTCTCATTTATGATGAAATAAAAATTCATATTTTAAGGCAGGACAAGAAAACTTAAATGTAATTTTTCTCTCTGTCATTTGGGCCTCCTCCCTTCCGATCTAGTGTGTGTTGTACAGCTGGCTGAGGGGTTGAGGAGACCTCCCTAGTGGCAGAAATACCAGCTCAACCACAAAGATCAGCTTTTCTTCTTCTGGTATCAGCCATGTTCTTAGAGGGTGTAATTCTTTTCTCAATCCTGTAAGGACTCACAAGACCCACCAGTGACCTTGGACTTCCTGTGAAAGTGGAAGTCACTCAGTCATGTCTGACTCTTGGCAGCCACAGAGACTCTAACTGGCCAGGTTCCTCTGTCCATGGAATTCTCCAGGCAAGAATACTGGAGTGGACATGTGCATCCCTATGGCTGATTCAGGTTGATTTGTGGCAGTAAACAACAAAACTCTGTAAAAGTAAACAAAAAACCCCCCCAAAACAAAAAAAGAATACTGGAGTGGGTTGCCATTTCCTTCTGCAGAGAATCTTCCCGACTCAGGGATCGAACCTGTATCTCCTGCATTGTAGGCAGATTCTTTACCCCTGAGTTCTCAATCTAGTAATCTTGGATTTTCACTCTTTTACTTGTTACATTAAATCTTTTAAACAGGTCTTTACAATCTTGTGGTCGTTTATTGAATCTATTTTCTGCTTCTGTTATGGACAAAAACCATCTTCAGAACAAAAAGTTCTCTTTTCTTTCATGTATATTGAGCAAAAGGAGTCAGTGCCTACCATTCAGTGAGCTGAAATACCACAGCCCTGTGGAAAAGGTGCTAGTTCCCTCTTTCAGACTGAGAAGACATAGAGATTTTAGTGACCTTCCTAATATCACTCCAGGTAGGCCCCCAGCAGGCAGATCCGGAGTCTGCTCCTCCCACCAGGCTATCCTGCTTCTCCAGGTGACTAATATGCCCCTCCTTCTTTCTCTCTTCCTCCTCAATCGCAGTCATATGAACAGATACACAGGTGTTTCCATAGGCAGCTGATCTTCCCCGGCCTCATGTTGCGACCATGTGCACTTCCTCTTTCTAGATTTAGGCATCCCTGTCAGTCTTTGGCTGAGAAAATGTCTTGCTGGGTCAAAAGTTAGAATCAGTCTCATGGGTTCGTAGTCTTCCATCCATGACTTCTGACCAGGACCTAGCTCTAGGATAAGAAACTTAGGTTTCTTCTTGAAAGTAGACGCTTTATTTAGCACATGGCACATAACAAGGGCTTAGTAAGTCTTTGTTGGTGGAAGTCAGGGTTAATAAAGATCTAATAGGGGAAGTGGAGGTGTAATTGATGGAGATTGTAAATTTCACTCTTTAACAATACAAGACTAAGTTTCTTTGAAATATCTGGTCAAGGTCTAAAATTTTACAAAAGAAACTCAGGGAGTATTCTAACTGAACCCAGGTAAGCACATTCTTTGCTATTTCTTTCCTAGGATCATAGAAGAAAACTAGGTTATTTATATGGATATTGGACATTCTAAAAAACATGCTATATTTGAAATACAAAATATCACAGTCAGCACTGTGTCCTGGCCAAGACTGCCTCCTTTCTCTGTTCTTGGTTGCAGTCCACGCTGTATTGGGTCATCAGCCTTTCCATTGTAAGTGTCCTAAGAAATTATCAGTGCTCATACAGATGAAAGTGTGCAGTGGACCTTCTCACCCAGTTTTTTTCCTGTCAAAAGCACCCTTTTGATTTCCAGATTTTAAGCCTAGTACTTAAAGGCTCTATTGTATATGATTTAAAAAAACTCTTTAATTGAAGTATAGTGGATTTGCATTATTGTGTTAGTTTTAAGTATACAGCACAATGATTCAGTTACACATATATAAAAATACTTTTCAGATTATTTCCCATTATCGGTTAGTAAAAGATGTTGAATATAGTTCCTTGTGTTAATGAGATAAATCCTTGTTGCTTATCTATTTTATATAAAGTGATTTATGTCTATTAATCCTGTACTCCTAATTTATTCCTCTCCTCCCTTTCCCCCTGTGGTAACCATAAACTTGCTTTCTATGTCTGTGAGTCTGTTTCTGTTTTGAATGTGAATTCATATGTGCTATTGAATATTTTAAATTATAAAAATTATTGTATATAAATATTGATGTTCTCTTTTGAAATAAGTTGCATGGAAGTCACTGTAGTCCACCGAAAGGTAGAAATTCATTTTTTCCCTCCTCTTAACTGTAAAGATAATTTTGAAATGAGTTTCTGGCTAATAAAATCTGGGTTACAGCTCCCTCGAACACCTTTTCTTCCCTCCTCGCACAAAGCACAGAACAGCTGCAGCTACTCGCTTCTGGATGCGCGGGGTCAGCAGGTGGGCTCTCTCGCCCACCAGACTGTGACCCCAGGTCAACATTGCCTCCGGCAGGCTGTGCGTAGGCCAGCCCGCCGCTAGGCGGCGCTTGAGTGCTGCCCGCTCTGCGCACCAGGCTGCGAGGCTCAACTGCCCCGCCCACTTCCTGTCGGCTGGGACGTTCTGTGGGGGCCAAGGGCGTCAAACTTCGGCCGGGCTGGTGCTCCTGAGGCAACCAGGGCAAGGTCAGGACAGACTGCGGGTGGCGGTGGAGGCGGAGAGTTGGGGGGTTGGCGGGTTTCCACTCTTCAGCCTGCGGAGTTGTGGGCCAGACGCATCTGAAAACTTTTTCCTTTCCTGCAGTTTATTTCTTTATAATGTTGAACTGTATCACATGCTCTTTTGTCCCGTCTGTTTGGTCATCAGCTACTGAACTGCACTTTAGACAGAAAAAAAAAAAAAAAAGAGAGAGAGAGAAAATAGAAAGGAAAAAGAAAACCGGGCCGGCAGTGTTCACCATTTTAGTGGATTTAAGGGTTGGAGGCAAGGGAACTGCAGTGACCCCCTGCCCTTCCATGAGTTTCTGGTGGCAGCCAGGGTAGGAGGGAGCTGGGGGAGGCTTGCTAATCCAGAGCTTACGGGCATGTGACCCCTGCCCTTCCTGGTAAATGGAAGTTGAATATAGTTCCTTGTGTTAATGAGATAAATCCTTGTTGCTTATCTATTTTATATAAAGTGATTTATGTCTATTAATCCTGTACTCCTAATTTATTCCTCTCCTCCCTTTCCCCCTGTGGTAACCATAAACTTGCTTTCTATGTCTGTGAGTCTGTTTCTGTTTTGAATGTGAATTCATATGTGCTATTGAATATTTTAAATTATAAAAATTATTGTATATAAATATTGATGTTCTCTTTTGAAATAAGTTGCATGGAAGTCACTGTAGTCCACCGAAAGGTAGAAATCCATTTTTTCCCTCCTCTTAACTGTAAAGATAATTTTGAAATGAGTTTCTGGCTAATAAAATCTGGGTTACAGCTCCCTCGAACACCTTTTCTTCCCTCCTCGCACAAAGCACAGAACAGCTGCAGCTACTCGCTTCTGGATGCGCGGGGTCAGCAGGTGGGCTCTCGCCCACCAGACTGTGACCCCAGGTCAACATTGCCTCCGGCAGGCTGTGCGTAGGCCAGCCCGCCGCTAGGCGGCGCTTGAGTGCTGCCCGCTCTGCGCACCAGGCTGCGAGGCTCAACTGCCCCGCCCACTTCCTGTCGGCTGGGACGTTCTGTGGGGGCCAAGGGCGTCAAACTTCGGCCGGGCTGGTGCTCCTGAGGCAACCAGGGCAAGGTCAGGACAGACTGCGGGTGGCGGTGGAGGCGGAGAGTTGGGGGGTTGGCGGGTTTCCACTCTTCAGCCTGCGGAGTTGTGGGCCAGACGCATCTGAAAACTTTTTCCTTTCCTGCAGTTTATTTCTTTATAATGTTGAACTGTATCACATGCTCTTTTGTCCCGTCTGTTTGGTCATCAGCTACTGAACTGCACTTTAGACAGAAAAAAAAAAAAAAAAGAGAGAGAGAGAAAATAGAAAGGAAAAAGAAAACCGGGCCGGCAGTGTTCACCATTTTAGTGGATTTAAGGGTTGGAGGCAAGGGAACTGCAGTGACCCCCTGCCCTTCCATGAGTTTCTGGTGGCAGCCAGGGTAGGAGGGAGCTGGGGGAGGCTTGCTAATCCAGAGCTTACGGGCTGGATGCATGGAAGGGGCCCACGTGAGAGCTTCCAAATCTGCTCCTGGTAATAAAAGCCCTGGGATAGTCACTCTGAGCTCTAAGGTGTTTCAGATCCCATTTGCTTTAGGTCCTCAATTGCCAACCTGATAAATGGAATCGCTTGGGGAGATTTTAAGCCATACCAGTGCCTGGACTAGCACTTGCCTCTCGGAGGTTCCCATGTACATAGTCTCTTTGGGCCTCAAACACCCCAGGGCTGCATCAGGATGCAGCCAGGATCGACAATCACTACTTTGAACGATTTCAAGGGCCGATTTCATTTTTCTCCCGTTGTTTTGGGGCCCTCTATGTTCCAGTCTATAAAACTGGATCCTTTCTTCCACCGCTTTAGAAAGCATACGTATAGGTGCTTTAAATGCACACACACACACACACACATACATACAAGCGACAAACCTCCTTCTGTTCTGTTCTCTTTTTATGGAAGCTAATTTATAGCGCTATTGTTTTTTCCCCTCTAGGAATTCCCTGCAATTTCTCCCTAGCCTTCGAGCTGTAGTATTTACAGCTGGTGTTGGCCCTGAAGGTGCACACAGAATGATTTAGTGGTTTTCTGACTTTCCTTTCTGGTTTAGGCTCTGAGATAGACTGGCTTGATTGTTTTCCTAGAGGCAATGACATCATTTGTTTTTATTTCTATTTTTGAAGGTGAAGATATTTGCTCCTCATGCTGAGCAGAGGCACATCATTAATCCGTTGAAAGAGAGCCCAACTGAAGAGAAGAGAAATGTGCTGGAGGAACGTGCCAGGCGGGCCCACGGGATGCCCAAGACTTGGCAGACCTGAACTCCAGCGAGCTCAGGGCTGTCAGCGGACCTGGTGAGTGAGCCGAAAGCAGCGAGGCCAACTGTTCATTTTAATTAATGCTCACGGACTTCCCGGCCATCTTCCCGAAAGAGTGGTACAGGCTTAGCGACCATTTTGAACCCCTGTTCCAGGCTCTGGGTCTGCAGCACGTGAGAAACACTTGGAGAGTTTTTAAAACCTCCTGATGCCTAGGTTGGGCTTCCTTCGTGGCTCAGACAGTAAAGAATCTGCCTCGGAACTGGGTCGATGGGACTTGAAGAGCTTACGGGCTGGATGCATGGAAGGGGCCACGTGAGAGCTTCCAAATCTGCTCCTGGTAATAAAAGCCCTGGGATAGTCACTCTGAGCTCTAAGGTGTTTCAGATCCCATTTGCTTTAGGTCCTCAATTGCCAACCTGATAAATGGAATCGCTTGGGAGATTTTAAGCCATACCAGTGCCTGGACTAGCACTTGCCTCTCGGAGGTTCCCATGTACATAGTCTCTTTGGGCCTCAACACCCCAGGGCTGCATCAGGATGCAGCCAGGATCGACAATCACTACTTTGAACGATTTCAAGGGCCGATTTCATTTTTCTCCCGTTGTTTTGGGGCCCTCTATGTTCCAGTCTATAAAACTGGATCCTTTCTTCCACCGCTTTAGAAAGCATACGTATAGGTGCTTTAAATGCACACACACACACACACACATACATACAAGCGACAAACCTCCTTCTGTTCTGTTCTCTTTTTATGGAAGCTAATTTATAGCGCTATTGTTTTTTCCCCTCTAGGAATTCCCTGCAATTTCTCCCTAGCCTTCGAGCTGTAGTATTTACAGCTGGTGTTGGCCCTGAAGGTGCACACAGAATGATTTAGTGGTTTTCTGACTTTCCTTTCTGGTTTAGGCTCTGAGATAGACTGGCTTGATTGTTTTCCTAGAGGCAATGACATCATTTGTTTTTATTTCTATTTTTGAAGGTGAAGATATTTGCTCCTCATGCTGAGCAGAGGCACATCATTAATCCGTTGAAAGAGAGCCCAACTGAAGAGAAGAGAAATGTGCTGGAGGAACGTGCCAGGCGGGCCCACGGGATGCCCAAGACTTGGCAGACCTGAACTCCAGCGAGCTCAGGGCTGTCAGCGGACCTGGTGAGTGAGCCGAAAGCAGCGAGGCCAACTGTTCATTTTAATTAATGCTCACGGACTTCCCGGCCATCTTCCCGAAAGAGTGGTACAGGCTTAGCGACCATTTTGAACCCCTGTTCCAGGCTCTGGGTCTGCAGCACGTGAGAAACACTTGGAGAGTTTTTAAAACCTCCTGATGCCTAGGTTGGGCTTCCTTCGTGGCTCAGACAGTAAAGAATCTGCCTGGAATGCAGGAGACCTGGGTTCGATGCCTGGGTCGGGAAGATCCTCTGCAGAAGGATAGTGGTAACCCCCTCCAGTATTCTTGCCTGGAGAATTCCAGGGACAGAGGAGCCTGGTGGGCTACAGTCCATGGGGTTGCAAAGAATCAGACACGACTGAGTGACTGACACACACACAGACCAGTTCCATCAGGCTCTGGGTATAGAAACAGACCTTAGTGGGGTTTTTTTTGTTGTTTTTCCTAATGTTCCCAGATGACTCTACGGTGCAGCCAGATTTGAGACCCAGTGCCCTAGCTCCAGTGACCAGTGGTTCCTAGACGTGGCTGCACCTGGAATCACCCGGTTGACTTCAAAATCATCAAGGCCTATGTCCTTCTGACCTGGGTATTGGAATTAAGATGCCCAGATGATTTTCATATGCAGACAAGTTTGGGAGCCATCCGCCTAGGCCAGTGTGTCTCTATCTTTAAAAGAGGACATGAATCACCTGGAGTCTCGTTGCACTGAAGATTCTGACTGGGCTCCTCGGCGATGGGTGGCCTCTGGACGGCAGCCCACATTCTGGCTCTGCAGTCGCAGCAGAGGACTGTTTTTGGACCTTTTCTGTGCAGGAATCACTTACAGAGAGACGACTCCATCTTTTCAAAGAAAAGATTGATTTACAAGTTTGACTGTCTTAGATGTTTTGATTTTTTAAAATGAGTTCCTTTCAGACGGATCTATATGTTATATATTTCTTTTTCAAACTAAATAATTAAAATCACTTTTAGGATTATTTAAAACGTTCACAGGGGGCTTCCCTGGTGGCTCAGATGGTAAAGAATCTGCCTGCAATGCAGGAGACTTGGGTTTGATCCCTGGGCTGGGAAGATCCTCTGGAGAAGGGAATGGCACCCCCCTCCAGTATTTTTGCCCAGAGATAGTGGCGGGGGTTGCAGACATCCGAAGGCTTTGCTGGGCTGGAAAACACCACAAGTCATCACTCCCAAGCCTGGTGCCTGAGCTAAGATCGGCTGCAATAGTTGAGGGCTGGTTGTGTGGCCATGTGGGCCTTGCCTGTGGCCATCTTGGGCTTCCTTAGAACCCATGGACCTCAGGTGCTCAGGTTGCTCATGTGAGAGCTGGCATCGTTTAAAACAAGCATTCCAAGAAAACTCGGCTTTCCTCTTCGGATTTATCCAAGAAGTTCCTTAGCATTGTTTCCGCTACATTGTTAAGATCACAGTGAGACCAGATTCAAAGCAAGGAGACTATAAAAGGCCCAGAGTACTGGGAGGCGTGAGTGCTGGGACACTGTCTTTGGAAGCTTGCTGTACATTATATGTATACAAAGTTTATTATGTAAACAAATTTAAATACCTATTTAGAAAACCCCATGCAGGGTGAGGGAAAGTGATTGTATTTGAAAGTGACTGGTGTTTTGAAATTTTACTCTTCTTCCATTGCAGATAGATTTGCCTTAAGATACCTTTAGGGCTTCACAGGTGGCTTAGTGGTAAAGAATGCAGGAGCTGTAGAAGACATGGGTTCGATCCCAGGGTCGGGAAGATCCCCTGGATAAAGAAATGGCAACCCACTCCAGTATTCTTGCATGGAGAATCCCATGGACAGAGGAGCCTGGTGGGCCACAGTCCATGGGGGCACAAAGAGCTGGACACTACTGAGTGACTGAGCATGGAAGCAAGACAACTTTAGAAAGATAATCACCCATCAGTTGCTAAAATTTAGTGTCTTCACATCTAAGACAGTATTACTTGTAAATCGATAAAAAATTACTGCTATTAAAAAATGTTATTCTAGCACATAAAGAGAGGTTTTTGTTTTTAGGAGAAATAAAATTATCTCAGGAAATCTATAGTTCTACTTTGTACCAAAATTGAAATGTTTAGTAAAAATTAGCATCAGGATGGGTATCCCAGCTTGCGATTCAGAATTTCATACTATTGATGCGCAATGCTTGTTAGCTTTATTATGATTAGGTTAATAGAAACCCTTTGTCTGTCTATAATGTGCATTTGCTACAAGGGCTACACTGAAGCCATCAGGATTAGGTCTGGGTTCTGGAATGCGGCACCGATTTACAAACATCTCTGAATGCGCTACACGAGTTTAATACAAGCCTGGTGCCTGAGCTAAGATCGGCTGCAATAGTTGAGGGCTGGTTGTGTGGCCATGTGGGCCTTGCCTGTGGCCATCTTGGGCTTCCTTAGAACCCATGGACCTCAGGTGCTCAGGTTGCTCATGTGAGAGCTGGCATCGTTTAAAACAAGCATTCCAAGAAAACTCGGCTTTCCTCTTCGGATTTATCCAAGAAGTTCCTTAGCATTGTTTCCGCTACATTGTTAAGATCACAGTGAGACCAGATTCAAAGCAAGGAGACTATAAAAGGCCCAGAGTACTGGGAGGCGTGAGTGCTGGGACACTGTCTTTGGAAGCTTGCTGTACATTATATGTATACAAAGTTTATTATGTAAACAAATTTAAATACCTATTTAGAAAACCCCATGCAGGGTGAGGGAAAGTGATTGTATTTGAAAGTGACTGGTGTTTTGAAATTTTACTCTTCTTCCATTGCAGATAGATTTGCCTTAAGATACCTTTAGGGCTTCACAGGTGGCTTAGTGGTAAAGAATGCAGGAGCTGTAGAAGACATGGGTTCGATCCCAGGGTCGGGAAGATCCCCTGGATAAAGAAATGGCAACCCACTCCAGTATTCTTGCATGGAGAATCCCATGGACAGAGGAGCCTGGTGGGCCACAGTCCATGGGGGCACAAAGAGCTGGACACTACTGAGTGACTGAGCATGGAAGCAAGACAACTTTAGAAAGATAATCACCCATCAGTTGCTAAAATTTAGTGTCTTCACATCTAAGACAGTATTACTTGTAAATCGATAAAAAATTACTGCTATTAAAAAATGTTATTCTAGCACATAAAGAGAGGTTTTTGTTTTTAGGAGAAATAAAATTATCTCAGGAAATCTATAGTTCTACTTTGTACCAAAATTGAAATGTTTAGTAAAAATTAGCATCAGGATGGGTATCCCAGCTTGCGATTCAGAATTTCATACTATTGATGCGCAATGCTTGTTAGCTTTATTATGATTAGGTTAATAGAAACCCTTTGTCTGTCTATAATGTGCATTTGCTACAAGGGCTACACTGAAGCCATCAGGATTAGGTCTGGGTTCTGGAATGCGGCACCGATTTTTACAAAAACATCTCCGAGTCACTCTGAGAAACATAGATGGCTATCCTGACTTTAATGCATTAAGGTCTTATCAACTCCGGAAGACGTTAAAGAAATGCTCTTTTTTCCGTCCAGCTCATATGTATTGCTCTTGCATGTCTTTATTGTTTGCTTAAGAACAAATTGTTCCCAGGTTTGTTTTGTCCGCTGTCTCAGAGGACCCCGGGTCTGCTGTCTTTGCAGGTGGTCTGGGGTGGCCCAGAACTGAACAGCCCACAGGTCTGCGGAGGACACCCCAAGCCTCCTGCTGTGCTCAGAAGCCCACGAGCTGGTGCCGCGTTTCCCTGTGCGGGCGGCCGAAGCCTTCCTGCCTGGGAAGCCGCAGCGGGTCCAGAGGGATAGAAGAGGATGAAAGGCTTCCTGTTGGGTAAGCACGTTCCTATTTCCTTTCCTCCCGATGCGTGTGAATGGGACTGCTTTTCTGATCGTTTCACGAATTCGCTTTCGTTGCGGGACTGCGGTGTTTGGTGACGGGCATTAATGCGGGGGTGGACGTGGCAAGGGACGGTCGTTCCAAGTGACGAGACCCGGTGGCGTTGAATCATGAGAAGAGGTAGCCTCTGAAATACTCTGGCTTAGTCTCTAAGAAAACCGTTTCCATATAGCAGTTTTCTCGTAGGCGATCGTTCCGCTGTATGGATCCACGTGCGCTGACTTGAATGGGTTCCTGCGGGTCCTCCTGCGCGTAGCCTTCTTTTCTCTTCTGGATACTTCACTGAAGCTTCCTATTGGGACAGACCTCTGTGCGCGCTGCCTGTGAGCTTTCCTTCTGAGTGCTGCAGTGTCTGAGAGGCCAGCGTGAGCCGTCATTTCAGCTCTCTTCACCGTCATGCTGTCAGGTGCCTGAGGGGCATTTTCGCCCCCTCGGTCAGATCTCCCCTGCTCATAGGGTTGCTGATGCACATGCAGCAGACGTGGCCGCGGGGGCGGGAGGCGATCCTGCCACTTCCCAAGTGGCACCGACAGGCGCCTTGGTGGCGTGGCCCCTCATGGGAAAATTGTGATGGAACAGGAAAAATGATGGGGGGTGAGGGGGGTATTTTCTAATGTGTTTGAAAAGTGTGATAGTATTTGGAAGACATGGCTCAAGGAGAAGTATCTTAGCTCCAATCCGTTTCATCACACGCTGTACTCATCGATTATGGGTACTTTCCACGTGATCTTGACTCACAGATGAAAGAGCTGGCGTGGAGAGCCATGGTTTTTGGACCAGCACGTTGTCACTGTGGTTTTTTTTATTTGTGAAAGTCAGAAGTAATACTTTCATGCCACGTTTCGCACAGATGGACACGGGGCTGTTCCAGAGACTTTACCCGGTTCAGTCCAGCTTGGTGCCTGCCCAGCCTCCGCTGTCACTGGGTCGTGGGTGGGTGGGTGCTTGACCTGTTCTTAGAAATCACTGCAACAGGAAGCTAGGGGAGGTTTATAAGTGAGACGATGATATCAAGCATTGATATCTTTCTTAGCAATGGCATACGGCTACTTTTCATTATATCTGTGAAGGTATTTATTCTCTTCTGTATGATCAGATAAAGCCATGACACGTTAAATATCATATGGATACCTTTTTTGATTGTAATATAATGGATTTTATCCTAGGTGGAATGACACTTATTCATCTGATAGATCTGTGTTTATTATAAAATCAAATGAATTAGTAAAAGGTGGAGACATAAATGAACCATAAAGACAAGGGCCAAAGTCACCTAAAGGTTTGCCTGTTAAGTTGGCACGAGTGTTAACATCCTGGCGTATTTTCATCTGGCCTCACATGATGGTGTAAAGCTCATGTTGAATATACAGTTCTCTTGCTACGTTCTTTTGATATGCTGCGCTGCTGTCACCTGATGGGCAGGGTTCCATCAGGGGCTAGAGTAGTAGGTTTTGACACACTCACCTGCTTTGGATGTCTTTTTTTTTTTTTTAAGATATCTACAATTCATTTTATTTTATTCATTTGCTTGTTTTATGTTTGCCTGTGCTGCGTCTTCGTCTTTCAGTGATGAAATACATCGGTGACAGAGGTCGAGCGCTACAGGGCAGAGACAGGTTTTTTTGTTTTTGTTTTTGTTTTTTTTTTAATTTTAACGACTCAACAACAACAACAAAGTGATTACTCTTCCTGGACTGCTTGGGGGCAGTGCCCGTACAGTGTGCCCTGGACTTACGCCGGGTTTTCTCCCCTCGATTTCTTTCGAAGCAGACACCATTGCGCCCATTTTACAGGTGAAGGCAATGAGGTTCAGCTGGAGGAAGGTTCCGATAGCAGGGTCGGGCGCAGCAGGAACTCGGGCTGCCTCCGTGGGAAGCTCCCCGGACGGCACTGGCACCCGTGGCCTCTCAGATGCCCACGGATCTTCTCGGGGGCGCCTGGGAGGATGGATTCCGCCGGTCGGGGAAGGGCGTGCGACTTCGAATCCTGCCGGCTCGCTGCAGCTGCGGGGCTAGGCAGGGGTCTCAGTTCTCCCACGTGGGGAGAGGGCCCCCTCCCAAGCCTTCTGAACGGCAGCCGGAAGCCTGGGCCTTGGGCCCTCGGAGCCTGTGCATCTCCGGTCGCGCACACAGCCCTTACCTTCGAGCCTCAGCCCCGAGTCGCGGCGTCCGTCCCGCGGTGGGGCCTGGCCGGGCCCTGGCCACACTGTCCCCCTCGAGACAGTTCTTAAAGTGGAGGCAGCATCCAGTTTTTCTGATTCATCTTTCTGCCCTACAAAGTCACACGAACAGGAAGGGAAGGCGTTCCAGGATGGAATAAGACGTGCAGAAAAGGGCCTCCCTGGTGACTCAGATGGAAAAGAATCCACCTCCAGTGCAGGAGACCTGGAGTCAATCCCCAGTCGTCTTGCCTGGAGAATTCCATGGACAGAGGAGCCTGGCAGGCTACGGTCCGTGGGGTCGCCAAGAGGCAGAGGTGACTGAGCCATCTTCACTTTCATTTTTTTCTGCTAGAGAAAGAGGCTCGTTCAGGTGGCTCCTCACTGGAAGGAAGGAGCCTGCAGGTCTCTGCAGGGCGGCCTGCAGACTCCACCTGGGTCTTTTCCTCTTGTCGGTCTTACCATGCACCTTTCACTGCAGTAAACCTTAGCCATGAGCATAGCCTCGTGCAGGGCCCCCTGAGTTCTTCTGGGGCACACCCGAATGTGTGCGTGATCTTAGGGGTCCCCCCCCCCCAGTATATACCAGCACGGGGGCTCCCCAGAGCTGGCAAAGGGGTTTCTGAGGACTGAGGAATGTTGGCTCAAGACCACAGACCTGGGCCGAGGATGCAGAAATACAGAGAAGGAGCTGGAATAAGCCTCTCTTTGTGAGCTGGAGCCCTGGGCCCCGTCTCATGGTGGCTTTTCTCCCTGAGTGTCTAGTCTGTCATACGAACAGTGGGCTGAGCTGCATCCTCGCTGCTGTCCCCGAGGAGAAGGAAGGGAGGGAGGGAGCATTTGCCGCGATGCCCGGACATCGCATCAGAGCTGCCTGAGCCCCGTCTTGGGCTTTCTTAAGGTGGAAGAGCTCCCAAGCTGTTCTTGCCCCCCAGCCTCATGGAAGAAAGGACAAGGGCTTAGCTTTATTTTCGTCATTCTGTCCAAAGTCTCCACCAGCATCGTGGCTCTCGAATGCCCCAGCTTTCTTAGAGGAATCATCTAGAAAAGAATGTGGGGGGCCAGTCTCTCTCTTCCTCTCCCTCCTCTGTTTCTTTTTTGTATGTGATAAGGTGAGGGTAGATGGTGTGCAGGGCTGTTAGCAAAGAGGATACTTCAGCTGCCTCTACTGACTCGTGTTCCCGCAGGTCTTCTGCCTTCATTGTACTCAGTGGGCATCACAGCCAATATCAAAGTCACCTTGAGTGACACTGTCCCCCTCGGGAGAGACTGTCTTCACCAACCCCTCCTGCTGCTCTGAAGCAACCTTCAGGGGTGTTGAAAAATAAACAGAGTCATATAAAAATTTTAAAAGAGTTCAGTTAAGCAAAAATGGATCTGAATCATGTAGCCCTCCGGGCTTCCCTGGTAGCTCAGCTGGTAATGAATCTGCCTGCAGTGCAGGAGACCCTAGTTCGATTCCTGAGCTGGGAAGATCTCCTGGAGGAGGGCATAGCCACCCATTCCAGTGTTCTTGCCTGGAATCCCCATGGACAAAGAAGTCCATGGGGTCGCAAAGAGACAGACACAACTGAGTAGCCACAACACAGCTTGCATACCTGGGTCTTTTCCTCTGTCGGTCTTACCATGCACCTTTCACTGCAGTAAACCTTAGCCATGAGCATAGCCTGCAGGGCCCCTGAGTTCTTCTGGGGCACACGAATGTGTGCGTGATCTTAGGGGTCCCAGTATATACCAGCACGGGGCTCCAGAGCTGGCAAAGGGGTTTCTGAGGACTGAGGAATGTTGGCTCAAGACCACAGACCTGGGCCGAGGATGCAGAAATACAGAGAAGGAGCTGGAATAAGCCTCTCTTTGTGAGCTGGAGCCCTGGGCCCCGTCTCATGGTGGCTTTTCTCCCTGAGTGTCTAGTCTGTCATACGAACAGTGGGCTGAGCTGCATCCTCGCTGCTGTCCCCGAGGAGAAGGAAGGGAGGGAGGGAGCATTTGCCGCGATGCCCGGACATCGCATCAGAGCTGCCTGAGCCCCGTCTTGGGCTTTCTTAAGGTGGAAGAGCTCCCAAGCTGTTCTTGCCCCCCAGCCTCATGGAAGAAAGGACAAGGGCTTAGCTTTATTTTCGTCATTCTGTCCAAAGTCTCCACCAGCATCGTGGCTCTCGAATGCCCCAGCTTTCTTAGAGGAATCATCTAGAAAAGAATGTGGGGGGCCAGTCTCTCTCTTCCTCTCCCTCCTCTGTTTCTTTTTTGTATGTGATAAGGTGAGGGTAGATGGTGTGCAGGGCTGTTAGCAAAGAGGATACTTCAGCTGCCTCTACTGACTCGTGTTCCCAGGTCTTCTGCCTTCATTGTACTCAGTGGGCATCACAGCCAATATCAAAGTCACCTTGAGTGACACTGTCCCCCTCGGGAGAGACTGTCTTCACCAACCCCTCCTGCTGCTCTGAAGCAACCTTCAGGGGTGTTGAAAAATAAACAGAGTCATATAAAAATTTTAAAAGAGTTCAGTTAAGCAAAAATGGATCTGAATCATGTAGCCCTCCGGGCTTCCCTGGTAGCTCAGCTGGTAATGAATCTGCCTGCAGTGCAGGAGACCCTAGTTCGATTCCTGAGCTGGGAAGATCTCCTGGAGGAGGGCATAGCCACCCATTCCAGTGTTCTTGCCTGGTGAATCCCCATGGACAAAGAAGTCCATGGGGTCGCAAAGAGACAGACACAACTGAGTAGCCACAACACAGCTTGCAATTGAATAGGTAGAAAGGAGCTGTAAGGAGCTATGCTAAGGAAAGACTTTTATAGGCAGAAGGGAGTGGAAACAGGAATGTTAACGCTAGGCTAAAAAAACCCTGCATTGCCAAGTTACTTTCCTTAGAGAATGGCAGGGATCTATCAGGTTCACTGGTTCAACATTCTAGGTATGGAGGAGTAGAAACTAATTCAACTAAGCCTCAATTTGGTGGATGTGGGCTTAGAAGAAACCATTCCATTTTGGGTTCTCTGTCTTGGTTTTGTAAAAAATTTATTTTTAATTGGAGGATAATTGCTTTACACTGTTGCATTGGTTTCTGCCAGACAATAATGTGAGTCGGTCGTTCAGTGTAGACGTATCCCTGGGGCTTCCCAGGTGGCTCAGTGGTAAAGAATCTGCCTGCCAGGTGGGAGACATGGGTTTGATCCCTGGGTCACGAAGGTCCCCTGGAGGAGGAAATGGCCGCCCCTTCCAGTCGCCTCGCCTGGAGAATCCTGTGGGCAGAGAAGCCTGAAGGGCTACGGTCCACAGAGTCATGAGAAGTCAGATATGACTGGACATGCACGCGTAAGCGTGTGTCCCCTCCCTCTTGAACCTTCCTCGCACGCCCCCAGCCCCCCTCTAGGTTGTCAGCACTCAGGTGAGCTCCCTGTGCTGCACAGCAGCTTCCACTTGCTATCTGTTTCACATGTGGTGTTGTGTATGTTTCTATGCTTTTCTTTCAACTCCTCCCCTCTTCTTCCCCTATGGTGTCCACTAGTCTGTCCTCTATGTTTGCATCTCTGTTGCTGCCCTGCAAATAGGTTCAGCAGTACCGTTTTCCTAAATTTCATGTGTATGCATCATATACAATATTTGTTTTTCTTTCTTACTTACTTCACTCTGTATAACAGACTCTAGATTCATCCACCTCATTAAAACTGACTCAGAGATGCCCCTTTTCATGGCTGAGTAATATTCCATTGTACCTATGTACCACAGTTTTTTGTATTTTTTAAAAATCCATTCATCTCCTGGAGGAGGGCATAGCCACCCATTCCAGTGTTCTTGCCTGGGAATCCCCATGGACAAAGAAGTCCATGGGGTCGCAAAGAGACAGACACAACTGAGTAGCCACAACACAGCTTGCAATTGAATAGGTAGAAAGGAGCTGTAAGGAGCTATGCTAAGGAAAGACTTTTATAGGCAGAAGGGAGTGGAAACAGGAATGTTAACGCTAGGCTAAAAAAACCCTGCATTGCCAAGTTACTTTCCTTAGAGAATGGCAGGGATCTATCAGGTTCACTGGTTCAACATTCTAGGTATGGAGGAGTAGAAACTAATTCAACTAAGCCTCAATTTGGTGGATGTGGGCTTAGAAGAAACCATTCCATTTTGGGTTCTCTGTCTTGGTTTTGTAAAAAATTTATTTTTAATTGGAGGATAATTGCTTTACACTGTTGCATTGGTTTCTGCCAGACAATAATGTGAGTCGGTCGTTCAGTGTAGACGTATCCCTGGGGCTTCCCAGGTGGCTCAGTGGTAAAGAATCTGCCTGCCAGGTGGGAGACATGGGTTTGATCCCTGGGTCACGAAGGTCCCCTGGAGGAGGAAATGGCCGCCCCTTCCAGTCGCCTCGCCTGGAGAATCCTGTGGGCAGAGAAGCCTGAAGGGCTACGGTCCACAGAGTCATGAGAAGTCAGATATGACTGGACATGCAGCGTAAGCGTGTGTCCCCTCCCTCTTGAACCTTCCTCGCACGCCCCCAGCCCCCCTCTAGGTTGTCAGCACTCAGGTGAGCTCCCTGTGCTGCACAGCAGCTTCCACTTGCTATCTGTTTCACATGTGGTGTTGTGTATGTTTCTATGCTTTTCTTTCAACTCCTCCCCTCTTCTTCCCCTATGGTGTCCACTAGTCTGTCCTCTATGTTTGCATCTCTGTTGCTGCCCTGCAAATAGGTTCAGCAGTACCGTTTTCCTAAATTTCATGTGTATGCATCATATACAATATTTGTTTTTCTTTCTTACTTACTTCACTCTGTATAACAGACTCTAGATTCATCCACCTCATTAAAACTGACTCAGAGATGCCCCTTTTCATGGCTGAGTAATATTCCATTGTACCTATGTACCACAGTTTTTTGTATTTTTTAAAAATCCATTCATCTCTTGATGGACATCAAGGTTGTTTCTATGTCCTGGCTATTGTAAATAGTGCTGCACTGACCATTGGAGGACACGTGTCTTTCTCAGTTATGGTTTCTTCAGGGTATATGCCCAGTACTGGGATTGCTGGGTCATATGGTAGTTTTATTCCTAGTTTTTACATCTCCACACTGTTCTCCATAGTGGCTGTATCAATTTGCATTCCACCAGCAGTGCAAGAGGGTTCTTTTTTCTCCACACGCTTCCAGCATTTTTTGTTTGTATATTTTTTGATGATGGCCATTCTGACCAGTGTGAAGGGATGTCTTGTTTTTAACAGGGGTTATTTGAGGATGTTATTAATGGTCCTCAGATCTTGACCCTAGAAACTTCTGAAATGAATTAAGACAGGATAATCAAATTTAACCTCAAGGTCACAGTGGAAATCCCCTCTTCTTTTCCTCATATTAACCTTGTTTGGATTCATCTAGGTGAACATGATATGTTCTATGGAACAGCATGACCCATGTAATACAGAGCCAACAATAGACAATTCTATGCGTTTCTAAGTACTGCTTTTGTTATATTATATACATTTGGATATATGGCATTTTTGTTATTGGTTAGTTCTAAACAATATATGATTTTCTCTATAATTTCTTTTGTGATTTGAGTTATTTAGAGGAATGTTTACTTATAAACACTTCAGGCCTTTTAAATTGTATTTTTATATTGATTTTTTTCAGCTTAAATTTTTAAAACATTTTAGTTTAAAATTTGTGTTGATTTAGGTATAGTTGATTTACGTTATTGTGTTCGTTTCAACAGAGTGAATCAGTTTAACATATACATATCCACTCTTTTTTTTTTAAATTCTTTTCCCATATAGACCATTACAGAGTATTAAGTAGCATCCCTGGGCTACACAGTAGGTCCTTCCTGGTTATCTGTTTATATATGGTAGTGTGTTTGGGTTCCAATTTTTTTTTTGTATAACAGACTCTAGATTCATCCACCTCATTAAAACTGACTCAGAGATGCCCCTTTTCATGGCTGAGTAATATTCCATTGTACCTATGTACCACAGTTTTTTGTATTTTTTAAAAATCCATTCATCTCTTGATGGACATCAAGGTTGTTTCTATGTCCTGGCTATTGTAAATAGTGCTGCACTGACCATTGGAGGACACGTGTCTTTCTCAGTTATGGTTTCTTCAGGGTATATGCCCAGTACTGGGATTGCTGGGTCATATGGTAGTTTTATTCCTAGTTTTTACATCTCCACACTGTTCTCCATAGTGGCTGTATCAATTTGCATTCCACCAGCAGTGCAAGAGGGTTCTTTTTTCTCCACACGCTTCCAGCATTTTTTGTTTGTATATTTTTTGATGATGGCCATTCTGACCAGTGTGAAGGGATGTCTTGTTTTTAACAGGGGTTATTTGAGGATGTTATTAATGGTCCTCAGATCTTGACCCTAGAAACTTCTGAAATGAATTAAGACAGGATAATCAAATTTAACCTCAAGGTCACAGTGGAAATCCCCTCTTCTGTTTCCTCATATTAACCTTGTTTGGATTCATCTAGGTGAACATGATATGTTCTATGGAACAGCATGACCCATGTAATACAGAGCCAACAATAGACAATTCTATGCGTTTCTAAGTACTGCTTTTGTTATATTATATACATTTGGATATATGGCATTTTTGTTATTGGTTAGTTCTAAACAATATATGATTTTCTCTATAATTTCTTTTGTGATTTGAGTTATTTAGAGGAATGTTTACTTATAAACACTTCAGGCCTTTTAAATTGTATTTTTATATTGATTTTTTTCAGCTTAAATTTTTAAAACATTTTAGTTTAAAATTTGTGTTGATTTAGGTATAGTTGATTTACGTTATTGTGTTCGTTTCAACAGAGTGAATCAGTTTAACATATACATATCCACTCTTTTTTTTTTAAATTCTTTTCCCATATAGACCATTACAGAGTATTAAGTAGCATCCCTGGGCTACACAGTAGGTCCTTCCTGGTTATCTGTTTATATATGGTAGTGTGTATGTGTCGATTCCAATCTCCTGATTTATTATATTGATTTTTAACTTGATTGGATTGCGATTAGAGAAGATGATCTGGATGATTCAGTGCTTTCAAAAGTTAAGAACTGCTTTATGCCCAAGTACATGGTCCATTTTTTGTAAGTGTTCTATGAGATTTTTAAAAGATTGTGAATTCTCTAGTTGTTGAGTACAAAGCCCTCTATATGTCTCTTAAATAAGCCATGTTGATTGTGTTTAAAGCTTTTATACTCTATTTATTTTGGTTTGCTTGAAACATAAACTACTGGAGAGACGTTAATATTTTCTCACTATAGTGTTGAGTTTATTCCTCTTTAAATTATTTTAACTACCTCGTGATTTCAATTTAGCATTATTATTTTTTCTCTAGCAGTGCTTTTTTTGGCTTGAAATCTTTTTATATTAAAATTTATTTATTCTAGTTCACTTTTGTTAGTACTGAATCTATGTTTCCCTCATCTTTTTTACTTTCAACTTTTCTGCAGCTTTATGTGTCTTCATTAAATCACATACCTGGATTTTAAAAAATTTTTGGCTTCTTTTATTGGTTTTTCATTTATTTATTTTCATCCACCTTTATTCTTTGGCCTGTGTGGGCCTCTCATCACAGTGACCTCTCTCTCTCCCAGAGCACTGGCTCTGGGCTCATGCACTCCAGAGCACTGACTCATAGCTGGACACACTGGCCTAGCTGCTCCGCGGCACGTGGGATCTTCCCAGGCGAGGGATCGAACTGGGGCCCCTTGCACTGCAAGGTGGACTCTTTACCAACTGGACCACCAGGGAAGCCCCCATAACTGGATTTTTTAAAAAATATCTGTCTTTTCCCTTTTTTAAATTTTACCCCCCTCCTTCATTTTTTTTTAATTGGTTTCTTATTTATTTATTTTCATCCATCTTTATTCCTTGGTCTATGGGCCTCCCATTGCAGTGGTCTCTCATTGCAGAGCACTGGCTCTGGACACATGTGCTCCAGAGCGCTTGCTCACAACTGGACACACTGGTCCAGCCGCTCTGCGGCATGTAGGACCTTCCGGGACCAGGGATCGAACCAGTGCCCCCTGCACTGGAAGGCGGACTCCCTAGTCACTGGACCACCAGGGAAGCCCCATAACTGGATTTTAAAAATGCCTTTTAGAAACTCCAGAAGTAGACACAAAAATTATTTTTAAAAATGGTAAAATGGGGCTTCCCTTCAATCCAGCTGCACTTTAACCAGTGCGTGAGTAAACAGAATATGGTGTATCCACATAATGGAACGCTCCTCGGCACAGAAAGGAAATGAAATACCAATACAAATGTGGAAAAACCTTAACATTATTGTGCTAAATGAAGGAGCCAGATACATAAGTATGTATTGTATGATTCCATTTATATGAAATGTTGGAAAAAGAGATAGAAAGGTGATTGTTGGCTGCTGAGGACTGGAGATGGGAGTGGGAATTGAGCAAGCCTGAAGAATGTTTGCAAGGGATACAAATTTTCTAAAACTGGATTGCAGTGATAGTTGTACAACTCTATGCATTTACTGGACTTCCCCTCGTAGCTCAGTCAGTAAAGACTCCGCCTGCAGTGGAAGAGACTTGGGTTCGATTCCTGGGTCGGGAAGATCCCCTGGAGAAGGAAATGGCAACTCACTCTAGTATTGTTGTCTGGAGAATTCCATGGAAAGAGGAGCCAGGCAGGCTACAGTCCGTGGGGTCACAAGAGTTGGCCACGACTGAGTGACTAAGCCACCACCACCGCACAGTGAACAAGAGTAAAGTTGCATTTACTATAAACTCATAAAATGTAAAATGGAGGGCTCCCCCTGGTGGTCCAGTTGGTAAACAGTCCACCTTGCAGTGCAAGGGGCGCCGATTCGATCCCTGGCCTGGGAAGATCCCACGTGCCGCGGAGCGGCTGGACTGATGTGTCCAATTCCAGCGCTCTGGAGCGCATGTACCCAGAACCGGTGCTCTGCAATGAGAGGCCACTGCAATGGTAGGCCCACATGGGCCAAAGAATAAAAGATAGATGAAAATAAATAAAAGAGGCATGATGGGGAAAAAGATAAAATATTAAAAAATGTAAAATGGATGAATTGTGACAAGTAAAGTAGGCAATGAATTTTGGGAAAAAGTCAAAAAATATTTAAAAACCAGTGCCCCTGCACTGGAAGGCGGACTCCCTAGTCACTGGACCACCAGGAAGCCCCATAACTGGATTTTAAAAATGCCTTTTAGAAACTCCAGAAGTAGACACAAAAATTATTTTTAAAAATGGTAAAATGGGGCTTCCCTTCAATCCAGCTGCACTTTAACCAGTGCGTGAGTAAACAGAATATGGTGTATCCACATAATGGAACGCTCCTCGGCACAGAAAGGAAATGAAATACCAATACAAATGTGGAAAAACCTTAACATTATTGTGCTAAATGAAGGAGCCAGATACATAAGTATGTATTGTATGATTCCATTTATATGAAATGTTGGAAAAAGAGATAGAAAGGTGATTGTTGGCTGCTGAGGACTGGAGATGGGAGGGGGAATTGAGCAAGCCTGAAGAATGTTTGCAAGGGATACAAATTTTCTAAAACTGGATTGCAGTGATAGTTGTACAACTCTATGCATTTACTGGACTTCCCCTCGTAGCTCAGTCAGTAAAGACTCCGCCTGCAGTGGAAGAGACTTGGGTTCGATTCCTGGGTCGGAAGATCCCTGGAGAAGGAAATGGCAACTCACTCTAGTATTGTTGTCTGGAGAATTCCATGGAAAGAGGAGCCAGGCAGGCTACAGTCCGTGGGGTCACAAGAGTTGGCCACGACTGAGTGACTAAGCCACCACCACCGCACAGTGAACAAGAGTAAAGTTGCATTTACTATAAACTCATAAAATGTAAAATGGAGGGCTCCCCCTGGTGGTCCAGTTGGTAAACAGTCCACCTTGCAGTGCAAGGGGCGCCGATTCGATCCCTGGCCTGGGAAGATCCCACGTGCCGCGGAGCGGCTGGACTGATGTGTCCAATTCCAGCGCTCTGGAGCGCATGTACCCAGAACCGGTGCTCTGCAATGAGAGGCCACTGCAATGGTAGGCCCACATGGGCCAAAGAATAAAAGATAGATGAAAATAAATAAAAGAGGCATGATGGGGAAAAAGAAAAAAAATATTAAAAAAAATGTAAAATGGATGAATTGTGACATGTAAAGTAGATTTGAATAAAACACATATCTAAAAGAATGTGTTCCTGGTTGTTGCATTTTTTTATGTGGAGCACTTAGTCCACATTTTTTTTTTTCTAATTATGGGTATATCTGGATTTTTTCTATTATTTTCTATTATACATTCTGTTTATTCTGCCTTTTCTAGATTTCTTTTCCCCTTCCTTCCTTGATTTTCTTCAGATTATTTTTCCCTAATTCCATATTTCTACCTGTATTAACCTGGAAGTGATACATTCTACTGTTGTTTTATAATATACTCACCCTAGAAATGTTAACATATATATATGAATATATATATATGTATGAAAGTTGCTTAGTCATGTCTGACCCTTTGAGATCCCATGGATGAACGGTGGAATTCTCTAGGCAAGAATACTGGAGTGGGCCCTTCCCTTCTCCAGGGGATCTTCCTAACCCAGGGATTGAACCCAGTCTGTTGCATTGCAGGAGGATTCTTTACCGTCTGAGCCACCAGGAAAGCCCAAGAATACAGGAGTGGGTAGCCTATCCCTTCCCCAGGGGATTTTCCTGGCCCAGGAATCAAACTGGGGTCTCCTGCATTGCAGGTGAATTGTGTACCAGCTGAGCTACAAGGGAATACTTACAAATCAAAGTCTGGAGTTAATAGCCTGCCCTTTTCTTAGACAACATAGAATTTAGAGTACCTAAGCTATAGTAACCTCATGCTCTTATATAAGAGCATAGGGTTATTATATACATATATAATATATAGCCTATATATTATATAATTGTATTGTATATATAATGTATAATGTTGCAATTTGTGACCCCACAGTATATTTTGATATTTATACAGTTTAATATTTATTTGGCTATCCATATATATATATATATACTATGTTTTGGCTGTCATTCTTCATTACATCTCATCTGTGATATTTGTCTCAAACCCCATTTTTTGTAATGAAAGGTGAAATAATTACAAAAATCTTTTGCAGTGAAAGAGTGTGTTGAATAAGAATACAGCTCCTAGAGTTAAAGGGCTTTATTTTTAGACTTTGAAAAAGATTTTTATGCTTTAAAAATAAAGTATTCCTAGAGGGATACCCTGAACCATGCTCAGGGGTCACATCTAGCCAGTGGCAGAGGCAGGGTTTGAACTCATGAAGCTCTTATTGTAAACCCAGTAGCATCCATTGTGAAGGGCTTCTGATAGTGCAGAGTCTGAGGAGTCAGGACCCCCTTCCCTGTCAGCAAGTAGTCTAGGCGTTCAGATCCCTCTCATGTTCGAGATTGTTGAGGCTCATAAATAACTCCTCTGAAGAGTTTACGCAAACCGTGGGTGACTTGGATTTCAGCCTTATGAATGCTTATAACATACATTTTTATGTTTCTTATGTCTTTATTATCTCACTAAAATAGGTAACTGGAATGGTCTTGCAAAATTTACAGCGCAAGACTCCTTCCACGTGCATCCAGTTCCGTGCTGGGGCTCTCTTCAGTGTGCTGTGTGTATTCGCAGGCAGCCCCGTGTTCTCTAAGCAGAGCACTGAATTTCCCCCGATACAAAGTCACGTCCATGTGGTCAAGCTGCAGGAGAGACTGTGTGCTGCAATTGTTACATGCTAGATTTTGAAGCTATCTTTGCGGGGGAGGGTTCTTTCAGAAGGGTGGCCAGCACCGCGTACTCTTCCAGGTCTTCGAGGTTTTCGATCACCTCTATAAGCCTTTCCACCGCGTGGCTGGGCAGCGTGCTGCCGGCGTTGGCTCTGAACTTGTCCCGTAGGTCCTTCTGGCTCAGAGGCTTCCTCCAGTGACCGTAGAAGGTGTCCGAACGCTCGGTGAGCACGGCGCCGTCCTCTAGAGCCACGCTCACCTCGCAGTACAGCGTGTCGAAGTTGGGTCGGTTGTCCCGAGGGTGCTCCAGCTCCACCTTGCCCAGCAGCTCTCTCACCTGCGGCCTGCTGACCTGGCGTGCGTGGAAGGATGGGACCGTGATGGCCCCATCCAGCAGCGTGGCACAGGCCACGTACTGCAGCGAGTGGCGGGCTTCGTGCTCGGAGCCGGGGAAGGGCCTGTTCACGTACTGAATGTCTGGAATTCTAAGCACGATCCTCGCAACGTGGTCGGCAGGGAGCGGGGCTCTGTCCGGGACCAGGTGCTTTCTCACCGAGGCGGCTGCGTCGGCCACCCAGTGGGTGGCCAGATGGGCCGGGAAACTCTTGAAGGCCACGTCCTGCTGGTCCAGCAGCCAAGTGTGCGAATCTAGGTCTGGAAGGACGTTGGGCGAATAGTTGGCATAGAAGGCCCCAAACCCGGTCTCCAAGTCCAAGACCCGTCTGTTTCCCTGGAGACCCAGCCTGGCCAGAAGAACGGCTTCCAGCCCGTGCCTGGCAGCATTGCCCATGTGAAGTGGCTTGATCTGCGTGGCGGCATTTGCCATGGGTGCCCCCGCCTGAGAAACAGCGATGGCCAGGGCCTCGTGGCACTCGGTCACGCTGAGCCCCAACAGCTTAGAGGCTGCAGCCGCACTCCCCAAAGTTCCCACCACGGAGGGGGGATGGAATCTGAAAAGAGAAGGAAGACAGAGACGGTGACTTACCAACGTCGGCCACCAGGGGGCAGTATAGTACAGTGGTTAGGCGCTTAGCGGATGAAGCCCTAATGCCTACATTCAAATGCCAGCTCCTCCTCCTATGAGCTAGGTGATCTTGGAAAAGTTATTTAACTTCTCCGTAGCGTTTTCCCTTACATGAAATGGTCATACGAATGGTATCTCCCTTATAGGGTTTTTTGAGTTTTGAATAAATTCATATAATTACAACAGGGCCTGACACAGAGTAAATGATTTATAAATGATACTATTACAGTTATTGCCAAAAAGACACGAGTTGTTGGTTGTTGAAAGCCTATGTCAGTAACTGTAAAAAGTGAATACAAACTGTGAAAGTTCCCTCAGGATTCTGATTTACTTCTTCCCCAGCAGACTGGACCAAATGGCCAAATAAATATTAGATGCAACCATAGGATACAGCCAGTATTTGACCATTTTTGATCTATGGGTTGAGTCGTCAGGGTTAGGATAGTCTTAATGTTCTCGTTAGTCTAAAGGACCTAGAAATACCAGAGTAGATTCTGCTGGGAGATGAGCCGAGCTCTATCTGGAGGGTCCACGGAGGCTAGCATGGCATGGTCGCCTTGGGGTCAGAGATTTGCTCGTGGTCCTGGTTGCCTGACTGGTTCTCTAAACCCGGAGATTACCCGTAGCACTTCTGAGGGCACATCTTTCTGTACGGAATATACGGTTTGCTATCTCATTGACTCATCTGCCAGGACTTAATGTCAACGTCTTCAGCTGAGCCGATCTGTGTATCAAGAAGGAGCTAACAGAGCTAACAGGAATGGATGCGGGGGCGTGGCCGCCTCAGGAGGGGGCGCACTTTCTCCATACCTCTTTGGTATGTCCTGCGCTTCTTTGGAGAAACGCAGTAATCGGCCTTGCACTTCAATACCAACGTTGAACGCCAACAGCAGGTCCAGGCCGGAATGCTTTGGACTTGGCAGCAAGGCGTCTGATAAAGCCATGAGGACAGGAAGGACGGCTCCAGAAGGGTGGGTGGCAGGGTGCCACGTGTCATCAAAATCCATTGAGTGAATCTGTGTGGACAGACACACAGCCAGAGCTAAACATGCTTCCCTCACAGCAGTGGCTTTTGACCTAGTCAGGGCTTATGTCTGTGAGATTTTTAGATCAGATCGTCTGAGAATGAAGCTTGTAAACTGACTGGCATGCTCAGTCACCTGGCTGGGCGCTAGACATGCTGTCTTCTGGCCAGATTGGGGGGACCTTCAGGAGCAGCTCGTGAGCGGCAAGGAGCTTGGGTCTTAGTCATGGGCCACAGTTGGAAAGATCTATACCTTCCTTAAAAACAAAGCTGTAGAATTAGGTGGCTGCTCCTCCCTGCCCCCCTCCATCTTTCACCTTTCAACAAGTCACATGAAAAGTTTAATGTCATTTATTCCCTCTCCAGCCATATTTTCTGAGCGCTTTTATTATGAAATAATTTCAAACTTATAAAGCAGTTGCAAGAACTCTTGAACCCAGATGAACTATTAAACAATATTTTAAAATCATTATTTTCTGCTATAAGGCTTTATTCCTCTTCATCCCAGTCATTTGCTTTTCCCTTAAATGAAATTGTAATAACCAGAAGTGCATTTCCAAAGAGATTTTTGTCTCCTCGTTGTGACTGGTATCTTTCCCACTGATTACTGGATGTTTACTTGTGGGTGAACCATCAGATTTGACTTTCCATATTCTGAATCACTAACACCGTAAAGCATAAAAATATCTCAGAAATGCCAATGTCCAAATGATATCTCATAGACTGCTCCTGACACACAGAAAAGACCTACAAATGATCTGTCCGATGAAAAGGGCTGACTTTTGGTTCAGAAAATATAGACACCAGAGGCCCATTGTTTCTATCTTAATAACCATCTGTTGATTGAATGAAAGGCTGGCTACCGAACAGAAAGCATTACTGGCCACAACAGGAAGAATTGAGTCTGATGTTTAATTTAGAGTTGAGATAACATAGGGACATTTTTACCGAAAAGTTTACATCTTATTTCTTCTACTTCACAATTTGTTTGAAAAGCATCAGTTCACGGTAAAAACATGAAAATCGAAATGACTTCATAGGAGAGAGAGCAGGCCGCTTCACCTCTCTGAACCTCAATGATTTCATCAGTAAGATGTGGAGATTGGGCAATTTCTAAGATATTTTCTGGCTCCGAAATTATTCTAATTACTCAACAGTACAAAAGACATGGAGATCTCCTTACAGCCACACCGTTAACGAAAGCAGCGTATGTTGGTGGGAGCCTCAGTTCCGGCTGGCCCCAAACAGTGCTGGTTACATTGGAACTGTAGATCTGAAACAAAAGAACGTCAACTGCTGATTGACCCCACCATACCAAGTCACCATGTCAAGAGTTGTTCTTCATCTTTGAAGACACTACTTTAATACTCTTTCTTGAGTGCTCTGTGCTAGATTGAAGCCCCCGTTATTGGCTTTCTCTCTTCCCTGTAGAAGAAAATACGACTTTCTCCATGGAAAGGAGAGAAGATGCTGTCATTCAATCTCAGACTGTGATTCTTAAATGCACCAAGGAATGAAGTCTGAGTTTACTCTTATTTACTTCTTGAAGTTATATTTATCTAGGTAATGTGAATGAATCATGTATGTCAACATATTTTTTGGAGAGTTGATGCTGTATCCTTTGGTAAATACCTGCTCTCTGCTTAGGAGTCTGGTCCAAGCTTGTCTCCAGAAAATCTTAAAGTCTTTACATGAGCAAATGGCGTGGTGTTACAGCTGCCGTGACTTTCAGGTAACAATGCGCTTTCAGTTAAAATAGTAATCCACTTGAGATATTGCTAGCCTTAAGAGTAAGACTGGCCTTAAGAGAGTGACTTAGCAAAGGATGTGCATGAATATTAAGACTTAGGTAATACAGCATAGACGAGCATAAAACTGTACACCAAAGTGCTATATACAGCAAGGACAGTCTCTAAAACGAGGAGCAGAGCATAAACGCCTGTCCCTGGGTGCGCTGCTGGGTGCACGTCACCAACAGGTGTGTGTGCACCGCTGGTGTCAGCTCTCAAGTAGACACGGAGCGTCTTACTTTACTGTATTCACTGGCTTTGTGAAACACGTCTGTGCTGGTCCCCAGGAACCCGACGCCCAGGGCATCCAGAATCATCCTCTTGCTCCTCTGGATGACGTGATCTGTCAGGTGTCCCGCCTTCAAGCCGTGGATCACTTTGGCAAAGCTTTCTGTGACAGACTTGAAAGGGAAGCATGTTAGAACAGTGCTGTCACCACTAGGATTTCACATACTTCCTTTCTACGTAAGAACTCAAGGTCCTTCTACGTAAAGAGTTTCTTCCACTACAGGAAACCCAGTTGGTCCAGTTAAGTGCAGATCCTAAAAAGTGCTGCACACTGAAGACGTCTGTGAGGCAGAGGGTTTGGAAATGTAGTTTCTCTTTCGTCAAGCTGAGGACACAGAGTAACAAGCAGATAATGGCCACAGAGCATGATAGGCTCCGGTGGAGGCAGGAAGAGACTGAGAAGGGGGAAGATGGAAGGGATGTCTCACCAGTCAAGTGAGCATGCCTAGACGTGGAGTAGGACCCGGGGACTTCCCTCATGGTCCAATGGTTAAGACGTCCCCTTCCAGTGTTGGGGGTGAGGGTTCAGTCCCTGGTTGGGGAGCAGAGATACCACATGTCTTGGGACCAGGAAATCCACACATAAAACAGAAGCAATATTGTAACCAATTCAAAAAAGACTTTAAAAATGATCCACATAAAAATCTTAAAGGGCTTCCCAGGTGGTCCCGTGGGTAAAGAGTCCACCTTGCAGTGCATGAGGCACCGGTTCGATCCTTGGCACAGGAAGAGCCCATGAGCTGCAAAAGCACCGTCTGACCAGCCCGTAATCCACTTGAGATATTGCTAGCCTTAAGAGTAAGACTGGCCTTAAGAGAGTGACTTAGCAAAGGATGTGCATGAATATTAAGACTTAGGTAATACAGCATAGACGAGCATAAAACTGTACACCAAAGTGCTATATACAGCAAGGACAGTCTCTAAAACGAGGAGCAGAGCATAAACGCCTGTCCCTGGGTGCGCTGCTGGGTGCACGTCACCAACAGGTGTGTGTGCACCGCTGGTGTCAGCTCTCAAGTAGACACGGAGCGTCTTACTTTACTGTATTCACTGGCTTTGTGAAACACGTCTGTGCTGGTCCCCAGGAACCCGACGCCCAGGGCATCCAGAATCATCCTCTTGCTCCTCTGGATGACGTGATCTGTCAGGTGTCCCGCCTTCAAGCCGTGGATCACTTTGGCAAAGCTTTCTGTGACAGACTTGAAAGGGAAGCATGTTAGAACAGTGCTGTCACCACTAGGATTTCACATACTTCCTTTCTACGTAAGAACTCAAGGTCCTTCTACGTAAAGAGTTTCTTCCACTACAGGAAACCCAGTTGGTCCAGTTAAGTGCAGATCCTAAAAAGTGCTGCACACTGAAGACGTCTGTGAGGCAGAGGGTTTGGAAATGTAGTTTCTCTTTCGTCAAGCTGAGGACACAGAGTAACAAGCAGATAATGGCCACAGAGCATGATAGGCTCCGGTGGAGGCAGGAAGAGACTGAGAAGGGGGAAGATGGAAGGGATGTCTCACCAGTCAAGTGAGCATGCCTAGACGTGGAGTAGGACCCGGGGACTTCCCTCATGGTCCAATGGTTAAGACGTCCCCTTCCAGTGTTGGGGGTGAGGGTTCAGTCCCTGGTTGGGGAGCAGAGATACCACATGTCTTGGGACCAGGAAATCCACACATAAAACAGAAGCAATATTGTAACCAATTCAAAAAAGACTTTAAAAATGATCCACATAAAAAAATCTTAAAGGGCTTCCCAGGTGGTCCCGTGGGTAAAGAGTCCACCTTGCAGTGCATGAGGCACCGGTTCGATCCTTGGCACAGGAAGAGCCCATGAGCTGCAGAGCAGCTGGACCGGTCTGACCAAGCCCGAGCCGGCACTCTGGAGCGCATGTACCCAGAACCGGTGCTCTGCAATGAGAAAGGCCACTGTGATCAGAGGCTCACACAGGCCAGAGAATTCGGATGGATGAAAATAAATAAATGAAGGACCAATAAAAGAGGTCAAATTTAAAAAAAAAAAACCTTAAAAAAAAAAATGGCCCCAATGGATCCCCTGACAAGTCGTGAACACCACCTCCTGTGCCACGGAGCAAATGACTTCTCTCTGGCCCCCGAGGAAGGAAATACTAGGAAAGAAACACGCTAGTGCTCAGCTGTCTTTCACCTTGTGCCATCTATCTCTAAAACATCTTTTCAGTCTTCCTGATTTTCTCCTGGTGTTCACCTCTGTTCCTAGTAAAATACTGTGATTAATGCATCCTTTACAGTTAAATAAAGAACGTGGGTTTGATCCCTGGGTCGGGAAGATCTCCTAAAGAAGGGAATGGCAACCCACTCCAGTATTCTTGCCTGGAGAATCCCATGGATGGAGGAGCCTGGCAGGCTGCAGAGCATGGAGTCGCAAAGAGTTAGACATGACTGAATTGACTTAGCGTGCACGCATGCAATTAGTCAATAAATATTTCATGAGCTCTTGCTACGTGTCTGCCCTGTGCTAAGCACTCTAGAATACCAAACCAAAGATGTTATGGTTCCTGCCACACACACAAAAAAACAAATCCATAAAACTCAGTTTCTCCAGGGGGCCAAGGAAGGTAGACAGATCATTAGAAAAGCAATCTGGCAATGCCATAACGGACACATGCCACACTAGAAGATTAAAATTCCATGAACTTATAGTGATTCATTTTCTTCCTATTTTTTTAATCAGAGAATTACATCTATTCTTGGTAAAACATTGATGAAAATTAAGATGCAGTTAATTAGACCACCAGAGGCTATGAGAAATATGAAAGTGACATTTTAAAAGTAGAAGCAGGGAGCTCTTCGAAGAAGAGGAACTGAGGAAGCTGAGGAGAAAAGGAAAGCTAGAAAAATACATACATAAGCCACAGTGAAAGGAGACAATACCTTGAGCTTCATGTTGCCTCTGGAGTGAACGGGAGAGACACCTGGTCGCTGGATGACGACTGTTTTTATACCTCTCTCTTCTCTCACACACATTCTCTTTTGCTTTTTTCTAACTCAAAAATCTCCACCATTTCAACACTTCCCAGCCAAAAATCGCTTCAGCTTTCTCTCTAGGGCGTTGCTTAACTTGCTGGCAAAATAACATAATAACTTTAGGAAGTACAGACGCGATGGCCAAATGGTTACTCACAGATATCACAAAAGCACTTTGATGGCAGAAGTACGCCCAGGTCTGGTGCCTAGACGCCATGCGTCAAAAAAGAGAAAAATATTCGCACTCTTTTTTCTAGGTATTCTAAAATTCATTCTAGGGAAATAGTCGGATTTATGGAAAATATGCACAATAAAATAAAATAAAATTCATAGACTGACTTACCGTAATATAGTAAAAATTGAAAAAAACCCTGCATGCCCCCCAGGAGTGACTCGGTTAAGTAAAATATGGCAGATACAAAGATTTAAAGTACACTCTCATTCTTCCCTTCCGTAAGTTTCTGGTAGCTTGAGATTAAGAACTAGAAGGGTGTGTGTGCATGCTAAGTTGCCTTCGTCATGGCCAACTCTTTGCGATCCTGTGAACTGTAGCCCACCAGGCTCCTCTATGCGTGGATTCTCCAAGCAAGGATACTGGAGTGCATTACCATGCCCTCTTCCAGGGGATCTTTCTGACCCAGGGATCAAAGCTGTGTCTCTTATCTATCCCTCATGGGCAGGTGGGTTCTTTACCACTAGCGCCACCCGGAAAGCCCACCCGGAAGGGCACTGGGCATGAATCACACTCTCTCATCCTGCTACCGAAGAGAGAGTTTGAGACCAAGAGAAACGAAACCGCCCCGCCTAAAAATGCAAAAGGCTGTCTTTCCCGTGATCAGAGAGTGTCTCTCAGAGGAGAGGGTAAGTGGTTTGCTGCTCTTGGTTGGAGCCTGTGAAGAGTGTGGGGCACTGGAAACAAGGTCAAAGGGAGGGTCGCTGGGATCCCCTATGGACCGAGGGGGTGATACCCCGGTTATAAGTCAGAACCGCACATGGGTGGGGGCTGAGGCTGGAGAACCCCATGCAGAAAGACGCAGGCAGACAGATTTAAGGAGCAGTGGAGTCAAACATCTGACTTCAGGTTTTCCTTTACAATTTAGTAGTTGTTTGTCATCCTCGGGAAAGTTTGTTACATACTACAACCTCTGGCAGCCGTGCTTTGGGGAGTGATGGCAGCGCGATTGTTTATGTATAAATAAGGGTGGGGGACACCAGTCAGAGAGAGAAGTGACCAGCAGCAACGTTGGGGTGGGGTGGAGGTACTTTTTGGTTGTCCTAAGTAGTTACAAAAATGTGAAAGGAAGGGGATCTGATTGTATCTAGCCGAATGAGGCAGGGAAGAGGGACCTGAAAGGATGACCCTGGGCATGTTTGATCTCTCTTCTTACACCACCTGCTGACTCAAGCGGGGTTTCCAACCATGGCCCAGACTGGGGAAACCCAGAGCCAGGCTCTGTATTGGTGCACACGGTGGTGGAAGGCATCAGGGTACCATTTCAGACAGTGGACTCAAAAGTGAGGTTATGGTGGACGGGTGAGTTTCTGCATCCAGGAGTAAAATGAATATTTGGGTGAAAGGGGCAAGATGGGTATTGGGGGCCATTAGGATAGACCCCGACAAATAAGAACCATCACCTTATAAGATTTTGTGATTTATTTCTGCACACTTGACATAAAATGGTGATCAGAGTGATCTCACTGAGTTGAAAGGGAACAGTTAATCTCGTTTTTGTTTAGCTTACACTCTTATTTTAATCCCTCTTTTTGGGCAGGTGGGTTCTTTACCACTAGCGCCACCCGGAAAGCCCACCCGGAAGGGCACTGGGCATGAATCACACTCTCTCATCCTGCTACCGAAGAGAGAGTTTGAGACCAAGAGAAACGAAACCGCCCCGCCTAAAAATGCAAAAGGCTGTCTTTCCCGTGATCAGAGAGTGTCTCTCAGAGGAGAGGGTAAGTGGTTTGCTGCTCTTGGTTGGAGCCTGTGAAGAGTGTGGGGCACTGGAAACAAGGTCAAAGGGAGGGTCGCTGGGATCCCCTATGGACCGAGGGGGTGATACCCCGGTTATAAGTCAGAACCGCACATGGGTGGGGGCTGAGGCTGGAGAACCCCATGCAGAAAGACGAGGCAGACAGATTTAAGGAGCAGTGGAGTCAAACATCTGACTTCAGGTTTTCCTTTACAATTTAGTAGTTGTTTGTCATCCTCGGGAAAGTTTGTTACATACTACAACCTCTGGCAGCCGTGCTTTGGGGAGTGATGGCAGCGCGATTGTTTATGTATAAATAAGGGTGGGGGACACCAGTCAGAGAGAGAAGTGACCAGCAGCAACGTTGGGGTGGGGTGGAGGTACTTTTTGGTTGTCCTAAGTAGTTACAAAAATGTGAAAGGAAGGGGATCTGATTGTATCTAGCCGAATGAGGCAGGGAAGAGGGACCTGAAAGGATGACCCTGGGCATGTTTGATCTCTCTTCTTACACCACCTGCTGACTCAAGCGGGCTTTCCAACCATGGCCCAGACTGGGGAAACCCAGAGCCAGGCTCTGTATTGGTGCACACGGTGGTGGAAGGCATCAGGGTACCATTTCAGACAGTGGACTCAAAAGTGAGGTTATGGTGGACGGGTGAGTTTCTGCATCCAGGAGTAAAATGAATATTTGGGTGAAAGGGGCAAGATGGGTATTGGGGGCCATTAGGATAGACCCCGACAAATAAGAACCATCACCTTATAAGATTTTGTGATTTATTTCTGCACACTTGACATAAAATGGTGATCAGAGTGATCTCACTGAGTTGAAAGGGAACAGTTAATCTCGTTTGAAAAACACGCAGAGTAGAACTCTCAAAGCAGTGGGATGTTCTGGAGTTTTCAGCTTACTTAGATATTTAGAGAAATCTCCTAGGATTATTTGTACATGAAAGCAAAGAACAGGCTTTAAGAGTTTCAGCCACCCCACCATGGAAGAACGACAAAGTGAGGACAAGCGTTATGAAGGTTGATGTGCTTTGATGAACATGCTGTCATTTGGCTTTTCTGGGCTCACTTTTAGTCACTAGTATTGAGTTTGAAGATGTGTTAGTTCACCTATTTCCTGGCTTAATTACTTTGTGCTCTTGTGAAACAGTGACCACCTTAAAGACTAAGGCCCTCTTTAATGAGAGTCACTTCCTATTTAGTTAGGGGCTTAGAGGATATATTGTAGATTGATCAGCATTTATAAAAAAGAATTGATGGCTTCCAGTAGCCTCTTGCTCTTAGCTCTACGGATTAATAGAAGCCAGATTATATTTAAAAACAGATTTGATCTTCCATCACATCCAGGAAAGGAGACAGTGTAGACAGCAGCCCCATGAAAGCCCACGTAGAGAGAAATGGAAGCCTTCTTCTCATGGTAAGTTGGGGCACACATCTCTCCACAGTGAATTCAGCCTTCAGAGACCTGGCTGGTGGCGTGTTGTTGTTTAGTCCCTAAATTGTGTCCAACTCTCCTGAGACAGGCTCCTCTGTCCTTGGGATTCTCTAGGCAAGAATACTGGAGTGGGTTGCCATTTCCTGTTCCAGGGGTTCTTTCCAACTCAGGGATCAAACCTGCAGTCTGTTGCTCTGGGAGGTGAATTTGTTTCCATTGAGTCACTGCTGAAACCTTCTGGAAATCTTACCTCGTGCTTCCCAGCGAGGCTGCCCCAGGCATCCCGATCGTTAGAAGTTGTTAAGACCGGAAGGTTTCTTAAGTGGCAAAGCCTTGAGGGTGTTTTGTTTCACAGTAACAGAGAACACACACTGCTGCCTGTGACTATGGCTCACCCAAGCCCTCAGGATCTGACCAGAGTTCTGTCTTCATTCTTACATTGGGGTTAGCACCTCCCCTCCCCCCACGGAGTCAGGGTCTTCCTGCCTCAGGACCTTTGTGCCAGGGATCCCCTCTCACTTCCCGGACCTTCTTCCCACCCCAGACTCCTTTCATCCCCCTCACTGTACAGCTTCCTTCTCCTCATCCTGCTTCTAAGTCAGTGAGCCAGAGATGAGTTGTCCCCCAAGGAACATTTGGCCATGTCTGGAGTTAGTCACCAGGCTAGGGCATCTAGTAGGTAGGTTCCAGTATGTGTTCAGTCACTTAACTTGTGTCTGATGAGCCCTCCAGGCTTCTCCATCTATGGGGATTCTCCAGGCAAGAATACTGGAGTGGGTTGCCATTTCCTTCTCCAGGGAACCTTCCTGACCCAGAGATCGATCCCAGGTCTCTTGTGTCTCCCGCACTGTAGGTGGATTCTCTACCCACTGAGACATTGGGGAAGCCTGGTAGGGTCCAGGGATGCTACTAAATCTCATACAATGTACAAAACAGCTCCTGGCAACAGCAAATGAACGGACTCAAAATGTCAGTGGTATTGAAGTTGAGAAGCCCTGCCAAGTGTAGAGGTACATCTAGAAGGCCTCCAAACACCCTAAGTTTAGGTCAGTAAGCCCAGCTGCATGTTTCCATGGAGCAGAGTTTCCCTCTTTATATTCCTTACTAGGCAGGGACGTTCTGTTTAGGAAGGGAACCGATCTACCTCCTGGAACACTACATCCAGGGTCACCATACACAGTAGGTGCTCAATAAATTTGTGTTGAATGAACTAATGCAAACCCAATGCTTTTAATCAGTCAGTCATACTAACACACGGATGAAATTTAATCCCTCTTTATTCCCAAGGCAAATGTGCCAGGAAGGGGTTTTTTTTTTTAATGAGTGTGGTTTTGTTTTTTGAATTTTGGCCTCTTTTATTGGTCTTTCATTTCATTATTTTCATCCATCTTTGTTCTTTGGCCTGTGTGGGTCTCCCATTGCAGTGGCCTCTCTTGTAGCAGAGCACCATCTCTGGGCACCTCTGCTCCAGAGCACTGGTTTGTAACTGGACACACCGGTCCAGCTGCTCTGTGGCACGTGGGATCTTCCTGTGCCAGGGGTGGAACCGGCGCCCCTTGCACAGCAAGGCGGACTCTTCACTGGGCCACCGGGGAAGCCCCATGGCTGTGGTTTTACAGCAAGTAGAATACAATGAACAGAAGCCCCATGGCTGTGGTTTTTACAGCAAGTAGAACACACTGAACAGATGTTTCCCTTTCTCTTGATAACATCAGGCCAACTCTAAGGGATGGCTTGTGAAGGTGAGCTCTCAAAATAAATCAGGAATATCTGAAATAACAAATCAGAAATGTGAGACTCTATTTCTTAAAAAGAAAAACATGCAAGTCTCTCTTTGCCCAGAATAGCTGATTTGACATATTTGAATTTTAGTTTTCTTTTTCCTGCCTTGCCCTTCCTGTGCAGTCTGATGAGTCAGTCTCTGGGTGACAATTATTAAGTTTAATTTTTTTGGAAAGTTTATGCCTTATCCAAGGGCAAGTGGTAGCAACCAAGGTCCTTTCCCTGGTTAGTGTTTTGTTATTCTTTTGGTATGTTGAAACATACTTAGCATAAGAATGTTTTGTAAAGGAGAAAACTTCACAGTAAAGTGCATTTAATTTCCTTACAACACCACAACAGCGATAACAACTGTCAGAATCACCAAGGCTTAAGCTATGGTCTGTCTGCCTTTGTCCCGTTTCCATTTTCCCCAGGCCCTAGACATAAGATAAAAGCAAATTTTTACACGAAAGCATCAGGAAGGAAGATGTTCTAAAGCAATATTTAAGAGACTGCCTCACAGAGTCAATGGGTACTTTATGAATACATGTTCACTACATGTTGTGTGTGTGTGTGTGAGTTATTCTTTACCAACTTATTATATTTTGGATGGAATTTACAAAGTGTTCAGGCAGGAATTAAGTTCCTATGAAGCTAGGACTTTGAACTATCGAAGCTATAAAATGGCTATAAAATTACTGCTTCAATAGAATGGACTCAACCTATTTCACTGTGATGACATCTTTCCCTTTGTGGAAGCTCAAGGTGGTTACAATTTATCTTCTAAAGCACTCTACCTCAAAGAAAAGTATGGTTTGTAGCTTTTCTCAAGAGCACAAAATAGCTACTCATGGTTTCTAAGTAAAGTGGTAACTACTGTGTGATTATCCACCAGCTGTATTGCCCTGCATCAAATGTTGGCATAAAGAATTAAATGGATGGATGTCTTATTGACAGAAATCTGGTAGACATTGAAACGATATTCCATGCAGAAATTGTGTATGCCTGTTGCTCAGGCAGAATAGCTTCTAGGTACTTCCTTCTTTTTTTGAAGATCTATTTATAGAATTATGGATCTCAAAAGAAATGTGGTTAAGCATTACAGCAGGAAAGATTCAGTTACCTCCTTATTTTTTTTCTGTATTTTTTTTTACTTATTTTTGGTTGCACTGGGTCTTTGTTTCTGAGCAGTGTGTGGGCTTCTCACTGCAGTGGTGTCTCTTGTTGCAGAGCACGGGCTCTAGGCCAGTGGGCTTCAGTAGTCGCGGCTTGCGGGCTCTAAAGCGCAGGCTCAATCATCACACGGGCTTAGTTACTTTCAGATCAGGGGTCAGACTCGTGTTTCCTGCATTGGGAGGCAGATTCCTTACCTCTGCGCCACTAAGGGAAGCCCTGGTTAGTCACTTCCTATGACAGTCCCATTTCACATCAGAGGCTCTTTATCAGATGTTGTAGTCTTTCTTCAGCTCAAGGAAATTTTCTTCTGTTCTGTTCTTGATTCAGCACCCTATCTATTCTCCTTCTGAATTTATCTTAGGTAGGAAGTGTTTCTCTTGCCTTAATCCTACAGGTCTCCACTTGATTCTTGGTATTTCCATATTTTTCCTTTCTGTTGAATGCTCTGGTAAGATTGCATGACTTGGTCTTCCAGTCACTAAGTTAGTCTTCATGTGCCCATTCTGCTTATTTGGGCAATAATTCTTTTTTTTAATTATTTTGTATGGGCTTCCCTGGTGGTTCAGATGGTAAAGAATCTGCCTGCAAGGCCGGAGACCTGGGTTCCAATTCTGGGTCTGGAAGATTCCCTAGAAGGCTACTCACTCCAGTATTCTTGCGTGGAGAATACTGCGTCCATGGGTCATAAAGAGTCGGACACAACTGAGTGACTTTCACTAACAAATCTTACTTGTTCTCTGATTAACATTTTCTTATTTTATGATCACTTGTAATTTAATGTCCTTGAGAAAATTACTTGAAAATTAATTTTTTTCCCTTTTTCTCCTGAGATCATTAACAATACTTCTTTATCTGGTACCTCTCCTTCAGGCTGGGGGGTTTCCTTCTGTTTAGTGATGATGGGTCCCACGTGAATCGGGCTGCTCACTCACGTTGGGACCTGACTCTTGACTGCAGCAGCCTCTGTCTAGGGTCACCACACTTCCACCAGATCACTCCTGCAATCTAGAATGATGACTCTTAGGCTTGGAGACCATGGGGCCTTCCTGGCCAGATCTTAAGGAAGCTCTCCAACTCTACTAAGGTGAGAGGTATGGTCAGAATACAAAATATGAGGGTCAACATGATCAGCCATGCTTGCATATGACAATTTTAACTAAAAAAAAATGTACAGGACACAGAACCTACAGAGAGAACTTGAGGTTTACTCACTACCGTCTCACTTTGGTAGAAATTTTGGATCAAACCACCACCAGACTACTGGTGGTCTCCAGATCAGTGTCTACTGCTGGGCCGGTCCATCACAGCAGGGATGCTGGGGTCTTTGTGGGACTGTGTGGTCCCTTGGTCTTCAGAGGGGGCCCATGGGTGTGCCGTGTGTTACTTGATGTGTCTTCTCAGGTGTGATGATCTTTTCCTAAGAGTGGTCATCGCCTGCTTTTCACATTCTCATCTTTCATGTGGCTTCGACTGCTCACATTCAGTTGAACGTAGACCATTAAGCGGGATGTTTTGCTGAAGTCTCCGTGATTTTATCCCCTTGATTTCCATTTGTGTATTTTCTTCATGGTGGATAAACTAGAGCTCTAAAACTTGCTTTATGAATTTAGGGTGGAGAGAAAGGGAGAACAAAGAGAGATCAAGTGACAGCTGGGTCGGCCCTGTGGGGCATCAGCTATGGGCTCACCTTGGCACGTGAGCATGCTCACAGGACTGGTTATCATGTGGGCGGGTCTTTTTTAAATCAGTACCTATGATCATCTTGAGTCTTGGGGGCTTACTTTCACAAACCCCAATTATTTGAGAACTGTGAGTCAGTCAGAATGTCATGTTTTTAGTTTATATTTATCAGAATTCCATATGGTCTTCTATCAAGCCCTTTTCTGTGATCCAGGGGGGTCCCTTTTCTCCTGAGATCATTAACAATACTTCTATGGTACCTCTCCTTCAGGCTGGGGGGTTTCCTTCTGTTTAGTGATGATGGGTCCCACGTGAATCGGGCTGCTCACTCACGTTGGGACCTGACTCTTGACTGCAGCAGCCTCTGTCTAGGGTCACCACACTTCCACCAGATCACTCCTGCAATCTAGAATGATGACTCTTAGGCTTGGAGACCATGGGGCCTTCCTGGCCAGATCTTAAGGAAGCTCTCCAACTCTACTAAGGTGAGAGGTATGGTCAGAATACAAAATATGAGGGTCAACATGATCAGCCATGCTTGCATATGACAATTTTAACTAAAAAAAAATGTACAGGACACAGAACCTACAGAGAGAACTTGAGGTTTACTCACTACCGTCTCACTTTGGTAGAAATTTTGGATCAAACCACCACCAGACTACTGGTGGTCTCCAGATCAGTGTCTACTGCTGGGCCGGTCCATCACAGCAGGGATGCTGGGGTCTTTGTGGGACTGTGTGGTCCCTTGGTCTTCAGAGGGGGCCCATGGGTGTGCCGTGTGTTACTTGATGTGTCTTCTCAGGTGTGATGATCTTTTCCTAAGAGTGGTCATCGCCTGCTTTTCACATTCTCATCTTTCATGTGGCTTCGACTGCTCACATTCAGTTGAACGTAGACCATTAAGCGGGATGTTTTGCTGAAGTCTCCGTGATTTTATCCCCTTGATTTCCATTTGTGTATTTTCTTCATGGTGGATAAACTAGAGCTCTAAAACTTGCTTTATGAATTTAGGGTGGAGAGAAAGGGAGAACAAAGAGAGATCAAGTGACAGCTGGGTCGGCCCTGTGGGGCATCAGCTATGGGCTCACCTTGGCACGTGAGCATGCTCACAGGACTGGTTATCATGTGGGCGGGTCTTTTTTAAATCAGTACCTATGATCATCTTGAGTCTTGGGGGCTTACTTTCACAAACCCCAATTATTTGAGAACTGTGAGTCAGTCAGAATGTCATGTTTTTAGTTTATATTTATCAGAATTCCATATGGTCTTCTATCAAGCCCTTTTCTGTATCCAGATCACCAAGAAGTTAAGTTAGTGATGGTTACTTGATCAGTAGCCAGGACAGGGAGCTGAGAATTGCCTTATCCAGATTGTGGAAGAGCTTCTCTCCTTTCCCTGGGAAATCTCCTACCTTCCTGATGCCCAGACACATGCGTCCATTGGATTCTCTGCCAGATACGGTTGGCCAGATTTTTATTTTGCTCTCCATAGATTACCATTATGTTGTCAGTCTTTGTTCTATGAAGACACGATGCTCACGTATAGCACAATGCAATCAGACATTCCTGGGCTTTATATTTTATGTTCCAAACCTCTGACTTGCCTGTCGGCAGGCTAGGTGAGCTCTTTACACGCTATATTTACTCTAAAACACATCTTTGAGCACATCTTTGAGTGGCCAAAGCATGACCACAGGAAAAACTCACTGCTTCCATAAGAGAAAAATTCCTGTCAGTCGAAATGTCTGTCATGATTCATTCAAAATATACAAATTAGCAGTGTATTTCAACATCTTAGTAGTTCCTCAAATTTTTGAAAAATAGAGATGTGACCTCTTCTGATTTTTCTGAGACTTGGCATTTCCTTTTTTTTTTTTTTTTTAATATTTAATTTTATTTTTATTTTTATTTTTTGTCAGCAGCTGTCTCCATCTCTTTTTATTTTTTTAACTTTTATTTTACTTTTAACTTTTATAGAGTTTTGTTGTTTACAGATATGTATGTTCCCAGATTAGTCATATATATATATATCCCCCCCATTCTACCCCTCCAGACTGTCACACAGCACTCCTGCAGGATCCCTTTTTCTCACAGAGCAAAGACTATAGCTGTTTTCCTAACATATGACCGTACAGCATCACTCTTATCCGAGATCAAGTGACAGCTGGGTCGGCCCTGTGGGGCATCAGCTATGGGCTCACCTTGGCACGTGAGCATGCTCACAGGACTGGTTATCATGTGGGCGGGTCTTTTTTAAATCAGTACCTATGATCATCTTGAGTCTTGGGGGCTTACTTTCACAAACCCCAATTATTTGAGAACTGTGAGTCAGTCAGAATGTCATGTTTTTAGTTTATATTTATCAGAATTCCATATGGTCTTCTATCAAGCCCTTTTCTGTATCCAGATCACCAAGAAGTTAAGTTAGTGATGGTTACTTGATCAGTAGCCAGGACAGGGAGCTGAGAATTGCCTTATCCAGATTGTGGAAGAGCTTCTCTCCTTTCCCTGGGAAATCTCCTACCTTCCTGATGCCCAGACACATGCGTCCATTGGATTCTCTGCCAGATACGGTTGGCCAGATTTTTATTTTGCTCTCCATAGATTACCATTATGTTGTCAGTCTTTGTTCTATGAAGACACGATGCTCACGTATAGCACAATGCAATCAGACATTCCTGGGCTTTATATTTTATGTTCCAAACCTCTGACTTGCCTGTCGGCAGGCTAGGTGAGCTCTTTACACGCTATATTTACTCTACACACACATCTTTGAGCACATCTTTGAGTGGCCAAAGCATGACCACAGGAAAAACTCACTGCTTCCATAAGAGAAAAATTCCTGTCAGTCGAAATGTCTGTCATGATTCATTCAAAATATACAAATTAGCAGTGTATTTCAACATCTTAGTAGTTCCTCAAATTTTTGAAAAATAGAGATGTGACCTCTTCTGATTTTTCTGAGACTTGGCATTTCCTTTTTTTTTTTTTTTTTTAATATTTAATTTTATTTTTATTTTTATTTTTTGTCAGCAGCTGTCTCCATCTCTTTTTATTTTTTTAACTTTTATTTTACTTTTAACTTTTATAGAGTTTTGTTGTTTACAGATATGTATGTTCCCAGATTAGTCATATATATATATATCCCCCCCATTCTACCCCTCCAGACTGTCACACAGCACTCCTGCAGGATCCCTTTTTCTCACAGAGCAATGACTATAGCTGTTTTCTTCACATATGACAGTACAGGCCTTCATGCTACTTTCTTTATGCCTCCCACCCACTGTTCATTCCCCACAATGTCCATATGTCCACTGTCCATGTCTGTCTTTCCGTTGCTTCACTGCATGTGCCATCATCACCATCCTACTAGATTCCATATATATGTGCTAGTATGTTGTACTTGAGACTTGGCATTTTCCATCTGACTGCTTGGGTTCTCTCCTCTGGAATTCCTACATAGCCCTGTGTCTTCCCTTTCCTCCTGTACAATTCACAAAGAACATTTTCATTTTTTTTTTTTGCCATTTAACAAAGGTAACTAAATCCAGTTTGCAGAGCTTTTAAAACTTTCTGCCTGTGGTTTCATTCCTTGAATTATTCTTTCTTTCTATCAACTAAAAAAAATTTTGTCTTGGTCTCAGGTGTGTGAAAAATGGGAAAAGGAGTAGTGAAAATTCACAAAGCCTCTTCTGTCTGTGGGAAAACAATGTGCTAAGGGCTGTGAATGTGGAAGTGAGAGAAGGGAAGAGGGCAAAGCACAACCAGTACCACTGAGGAAACAACAAAAACTGGTCAGAACCTATCTGTCCAAGATGGCGGAAGAGTCAACTTCCAGGAGACCTCATGACCGTGAGCCTCACTATATTAGCCTATGATAAATGATACACCTGCTGGTGCCATGACAGGTATGAGATTGACCATGAAAGGCCAAAAAAGTGGGCAGTGGCCTAGTTCCTGGAAATCTCCACTCTTCCCCCAGACAGTGGAATAATCCTCATACTTATTAGTACTCAGCCCATAAATGTTAGCCACTCCATCATTCGGGGCCACCTCTCTCCTTCTGAGGTGGCCCACACTCTGTCTATGCAGTGTGTATCTACCTGAATAAACTTGCTTTCACTTTGCTATGACTTGCTGTTGAACGCTTCCCTGCACAAAACCAAGGACCCTCCCTTGGTGGTTCCATCCCAGGGACTCACCCCCATTTTCCTGCAACAGAATAATAAGATGCTGGGAGAAGGTACCTAAAATCAAACTCTCTTAACCCAGAAATCCTCTCCACAGAAGGAACAGAGTGAGCAAACACTTTGTTGAATAAACAGTGAGCCAGAATGTGATGCCCATCACAGGCAATCTCCAAAGAGATTGCAAAGACAGTAAAGAATCTCACTCCCTTCTACAGCCAACCAGACCCTATGCGTGGCTTATGTGTTCTTGAAATAATAACTAATTCTCATGTCAGAGGATTTGACATCACCTTTTGTCATACATAATTCATTCTAAATTTACCTGGTGATTGAGGTGACCATTGGCTAACTGACTTTCTCCGGAGGAAAAACACAGGTCTCATCTCTTCATGAGGAAATATCTTTGCAATTTGGAATAAAGCACCCACCCAAGTTACATTCCAGGATCTGTTAACAGTCTCTGCCCCTTTTTATGTGAACAAGTGTGTGAGGAGTGCATACATGTGGACCGTGGTTGCATATGGTGGTTCCAAGTCTCCACCTAGTTCTGATTTTTGACCAGCTGAGAAATTGCATGTTAGTGCTGGGGTTGACATTCCACCTGTACATTCTGTCTGTGGGAAAACAATGTGCTAAGGGCTGTGAATGTGGAAGTGAGAGAAGGGAAGAGGGCAAAGCACAACCAGTACCACTGAGGAAACAACAAAAACTGGTCAGAACCTATCTGTCCAAGATGGCGGAAGAGTCAACTTCCAGGAGACCTCATGACCGTGAGCCTCACTATATTAGCCTATGATAAATGATACACCTGCTGGTGCCATGACAGGTATGAGATTGACCATGAAAGGCCAAAAAAGTGGGCAGTGGCCTAGTTCCTGGAAATCTCCACTCTTCCCCCAGACAGTGGAATAATCCTCATACTTATTAGTACTCAGCCCATAAATGTTAGCCACTCCATCATTCGGGGCCACCTCTCTCCTTCTGAGGTGGCCCACACTCTGTCTATGCAGTGTGTATCTACCTGAATAAACTTGCTTTCACTTTGCTATGACTTGCTGTTGAACGCTTCCCTGCACAAAACCAAGGACCCTCCCTTGGTGGTTCCATCCCAGGGACTCACCCCCATTTTCCTGCAACAGAATAATAAGATGCTGGGAGAAGGTACCTAAAATCAAACTCTCTTAACCCAGAAATCCTCTCCACAGAAGGAACAGAGTGAGCAAACACTTTGTTGAATAAACAGTGAGCCAGAATGTGATGCCCATCACAGGCAATCTCCAAAGAGATTGCAAAGACAGTAAAGAATCTCACTCCCTTCTACAGCCAACCAGACCCTATGCGTGGCTTATGTGTTCTTGAAATAATAACTAATTCTCATGTCAGAGGATTTGACATCACCTTTTGTCATACATAATTCATTCTAAATTTACCTGGTGATTGAGGTGACCATTGGCTAACTGACTTTCTCCGGAGGAAAAACACAGGTCTCATCTCTTCATGAGGAAATATCTTTGCAATTTGGAATAAAGCACCCACCCAAGTTACATTCCAGGATCTGTTAACAGTCTCTGCCCCATTTTATGTGAACAAGTGTGTGAGGGAGTGCATACATGTGGACCGTGGTTGCATATGGTGGTTCCAAGTCTCCACCTAGTTCTGATTTTTGACCAGCTGAGAAATTGCATGTTAGTGCTGGGGTTGACATTCCACCTGTACATTCTGCGATGCTTGGTGGGTGCTTTTCTAAAAGACTCTGGAATTGCTTGGCATCCATGGACTTCTGGGATATTGGGAACCAGTTCCAGCTCAGGAGCTCACCTGGGGGAAGGATGAACATGCACGGTGGGACCAGTTGCCATCAGGGAGTAAGGAAGGGGAGGTTAGAGAGGCCAGCTGGCTGCTCCTGCCATCCTTCCTGAGAAAAAAACGCCTTCATGATGTTACCCAGGTGAGCGGGCTGGATCCAGACCTGAGTGCTGAACTCCTTTGGGGCGGGGCCTCACCCCTCGTAGGAGGCTAAGATGTGGACTCACATATCACTTACACTTTGGATCTTCCTTTATATCACAAGGGTCACTGTGTTCACGGTGAAGAGTCATTCCCTATGGCAGTGTGGCTGGGGCCTCGAGTGAGTCATGGGGTGTTACATACTGAACGGGACACTGAAGTACGCAGCGGCAGAAATTTGAGGGCCGTTTACCACGGGGCTTCCCTGGTCACCCAGCTGGTAAAGAATCTGCCCGCAGTGCAGGAGACCTGGGGTTGATCCCTGGGTCGGGAAGGTGCCCTGGAGAAGGAACAGCTAGCCATGCTAGTATTCTTTTTTTTGGTGGAGGGGCGCGGTTTGGGGAAGGAGAGCGGCGGGTGGGCCACTTCTATTGGTCTTTCATTTACCTATTTTCATCCATCTTTCTTCTTTGGCCCATGTGGGCCTCCCAGCGCGGTGGCCTCTGTTGTCGCAGAGCACCAGCTCTGGGCGCATGCGCTCCAGAGCTCCGGCTTGGTGATTGGACACATGGGTCCAGCTGCTCCGCGGCACGTGGGATCCTCTCAGTCCAGGGATCGAACCAGCGCCCCCTGCACTGCAAGGCGGTGTCCTTGCCCACTGGACCACCAGGGGAAGCCCCCCCCCCACTTTTTCTTAAATGTTCCTGCCTCGCCATGCAGATGCAGGATCTTCATTCCCCAACCTGCATGTGCCCTGCTGTGGAAGGGTGGCGTCCTAACTGCTGGACCCCCCAGGGAGGTCCCCAGAACCTATGCCCTTAGTCCCAGCACTGTGCTCTGTCCTGAAACTCCTTTCCTCTGGACCCAGCCACACCAGGCTCTCCCGGTTCTCCACCAGCCTCTCTCACCACATTTCTCTGTGTCCCCGTGCTCCCTCCTCCTCAGCTAGACCACTCAGCCTGCAGCTGCCTGAGCTCCACCTAGGCTTTCTTTGTCTCATGCTTAACGCTTTTACAAGGGCTTCTCTGCAAGGTTCACTCCAGTCAAGGGCGGATGGCTCCTTGTTGGGTCTCCATGGCTATTCCACTGGCCCAAGCTTCAGCCTCAGATACTTGGCTGTCTCTTGGCTGCCTCCACCTGGCTGTCCTTGGGCACCTACTTCATTGCCTTTCCCCGTAAAGTGACCTTTCCTGTGTATTTTCCAGATCTCACGTGGGCCCATCCATGCTGGAAAGCTAGGAGTCATCTTTACTTTCCTCCTGATCTTCCAGTCTTAGAATTCCCCCAAATTCCAAGTCTGGGGACTTTTTCTCCTGACTGTGGCTCTGGCTGGAGCCCTTATGGTTTCTTATCTTGAGCTGAACAGGCTTCCTAAGTGGTCTTTGCTTTCAGTCTCTTCCTCTTCACTATATCCTCCTGTAAACAGAGAAAGTCTTCTCTCTAAACATAACTCTTGATTATTTGTTTGTTTGAACCCCTCATTTATAGAAGTGTTTCCCATCACTTACAGGCTTTCCATCATTTACAGAAGTGTTTCTTAAAAATGTGATTCTTTCAGTCCTAATGAGGTGGCTGGATCTAGAACCCATTATAAAAAGTGAAGTAGGGGTGAGGGGAAAAAAAAAGTAAAGTAAGTCAAAAAGAGAAGGACAAGTACACATATATATGGAATCTAGTAGGATGGTAATGATAACACATGCAGTGAAGCGATGGAAAAACAGACATGGACAGTAGATATATGGACATTGTGGGGAATGAGGCTTGTACTATCATATGTGAAAAAAATAGCTATTGTCATTGTGCTGTGAGAAAAGGGGATCCTGCAGGGGTGCTGTGTGATGGCTTGGAGGGGTGGGATGGGGGGATATACATATGACTAATCTGGGATCATACATATCTGTAAACAACAAAACTCTAAAAGTAAAAAGTAAAATGAAAATTGAAAAAAAAGAGAGAGAAAAAAAATGTGATTCTTGGGCAAGATGCATTAGAGTCACATGAGAGTTTGTTGAAGTGGAAACTTTCTAGCCCCAGCCCAGATCCACTGGATCAGCACTGCCAGGGCTGCTGTGTACGGGCGTGGACTTCTGTGACACCAGCAGGTTGATCCGTGACCTGCCACCTGGATAAAATATAAGCACCCTAGAAGGACCTGAGTGTTCTGATCTATGTTCCTTTCTCCAACCTCATCTCCTACCAGGCTCCCTGAGTCTCCCCCAAACACCCGGCAGCTTGTCTGTAATACCCAACTCCACGCACACACAAAACTCACTCACTGGGCTGTCCACTGTCTCCTCTGCCCAGAAGGCCTTTGCCTTCCTGCATGTTGTCGTTGCTCCTTCCACTGCCCATCTCAGGGATCCATTCCTCTCCTTAGGTCCCTTGACTCCCCAACCAAACCATCACAGGCTCAATACCTTGTGCCCCTTCTGGTTTCTTATCTTGAGCTGAACAGGCTTCCTAAGTGGTCTTTGCTTTCAGTCTCTTCCTCTTCACTATATCCTCCTGTAAACAGAGAAAGTCTTCTCTCTAAACATAACTCTTGATTATTTGTTTGTTTGAACCCCTCATTTATAGAAGTGTTTCCCATCACTTACAGGCTTTCCATCATTTACAGAAGTGTTTCTTAAAAATGTGATTCTTTCAGTCCTAATGAGGTGGCTGGATCTAGAACCCATTATAAAAAGTGAAGTAGGGGTGAGGGGAAAAAAAAAGTAAAGTAAGTCAAAAAGAGAAGGACAAGTACACATATATATGGAATCTAGTAGGATGGTAATGATAACACATGCAGTGAAGCGATGGAAAAACAGACATGGACAGTAGATATATGGACATTGTGGGGAATGAGGCTTGTACTATCATATGTGAAAAAAATAGCTATTGTCATTGTGCTGTGAGAAAAGGGGATCCTGCAGGGGTGCTGTGTGATGGCTTGGAGGGGTGGGATGGGGGGATATACATATGACTAATCTGGGATCATACATATCTGTAAACAACAAAACTCTAAAAGTAAAAAGTAAAATGAAAATTGAAAAAAAAGAGAGAGAAAAAAAATGTGATTCTTGGGCAAGATGCATTAGAGTCACATGAGAGTTTGTTGAAGTGGAAACTTTCTAGCCCCAGCCCAGATCCACTGGATCAGCACTGCCAGGGCTGCTGTGTACGGGCGTGGACTTCTGTGACACCAGCAGGTTGATCCGTGACCTGCCACCTGGATAAAATATAAGCACCCTAGAAGGACCTGAGTGTTCTGATCTATGTTCCTTTCTCCAACCTCATCTCCTACCAGGCTCCCTGAGTCTCCCCCAAACACCCGGCAGCTTGTCTGTAATACCCAACTCCACGCACACACAAAACTCACTCACTGGGCTGTCCACTGTCTCCTCTGCCCAGAAGGCCTTTGCCTTCCTGCATGTTGTCGGTTGCTCCTTCCACTGCCCATCTCAGGGATCCATTCCTCTCCTTAGGTCCCTTGACTCCCCAACCAAACCATCACAGGCTCAATACCTTGTGCCCCTTCTGTGTTTCCCTGGCCTTCCCTGGTGGGTTCAAGTGGAAAAGAAGTTGCCTGCAATGTAGGAGACGTGGGTTTGATCCCTAGGTGGGGAGGATCCCCTGGAGAAGGAAATAGCAAGCCACTCCAGTATTCTTGCCTGGGAAATTCCATGAACAGAGGAGCTGGTGGGCTATAATACTTGAGGTCTCAAGAGTAGGACATGGGGGCTTCCCTGGTGGTTCAGTGGGTAAGGACACCGCCTTGCAGTACAAGGGGCGCCGGTTCCATCCCTGGCCTGGGAGGACCCCACGTGCCGCGGAGCGGCTGGACCCATGTGTCCAATTACCGAGCCGGAGCTCTGGAGCGCATGCACCCAGAGCCGGTGCTCTGCGACAACAGAGGCCACTGTGATGGGAGGCCCACAGGGGCCAAAGAAGAAAGATGGATAAAAATAGAGAAATGAAAGACCAATAGAAGTGGCCCGCCCGTCCCCCTCCCCAACCCGAAAAAAAAAAAAAGAGTAGGACATGTCTGAGCGACGAAACACACACACACACATACACATACACCTCTGTTTCCGTAACACCCTAACCTCTTGCACATCCTGTCCATCCTTATTGTTCCATCCCATAAAAACGCTCCTGCCCTCTGTCTGGTTTATCAACTTCTCGACAGGAGACCATTCATCTTTCCTTTTCCAGGGGTAGATACAATGTCCGATCCACGCCAGATGCCCAGTAAATATTTGTTGAAAAAAAGAAATGAGTGAATCTAGAGGGTGAGTGCAGAAAAACGGAGGATACAGACAGAGCTGTGAGGAACCATTGAAGCTGGGGTTACACATCCAGCCTGAAAGAGCCTGGTAGCCGTCAGGGGGGAGGTGATGCTTCATAAGGGCCTTCAGGGAAAGGGACTTGGAGAATTTTGCAAGGAAATGGCTGACACCGGGACTTTCAGGGCTCGGTGGGCTCTCTGGCACCTGGGCGACCGGAGGGGCGCAGCGGCGGGTGAGCTTGGAGGCAGCTTGCATCCAGACTGGCCTGACAAGCCTTCCTGAAGGGGGCTCCGTGGCAGGGTGACTTGGATTGAGCGACCCAGGGCCAGCAGCGCCACCTACTGTGCCAGACTGGCGTTCCAGCCCCTTGAGTGAGAAGACACGAGCAAGTCACGCATTATCTTGTCAACAGAGTATAAGTTTTAAGCTAAAACCTCTCATAGAATGAGAAAAACCCTGTGCGTGACCCATGAAGCACATTCAGCAGGTGATCATAAGTATTATTCTAATGCCATTTTCCTGCATTCAGCATTTTGGTTAAGGATATACCTACGACTGATGTGGGTTTAGGTATTGCTGTAAACAACAGAGCTCTGTAAAAGCAACATAAAAATAATTAATAATAAAAAAAGGGCCTGTCTTTTATTATTTCATGGAACATATCTCACTGGCTTGCATGATTTTCCCTTTACCTCTCTTGACGTTTGCATCTGGACGCTCTGCAAGTATCGGAGCCTTAATCGCTGCTGCTACTTTTAGCAACCTCTGTTCACTGTTGAGATTTTTATGTCCATAAAATAGTGACACACCAAGAAGGATAGCACAATTATTGGTAAAGGTAATTGGAATCTAGCTCTTTCAATATATCTTGTTTTATCAGTAATGCCCAGAGTTAAAAGGGTTATAATCTGCATTGTATCTGGCAGTTTTGAGCACCACGTGGGGGCTTTGATAAACTAGACTTAGTAGAGAGAGAACATTGCTTTCCATCAGTGTGATCATGTGAGGCACCACTCGACAGGAGATTTTTTGGGTAGATACAATGTCCGATCCACGCCAGATGCCCAGTAAATATTTGTTGAAAAAAAGAAATGAGTGAATCTAGAGGGTGAGTGCAGAAAAACGGAGGATACAGACAGAGCTGTGAGGAACCATTGAAGCTGGGGTTACACATCCAGCCTGAAAGAGCCTGGTAGCCGTCAGGGGGGAGGTGATGCTTCATAAGGGCCTTCAGGGAAAGGGACTTGGAGAATTTTGCAAGGAAATGGCTGACACCGGGACTTTCAGGGCTCGGTGGGCTCTCTGGCACCTGGGCGACCGGAGGGGCGCAGCGGCGGGTGAGCTTGGAGGCAGCTTGCATCCAGACTGGCCTGACAAGCCTTCCTGAAGGGGGCTCCGTGGCAGGGTGACTTGGATTGAGCGACCCAGGGCCAGCAGCGCCACCTACTGTGCCAGACTGGCGTTCCAGCCCCTTGAGTGAGAAGACACGAGCAAGTCACGCATTATCTTGTCAACAGAGTATAAGTTTTAAGCTAAAACCTCTCATAGAATGAGAAAAACCCTGTGCGTGACCCATGAAGCACATTCAGCAGGTGATCATAAGTATTATTCTAATGCCATTTTCCTGCATTCAGCATTTTGGTTAAGGATATACCTACGACTGATGTGGGTTTAGGTATTGCTGTAAACAACAGAGCTCTGTAAAAGCAACATAAAAATAATTAATAATAAAAAAAGGGCCTGTCTTTTATTATTTCATGGAACATATCTCACTGGCTTGCATGATTTTCCCTTTACCTCTCTTGACGTTTGCATCTGGACGCTCTGCAAGTATCGGAGCCTTAATCGCTGCTGCTACTTTTAGCAACCTCTGTTCACTGTTGAGATTTTTATGTCCATAAAATAGTGACACACCAAGAAGGATAGCACAATTATTGGTAAAGGTAATTGGAATCTAGCTCTTTCAATATATCTTGTTTTATCAGTAATGCCCAGAGTTAAAAGGGTTATAATCTGCATTGTATCTGGCAGTTTTGAGCACCACGTGGGGGCTTTGATAAACTAGACTTAGTAGAGAGAGAACATTGCTTTCCATCAGTGTGATCATGTGAGGCACCAGCGTTTCACAGCGCTCTTGCTTTTAAAGGCTAGTTTTTCCTCCCAAATTGCGGGATTAAGTCCTTACGGCTATTCTGGAGGGGAGAAACAGGCAACGGTGAAGCCAGTTCACTGAGTCTTTACACAGAATCAGAAATTCCTGAAGGCATCCCTTCTTTTCTACTTCCATTTGTTTATTACAATGAGTTGGTTCTCTGAGTTAGATTTCTTTAGATTCCACATATCAGTGAGATCCTGTGGTATTCCTCTATCTGGTTTATTCACTTCACACAGTGTCCTCTAAATTCATCCATGTTGTCCCAAACAGCAGGATTTCCATCTTTTTCTATAACTGAATAATACCCCCATATTGTGTGTGTATGTATGTGTATATGTACACGTTATAGAACCAGAAAGTAACATGGTGTTTGCCACAGGTTGGGGACTGTTGGGAAGAGGGGGAGATGTTGGTCGAATGGCACAAACTCTCAGTTGTAGGATAAATAATTTCAAGGGGGCTAATGTATGTCCAGGTGGCTGTAGGTAACAGCACTGTGTTAGGTACTTGCAATGTGTAAGAGAGTAAGTCTCATGTTCCTACCCACCGGCCACATAAACGGTACCTGTGTGAGGTGATGGATGTATAGATTGTGGTAATCATTACACACTCTGTACTAATGCATATTAGGGCACTTAGACTAGTCTCTTCTAGTCACCTCGGTCCTGTTAGTGATTTACCATGGAAACTGCCTTGATCAGCCCAAGCTGTTGAGAGCCGCAGCGGGGTGGGAGGGGACCTTGTGCTGATGTGAGCAGACGTGCAGACTCGTCTGGTCTTGGCGGTTGCCTCCCTTCAGCCTGCACCTGCTCAGGTGTCCCTAATCCACCTGCCTCCGTGGCACAGGCTGCACTGCTGTCTGGGGCTAAATCCCCTTGTCATGCCGTGGGACCCTCTGGAGCCTGGCAGCTCTCCAAATCCCATCCACTTCCCTGTCCCTGTGGGCTCAGGAGGACCGTGACGCTGGCCAAGCCCATCTCCCAGTGTCCCCACACTTCCGTCTCTCCTTTTTCTTGCTCTGGTGGCTTAGAGGATCGCGGGACAATGGCAGCTCTCCTCTCAGATCCTAAGCCCCACCTGGAGCCCCTCCCTCCCACCACCCTGTCATCTTCCCTTGAGACTCATCTTCCCAGAGATGGAGAAAGTGGCAGTGGTGCAGGAAGCCTGCTTCCAGTGACTAAATATTTTTTCATATCTCTGTGCAGGAAGCAGCAGAAAAACAGATGCTGCCTTATTGTGTCTGCCCCCAGATCTTTCTCTCTCACACCTATACAGGTCAAAATTGCCCTAAAGTCAAGAATGAGATAAATGTATTCGTGCATTCCTCCTGGTTCTCCATTTAGGCGGTGGTGCATGTGCGCTCAGTGGTTCAGTCCTGTTTCACTCTTCCCTGACCCCATGGGCTATAGCCTGTCAGGCTCCTCTGTCTGTGGGGTCCTCCAGGCAAGACTACTGGATTGGGGTGCCATTTCCTTCCCTAGGGGATCGTCCTGGCCCGGGGATCACATCTGCATCTCCTGCATGGGCAGGCAGATTCTTTTGCCACTGAGCCACCTGGGAAGCCCCGTATAGGGGTAGGCCACATGGGTAGATCAAATTCGGGAGAAGCCACATCAACCAGCAACTTGAGGTACCCCGCCCTTTTGATAAGTTCTGTCACGGGAGCAGATGAGGCCACTTGAGGGTGTGTTGCACAGCAGGACTCCTCAGAGTTTAGATGGCATTGGAGCCACCTAGAGGGCTGGTTCCAACACAGACGATGGCTTTCATCTCCAAAATTTCAGGAGCACTGCAGGAGGGTGTTTTGCACTTAGAATGACCAGATTCAGCAAATAAAAACACACGACCCCAATTCAATTTGAATTTAAGATAAACTGCAAAGGATAAGCATGTCCGGAATCCTACATGGAACATCCTTATCCTGATTTTTTTTTAATCATAAAATGTATGCACTGCTTGTCTGAAATTCCAGTTTGACTGGGTGTCCTGTATTCTGTCTAGCAACCTAATCTGCATTTCCAGCAAGGGCCCCGGTGATGGGGATGTTGCTGGTCTGGAAAGCATTGTTTGGAGCACATGTGCAGTCTAGCACGAGTACAGAGTGGTGGGCAATACCAGCATGTAACCAGTGAAAGAATCCGAACAGCAGCATGAGGGCATGCATGCGTGCGTGTTCAGTCCTGTCCGACTCTTTGCGATCCCATGGACTATAGCCCAGCAGGCCTCTCTGTCCGTGGGATTCTCCAGGCAAGAATACTGGAGTGGGTTGTCATATCCTCCTCCAAAGGATCTTGCCAACCCAGGGATCGAACCCACATTTCTTGGTGTCTTCTGCATTGGCAGGCTGGTTCTTTATCACTGAGCTACCTGGAAAGTCCCACATTGATGTATTTGGTTTCAGGGGGTGTTAGTTGTGGCATGGGGATCTTGTTCCTTGAACCTGGGGCTTCTGCATTGGGAGTGCAGCATCTTAGCCTGTGCCCACCAGAAAAGTCCCATGTAAGGGAGGCAGCAGAATTAAGAGTGTTTTCTCACAACCTAAAGGAGGAAAACGTTTCAAAGACACAGAGTGATCCACAGCGTCACATGTCACAGAGTTCAGGGGAAGCCGAGGAGTGAAAAGAAGTTAGATTTGGCACCAAGGAGGGCTCTGGGGATCTCCGTCACCCTCAGCACCTTAGTGGGGAGGGGAGGAGCGTGCAGTGCTGTTGAGAGTGGCATAGGCAGAGTGGAGAGGCCAGTATGCATAGGGCTGGTGGGGGGCCACTTTGTGAAGTGAAGGAGAGTGGGTGCTGGGGCACTTGAGGGCAGTTTTTTTTTTAAGATTTATTTATTTATTTATTTCTGGGCGGGGGTCGGGTTGGGGAGGGAGGGGAGCTTGGTCTTTCGTTTCTCTCTGTTCATCCGTCTTTGTTCTTTGGCTCCTGTGGGCCTCCCATCGCGGTGGCATCTGTCGTTGCAGAGCACTGGCTCTGGGCGCATGCGCTCCAGAGCTCCGGCTCAGTAATTGGACACATCAGTCCAGTGGCTCCACGGCACGTGGGATCTTCCCAGGCCAGGGATCGAACCGGCTCCTCTTGCACTGCAAGGCGGTGTCCTTACCCATTGGACCACCAGGGGAAGCCCAGGGCATTTTTTTATGAAGGGAGACAGGAAATATATTTATAGCCAGAGAAGAAGTCGGTAGAGAAGGAACACCAGAGGTGACACAAGACAGAGAATAGCAGATGGGGCACAAGGCCGAGGGGTCCCCAGCTGGGGAGGCAGGAGGAAGATGGAAGGAGGGAGAAAAACTGGGAGGGTGATAGCTAGAGGGGTGGAGTCTCAGCCTTTCAGGCCAGGGCAAAGTGTGGGAGGTCAGTTTACAACTTGGCCCATAAAGGAGAAAGAACATGTGCTTAGGAAGTTCCAATCACTGGTTGCCCCCCCTTCTGGCCATTGGCAGGCTGGTTCTTTATCACTGAGCTACCTGGAAAGTCCCACATTGATGTATTTGGTTTCAGGGGGTGTTAGTTGTGGCATGGGGATCTTGTTCCTTGAACCTGGGGCTTCTGCATTGGGAGTGCAGCATCTTAGCCTGTGCCCACCAGAAAAGTCCCATGTAAGGGAGGCAGCAGAATTAAGAGTGTTTTCTCACAACCTAAAGGAGGAAAACGTTTCAAAGACACAGAGTGATCCACAGCGTCACATGTCACAGAGTTCAGGGGAAGCCGAGGAGTGAAAAGAAGTTAGATTTGGCACCAAGGAGGGCTCTGGGGATCTCCGTCACCCTCAGCACCTTAGTGGGGAGGGGAGGAGCGTGCAGTGCTGTTGAGAGTGGCATAGGCAGAGTGGAGAGGCCAGTATGCATAGGGCTGGTGGGGGGCCACTTTGTGAAGTGAAGGAGAGTGGGTGCTGGGGCACTTGAGGGCAGTTTTTTTTTTAAGATTTATTTATTTATTTATTTCTGGGCGGGGGTCGGGTTGGGGAGGGAGGGGAGCTTGGTCTTTCGTTTCTCTCTGTTCATCCGTCTTTGTTCTTTGGCTCCTGTGGGCCTCCCATCGCGGTGGCATCTGTCGTTGCAGAGCACTGGCTCTGGGCGCATGCGCTCCAGAGCTCCGGCTCAGTAATTGGACACATCAGTCCAGTGGCTCCACGGCACGTGGGATCTTCCCAGGCCAGGGATCGAACCGGCTCCTCTTGCACTGCAAGGCGGTGTCCTTACCCATTGGACCACCAGGGGAAGCCCAGGGCATTTTTTTATGAAGGGAGACAGGAAATATATTTATAGCCAGAGAAGAAGTCGGTAGAGAAGGAACACCAGAGGTGACACAAGACAGAGAATAGCAGATGGGGCACAAGGCCGAGGGGTCCCCAGCTGGGGAGGCAGGAGGAAGATGGAAGGAGGGAGAAAAACTGGGAGGGTGATAGCTAGAGGGGTGGAGTCTCAGCCTTTCAGGCCAGGGCAAAGTGTGGGAGGTCAGTTTTACAACTTGGCCCATAAAGGAGAAAGAACATGTGCTTAGGAAGATCTCTGCCGACATTGAAGGTGACTACTGCCAAGTAGAAAAACATGTGTGTGAGTAAGGGAGCTGAATAATATATCAAAAAATTCTGTGTGCTTAAAACAATGTTTTCTTGTTGTAATTTATTCTTTAGAAAAGTTTTTTCTTTTCATATTTATCTCCATCTATCTTTTTATTCTTTGCGCTCCAGAGCACTGGCTCGCAATTGGACACACCAGTCCAGCCGCTCTGCTGCACGTGAGATCTTCCCGGGCCAGGGATCGAACCGGTGCCCCTTTCACTGCAAAGTGGACTCTTTACCCACTGGGCCACCCGGGAAGCCCTGTAATTTATTCTTTGAGGTTCTCTTGCATTTGGCTTTGTGAGGCTATAGTCACAGTTTTCTAAAACTGGATTTTCCTCGTGGGCCTTTCTTTTTCTCATGGAGTGAGCCATTTAAATCTTTATTTGGGGGCTGCGTGTTTTTATTGGTTTGTATCTTATATATGTTCTGGCCGGGCTGCCCTTTGCTGGCTGTGCTTTGTCCACGGACCTCCCTACTCAGCCTCACTGGTTTGTCTCTGATGCTTTTCGATCTTGCCTTTCCCACTAATGTCTATGTTAAATTAAAAAACAAGTAGTCTTATATATGCAGTAACCTAGGCTGTACCATGTAAGCACTGATTTCCTCTACAGGATTAAAGCAATCTTAAGGTCAGGTTGTTTAAAAGATCAGTTTCTCTCGTTGTCATCTTGGGAGCATCTGTCCCAGAATCATTTACTGACTTTAGGCTTTAAGTGGCGTGCCGAGAGGGACTCTTACGCACCACAGAAAGCCACTTTGAGACATCTCGGAGGAGGAGGAGGCTTTGCGGCAGTCACCAGGCTCCTCCTACTTGACTGCCTGACTGCTCTGTTCTCTGCTGGGGCCAAGCAGGAAGGAACTCTCCTTTTCTGCTCTATTTCTTTCCTCCTCTCTTGGGTGGATTAGGCAGGGCCTTCCCTGGTGGGGTCCTTGTAAAGAATCCTGGGGAGAAAGGAGGGTGATAGCTAGAGGGTGGAGTCTCAGCCTTTCAGGCCAGGGCAAAGTGTGGGAGGTCAGTTTACAACTTGGCCCATAAAGGAGAAAGAACATGTGCTTAGGAAGATCTCTGCCGACATTGAAGGTGACTACTGCCAAGTAGAAAACATGTGTGTGAGTAAGGGAGCTGAATAATATATCAAAAAATTCTGTGTGCTTAAAACAATGTTTTCTTGTTGTAATTTATTCTTTAGAAAAGTTTTTTCTTTTCATATTTATCTCCATCTATCTTTTTATTCTTTGCGCTCCAGAGCACTGGCTCGCAATTGGACACACCAGTCCAGCCGCTCTGCTGCACGTGAGATCTTCCCGGGCCAGGGATCGAACCGGAGCCCTTTCACTGCAAAGTGGACTCTTTACCCACTGGGCCACCCGGGAAGCCCTGTAATTTATTCTTTGAGGTTCTCTTGCATTTGGCTTTGTGAGGCTATAGTCACAGTTTTCTAAAACTGGATTTTCCTCGTGGGCCTTTCTTTTTCTCATGGAGTGAGCCATTTAAATCTTTATTTGGGGGCTGCGTGTTTTTATTGGTTTGTATCTTATATATGTTCTGGCGGGCTGCCCTTTGCTGGCTGTGCTTTGTCCACGGACCTCCCTACTCAGCCTCACTGGTTTGTCTCTGATGCTTTTCGATCTTGCCTTTCCCACTAATGTCTATGTTAAATTAAAAAACAAGTAGTCTTATATATGCAGTAACCTAGGCTGTACCATGTAAGCACTGATTTCCTCTACAGGATTAAAGCAATCTTAAGGTCAGGTTGTTTAAAAGATCAGTTTCTCTCGTTGTCATCTTGGGAGCATCTGTCCCAGAATCATTTACTGACTTTAGGCTTTAAGTGGCGTGCCGAGAGGGACTCTTACGCACCACAGAAAGCCACTTTGAGACATCTCGGAGGAGGAGGAGGCTTTGCGGCAGTCACCAGGCTCCTCCTACTTGACTGCCTGACTGCTCTGTTCTCTGCTGGGGCCAAGCAGGAAGGAACTCTCCTTTTCTGCTCTATTTCTTTCCTCCTCTCTTGGGTGGATTAGGCAGCTTCCCTGGTGGCTCCTTGGTAAAGAATCCACTTGCAGGAGATACAGGAGACCCGGGCTCTGTCTCTGGGTTGGAAAGATCCCCTGGAGGCATGGCAACCCACTCTAGTATTCTTGCCTGGGGAATCTCATGGGTGGGGGTGGGGGTGCAGTCCATAGCGTCACAAGCAGCTAGACGCAACTGAAACGACTTAGCACGCTTGTGCACACAGTGGGTTAGGCGGCCGTGTGATTAGAGCTCTAGCAGCATTTTTTGGACCATAAGGGGAATTTGAGGGTGGAAGCTAGTGATAGGGTAGAAAGAAAAATACAGAACCTGGGTCCCTGATTGTATGCAGACCCACTAAGATGACCACCAGTGAGTCACACCCGTGTATCATGCTCTCTTATTACATTGGGATGAAATTCAGCAGTTGGTTCTTCTTTTTTTTTTTTTTTAATTTGTTTTCTTTTCACCATCATGCCTCTTTTGTTTATATTTATTTGCATCCATCTTTTACTCTTTCGCCTGTGTGGGCCTCCCACTGTAGTGGCCGCTTTAGCTGCAGAGTACCGGCTTTGGGCGCATGCGCTCCAGAGCGCTGGCTCGTAACCGGACACACCAGAATAGCCGCTCCGCGGCACGTAGGATCCTCCCAGGCCAGGGATCGAATCTGTGCCCCTTGCATTGCAAGGCGAACTGTCCACCCACTGGACCACCAGGGAAGCCCAGGACTTGGTTCTTTTAATTGATAGAATTTGTCAAGGCAGTGGGATGCTGCTTCGATGTTTATATTACGTTGAATGGCAAGGAATTTTGTAAATGTAATTTAGGTCCCTTATCAGTGGACTTTTAGTTCATTAAGAGGGAGATTATTCCAAGTTGGCCCGACCTAATCAGGTGAATACTTTAAAAGAAGGTCTATGCCTTCCCTGAATTTAGAGACAACAACCAGCAGAGGCTTTGCCTTTGTTGGCAACCTTGAAGAAGTCAGGCTCCAGGAATTTTACAGCCACAGGCAGTAAGTTCTGCTGACACCTAAGGGCTTCTTCCTTTGTTTTCAGAAGGGAATGCAGCCAAGCCAACACCTTGATTTCAGTCTTGTGAGACCACCCACACCCAGGGAATTGTGAGGTAATCAATGTGTGTTGCGTAAAGCTTTTAAGTTAGGGCTAATGTATTATTCAGCATAGAACACTAATACATTGATGCCCACCTGTTACTGTAACAACCTAGAAATGCCTACCTCCAGACTTCTTTTATATGAGAAAGAATTAAATTTCTTGCTTCTTTAAGCCATTGTGATTTAGATTTTTCATTTATAGGTATCTTAACCTAAATTTGACTGATTCATTGAATAATGAAGAAGGACTTATGGAATATCCATTATTTGTGGGTGACCTAGGTAGAAACTGGGTGACTGGAGGTAGAAAAGCATTTTCCTGGGGCAGAATGAATGAAGTCGAGTAGCAGGTATTAGCAGGTATTTTGAAAAAAATAAAGAATAATTGAATTTCACTAGATGGGGTAAGATGAGGATGAAAAGGTAGATCAGAGCCAAGTCACAAATCCAGATGGTCTTGGGGATTATTTTTCAAGCAGCGGAGAATTTGGAGATTTTCTGACCAAGATAATAGAAAGAGCAGAGCTGTGACTTATTTGTGTTTAGTCAGTTATGATTTGTTTACTTATTTATTATCTTTTTATTTTTTTAAATTTATTTTTAATAGGAGGATAATTGCTTTACAATACTGTGCTGGTTTCTGCTGTATTCTTATCTTTTAAATAGAAGTATGTTGCTTTACAACATTTGTTAGTTTCAGGTACAGCAAAGTGGTTCAGTTATACAAATATATATATATATATATATTCTTTTTCAGATTCTTTTCCAATATGGATTATTATAAGATAGTGAATATAGTTCTCTGTGTATATGATAAATTCTTATTGTTTACCTATTTTATATATAGTAGTGTGTATCTGTTAATTCCAAATTTTTCCAGCCCTCTACCTTTTCGAAACCCTTTGGTTACTGTAAGTTTATTTTCTATGTCTGAGTCTATTTCCATTTTGTAAATAAGTTCATTTATATCACTGTTTTTTTTTTTTAAGATTCTAGATAGAAGTGATATCATAGGATATTGCTCTTTCTTTTCTGACTTACTTCACTTAGTATGATAATCTCTAGGCATATCCACGTTACTGGCAATATTTCATTCCTTTTTTTGGTTTTGTTTGGATTAAAATTTTTTTTTCACAATCCCAAGCTTATTTTTTTTCTTACAACACTAGAGTGGGTAGCCTTTCCCTTCTCCTGTGGATCTTCCCAACCCAGGAACTGAACCAGTCTCCTGCATTGCAGGTAGATTCTTTACCAGCTGAGCTACAAGGGAAGCTCTTTGTTCTTTTTTTGTAGCTAAGTAATATTCTCTGTGTGTATGCATATGCATATGTGTGTGTGTGTGTGTGTGTGTGTGTGTGTACACATCACATCTTCTTTATCCATTCAAATGTTTTTTAATTAATTAATTAAAAATTAATTGGAATATAGTTGATTTGCAATGTTGTGTTAGTTTCAATGAAGTGATTCCGTTATAAGTATGCGTATATTCTTTACCCATATAGATTATTACAGAATATTGAGTAGATTTCCTCATGCTATGCAGTTGATCCTATTGGTTATCTACTTTTTTTTTATAGATAGTAGTGTATGTATGTTAATCCCAAGCTCCTAATTTATGCCTCCCACCCACATTTCCCCTTTGGTAATCATAAGTTTGTCTTCAAAATCTGTGAGTCTGTTTCTGTTTTGTAAATAGGATCATTTGTTTCATTTTTAAAAATCTACATTCCACAAGAACTGATATTGTATGATATTTGTCTGTCTCTGTCTGACTTACTGCACTTAGTATGATAATCTTCAGGTATTATTTAGTCCTTTTTTATAACTGAGTACTATTCCATCGTATATACATACCACATCTTCCTTATCCATTCCTCCATCAACGAACATTTAAGTTGCTTCCATGTCCTGTCTCCTGTAAATAGTGCTGTAGTGAGCATTGGGGTGCCTGTTTCTTTTTGAATTAGAGCTTGTATCTTTTTTGGATATATGCCCAGGCATCATCTGGTAGCTGTGTTTTTAGTTTTTTAAAAGAACCTCCATACTGTTTTCCATAGTTATGCTTTATTTTTAAAGTATGAGTCAGTTCTACTTAGGTTGCAGAAACGTATCTCAAAGTAGGTTTTGACTCAGAGATGGAACGCGAAGAGGAAGTGGGAAGGAGCAACAGGAACAGGAAATGAGAGCCAAGGACAACAGCAGCCAGAACAAGGACTTCACAGGCTTGTTCTTTCCTCCTCTCCTCTCTCCTGTTTCATTCCCTTCTCTGTTGTGCTAAGTGTCTTATGGCTTGAGCATCGCCTCTTATAGCTGCCCATTAAAGGGGAAGAAACAGACTTCTCTGCCAGCTCTGGTCAGGATCTAACTTCTGGAAGTTGCACTTTGATGAGACAATCCTGAAATAACCCCAGAGGCCACGGGGTGGACAGTGGTGACTGGCCTGGCCTGTGTGTGCGTGTGTGTGTGTGTGCATGCGTGGGTGATGCTTGTTACAAGTAAAAGGAGCTTGGGGAATAAAAACAAAATGGGTGTAACTTGAATTTCACAGTTCTTTTTTTGTCAGGGTCTCAAGGACAGATGACACATTCATATGATTACACTCCTACCAAGGGAGTATAATTTTAGGACTTGAAATATGCACAAATGCTTATTTATAATATTTCCAGTTATTCCTCCTTACCATGCTCATCGTCAACTGAACCAGCAGCTATATCATTAAAACTAGTTTCCACTATATATGTTTTTAAATGCTCAATTATTTGTCGTGTGTCAAAAATGTGTGAAACACTGTATTATGTTTATGACATCCATCACTTCAAGATAATTTCAAAGAAGCTATTTATAGATTCTTGAAATAATCTCAGTGACATACAACTTCTTGCTTAAGAAAGCAGCACTCTTATGCTCAACTGTGGTAGTAGACTTAGATAAGTAATGATTAAATAAACTCTCAGATCATCTAAAAAATGCACTATTTGAACCTGCACATTTTACCATACCTGCTTTGGGTATCTGTAAAAAGTTTAGAAAATTTAGGATCTTTTTGTAAATTCTTGGACATATTGATCATCCAAACCTTTTTTTTTTTGGAAAATATTGAAATACATTAAGTTATTCAAATCTGTAACTGACACACCTGCCACCATCATGGGTCTTTTGAATAGGAGGCCCAGGCATCATCTGGTAGCTGTGTTTAGTTTTTAAAAGAACCTCCATACTGTTTTCCATAGTTATGCTTTATTTTTAAAGTATGAGTCAGTTCTACTTAGGTTGCAGAAACGTATCTCAAAGTAGGTTTTGACTCAGAGATGGAACGCGAAGAGGAAGTGGGAAGGAGCAACAGGAACAGGAAATGAGAGCCAAGGACAACAGCAGCCAGAACAAGGACTTCACAGGCTTGTTCTTTCCTCCTCTCCTCTCTCCTGTTTCATTCCCTTCTCTGTTGTGCTAAGTGTCTTATGGCTTGAGCATCGCCTCTTATAGCTGCCCATTAAAGGGGAAGAAACAGACTTCTCTGCCAGCTCTGGTCAGGATCTAACTTCTGGAAGTTGCACTTTGATGAGACAATCCTGAAATAACCCCAGAGGCCACGGGGTGGACAGTGGTGACTGGCCTGGCCTGTGTGTGCGTGTGTGTGTGTGTGCATGCGTGGGTGATGCTTGTTACAAGTAAAAGGAGCTTGGGGAATAAAAACAAAATGGGTGTAACTTGAATTTCACAGTTCTTTTTTTGTCAGGGTCTCAAGGACAGATGACACATTCATATGATTACACTCCTACCAAGGGAGTATAATTTTAGGACTTGAAATATGCACAAATGCTTATTTATAATATTTCCAGTTATTCCTCCTTACCATGCTCATCGTCAACTGAACCAGCAGCTATATCATTAAAACTAGTTTCCACTATATATGTTTTTAAATGCTCAATTATTTGTCGTGTGTCAAAAATGTGTGAAACACTGTATTATGTTTATGACATCCATCACTTCAAGATAATTTCAAAGAAGCTATTTATAGATTCTTGAAATAATCTCAGTGACATACAACTTCTTGCTTAAGAAAGCAGCACTCTTATGCTCAACTGTGGTAGTAGACTTAGATAAGTAATGATTAAATAAACTCTCAGATCATCTAAAAAATGCACTATTTGAACCTGCACATTTTACCATACCTGCTTTGGGTATCTGTAAAAAGTTTAGAAAATTTAGGATCTTTTTGTAAATTCTTGGACATATTGATCATCCAAACCTTTTTTTTTTTTTTTTTGGAAAATATTGAAATACATTAAGTTATTCAAATCTGTAACTGACACACCTGCCACCATCATGGGAATTAAAGATGGCAGCATTGTAGATACCTGAAATCTGTTATTTTAAAACGCTCCTGAGGGGCTTCCCTGGTGGTCCAGTGGGTAAGGACACAGCCTTGCAGTGCAAGGGGCACCGGTTCAATCCCTGGCCTGGGAAGATCCTGCGTGCCGTGGAGCCGCTGGACTGATGTGTCCAATCACCGAGCCGGAGCTCTGGTGCGCGTGCGCCCAGAGCCGGTGCTCTGTGACAACAGAGGCCACAGCGATGGGAGGCCCACATGGGCCAAAGAGCAGAGATGGATGAAAATAGATGAATGAAAGACCAGTAGAAGTGGCCCACCTGCCCCCTTCCCTCCCCAACCCGACCCCCACCCAAAAAATGATTAAAACGCTGCTGAGATATTGACTACTTCCTAGAAGACTTCCAGTCGGCTCCCCTGTGGGTGCAACTGATACATTTTACCACTAGGTGCTACTCTTCCTCCATCACACGTGAACGCAGCGTTTCAAAAGCAGTGTGCTTCTCTATCACCTGTCTACTGTTGAAACACAAGATACAACTTTACCTCCAGTATTTAGTCATCATTGTAACACTGAAACACTGAGCACAGTAGAAAGTGAAGTTTATCTCTGCTTTCATAGTATCATCCCACACAGGTGTCCGGAGACTATTAATACGTGTGTGTGTACGTGTGTGTACGTGTGAAAGCTGCTCAGTCGTGTCTGACTGTTTGCCACCCCTATGGACTGGTAATCCACCAGGTTCCTTTGTCCATGGAATTCTCCAGAAGAATACTGGAGTGGGTGGCCGTTCCCTTCTCCATTAGTACCTTTAGTTGTGGTTAATTCTTCTTAACGGAAGGAAGCTATAGGGTTATAATCTCTTTAAAAAGACTGTTGACCTGTTCAGGGTCTCTCCCTGAAAAGGTGATATATCATAGTATCTAGACAATTTTACATGTCAGATGATGAAAATATAAAATTCTAAGTTATTAGTTATGTTAATATTAATTAACTAAAGGTATTGATATACTGTACATCCATGATAGAGGAAAGCTTTGGGTATCTGTAAAAAGTTTAGAAAATTTAGGATCTTTTTGTAAATTCTTGGACATATTGATCATCCAAACCTTTTTTTTTTTTTTTTTTTGAAAATATTTAAAAACATTAAGTTATTCAAATCTGTAACTGACACACCTGCCACCATCATGGGAATTAAAGATGGCAGCATTGTAGATACCTGAAATCTGTTATTTTAAAACGCTCCTGAGGGGCTTCCCTGGTGGTCCAGTGGGTAAGGACACAGCCTTGCAGTGCAAGGGGCACCGGTTCAATCCCTGGCCTGGGAAGATCCTGCGTGCCGTGGAGCCGCTGGACTGATGTGTCCAATCACCGAGCCGGAGCTCTGGTGCGCGTGCGCCCAGAGCCGGTGCTCTGTGACAACAGAGGCCACAGCGATGGGAGGCCCACATGGGCCAAAGAGCAGAGATGGATGAAAATAGATGAATGAAAGACCAGTAGAAGTGGCCCACCTGCCCCCTTCCCTCCCCAACCCGGCCCCCCGCCCCCCAAAAAATGATTAAAACGCTGCTGAGATATTGACTACTTCCTAGAAGACTTCCAGTCGGCTCCCCTGTGGGTGCAACTGATACATTTTACCACTAGGTGCTACTCTTCCTCCATCACACGTGAACGCAGCGTTTCAAAAGCAGTGTGCTTCTCTATCACCTGTCTACTGTTGAAACACAAGATACAACTTTACCTCCAGTATTTAGTCATCATTGTAACACTGAAACACTGAGCACAGTAGAAAGTGAAGTTTATCTCTGCTTTCATAGTATCATCCCACACAGGTGTCCGGAGACTATTAATACGTGTGTGTGTACGTGTGTGTACGTGTGAAAGCTGCTCAGTCGTGTCTGACTGTTTGCCACCCCTATGGACTGGTAATCCACCAGGTTCCTTTGTCCATGGAATTCTCCAGAAGAATACTGGAGTGGGTGGCCGTTCCCTTCTCCATTAGTACCTTTAGTTGTGGTTAATTCTTCTTAACGGAAGGAAGCTATAGGGTTATAATCTCTTTAAAAAGACTGTTGACCTGTTCAGGGTCTCTCCCTGAAAAGGTGATATATCATAGTATCTAGACAATTTTACATGTCAGATGATGAAAATATAAAATTCTAAGTTATTAGTTATGTTAATATTAATTAACTAAAGGTATTGATATACTGTACATCCATGATAGAGGGAAATGTCTAGAATCTGTTTATAGGATCCTGCTAAATGTTTTGAGATAGAAGATAGCTTTTTGTTTAACTTTCTTGGAAGCATTTTTCCAACCCTCTGGGAAAAATGAATGCACAGAAAACATTTTTAAAGATGAAAAGGACATAAATCACTCTCATATTCATGTCTCCTGGGCCCTTTTGAGAAAAGAATCATACATGTCACCAAGGCATCTGATTTTTAAATTCAGCAGTTCTAAATACTGAAATTTTAAAATTTTCTCTCCTCGAGGAATTAAAAAATATAAGGTAGGACATAATTAGAAGCTAAATACATTGCGATCTAAAAATTCAAACAAGCCAACCCGGCAAATTAGATACTTGGAATGTATTTATTCACTTCCTATTCACCCATCCAGTTTAGTAGTTCATTCACTGTCTCATTCATTCATGTACTCACCAAACACACTTTTAGTGGGCGCGCGGCTCTATTTCAGATTCAAAAATGAAATGAAATGGCCTTTATTTTGTGGAAGCTTAAGGTTTAGGGTGAAGGGAGGCTGGTCAGGAGAAGGAGAAGAGTCAGATTTGTAAACAGAAAATTGGCCCTGGACAGCAAGATAGGACTCTAAGGCTCTTCTGGTGACTCTAACACGTCTTGGGACTAAGTGGACGAGGATGTTCCACTGACTGGATAGATGTGTGGCTGGCCTGCTGGGGCCCACGGTCTGTCGCCTGAGAGTCCTCCAGGATGATTGCTCCCACCTGCCGGCCTCTGTTATGTCTCTCCACTGGGCGTGGCCACACACCGAGTTGCGGCCGAAGAGGTTGATGTGAAATGCTGGGCGGCACCTTTGGGACAGCTGGGCTGCCATTGTAGCCCGCCTTCCTCTCAGCCATCAGCATGTACCGAGGTCAGAGAAGTGCGATCGCAGTAATGGAGTCAAGGGTAAGCTGGGAGTAAAACCAGCACTGGTTTATGTTTTTTTTTTTTTTTTTTTTTTTATTTTTTTTTTTTTTTTGGGGGGGGGTCGGGTGGGGGAGGGAGGGGAGCGGGCGGGCCACTTCTATTGGTCTTTCATTTCTCTGTTTTCATCCGTCTTTGTTCCTTGGCTCCTGTGGGCCTCCCATCGCGGTGGCGTCTGTCGTTGCTGAGCACCGCCTCTGGGCGCATGCACTCCAGAGCTCTGGCTCGGTAATTGGACACATTTGTCCAGCCGCTCCGGGGCACGTGGGATCTTCCCAGGCCAGGCATCAAACCAGCGCCCCTTGCACTGCAAGGCGGTGTCCTTACCCACTGGACCACCAGGGAAGCCTTGGTTTATGTTTTTTAAAAAATATTATTTATTGATATTTAATAATTCATTTGTTTACTCGTTTTGACTGTGCTAGGTCTTTCATTGAGTTTTGCGAGCCTCTCTGGTGGCGATGTGAGGGCCCAGCTGCCCCGTGCCACGTGGGATCCCAGTTCCCAAAGGAGAGATTGAATGCATGTCCCCTACATGGGAAGGCAGATTCTCCACCACTGGACCAACAGGGAAGTGCCTCGTTCTTGTTTTACTCAAATCTGTTGCCTTGAGATTCCCTGTTCAGAACCTATTTTGATCATAGGAATAAAGCATCTGTTTTTTGTTCTAACTTTGGAAATAGGACATTAGTTTTCAGCCCGACAGAAATAAAGAGAAAGAACATAATCTTCAAATCTGACAATTCGACCTCTTCCACACAACCAAGTGTGCACGTCACCAACAAAGCTTATTAATACTTTTGAAGGTCAAAAGAGAATGGAAGTGATAGGGATATTGATTAAGCCAGGAGAAGCTGGAAAGGCTCTGCTCTCCTGGTGGACTTCAGACATGTGATGCTTAAAAAGGAGGCTAAAGAGATGCTGAGAGGCTGGAAAGGCGGGAGGTGTGAAACGATCTTCTTTATCCCCTCTTGGTTGGAAACCCCATTATATGCTCTGTTGGCTCCCTGAACTCCTCCTTTGAGGAGAAAAGAAGCCTGAAGAGTGATCCCAGGTCTTTAACTGCTATTTTCAGCAGGCCCTATGCATGGCCTCATTTCCCTCCTTGAACAGGCTGGATTCATTCCATAATTTTAATCACTCCCTTGGCTACCCCTTCAGCTCCCTCCCTGGGTCAACCCAACTCTTAGCTTCACCTGAGTAGCTGGAAATAGCTGGAGGAACAAAACATATGGCTTTTGATGTTCCTGTACAGGAGGCATTGTTATAATACCCTTATCCTGCTGAAAGAGTTGCTCACTACTTTTCTGGATTGAATATCTGAAAGTCTGATCAGAATATTTAATGACCTAACACACATTAGCATAAATTTAGCTTTCCTGAAGTGCTCTGACCAAGCATTTTGAGATAATCTCTTGGTAGGTTGAAGTATTTGAAAAATACTGAATAAACAGTACCGCTTAGGGCTTCCCTGGTGGTCCAGTGGGTAAAGAGTCTGCCTTGCAGTGCAAGGGGCACTGGTTCAATCCTTGGCCCGGGAAGATCCAATGTGCCGCAGAGTGGCTGGACTGCTGTGTCCAATTACGAGCAAGCGATCTGGAACACATGTGCCCAGAGCCGGTGCTCTGCAACAAGAGAGAACACTGCAATGGGAGACCCACACAAGCCAAAGAATAAAGATGAAAATTAAAAAATCAATAAAAAGAGGCCAAAATTTAAAAAAATAAATGAAAAAGAGCAATGATATAAAAAGTACTGCTTCTTTGAAACTTACCAAATAAATAAGTGTTTTTTTTCCCAATGTTTTAAAAGATTTGTTGGAGGAACCCAAAACTAAGTAAACTCCTTCTAGGAATAAAGGAAAATCACAACCAAGTGTGCACGTCACCAACAAAGCTTATTAATACTTTTGAAGGTCAAAAGAGAATGGAAGTGATAGGGATATTGATTAAGCCAGGAGAAGCTGGAAAGGCTCTGCTCTCCTGGTGGACTTCAGACATGTGATGCTTAAAAAGGAGGCTAAAGAGATGCTGAGAGGCTGGAAAGGCGGGAGGTGTGAAACGATCTTCTTTATCCCCTCTTGGTTGGAAACCCCATTATATGCTCTGTTGGCTCCCTGAACTCCTCCTTTGAGGAGAAAAGAAGCCTGAAGAGTGATCCCAGGTCTTTAACTGCTATTTTCAGCAGGCCCTATGCATGGCCTCATTTCCCTCCTTGAACAGGCTGGATTCATTCCATAATTTTAATCACTCCCTTGGCTACCCCTTCAGCTCCCTCCCTGGGTCAACCCAACTCTTAGCTTCACCTGAGTAGCTGGAAATAGCTGGAGGAACAAAACATATGGCTTTTGATGTTCCTGTACAGGAGGCATTGTTATAATACCCTTATCCTGCTGAAAGAGTTGCTCACTACTTTTCTGGATTGAATATCTGAAAGTCTGATCAGAATATTTAATGACCTAACACACATTAGCATAAATTTAGCTTTCCTGAAGTGCTCTGACCAAGCATTTTGAGATAATCTCTTGGTAGGTTGAAGTATTTGAAAAATACTGAATAAACAGTACCGCTTAGGGCTTCCCTGGTGGTCCAGTGGGTAAAGAGTCTGCCTTGCAGTGCAAGGGGCACTGGTTCAATCCTTGGCCCGGGAAGATCCAATGTGCCGCAGAGTGGCTGGACTGCTGTGTCCAATTACGAGCAAGCGATCTGGAACACATGTGCCCAGAGCCGGTGCTCTGCAACAAGAGAGAACACTGCAATGGGAGACCCACACAAGCCAAAGAATAAAGATGAAAATTAAAAAATCAATAAAAAGAGGCCAAAATTTAAAAAAATAAATGAAAAAGAGCAATGATATAAAAAGTACTGCTTCTTTGAAACTTACCAAATAAATAAGTGTTTTTTTTCCCAATGTTTTAAAAAGATGTTCAGTTTTAAGGAGGTTGAATATGCATACATTATTCTATAACATTACTGATTTTTAGTAAACTCCTTCTAGGTGATATAAAGGAAAATTTTAAGTCCAGGTTATTCTTTTAATCCATTGAGTTCATTCATTCGTTTGACTAGTATTTGTTGAGCTCATATTATGAATGGGATTAACACAGAGTTGTTTACTTATTGTAAAATTAGTTTGTGGTCAATCTGCATTCTCCGCTGAGGACAGGAATTCTGCCTGCCTTAGACAGAGCTGTAGACCTGGAACTCAGCACAGAGAGCCTTGCCCGTGGTAGGCATTCATGACTGATGGTGAAGGGTAGTGAAGATGGCTTCTGTCCCACTATGAACTATTACACTGTCCTTCGGATATATTGATACCTGGTTTTATATTAAAGAGTGTAGGATTCAGTTAAAATTCCAGATCGTGACAGTGTCACTCATTGGGACTATTCCTGAAATAAATGAAAGCTGTTTCTATTTTTAGTATCTTTATGGATGAGATATTTGTAAGCAGTTATGAAGGCCAGGGAAGCCTGATGTGCTGCAGTTCATGGGACCACAAAGAGTTGGACTTGATTTAGTGACTGAACAGCAAGAAATGGATGAGATATTTGTAAACAGTTATGAATGCAGGGTGGTGGACCATTTGGGTCATGGACCAATGGTGACTAATCAGAAGGGGATGAAATTTTGACTGCTTAACTTAAAACTGAATAAACAGTACCGCTTAGGGCTTCCCTGGTGGTCCAGTGGGTAAAGAGTCTGCCTTGCAGTGCAAGGGGCACTGGTTCAATCCTTGGCCCGGGAAGATCCAATGTGCCGCAGAGTGGCTGGACTGCTGTGTCCAATTACGAGCAAGCGATCTGGAACACATGTGCCCAGAGCCGGTGCTCTGCAACAAGAGAGAACACTGCAATGGGAGACCCACACAAGCCAAAGAATAAAGATGAAAATTAAAAAATCAATAAAAGAGGCCAAAATTTAAAAAAATAAATGAAAAAGAGCAATGATATAAAAAGTACTGCTTCTTTGAAACTTACCAAATAAATAAGTGTTTTTTTCCCAATGTTTTAAAAGATGTTCAGTTTTAAGGAGGTTGAATATGCATACATTATTCTATAACATTACTGATTTTTAGTAAACTCCTTCTAGGTGATATAAAGGAAAATTTTAAGTCCAGGTTATTCTTTTAATCCATTGAGTTCATTCATTCGTTTGACTAGTATTTGTTGAGCTCATATTATGAATGGGATTAACACAGAGTTGTTTACTTATTGTAAAATTAGTTTGTGGTCAATCTGCATTCTCCGCTGAGGACAGGAATTCTGCCTGCCTTAGACAGAGCTGTAGACCTGGAACTCAGCACAGAGAGCCTTGCCCGTGGTAGGCATTCATGACTGATGGTGAAGGGTAGTGAAGATGGCTTCTGTCCCACTATGAACTATTACACTGTCCTTCGGATATATTGATACCTGGTTTTATATTAAAGAGTGTAGGATTCAGTTAAAATTCCAGATCGTGACAGTGTCACTCATTGGGACTATTCCTGAAATAAATGAAAGCTGTTTCTATTTTTAGTATCTTTATGGATGAGATATTTGTAAGCAGTTATGAAGGCCAGGGAAGCCTGATGTGCTGCAGTTCATGGGACCACAAAGAGTTGGACTTGATTTAGTGACTGAACAGCAAGAAATGGATGAGATATTTGTAAACAGTTATGAATGCAGGGTGGTGGACCATTTGGGGGTCATGGACCAATGGTGACTAATCAGAAGGGGATGAAATTTTGACTGCTTAACTTAAAAAAATCATTAATAATAGACTTTATTTCTTTTTTCTGTTGTCTCATCATTTATTTAGCTATTCTCCTATGGATGCACATTTATGAATTCCTCAACCCCTTGTGGTTTTGCCATTACAAACCAAGCTACAGCCACTATCATTGTATGTGCATCTTTTGCACATGGGCTGATATTTGCTCAAGCTGAGTTTCTGGAAGTGAAACTGTTTGGGATAAGAGAATGTATTGAATTGAAATGCAGTTGATTTACAACTTTATGTTAGTCTCTGGTGTACACCAAAGTGATTCATATATATATATATATATATATATATATATATATATATACACACACACATAATTTTTTCATATTCTTTTCCATTATGGTTTATTACAAGATACTGAATATAGTTCCCTGCTTTACACAGTAGGACCTTGTTATTTATCTATTTTATACATAGTTATTTGTATCGACTTATCTCTCCCTGCCAACGTGGGACGCCTCACAAATTTGCATGCCATCTTTGCTAAAGGGCCATACTCATCTTCTCCTATGGTTTCAGTTTTTGCTCTGTGTGCTGATGAAGTGAGCTTTAGACCTTCTTTCTTAGAACAGTTTAAGGTGTAAAGAAAAATTGAAAAGAAAGTATAGATCCCTGAAAATGGGAGACAAGGTTGGAATGCAACAACACCTGTTGTGCTCTGAAACTGTAGAATCTTGGAAAGTAGAGACCACTTCGTAGAGCTTCTCACGTCATGAATCCCTTCTGTCTTGCTCATCTTTGGTGGGTTTAGAACTTAGATCTACAGCAGGAGTGGGAGCCCAGCTTTGGTTGAAGTGGTTTTTCATATCAATGGGTGGCACTAGTTGTTTTTAAGCTCAATTCAAACTTTTCCTTTTAATAACATCTATCCATAGGTTCTAGTTCTTTGTTTTAGTTCTGGAGAGAATACAGCTGCCATGTGCCTCTAGTAGTGCTCCCTTTATGCTATTCTACTATCGCTCAGTTCAGTTGCTCAGTTGTGCTTGACTCTGCAACCCCATGGACTGCGGCACGCCAGGTTTCCCTGTCCTTCACCATTTCCAGGAGCTTACCCAAGCTTGTGTCCATGGACTCAGGGATGCCATCTAACCATCTCTCATCCCCTGTCATCCTCTTCTCTTTCTGCCCTCAATCTTTCCCAGCACCAGGGTCTTTTCCAATGAGTTGTCTCTTTGCATCAGGTGGCCAAAGTATTGGAGCTTTAGCTTCCACATCAGTCTTTCCAATGAGTATTCAGGGTTGACTTCCTTTAGGATTGACTGGTTTGATCTCCTTGCAGTCCGAAGGACTCTCAAGAGTCTTCTCCAGCACCACAGTTCAAAGGCATCACTTCTTCTGTGCTCAGCCTTCGTTATGGTCCACCTCTCACATCCATACATGATTATTAGGAAAACCATAGCTTTAGTATATTCTAGGCTAAACAAAAAAATCTCTTGCCATTTTATATCTGCTATACTGTTTCTAAATTCTTCACAACCTGGCTTATATACTCTATGAAAATATACTCTTGACTATTAAAATAACTTTGTCTTTATTGCTATTAACACTTGTAATAAGAACACTTAGCATAAGACTTAACCACTTAGCAGCATTTTAAGTACACAATACAGTGCCATGAGCTATAGGCACCATGATGTGCTGTAGATCTCCAGGGCATGCTCTTCATTTCATCATTTAACAACTGAAAGATTGTGCTATTTGACGAATACTGCCCTGTTCCTCTGTTTTCCCAGCTCCTGGCAAATACATTCTGCTCTCTGCTGCCATGGGTTGGACTATTTTAGATTCCTTATAGAGGTGATATTTTGTGGTATTTGTCCTTCTGTGTCTGACTTAATTCATGTAGCCAAGTGTCCTCCAGGCTCACCCACGTTGTCCCCCAAATGGCATGATTTCCCTCTTTTTTAAAGACTGAATGATATTCCATTGTATGTATATATAATCTTTTCTTAATCCATCTGTTGATGGGCATTTAGGCAATAAAAGCAAAAATAGACAAATGGGAGTATATCAAACTGAAACACTTCTGTTCAGAAAAGGAAAAAGTCATTGAAATGAAAAGGCAACCGACACAAAGGGACAACATATTTGTAAATCATATATCTGATAAGAAGCTAATATCCAAGATTGATGAGAAACTTATTTACCTCAAGAGCAAAAACACAAGTAACCCGCTTAAAAATGTGCAAATGAATCAGACAGATATTTCTCCAAAGAAAACATCCAGATGGCCAAGAAGTGTATGAAAGGTACTCAATATCACTAATCATCAGAGACATGCCAATCAAGACCACAAAAACATAGCTCTAAGGAATATGATGTCTACAATAAAACCTACATAAATACCAGATGTAGTTTTACTATCAGTTATTGTGTTTTTATTATTGCATGCTCAGCTTTTCTCTGCAACATGAGAGATCTGACTTTCTAACGTCCTTTGTAACCCTTAAAAGCTCTTGTATTTGGGGTTATGTCCATGCGCTATAGGCATACCATCTTATGGACTTCTTGAACTTACAGCTGAGGCAGAGTCCCAAATAATTTTTCACTTGATTACTGTCCATGCGCTATAGTGAAAATATACTCTTGACTATTAAAATAACTTTGTCTTTATTGCTATTAACACTTGTAATAAGAACACTTAGCATAAGACTTAACCACTTAGCAGCATTTTAAGTACACAATACAGTGCCATGAGCTATAGGCACCATGATGTGCTGTAGATCTCCAGGGCATGCTCTTCATTTCATCATTTAACAACTGAAAGATTGTGCTATTTGACGAATACTGCCCTGTTCCTCTGTTTTCCCAGCTCCTGGCAAATACATTCTGCTCTCTGCTGCCATGGGTTGGACTATTTTAGATTCCTTATAGAGGTGATATTTTGTGGTATTTGTCCTTCTGTGTCTGACTTAATTCATGTAGCCAAGTGTCCTCCAGGCTCACCCACGTTGTCCCCCAAATGGCATGATTTCCCTCTTTTAAAGACTGAATGATATTCCATTGTATGTATATATAATCTTTTCTTAATCCATCTGTTGATGGGCATTTAGGCAATAAAAGCAAAAATAGACAAATGGGAGTATATCAAACTGAAACACTTCTGTTCAGAAAAGGAAAAAGTCATTGAAATGAAAAGGCAACCGACACAAAGGGACAACATATTTGTAAATCATATATCTGATAAGAAGCTAATATCCAAGATTGATGAGAAACTTATTTACCTCAAGAGCAAAAACACAAGTAACCCGCTTAAAAATGTGCAAATGAATCAGACAGATATTTCTCCAAAGAAAACATCCAGATGGCCAAGAAGTGTATGAAAGGTACTCAATATCACTAATCATCAGAGACATGCCAATCAAGACCACAAAAACATAGCTCTAAGGAATATGATGTCTACAATAAAACCTACATAAATACCAGATGTAGTTTTACTATCAGTTATTGTGTTTTTATTATTGCATGCTCAGCTTTTCTCTGCAACATGAGAGATCTGACTTTCTAACGTCCTTTGTAACCCTTAAAAGCTCTTGTATTTGGGGTTATGTCCATGCGCTATAGGCATACCATCTTATGGACTTCTTGAACTTACAGCTGAGGCAGAGTCCCAAATAATTTTTCACTTGAACTTCTGCCAAGCTGCATCTTAATCAGCTGCGTGATTTTACATTTATCCTTATTAGATCCTCTCTTGTTTCTTTGTTATTGAAACCTATGTGGATAATTTTGGGGATGTTAGTTCCCTATTTTTTGGGTTGGTTAGCCCCACTAAGATCTGTGTCATCTATGATTTTGTTACCATGCTTCCCACATACATATTTAATTTTTTATTTTGGTTCACTGAATTTTGATTAATTTAATTTGTTGGTAAAATAAAAATTCAGAGCAAAGAGCTAAAACAGAATCTTATTTCTAGCTTTTCTCTTCAGTTTGCCATGGTTCCATTCATCAACAGTCTTTGAATAGATCTGTTTTATCAATAATGTTTCCATCTAATTGAAACTGTTATCCAGCTTACATTTCTCTAAACTGTCCAGAAAGGTATCATGAATGAGCTGGTGAAATCCTTGCAAAAAAAATAATATACTGTGTCTATAGTGCCATCCAAGAAGGGTACGTGTTTGGTTTGACCTGACTTACTCAGGATGAGCTCATATTGTCTCCAGAAGGCAGTTCTCTCTTGAGAGCTCGAAACTGGGCTACTTCATCATCTATTCTGGAGTTGTTAAGGGGAGGAATGTTAAGTTTTCTAGTCTCTGTATTGTGAGAACCATCTTTTCTCTCTCCTTGGAATGCAGAATATTTGATTGTCTCATTTTTATGAGTAGAAAAGATCAGTCCTTTGACATGCTGTTCATATAGAGCCTAGGTCATCAGGGACCCTCTCAACAACCAGGTCACAAGGGATAGAAGACATAGAAAGATCTGTGGCATGCCATGGGCATCCTAACTATGGTCTGACTCTTTTGGGACCCCATAGACTGTAGCCTGTCAGGCTCCTTTGTCCATGGGATTTTTCAGACAAGAGTGCTGGAGTAGGCTGCCATTTCTTTCTCTAGGGGATCATTGCCCCAACCCAGGGACTGAACCTGTATTTCCTGTGTCTCCTGGCTTGTAGGCAGATTCTTTACCTGCTGAGCCATCAGGGGGTGATAGCTGTAGGCAGGAGGGAAAGGTGATTTTTGGAGGGAATGCAGACATTGTCAGTTTAGTTACCAGTTTAGAAGCAATCCTTCTTCTATGATTGCTTCATGCCCTTTTAATAGAATCATTCATAAATGATACATAGTAGATTAATAAATAATAGAGCATATGCTCAGTAATGAATGAGTACTTATGTCCCTGAGGTGTCCTAAACACCTAGTTTATCTCTGTTCGTGATATGACAAATACAGTAAAGAGTCTCCTCCACCCCCACACTCATAAAGCTTTGAGTGCAACTACTGTAGCTCCTCTGTTAAACACCACATGGACTCTACAAGTCTGTCTGAAACTTGACCATAAGTCCAGGGGAACTGAGAGACTAAACTTGGGACCACAGAGGCTCCTACACTGAACCTAAGTTTACTATCAGTTCTTCATCGCTCACGAAGCTGTGGCTTCTTGCCTGATGAAAAGGCATCTTTCCTCAAAAGAAATAATATACTGTGTCTATAGTGCCATCCAAGAAGGGTACGTGTTTGGTTTGACCTGACTTACTCAGGATGAGCTCATATTGTCTCCAGAAGGCAGTTCTCTCTTGAGAGCTCGAAACTGGGCTACTTCATCATCTATTCTGGAGTTGTTAAGGGGAGGAATGTTAAGTTTTCTAGTCTCTGTATTGTGAGAACCATCTTTTCTCTCTCCTTGGAATGCAGAATATTTGATTGTCTCATTTTTATGAGTAGAAAAGATCAGTCCTTTGACATGCTGTTCATATAGAGCCTAGGTCATCAGGGACCCTCTCAACAACCAGGTCACAAGGGATAGAAGACATAGAAAGATCTGTGGCATGCCATGGGCATCCTAACTATGGTCTGACTCTTTTGGGACCCCATAGACTGTAGCCTGTCAGGCTCCTTTGTCCATGGGATTTTTCAGACAAGAGTGCTGGAGTAGGCTGCCATTTCTTTCTCTAGGGGATCATTGCCCCAACCCAGGGACTGAACCTGTATTTCCTGTGTCTCCTGGCTTGTAGGCAGATTCTTTACCTGCTGAGCCATCAGGGGATGATAGCTGTAGGCAGGAGGGAAAGGTGATTTTTGGAGGGAATGCAGACATTGTCAGTTTAGTTACCAGTTTAGAAGCAATCCTTCTTCTATGATTGCTTCATGCCCTTTTAATAGAATCATTCATAAATGATACATAGTAGATTAATAAATAATAGAGCATATGCTCAGTAATGAATGAGTACTTATGTCCCTGAGGTGTCCTAAACACCTAGTTTATCTCTGTTCGTGATATGACAAATACAGTAAAGAGTCTCCTCCACCCCCACACTCATAAAGCTTTGAGTGCAACTACTGTAGCTCCTCTGTTAAACACCACATGGACTCTACAAGTCTGTCTGAAACTTGACCATAAGTCCAGGGGAACTGAGAGACTAAACTTGGGACCACAGAGGCTCCTACACTGAACCTAAGTTTACTATCAGTTCTTCATCGCTCACGAAGCTGTGGCTTCTTGCCTGATGAAAAGGCATCTTTCCTCAAAAGAAACTCAGTTTCACTTCCAATAAAATGCTGTTTGGAAGTTGTGATGGTTCATTTTATGTGTCAACCTAGCTAGACTCTGGTGCCCAGATATTTGGTCAAACACTGGTCTAGATGGTGCTGCAAAGGTATTTTGGAGACACGACTAATATCAATACTTACAATTAGTTAGCTTTGAGTAGATCATCCTTGATAATGCATGTGGGCCTCATCGGTCAACTGAAGACCATGAGAACCAAAAAACTGAGGTATCCCAGAGAAGAAGGAATTCTTCTTCATGAAATCCTGCCTGCCCACCTCCCTGCCTGCCCTACAGATTTTACACTTAAGACGGGAGCTTTAACTCCTGCTTGAATTGGCAGCCAGCTGGTTTGCCCTGCAGACATCAGACTTACGGGCCTCCACAACTATGCGAGCCAATTCTTTGAAATCAATCCACCTCTCTCTCTGTTTATGTATCATTTAATACATATACATATGACTGTACATACAGCTGCCTATTCTACTGGTTCTGTTTCTTTAGAGAACACTGACCGATAAGGAAGTTAATGCCCCTCCCTATCATCTTCACATGTGACATAGGGAACTCCAGATGGCTCTAGCCATTCCTGGCCACTCACTTGGATATTTCATATGTCCTCAAAGATCATGGACCATCCATGACTGCCAGCAAGCTTAGGCACAGGATGGTTACTACATAGGGCTTCCCAGGTGGTCTTAGTGGGAAGAATCCACTCACTAATGCAGGAGACACAAGAGACTCAGGTTCGATCCCTGGGTCAGGAAGATCCCCTGGAGAAGGAAATGACAACCCACTGTAGTATTCTTGCCTGGAAAATCCCATGGACAGAGGAGCTGCTATGGTCCATCGGGTTGCAAAGAGTCAGCCATGACCAAGTGACTGCACAGATAGAGTTACTTTGTAAATATTTGAAGGGAAGTTAAATATGATGCAAAGAGGAGCTAAACCTCCCCTGCATTGTTGCTGTCTCTTCCAGTAACGTCTGCTACAGTCTGTTGCAGTCTGCATGTGTGTCTTCTCTTGCCTCAGTGTGACTTCTGGGAACCATGAGGAAACACCACAACTGCCCTCTGAGATGGCATGCTTGCTGCTCTACCCTCTTTAGTCTTGGATCTCCATCAGTTCCTGGAGAAATTACTGTCATAGAATTCTAAGGATATCTGAGGGTTTTTTTTTCTCATTATTAAAATGCTCATTATTCTCAGACATGTGGGTGTGTCCCACAGGAGGATGCCATGTTTTACAGCCTTGTAAAAAGAAATCAACCCCCAAATTCAGCATCAGTGTGAATTGATGAAATAAGGTTCTTGTGTAAACTAGCCCTGAAGAAGCTGCTTAAACAGATATGCCACAGATGATGGATGATTCTGACATCTCACAAATAAGCCTAGAGTCCCCAAGGTGACTCTTTGAGTGTCAGCCCTCACTGGCGGCATTAGATGGCGTCAATGTGACAGGGCTCCTAAGGAGGCTGAAGAGCACTGAATGTGGAGTCGGGAAGCATCCATTTGCACCCAGCACAGCACCCCCGCCCTGCATGCCTGCACTGCACCCCCGCCATGCATGCCTGCATTGCATCCCGGCACTGCACCTGGCACTGTACCCCAGTACTGCACCCACACTGCACCCCACACACTGCACATGCACTGCATCCCCACACTGCACCCTAGCAGTGGGGAAAATCATAGATCCTATTTCTTTTCTACACATAAAGTGTTCATAGAAGTGCTTATATATATACATTCATATATACACACACATTGTTTAAAAGAACAGATTCTAAAGTTAGACTGCCTGGATTCAAATCCCAGCTCCACCACGTACTAGCTCTCATGATCTTCTAAAAATCACGTGATAAGAGTAAAAACCAACCGCACAGAGTTACTGTGAGGACTAAATGTGCTAATATACATATAGCTGTATCAACAGGCCTGGCCAATAGTAAGTACGATATAAACTCTCATTATCGTATCATTACTTATTTCTTGGAAAAGCTTCACAAACTGTTTATAAGGATAGGGAAATGAAAATTTTAAAGTTTCCAACATTATTAATTTTGTTTCTCTGTTTGCTTCTCGGGTACAAAAATCAATAATCATGATGTTCTGATTTTCTCTACATTCCAGACCTAATATTTCAGCAATATTATTCACATAATATGTTCCCTGTCTTTTTTAAAGATTAGTTATTGGCATATCTTTTACAGATCTTTGTTAAGGTCATTTTATGCCCTGGTTCACTTAAGCTTAATGTTATTTAATCTCTCTGTATATAATCCCTTTCTCCCACTGTGTGCAAAAGTCAGTGATTTTTTAAGCCCGCGTACGGGTACGATTTGCATGTATTGGGAAGACGATGAGTGAGCTCAAGATTTGTTTGGAACAATTTCTGATTCCGTCTCTTCTCCCCTTTCCTCACAGCATTCATTTAATGTTTCTGCCATTTGTTGTTCTTTCAATATTTATTGAGTAGACTTGTCAAGCTTGACAGGCAGTAGAAAATCCTGATTCTGACACTTGAATGGTGCTTTACAGCTTACAGATCGTTTTCACATATATTAAATTTATTCAATCCTCTGAGGCACTCACTTTATTTCACCCCTGTTCTTCCTTCCCTTTTAACTTTACATTTCTCTTAATCTTCTTTATTCCTGTCTCAGCTCTTTGGTGTGCAAAATATTTCCTGTGTGCATTGAGGGTGGGGTGGGGTGGGGTGGGAAGCTGGTTGGAAGAAAAGGTAATAGGTAGGGGAAGAGATATGAATCAGACGAGAAGGCACGTACAGGAACATTGCCAATACCCTCCACTTTAGGATAAAAGGACAGAGTGCTGCCTCTTGTATAGGAAAGGTCACAGCGATTTGAAAAGGAACAGTGATCAGTGCCATGCTTGATATAGAGCAGAACAGTGGCTTCCCAGTCCTCCCTTACCCTCTGACAAGGAAGCATAGTTAAATCGTCCCATGATCTTCTAAAAATCACGTGATAAGAGTAAAACCAACCGCACAGAGTTACTGTGAGGACTAAATGTGCTAATATACATATAGCTGTATCAACAGGCCTGGCCAATAGTAAGTACGATATAAACTCTCATTATCGTATCATTACTTATTTCTTGGAAAAGCTTCACAAACTGTTTATAAGGATAGGGAAATGAAAATTTTAAAGTTTCCAACATTATTAATTTTGTTTCTCTGTTTGCTTCTCGGGTACAAAAATCAATAATCATGATGTTCTGATTTTCTCTACATTCCAGACCTAATATTTCAGCAATATTATTCACATAATATGTTCCCTGTCTTTTTTAAAGATTAGTTATTGGCATATCTTTTACAGATCTTTGTTAAGGTCATTTTATGCCCTGGTTCACTTAAGCTTAATGTTATTTAATCTCTCTGTATATAATCCCTTTCTCCCACTGTGTGCAAAAGTCAGTGATTTTTTAAGCCCGCGTACGGGTACGATTTGCATGTATTGGGAAGACGATGAGTGAGCTCAAGATTTGTTTGGAACAATTTCTGATTCCGTCTCTTCTCCCCTTTCCTCACAGCATTCATTTAATGTTTCTGCCATTTGTTGTTCTTTCAATATTTATTGAGTAGACTTGTCAAGCTTGACAGGCAGTAGAAAATCCTGATTCTGACACTTGAATGGTGCTTTACAGCTTACAGATCGTTTTCACATATATTAAATTTATTCAATCCTCTGAGGCACTCACTTTATTTCACCCCTGTTCTTCCTTCCCTTTTAACTTTACATTTCTCTTAATCTTCTTTATTCCTGTCTCAGCTCTTTGGTGTGCAAAATATTTCCTGTGTGCATTGAGGGTGGGGTGGGGTGGGGTGGGAAGCTGGTTGGAAGAAAAGGTAATAGGTAGGGGAAGAGATATGAATCAGACGAGAAGTCACGTACAGGAACATTGCCAATACCCTCCACTTTAGGATAAAAGGACAGAGTGCTGCCTCTTGTATAGGAAAGGTCACAGCGATTTGAAAAGGAACAGTGATCATCAGTGTATCCATGACTAGAAACTGGATTGAGATGAGAGGCAGAACGAGTGGCTTCCCCAGTCCTCCCTTACCCTCTGACAAGGAAGCATAGTTAACCTGTTGAAGAAGTTTAAGACCTATGGCCCGCCCTCTGTCAACACCCAGGCCATGGAGACCCAGCATTATAATTCCCTATCTTATCTCCTCTTGAATGTCATGCCACCAACCAGTCGGCAGAAAATAGAACATTACAAAATTAACCAGAGATTATTCCTTCCATCTCACATCACCTGTTTCATTCATTCTTCTTCTGATGCACAACCAAGACTTCGGTAAGGAAATCCCAATGGCTTTGTGCAGTGAACCAGCCTATGGAGGATGAATAGATGAAGCCAGTGTCTAGGCACCCAGTGCCACTCACGTTTGAGCTTGTCCTGATCTCTTCAAGGATCCTCTGGGGATCACAGAATACATGCAGATGATACCACAGATAAGCTTCTACCTGGAGATGTCCCCAAACATACTCATTCCTAGCTCTGACTTCTTCCACTTGCTTTGCCCTCTGCCTGGAGAGCTCTTCCTCCACTACTTCCCATGGCCGTCTCTCTCTCTCTTTTTTTCGTCTCTCTTATTATTCAGCTCAAATGACACTTTCTTGTAGAGGCTCCCAGCCAACCCATATACAGTGTTGCTGTTGTTTGCTTAAACTCCTGTCCATTGAGTCGATGATGCCATCCAACCATCTCATCCTTTGCCACCTCCTTCTCTTCCTGCCCTCAGTCTTTATCAGCATCAGGGTCTTTTCCAGTGAGGTGGCGTTTCACATATACATGTGCATGATGCCTTTGAACCGTTATGTTGGAGAAGACTCTTGAGAGTCCCTTGGACTGCAAGGAGAGCACACCAGTCATTCCTAAAGGAAATCAGCCCTGAATAGTCATTGGAAGGATTGATGCTGAAGCTGAAGCTCCAATACTTTGACCACCTGATATGAAGAGATGATTCACTGGAAAAGACCTTGATGTTGGAAAAAAATAGAAGGCAAAAGGAGAAGGAATGCTTTGCACCGACCTTGATATGACAGAGATGACTATGTGTATCCATGACTAGAAACTGGATTGAGATGAGAGGCAGAACAGTGGCTTCCCCAGTCCTCCCTTACCCTCTGACAAGGAAGCATAGTTAACCTGTTGAAGAAGTTTAAGACCTATGGCCCGCCCTCTGTCAACACCCAGGCCATGGAGACCCAGCATTATAATTCCCTATCTTATCTCCTCTTGAATGTCATGCCACCAACCAGTCGGCAGAAAATAGAACATTACAAAATTAACCAGAGATTATTCCTTCCATCTCACATCACCTGTTTCATTCATTCTTCTTCTGATGCACAACCAAGACTTCGGTAAGGAAATCCCAATGGCTTTGTGCAGTGAACCAGCCTATGGAGGATGAATAGATGAAGCCAGTGTCTAGGCACCCAGTGCCACTCACGTTTGAGCTTGTCCTGATCTCTTCAAGGATCCTCTGGGGATCACAGAATACATGCAGATGATACCACAGATAAGCTTCTACCTGGAGATGTCCCCAAACATACTCATTCCTAGCTCTGACTTCTTCCACTTGCTTTGCCCTCTGCCTGGAGAGCTCTTCCTCCACTACTTCCCATGGCCGTCTCTCTCTCTCTTTTTTTCGTCTCTCTTATTATTCAGCTCAAATGACACTTTCTTGTAGAGGCTCCCAGCCAACCCATATACAGTGTTGCTGTTGTTTGCTTAAACTCCTGTCCATTGAGTCGATGATGCCATCCAACCATCTCATCCTTTGCCACCTCCTTCTCTTCCTGCCCTCAGTCTTTATCAGCATCAGGGTCTTTTCCAGTGAGGTGGCGTTTCACATATACATGTGCATGATGCCTTTGAACCGTTATGTTGGAGAAGACTCTTGAGAGTCCCTTGGACTGCAAGGAGAGCACACCAGTCATTCCTAAAGGAAATCAGCCCTGAATAGTCATTGGAAGGATTGATGCTGAAGCTGAAGCTCCAATACTTTGACCACCTGATATGAAGAGATGATTCACTGGAAAAGACCTTGATGTTGGAAAAAAATAGAAGGCAAAAGGAGAAGGGAATGGCAGAGGATGAGATGGCTGGATAGCATCACTGAGTCAATAGACAGGAATTTGAGCAAACTCTGAGAGATGGGGAAGGACAGGGAAGCCTGGTGTGCTGCAGTCCATGGGATTGCAAAGAGTCGGACACAACTGAGCGACTGAACTGAACTGATGTATGCTCACGTACGCATACTAATACAGTAGAATCCTTGAAGATAGTCCCTCTATCTCAGTTTACAATTTTATTTTCTTTATGGCATTTATCTACCTGAAGTAGAGCTACTCATCTATATATTTATCATCAGTCTTTGTCACAAGCCCATAAACTCCAAGAGAGCAGAGATTACTTTTTTTTTAACATGTTGTCTAGAACATAGTAGCAGACCTTTAATAAATATTGATGGATCAACAAGTGAGAAACAGTTATCCAATGTCTATTATGTGCTAGTTCTGTTTTTCTTACGTGCCAGTTCTGTTCCAGGCACGGGGGATGTGGTGATGAATCAAGCAAACCAAAATTTTTAATCTCTTGGACTTCATATTCTTCTTTTCTTTAGTTTTGTCCTCTTTTATTGTTTATTTATTTATTTGTTTTCATCCATCTTTGGATGTGTGGGTCTCCTATTGCAGTGGCCTCTCTCGTCGCAGAGCACCGGCTCTGGGCGCGTGCGCTCCAAAGCATGAGCTCATAATTGGATACAGCGGTCCAGCCACTCTGTGGCACGTGGGATCTTCCCGGATCAAGGATCAAACCGGTGCCCCTTGCAGTGCAAGGCGGACTCTTTGCCCACTGGACCACCAGGGAAGCCCTGGACTTTATATTCTACTGTAAGGAAACAGGAGTAAACAAATAAAGCATGTTAAGGGATGCTGCTTCAGTGTGTGTGTGTCTGCTAAGTGTTGTGTCCGAAGTCTTTGCGACGCTATGGACTGTAGTCCCCAAGACTCCTCTGTCCATGGCGATTCTCTAGGCAAGAATACTGGAGTGGGTTGCCATGCCCTCTTCCAGGGGATCTTCCTGACCCAGGGATCAAACCTGTGTCTCTTATGTCTCCTTCATGGGCAGGTGGGCTCTTTACCACTAGCGCCACCTGGGATGACCTGTTGTTTGGGTGCGGTTGTTAATATATATTCAATATGTTGAGTGCGGTGATCAAGGACGGTCTTGCTGGAGAGGCCTGGAGATGGTGAGAAGGGAGACACCCGGACAAGATGAGGATGATCAGAGGAGAAGAGGGAAAGGTTCAGAAAGGGCAAAGGCCCTGCACCAACAGTAGGGGGAGAGACTAGAGCGGTTAAAGCAGGAGTCCTTGGGAAAGTGGCAGGGTCTGGTCTGAGAGGTCCTTGAAGGGCAGCTCCAGTCTAGTACTATAAGCCATGATGGGACTTAGGCTTTTACTCTTTAGAGAGGTGGGCAGCCGGTGACGGGCTTCAGACAGTGACATGACCTGACTTATTAAAATACGATCCCTCTTTGTGTCCTGGTGGTACAATACTGTAACAGGCAAGCAGTTAGGAGCACAGTGGCTGACTTGATCCCAAGTGGTGGCAGGGTGAAATATTAATAGCCTGGAAGAGTTCTGAGGGCAGAACTGACAGGATTTTGTTGATATGATGAAAAAGCGATGGTACAAAAATATGTACAGAACTGATACAAAGAAGGCTTTTCTTGGGCTTATAAAAAAGAGACTGGTTTCTTTAGGGCTTTGGCGCTGATAGAACAAAGAGCAGAGCCACCTAGAAAATCAGGATTGGAACTTGGAACTTTGGTGTCAGCTGTTATTTATACTAAGAACAAATATAAAAAAGAGAGTGGTCAAATATATTCAGTATCAGAATCTCTCCTTGCAATTAAGTGGGCTGGGGGCTAGATCTTATTTCAGCCTACTGACATGAATGACATAATTGTTCAGCAGACATAAACATTTCAAAGTAGAAGGGACACTTATCCGGAGGAGACTGGCAAGCTCATTGGGTAGTTACACCAAAGGGGAAACATTAGAATCAAGAACGAAGAGCTCAGCTGATTCATACTGATGGACAGTCTGTTCCTCACACTCATCTGATGACCGCTCAGACTTCTGACTCTGGTCCACCTGGCTACATTTGAAAGCTCTGTGGAGCCTACTGAACCTTGTCTTCTTCTAACCAGCACGGCCAAATAGCTAGTACACAACAAATATCCATTGATTTCATGATGTGTCAGCAGAAGTCCATATAGTGAAAGCTATGGTTTTTCCCGGAGTCCTGTACGGATGTGAGCGCTGGACCATAAAGAAGGCTGAGCACTGAGGAGTTGATGCTTTTACCTTGTGGTTCTGGAAAAGACTCTTGAGAGGCCCTTGGACGGCAAGGAGATCTAACCAGTCAGTCCTGAAGGAAATCAACCCTGAATATTCATTGGAAGGACTGACACTGAAGCTCTAATCCTTTGGCTACCTGATGGCAAGAGCTGACTCATTGGAAAAGACTCTGATGCTGGAAAGATTGGGGGCAAAAGGAGAAGGGGGTGGCCAAGGATGAGATTGTTATAGAGCATCACAACTCAATGGACCTGATTGTGAGCAAACTGTGGGAGGAAGTGGACAGAGGAGTGGACAGCGGAGAGAGTGGACAAAGGAGCCTGGCAGTGCTACAGTCCATGGGGGTCACAAAGAACCTGCCATCACCTAGCTACTGAGCAGCAACACCACCACGTCCTTCACCAGCCTCTCCTCTGTCCTCTTTCTGTAGTGCTTAGGAGCACTTTATTTTGTTTACCAAAGTCAGAAATCTGATAATCACTCAGAAATGCGAAATTTCATACTGTGTTGGGCTTTAGGGCACGTGGGGGGACTCACCTTAGGCCCACTTGCCTGAGTAGTCATGGAAGGCTTCCTGGAGGAGGAGACGTCTCTGTTGCACTTGAAGGGGGCAGGAGTTAGAGGACCAAATGGGACCTAGCACAAGCCTTCAAATACACAGGGGTGTGAGACTAGAAGAAACTGGAAAAGGACTGAAGTGGAATGGCCCATTGAAAATAAAACATAGGGTTTGAAAGGTAGGCTTTCTAAATTCCGTTAGATCTTCAAAGGGGAAACATTAGAATCAAGAACGAAGAGCTCAGCTGATTCATACTGATGGACAGTCTGTTCCTCACACTCATCTGATGACCGCTCAGACTTCTGACTCTGGTCCACCTGGCTACATTTGAAAGCTCTGTGGAGCCTACTGAACCTTGTCTTCTTCTAACCAGCACGGCCAAATAGCTAGTACACAACAAATATCCATTGATTTCATGATGTGTCAGCAGAAGTCCATATAGTGAAAGCTATGGTTTTTCCCGGAGTCCTGTACGGATGTGAGCGCTGGACCATAAAGAAGGCTGAGCACTGAGGAGTTGATGCTTTTACCTTGTGGTTCTGGAAAAGACTCTTGAGAGGCCCTTGGACGGCAAGGAGATCTAACCAGTCAGTCCTGAAGGAAATCAACCCTGAATATTCATTGGAAGGACTGACACTGAAGCTCTAATCCTTTGGCTACCTGATGGCAAGAGCTGACTCATTGGAAAAGACTCTGATGCTGGAAAGATTGGGGGCAAAAGGAGAAGGGGGTGGCCAAGGATGAGATTGTTATAGAGCATCACAACTCAATGGACCTGATTGTGAGCAAACTGTGGGAGGAAGTGGACAGAGGAGTGGACAGCGGAGAGAGTGGACAAAGGAGCCTGGCAGTGCTACAGTCCATGGGGGTCACAAAGAACCTGCCATCACCTAGCTACTGAGCAGCAACACCACCACGTCCTTCACCAGCCTCTCCTCTGTCCTCTTTCTGTAGTGCTTAGGAGCACTTTATTTTGTTTACCAAAGTCAGAAATCTGATAATCACTCAGAAATGCGAAATTTCATACTGTGTTGGGCTTTAGGGCACGTGGGGGGACTCACCTTAGGCCCACTTGCCTGAGTAGTCATGGAAGGCTTCCTGGAGGAGGAGACGTCTCTGTTGCACTTGAAGGGGGCAGGAGTTAGAGGACCAAATGGGACCTAGCACAAGCCTTCAAATACACAGGGGTGTGAGACTAGAAGAAACTGGAAAAGGACTGAAGTGGAATGGCCCATTGAAAATAAAAACATAGGGTTTGAAAGGTAGGCTTTCTAAATTCCGTTAGATCTTCAAAGTCTTCCAGTGCATAGAGCGATTCACCCCGGACTAAGAGTGTCCCGGAGGCTGGAGACTTTTCTTAGGCCTCACTTGTTTGCCCCTCCAACCTGGCCTCAAAGGCGAGGGGAGGTGGGGAGGAGGCCGCGACTGCCACCCAGAGGGGAACACGCCCCCAAGTCTCCCCTTCGCCGTATTAGCACATTCCTTTCAATTCTTAAGTCTCCCAACTAACGCGTTTGACTTTTTGCCCAGAAAATAAACTGTGGAAAAGCAGGACACCAAGGTTAGCTTTTTGTTTCCAGGATTTTTTTTTTTATTTTCCCGAGGCTACTTGTGCTCGCGTACAAAATCAAGCAGCCTCCAGGGCTGGGGCAGCCCCACCTCCCCTCCAAGAATTTTTTTTTTTTTTAGTTTCTGTCTAGAACTTTCAGCAAGGCCACGACTTGCGTGTTTACAGCGCCACAGTTGCAGTGTTTAAAGTGGCTAGTTTTCGGGAGAGGGGGCAGGCACGTCCACTCCACGGGTAAGAGGAACTGGAAACTTTACGGACTCCTTCCGCAGTCCCCGGGTGCAGTTAGCAGAGAAGAGGGCACACTGACTGCCCCCCCCCCCCCAAAGAAGACCCATCTGAAGCGACCGAGCCCAGGCCCTGTCCACTGTGGAGCAGGAGGAAAGTTGGGCTGCAGCGGGAAGGGACTAGAGGGCTGGGCGAGGGAGCGATAGGGAAGTCGGGGCGCCTGGGCTGCGCGCGAGCTGGGGTGGAGCCAGCAGCCGGCCGCGGCGTCAGCGTTGAAGATGCAAATCGATTCCCGGCTCCACAACCCCCTCCCGGCCGGGGAGCGAGGCTCCGCCGCTCCGCAGCCGCCCCCGCCCCCTGCGCGCCGCGGCGCCCGGGCGGGCGGCTCTACTTAAGCGGCGCGCCCGCCGCTCCCCTGCACTCCCCTGGAGCGCGCGGGCGAGGCGGGCGGAGCGCAGCGGGGCTCGCGGGGGCGCACAGCGGCGCGCTCGCATCGTGCGCTCTGCTCCGCGCGGCTCTCGGTGCAGCGGCGGCGGCCCGGGCGCAGGGCTGAGCGAGCGTCCGGGAAAGGGCGGCGGCGGCGGCGGCGGCTCCGGCCACCTCTTGGCCATGGCTCTGGCGGACAGCACTCGTGGATTACCCAACGGGGGCGGCGGCGGCGGCGGCGGCAGCGGCTCGTCGTCGTCCTCGGCCGAGCCGCCGCTCTTCCCCGACATCGTGGAGCTGAACGTGGGGGGCCAGGTGTATGTGACCCGGCGCTGCACGGTGGTGTCGGTGCCCGACTCGCTGCTCTGGCGCATGTTCACGCAGCAGCAGCCGCAGGAGCTGGCCCGGGACAGCAAAGGCCGTTTCTTTCTGGACCGAGACGGCTTCCTCTTCCGCTACATTTTGGATTACCTGCGGGACTTGCAGCTCGTGCTGCCCGACTACTTCCCCGAGCGCAACCGGCTGCAGCGCGAGGCCGAGTACTTCGAGCTGCCCGAGCTCGTGCGCCGCCTCGGGGCGCCCCAGCAGCCCGGCCCCGGGCCGCCGCCGCACTCCCGGCGCGGGGTGCAGAAGGAGGGCTCGCTGGGCGACGAGCTGCTGCCGCTCGGCTGCGCGGAGCCCGAGCAGCAGGAGGGCGCCTCGGCCGGGGCGCCGTCGCCCACGCTGGAGGTGGCTAGCCGCAGCCCGTCCGGGGGCGCGGCGGGCCCGCTGCTCACGCCGTCCCAGTCGCTGGACGGCAGCCGGCGCTCGGGCTACATCACCATCGGCTACCGAGGCTCCTACACGATCGGGCGGGACGCGCAGGCGGACGCCAAGTTCCGGCGAGTGGCGCGCATCACCGTGTGCGGCAAGACATCGCTGGCCAAGGAGGTGTTCGGGGACACCCTGAACGAGAGCCGGGACCCGGACCGGCCCCCCGAGCGCTACACCTCGCGCTATTACCTCAAGTTCAACTTCCTGGAGCAGGCCTTTGACAAGCTGTCCGAGTCGGGCTTCCACATGGTGGCGTGCAGTTCCACGGGCACCTGCGCCTTCGCCAGCAGCACCGACCAGAGCGAGGACAAGATCTGGACCAGCTACACCGAGTACGTCTTCTGCAGGGAGTGAGCCTCCCAAACCCCCTGGCGACTCCAGCGCCCCCATTCCCTCTCCTTCTCGCCCTGGAGAGGACTCTAGATTTCCCTTCCCACCGCTTGTTCTCCCGGTCCCCTGTTCCCCACTTCCAGTAGACCCACTGCCCCCCTCAGCCGCAGAGCCTCTTGGCTTCTTCGTCGTCTCTGGACCCCACTTAAAGAGAGACCAGGCGTGCCCCCTCACCCCATGTTTCTCCTGTCCCTTCCCCCCGCCCCCAAACCACCCCTCCCTCGGATTGTCCGTCAGTCTGGATCGAGTGGGGCAGTGTGGCCACGAAGTCACGAATACCCGGCAATGACCGAGTTGTTCCGAACCTGATCGGACCCTGAGCAGTGCACAGGAGCTTTCCTAGAAGTCTTCTGGAGCCCTGATTCGCGGTTGAAGAGAGAGACTGGGTAGCACTCTGGGAATAGTTAGTTTGGAAAGGTCATTCATTACGCAGACTTTTGACCTTCTTTAAAGGCAGAGTTTTCGAAGGCTGCCTGGGGGACTCTGTAGCTGGAATGAGTTTAGTGCGGAGGCAGTTCAGTGAATATACCTGAATAAAGTTTTGATAAGTTACAGGCAGAAGTAAGAGAGGACTTTCGTGGTGGAACAATGGAGGAGCCCCGGGTTTCCTGCAGATTTAAAAGATCCTCGCCTGTGGCTTAAACTTGCAGAAAATTCCCCTTCTGCCTGAGGAGGCATCCTTCCTCCTGGGCTACGAGCAGGAAGCCCTTGGTTCAGCTGCTGGACAAGGTAGCCATTATTGGTAAGGAAGGGGAAGAGTGTCCGCGCAGGCGGACGCCAAGTTCCGGCGAGTGGCGCGCATCACCGTGTGCGGCAAGACATCGCTGGCCAAGGAGGTGTTCGGGGACACCCTGAACGAGAGCCGGGACCCGGACCGGCCCCCCGAGCGCTACACCTCGCGCTATTACCTCAAGTTCAACTTCCTGGAGCAGGCCTTTGACAAGCTGTCCGAGTCGGGCTTCCACATGGTGGCGTGCAGTTCCACGGGCACCTGCGCCTTCGCCAGCAGCACCGACCAGAGCGAGGACAAGATCTGGACCAGCTACACCGAGTACGTCTTCTGCAGGGAGTGAGCCTCCCAAACCCCCTGGCGACTCCAGCGCCCCCATTCCCTCTCCTTCTCGCCCTGGAGAGGACTCTAGATTTCCCTTCCCACCGCTTGTTCTCCCGGTCCCCTGTTCCCCACTTCCAGTAGACCCACTGCCCCCCTCAGCCGCAGAGCCTCTTGGCTTCTTCGTCGTCTCTGGACCCCACTTAAAGAGAGACCAGGCGTGCCCCCTCACCCCATGTTTCTCCTGTCCCTTCCCCCCGCCCCCAAACCACCCCTCCCTCGGATTGTCCGTCAGTCTGGATCGAGTGGGGCAGTGTGGCCACGAAGTCACGAATACCCGGCAATGACCGAGTTGTTCCGAACCTGATCGGACCCTGAGCAGTGCACAGGAGCTTTCCTAGAAGTCTTCTGGAGCCCTGATTCGCGGTTGAAGAGAGAGACTGGGTAGCACTCTGGGAATAGTTAGTTTGGAAAGGTCATTCATTACGCAGACTTTTGACCTTCTTTAAAGGCAGAGTTTTCGAAGGCTGCCTGGGGGACTCTGTAGCTGGAATGAGTTTAGTGCGGAGGCAGTTCAGTGAATATACCTGAATAAAGTTTTGATAAGTTACAGGCAGAAGTAAGAGAGGACTTTCGTGGTGGAACAATGGAGGAGCCCCGGGGTTTCCTGCAGATTTAAAAGATCCTCGCCTGTGGCTTAAACTTGCAGAAAATTCCCCTTCTGCCTGAGGAGGCATCCTTCCTCCTGGGCTACGAGCAGGAAGCCCTTGGTTCAGCTGCTGGACAAGGTAGCCATTATTGGTAAGGAAGGGGAAGAGTGCAACAGCCCAGGTTTCCAAGCCCCGCTGTGACTGTAAAAACGGAGCTGGGTGGTAATGCAGGTCGTGGGTAGGCAGTAGGAAAGCCCGTGTTTCCACAGTGAATGGTAGTAGTACCTTAGCTCTTAAGACTTAGGGGATAGGGCGGGGAGGGAAGAACGAGGGGAGGAGGGGCGGGAAGGGAGGAGCAGATAAAACTCATTTATTAGTTGAAAGTTGGAAGGTCCTTCCATTCGTCTGAGTACATGCACATTAACAAAACAGCACAGAAACACTCAGTGTTTTGTAAAGATCCGTCACCGATCCAGTCTTACCTGGCAGTTAAATGAACTAACTGTTAACATGAGTTTTAAACTTAGAAGTTGTTAATCCCTGTATAACCTAACCAAAGAGTTACCCAGCAGGGTTTAGTTTTTGAACTTTTATTTTCTGGTTGATTCTAAGTTCTGATTTTAAAATCTATTTCCTTGAGCCAAATAGGTTTGATTTAAACTATGTAGAGTTCAGTTCTCTTATTAAAAATCCTTCGTTTCGCCAAGCCCAGCCCATGTTGACTTCTGGGCAAACCTGAAAATGCCACTTTGATGCAGGTTGTCTGAAGGTAAGGTGAAATCTTCTCAAATGAGAGAGCTGCAGAGAAATAAAAGTGTTGAGGGCTGCCATCTGTAGATAACTGGCAAGTGAGACTATTTTAAAATGAAGGCAGGTAAGTCCTTCAACGTGAGCTGAGCAATAAAATGGTGTTCCTGGTAAATGCAGCTGAAACAAGGAGACCTGGTTGCCTTATGCCTTTACTGTAACATGGAACAAATCCCCACTGTATATCCTATCCACGCTGTTAGTGAAGGGAAATGGATTCTTGTCTTTCATGCTGGGAGGCTCCTTTGGATATTCTCTGAGGAATGAGAAGCCTTTCCTTTTTCATTTGTTTTAGCGTCGTTCTCTGAAGTCTGTTTTTAAAAGATTTTGTAAGAGTCGTTTTCCGTGTTGAAATTAGCGCTATTTCTTCTTCTTCTTTTTAAAAATGAATCTTGTACTGTATCTTACTCCATGTCCGTGGCAGATGTTAAGAATTGGAACAGTGTTGCTCTTAGCTTCATGCGATCCAATCTGTATATACCATATATAAACATTTTACATGAATTTAGTTTTTTAATTCATTTACTAATACTATAACCTTTCTTGTATTTACCCCCAGTAACTTGCTTCATGTGGTATATATACTAAAGCAACATACTTTGATGAATTTCTTATATTCTTGTCTGTGGGGAAGTTGGGCTAAGAAAAAAATTACATAGTTATAAAACTGAGTTCCATTCTTTTTAGATGGTTGTTATTTACTAATAGGTTGATTAACTGTCTTTGTAAACCAAGGTACCTGCATTTTTAATCCACTAATTCCTCTTTTTTAATTGGGGGAGAGACTATTTGAGGTCTTTCATTAGGTTCATTTTTAGAAGGGTGAAGTTAACTTTATATACAAAGTCTGTAATTGTAAAGGAAGCAGAAACAAATTCAGGAAGTCACATTAGCTGGTGTTGAGCCTGTTTTTGGACTAGGTAATGCATGAAAACATGTCTGTTTCAATCCTGAAATGATTTAGGAATGTCACCTGCTGGCCCAAAGTGAGTGTCACAGAGATTTCTGTACCCCTTGTGGTCCTCTATTAGGTTGTGCCACACAAAACACGAAATTGAGAACCTCCTGGGGACAGATCAAAGCCACATGACATATGGCAAGATTCCGAGATTCTGATCTTGTTAAATCCACTCAACTCCACGAGTCACGAGAAACTCCTCACGTTTTGTCTCTGCCACTCAAGTCTGAAAAGTTTTGCCTTGTGGAACTTTGAGTTGAACTGGTCTCCTAGTTGGTATATACACATCTCACCCCCTCTAGACATCCCTGCTGGCTTGCAGAACTTCCCTGCTTCTTTCTTACTCGGAAAATCATTTCCCCCTGGTTTCCATGCTGGGAGGCTCCTTTGGATATTCTCTGAGGAATGAGAAGCCTTTCCTTTTTCATTTGTTTTAGCGTCGTTCTCTGAAGTCTGTTTTTAAAAGATTTTGTAAGAGTCGTTTTCCGTGTTGAAATTAGCGCTATTTCTTCTTCTTCTTTTTAAAAATGAATCTTGTACTGTATCTTACTCCATGTCCGTGGCAGATGTTAAGAATTGGAACAGTGTTGCTCTTAGCTTCATGCGATCCAATCTGTATATACCATATATAAACATTTTACATGAATTTAGTTTTTTAATTCATTTACTAATACTATAACCTTTCTTGTATTTACCCCCAGTAACTTGCTTCATGTGGTATATATACTAAAGCAACATACTTTGATGAATTTCTTATATTCTTGTCTGTGGGGAAGTTGGGCTAAGAAAAAAATTACATAGTTATAAAACTGAGTTCCATTCTTTTTTTAGATGGTTGTTATTTACTAATAGGTTGATTAACTGTCTTTGTAAACCAAGGTACCTGCATTTTTAATCCACTAATTCCTCTTTTTTAATTGGGGGAGAGACTATTTGAGGTCTTTCATTAGGTTCATTTTTAGAAGGGTGAAGTTAACTTTATATACAAAGTCTGTAATTGTAAAGGAAGCAGAAACAAATTCAGGAAGTCACATTAGCTGGTGTTGAGCCTGTTTTTGGACTAGGTAATGCATGAAAACATGTCTGTTTCAATCCTGAAATGATTTAGGAATGTCACCTGCTGGCCCAAAGTGAGTGTCACAGAGATTTCTGTACCCCTTGTGGTCCTCTATTAGGTTGTGCCACACAAAACACGAAATTGAGAACCTCCTGGGGACAGATCAAAGCCACATGACATATGGCAAGATTCCGAGATTCTGATCTTGTTAAATCCACTCAACTCCACGAGTCACGAGAAACTCCTCACGTTTTGTCTCTGCCACTCAAGTCTGAAAAGTTTTGCCTTGTGGAACTTTGAGTTGAACTGGTCTCCTAGTTGGTATATACACATCTCACCCCCTCTAGACATCCCTGCTGGCTTGCAGAACTTCCCTGCTTCTTTCATTAGCTCAAAAGACTGGGAGTTGAACCATTAGAGGCAGTAAACTTCATTTCATAGGATGACTATCCTCTCTAAAGTTGAAAGCTGATACATGAAAAGTTCTACCTTCAGCCCAAAGTAAAGGCTGGGTAGGAAACTCATGTTTCTCTTGGGTGGACACTGTCACTGGGGTCAGATGACTTGGCCACTGCCCCCTGGGGTCTCTTACTCACCAGTGCGTGGAGCCACAGAAGGGCCCTCACAGTGGTCCAGCAAGTGGACTGGGGTGTTGCTTGTCACCTGTGAGGTTGGTGAGATCCCGAGGGTCCCCGTAAGTCAACCTTCCAAAACATTCAATGACTTGGGAGGGTGCCGTAGATTATTCCGAAAGTATGACTGCCTTCATTTGACTCAATGCAGCATGTATTTACATACAGAACAGGTCCAATTACCATTGGGTCCATAAATACTACTGAGATTTTCATAACAAATTTAACTTTTTTAAAAAGAACGATTGACAATGGTGGTTCAAAAAACAGGTACCATGGTCAATGCTTTTGCACCAAGTGTTTGACACATTGTCTATTTTTTAGTACATGTGGAACTCTAAACCATGTTCATTTTAACTTTTCCAAATTATGTGTTGTCGAAAATATTCCTTGAATGGTGAGACTTAAATTTTTCCCTTTCAGTACGGGTTTTATGCTTTGTTCTTTGCGTTGATAGCAAAGTAATAATTTGTATTAAGAATACTAGCCAAATTTGTCTTCTCTTTCAAACCAGATCCGTGTATGTGGGGGCCTGTTGCTTCTCTGGGGAAGTGCATAACCTGTGAATTCTCAGACAAAATGGGCAACTGACAATGTTCGTAACACCTTTCCACTTTTATTAGAATTTTCCATGGAATGTTGTTATTGAATTAAAGCCATGTAAGGTGAAGCTTTGATAATTTTTTACTTTTTAAATTCTGATCTGATACTCAAAAACAATTTTGTATTCCACATGAAAAATGCTAAACAATAGTTCAGGCATTTAGGAAAGAGTTGACTGAAGGGGTTGAATACCTTAATTTCTTTTAGAGTCTATATCATAAATCCTTTACTCAACTGACTTAAATTTCTTATTGTAAGCTGAATATTTTTAACCTAAGTCTACTAGTGTAAATCCTTCAGAATTTTTTTCTGTTTTTCCTTATTAGAACTCATTTAAAAACAGAATTAGTTTTCTTAGATGTCCTAAATGTATCTCTTGAGAAATAAAATACTCTTCTGTTTCCAGTGGCTAAAACACCTAAAATCGGCCTTCCTAGAGCCAGAAACACGCTATGTGGAGCCACAGAAGGGCCCTCACAGTGGTCCAGCAAGTGGACTGGGGTGTTGCTTGTCACCTGTGAGGTTGGTGAGATCCCGAGGGTCCCCGTAAGTCAACCTTCCAAAACATTCAATGACTTGGGAGGGTGCCGTAGATTATTCCGAAAGTATGACTGCCTTCATTTGACTCAATGCAGCATGTATTTACATACAGAACAGGTCCAATTACCATTGGGTCCATAAATACTACTGAGATTTTCATAACAAATTTAACTTTTTTAAAAAGAACGATTGACAATGGTGGTTCAAAAAACAGGTACCATGGTCAATGCTTTTGCACCAAGTGTTTGACACATTGTCTATTTTTTAGTACATGTGGAACTCTAAACCATGTTCATTTTAACTTTTCCAAATTATGTGTTGTCGAAAATATTCCTTGAATGGTGAGACTTAAATTTTTCCCTTTCAGTACGGGTTTTATGCTTTGTTCTTTGCGTTGATAGCAAAGTAATAATTTGTATTAAGAATACTAGCCAAATTTGTCTTCTCTTTCAAACCAGATCCGTGTATGTGGGGGCCTGTTGCTTCTCTGGGGAAGTGCATAACCTGTGAATTCTCAGACAAAATGGGCAACTGACAATGTTCGTAACACCTTTCCACTTTTATTAGAATTTTCCATGGAATGTTGTTATTGAATTAAAGCCATGTAAGGTGAAGCTTTGATAATTTTTTACTTTTTAAATTCTGATCTGATACTCAAAAACAATTTTGTATTCCACATGAAAAATGCTAAACAATAGTTCAGGCATTTAGGAAAGAGTTGACTGAAGGGGTTGAATACCTTAATTTCTTTTAGAGTCTATATCATAAATCCTTTACTCAACTGACTTAAATTTCTTATTGTAAGCTGAATATTTTTAACCTAAGTCTACTAGTGTAAATCCTTCAGAATTTTTTTCTGTTTTTCCTTATTAGAACTCATTTAAAAACAGAATTAGTTTTCTTAGATGTCCTAAATGTATCTCTTGAGAAATAAAATACTCTTCTGTTTCCAGTGGCTAAAACACCTAAAATCGGCCTTCCTAGAGCCAGAAACACGCTATGTGGAAGTTAACCTTTCTTTGTCACTATCTTGGACAATAAACATCTTACATGTATTAATGTTTGGAGATCTATATTCTCTACTGGGACCCTTGAAATTTCAATGGAAAATATCCAGCCAGAATATTTATATGAGAGTCTAATCTTGTGTGGTAGGAAGCTGAACTCATTGACCAAGAATTCTCATTACCTTATACGTTTTTAAAAATCTAAATGTGTTTTGAGGTATGTGAACATAATTGTAATGTAAACTATTATACAACTATCTTTGTGACTTCATAAGCAGGTGAACTTTGCTTTTATTGAATACAAATGACAATTCTTTTATGCCCACTCAAACAGCATTTGTGACATTTAATGACAAAGGTTAAAACTTCCATTATGGATGAATGGATGTTAATTTCAGATATCAATTCCATGTTATTTAAGTTTTTCTGGCCATCTGAAAAACTCTTACCTGTGAGGCGATGCAAGATACCTGCAGAGTTACCGGAGGTTATAAAATCGTTGAAAATGTTCCATGCTAAGTGATAGGTATCACTGAGCCATTTTCTCAAAATTGAAGGAAAAAGGGATTATATAGTTACCAGACTTTCTAACAAAACAGAAAGCCAATGAAAAAACAATCTTTCTATATTTTAAAAACTGACGAAGTTCTTTTCAGACATGCCCAAACTTTAAGTGAGAATTTCTTCAACCGTCTAAATGCTCTAGAAATTTTGGTTCTCTCTGTTCACAACCAGTTGTATAACAGAAATACTGGATACTGTTTTCCTCCGTGTGTAAAGTAATTTTGTATTCCACATGAAAATGCTAAACAATAGTTCAGGCATTTAGGAAAGAGTTGACTGAAGGGTTGAATACCTTAATTTCTTTTAGAGTCTATATCATAAATCCTTTACTCAACTGACTTAAATTTCTTATTGTAAGCTGAATATTTTTAACCTAAGTCTACTAGTGTAAATCCTTCAGAATTTTTTTCTGTTTTTCCTTATTAGAACTCATTTAAAAACAGAATTAGTTTTCTTAGATGTCCTAAATGTATCTCTTGAGAAATAAAATACTCTTCTGTTTCCAGTGGCTAAAACACCTAAAATCGGCCTTCCTAGAGCCAGAAACACGCTATGTGGAAGTTAACCTTTCTTTGTCACTATCTTGGACAATAAACATCTTACATGTATTAATGTTTGGAGATCTATATTCTCTACTGGGACCCTTGAAATTTCAATGGAAAATATCCAGCCAGAATATTTATATGAGAGTCTAATCTTGTGTGGTAGGAAGCTGAACTCATTGACCAAGAATTCTCATTACCTTATACGTTTTTTAAAAAAATCTAAATGTGTTTTGAGGTATGTGAACATAATTGTAATGTAAACTATTATACAACTATCTTTGTGACTTCATAAGCAGGTGAACTTTGCTTTTATTGAATACAAATGACAATTCTTTTATGCCCACTCAAACAGCATTTGTGACATTTAATGACAAAGGTTAAAACTTCCATTATGGATGAATGGATGTTAATTTCAGATATCAATTCCATGTTATTTAAGTTTTTTTGGCCATCTGAAAAACTCTTACCTGTGAGGCGATGCAAGATACCTGCAGAGTTACCGGAGGTTATAAAATCGTTGAAAATGTTCCATGCTAAGTGATAGGTATCACTGAGCCATTTTTCTCAAAATTGAAGGAAAAAGGGATTATATAGTTACCAGACTTTCTAACAAAACAGAAAGCCAATGAAAAAACAATCTTTCTATATTTTAAAAACTGATAAAGTCTTTTCAGACATGCCCAAACTTTAAGTGAGAATTTCTTCAACCGTCTAAATGCTCTAGAGTTGTCGGTTCTGTCTGTTCACAACGAGTTGTATAACAGAAATACTAGATACTGTTTTCCTCCGTGTGTAAAGTAATGAATCATTGATTATGTGACTTGTTATGTATTCTATTAAACACTAAAAGAATAAAACATTCACTCCTTTAATTATTCCTTTTGCCTCTGGGGTATGGATTGGCTCAAACACTGGTCTAATTTCATTTAAGGGGCTCTCTGAATACTGGTGGGTACTTGTGTGCATGTTCAAGTTGCTTTCTTTGTGTCCAACTCTTTGTGATACTATGGACCATAGCCCACCAGGCTCCTCTGTCCATGGGATTCTCCAGATAAGAATACTGCAGTGGGGGCTTCCCTGGTGGTCCAGTGGGTAAAGAGTCCACCTTGGAGTGCAAGGGGCGCAGGTTCAATCCGTGGCCTGGGAAGATCCCACATGCCACGGAGCAGCTGGACCAATGTGTCCAATTACCAAGCCAGCGCTCTGCAGTGAGAGAGGCCACTGTGATGGGAGGCCCACACAGGCCAAAGAACACAGATAAATAAATGAAAGATCATTAGAAGTGGCCAAAAAAAGAAAAGGCTGTGCCAAAAAAAAAAAGAATACTGCAGTGGTTTACTGTGCCATCCCTCAGGGGATGTTCCTGACCCAGAGATTGAATACAGTCTTCTGGATCTCCTGCACTATAGCCGGAGCCTTGACCCTTTGATCCACTGGGGAAGGTCCCTGAATAATGGTTCCTAAATTGCAGTGGGGCTAATGCCATCAGAAGGGCTCCTCCTTGGGAACTGGCCCGCTGGGCCAGGAGAGAATGAGCCCTTTCCCCAGAGTTTATTGTCAAGAACCTCTGTTGTCAAGGTGGTCTGGTCCACCGTGTGGAGGAAAAATTCTTCACAAACGTGATTTCCTTTGACTGCAGTCTTGACAGCACGTATGGGTTATTTTGAACATTGGGAGATGGGTGTAGGTAGATAGAGATGACCTCTTAAAATTTATAGGAAAAGGAAATAAAAGCAGTGAGATAGGCCTTAATTAAAAGTATAATGCGTGAAGATAGAAGTCTAAAGAAAGTGAGGAGAGGCTTTGGCTGTTGTTTTTATTTTCTTATTTGGAGTATAATCGCTTTGCAATGTGTTTGTTTCTGCTGTACAACAAAGTTAATCAGCTATATGTATACATATTCTGTATTTTGCATATATGGACTTTTTCCTGAATCATCCCCTGTCGTTGATGTCCCCCCGCCCTGAAAGAAAACACAGATCCTTCTAGGTTGAGAAACCACAGATGTTGAAGCTGCCCACACCAGCCCCAGCTGCTGGGCTGTGGCACAGGAAGCCGTGAGTTGGGTAGGGGAGTGAGGCCGACTTTGCCCTTCCGCTTTGCTTTTGCCTGTACTTCCTCTAGATAGCTTTTGTTTTAGTTTTTGCACAGTCTAATGGTGAAAAATTTAAGCAATAGAGGAGTGTGCATGTGTGCTTAGTTGCTCAGTTGTGTCCGACTCTGCGACCCCATGGACTGTAGCCTGCCAGGCTCCTCTGTCCATGGGATTTCCCACGCAAGAAGGCTGGAGTGGATTGCCATTTCCTTCTCCAGTATAAGCATGTATATAATAACAAGTAGATATACACTGTCCAGTAACCCCTAGTTTTTCCCAGAGGTAATCATTGCTGAATCTTTACAGAGACATTTCCTATGAATGAATGAATATAAGAATGAATGAATACATAAATCATTCCTCTCTCTTTTTGTATGCAGTAGATTGATATCTATTCCTGGCCTTGCTTTCTTCTTTTAAACACTTACCCCAGAACTCTTGCAATGCATGCATGTGCACGTAGCCCTGATCTACCTCCTCTTATTTGATGGTTGTATGATATTCTGTGTGATAAGCCATGGTCTTGATGTGCTGTTGTTTATTTTACTTGTCTTTTTTTGGATGCGTATTTAAGTTTCCAGGGTTTGTGTCTACTTCAAAGAGTGCTCTATATCTTTTTACATATATGCAAATGCATCTGAGTCTTTTTTGTATGAAGAGATGCCAAGAGAGAAGGCACCTGGAGGTACATTTTTCTTCTTTAATTACGGGCTATGGAAATAATAGGAGTCATTGAAAACTCTCAAGGGACTGGGGATGATGATAGTGTGAAATGACTAGAGTCATTAGAAGATATGTATACGAAAATTTTTGGCTATTTTTTCTGGAGTATAATCGCTTTGCAATGTGTTTGTTTCTGCTGTACAACAAAGTTAATCAGCTATATGTATACATATTCTGTATTTTGCATATATGGACTTTTTCCTGAATCATCCCCTGTCGTTGATGTCCCCCCGCCCTGAAAGAAAACACAGATCCTTCTAGGTTGAGAAACCACAGATGTTGAAGCTGCCCACACCAGCCCCAGCTGCTGGGCTGTGGCACAGGAAGCCGTGAGTTGGGTAGGGGAGTGAGGCCGACTTTGCCCTTCCGCTTTGCTTTTGCCTGTACTTCCTCTAGATAGCTTTTGTTTTAGTTTTTGCACAGTCTAATGGTGAAAAATTTAAGCAATAGAGGAGTGTGCATGTGTGCTTAGTTGCTCAGTTGTGTCCGACTCTGCGACCCCATGGACTGTAGCCTGCCAGGCTCCTCTGTCCATGGGATTTCCCACGCAAGAAGGCTGGAGTGGATTGCCATTTCCTTCTCCAGTATAAGCATGTATATAATAACAAGTAGATATACACTGTCCAGTAACCCCTAGTTTTTCCCAGAGGTAATCATTGCTGAATCTTTACAGAGACATTTCCTATGAATGAATGAATATAAGAATGAATGAATACATAAATCATTCCTCTCTTTTTTTGTATGCAGTAGATTGATATCTATTCCTGGCCTTGCTTTCTTCTTTTAAACACTTACCCCAGAACTCTTGCAATGCATGCATGTGCACGTAGCCCTGATCTACCTCCTCTTATTTGATGGTTGTATGATATTCTGTGTGATAAGCCATGGTCTTGATGTGCTGTTGTTTATTTTACTTGTCTTTTTTTGGATGCGTATTTAAGTTTCCAGGGTTTGTGTCTACTTCAAAGAGTGCTCTATATCTTTTTACATATATGCAAATGCATCTGAGTCTTTTTTGTATGAAGAGATGCCAAGAGAGAAGGCACCTGGAGGTACATTTTTCTTCTTTAATTACGGGCTATGGAAATAATAGGAGTCATTGAAAACTCTCAAGGGACTGGGGATGATGATAGTGTGAAATGACTAGAGTCATTAGGTGGAGAAGTGTGAAGTTTTATGTAGCTTTCACATTGAAGACAAGCTCCCCTTGTGAGCATGCACACACACACCCCCCTAACATACACACTTTTTTTTTTTCGATTTATGAAAATCCACCTCCTGTCTTTATTCTGTCTTTTTTCATTAATTATGGCTGATGCTTGTTTTTTTGGCGGGGGAGGTGACATGGAATTTTTTTTTTTTGGCCTCTTTTGTTGGTTTTTTTTACTTATTTATTTTCATCCGTCTTTATTCTTTGGCCTGTGTGGGCCTTCCACTGCAGTGGCCTCTCTCGTTGCAGAGCACCGGCTCTGGGCGCATGTGCTCCAGAGCACTGGCTTGTAATTGGACATACCTGCCCAGTCACTCTGCGAGATGTGGGATCTTCCTGGGCTGGGGATCAAACCAGTACCTCTTGCACTGCAAGGTGGACTCTTCACCCACTGGACCACCAGGGAAGCCCCTGATGCTTTGTTTTGAAGAATATACTACAAAAGAGGATCTATAATGTGTCCCATACTTTTTTTTTGAATATAATTTATTTATTTGGATGCACTGAGTCTTAGTTGTGGCACACAGTATCTTTAGTTGAGACATGCAAACTCTTAGTTGAGCATGTGGTATCTAGTTCCCTGGTCAGGGATCGAACCCAGACCCTTGCTTTGGGATATCCCATACTTCTTAATGAGGTACCTCTTTTTAAAATTCATTTATTTGTTTTTTAATCTTTTACAGAGTTTCGTTGTTTACTGCTCCACATCAACCTGAATCTGCCATGGGTATACATATGTCCCTCCCTCTTGAACTTTCCTTCCATCTCCCTCCCCAGCCAACCCAAATGAGGCACCTCTTGGGGGAGTTGGAGAAAGATGGGCAACTATGAAATAAATATGGGACACATCTGAGTGACTGAACTGAACTGACCTTCCTGGAACATCAGTTTGACTAATTGAGGCATGGACATAAGAGTTAGGGAATTAAGTCATTTACCTGGTAACTGACAAAGATGATTCCATTTTATGGAAAGAATGATAAATTTACATGAATTTAAAAGAGAAATTCCTAAACTTTAAAGATACCCTGAAGTTGTAGACTTCCAGGGAGGAGTTCACCTTCTTCTGTTGGGAAGAACTTGGTGGTGAGGGTAATGGGGATGGGGGTTGAGAGTTTCTGCTGGTATCTACTGGTAGTGTTTTGATGGGTAGCTTAGGGGAGATGTTGGTCTCTCAAGCTCTTCATTTGGCTCACAGAATCAGTTTCAAGGCCAGTGCTCTTCTGGACCCCCAAAGCACCTCTACTTCCACTCACAGGTAAGAGTGCCCTCTGGGACTAAGGATAGAAGCATACACACTATTATATGTGAAAAATAGACAGCCAGTGGAAATTTGCTTATGACTTTGGAAACTTGAACCAGGGCTCTGTCACTATCTAGAGGGGTGGGAAAGAATGGGAGAACCGGACATACGTATACCTATGGCTAATTCATGTTGATATATGGCAGAAATGAACCCAATATTGTAAAGCAGGTATCCTTCAATTAAAAATAAATTTAAAAAAAGAGGCATTGAGGGCCACAGTAGGCCATTAACTTATCTGTTGGCTTCTGCAACATTTTCCCATGTGCAGCCATTCACCAGTCATTCATTCATTCATTCATTCATTCAAAGTCTCTCGAGTACCGACTGTGTGTTGGGTTGTGCCGATCTCATAGAGACACACAAATACGGAAGTGCTGAGAATGAGTAAGGGAACTGAATGAATAATGACAAAATAACCTGGAAGTACAGTGCTGAGATAGCCTGTGTAATGGGAGTGAGAAAGGGGGATGTCTAACTCTAAGCTTGCAGGAGGAGGAGATGATAGAACTGAGGCTTCAAAGTAAAGAAGAAGTGGAGGCATCTGCTAAGCACAGGCCAGTTTACTGAGGGAAGATACGGAGGTAATAAGGACCATAAACTTGGGGCAAAAAGTACGCATCCCCTTCAAATCCCGCAACCCCAAACCAAACAAAAAGCCAACCAGCCAACCGAACAAAAAAAAAAAAGACAACTGGAGAGGCAATGAGTGTCTCATATATGATGTGGAAAGATTTGGACATTATGGTGCTTAGGGATGAAAAATTTTAAGGAAAGTGTGAAATCATCAGAGGATTTCCTTTGCAAAGGTACCTGAGGCTCTGTGAGGGATGCATTGGTTGGGCATAGTGAGTTAGAAGGCAGTTAGGCAGTTGTTTATGGGGTAAGACTTGTGCCCATGAAGTCACAGGCAGAGCACCTGGCTACAGGGGTGAGGTAACGTTTTGTTCACCTTTCTTTTCCCTTTAAACCTTTTGGATTGATCATGCAGCTTTTTTAAGACTTATTTTTAACTGGAGGATACTTGCTTTGCAATACTGTCTTGGCTTCCGACATCCAACATGAATCAGCCATAGGCATAGATATGTCCCCTCCCTCTTGAATGTCCCCTCCCACCCCATCCAATGCCTCTAGCTTGTCACAGGGCACTGTGTGGAACTCCATGTGTCATACAGCAACGTCCATTACCTGTCTGTTTTACCTATGGTAAGGTCAATACTTCGGTGCTACTCCCTCAATTCATCCCACCGTCTCCTGCCCGTTGCTGTGTCCTTACGTCTGGTCTCTCGGTCTGAGTCTCTATTCTTGCCCTGAAGAACAGGTCCATCAGTGCCATTTTCTAGATTCCATATATATGGGTTACTATATGGTTTTTGTTTTTCTCTTTCTGATTTACTTTGCTCTGTGTAACAGGCTCTGTGTTCATCTACGTCAGGTGAACTGACTCGAATGTGTTTGTTTTTATGGCTGGGAATGATTCCACTGTATAAATGTACCACAGCTTCTTTATTCTGGTCATGCCATTCTATGTGAGATTTGTTTACACTAATATTGGAAACACTGTGCTTTTTCTTTTGAATTTATGTTTAGCTGGAGGATAATTGCTTTACAGTACTGTGTTGGATTTTGCCTTACATCAACAAGAATCAGCTATAAATATACCTATGTCCCTTCTCTTTCGAACCTCCTTCCCAACCCATACTCCATCCCACCCTTCTGGGTTGTCACAGATTGGGTTCCCAGCGCTACAGACCACTTTCCATTAGCTGCCTTTTAACATATTGTAATATATATGTTTCAGTGCTCCTGTCTCAATTTGTCCCAACCTGTCCTTCCCCTGCTGTGGGAATAACTGTGTTTAAATGAGGAACTCTTTTCTTCTGTTAATCCCTAGATCTTATCATCAAGAGACATAGTAGGAAGTCTTTGGAGAAATCTTATGGTGCTTAGGGATGAAAAATTTTAAGGAAAGTGTGAAATCATCAGAGGATTTCCTTTGCAAAGGTACCTGAGGCTCTGTGAGGGATGCATTGGTTGGGCATAGTGAGTTAGAAGGCAGTTAGGCAGTTGTTTATGGGTAAGACTTGTGCCCATGAAGTCACAGGCAGAGCACCTGGCTACAGGGGTGAGGTAACGTTTTGTTCACCTTTCTTTTCCCTTTAAACCTTTTGGATTGATCATGCAGCTTTTTTAAGACTTATTTTTAACTGGAGGATACTTGCTTTGCAATACTGTCTTGGCTTCCGACATCCAACATGAATCAGCCATAGGCATAGATATGTCCCCTCCCTCTTGAATGTCCCCTCCCACCCCATCCAATGCCTCTAGCTTGTCACAGGGCACTGTGTGGAACTCCATGTGTCATACAGCAACGTCCATTACCTGTCTGTTTTACCTATGGTAAGGTCAATACTTCGGTGCTACTCCCTCAATTCATCCCACCGTCTCCTGCCCGTTGCTGTGTCCTTACGTCTGGTCTCTCGGTCTGAGTCTCTATTCTTGCCCTGAAGAACAGGTCCATCAGTGCCATTTTTCTAGATTCCATATATATGGGTTACTATATGGTTTTTGTTTTTCTCTTTCTGATTTACTTTGCTCTGTGTAACAGGCTCTGTGTTCATCTACGTCAGGTGAACTGACTCGAATGTGTTTGTTTTTATGGCTGGGAATGATTCCACTGTATAAATGTACCACAGCTTCTTTATTCTGGTCATGCCATTCTATGTGAGATTTGTTTACACTAATATTGGAAACACTGTGCTTTTTCTTTTGAATTTATGTTTAGCTGGAGGATAATTGCTTTACAGTACTGTGTTGGATTTTGCCTTACATCAACAAGAATCAGCTATAAATATACCTATGTCCCTTCTCTTTCGAACCTCCTTCCCAACCCATACTCCATCCCACCCTTCTGGGTTGTCACAGATTGGGTTCCCAGCGCTACAGACCACTTTCCATTAGCTGCCTTTTAACATATTGTAATATATATGTTTCAGTGCTCCTGTCTCAATTTGTCCCAACCTGTCCTTCCCCTGCTGTGGGAATAACTGTGTTTAAATGAGGAACTCTTTTCTTCTGTTAATCCCTAGATCTTATCATCAAGAGACATAGTAGGAAGTCTTTGGAGAAATCTAGTAAATTATGTATTTAGTAGATCATTTATTGAGTACCTCCGTTAATGCACCAAGAACCCTGAAATATCATTTCATCCTTTCAGTTTTCATTCATTGAACCTGTAATAATTTGAGACATAGACATATCCTTTTAGGTGTGCTTTCTTTCTTTCTTTTTTTTAAATTTTGTCCTCTTATTGTTTTTTTATTTATTTATTTTCATCGTCTTTATTCTTTGGCCTGTGTGGGCCTCCCATCACGGTGGCCTCTCTCGTTGCAGAGCACTGGCTCTGGGCGCATGCACTCCAGAGCTCTGGCTCGTCATTGGATACACCGGTCCAGCTGTTCCGCGGCACGTGGGATCTTCCCGGGCCAGGGATCAAACCGGTGCCCCTTGCACTCCAAGGTGGGCGCTTTACCCACTGGACCACCAGGGAAGCCCAGGTGTGTTTTCTTTATCCTCAACAGCAGAGAGCAAAATGGTGAACTGGCCAGTTAAAGAACCTTTACGTCTGGAAAAAATGAAAGTTACAGAAAGCTCTACCATGTTGAGCCTTACACACTTTGCATATTTGGACTTGTATGAACGGTACCCCCCTCTCAGTTAAAAAAGTCACCTGAGGGCTTCCCTGGTGATCCAGTGGGTAAGGACACCATCTTGCAGTGCAAGGGGCTCCGGTTCAAGCCCTGGCCTGGGAAGATCCCACGTGCCGCGGAGCGGCTGGACCGATGTGTCCAATTACCGAGCCGGAGCTCTGGAGCGCATGCGCCCAGAGCCGGTGCTCTGCGACAACAGACACCACCGCGATGGGAGGCCCACACGGGCCAAAGAACAAGGATGGATGAAAAACAGATAAACGAAAGACCAATAGAAGTGGCCCGCCCGCCCCCCTCCCTCCCCACCCCACCCCTCCATAAATAAATAAATAAATAAATAAATAAATAAATAAATAAATAAATAAATAAATGTTTTTTTTTTTTTTTTTTTTAAAGTCCACTGAATAGAAACTAAGACTGATACCCTATATGTGCCAGCCTCCTGAGTTTTTCAAAGTGGAAAAGATGAAGCCAGCAATGCCGTTTTCTAAAATTTGGAGCTTCTCTTTTGTTAGAGTGCTTGTGTGAAAAATCGCTTCAGTTTTGTCTGACTCTGTGCAACCTAATGGACTGTAGCCCACCAGACTCCTCTGTCCATGGGATTCTCCAGGCAAGGATACTGGAGTGGGTTGCCATGCCCTCCGTCAGGGGATCTTCTGAACTCATGGACAGAACACACAACTCTTAGGTCTCTTGCATTCAGGGGACTCCCGGGAAGCCCTTGAGCCTCCATCACGTGGCCTCTCTAGAGCACTGGCTCTGGGCGCATGCACTCAGAGCTCTGGCTCGTCATTGGATACACCGGTCCAGCTGTTCCGCGCACGTGGGATCTTCCCGGGCCAGGGATCAAACCGGTGCCCCTTGCACTCCAAGGTGGGCGCTTTACCCACTGGACCACCAGGGAAGCCCAGGTGTGTTTTCTTTATCCTCAACAGCAGAGAGCAAAATGGTGAACTGGCCAGTTAAAGAACCTTTACGTCTGGAAAAAATGAAAGTTACAGAAAGCTCTACCATGTTGAGCCTTACACACTTTGCATATTTGGACTTGTATGAACGGTACCCCCCTCTCAGTTAAAAAAGTCACCTGAGGGCTTCCCTGGTGATCCAGTGGGTAAGGACACCATCTTGCAGTGCAAGGGGCTCCGGTTCAAGCCCTGGCCTGGGAAGATCCCACGTGCCGCGGAGCGGCTGGACCGATGTGTCCAATTACCGAGCCGGAGCTCTGGAGCGCATGCGCCCAGAGCCGGTGCTCTGCGACAACAGACACCACCGCGATGGGAGGCCCACACGGGCCAAAGAACAAGGATGGATGAAAAACAGATAAACGAAAGACCAATAGAAGTGGCCCGCCCGCCCCCCTCCCCCCCACCCCCCCCCTCCATAAATAAATAAATAAATAAATAAATAAAAAAATAAATAAATAAATAAATAAATGTTTTTTTTTTTTTTTTTTTAAAGTCCACTGAATAGAAACTAAGAATGATACCCTATATGTGCCAGCCTCCTGAGTTTTTCAAAGTGGAAAAGATGAAGCCAGCAATGCCGTTTTCTAAAATTTGGAGCTTCTCTTTTGTTAGAGTGCTTGTGTGAAAAATCGCTTCAGTTTTGTCTGACTCTGTGCAACCTAATGGACTGTAGCCCACCAGACTCCTCTGTCCATGGGATTCTCCAGGCAAGGATACTGGAGTGGGTTGCCATGCCCTCCGTCAGGGGATCTTCTGAACTCATGGACAGAACACACAACTCTTAGGTCTCTTGCATTGGCAGGTGGGTTCTTTACCACTGCTGCCACCTGGGAAGCCCATTTGTTAGCATAACTGACAACAATTTCCCAAGTTGTTTACAAATTATTCCTCATGAATTCATTACCTTTCTTCATTCTCTCACTTTCTGGGTGGGTGAGAAAGAATCCAAGGAAAGAGCAGGCCCTCATTTCTGTATGTAGATGGAAAGGGCAGCAAAGTATCTTGTTCAGCCTTTATCTTTTGTCTTTGGAAACCTTTGAATGGAAGTCACAGGTTAGAGTGAGAGGAACGTGAAAGAAATGAAGCCAGGAGTTTAGATTTCCTGGTGACTTGGGTTATTTGCTTTTGTTTATGGTGTAGTCTTCATATTCACTCACCTCTGACGTCTATTTTCCCATTCGTCAGAGGGGAAAAAGCTTTTATTTCTTTAGTTTTGTTTCAGGGCTCCATACTGCCTGGCCCATAATAGATTATCAATAAAAGTTGATTGAATAAGTGAACGAGTGCTTATATTAATTTATTCTTCTATGTATTAGGGTGAAAATTAACTAACTTAAAATTGGCCTTTACTTTTTTGATAACACTGCCAAGAATCAATTTTCCTTCCATGTACCTATCTATGTATTTTTTTTGGAAATTTATAGCTATAGTTTTCACAAATAAATATATAAAAATGACTGTCCTCTTTGACTTGAAAGTTACAGAAATTATGATGAGACCTAAACTGATTTGGGTATTTTTTTTTTTTCTGAGTAGTTGCTAGGTAGCAGCTGCTCCAAAACCCAAAACCCTTGACAACATTTCCATTTTACTGATGAAAGTTAAGTTCGCTGACAGCCATATTATAAGCTTTCCTCTGGGGCTGTTATTTGTTACAGAGTTTTGAAAATCCTAACTGGAAAGTTTCAAGAGGTGCCTCTTAAGAGTTATAGGAAAGAAATTTGACTTCCCTGAAATGTTAGCGTGTACTGTTTCAAATATTCAGCTGGTGAGAGTTGTGGGTTTTTAAAATGACAGCTTTAAGGACTTTAAAAAAATAAATGATCTGTACAATAATGCTCTGACCTTATACTACCAGATATGTTTCATTTTTCCTTGGCTTAGAACCGTGTGTATTTGTAGTATAAATTCTCTCCCTCAGTTATGTTAGAAACACAGCTGGAAGGTCAGAGTCTTATCCACAAGATATGAGAGAGTTTCTTTTCAAATGTGAGCAAGAAACAACAACAGTGCTATGGGCTGAATGTTTATGTCTTCCCTAGATTCATATGTTGAACTCTTAACCCCCATTGGAATGGAGTTTGAAGGTGGGAACTTTGGGAGGTGATTAGGTCATGACAGTGGAGGCCTGATGCATGGAGCTAGCACCCTTATAAAAGAGACCCTGGGGCTTCCCTGGTGGTCCAGTGGGTCAAGAGTCCGCCTTGCAGTGCAAGGGGCACTGGTTCGATCCCTGGCCTGGGAAAATCCCACGTGCCACGGAGCAGCTGGTCCAGTGTCTCCAATTAGGAGCCAACACCCTGGAGCACATGTGCCCAGAGCCGGTGCTCTGCAACGAGAGAGGCCACTGTGATGGGAGGCCCACACAGGCCAAAAAATTAAGATGGATGAAAATAAATAAATGAAGCACCAATAAAAGAGGCAAAAATGAAAAAAAGAGAGAGACCCTGAAGAGGGTCCTCGTTTCTCCCACCACGTGAAGACACAACGAGAAGACAGGTGGCTATGAACCAGAAAGCGACCCTTCATCAGATACCAAATGTGCCCGCGCCTCCACCTTGGACTTCCCCGCCTCCATAACTGTGGGAAGCAAACGTTTGCTGTTTAAATCAGGCAGTCTGTGGTATTTTTGATACAGTAGGTCAAATCGAAACATCATTACATTGTTCTGTTTCTCCTCCATAATGCATAATCTTCTTCTCCCAGAATCTTCAGAGAATTCTCAAAATTTTAAATTATCATGTTAAATTATATCATGAGACCTAAACTGATTTGGGTATTTTTTTTTCTGAGTAGTTGCTAGGTAGCAGCTGCTCCAAAACCCAAAACCCTTGACAACATTTCCATTTTACTGATGAAAGTTAAGTTCGCTGACAGCCATATTATAAGCTTTCCTCTGGGGCTGTTATTTGTTACAGAGTTTTGAAAATCCTAACTGGAAAGTTTCAAGAGGTGCCTCTTAAGAGTTATAGGAAAGAAATTTGACTTCCCTGAAATGTTAGCGTGTACTGTTTCAAATATTCAGCTGGTGAGAGTTGTGGGTTTTTAAAATGACAGCTTTAAGGACTTTAAAAAAATAAATGATCTGTACAATAATGCTCTGACCTTATACTACCAGATATGTTTCATTTTTCCTTGGCTTAGAACCGTGTGTATTTGTAGTATAAATTCTCTCCCTCAGTTATGTTAGAAACACAGCTGGAAGGTCAGAGTCTTATCCACAAGATATGAGAGAGTTTCTTTTCAAATGTGAGCAAGAAACAACAACAGTGCTATGGGCTGAATGTTTATGTCTTCCCTAGATTCATATGTTGAACTTTTAAACCCCCCATTGGAATGGAGTTTGAAGGTGGGAACTTTGGGAGGTGATTAGGTCATGACAGTGGAGGCCTGATGCATGGAGCTAGCACCCTTATAAAAGAGACCCTGGGGCTTCCCTGGTGGTCCAGTGGGTCAAGAGTCCGCCTTGCAGTGCAAGGGGCACTGGTTCGATCCCTGGCCTGGGAAAATCCCACGTGCCACGGAGCAGCTGGTCCAGTGTCTCCAATTAGGAGCCGACACCCTGGAGCACATGTGCCCAGAGCCGGTGCTCTGCAACGAGAGAGGCCACTGTGATGGGAGGCCCACACAGGCCAAAAAATTAAGATGGATGAAAATAAATAAATGAAGCACCAATAAAAGAGGCAAAAATGAAAAAAAAAAAAGAGAGAGACCCTGAAGAGGGTCCTCGTTTCTCCCACCACGTGAAGACACAACGAGAAGACAGGTGGCTATGAACCAGAAAGCGACCCTTCATCAGATACCAAATGTGCCCGCGCCTCCACCTTGGACTTCCCCGCCTCCATAACTGTGGGAAGCAAACGTTTGCTGTTTAAATCAGGCAGTCTGTGGTATTTTTGATACAGTAGGTCAAATCGAAACATCATTACATTGTTCTGTTTCTCCTCCATAATGCATAATCTTCTTCTCCCAGAATCTTCAGAGAATTCTCAAAATTTTAAATTATCATGTTATTATCATTATATCATTTAATTCTAGTGCGAGTGGAGGATCATTGAGGAAAATCACTGTTTTTATCTTAGTTTCTGGATCTAACAAGTGAAAAGAGCCTTTGGGCCTTGTACCTGTTAAGTTCCCTTAGACTGCTGAGAGGGGGATGGAGGAAGGTCAGGAGGAATCAGGCACTGAGTGGTGGGAATGTATGAAGCACAGTTATGAAAAGACAAGAATTCTCTTTTTGTATAAGAAAGTTGAATTAAGGAACCTATATAAGTGCTGTCCTTCAAGACAACTATTATGGTAGACTTTACCTTTATTTCAGTAAGAGCTACTGGAAATTAATTTAAAATGACATTTAGAAGATTATTAGTAGACAGAAGAGAGGCAATGTCTACTAAAAACTGTTGTCATTGGAGAAGATGAAATAGTTTTGGAGTTGCAAGTTGGTTAATAGCTGCCCAAAATGTGAATGCACATAATGCCCCAGAACTGTACCCTTAAGCATGATTAAAATGGTAAATTTTGTGAGGTATAGCTTCTCACAATAAAATAATATGAGTTTAATAATGACATAAAATATAGAAAATTACAAAGCAAATAAAGATTCTTTAATCCTACCAGAAATCTAATATTAAAATCACTCCCAGTTATGATGAAGGGCTATGGAAAGTCATTCCTTTGGTTGTGCTTTGCCAGTAATGTTATTCTCAAACTTATTAGCTGTTCTTCATTTGGATGATTTGTGACTCACACAATAAAATCAGTCTAATCACTCTTAGGAACCTTTTCATTTCTGAAAATTTGAGAATATGTGGTTTGTGTCAGTATGTGCTTATTTGTATTACGTGAATTTTCTGTTTTTGGTGCTTCATCCCTTTCCATTAGCTCACATAATTAAGATTTCTTACTCAAAATGGATTGAAATTCCGCTCGATTTGAAATTTCAAAGAGATTTGTAAGAACATATTCCTATTCCACAGGTCAAAGGGAGGAGTGCGTGTGTTTAGAGTCAGGAACCAGCTTAGCATTTCTAATGTCAAGAAAGGGTCTGGTCTATGTTTTGTCTATTAATACTCCCACTGTTAAATAAATTAATTTGGTGTGCACAGGACTTACAGCATAAGGCCAGTCTTATGCTTTATGGCCAAGGTATGTCATGGAGAGAAATCATAGTTGCTCCTTTGCAGTGGGAGGGTTAAAGATGACTAACAGATGTGAGGATCTGTCTTAGCAGCTTTGGAGTTGGCATCATTTGTGAAGCTGAATCAAAGCTGAAGGCTGCCAACTCAGGAGAAAGTAGATGCTTCAGAGTAATGGATTGCAAACTTGGGTGAAATTGAAACTGGGAAGCAAATATATACCAGATGGCAGAGGAACCAGCTCAATGGAAATAGTTTTAGACATACAGAGCAGTGGTTCTCAATGGGGTGTCAGGTTGGGAGGCAGTTCTTCTTACTCCCCAGGGATCATCTGGTAATGTCTGGAAACTTTGTTTTACAAGTTGGGGGAAGAGTGCTGCCGGCATCTACTGAGCAGGGCCCAGGGCTGCTGCTAAATGGTCTATGAATATACAGGACGGCCTCCCACAACAAAGAATGATTTAGCCTTCCTCGTATGGTTCTGAAGTTGAGAAGCCCTGTCGTGGAAAGGAGAAGGGATGGGTGGACAAAGAAATGGCCAGGGTAAGGGGTTTGGTCCAAATGTAGAGCAAGGCATTGAAAGTTGCTGAGTTCTGAGAGTGAAAGTGTATGTGGAGTGTCAGCTTGGAGATGGGCTTAAATGAAGGGAGGAAAGGGTGTGTGGGAGGTTCTTCATTTGGATGATTTGTGACTCACACAATAAAATCAGTCTAATCACTCTTAGGAACCTTTTCATTTCTGAAAATTTGAGAATATGTGGTTTGTGTCAGTATGTGCTTATTTGTATTACGTGAATTTTCTGTTTTTGGTGCTTCATCCCTTTCCATTAGCTCACATAATTAAGATTTCTTACTCAAAATGGATTGAAATTCCGCTCGATTTGAAATTTCAAAGAGATTTGTAAGAACATATTCCTATTCCACAGGTCAAAGGGAGGAGTGCGTGTGTTTAGAGTCAGGAACCAGCTTAGCATTTCTAATGTCAAGAAAGGGTCTGGTCTATGTTTTGTCTATTAATACTCCCACTGTTAAATAAATTAATTTGGTGTGCACAGGACTTACAGCATAAGGCCAGTCTTATGCTTTATGGCCAAGGTATGTCATGGAGAGAAATCATAGTTGCTCCTTTGCAGTGGGAGGGTTAAAGATGACTAACAGATGTGAGGATCTGTCTTAGCAGCTTTGGAGTTGGCATCATTTGTGAAGCTGAATCAAAGCTGAAGGCTGCCAACTCAGGAGAAAGTAGATGCTTCAGAGTAATGGATTGCAAACTTGGGTGAAATTGAAACTGGGAAGCAAATATATACCAGATGGCAGAGGAACCAGCTCAATGGAAATAGTTTTAGACATACAGAGCAGTGGTTCTCAATGGGGTGTCAGGTTGGGAGGCAGTTCTTCTTACTCCCCAGGGATCATCTGGTAATGTCTGGAAACTTTGTTTTACAAGTTGGGGGAAGAGTGCTGCCGGCATCTACTGAGCAGGGCCCAGGGCTGCTGCTAAATGGTCTATGAATATACAGGACGGCCTCCCACAACAAAGAATGATTTAGCCTTCCTCGTATGGTTCTGAAGTTGAGAAGCCCTGTCGTGGAAAGGAGAAGGGATGGGTGGACAAAGAAATGGCCAGGGTAAGGGGTTTGGTCCAAATGTAGAGCAAGGCATTGAAAGTTGCTGAGTTCTGAGAGTGAAAGTGTATGTGGAGTGTCAGATTTGAGATGGGCTTAAATGAAGGGAGGAAATGGTGTGTGGGTGGTTAGACTCTGGCTCAGGTACTTTTGTAAACTTGGTGAATGGTCCATTGAGAATAGCCAGAAGAAGACAGGACTTCGAAAAGAATTGATCAGAAGGTCTTGCCAGGTTGTGTCTAGAGTCTGGAGAAGAACAAGAGAGTACCATAGCAAGAGGCAGCAAAGGGAAGGTCAAGAGGTCCTAGAAACATAAAAACATGCGGGTAAATATGGTGGGTCTAGGTAGCAAAGTGTGGGAGAAAGTCTGGGAAGAAGTGGAAGATAAAAAAGGAACAGAAGGTAGTAAAGTAGAACAATGGTTCTCAGACCTGTGTGCATTAGAATCCCTTAGGAAATTAAGCAAACTACTGATGCCCGGGCCCCACCTCAAAACTATTACTGTGTTACCTCTGCACAACAGGCTGATAATTTGGAGACAAGGTGTTGAGGCAGTGAATACGAGTATGTGGAAAGCTAGCAGACCAAGAAGATGGAGGACTCTCATGTTTCAAAATAGCCGTCTTACTAGGGTCTGACTGTCAGGTGCTTTTATAGAACAGAGGTGGGAAGGTGGGGAAGTAAAGTGGAAAGGTCATTTCTCTTGCAAATATCTCCTGGAATGGCCAGCCTCAGAGAGGGGCTGTGTTAAATTCTCCTTTTTTACAGCCATTCATGGGTGAGCAGAGTCAGGATGTCTTTCTGAACAAAGACACTTTGGTTAAACGTTCAGGCAGAGGGGCAGGGTTCCCGGAGGCTGTCCATTATGTATGGACGGTCTCCTTTTAGTGACCAAAGCAATGGGGAGCAAAGATGAAAGTAAAAGAAACAGATTCAACTGGGTCAGATTTTGTTCTTCTCTGTCACAGGAGTAGGGTGATTTCTGGATTCTGGACTTCAACTATGCTGATGGACATTTCCCAAATCTTTCAAATGAGCAGCCAGGACTGAGAACTGCTGTCCGAGCAGGTCAGTAAGGTCAAGGGGGAACAGTGCAACTAGAATAATACTCTGAAATAGGCTGCCATCCAAGATTAGGGGCTGCTTGTCCTGTGTTGTGATATTTTAGTACCTGTTCTTTGCCAGGTTGTGTGTGGGCTGTGGCTGAGGCGACAGGCGCTTCAGGCAGGGTTTTGCTTACAGTTTGATGATCAGGAGCGAGCAGGCAGCAAGGCCTCATGTCTTACTAGCAACCAATGACAGAGCTTTGAGTTTAAACTGTCAAGGTCCCCAAATTACCTTGTAAGGGAAAGAAGTCACTTAGATTAAAAGTGCTATATAAGTTACGTCGACAATGAATAGTTACTTAATAGTCTGCATATAAGAATGGCATTATAAAAAATGGAAATCCCTCCAACTATGGATATCTTGGAGAAAGTGCATCATTTTCTCTACCAGAAAGTGATAAAGGTGGCCTGTTTTCTTACCTCGTTGCCCAAGGAAAGGTGATGAACTGGTTAGAGGATACCACCAAGATCATCTCTTATCTGCCTTTTCCAGGTCAGAGAAAACATTCCTTTTTAGGAGCAAGGGAATATGAGGGAAAGCATTCTCTGCAGATTCCAGGGACATTTTCAAAGGGATTGAGAAAGTGACTGGTGTTGAGAAATCTGTTCCGTTTTCATCTGTCGCTAGCTGGGCCTACTGGCAATTTAATATTCTTTATTATTATTTTACATGCAACTTCCTTCCTAGGTTATGATTCCTTTCAGGACTGTGTATTATTACCCATTAGTCATTTTTCTTGGGTTGGCCTCCGATGCTTCAAAGGAGGGCTGGTGTATTTCAGTCATTTTGCTTACAATTTGATTTGTGTTCTCTAGAATCCCCATTTAGTTTCATCAGCACATTTCAACATACAACAGCTGGGCCCCTGGATGGAGTTATTTACATACATTAGCAGCTGAAAGCTAAGCACCAGTGACCCAGAAGCTGGCCTGATATTTTTCCAGAGCCTCACCTGACATTTTTAAAAATAAACTCTGCCTCCTTATTTGTAACTTATATGTGTCAGTGACAATATCCTGTGAACAGTTTAAATAAAATGGTTGACCTCTAGATAATTTTTAAGCCCTTAAAACACTTTGAAATAGGCTGCCATCCAAGATTAGGGGCTGCTTGTCCTGTGTTGTGATATTTTAGTACCTGTTCTTTGCCAGGTTGTGTGTGGGCTGTGGCTGAGGCGACAGGCGCTTCAGGCAGGGTTTTGCTTACAGTTTGATGATCAGGAGCGAGCAGGCAGCAAGGCCTCATGTCTTACTAGCAACCAATGACAGAGCTTTGAGTTTAAACTGTCAAGGTCCCCAAATTACCTTGTAAGGGAAAGAAGTCACTTAGATTAAAAGTGCTATATAAGTTACGTCGACAATGAATAGTTACTTAATAGTCTGCATATAAGAATGGCATTATAAAAAATGGAAATCCCTCCAACTATGGATATCTTGGAGAAAGTGCATCATTTTCTCTACCAGAAAGTGATAAAGGTGGCCTGTTTTCTTACCTCGTTGCCCAAGGAAAGGTGATGAACTGGTTAGAGGATACCACCAAGATCATCTCTTATCTGCCTTTTCCAGGTCAGAGAAAACATTCCTTTTTAGGAGCAAGGGAATATGAGGGAAAGCATTCTCTGCAGATTCCAGGGACATTTTCAAAGGGATTGAGAAAGTGACTGGTGTTGAGAAATCTGTTCCGTTTTCATCTGTCGCTAGCTGGGCCTACTGGCAATTTAATATTCTTTATTATTATTTTACATGCAACTTCCTTCCTAGGTTATGATTCCTTTCAGGACTGTGTATTATTACCCATTAGTCATTTTTCTTGGGTTGGCCTCCGATGCTTCAAAGGAGGGCTGGTGTATTTCAGTCATTTTGCTTACAATTTGATTTGTGTTCTCTAGAATCCCCATTTAGTTTCATCAGCACATTTCAACATACAACAGCTGGGCCCCTGGATGGAGTTATTTACATACATTAGCAGCTGAAAGCTAAGCACCAGTGACCCAGAAGCTGGCCTGATATTTTTCCAGAGCCTCACCTGACATTTTTAAAAATAAACTCTGCCTCCTTATTTGTAACTTATATGTGTCAGTGACAATATCCTGTGAACAGTTTAAATAAAAATGGTTGACCTCTAGATAATTTTTAAGCTAAAACACTTTGATCAGAACCCTTACATCCTTATCAGAGAACAGGTTTGATCCTACTTTAGTATCAGGTAAGAATATTGCCTGTTCCCATTATAATTATCTTTATAATTAGACAAATGGTAGAGGAATCAGTTTCTTAATTGGACAATGAGTGCCTAAAGGCAGAGAGTGCACTAATCCACAAACATCATTTTGCCTGAGATGCTGAACATGACTCCAAACACCTGACATCACATAGTCATGACATAAGAAGGACATGATGTGAGGCTTACTGATAACACAGGTTCCCCCTGCACTCTCTCCCCATTTTCTTTATCTATGTTTAAATTCTTAAACTATGGTCTTGGTCAGTATGATAGGCTGAAAAATACCACCCTCCTCACAAAAAAAAGATATGTCCTTTCTAATTCCTGGAACTTGTAATTGTGAAAAAAGTATCATTATAGATATTGATAGAGTTAAGGATTTTGAGATCAGGATATTTGCTTTATGAATGGTTCTTAAATGCCATTTAATGCCAAGAACAATTGTTCTTATTAGAGAGGCAGAGGGGGATGGGAATACCGACACAAGAGGAGGAGCTTATGTGACCAGAGAGGCAGAAGTTGGAGTGATGGGGCCACAAGCCAAGGAATGTGGCACGTCCCCAACATAGGAATAAGTTCCATTCTGAGAGTGTGTTTGTTAAGCCCAACAAAATTGACCTAGGTGCACAATTAACACAATCAGGTATATAGAACTCTACTGGCATAGAGATGTAAAACTTTTCATACAAATAATACATAAACAAACAAACATGAAAAAATGAACATTTTTAATCTTACAGTACAGTACCTTGAAAAAGACAGTTGTATAGTACAACAGCTGGCATACAGAGGCTGGAATCGAGTGGACAGGCAAGAAGAGCTCCTGCCTGGAGGAGGGAGAGGCTGCAGAGATGGTAGAGCTGGAGGATGGCCAGGAACAGAGACGGAGGGCAAGCTGCAGTGTCACGCCTGCCTGATGCTGATGGCACAGATTCTGGTTTCTTGCTGGGTTTAATTCTATCTACTCTCTTGAGAAAATGATCCAGTGATGTCTGGCCAGTAGCTCTTTTTGTCTTATCATAGATGACACGGTAGCACTGGAATGCATTCTGAACCCTTACATCCTTATCAGAGAACAGGTTTGATCCTACTTTAGTATCAGGTAAGAATATTGCCTGTTCCCATTATAATTATCTTTATAATTAGACAAATGGTAGAGGAATCAGTTTCTTAATTGGACAATGAGTGCCTAAAGGCAGAGAGTGCACTAATCCACAAACATCATTTTGCCTGAGATGCTGAACATGACTCCAAACACCTGACATCACATAGTCATGACATAAGAAGGACATGATGTGAGGCTTACTGATAACACAGGTTCCCCCTGCACTCTCTCCCCATTTTCTTTATCTATGTTTAAATTCTTAAACTATGGTCTTGGTCAGTATGATAGGCTGAAAAATACCACCCTCCTCACAAAAAAAAGATATGTCCTTTCTAATTCCTGGAACTTGTAATTGTGAAAAAAGTATCATTATAGATATTGATAGAGTTAAGGATTTTGAGATCAGGATATTTGCTTTATGAATGGTTCTTAAATGCCATTTAATGCCAAGAACAATTGTTCTTATTAGAGAGGCAGAGGGAGATGGGAATACCGACACAAGAGGAGGAGCTTATGTGACCAGAGAGGCAGAAGTTGGAGTGATGGGGCCACAAGCCAAGGAATGTGGCACGTCCCCAACATAGGAATAAGTTCCATTCTGAGAGTGTGTTTGTTAAGCCCAACAAAATTGACCTAGGTGCACAATTAACACAATCAGGTATATAGAACTCTACTGGCATAGAGATGTAAAACTTTTCATACAAATAATACATAAACAAACAAACATGAAAAAATGAACATTTTTAATCTTACAGTACAGTACCTTGAAAAAGACAGTTGTATAGTACAACAGCTGGCATACAGAGGCTGGAATCGAGTGGACAGGCAAGAAGAGCTCCTGCCTGGAGGAGGGAGAGGCTGCAGAGATGGTAGAGCTGGAGGATGGCCAGGAACAGAGACGGAGGGCAAGCTGCAGTGTCACGCCTGCCTGATGCTGATGGCACAGATTCTGGTTTCTTGCTGGGTTTAATTCTATCTACTCTCTTGAGAAAATGATCCAGTGATGTCTGGCCAGTAGCTCTTTTTGTCTTATCATAGATGACACGGTAGCACTGGAATGCATTCTGAACCGCTGCTGCAAACATCCGGTACTGTTCTACATTTGTTCTACATCTACATTTCAAAACCTCCTGAAATAAAGACAATCCCCTTGTCATTTCCCGCATCGTGAATCTCTTCTGTTCTCCAGTTCCTTCCTCCTTTGTTCCCTCTTTGTCCTTTTTTCTCTGGGCCTCCAATTCTATCTTTTCACCTCGCTCCACTCTTTCAGTTGTTTTCACGTTTGTTTCTATTGTTGTTGCTTTGCATGTCTAAGCTCTACCAGCTACATCCCTGCTACTTTTACACTTGCTTCTGGACATATTGGGTTTGAAATAAAGTTCCTGCACTATGGTGTGCTCTACAGTTCTGCACAGTAAAGTACACAAAAGCACAGCCACTTGTAGGGGATACACGCAAGTGATCATGTTCTCCAGATGCATGAACCAACATACATGATTGAACACGCGAAGGCACTAAGCATCTTTGAAAGTTTGCAACTTGAAGGCTGGAGCTGATTTTGGACACCTGGCCTCTGGACCCTGAGAGAACAAATTTCTGTTGCTTTAAACCACCAAGTGTGTGTTAACTTGTGATAGCAGTTATAGGGAATTAATATGGTCAATAAGAGTTTAACCCATGGTTCTTAGACAGATGATTTATTTATTCTAGTATGCCAGTGTCAGTGTGTTTTTCTGGAAATGTTAATGCTCTTGATATTTTTCACTTGGTATTTTATTTGGGATCCATTCATTCTATTGAGTTCTTTCTATTTGGGCAAGTAGAGACCAGGATTGTAGATGAACAGCAGGAATCGTTGATCTATGAAATCACCAGACATGAGGCAAAACAGTTGTGAACAAGTAACCCCGAAGGCTCATTATTCCAGCAAAGAGAGAGAATATTCTTTGCTATATATTGAATGTTCATTATTTCAGCATTTTACTTTCCAGTTTCTATGAGATAGATAGACCCACTCTACTTGATCAGTATATAAATGGCATTCTCCCTTAAAACTGGAATTATTCTCTATGGAATGGATATTGGTGTGAAATTGTTATGATTCTGGACTCAAGTGGGGAGAATAGAACCAGGATGTCCTTGTCCTGTTAAGTCAATAGCAGAATACTGTCAGACTTTGTTTCCTCTGTTGAGATTTGACCATGATGCACTCGAGCCAGCTCATGAATTATGGGACACTGTATGACGAGTATCACTGAGGATAATGTGGGCCCTTAGGGAAGCCTATTTATACCTAAGTTGTGATGCTCTGTGAAATGTTTTTTTTTTATTTTTAATTTTTTAATTGAAGGATAATAGTTGTGTAGAGTTGTGTTGTTTACTACCAAACATCAACCAGTGAAATGTTTTAGAAAAACTAGTGGACTTTGGTTTTAGCCAAAGCTCCTGGAAATACAGATGAAACAAACTCCTGGAGATTTTAAAAATGTCTGTCATAAAAGCACCTCATGAATTCTTTTGTTAAAAAAACCCATAAAGACTTAAATGTAAGACCAGAAACCATCAAACTCTTAGAGGAGAATATAGGCAAAACCCTCAAGGACATAAATCAAAGCAAGATCTTCTCTGACCCACCTACTAGAATAGTGGAACTAAAAAGACAAATGAACATGTGGGACCTAATGAAACTTAAAAGCTTTTGTACAGTTAAAGAAATTACAAAAAAGCTGAACAGACAGCCCACAGAGTGAGAGAAAATCATAGCAAATGAAACAACAGACAAAGAATTAATCTCCAAAATCTACAAGCAACTCAGACAACTCAGCACTGGAAAAACGAACAACCCAATCAAAAAATGGGAAAAGGACCTAAACAGACACCTCTCCAATGATGACATACAGATGGCCCAAAAACACATGAAACGATGCTCAACTTCACTAATAATTAGAGAAATGCAAATCAAAACTACAATGAGATATCACCTCACACCCGTCAGAATGGCCATCATCCACAAATCGACAGACAATAAATACTGGAGAGGCTGCGGAGAAAAGGGAACACTCCTGCATTGCTGGTGGGAGTGTAAATTGATACAGCCTCTATGGAAGACAGTCTGGAGATTTCTTAAAAAACTAAAAATAGAAGCACCATATGACCCAGAAATCCCACTCTTAGGCTTATACCCTGACAAAATCAAAACTGAAAGAAGCACCTGTACCCCAATGTTCATTGCAGCTCTCTATACAATAGCTAGAACATGGAAGGAACCTAGATGCCCATCGACGAACGAATGGATCCAAAAGCTCTGGTACATATATACAATGGAATACTACACAGTTGTAAAGAGAAATGCAAAAGAATCAACCCTAATGAGGTGGCTGGATCTAGAACGTATCATCAAAAGTGAAGTCAGTCAGAAAGAGAAGGACAAATACAGTATATTAACACATATATATGGAATCTAGTAGGATGGTGATGATGGCACATGCAGTGAAGCGACAGAAAGACAGACATGGATAGTGGACATATGGACATTGTGGGGAAGGAACAGTGGGTGAGAGGCGTAAAGGAAGTAGCACGAAGGCCTGTACTATCATAAGTGAAGAAAATAGCTCTAGTCATTGCTCTGTGAGAAAAGGGGATCCTTCAGGGGTGCTGTGTGATGGTCGGGAGGGGAGGGAAGGGGGGGATATACATATGACTAATCTGAGAACATACATATCTGTAAACAACAAAACTCTGTAAAAGTTAAAAGTAAAATAAAGGTTTAAAAAAAAACCAGATAAATATAATTCTTTTTATAATTATTGATCTCCTCATGTAACAATAACTACTTAAAGAGAGTAGTCAAGACTTTATAATTGAGTTAGAAAAGCCAAAATGGTCTTCTTGAGCAAAGAATTCTAATCATGCTGTGTGTCCCTATGTCTTTGCCAAAAGATATTAACAAGCAAGCATTTTTGGAAGACCTAATTTTAAAGTACATTCTCCATTAATTGTAAATGATTCTATTTTCCCAAGTACCTTCCTGTTGGAAATGGGTGAACTCTTCAAAGATAGATTTGAGTCAATGGTAGAGGAAATCTATACTTAAAGATTAATTTTGTTTACAGCAAATACCTAGGAGGTTCCAGTTTTCACACCCTCCCTTCCTTCTGTAATTCATTCCAGGGCACCTCAGTAGATACTGATTGAAGTAAGTAAGACATTGTCTTTGCTGTTAAATATTTCATCAAAGACCTCATGAATTTGCAGACCCAAAGCAGTGGTGAGTAAGGTGGGCTTGAGATCAGGTAAAGTGGAAAAACTGTTTCAAATCAAAAAAATTGGGGGCCTGGTTTTTTCTATACAATAGCTAGAACATGGAAGGAACCTAGATGCCCATCGACGAACGAATGGATCCAAAAGCTCTGGTACATATATACAATGGAATACTACACAGTTGTAAAGAGAAATGCAAAAGAATCAACCCTAATGAGGTGGCTGGATCTAGAACGTATCATCAAAAGTGAAGTCAGTCAGAAAGAGAAGGACAAATACAGTATATTAACACATATATATGGAATCTAGTAGGATGGTGATGATGGCACATGCAGTGAAGCGACAGAAAGACAGACATGGATAGTGGACATATGGACATTGTGGGGAAGGAACAGTGGGTGAGAGGCGTAAAGGAAGTAGCACGAAGGCCTGTACTATCATAAGTGAAGAAAATAGCTCTAGTCATTGCTCTGTGAGAAAAGGGGATCCTTCAGGGGTGCTGTGTGATGGTCGGGAGGGGAGGGAAGGGGGGGATATACATATGACTAATCTGAGAACATACATATCTGTAAACAACAAAACTCTGTAAAAGTTAAAAGTAAAATAAAGGTTTAAAAAAAAACCAGATAAATATAATTCTTTTTATAATTATTGATCTCCTCATGTAACAATAACTACTTAAAGAGAGTAGTCAAGACTTTATAATTGAGTTAGAAAAGCCAAAATGGTCTTCTTGAGCAAAGAATTCTAATCATGCTGTGTGTCCCTATGTCTTTGCCAAAAGATATTAACAAGCAAGCATTTTTGGAAGACCTAATTTTAAAGTACATTCTCCATTAATTGTAAATGATTCTATTTTCCCAAGTACCTTCCTGTTGGAAATGGGTGAACTCTTCAAAGATAGATTTGAGTCAATGGTAGAGGAAATCTATACTTAAAGATTAATTTTGTTTACAGCAAATACCTAGGAGGTTCCAGTTTTCACACCCTCTCCCTTCCTTCTGTAATTCATTCCAGGGCACCTCAGTAGATACTGATTGAAGTAAGTAAGACATTGTCTTTGCTGTTAAATATTTCATCAAAGACCTCATGAATTTGCAGACCCAAAGCAGTGGTGAGTAAGGTGGGCTTGAGATCAGGTATACAGTGGAAAAACTGTTCACTTCAGAATGAATCTAAAAAAGACCAAGAATAAGTTTAATTTGGGAGGTGGCTTATACTGGTGTATTTTTTATTTGTAAAATAAACCCTTGATAAGGAAAATGCTGAAGAATTACCACAGGCTTTGCTCTGAATGGTCAGTCTGAGAATTGATCAGAAGGATGGCAGATTAATAGTGAATCTTCTTCTCTAGTGAAATCTCGTTTTTCACAGTTACCTAAGAAATTTTACATTGTGCATATTGAATAGAATGAGAATTAATTTAATTATCTGCTTTCTCATTATTTATTTATTTTTTTAACATTTATTTATTTATCTTTTGGGGGATGGGGTGGGGACGGAGGGGAATGGGCGGGCCACTTCTATTGGTCTTTCGTTTCTCTATTTTCATCCGTCTTTGTTCTTTGGCTCCTGTGGGCCTCCCATCGCGGTGGCCTCTGTCATCGCAGAGCGCTGGCTCTGGGCACATGCGCACCAGAGCTCCGGCTCGGTAATTGGACACATCAGTCCAGCCACTCCGCGGCACGTGGGATCTTCCCAGGCCAGGGATCGAACTGGCGCCCCTTGCACTGCAAGGTGGTGTCCTTACCCACTGGACCACCAGGGAAGCCCTTGCTTTCACATTATTTTTTATCTGAGAGGCAACACTGAGTTGTTTTTTTTTGGCACAACAGTTTTGTTAAGTGAAATTATGATGAAAGCAGAATGTTTTTGTTGTTAAAAATGTTCTAATCTATATAATGAGTATGTTTTCTTTATCTGAGAGAGTACAAATTGGCGCTTATCTTAATATACTAAAAATATAAGAAAGATAGATAGTAAAAGAGTATCATCTAAAGTTAAAATTTGCTAAGCGATTAGTGGATTGAGTTGTGTAAGGAGATTGAAAAATAATAAAGGTAGTTTTTTAAAAAAAATTTGGAGTGAAATGTCTTTTATGTTTGGAGACATTTACACGGAGGGAATGGAAGGGAGCTTCTCTGGTGAAGGTGAGAAATCAGAGGATTTTAAGACTCAGACCTAAGTGTTTCCTTGCAGCTGTCCCGTGGTCCTGCCTTGGCTACATACTGAGTGGCACTGCTCAAGTCTGATTTCACAGTTTTGAGTCCTCGACCCTGGCACCTTCCAGTTCCTACACTTTGTCAGAAGTCTTGCGGATCAGGTTGCTGGAGCTGAGGTTCTCACCTGATTTTAACGAAGGTTTGCTAGAGTTTAATTTGGGAGGTGGCTTATACTGGTGTATTTTTTATTTGTAAAATAAACCCTTGATAAGGAAAATGCTGAAGAATTACCACAGGCTTTGCTCTGAATGGTCAGTCTGAGAATTGATCAGAAGGATGGCAGATTAATAGTGAATCTTCTTCTCTAGTGAAATCTCGTTTTTCACAGTTACCTAAGAAATTTTACATTGTGCATATTGAATAGAATGAGAATTAATTTAATTATCTGCTTTCTCATTATTTATTTATTTTTTTAACATTTATTTATTTATCTTTTGGGGGATGGGGTGGGGACGGAGGGGAATGGGCGGGCCACTTCTATTGGTCTTTCGTTTCTCTATTTTCATCCGTCTTTGTTCTTTGGCTCCTGTGGGCCTCCCATCGCGGTGGCCTCTGTCATCGCAGAGCGCTGGCTCTGGGCACATGCGCACCAGAGCTCCGGCTCGGTAATTGGACACATCAGTCCAGCCACTCCGCGGCACGTGGGATCTTCCCAGGCCAGGGATCGAACTGGCGCCCCTTGCACTGCAAGGTGGTGTCCTTACCCACTGGACCACCAGGGAAGCCCTTGCTTTCACATTATTTTTTATCTGAGAGGCAACACTGAGTTGTTTTTTTTTGGCACAACAGTTTTGTTAAGTGAAATTATGATGAAAGCAGAATGTTTTTGTTGTTAAAAATGTTCTAATCTATATAATGAGTATGTTTTCTTTATCTGAGAGAGTACAAATTGGCGCTTATCTTAATATACTAAAAATATAAGAAAGATAGATAGTAAAAGAGTATCATCTAAAGTTAAAATTTGCTAAGCGATTAGTGGATTGAGTTGTGTAAGGAGATTGAAAAAATAGAAAAGTAGTTTTTTAAAAAAAATTTGGAGTGAAATGTCTTTTATGTTTGGAGACATTTACACGGAGGGAATGGAAGGGAGCTTCTCTGGTGAAGGTGAGAAATCAGAGGATTTTAAGACTCAGACCTAAGTGTTTCCTTGCAGCTGTCCCGTGGTCCTGCCTTGGCTACATACTGAGTGGCACTGCTCAAGTCTGATTTCACAGTTTTGAGTCCTCGACCCTGGCACCTTCCAGTTCCTACACTTTGTCAGAAGTCTTGCGGATCAGGTTGCTGGAGCTGAGGTTCTCACCTGATTGTGAGCTAACGAAGGTTTGCTAGAGTAGAGAACACAGGATTTCCACTCAGGAGGCTGGCTTTTGAACCCTGGTAACTAGCATTAACACTTACTAAGTTATTATGTTATCTCTTGTGTGCTTCAGTTTTCTCACTATAAAATGGAAGTACTGCACAGTTTTGTTTCAAGTACTTCATAAAATAATATATACAAAAACATCTAGAAGTGATTCATAAGTAGTCGGGACTCAGTCTTTTTCTTTCTCTCTTTTTGTTATTATTATTATTTTTTAATAAAGAGCCCCTTGTTCAGCCAGTCATTAAAGCACCTCCTATGGGGGGTGATATAGATTTGAAAGGTTCCCTGGAGATTTTTCACAAATATTTTATTATTTTGAAGTAACAAATGAGCAGAAGAATTAAGGATTTTATAGGTCCATATGCCTGCATATACATATATATGTATCTATATACTTTTTATTTTTGAGGGGGCATTTTATCTTTTCTTTCCTTCTTTTTTCCAGTTTTTTTTTTCTCAGACAGACCTTTGGCCTAGGGCTGCTATCAGGGGACCTGTACAAAATTTTGAATTTTGTTTTGCTAGCAAATTTTCGGAATTCCTCCATGAGTGAGCTCCACTTTGGCTTCCTGCTGTTTTCTGATTCTGTCTTTAAGAACGATTAGCATCTCATGGTGCTTGTGGAAGTCAACCAGGCCAAGGATCTTGAAAACTTATTTCTGAAGAGCTAGAAGATGAATTAGGTTTGCATATTCCAGGAGGAATTTCTTTGTGTAGAGAGGAGTGGGTTAGCTCATGGGGGAGGATGAGAAGGGCTAGGGAAGGCCTTCTCCACTTGTTCTCTTCTTTCTGGATTTGCAGGTGGAAGCAAGGATTTGCAGATGTAGATAACCAGTATCATTTATTTAGCTTGCATGAAAGTGACAGTCAAATCGCCCAGTCGTGTCTGACTCTCTGTGATCCCATAAACAAGTCATGGAATTCTCCAGGCAAGAATACTGGAGAGGGTAGCCTATCTCTTCTCCAGGGGATCTTCCTGACCCAGGCATCAAACTGGGGTCTCCTGCATTGCAGGTGGATTCTTTACCATCCAAGCTACAGGATTTACATTTAGCTTGCATAAATTAAAATAATGGATTAACTGCAAAATTTCAAATTCGTAGATTTCCCACGCGAATTTAGATTCAGTTTTCCCCTAAAAAAAGACCTGGCAATGTCCAAACAGGGTAAGGATTGGTGGATGACAAATTCCTGCCGTAGGAAGGACAAGTGAACCCCAGTCTGGATAGTTCTTCTTGCCCGTGTAATTGCCTAAATTAGCTGTTTGACCATTGTCGGCATTTGGGTTTGTGACTCCCACTCCACACTTAGCCTTGCCTACCCACCTCTACCTGTCTTGACCACGTCTTCCCTCTTCCTGCCCCTGCGTCCTCCCCCACATACACGTTTTTCCAGCAGAATCCCTGAGCTCAGTTAAAAACAAGAACTGGTTCTCAGAGAAAGAACAGGGTTTACCATGGCAAGCCAATGATAGCCAAAACCACAAACCATAATTCCAGACATGCCAGTTCTGTCTTGTTTCTTTTGAGACGTTAAATCATCTATTTTGGAAGGTAAAACTGCAATTAGAATATTATAGTGGTTGTAGTAGTATGGAATCATTAAATTGGTATGAGCTGGTGTGTAGTACAAATTTCGGAATTCCTCCATGAGTGCTCCACTTTGGCTTCCTGCTGTTTTCTGATTCTGTCTTTAAGAACGATTAGCATCTCATGGTGCTTGTGGAAGTCAACCAGGCCAAGGATCTTGAAAACTTATTTCTGAAGAGCTAGAAGATGAATTAGGTTTGCATATTCCAGGAGGAATTTCTTTGTGTAGAGAGGAGTGGGTTAGCTCATGGGGGAGGATGAGAAGGGCTAGGGAAGGCCTTCTCCACTTGTTCTCTTCTTTCTGGATTTGCAGGTGGAAGCAAGGATTTGCAGATGTAGATAACCAGTATCATTTATTTAGCTTGCATGAAAGTGACAGTCAAATCGCCCAGTCGTGTCTGACTCTCTGTGATCCCATAAACAAGTCATGGAATTCTCCAGGCAAGAATACTGGAGAGGGTAGCCTATCTCTTCTCCAGGGGATCTTCCTGACCCAGGCATCAAACTGGGGTCTCCTGCATTGCAGGTGGATTCTTTACCATCCAATCTACAGGATTTACATTTAGCTTGCATAAATTAAAATAATGGATTAACTGCAAAATTTCAAATTGTAGATTTCCCACGCAATTTAGATTCAGTTTTCCCCTAAAAAAAGACCTGGCAATGTCCAAACAGGGTAAGGATTGGTGGATGACAAATTCCTGCCGTAGGAAGGACAAGTGAACCCCAGTCTGGATAGTTCTTCTTGCCCGTGTAATTGCCTAAATTAGCTGTTTGACCATTGTCGGCATTTGGGTTTGTGACTCCCACTCCACACTTAGCCTTGCCTACCCACCTCTACCTGTCTTGACCACGTCTTCCCTCTTCCTGCCCCTGCGTCCTCCCCCACATACACGTTTTTCCAGCAGAATCCCTGAGCTCAGTTAAAAACAAGAACTGGTTCTCAGAGAAAGAACAGGGTTTACCATGGCAAGCCAATGATAGCCAAAACCACAAACCATAATTCCAGACATGCCAGTTCTGTCTTGTTTCTTTTGAGACGTTAAATCATCTATTTTGGAAGGTAAAACTGCAATTAGAATATTATAGTGGTTGTAGTAGTATGGAATCATTTGAAAAATTGTGGAGATGATGAAGAAACATTGGAATTAAAAGGATGGAAAAAGATAAATCAGTTGAGTTTGCACCAAAGAAACAGCCATAGTCATTTATGAAAAGAATAGACTTTTAAAGCAGAAGACATTTCTCAAGATAGAGATAACATGTTCAGTCCCTTTGAATGATGCAGCCGTCTTAAAGGCTTGGGTGCTCCAAACAATACAGTTTCAAGTGTATGAAGCAAAATCAGCAGAATTGTGAAGAAAAATAGCTTGACAATCATAGTTGAAGACATAACACCTCTTTCTCCATAAGTAACAGAACTAGTTAACAACAAAAGTAATAAGGAGAGACAAAGTTTTGCGCAACGTATTAACAAATTTGATCTAATTGTCACATATAGATATGAAGAATATATTTCTTTTTAATAAAAGATGGATTATTTATAAAAATGTATATATCCCTGTGTCATAAGGGATGTTTAAACAATTTAAAAATGGCAAAATCATGCACAACATATTTTCTGACCATAAATGCAATTATGTTAAAAATCACTAAAAATAGATAAATATTAAAAAACCAGTATATGTTAAAATTAAGAAGTTTCTAAATAACCCACGGGTCAAAGAAAAAATCATAATAGAGATTAAAGATATTTAGAATCACACCTAAATAAAGATATTCAGCATAGAAACTGAAGAGGTGCAACCAAAGCTGTACACTGAGAATTTTTAGCCATATATTTGTATTTCAGAAAGCTAATAGTTTGAAAATATAAATTTCTAGAAAAACATAATCTCCAAAAGCTGACTCAAGAAGAAATAAAAAGCCATTCTACAAAGAGTATTTCAGGTCCAGATAACTACCAAAGTTTTACAAAATCTCCAAGAAACAGCAGTACAATACACACAAACTTAGAGAATAGAAAAAGAGGAGTAATGTTTAAAATAAAGAACTCTTGGGCTTCCCTGGTGAGCCAGTGGGTAGGGACACTGCCTTGCAGTGCAGGGGGCGTGGGTTCGATCCCTGGCCTGGAAAGATCCCATGTGCCACGTGGCGGCTAGACCGATGTGTCCAATTACCGAGCCAGAGCTCTGGAGCGCATGCTCCCTGAGCCGGTGCTCTGCGACAAGAGAGGCCACTGTGATGGGAGGCCCACACAGGCCAAAGAACAAAGACGGATGACAATAGATAAATGAAGGACCAATAGAAGTGGCCCACCTGATCCCCTCCTTCCCCAACCCGCCCCCCCCGCTCAAAAAAAAAAAGCTAAAATAACTCTTTATAATTAATACAAAGAAATTCCACAGAGAAAGAGACAAAAGACTTGAAAGGCTTCACAAAAATATTTTTTTGGTATTTTAAAAACAGTTTACTGAGATACAATTAATACACAAAAAACTGGACATATTTAATGTATACAGTTTGGTGATTTGAGAGATATGTACACACCTGTGAAACCATCACCACAATTATGGCAATAAAATATCCTTTACCTCTAAAACTTTCCTCCTGTTTTCCCTTCCTTGTCTTTCTTTCTTTTCTTTTTTTTTTTTTTTCGGTAAGAACACAGCATGAGATCTATCCTCTTCACAAACTTTTAAGTGTAAATGCTGAGTTGTTGATGAGAGGCACTGGGCTGTACAGTAGGTCTCATAAACAGATCCTCAACCTCAGACCCTCCTCTCCCCTCCCCACCTTCTGTGTCCACCTCTCTTGTCCAGGGACCCCAGTCTCGGATTCATCAGCAGAGGCCTGGATTGTAGAAAATGGAACAGGATATGGATCATAAATATACCTTCAATAAACATTTATGTAAACTACAAATAGATACATATAGATGAAATCATCGAAGCAGAGGAGAGAAAGTCCAAGTGAAAGTAAATAGAATAAGAAGTGAAGGAGGCCAAAGGTGAAACTTTCCTGAACATTATCCTGTAGAAGGTGGTAGAGTCCAGGAGAGGGCCTGTAGAGTAGGCAGAATGTAGAAGGGAGGTCAGGAAAAAAAGCACAACATCAACCAGGATATTTTTGCCTGCAGGAGACCTTACATCTAGCCAGGAGTGGCTTAAAATAATAGGGACTTATTATCTCACATAATAGCCTGTAGGTAGGTAGTTCCAGGGTTGATTAATTCAGTGCTTCTTTTGATAGTCAGACTGACAATGGCTTCTGGTGATTCTCAGGTTTTCCTGTCATGGGCTCAAAAAGGCTGTCACAGAGCCAAATGTCTGCGACAAGAGAGGCCACTGTGATGGGAGGCCCACACAGGCCAAAGAACAAAGACGGATGACAATAGATAAATGAAGGACCAATAGAAGTGGCCCACCTGATCCCCTCCTTCCCCCCAAAAAAAAAAAGCTAAAATAACTCTTTATAATTAATACAAAGAAATTCCACAGAGAAAGAGACAAAAGACTTGAAAGGCTTCACAAAAATATTTTTTTGGTATTTTAAAAACAGTTTACTGAGATACAATTAATACACAAAAAACTGGACATATTTAATGTATACAGTTTGGTGATTTGAGAGATATGTACACACCTGTGAAACCATCACCACAATTATGGCAATAAAATATCCTTTACCTCTAAAACTTTCCTCCTGTTTTCCCTTCCTTGTCTTTCTTTCTTTTCTTTTTTTTTTTTCGGTAAGAACACAGCATGAGATCTATCCTCTTCACAAACTTTTAAGTGTAAATGCTGAGTTGTTGATGAGAGGCACTGGGCTGTACAGTAGGTCTCATAAACAGATCCTCAACCTCAGACCCTCCTCTCCCCTCCCCACCTTCTGTGTCCACCTCTCTTGTCCAGGGACCCCAGTCTCGGATTCATCAGCAGAGGCCTGGATTGTAGAAAATGGAATAGGATATGGATCATAAATATACCTTCAATAAACATTTATGTAAACTACAAATAGATACATATAGATGAAATCATCGAAGCAGAGGAGAGAAAGTCCAAGTGAAAGTAAATAGAATAAGAAGTGAAGGAGGCCAAAGGTGAAACTTTCCTGAACATTATCCTGTAGAAGGTGGTAGAGTCCAGGAGAGGGCCTGTAGAGTAGGCAGAATGTAGAAGGGAGGTCAGGAAAAAAAGCACAACATCAACCAGGATATTTTTGCCTGCAGGAGACCTTACATCTAGCCAGGAGTGGCTTAAAATAATAGGGACTTATTATCTCACATAATAGCCTGTAGGTAGGTAGTTCCAGGGTTGATTAATTCAGTGCTTCTTTTGATAGTCAGACTGACAATGGCTTCTGGTGATTCTCCAGGTTTTCCTGTCATGGGCTCAAAAAGGCTGTCACAGAGCCAAATGTCAAAAGTCAAGTTTAAAGACAAGAATGGTGCATCAGGAGGAACTTATCCTCGGGTCCCATCAGCCAGTACCCTCCTCCGGGGGATCTTCTTGATCCAGGGACTGAATCTGTATCTTTTGCATTGGCAGGCGGGTTCTTTACCACTAGTACCACCTGGGAAGCCCTAAAGATTAGCATAGGAGGTTTGTTGTTGTTTTTTGTTAATCTACAGTGATATATGGTTGATGTGTTCAAAGACATTTATCTTAATACATTTGGGGTCTGTGCGTCTTCAGCCTTTAGGTTTTTCCCTCAGACCAAAATACTTCAAGTTCAGCCAACATTGTGTTGGCTACAGAGTGTTCTCTAGAAAATGTTTATTTTTCTCTTCACTGGGTGTCTCTAGCTAGTACATTCTGGGCAGATTCTCTTGCACTTGATGACAGCATTTGAATACATGTGAGTGGTGCTTAAAATACTTATTCCTCAAAGGACTTCCCCCACCTCTAACCTACTTTAGTTTCTATAACGTATTATTCCATCAGAACTAAACAAAACTATAATTTGACTTTGAATAGAAATAATGCTTAGATCTATTAAAAAAAAAAAAAAAAAAAAGCACTGATACCGAATATAACCTTTAGGCCTGGAATCTCTCAGAACAGAGAAAAGGTAATCTTATAACCTTGCCGAATGCTAAAGGATTTTCAATAGCTAGTCAAGTGATCTACGGCTCTGATAGCATCTGACTTTTTCACTCTCTGCCCTGAGGCTGACTTCCAGCTTGTGGAAGCTTTCTGCCCCGTGGATTTGTTTTAGTGTGGCGGTCATGGAGCCTGGACTTCTCAATGCATAATAATATTCTCGAGATTGGAGAGTAATCTTTGGGAGGATGGAATCCATTTAGTTCACCTGGCACTCTTCTGTACCAGAAATAGCCCCTACTGAATTTTTAGTTACCAAATGGAAACTGATATATTATTTTTTCTTATTTTCAATCTATTTTTTCCTTTCTGAACATTTTATATTGGAGTATAGTTGCTTTATAATGCTATGTTATCTCCTGCTGTACAGCAAATTGCATTAGCTATATGTATACACATAGCTGTATACATAATATCCCCTCTCTTTTAGATTTCCTTCCCATAAAGGTCAACACAGAGCACTGAGTAGCATTTCCTGTGCTATCCAGTAGGTTCTCGTTAGTTATCTATTTTATGCCTAATATCAATAGTGTGTATTTGTCAATTCCAATCTTCCAGTTCACTCTACTTCCCCTTTCCCCCGTTGGGGTTCATCCATTTGTTCTGTATGTCTGTCTCTTCAGTCTATTTTTCAATGTATGTTTTTTTCTTTAATGATAACACAAATTCAAATAATTAGAATTTTTACAAATTATGTGATTTCCCTCCTCCCTGCTTCCCCTAACCGTAATATCTGTATCTCTGCAAAGGGTTTGGCAGTAGTCTGTGGGAGCTGGATGATGTTGGCTCATCTGGGACAATGATTACATTTTCACAAGTTGATTGAGGCCACGTAGGTAGCTTGAAGTTATCCATGGGATGGGTGTTTATTCCACGGGAATCAGCAATACCACAAATCAGGGGATTCCCCCGGCTCCACATGCTCTTCTCCTCTCCCCCACCCAACTAGTTGGTAAACATTTACCTCCAGACTACTGCTGTTTGGAAAAATTTGAAGGAACTAGAAATTTTAACCTATCAGGCTGAAGTTCCATATGCTGTAGTTGAGGGGGAATAAAAAGCTTAGTTACCAGATATTGCACATTCTAGCAGTGGATTGTTTGTGAAATGCTATCATTTACTAAAAAGATAGTCATTGAAAACATGACAGACAAATTGAATGTGGGAAGAAAGGAAACCACATGTAGAAGGCACACATTACAGTAAATGTTGAAAAATAGAAGGAAAATAAAGTAGAAAGCCAGAGGAAAAATTCTTGAAGAGTGAAGGACAGGAAGAAGACTGTGCTAAGCAAAACTGACACTAAAATTGCATTTAAGAAGGACAGGGAGGTTAAAAAAGGCATCAAAATGAAATCGTTTGGAAATGGTCAGCGATACCAACGCAGTGAAGTCATGTCTTTACCCAAGGTGACATTTGCTGAGATGGAAAGAGACACTAAAGCCACTGAAAACAACGCATTTTGCCTTTGGCATGTTGAACACATTTAGAGAGCAGCATCATGGGTAGGGAACCATATATTTAGTGTCCGAACAGGACCTCTGTGAGTGAGATGGGCTCTGTGTAAGTACTTTTGAATAACATAACCCAGATCCGTCCAAACACGATGTACGTACTCACGAATAGGCTCTCCCATTGGCCAACCAGTTTCCAACCCAATATGGTAAGAAAAAATTTGACCAATAATTGTTATAATAAAAAGGTTATAATAAACCTACTAATCATCTCTAGTGGTATTTATTAGGTGTTTTCCCATAATGAGAAGGTTAAAAAGTAAAAGGAAGTGAGTCATAGTACTGGTAAATAAACAAGAAAAAATATGTGAGGGCCTGTGGACCTCGCCTTTTTCTGGTTTCTTTTGACCTGGTGGAGGGGGTTCCTAGGCTAGCCATTCTTCTTGTAATTGTCAGTGCTGAACACGGTAGGCCCAGACGCTCTCTGACTTCCAGTTACTTATAAAGTCCTATAGTATTTCTAGCCTTGTTTCTTTGTCCTGCTTGAATGATTATGTTTCTCAGGGCTCTCAACAGCTTGGGTAGGAACCATGTGTCAGCACAGCTGCTTTGGGGCTCATGAACTTTGGTGAATTCCATGGTTTTCTTTCCCTAAACTTGCCATTCTTTGTTATAGCTGTTTGTTGTAGTCATCTTTCAGAAATCTGTCTCAGAGACCCATATAGGATTTCTCTTGAAAAGCAGCAATGTTCTGATTTTTTGGGGGACTTCTGTAAGGGGTTTGCTGAGTTAGGCACCCAACATGTTCCCCAGTGTATGGGCATTTCTTTCTGTGATATATCCCTTTCTTACGACATTTATTGGGGCTGCATTTGATGCTGCAAAGGTGATTTCATGGACTAAGCTTTGGCCATATTTTATGATGTGTGCCTTTTACTTTTCAGGCAATGGGTCAACTTAAAAACTTCAATGTCTTGGGAAAGGGACTCAAACATTCTCTTTCTTGGAACACACATATCTTCCTAGAAATCTTAGGGTCATTTTTCTATAGGAAAATTCTAGTAAGTCTGTATTCTCATTCCCTTCTTCTTGAACATCAGGTGAATGTGTCAAGTGGCCATGTACAACAGACCTTTCTGTGATGCTGGAAATGTTCTATTTCTGGGCTCTCCAATATAATAGCCATTTTTTTTGCATGTGGTTACTAAGTATTTGAAATATGGCTAATATGGTTGAAAACTAAGTTTAAATTTTAAGTTGATTTAAATGTAAACTGCCAATTTTATTGAGCAGTTACTGTATTGGGCAGTATGGTGCCCAATACTAACCCAATGGCTATATGCAGTGCCCTTGTCACAGTTCAGTTTAGCAATATGCCCCCAGCGAGGAGTGGTCCTTAATGGCCCACACTGATCTGACCGAGATCATCTCAAAGTCCCACTGCAATTTCCCTCAACATGGAAGAGCTGAAACTGACAGGGTGCAGTTGGTCTATGGCGTAGCTGAAAATTACTCTGGAAATCGGACTGTTCCTGGTCAAGCCTCCTCTTTGAACATTCATGTACAAGTTTTGATATGAAAAGTTGTTTTAATTTCTCTTGGATATATATCTAGGAGTGGATGATCTGCTTATATGGTGACACTGTGTTTAACATTTTAAGGAGTAAACACACTGTAGAGTCCCAACGAGAACATCAGATCCTAACCATTAGACCTCCAGAGAGCATCAGGTCCTAATGATGTAAAAACCAACTTGTGTACAGAAGAGCGAGCCTAGGAGACCTCTTTCTTAGGACGACCATCCTCAATCTTCTGCAGCCCATCTGAATGCATCATTATCAGTCAGTGTGTCACATCTTTTTCTTGCCTGAAATTACATTCTAACCCATTCCCAGTGTGGGTTATGAATTCACATACATAACTGTATAAGTTTAAGGTATGCAGTATCATGGTTTGGTTTACATATATTGTATAAAATGATGATCACAATAGGTCACAACTAATATTTGTCCTCTCATTAGATACAATAAAAAGAAAAGAAAGGAAAAAAAAGAAAAAATATTTTCCTAGTGAGGAGAACTCTCAGGATTTACTCTCTTATCACTTTTCCTGAGTATCATGTAGCAGTGTTAACCATAGTCATCCTATTGTATGTTACATCTCTAGTACTTAGCCGTCTTACAAGTGGAAGTCTGTATATTTTGATCACCATCCTCCAGTTTTGCCCTCATCCTCACCCTTTCTGTGATGCTGGAAATGTTCTATTTCTGGGCTCCAATATAATAGCCATTTTTTTTGCATGTGGTTACTAAGTATTTGAAATATGGCTAATATGGTTGAAAACTAAGTTTAAATTTTAAGTTGATTTAAATGTAAACTGCCAATTTTATTGAGCAGTTACTGTATTGGGCAGTATGGTGCCCAATACTAACCCAATGGCTATATGCAGTGCCCTTGTCACAGTTCAGTTTAGCAATATGCCCCCAGCGAGGAGTGGTCCTTAATGGCCCACACTGATCTGACCGAGATCATCTCAAAGTCCCACTGCAATTTCCCTCAACATGGAAGAGCTGAAACTGACAGGGTGCAGTTGGTCTATGGCGTAGCTGAAAATTACTCTGGAAATCGGACTGTTCCTGGTCAAGCCTCCTCTTTGAACATCCATGTACAAGTTTTGATATGAAAAGTTGTTTTAATTTCTCTTGGATATATATCTAGGAGTGGATGATCTGCTTATATGGTGACACTGTGTTTAACATTTTAAGGAGTAAACACACTGTAGAGTCCCAACGAGAACATCAGATCCTAACCATTAGACCTCCAGAGAGCATCAGGTCCTAATGATGTAAAAACCAACTTGTGTACAGAAGAGCGAGCCTAGGAGACCTCTTTCTTAGGACGACCATCCTCAATCTTCTGCAGCCCATCTGAATGCATCATTATCAGTCAGTGTGTCACATCTTTTCTTGCCTGAAATTACATTCTAACCCATTCCCAGTGTGGGTTATGAATTCACATACATAACTGTATAAGTTTAAGGTATGCAGTATCATGGTTTGGTTTACATATATTGTATAAAATGATGATCACAATAGGTCACAACTAATATTTGTCCTCTCATTAGATACAATAAAAAGAAAAGAAAGGAAAAAAAAGAAAAAATATTTTCCTAGTGAGGAGAACTCTCAGGATTTACTCTCTTATCACTTTTCCTGAGTATCATGTAGCAGTGTTAACCATAGTCATCCTATTGTATGTTACATCTCTAGTACTTAGCCGTCTTACAAGTGGAAGTCTGTATATTTTGATCACCATCCTCCAGTTTTGCCCTCATCCTCACCCTCTGCTTCTGGTGTCTGATTTCTTTTTCTATAACTTGATCTTTTTTCTTTTAGATTCCACATGTAAGTAAGATCATATAGTATTTCTGTCTTTCTTTTTCTTTTTTTCTTATTTCACTTAACACAGTTCCTTCAAAATGCACTCATATTGTGGCAAATGGTAGGATTTCCTTGTTTTTATCACTGAATAATATTCCATCTATTACTTCCTTGTCCATTCATCCGTTGATGGACACTGTGCTTCTATGCCTTGGCTATTGTAAGTAGTGTTGCTATCAACGTGGGGGTGCAGACATGTTTTCAAGTTAGTGTTTTCATTTTCTTTGGATATATTCCCAGAAGTGAAATTGCTGGATTATATGGTAGTACTATTTTTAATTCTTTAAGGATCCTCCAAGGGAATTTTTTTTAATAGTTCCCCAGGAACAAGCAGTCTCAGATGGCATCACATGACTCTTGTCCCCAGTGGTGAGTTCACTGTTCCGGAGATGGGTACCTGTCCCAAAGACAGCTGATTCTCAGGCTGTCCAGAGCCCTACACCCTCAACTGGCTCAAACAAATGAGCTGAGCCAACTCAATTCTATGAAGAACGGGACCTGTGGATTGTAGCGACAGAGAAGAGGCCAGCTGTGGGGAATGAAATGGAAAGACAGCCTAGAGACAAGCCACAGAGTAGGGTTGGCACCATGAGGATCACCACAAATCAAAGTCATGAGGAAGGAGAGGATACAAGGCAGGGAAAAGATAAACAGGGTAGCATAGGAAGAGTCAGTTTTGAGCTACTGGGGGATGACAGACATGAAGAAGTACCAGAGCCACATCAATGGCTGAGCTGTGGAACGAGAAGTACAAATTCCTGATGCTGAGACCCTGGGTGACTGAGGCAGCTGAATGGTCCTGGTCCCCAGAGCCTGATTCTGTCTTTTTTTTCTGTGTAAGGTAGGGCTGTTGGCGTCTCTTGGGTTCCCTAGTATAGATCCGTATTAGGCAGGGTTTTCCAGGGTAACAGTATATATATAATATTATATGTACATATTATATATAATATAAAGTATGCAATTATTCTATGTGTATAATATATAACATAATAAACATAATGTGCATGTATATTATATGTGTAGTGTGTATAATAATGTATGAGCATTTAATTATTTTATATATATATAAAATGTATATATAATATGTGGTTTATATATATTTGCTTTCCTAGTGGCTCCATTGATAAAGAGACTGTGTGCAATGTAGGAGACCCAGGTTTGATCCCTGGGTCAGGAAGATACCCTGGAGAAGAAAATGGCAACCCACTCCAGTATTCTTGCCTGGGAAAAATCCCATGGACACAGGAGCCTGGTGGGCTATGGTCCATAGGGTCGCAAAGAGTCTGCATTTACTTACATACATATATTTATGTATGTAAAATATATAGTACATATGTATTTATGTATTAGTATACTGTATACTATTCTATATCATATATGTATGTATCTCTCTCTTGAGAGAGAATGACAGAGAGAGGGAGGGAGGGGAGGAGGCAGAGAAAGAAAGAGAGAGAGAGAAACAGACTTATTTTTAGGAACTGGGTCACATGACTGTGGGAACTGGCAAGTCTGAAATTTGAATTTAGGTAAGAGTTGATGCTGCAGTCTTGAGTCGGAATGCTTTAGGACAGCAAGTTGGAAGTTCAGGCAGGTTTCGCTGTTACCATTTTGAGGAGAATTTCTTCCTCCTTGAAACAATTATTTGCATTCCTTCCTTCCTGTCTCTTTCTCTTTTCCCACAACTTTCTTTTTATTTTCCCTTCTTTCTCTTTCCTCTAATTTCATCCCCCAGCCTTTTGACTGAGGCATTATATATGCCAAACTCTTTCTTAAAATTACTTAATCAGTGAATGAATAATAAGAAATATACACTTTATTTTGAAAATCAAATTATTCCACAAGTCAGCTTGCCTTCAATGACCAAAAACTGAGATCAAAGGTCTTTGTTGATACAGTTTTTGTTGTTTAAAATATTTTCCTTTGATGATGATACATTAAATTATTGTTGCCTCTTCCTCCTTTCTGCACAGATAATCAAGGATGGTTGTGATTATAAACTAAGCAGGCAGAGGAAGAGCCTGAAGACTATGCTAAAACTTAGGTTCAAACAATGAAACATTGCACTTGACTGGTTGGGGAGGGAATGGCTGCTACAGACAACTCCTTCTGGAAGCCAGCGGTTAGGAAAGAGAAAGCTTGGAGTTAAATTTGAATAGAACCAATAGACCATCTAGAGGGCCAAAAGGCAGGGTGGTGCATTGTGATGAATATTGCAAGAAACAGTGTGCATGCACCACACGTGTGTGGACATATGTGTACTGGGTTAGGCATGTCTCAGTTCGTGCATGCTTTTGATTTAAAGTGTTCATACAGAACAGAATGGGCATTGCTTTTGCCTGGAAAGATACCCTGGAGAAGAAAATGGCAACCCACTCCAGTATTCTTGCCTGGGAAAAATCCCATGGACACAGGAGCCTGGTGGGCTATGGTCCATAGGGTCGCAAAGAGTCTGCATTTACTTACATACATATATTTATGTATGTAAAATATATAGTACATATGTATTTATGTATTAGTATACTGTATACTATTCTATATCATATATGTATGTATCTCTCTCTTGAGAGAGAATGACAGAGAGAGGGAGGGAGGGGAGGAGGCAGAGAAAGAAAGAGAGAGAGAGAAACAGACTTATTTTTAGGAACTGGGTCACATGACTGTGGGAACTGGCAAGTCTGAAATTTGAATTTAGGTAAGAGTTGATGCTGCAGTCTTGAGTCGGAATGCTTTAGGACAGCAAGTTGGAAGTTCAGGCAGGTTTCGCTGTTACCATTTTGAGGAGAATTTCTTCCTCCTTGAAACAATTATTTGCATTCCTTCCTTCCTGTCTCTTTCTCTTTTCCCACAACTTTCTTTTTATTTTCCCTTCTTTCTCTTTCCTCTAATTTCATCCCCCAGCCTTTTGACTGAGGCATTATATATGCCAAACTCTTTCTTAAAATTACTTAATCAGTGAATGAATAATAAGAAATATACACTTTATTTTGAAAATCAAATTATTCCACAAGTCAGCTTGCTGCCTTCAATGACCAAAAACTGAGATCAAAGGTCTTTGTTGATACAGTTTTTGTTGTTTAAAATATTTTCCTTTGATGATGATACATTAAATTATTGTTGCCTCTTCCTCCTTTCTGCACAGATAATCAAGGATGGTTGTGATTATAAACTAAGCAGGCAGAGGAAGAGCCTGAAGACTATGCTAAAACTTAGGTTCAAACAATGAAACATTGCACTTGACTGGTTGGGGAGGGAATGGCTGCTACAGACAACTCCTTCTGGAAGCCAGCGGTTAGGAAAGAGAAAGCTTGGAGTTAAATTTGAATAGAACCAATAGACCATCTAGAGGGCCAAAAGGCAGGGTGGTGCATTGTGATGAATATTGCAAGAAACAGTGTGCATGCACCACACGTGTGTGGACATATGTGTACTGGGTTAGGCATGTCTCAGTTCGTGCATGCTTTTGATTTAAAGGAGTGTTCATACAGAACAGAGACATGAGGAATCATTATCTTGTCTTAAATAGTTATTAAAATGTTTTGATCTTTTCATTACATATTTTAAAATTTAGAAGGAACTGAGTAATTGGATTCAACTCAATGCACAGCTTAGAGGCAATCCACTAGCAAAAGTATGTAAGGTTTTGCCTGTCCCAATAGCCTATGACACCTGATAGAAACATGTACACTATCAGGTCTGCACAGAATGATAAAAATAACCAACCATAAGTCCTAACTGTAACGTTATATGAAAGAATAGTCCACAGGTTTATATGGATTGCAAACTCTTCTCATATTGATATTCTTTAGGCTCTAAGCTTGGCACTACTACTGGCTACTTATGAATACATTCTTTAGCCATTCTGAAGCACAATATCTTTTTTTGTTAACATTTTTATTTTATTTATTTATCTTTTTGGGAGCTGGGGTGGGGAGGGAGGGCGATGGGCAGGCCACTTCTATTGGTCTTTCATTTATCTATTTTCATCCGTCTTTGTTCTTTGGCTCCTGTGAGCCTCCCATCGTGGTGGCCTCTGTCGTCAAAGAGCACCAGCTCTGGGCGCATGCGCCCCAGAGCTTCAGCTCGGTAATTGGACACATCAGTCCAGCCGCTCCGCGGCACATGGGATCTTCCCAGGCCAGGGATCGAACCGGCGCCTCTTGCACTGCAAGGCGGTGTCCTTACCCACTGGACCACCAGGGGAAGCCCCACAATATCTTTATCAGTAAAATAGGGCATCAAAATAGTCGATCATTCTAATTCATAAAAATGTATATTCATCAGAGGGGTCATATTTTAAAAAGCACTTTGAAAAGTGTAAGATTGCATGCAAAGATAAGAAGTAGCGCTATCTTTAATTCATTTATTTATTTAATATATTGATCATATTTGCTGCTTATAAATGTATAGTTGTAGTTTATTATAGGATCTAGAGGGCCAGCGGAAAGGCTTGGAGTTAAATTTGAATAGAACCAATAGACCATCTAGAGGGCCAAAAGGCAGGGTGGTGCATTGTGATGAATATTGCAAGAAACAGTGTGCATGCACCACACGTGTGTGGACATATGTGTACTGGGTTAGGCATGTCTCAGTTCGTGCATGCTTTTGATTTAAAGGAGTGTTCATACAGAACAGAGACATGAGGAATCATTATCTTGTCTTAAATAGTTATTAAAATGTTTTGATCTTTTCATTACATATTTTAAAATTTAGAAGGAACTGAGTAATTGGATTCAACTCAATGCACAGCTTAGAGGCAATCCACTAGCAAAAGTATGTAAGGTTTTGCCTGTCCCAATAGCCTATGACACCTGATAGAAACATGTACACTATCAGGTCTGCACAGAATGATAAAAATAACCAACCATAAGTCCTAACTGTAACGTTATATGAAAGAATAGTCCACAGGTTTATATGGATTGCAAACTCTTCTCATATTGATATTCTTTAGGCTCTAAGCTTGGCACTACTACTGGCTACTTATGAATACATTCTTTAGCCATTCTGAAGCACAATATCTTTTTTTGTTAACATTTTTATTTTATTTATTTATCTTTTTGGGAGCTGGGGTGGGGAGGGAGGGCGATGGGCAGGCCACTTCTATTGGTCTTTCATTTGTCTATTTTCATCTGTCTTTGTTCTTTGGCTCCTGTGAGCCTCCCATCGTGGTGGCCTCTGTCGTCGCAGAGCACCAGCTCTGGGCGCATGCGCTCCAGAGCTCCAGCTCGGTAATTGGACACATCAGTTCAGCCGCTCTGCGGCACGTGGGATCTTCCCAGGCCAGGGATCGAACTGGCGCCCCTTGCACTGCAAGGCGGTGTCCTTACCCACTGGACCACCAGGGGAAGCCCCACAATATCTTTATCAGTAAAATAGGGCATCAAAATAGTCGATCATTCTAATTCATAAAAATGTATATTCATCAGAGGGGTCATATTTTAAAAAGCACTTTGAAAAGTGTAAGATTGCATGCAAAGATAAGAAGTAGCGCTATCTTTAATTCATTTATTTATTTAATATATTGATCATATTTGCTGCTGATAAATGTATAGTTGTAGATTATTATGTATAACTGTATTATATGCTACGGGCTTTGCTAATTGTTCAGACCATGTTAACGAAACATACTGGCTTTTTTTCCTGTGTGGTCTGTGTGGTCTTCTTGAAGTAGGTGAAGACAATTGGAAGATTCTTGTGAGTTTCTATGTTATCACATAATAGATGTGTGATTTCCACTTAATGGGTATATGATTTCAGGTATAAAATGGAAGATTATACTATATTTCAGAACTGTATCACAGAATGGCTATGTATGTCAAATGTGGTAACTGTTTAAAATGTATTAAGTATTGTACAGTATGACTCAACTATGAAATATCAAGTAGACAGAGACAAGAAATTGGAAGAAGGTTGAACCATGGAAACTTTCCTAATCTATGCACAGGAATAAAAAAAAAAAATCCCACGAAAACGATAGAGCAGAAAATTAACAAAGAGAGAGGTAGAAAAGTGAGAGGAAGCAATATGTGGGAATTATAAGCCAGCTATACTAAAAAGATTTTTTGGATTTTATCTAGTTTAATATATTAAATTCATAGGTCTTATTCCAGCAATATTTTCTTCAAAATATGGATAAAAAGTACATTTTTACTTTTAAAAAGTTTTAAAAGAAGGAAGGCATCTTTCTGAGTCTTGTGTATAAATTCTAAATTAGTTTATTTCTAGCTTAAAGAAAGGTCAATTCTAAAAAAAATCAGTCTATATTTACCCTTTATCCTGAGTCTGTCTTTTCAGCTATTTTGCTGATCTTGGCTTTGGACTTGGGGAAAGAGCAAATGGTGTTGCAGGAGAAAAATTCTATCCAGTTAACCACAGGTTTCTAGTTATGCATGGGAGCACACATTCTGGCTAAGATCTGACACCGAAACTGTGTATTTTCAAAACAATTCTTGCTGGACAGTGTGACTATTTCATTGGTTTTGTAGAAGAAGGCAGACAAGATTAAATGCTTCATTGATGTCGTAACAAAGGTAAGCCAGAAGATCTGGCAAAGTTGAGCAGTGTATATATATTTTTTTCTTTTTTTTTTTTTTAATTTTACTTTTATTGTACTTTTAACTTTTACAGAGTTTTGTTGTTTACAGATATGTATGTTCCCATATTAGTCATATGTATATCCCCCTCATCCCACCCCTTCAGGCTGTCACACAGCACCCCTGCAGAGCAGTATATTTTTAAAGTGAATATGACACCAACTTTTATGAGTCTGCCAGTCACATTTTGGTTGGAAATTTAATCTTTTTCAAAAATTAGAACAATAAATTAATATCCTCTTGATGACAGTTAAGATGTTTAAAGGCAAAACCATTTGATTATTAAAAAAAAATTTTTTTTTGGCCACTTCTATTGGTCTTTCATTTCTTTCCATTTTTGTTCTTTTGGCCTGTGTGGGCCTCCCATCGCAGTGGCCTCTGTCACTGCAGAGCACCTGCTCTGGGCACATGGGCTCCAGAGCTCTGCATCGGTAGTTGGACGCATTGGTCCCAGGCCAGGGATCAAACTGGTGCCCCTTGTACTGCAAGGCAGTTTCCTTCCCACTGGACCACCAAGGAAGCTCCACCATTTGATTATTTCCACTCTGACATGTTGAGAAACTGTCATCATAAGAAATATGATGTATTAATATGTATTAGTAAGTATTAATATGGCACTGTTTTTGAAGCTTTTATAAGAGAAGGAACTTGTTTGTGAGTAGTTTTGCTAATATTTATCATTATCTCTCTTCTTTAGTCTCCAGCATTTTGGCTAATGCTTTATAGTCCTTCACTTGATTTTAATTCTAATCATTATCTACTTTGAGTCATTCATGAATCTCAAAATATTTTGCTGAAATAGAACCTTTGCTATTTAGGGCAAGGTTTAATGATCTGTTTTCTTCTGAAGGAAATAATTTTTTAAAATTTTATTTTCCCCATAATGCCTCTTTTATTTATATATATTTTCATCTATCTTTTTTATTCTTTGGCCTGTGTGGGCTTCCTATTGCAATGGCCTCTCTCACTGAAGAGCACTGGCTCTGGGCACATGCGCTCCAGAGTGCTGCCTTGTAATTGTACACACCGGTCCAGCTGCTTGGTGGCATGTGGGATCTTCCCGGGCCAGGGATCGAACTGGTGCCCCTTGCACTGTAAGGCGGATTCTTTATCCACTGGACCACCAGGAAAGCCCTGAAGTGACTAATTTTAAAGGAAAAAATGCCAGGTCATACTCACATGCATGCATTATTTTGTGACAGATTTTCTTTTTTTCTGAGCATAAAGAATTTCTTCTTAGAGAAATAACTTGAAAGAATACAGACACCAGGGCCATAGCATCTACAAGTGGATTGTCTACAAGGGGAATGGCTTAGCTTAAATCAAAAATGACAGTAGATAAAATCTTCTTACATTGTCACTTTAGGGAGGAAAAGCACAAATGAATGCTTACTGCCTTGTATCTCTTCCTACATATCTTGCGAGAAAAAGATTTTCCTGGTCAAAGCATCTTTGCTAAATTTATCTCCAGAGGGACACTGTTGTTCAATCATATCTTTGCAAGATTTTACCCTGGTGTTCAAAAAAGAAAAATTACTCAGTGTGATATATTTTATTATTTTTGAGTAATTCCAGGAATGGGTCATAAAATATTTTTGCAAGCAAGTGTTCTAGGCTGAGTCTTGGAGATTAAATTGTCAAATTAAAAGAGAGAGGTTACAGAATCCTTGTCTGGGATGGTTTAACTGTTACTTTGTCAAGTTGAGAAGTACCTTTATGTTGATTTATTTATTTCAGGGAATGAAATATGAAATAAATACAGTTTTGCTTAGGCTCAGCTTTTTCATGTTAAAATGAAAAGGTACTCTTTATGGAAAATTAAAAAACATTGAATTAATTCTTCAGACATGAGGTAAAGAGGTGTGTATTTTTAAATTTTTTCCATAGTACATGCACATTAACTCATTCTTTAGTTGATTTTCTTTTGCTAAAAACATGCCCAGTTGGTCTGGGTCTTTGGGCCACAAAATTTTCCTCAAATTTTGAAGCTAATAGAAAAAGTACCCATTTTCTCTTTAAGTTTTCAATGTGAGAAAAACACTGGCATACTTACATGCTACCCAGAAACTGACTGATAGTATCTTCGTCACTTTGGGATTTAGAAGAATAAAACAAAAAGTTCTTTGTGTGTGTATGTGTATGTTTTCTCTTTCCCCCTCATCATTTTGCTGAATTTATTACTTGTGATTTAAAAACAAACAAAAAACAGTTTCAAACATTAATATCAAAATTTGACTTATTTTTTAAGGTTTATGAGCCCTCATAAAGGATTTGTAGTTTCAATTAACATTCATAACCTCTATGTACAACATATGTAAGTAGTATGAATAAAAAATTGGTTCTCAGGGACTTCCCTGGTGGTCCAGTGGTTAAGACTCTGTGCTTCTAATGCAGGGGGCCCGGGCTTGATCCCTGGTCAGGGAACTAGATCCCACATGCCACAACTAAGACCCAGTGCAGCCATATTAAGATAAATAAAGCAATAATTAAAAAAAAAATTAGTTCTCAAATGAAAAAGAGTAATAAACACAACCCAAATTTAACAGAGGAAGCTACATAGAAAGACAACTATTAAAAATAATGTGTTTTGGGCTTCCCCTGGTGGTCCAGTGGGTAAGGACACTGCCTTGCAGTGCAAGGGGCGCCGGTTCGATCCCTGGCCTGGGAAGATCCCACGTGCCGCGGAGCAGCTGGACCAATGTGTCCAATTACCGAGCCAGAGCTCTGGAGTGCGTGTGCCCAGAGCCAGTGCTCTGCAACGACAGACGCCACCATGATGGGAGGCCCACAGGAGCCAAAGAACAAAGATGGATGAAATAGAGAAATGAAAGACCAATAGAAGTGGCCCGCCCACTCCCCTCCCTCCCCAACCCAACCCCGCCCCCCAAAATAAATAAATATATAAATCTTTTAAAAAAATAATGTATTTTGTTAAAAATTAATTTCCTGCCAAGAATTTTGGTTTTACCAGAATTGATGAATCCAGAGTCCCTAACTATCCTTTCCCCCGGCAACCATCAGTTTATTTTATGTCTATTGTGTAAGTTCATTTGTATCATTTCTTTTTTAGATTCTACATATCAGTAATGTCATATGATATTTCTCCTTGAGATAGTCATGTATACTCTGATATGTTTAAAATGCATAACCAGCAAGGACCTATGTATAGCATATGGAACACAACTCAGTGTTATGTGGCAGCTTGGATGGGAGGGGAGTTTGGGGGAGAATGGATACATGTGTGTGTATGACTGAGTCCCTTCGCTGTTCACCTAAAACTATCACAGCATTGTTAATTGGCTAGACCCCAATACAAAACAAACAGTTCAAAAGAAATAAAACCACTACACCCTAAAAAAAAAAAGAATTGTTGCTGAAGATTCTATTCTCCATGGTAACTTACTCAATGGTGACAGTGGTCTGACCTTAGCAGAGGATGTGGGTAATGTCAGTTACTCTTCTCCCATATTCTTAGTTGGATGTTACATAAGGTACAGACCTGGAGGCCATCTGCTTGTCTGAGATATCAGTGAGCAAGATGAGAGGAATTTTATTTTGTAGAAAAAATAAAGCCCTCAAAGTCAATCATTGTTTGCTCAGTCTCTTTTTCCTCAACCTTAGTTTTCTCAGATTTTATAAAGTTAGTGTATGAGTAATAATCAGAAAAAATTCTTAGGAGTTATTTGTCGAGAATCTCTTATTTTAACCAAAACTACGAAGGAATTTTTCCTTGGATCAAGCCCTGCGGCCTCAAAGCAATGTCATTTATTTATTTATTTTTTTTATTTATTTTTATTTATTTTGGGCGGAGGTCGGGTTGGGGAGGGAGGGGAGCAGGTGGGCCACTTCTATTGGTCTTTCGTTTCTCTATGTTCATCTGTCTTTGCTCTTTGGCTCCTGTGGGACTCTCATCGCGGTGGCGTCTGTCGTTGCAGAGTGCCGGCTCTGGGTGCATGTGCTCCAGAGCTCTGGCTCGGTAATTGGACACATCAGTCCAGCTGCTCCGCAGCACGTGGGATCTTCCCAGGCCAGGGCTCGAACCGGCACCCCTTGCACTGCAAGGCAGTGTCCTTACCCACTTGGCCACCAGGGGAAGCCCACAATGTCATTTAATATGCCATTTTTAGTAGACTTTCATCTGAACAAGTTGGAATTTTTAGAGAGAAATTAGCCCTCCGATTTCATGATTATTTAATTATTTATCAAAGGAATTGGGACCAAGAGAACTTTACCTTGTGCTTTTACATGCCTGAGTTTTACTTCTGGTTTGATATTAGAACTTCAGGGTTTCAAGCACATCTTCTTTGAACTGAGATATTGAAATGGAAAGCTCTTCCAAGGAAGTTGATAGCTGGTATTAGGAAGGCTATAGGTCATTGGACTTTCCCTATGACAGTCACTTTTACATAACATTCCATAGTTTTGTTCTAGTTTCTATCCACTAGAATCCCTGGCTAGAACCAGTCTCATTTCCTTTCTTCTACCATTTTCTTTTTGATTATAGGTAACAAGACTTTTAATCATTTGTAAATAGCTTTCTAAACTAAGGAAATGAAATCATATTAAATAGATTTTTTTTACATTTTATGTTTTGACAATTAATACCCCAGAGTTCATTTCTTTTTGCTAAAGGCAATTCTAGGAGGCATTTTATTTCATAGTCTTGAAATATAAATCTTTGAAATATCATGTTGTACTGCCATATTCCAGGGAACCATGTTTCATAACTATTCTTAGTGAAGTTAAATTTGATTTAAGTTGGTGATATTAACCAGAACATTTAAACCACGAAATTTTATTTCCCCTATTTCAGTCTTAGAAATGGAAAAGCTGAAGATAGTCCAGGTTTCTTTTTGTTGTTGTTCTGTGTCTAATTTATTGTTCTAAAAGAGCCAATTCTCCCACCGTTCTAAATAAGTTCAACTTTGGCCCCAGGCTTCAGTTCTCCGGACCCTAGGTTCAGTTCAGTTCATTTCATTTGCTCCATTGTGTTCAGTTCTTTGCAACCCCATGGACTGCAGTACACCAGGCTTCCCTGTCCATCATCATCTATTGGAACTTGCTCAAACTCATGTCCATTGACTCAGTGATGCCATCCAACCATCTCATCCTCTTCTCCTTTTGCCTTCTATTTTTCCCAACATCAGGGTCTTTTCCAGTGAAGTCAGCTCTTCATGTCAGGTGGCCAAAGAATTGAAGCTTCAGCTTCAGCATCAGTCCTTCCAGTGAATATTCAGGGTTGATTCCCTTTAGGATTGACTGGTCGATCTCCTTGCAGTCCAAGGGACTCTCAAGAGTCTTCTCCAGCACCACATTTCAATGACATTAGTTCTTTGGCACTCAGCCTTCTTATGGTCCAACTCTCACATCCATACGTGACTACTGGGGAAACCATAGCTGTGACTCTGCAGACTTTTGTTAGCAAAGTGATGCCTCTTCTTTTTAATATGCTGTCTAGGTTTGTCATAATTTTTCTTCAAAGGAGCAAGTGTCTTTTAATTTCATGACTGCAGTCACCGACTGCAGTCACCATCTGCAGTGATTTTGGAGCCCAAGAAACTAAAGTATGTCACTGTTTCCACTGTTTGCCCATCTATTTGCCATGAAGTGATGGATCCCAGATGCCATGATCTTCGTTTTTTGAATGTTGAGTTTTAGGCCAGTTTTTTCACTTTTCTCTTTCACCTTTATCAAGGAGCTTTTTAGTTCCTGTTCACTTTCTGCCTTAAGGGTGTCATCTGCATACCTGAGGTTATTGATATTTCTTCCAGCAGTCTTTATTCCAGCTTGTGCTTCATCCAGACCATCATTTCACATGATGTACTCTGAATATAAAGTAAGCAGGCTGACCATATACAGCCTTCACGTATTCCTTTCCCAGTTTGGAACCTGTCTGTTCTATGTCTAGTTCTAAGTGTTGATTCTTGTCCTGCATACAGGTTTCACAGGAGGCAGGTAAGGTAGTCTGGTATTCCCATATCTTTCAGAATTTTCCAGAGTTTGTTGTGATCCACATAGGCAAAGACTTTAGCAGTCAATGAAACAGTAGTAGATGTTTCTCTGGAATTCCCTTGCTCTTTCTATGATGTTGGCAATTTGATCTCTGGTTCCTCTGCCTTTTCTAAATTCAGCTTGTACTCCTGGAAGTTCTTGGTCCACTTACTACTGAAGCCTAGCTTTAGTATGTTGAGCATTACTTTGATAGCATGTGAATTGAGTGCAGTTGTACAGTAGTTTGAACATTCTTTGCCTTCATCCCAAAGGGTCTTTTCCAGTGAAGTCAGCTCTTCATGTCAGGTGGCCAAAGAATTGAAGCTTCAGCTTCAGCATCAGTCCTTCCAGTGAATATTCAGGGTTGATTCCCTTTAGGATTGACTGGTCGATCTCCTTGCAGTCCAAGGGACTCTCAAGAGTCTTCTCCAGCACCACATTTCAATGACATTAGTTCTTTGGCACTCAGCCTTCTTATGGTCCAACTCTCACATCCATACGTGACTACTGGGGAAACCATAGCTGTGACTCTGCAGACTTTTGTTAGCAAAGTGATGCCTCTTCTTTTTAATATGCTGTCTAGGTTTGTCATAATTTTTCTTCAAAGGAGCAAGTGTCTTTTAATTTCATGACTGCAGTCACCGACTGCAGTCACCATCTGCAGTGATTTTGGAGCCCAAGAAACTAAAGTATGTCACTGTTTCCACTGTTTGCCCATCTATTTGCCATGAAGTGATGGATCCCAGATGCCATGATCTTCGTTTTTTGAATGTTGAGTTTTAGGCCAGTTTTTTCACTTTTCTCTTTCACCTTTATCAAGGAGCTCTTTAGTTCCTGTTCACTTTCTGCCTTAAGGGTGTCATCTGCATACCTGAGGTTATTGATATTTCTTCCAGCAGTCTTTATTCCAGCTTGTGCTTCATCCAGACCATCATTTCACATGATGTACTCTGAATATAAAGTAAGCAGGCTGACCATATACAGCCTTCACGTATTCCTTTCCCAGTTTGGAACCTGTCTGTTCTATGTCTAGTTCTAAGTGTTGATTCTTGTCCTGCATACAGGTTTCACAGGAGGCAGGTAAGGTAGTCTGGTATTCCCATATCTTTCAGAATTTTCCAGAGTTTGTTGTGATCCACATAGGCAAAGACTTTAGCAGTCAATGAAACAGTAGTAGATGTTTCTCTGGAATTCCCTTGCTCTTTCTATGATGTTGGCAATTTGATCTCTGGTTCCTCTGCCTTTTCTAAATTCAGCTTGTACTCCTGGAAGTTCTTGGTCCACTTACTACTGAAGCCTAGCTTTAGTATGTTGAGCATTACTTTGATAGCATGTGAATTGAGTGCAGTTGTACAGTAGTTTGAACATTCTTTGGCATTGCCCTTCTTTGGGATTGGAATGAAAACTGACCTTTTCCAGTCCTAAGGCCACTGCTGAGTTTTCCAAATGTGCTAGCATATTGACTGTAGCACTTAAATAACATCATTTTTTAGGATTTGAAGTAGTTCAGCTGGAATTCCATCACTTCCACTAGCATTGTTCATAGTAATGCTTCCTAGATCTCACTTGACTTCACAACCTAAGATGTCTGGCTGTAGGTGAGTGATCACACCATGGTGGTCATCCAGATCATTAAGATCTTTTTTTGTATTGTCATATCCCAGGTGATTTGGGCACCTGCCCCAATGACACAGGCTTCTCAGACTTTGAGTTATTTCTCTCCAGTAGCTTTCACGATGGTTCCTTTTCATCATGTCATTTAGTTTCCACACTCTGCACCTTTTTGTCACCCCTGTCCTTAGCACTGAGATTTTGTGTCCAGACTTTGCATTCTTGACATAGCCTCTGGTGAGAATCATTTATCTTTTTGCTATGTTGGATCTTACAGACTCTAGACTTTTTTGTTTTCTTTCTCTGTTTTTACCACTTTCTATATTCATTTCCCAAACCATTTAGATTCTATGAGATTTTTAAGAGAGTCTGTTTCCCCTTGACAGTATCAACTCTTCTGTCTTTCTGTTTGTTCTTCTTTCACATCTGCTTAGCAAGATCCCAAGCCTGGGTGAATTCAACCATTAATCTAATACATCAGAGAATTGCTGATTAGAGTGTCTCCCCATGAGTAGATTGTTTGCCTAATGACATTCTGGATCTCAGTATGTCTTGCCCTTGACTCCTTGCTATTCCCAGGAATATGCTTCAGCCTTAGATTGTGATCCACATAGGCAAAGACTTTAGCAGTCAATGAAACAGTAGTAGATGTTTCTCTGGAATTCCCTTGCTCTTTCTATGATGTTGGCAATTTGATCTCTGGTTCCTCTGCCTTTTCTAAATTCAGCTTGTACTCCTGGAAGTTCTTGGTCCACTTACTACTGAAGCCTAGCTTTAGTATGTTGAGCATTACTTTGATAGCATGTGAATTGAGTGCAGTTGTACAGTAGTTTGAACATTCTTTGGCATTGCCCTTCTTTGGGATTGGAATGAAAACTGACCTTTTCCAGTCCTAAGGCCACTGCTGAGTTTTCCAAATGTGCTAGCATATTGACTGTAGCACTTAAATAACATCATTTTTTAGGATTTGAAGTAGTTCAGCTGGAATTCCATCACTTCCACTAGCATTGTTCATAGTAATGCTTCCTAGATCTCACTTGACTTCACAACCTAAGATGTCTGGCTGTAGGTGAGTGATCACACCATGGTGGTCATCCAGATCATTAAGATCTTTTTTTGTATTGTCATATCCCAGGTGATTTGGGCACCTGCCCCAATGACACAGGCTTCTCAGACTTTGAGTTATTTCTCTCCAGTAGCTTTCACGATGGTTCCTTTTCATCATGTCATTTAGTTTCCACACTCTGCACCTTTTTGTCACCCCTGTCCTTAGCACTGAGATTTTGTGTCCAGACTTTGCATTCTTGACATAGCCTCTGGTGAGAATCATTTATCTTTTTGCTATGTTGGATCTTACAGACTCTAGACTTTTTTGTTTTCTTTCTCTGTTTTTACCACTTTCTATATTCATTTCCCAAACCATTTAGATTCTATGAGATTTTTAAGAGAGAGTCTGTTTCCCCTTGACAGTATCAACTCTTCTGTCTTTCTGTTTGTTCTTCTTTCACATCTGCTTAGCAAGATCCCAAGCCTGGGTGAATTCAACCATTAATCTAATACATCAGAGAATTGCTGATTAGAGTGTCTCCCCATGAGTAGATTGTTTGCTGCTAAAGATCTGACACCTTCAACTGGATTCTCAGTATGTCTTGCCCTTGACTCCTTGCTATTCCCAGGAATATGCTTCATATTTCAGCCATTAGAGACCTCTTTGATGACTCAGAAAAAGAAGCTGTGACTTTATACATGGGCTTGTATATGTCTTCTTCAAGTTTTTCTTTAGTATTGGTAGTTCCAACTGTGCTGTTGAAAGATAAAGGGTAAATTTTGGCTTCATCTCCAATGTGGTAGGAGATCCATGGCAGTAACACTGACACTCAGAGTCTAATGGGAGGTGACATGGTGGTTTGTGGTCTTTCTGATTTATGGTTGGATCCCATCTAATAACTGAATAACGGGGATCTGCAAATGGGCTGGGAAAGTTGTCATGACCTCAGCTAAGTGTCCTGGTTTAGAGAAGAGCTTCAACCCCAGTAAAGGGACCGGAAGGCTCAGTTAAAATCTGAGCAGGCAGGCCATGCACAGTGTCTTCCCCAGTTGGGGAGGATTAGCTCAGTATGGTACCCAGGGCTCACCCAGGCACACTAGATACTAGTTGTGTTACCACAGGATTGGTTTAAGATTTTACCAACTGTATACACATAACCTAGGATTGATTCATGTTGATGTATGGCAGAAACCAGCACAATATTGTAAAGCAATTATTCTCTAATTTAAAATGAATAATAAAAAAGGGCCAATTCATGTTGATGTTGGGCTGAAACTAACACAACACTGTAAAGCAATTATCCTTTAAATAAAAATACATTGAATTTTTAAAAAAGAAAAAAAATAATTAAAAAGTTCTTACCAATTACCTTCTTTGTCAGGACTGGTTTTGAGGTATGGGCTGGAGCTGAGAGTACAGGTGAGTGGGCTGGTGATGCTCTAGGGGCAGCTCTAGTGATGGAGTTTCATCAGAGATGCATGAGGCAAGAAAGGTGCACTAAACTCAGCCTTTAAAAATCTTAACCAAGACGCCTTAACTGGGAGAACCCTGGAGGAGAGGAACCCAACTGTGGAAACAAATTAAATGGAAACTGAACAAATAAGAGAGGAGCAGCTGTAATGACTATTCATAGTATTATTTCATATACAATGGATGGGAGGGAACTTTGAAGCCAAGATCAACTCTTGGTTTGCCCTTTGAGGATTATACAGTCTTAGGAAATTTTAGACCTGGGTCTGGGTTTTTGGATCTGTGGCCTTCAGACTCTTCTGCATGCTAATCTTCTGGTTTCACTACATTTGGAAAAAATAAACTGATTTTAGTATTAGCTTAATCAAAGTACAGGAAGGCAGATCTGCTTTAATAACATAACATGGTATAATCCAAAGCTTAATATATTTGTTTCCTGCTGTAGGCAACTATAATATATTAATAGATAATTACAAAAAGTCAATTGAAGGATAGTTATTTGCCTTACAAAATCTAATCAAAAGATTCCTGTAAAAAAAATAAAACCAACCATATTTCCTCTAGGGAATTTAAAATCAGATTTGGTGTACTATGATTCTATTTGCATGCATATTTATTCTGATTAATGATCAAGTGAGACTTATTAATGGAGATAAATATACGGTTTTGAGAGGAGGCTTAAAAATGTCAGTGTAAGAATAGAGCTGGATGCTTTGGCTTTTCAGCAGAGCAAGAGGCTAGTTTTATGTTAATGAAAACTAACTATAAGGCCATAATGTGATGGATGCCAAAAAATGAGAGCGCCATCCAAGCCTCAGTTGGTAGAACTCACGGTCCAGATTGAGAGCTGCAGATACACTGCCCCGTGAACCATATCACACTACTTCCCACCCCACTTGCCTGGGGAAGGTTACAGTCTTAGTGCCTGAAGAGGCAAGAGTCCTGGACGATGAAGGAACTGGGACCCCATCAGAGTCTCACAGGATGAAGACTGGGGATGCTTGTCTTGATGGGGCTGATGATGGTTCCTTAAAAGCTGCAATGGTCTGAAATGTGGGAGCAGACTTGGATTTGTTAGAGTGTCAGATTTAGAATTCAAGGTGAAAATTGCAAAGAGGTAGCTTTTGGTTTCTCCTTCTTCAGGTCAGAGACTGTCCAGGTTTTTTTTTTTTTTTTTTTTTTTTAAACTTTCATACCATTTTAAAAGGCTACATTCAATTTACAAAATATTGGCAATATTTCCCATGTTGTACAGTATGTTCTCATAGCCCCGTAGTTTTACCCACTGTTCCCCGACCCCTGTATTACCCCACTGCTAGTAACCATAGTAGTTTCTCTGTTTCTTTTTTGTTATATGCCCTCATTTGTTGTATTTTTAGATTCCACATATAAATGATATCATACAGCATTTGTCTTTTTGTATGCCTTCTTTCAGTTAGCCTTCACTACATTTGGACAATTAAATAAACTGATTTTAGTATTAGCTTAATCAAAGTACAGGAAGGCAGATCTGCTTTAATAACATAACATGGTATAATCCAAAGCTTAATATATTTGTTTCCTGCTGTAGGCAACTATAATATATTAATAGATAATTACAAAAAGTCAATTGAAGGATAGTTATTTGCCTTACAAAATCTAATCAAAAGATTCCTGTAAAAAATAAAACCAACCATATTTCCTCTAGGGAATTTAAAATCAGATTTGGTGTACTATGATTCTATTTGCATGCATATTTATTCTGATTAATGATCAAGTGAGACTTATTAATGGAGATAAATATACGGTTTTGAGAGGAGGCTTAAAAATGTCAGTGTAAGAATAGAGCTGGATGCTTTGGCTTTTCAGCAGAGCAAGAGGCTAGTTTTATGTTAATGAAAACTAACTATAAGGCCATAATGTGATGGATGCCAAAAAATGAGAGCGCCATCCAAGCCTCAGTTGGTAGAACTCACGGTCCAGATTGAGAGCTGCAGATACACTGCCCGTGAACCATATCACACTACTTCCCACCCCACTTGCCTGGGGAAGGTTACAGTCTTAGTGCCTGAAGAGGCAAGAGTCCTGGACGATGAAGGAACTGGGACCCCATCAGAGTCTCACAGGATGAAGACTGGGGATGCTTGTCTTGATGGGGCTGATGATGGTTCCTTAAAAGCTGCAATGGTCTGAAATGTGGGAGCAGACTTGGATTTGTTAGAGTGTCAGATTTAGAATTCAAGGTGAAAATTGCAAAGAGGTAGCTTTTGGTTTCTCCTTCTTCAGGTCAGAGACTGTCCAGGTTTTTTTTTTTTTTTTTTTTTTTTTAACTTTTATACCATTTTAAAAGGCTACATTCAATTTACAAAATATTGGCAATATTTCCCATGTTGTACAGTATGTTCTCATAGCCCCGTAGTTTTACCCACTGTTCCCCGACCCCTGTATTACCCCACTGCTAGTAACCATAGTAGTTTCTCTGTTTCTTTTTTGTTATATGCCCTCATTTGTTGTATTTTTAGATTCCACATATAAATGATATCATACAGCATTTGTCTTTTTGTATGCCTTCTTTCAGTTAGCATAATACCCTTCCAGTCCATTCATGTTGCTGTAAAATAGTATGTTTTCACATATATGCATGTCTCAAATCTTAAATAAATGGCAGCCCACTCCAGTATTCTTGTCTGGGAAATCCCATGGACAGAGGAGTCTGGCAGGCTACAGTCCACAAGATTGCAAAAGGGTCAGACACAATTTAGTAGTTGTAAGTAATTCTGCTATGAACATTGAGATGCATGTGTCTTTTTGAAGTAGTGTTTTTGTTTCTTCGTGATATATACCAAGGAGTGGAATGCTGGGTCATGCTTTTGTTTTTTGGGTTATAGAGGATTCTTGTATGAGATAAGAGCTTAGACTGGAGGCTTCCATAGCTCTTCTACTGACTGATTAGTTTGAATTCCATCAGGCATTCAATACCTGATGTTATTAATACCTAAGTGTTAGTATTTGTTATTTATGCTTATATATCACTTATTATGGGCTTCCCTTGTGGCTCAGCTAGTAAAGAATTTTCCTGCAATGCAGGAGATGCTGGCTTGATTCCTGGGTTGGGAAGATCCCCTGAAGGAGGGCATGGCAACCCGCTCCAGTATTCTTGCCTGGAGAATCCCCATGGACAGAGGAGCCTGGCTGACTACAGTCCATGGAGTTGCAACGAGTCGGTCATGACTAAGCGACTAAGCCCAGCCCAGTACAGTATCACTTATTATATGTTTGGTAACTGTTTAAACATTGTAAAAATATCAACTCATGTCACTTATTTTAACAACCCTGCAGCCTTTATAGATGTGGATATTGAGGCTCAGAGATGGTAAGTTACTTGCACAGAGTAACACAGCAAGAGTCACACCCACACCCAGGCTATCTGCTTCTTTGTTTTAGGAATTTGTGTCTTGAGGATTATATTATGCCTGAATCATGTGTATTCTTGGTATATTATTGAGCTACTGCCTGAAAATGATTTTTATGTTCATTATTGTTATGATTTAAAGCTTTTCTTAGTTGAAATGAATCCTTCTGGTTCCCATTGATGCACATATGTATGTCCTGCTAGAAAAGCAAGCAGAAATATTGTTTTTATTCTCTGTGATATAAATAACTTTCAAATAGTAATTTGGATGCTACTTTATTAGCTCAGGCCTCTCTTATTTGTAAATTATAGTGAATTTCAAACATGACATTACTCACAGTTGCTTCTCTTCAGTACCCATGTCATTTCTTTATAATCACAGAATTTATAGTGTACCTCCATGACTTGGAGAAACTACTTTTTTGTTTTGTTTGGTTTCCCCCCCAATTTTAGCTTCCTATCAGGGGTAATCTCAATGCTGCAGGGTATGTGGTTTATTAAACACAGAATGGTCTTTGCGTTCCTTCGGCTTGCAGCCTCCAAAGCCTCATCTGTTAGCAGACAGCCGTATCACACCCGTAACAGCCTTCCCAGTGTTTATGTTTAGTTCATGAAGCAGAAAATATGACAGGTTCTGTATCTTTCTAGACATCTCCCCCGAAATGCTAGTTAATCCCCTGGCTTTCAAAGGCCAATAAAATTTATCTTTCCATTGGTGGCAAGAATATGTTTTTTTTTTTCATCCTTATGTTATTTATTGACACTGTTATTTATCCAAGATGACTATAATTTTTCCTATGATATTAAACAGACAAATCTTTGCTTCCAAAATATGAGTTAAGTTGATGAAGAAAAAAAGTCAATCCCTGAGTCCAAGTTCCAGTTTTTTCTTTGTTATGGAAATGGTGAATAATTTTAGAGCTGAAGAAGTACTATCTGAAATAAGTCCATAGATAATTTAAAAATATTTTCATAATGCAATTATTTCTGTGAACAGTTTGATTGTCTAAAAACAATAATACAATATGACAACTGGAAACGCTATTTGCAAACTGTGTGGCTTTTACCAGTTTCATTGTGTATTCAGCTGTAATGAGACTTTGTGACGGGGCAGGAAGGAACTGTGGCGTAATTGGACAGAAAAGCTTTTTGAGAACGCCAGGGCACCAGGAAAACTGGCCACAATAATAAAGTAAGGTGGAGAGAGACAAGTGACAGGAAGCTGTCTGATTTAAAGCTTTTCTTAGTTGAAATGAATCCTTCTGGTTCCCATTGATGCACATATGTATGTCCTGCTAGAAAAGCAAGCAGAAATATTGTTTTTATTCTCTGTGATATAAATAACTTTCAAATAGTAATTTGGATGCTACTTTATTAGCTCAGGCCTCTCTTATTTGTAAATTATAGTGAATTTCAAACATGACATTACTCACAGTTGCTTCTCTTCAGTACCCATGTCATTTCTTTATAATCACAGAATTTATAGTGTACCTCCATGACTTGGAGAAACTACTTTTTTGTTTTGTTTGGTTTCCCCCCCAATTTTAGCTTCCTATCAGGGGTAATCTCAATGCTGCAGGGTATGTGGTTTATTAAACACAGAATGGTCTTTGCGTTCCTTCGTCTTGCAGCCTCCAAAGCCTCATCTGTTAGCAGACAGCCGTATCACACCCGTAACAGCCTTCCCAGTGTTTATGTTTAGTTCATGAAGCAGAAAATATGACAGGTTCTGTATCTTTCTAGACATCTCCCCCGAAATGCTAGTTAATCCCCTGGCTTTCAAAGGCCAATAAAATTTATCTTTCCATTGGTGGCAAGAATATGTTTTTTTTTTTCATCCTTATGTTATTTATTGACACTGTTATTTATCCAAGATGACTATAATTTTTCCTATGATATTAAACAGACAAATCTTTGCTTCCAAAATATGAGTTAAGTTGATGAAGAAAAAAAGTCAATCCCTGAGTCCAAGTTCCAGTTTTTCTTTGTTATGGAAATGGTGAATAATTTTAGAGCTGAAGAAGTACTATCTGAAATAAGTCCATAGATAATTTAAAAATATTTTCATAATGCAATTATTTCTGTGAACAGTTTGATTGTCTAAAAACAATAATACAATATGACAACTGGAAACGCTATTTGCAAACTGTGTGGCTTTTACCAGTTTCATTGTGTATTCAGCTGTAATGAGACTTTGTGACGGGGCAGGAAGGAACTGTGGCGTAATTGGACAGAAAAGCTTTTTGAGAACGCCAGGGCACCAGGAAAACTGGCCACAATAATAAAGTAAGGTGGAGAGAGACAAGTGACAGGAAGCTGTCTGCTCCCATTACCAGGAGACACTGAAGAGAACACTTGTGTGTTGTCAAGGGGAATGAGTAGCACCCATATAAGGATGCTAGTCACCTAGAATGTGGGTTCCTGGAGGGCAAAACTTGACAAGCCTGCAGCAGGAGCGGCTGGAAGTGAATCCACACTGGGGGACAGGAAGATGGAATAGGGAAGACCGAGGTGTTTTCAAGACGCAGCTTATGCAGGGAAAGGTGCGATGCTGAAACCTAGAAGCAGGAGCGTCAGGGACCTAATGCTACCCTCGCTTTGAGAGGAAATCGGGTATCAGTGGCGATGGATGAGCATGACCACTACACACTGAGATCTCTCAGGTCGACTCAAGAGCAACAGGGAGTCTACAGATGTCGCTATCAGTCAGGAATGCATTTGGCCTCATGCGACAGAAAGCCTAAACACAATGTCTTAAGTGTAAAGCAGTTTCTTTTCCTTGTATGATGAAAAATCTGAGGGTGGGTTGTTGTTGGCACAGGGTGCGGGGCTCAGCCAGTTAGCACTAA